>CM042899.1:6347750-7786500 GCA_023653625.1 Triadica sebifera | reverse complement strand
AATCGAGTATTCCAACTCTTAGATGTTTGCTTTAATCCATAAATAGATCTTTGAAGCTTGCATACCTTTTTACCATCTTTGGATATGAAGCCTTTAGGTTGTGTCATGTACACATCCTCAGTCAGATTTCCATTAAGGAAAGCTGTCTTCACATCCATTTGTCATATCTCATAATCATAATGAGTAACAATGGCTAGGAGTATCCTTATGGATTTAAGTGTAGTTGCTGGGATAAAAGTTTTATCAGAGTCAATTCCTTGTCTTTGACAATAACCTTTAGCAACAAGTCTAGCTTTATAGGTAATCACATTACCATCCATGTCAGTTTTCTTTTTGAAAACCCACTTGCACCCTATAGACTTTATCCCTTCTAGTGGGTCAGCCAAAGTCCATACTTGGTTTTCATAGATGGAATCCATTTATGATTTCATGGCTTGAAGCCATTTATCAGATTCGGAACTATTTAGAATTTCTTCATAGGTTGCAGGCTCATCGTTTTCCATGAGCAATATGTCATTCTATTCACTAATGAGAAATCCATATCTCTCTAGAATAGTATGTATCCTACTTGAGCTGCGAAGCTCTTGTGCTTTAGAAGGTTGAGTTGGTATACCATTTGTATGAGTAATAAGCTCGGGTTCAAGTAGTTGATCAGCATCTGTTTGAGCATCTTCAACTTCTTGAAGTTCAATTTTGCTCCTTTTAGAAGGAATTATCTCTCTCAACAGATAGTATGTCTTGAAAGAAAAACCTTTTGTTCCAAGGAGTGGTAAAATTGATATCCATATGATGCTTTTGGATATCCCACAAACGGACATCGATCAAACATAACTTTTAGCTTATCTAACATTGTCCACTTCACATAAGCAAGACAACCCCAAATTCTCATGTAAGAAAATGTGGGCTTTTTGTTATATCATATCTCATATGGAGTAACATCAACTGACTTCGAAGGAACTCAATTTAATATATAAATGGTGGTCTCTAGTGCATAACTCCAAAAGGATTTAAGGAATTCTGTAAAACTCATCTTCAACCTTACCATGGATAACAAGGTTTCATTTCTCCTTTCAGCCACACCATTGTGTTATGGCATGTAAGGTGGAGTCCATTGAGATAAAATCTCATTATCCCTAAGATAATCTAGAAACTGTTGGCTCAAGTATTCACCTCTTCGATCTGATTGAAGTGTTTTTGTAACACTCTCTTACCCCACTTTCGCTCAGCAAGTTAAGTGAGCATTACCTGTCTAACTGTTTCATAAAATTAATGAAAT
Source organism: Triadica sebifera (assembly GCA_023653625.1). Classification (NCBI taxonomy): domain Eukaryota; kingdom Viridiplantae; phylum Streptophyta; class Magnoliopsida; order Malpighiales; family Euphorbiaceae; genus Triadica; species Triadica sebifera. The sequence goes on along the minus strand of CM042899.1, from coordinate 7,785,224 downwards.
GAAGAATTTTTTTAATGAAAATATTGCAAACACTGAAATAAAAATTAATATAAGCACAAATATTCAAAATTTTATTTATTTATAAAGTACGTTAATTTACATTATAATTCATGTCTATAATACATATTATAGAAAATAAAACCATAATTTAATTTACAAAAGTTTTTATAAAATATACCAAAAAGAAAACCCAAAGCTCTTTATTGCTTCCTTTCGGGTATCCTTCTTCTTTTGACAATCTATTGTCTACGGCTACCTTTCTAAACCTACGCGAGAGGAAACCACCCACGCTAAGCTAATAGCTTAGTGGTGCTTCAATGATAAAAATTTTACATACGAATATTTGATTACATGTCATTTATAAATTTAACAAGTAAGGCATAAAATAATGAATTATATAAAATCAAACAATTTCATCAAGTATATAATATTTAACAATTTAATTCATATAACATTATCATAATGACATACTTTAACATGATGGTTATCTTTTATTTTTCTTGTGCCCATAACAACTATAACCGAACTATCTAATAGGAATAACGGGGTTGTCATTCCCGGCTTTCATAATATAGCGCCGAAAGCTTTTATAATAATGTCATTACCAGCTTTTGTTATATTGCCATTACCGGCTTAATAATTTTGTGCCAAGCGCATTTATAAATTGTCATTACTAGCTTTCATAGTTGGCACCGAGTGCCTAAATCCCCTGATTGGTATGCCAAACTATTGTCTATTCTAGTTCAAGCCTAGGTGTCTGTGGGCTTAACTATTTTTGTTTTAATTCCCAATATTTTCAGAAATGTCAATATTATTCAATTATCATATTTGTGCTTATTTATTTTTTTTCTTTATTCCCATTATTGTCGTACTAAAATCTTACACATAAATAATTTGTTAAATATTTATAATTATCAATAAAGTATATATTCACATTAATTATTACATATAATAATCACAACACATGCAAAAGCCCAAGATTTAATGTTTTTACCTATTGTAGATTTCATACCTATTTTTGGGCTTCATTTTTAGCCCATTTATAATTCGAATTTAGAGTTATGGCCTTCTAACAATTTGTAGACTATTCTCTTAGCTTTTAGATGCATCAAAAATCACTTAAATCCCATTTTTCTATCAAAAGTTATGGTCTGAATATAAATTAAAACCCTGTGTCTTAGCTTTCATTTCCAACAAAGAACATACAAAAAGGAGTTCCAGAACTCAAGTTATCATCAAAATAGTCAGGGTTGTTCCTGGAATTCTGTACCCAAGCCATCAATTGGCATCAATCCATATTTCAACCACATTTATCATTTGCATTCGTTTTAATACAAAAATTTCCAAAATTACAACTACATTCATGTGTCTCAATTATTTCACACCATTTGGTCCCATTTCCATATGAAATATAAAAAACAACAACTAATTACACCACACATCAAACACACAATCATATTAAAATTTAACACCTAATTACACACATATGAACATCATGTAAAATTTTTATCAATGAAGCACATACCTAATCAGCCTTGGCTCTTCCATTAATCCTTCTTTTTCTTCCCTTATTAGCTAGCTTTCTCCTTGCCTTTGTCACCCTCTTGAGGGCCTCTCATTTGTTCATTTGTTTTTCCTACATAACCATACCACATCTCAATTCCAATATCCATTTTCAATGTTTTTCATGTCTACATAGTATGCCAATGCTCCTAATATGTTTTACACCTTAATTGAGCTAAAATGTACTAAGGTTAAACTTTCCTCTTACTATGGCATGACTGCTCAAAAACTATATCCTAGTTCTCAATTCATTTTCTTCAATTCAACACTCAAATCATGCTTCACTTCTCACCAATTGTTGTGCTTCTATGCTAATTTCAATTTTGCCCAAATTTTTTTAACTATGGCAGCCCCTCATTCATCCATTAACATCATATTTTATTTATTTTTTAAGCCATAAAACAATTAACTAACTTCAATTATCATTAATTCAAAGTTTAATTACACTTCCATCAACTAATCACAAACTTAAATTTCTATGTTCAATCTTGCAACATAACCTATATCTATCAACCCTAATCACATCTATCATCAATATGGATCTCAAATGGAAGGAAAAATGTTGAATTTAAGAAGAATAAACTAACCTTAAGTGTTCTCCAAGGTGGGCCAAAATTTGTCCCACTCTTCTCCCTTTTTCTTTTTCTTTCTTCCTTCCTTCTTGCTCATTTGATACCTTTGTAGTAAGAACTCTTTAATTTCTTTATTTTTCCTTTCTCAAACTCATTTTTTTCTGTCTTTTTCAGGTTCTGGCTGAAGCAAAAATGGGGATCTTGGGTGAGGAAGGGGACGGCCAAAGTGGGAGAAAAGATGAAGAAGAGAATGTCATGGAAGAATGTGGAATTTCCTTTATCTTTTTGACTTTTATACTTTGATTAGGGAGTGGGTCCCACTAATTAAAATTAATCCTAATTCTTATTAATTAATTAAGTTAATTAATCTTGATTAACATTTAAAATTTGAGAAATTCCATATTTGCCACATCTTCCTCCATATTCACATTTTTTCCCCAAACAATTTCCATAATACCGATTTTGTCCATAGGAAATTTTATTTTCTTCTAATTCTACCCCTAATCTTTTTAATTCCAAAATAATAATACCCTTAATTATTTTTCCTTATTATTAGTCATTTTTTATGGGTTCAAATTTAGACTTCGATTGAACCTGCGTGCCTAACTACGGTCACGCGCAATCGGGGCCTAAATCACTGAATGTTACAGTTTTAATACTTTTACCAAGTTGTTTCTCTACTTCATTTCTGAATTCTTTGAACTGTTCAAAAGCTTTAGATTTGTATCTCATAAGATACACATACCCACATCATGAGTAGTCATCGATAAAAGTAATGAAGTAGATGAAACCGCCTCTGGCATGTGTACACATTGGACCACATACATCTGAATGTATTAAGTCTAAAAGTCCATTAGCATGTTCACCCTTTCCCTTAAAGGATAATTTAATCATCTTATCTAATAAGTAAGATTCACATGTATGATTCATAATCAAATGACCCCAACTACCATTCTTGTGTAGCTTAGCCATGCATTTCTCATTTATATGACCAATGAGACAATGCCATAAGTAAGATGATTTCAACATATCTTGTTTTTGCCTTTTATTATCATTGATGTTTAAAATTGGATTTGACATCTAATATGTATATTCCATTTCAAAATGTACCACCAGCATAAAGAATTCCATTTAACATAATAGAACAACAATTTTTACTAAATGCTAAATGGAAACATATTTACTTAGACTTGAAACATAAATAATTTTTTTAGTCAAAGCAGGTACATAATAGCAATTATCCAAATTTAAGTTCCTACAATTAATGCAACAACCCTTGCTCCATTTCCAACGTGAAGGTCTGACTCTCCCTTATTGAGCTGCCTACTGTTCCTTAGGCCCTACATATCAATGCATATGTGTGGGACATAACCGATATCTAATAACATATATTATTATTGGAAATAGTATTAATTTCAATAACAAAAATACCTAAAGTAGAAGGGGCATCAAATGCCTTCTTCTTCAAAGACTCCAAGTAAGCCTTGCAGTTTCTTTTCCAATGGTCATCCTTGCCGCAATGGAAGCATGTTCCCTTTGGAGTAATCTCCTTAGCCTTCTTCTTGGCCACACCTCCTTTAGGCTTTATGGACTTCTTTTTCTTCTTAAGGTTTTTCTTTTTAGAACCTGAAAAGTCCACCAGCATCACAGTCATACTGTCCTTCTTGACATATGGCTCAGTTGTTTTGAGCAAGTTAATCAGCTCAGGAATAGTGGTAGAGATTTGGTTCATCCTATAGTTAAGCACAAAATGTGAATAAATATTGGACAAACCAGTTAGAATTAAGTTAATACTTAATTCATGGTCCATCACAAATCCCAAGGTGGCCAACCTCTCAATATAGTCATTCATCTTAAATGCATATTGCACTGGAGATGTCCCCTAAACTATTTTAGTGTGGAAGAGCAACCTCGATATTTTGAAACATTCGGAATGTGCTTGCTCATTAAAAAAAACACTTTTAGATGGTATACTATGGAATTAGCATCCATAGCTTCATACTGCTTTTGCAACTCAACTGACATAGTAGCAAGGATAATGCAGATTGCCATCTCACTATCATTGAGATGCTTTTGATATGCCTTCTGAATATATTCAGAAACATTAGCAGTAGGGCGATTAGGGAGTGTCTCAATTAGGACATAGCCAATCTTTTCGGATTTGAGAACTATTTTCAAATTTCTTAGCCAATCCAAAAAATTAGGCCCAGTCAACTTATTTAATTCCATTAGTGATCTCAAATTCACACTTGTCATGATGACGATTCTAGCAACCTATATGTAAAATAGAACATGTTAGAATGTACATAAAATGCATGTTTATTAGGTTTTTAATAAATCGCATTATGACTCCCACTATTTTATTGTGAATCCATAGGCCTCACTATGAACCTGAGAGAACTTATATGGAAGTTCTCCTAGTGGGTCGATATCCAACTAGCTAAGAATAACCATTAGGCAACTCAACAAACAATCCTTAGTTTGGTTGGTAGGTATCTAATCCATACCAATTGCATTATTTATGCAACTATCAAATCTTGTGCTATCAAGTTACTGATGTGTGCACATACATTAGGCTATCAACTCTTCATATGTGTACATCTCATCTATACAAACCCAACTTTGCCTCCAATGCACATTAATCTTGGCGCAAATCCAACAAGTTAATAATATCAATTAAGTCTAACCCATTAATCGTGAAATCTAATTTCAATGGTTTGAACATATTCTTATAAAGTGAGCTTGAGGCAACTCAACAACCATAACTCTAGAAGAACTCTGGTTCTCCCCACATTAATGGAAGACGTAAGACTAAATTGTTTATTTAGCAAGGGATTTCTTTTTGAAGTCTCATCAAGTTATTATTTCATGCTTTTATATATCATACATTCATCATATGGATATATAAAGATAGTTACATTAACTATATGACATGATTATGGACATATTAAAGTCAGTCTCTTGAGCCAAAGAGAAATTGACTAGGTCTTACCTAGGTGTATGCATGAATTTACAACCCAAAATAAAAATCAAATTCCTTTGCTTCTTGTATCTTCATTCTATCATAATCCTATGTAATCTAATTACATATTTCAAAGTATAGAACACCTCAATTTACATTTGAGGGGAGTAAGATGAGAAGAGAAATACATAAGAAAAAAATAGAGGTAGGGACACACATGCCCTATTTACCGTAAAACAAAACAATTCTATGCATGCTCAATCACATTGGGCCTAAGTTCATAATCATTCATCATGCCTTTTTATACACTCGTAATATGCATTCTCTAATGTATAAAATAAAAAAGACAATTTTGGATTTCAATTTGTAAATCGATTCAACGCTTGAACCGAAATTGTCTACTTGTGTTCTTTCTGTTAATTTAATTTTGTATGTTATTTTAAAGTGGAATTTATTATTTAATCGAATTAAATTAAATTCCATATTTATAGAATTAATTCAAAATTAATTCTATTTAAAATCAGAATATTATGATGTTAAAATTAAATAATTTAATTTTAATATACATACCAATTTCTAATCACACCAGATTACAATTGCTCAACTTAAATGAATTCAAAATTAATTTCCAAAAATTCTAAAATTTTCTATAACATCAAATCATCATTTGAATTATCTTTAGATCAACTCAAGTTCATCAAAATATTTTTGGCACATGGAAAAATTACTAAGACAAATGAACCAACACACTTAGATGCTCAAAATGACTCATTCGACATCTAGAATTTTTTAAAAATTTCAAATTCATGAAAAATAATTTTGGCATACATCTAACATCAAAATAACATATTTTTAATGACATAAAAATATTTCAAGGTGCTAAAAATAAAATAAACACATACAAAAAAATCAAACAAAATAGCCCCACCGTGTGTGCTAAAATAGTCAACTTTTGTGTTTGTTTGAAAAATAAATTAAAATAATTTTTAATTAATTATTGGACACTTCCAGAGGCATAAAAATTTTTTAAATATGTCTAAATAATTTTTTTATAATCCAATTATAAGAAAAATATAACCAACCCCATCAATTAAGTCAAACAACAACACATGTTCATAAACAAGGCAATTTTAGGCATTTTTGAAATAAATCCGAAATTAATTATTTGAATCACATACAAATTATTTTTCAATCAAAATAATCATCTTTAATCATCCAATGATTATATTAGAAAAAAAAAATATGTAAAACATTTTTTACAAATTAATTTCAATTTTTCAAAATCTATTGATCCAAAATCATCAAAACCATCCAATCTCATTCCACTTTCAATTAAAATTAATTTTAATTGACACAATGGGTCTCTGATACCACTATTGGGTTTTGAAGAACAAATTACATTTATAAACGCAATGGAAAAATAAAAATTTTCAAAATCCGAAACAAAAGATCATACTTGTGCCATTAAAACTAATTTATATAAACATAGAGCTTAAAATTATATCTTGTAATTTCTTATATGTTATTCAAATCCACACCTTGTTGGGTTGTAGAAAACCACAACAATCCACACTATCAAAAGAATATTTTTGAACAAATTCAAAGAGCTAGCTTTGAAATTGTTCTTAAGAGAATTTTATTCTCTTAAAAATATTTTTTTCACAAAAAAATCTTTTTATTACTATTTTTTGCCATTTGATGTCATTTCTATTTGAATCAAATTCAAAGAAAAGATCAAAAGTCAAAAATGGAGAAAAGGAAACTTGAATGAATAGTGAATATGCTTAATGGTCATAATTGGCCTAATTAAGGCCAAATTTACCCATTGGCCAACGAGAGGTAGCAGCACTTGCGCTGGGCCTAATGAGGGCTACCCAGCTGGCTTGCCTGCTTAGCTCATGCGAGCCAATGGAGGCCCGTGACCATCTTGAATGATTTTTTCAATGCGATCTCATCGTGATCCATCCCGAAATAATTCTCTCTTATTTTGGATCACATCCAAGACCATTTTACTTATTCTTCATATCTTCAATGCATGTGACCCATTAGGTTCCCAATTACGTTGGCCACTTAAATTAATAATTAATTTAAGCAAGTCATGAGTGGTATCTAGCAATACATCATGACCTCTAATTGACTGGAAAGTCAGTGGTTTGACTATGAACTTTTTCATAGACAATGTTCGTGCAATTATTCCTTTCACCATTCTATGCCCCACTTGGTTTAGAGTATGGAGATGTGTCAACTCCCACTAGACTGACTACATCACGTCTAGTCCAAGTAATATTAGTGCTTGTCCCTAAGGCTCATTAGTCTATAAGATATGTCATTAAAGACTATCTTTATGATATTTCCACTCCGGCCAGAGATTCCCGAGTAATGTCCATGATAAGAGGCCATGCGTATACACTTCTTCTATCAGGAGTGATGAATCCTTTTTTGGTTACCCAATTACCTTCGATAACTCAATCTATATCTAATCACTACCCTATGAGCAACCTCCCAGAGGCAACAAGGAATGGTGTCAAAATACAGAATAAGTATCCAAGATATCCTTGAGTACCTCAAGTCTAAGGATACTTGGACCATTACTGTGATGAGACTATCATTGATATTTGAATAGATTATCCATCTGATTGTCTCAGAGCTGGTCATCCAATGTACTTAGCTACACTTAGCAAGCATCCACATGTTAATTCTAAACATCTCATGTTTATAGATTATGAGATCTAATTTTGATACTAACATAATTACACATGATAAGAATGTCAATTTCATGATATCATCATGATTCCTTCATGCTATGTTATGTATCAAGGACTTCATTAATTGATTTAATATCACTATAAATTCATATATCAAATGAACATCAAATTAATGAAAAAAGCCTTTTATTAATTAAATAAATTTGTACAATAAGTTCTAAAGGTGATTGCCTTTAGAAAACTCCTCCAATAATATATATATATATATATATATATATATATATATATATATTGTTATAAAATTTTTAATTTTGAAAATAATTTTGTATGTATATATAAGCATTACTTATAAGTTGTGATAGTATGTGGATTTGCCTTTGTGGTATATGTGGCATGTATAAAAATATATATGTATAAGATTATTATCCTTAAAGCACCATTAAGCTAGTAGCTTAGCGCAGGTGGTTTTCTTTCACGCATTTTTTGAAGTATAGCTATAAATAGCATAGTTGTCAAAAGAAGAATAGTACCTGAACGAAAAATAGCTTAAAGCTTCGAACAATTTTTGGTATTTTGTTAAAAGCTCTTTAAATTAAATCATATTTTTATCTTTTCAAACATGTTTTAGGGTATGAAAACTATTGTAATGAATATAATTTGTATGTAAAATAATATGTTTTATGAATAAATAAAATTTTTAATATTGGTGTTCACAATTTTGAATATTGGTGTTTGAAATATTTTTTCTATATATATATATATATATATATATATATATATATAAATTATACTTCCTTTAGCGAATATTATAAGTTAGCTAGTTGGGTAAAGTGGGGTAAGGGGGTGCTACAAAGGCCCATTTCACATTTCCTTCATTCCTTCTATGCATGTGACACGTTATATTCTCAGCTATGTTGGCAGCTCAAATTATCACATCATTTTAAACAGATCATGAACAATATCTAGCAATACATCTTGGCCCCTAATTGACCAAAAAGTCAGTGGTTTCCTACAATTACAAAATATTACTATCATGATCTCATCATGATTTCCTTCATGTTGTGTTACATACTAAGGACTTCATTAAATGACCTAAGATCTATATCAATTCATATGCAATGAATACCATATAACGAAAATGTATTTTATTAATATTAAATGAGTACATAAAGTGTTTAAGATGATTGCCTTTAGGGAACCTCTCTAACAATTTCCCACTTAAACTAAAGAATATTTCCTTTATACATTGTGTCATAGGCAAGTACACGACTATTATATTTCTTTTAGGAAAGTGGCTTTGTGAGAGAATAAGTTATGTTCTAATAAGTGGGAACTCGTTCTGTCTTTATAACATGTCTAACTATTATTTCTTAAATCAAATGGTAACATCTAAGTAAATGCAACAATCTTTGATGACACCATGGCTCATTTGCTTGTGCAACGACCCAATTGTTATCACAGTACAAGAGTATTTGATCAACAATGCTAAGAGCCACTTCTAATTTTATGAGGAATTTCCTTATCCAAACCACTTTCATAGTTGCATCAGAAGTTGCAATGTACTCCGCTCCAGTTATACAATATGTAGTCATCTCCTATTTGGAACTCTTCCAACTAACTACACTACCATTTAATGTGAATGCAAAGTCTGACTGAGATTTGGAGTCATCCTTGTCAAATTGAAAGCTCGCATCCGTATAACATCTCACTTTAAACTCACCATCTCCATAAATAAAGAATGCATCCTTAGTCCTTCTTAAGTACTTAAGGATGTTCTTGACAACCACCCAACACCTTTTGTCGGGATCAAACTAATATCTGCTCATGACACTCAAATCATTTGATACATCAGGTCTAGCACATAACATATCGTACATGATAGATCCAATAGTCAAAGCATATGGAATCTTACTCATGCATGTTTTTTCATCTTATGTCTTTGGACATATGGATTTGGAAAGAGTAATCTCATGACTCATAGGAATTAATTCTCTCTTGGACTATTCCTTGCTAAACCTTTTTAGCATCTTATCTATGTATGTAGACTGAGAAATACCAAGTAACCTTTTAGATCTATCTCTATAGATCTTAATCTCTAATATATAGGTTGCTTCTCCAAGGTCTTTCATGGAGAAATTCTTAGAAAACCATATTTTGACTATTTGAAGATCTGAGATGTCATTTCCTCTAAGAAGTATGTCATCCACATACAATAATAGGAATAAAACTGCACTCCCACTAACCTTCTTGTAAACAAAAGGTTCATACATATTCTATTAGAAACCAAACTCTTTGATTGTTTTATCAAATTGGATGCTTGATAAAACAACCTCATACAAATTTGGTTTTATATAGCCTATTACCTATGAAGAATCAAACAAAATTACATTTTCCAACTCCTAGATGCTTGGTTCAATCCATAAATGGATCTTTACAATTTACATACCTTTTTGCTATCACTAGATGTGAAACCCTCAGATTGTTTCATGTACACAACCTCATACAAATTTCCATTAAGTAAATCGGTTTTTACATCCATTTGCCAAATCTCATAATCATAATAAGCTACAATGGATTTAAGCATAGCAACTAGAAAGAAGGTTTTGTCATAGTCAACACCTTGTCTTTGACGATATCCTTTAGCTATTAGCCTTGCTTTATAGGTAACTACATTACCTTCCATATCAGTCTTATTTTCGAAGACCCATTTGCTCCCAATGGATTTTATCCCTTCATGTGGATCAACCAAAGTCCTTACATGGTTTTCATATATGGAATCCATCTCTAATTATATGGCTTTTAGCCATTTGTTAGATTCAGAACTATTTAGAACTTCTTTATAGGTAGTAGGCTCATCATCCTCTGTGAGCAAAATGTAATTTTGTTCACTTATGAGAAATTCATATCTCTCAGGAACAGTGCGTATCCTACTTGATCTACAAAGTACTTGCTTCAAAAGGTGTATTTTTTACTTTATCTATATGAGTAACTGATTTGGATTCTATCAGTTGATTTGAATTTGTTTGAGCATTTTGAACTTCATCAAGTTCAATATTACTCCCACTATCTTCTTTTTGAAGAAAAACTATTTCTCTTAAAAGACAACATGTTTTGAAACAAACACCTTTTGTTCCAAAGGATGGTAAAATTGATATCCAAATGATTCTTTTGAAAATAGACCCTTATCAAACTTAGCTTCTAGCTTATCTGACATTGTTTTCTTCACATAAGCCGAACAACCTCATGCTTTCATATGTGAAAGAATAGATCTCTTGTAATTCCATTTCTCATATGGAGTAACATCAACTGACTTAAAAGGGACTCTACTTAATATATAAACAATAGTCTCTAGTGCATAATCCTAAAAGCACTTAGGTAGTTCTGCAAAACTCATCATGGACCTTACCATATCTAGCAAGGTTCAGTTTCTCCTTTTAGCCACACCATTGTGTTATGGCATTTAAGATGCAGTCCATTGAGATAAAATCCCATTATCTCTTAAATAACCTTGAAACTATGGACTTAAGTATTCTCAACCTCGATATGATCTAAGTGTTTTAAAACTTTTTCCAAGTTGTTTCTCTACTTCATTTCTAAGTTCTTTGAACTTTTCAAAGGTTTTATAGTTGAATCCCATCATATACAAGTACCCATATCGTGAATAATCATCATTGAAGGTAATGAAGTAGATAAAACCACCTTGTGCATGCACTAATATTGGGCCACATACATATGTATGCACAAGGTCTAATAGCCCATCAGCACATTCACCCTTTCCACTAAAAGGTGATTTTGTCATCTTTCCTAATAAATAAGATTCACTTGCATCATATGACTCATAATCAAATGACCCTAAGTCATCGATCTTATGTAATTTAGTCATGCACCTCTCATATATGGCCAAAGCTATAATGCCATAACTATGATAGTTTTAGGTTAACCAACTTTTGTCTTTATTATTGATATTGAGGATTGAATTAGACATGTCAATGATGTAAATTCCATTGCATTATATGCCAGTTCCATAAAGAATATCATTTAACCATATGAGCAACCATTGTCATTAATAGTTAAATGAAAATCTTTTTTATTTAAACAAGTAACATAAATAATATTTTTGTTAAAACTAGAACATATTAACAATTGTCTAATTCTAAAACAAACCCATTAAGGAGTGTCAATACATAAGTTCCTACAACTAATGCAGAAACTCATACTTTATTACGAACATGTAGGCCTAACTCTCATTTCTTGAGTTGTCTGTTGTACCTTAGACGTTACATATCAGTACATATGTGTGAGCCACATCTGGTATCCAATACCCATGCATTATTAATAGAAATAGTATTAACCTTGATAACATAAAAACCTAAAGTAGAAGGTGCATCCAATGTTTTATCCTTCTCTTTCTTCAAAGACTCTAGATAGGCTTGTAGTTCCTCTTCTAATGGCCATTCTTGCATTAATGGAAGCTAATCCCTTTTGAAGTAGTCTATTTTCCCTTCTTCTTCATGCCTCCTTGGGCCTTTGTTGACTTCTTTTTTTTTTCTTATTCTTCTTTCTCTTAGAAAAACCAAAAGTGTCCACCAACATCAAAACATTTTGCTTTTTCTTGATTTAAGGCTCAGTTGTCTTAAGCATATTAATCACTTTGCGGATCGAAGTGGATATCTTGTTCATCTGATAGTTTAGCATAAGGTGTGCATAACTATTAGGCAAATTTTGGAGAATTAAGTCTATACTTAACTCATGATTCATTACAAATCCCAAAATAGCCAATCGTTCAATGTACCTATTCATCTTAAATGCATATTGCACTGGAGAAGTCCCCTTTACCATCTTGGAGCAAAAGAGCAACTTAGATATCTCATATCGCTCAGTTTAAGCTTGCTTATCAAAAAACTCCCTTAGATGATACATAATGGTATTAATATCCTTGTTCTCATACTACTTTTAAAGCTCCATAGACATAAAGGCAAACATAATACAACATCCCAACTCAATATCATCTATATGTTTCTTATATGTCAATTGTTCATCAGTAGATTCATCATTAGTAGGAGGGGAGGGAAGCGACTCTTCCAAGATATATGTTATCTTTTCAGCTTTGAGAACTTGTAACGCCTGTCAATTTAGGCTTAGATAATTAACATATTTAATGATCATAATTAAAATTATTTAAAACTAAATTTGGAAATAAAATGTAATAAAAATATTTATAAGTGAATTGTTATTAGTTGTGTGTTAAATAAAATAAATAGAAAGGTTGGGTAAGTTAATAATAAGATAAAAACCAAGAATTTAAGTGGATATTTGGCAAAAACAAGGGGGGACCTTAGGGTATTTACCATGAGTATAAAAATATTATTTTCTTCTTCTTCTTCTTCTTCCAAATTTCAGAATCCTAGCCTCCCACCCACTCTTCCATACACAAATCCTCTCTTCTTTTACCCATTTTCTTCTTCCTCTCCTTCCTTTTCCTCTTTCAAAAAAAAACTTAAAACAACTATAATAGCATAAGGTTTGAAGAGGTTAAGACTTCATTGTGGCAAGGTTTGTACATATGAGCATATCTATTCCTTTGTGCATTATATTTGCATTACAATAATGTTTGATGTTGAAGGAAGAGTGAACAAATAACTTGTTATGTTTGTTGATTTTGTTAAAATTCGTCTAGAACAGTCTTGATGTATTTGACCATATCTTTGTTCTGGAACTTGAATTGGGATGAAATCAGTTGAAAATGAAAATAGACACATAGACCTAAAACTTTTATAAATAGTGTAAATGATATATCGGATTCTAAATTGGTCTAAAAATATCTACAAATTCTCGGATTTGAAAGTACCCAGAAAATTCTAGGTAGTTATTTTCTGAACATTCTATGGTATTTTGGATATATATTTTGTTCTGGAACTTGTATTGAGATGAAATCAGTTGAAAATGAAAATAGACACATAGATTTAAACCTTTTATAAATAGTGTAAATGCTATATCTGATTCTAAGTTGGTCTAAAAATTTCTACAAATTCTCGGATTTGAAAGTACCCAGAAAATTCAGGATAGTTATTTTCTGAACATTCTATGGTATTTTGGTTATATCTTTTGTTATGAAACTTAGATTGGAATGAAACCAGTTGGAAATGAAAGTAGACACATAGATACAAAAATTTTATGAGAGTATAAATGCTAGTTATGATTTATATTGGACCTAAATTTTGATACAAAATCTTGGACCTAAAAATATTTTGAAAAATACTAGACATATTGTTACTGAGAACTATACGGTTATTTGGACATAACTTTACCTAGAAAATTTAGATTTATATGATTCATTTTGTATATGAAAGATAAGACATTAATATAAAAATTCATAGAATACCATAAGGTCAAATTCGAATCAAAAATAGGTGAAGGGTGCAATCCAAAATTAGGGCAGAAATCTGTCCAAAAATAACAATTTAGTAATTTGGTATTTTAAATATTGGATGACATATATATATATATGTTTTAATTTTAAATAATATGATAATAGTTATATTTAAAATTCTTATTGTGTATTGACTAAATTAATATGATGTGTTGTGGTTTGAGGTTTCAAATGAGATTGAGAAATTTTTATATGTATAGGGCATGTAAACTGAAAATTATTATAAATATGTGAATTTTGATGATTTATGTGAACAATAAGATGATAACATCAATTAAGCCCAATTCTCTAATTTAGGACTAGAAATAGGATAGATGACATGTCGTTGAGGGGTTTACAATACCATAGAAATTATGATGATATGAAAAATTTTATTATATGGACAAGGTGGCTTAAGCTCAGGTGAGAGCGCCCTTGATCCTAAATGCATGCAATTATTTATTTTACTTAGTCAAGATGGCTTAAGCTCGGGTGAGAGCGCTCTTGACTTGAGAAGTTCGGTTGAGCACTTATATAGACAGATACAGATAGTGAGCAGGGTGGCTTAAGCTCATGTGAGAGCGCTCATGTTTCACAACCCGCATCCAAATAGTCCGAATTTAGACTTTTGGGGCTATAAAATATAAAATATTTTAAAGAAAAGAAATATGAAAAAAATCAGTTATCAGATAAATGAAACAAGGAAATAGAATTCATAAATGAGGTATGAATATGAATTTACCTTTGTAAATTATGGCATGTATATGTGTTAAACCAGTAAACCAGGTATGCAATATTTCATATTGATATATGATAAATTGATTTCTTTTTTTTATATTGCTATAAAAAGGACTGTGATATATGGATTATTATTTGTGATTATTTATATGCAAAATTGGATAATATGAACATGAAATTTTTATGACATATCATAAGTGTATGTATGAATATTTATACACATACGTACCACTAAGCATTAGGTCGCTTAGCGTGTGGGTATTTTCCCATGCGCAGGTTCGGAGCCTATAGGGAGAAGTTGAGATGAAGAGAAACAAGCCCATACAAAGTCAAATAAAGTAAATCCACATCAGAGGGTTGGTGTTTTACATGACATGCATTTTGTTCCTGTCCACATGTCATGGATGATGAGTATAATTATGGTTTTCAAAAGTTTTACATGTCTTTTTATGTTGGGAACATGTAATTTTATTTGGATCATATGTATTCTGTAAACATCGAGATAATGAAAGCCCAAACTTATGTTTGAAAATATGGTCATGGTTTGTTAATTCCGCATATCAAATAGATTCATTAATTGTATGGCATGTTGCTATCATGAAAAAAAATTAACATATGAAAATATAATAACTAAAATGGAAGAAACTTTAATTCAAACAAATTTTAAGGTAATAGGCAGGTGACATTCTCCTAGATAGTTGGGATTATTCCTAACTATATAAGAGGGTGTTATTGACCTATTCACAAATTCCTTAGCCAATCAAGGAAGTTTGGGCCAATCAATTTGTTGTATTCGAGAATTGAGCGTAGGTTCATGTTTGATTACATGATTTTAGTAACCTAGATATAAAGAAAGATCATGTTAAAATATGAACCATATGCAAGAATATTGGGTCTTTAATAAACACACAAAATTACTCTCACTATTTTATTGCAAATCTATATCCCTTACTATGAATTCGAGAGGACCCGTTGAAAGCTCCCTAGTGGATTAGTATCCAACATCACTAACAATGACCTTGGGTGTGCCCACAAGCCACCTTAGGTCAATTGACAAGTATCTTAAACCAATTGCATCATATCATGCAACTACTAAATCATTGGGCTATCAATTCTTGATATGTGCACATCTCATGTACATTTATCCATTATTGCCTCTAATTCACATTGACCTTGGGTGTGCCCAATAAGCTAATATAACCAGTTAAAGTCAGCCCATTAATCATGAAATCTTATTTCGGTGCTTTAAATATATTCTTGTAGAGTGGGCTTGGGTTTGCCCAACAATCCAAACTCTAAAAGAAATTTGGTTATTACCATATTAATAAAAAGCATTAGCCTTAATATTATTATAAGGGATTTTCTTTAATTTAGGTCCCATCATGGTAATTTCACATGCATAATATATCAATTCATCACATATAGATATACAAGATAATTACGCTAATTATATGATCATGATTATGGACATATCTAACATCAATCCTTCGAACCATAAAAGGATTGACTAGGTTTCACCTAGATAGATGCATGAAATTAAAATGCCAAAATAAAAAATAATTTCCTATTCTAATGCTACTTTGCTTTTGGCACCATCTCCTTAGCTTCTTACTCCTTTGCATTTCAATTCTATGTAATCTAATTACATAAATTCTTCATAAGGAAACCTCAAGTTACATTTAAGGGGAGTCAAATAAGAAAAGAAATACAATAAAGCGAATAGAGAAGGTTAGGACCCACATGCCCTATTTACCAAAACTAAAATTCCATGCATGATCAATCACATTCATCTAGTCCATAGTTATGCTATCATGCCATTTCATACACCCCTAGGATGCATTTTCTAATGCAATAAATGTAATCTATTAAAGTAACAATTTGGGTTCCCTTCGTTTTAACTCTTAAAAATTTGTTTTGATTATTTGGCGTTTAATGAAATTCATCATTTAATCTTATTAAATAATCATATAAATATTTATAAATTCTTTCTAAAAGTAAATCATACAAATTAGTCATACATTTGATCATATCAAAAAGTTTTCCAAAATTGCCTACTTTGCCAACTAGGTTTTTTCCCAATTCAATGCATGCAACATTTAAATCCAAATTTAATAATTAAATCATATTAAATATTAAATAAAAATATGACTAGTAGTAAATTTGTAATTACATTAACTTAGTTATTTATTAGTTTGATGTCAAACAAGATGAAATAATCCTAGTTACAATTGCATACTAGAATTCTAGTCAAATTAGGATTTAGAAAACCCTTTTATAATCCAAATCAAATGAGGTATAAATAGGAAACAACCTATAAGTTTCTACAAAACTTCATCATCTTCTTATACTCCTTATGACCGACCACCATTTTTGAGAGTTTAATCTTCATTTTCTTCTTTCTCCCATCAAGTCTTCAATTATTCAATTATTTGAGGCAACAAAATTTTATTTTTGGGAGACAAAGGAAATAATTTTGGGGAAAAAAATGTTCATTTGGCCAAAAATTTCAAAAAAAAATGAAGGCAAGTTTTTCTTCACTTTTCTTTCAAATTTCTATGGATTTATGTTGGATTTGATGATTGTTTAAAGTAGAAATTGAAGTTGTGTTGTGATGTAAATTAATTTGGTGAAAAAATTGAGTTATGGTTTTGGAAATTATGGAAAAATTAGATAAAAATGGAAAATGAGTAGAATGAGGGTTAAGGATGGTAGAAATGGTGGAAATTGATGAAAATAATTTTTATGAAATTTTGTGGAATTTTTGGAAATTTCCATAATTATTGCCAAAGTTTTGAGAAATTATGTTGGGAGGATTTGTGCTCTAAAATGGTGAAAATGGAGTGATTGGAGATGAAAAATAATTTTTTGAATGGAAGAAAAATTTAATAAGAATTTTATATTTTTAGCCTTATTATGAAAAACTTTATTGGGAATAATTGAGTATTATACTGGTAAAATTGATGATGAAAAAAGAAAGAAAATGAGTTAAAGTGATTATAGGAATTTATTTGAAATTTTTAGAGCATTTATTTAATTTATGGAAAATTTTGGTTAGAAAATGGAAATTAAGGAAAAAATAAAAATAATTGATAAAAATAGTTTTGGAGGAGGAAAAATATGGAAAATAAAATATTATAAAGAAAAATAATATCTAAAATTTGTTTTCGCATCGGAAAGCGTATTAGCAACTAGAACCTCGAACTATGCGTTAAACGCGCGTAATGAGAAAAAATTTCATAATAGGATTTGATATACGTGAGAGCATGTGGTAGTTGGAAGACTTCAATTTTACTAGATTTTATATTGTGAGTGACTTAGTAATTAATTAAAATTGTCTTTTTATTAGGCACAATATCGGGACATGCGTTATCTCGAGATAAAGGTAAAGAGCTAGCAGACACTGACAAAGCATAAAAAAAATTAGTGTTATTGCTTATAATATTAGCCATATATATATATATATAAACAACTAAAGTGAAATATTAATCATATTTATGATATAAGTAAATTTAATTTGATTTCAATATTAGAAGAATTTTATTAGTAAATATGAAACGGGGTTTGAAAGTTGTATTTATTTATTTATGTGATGTAGCATAAAGTATATTTTATATTATGAAAGTATTTGGAGTATGGTGAATATTTTAAAAAAAAATGTTAAAAATGTCTTGAAATTTTTAATTATGAAATTTATGGATTCAACCCACGTATTAGCCTAGACTTTGAACTAGAATATTATTGGCATGCCAATAGGGTAATTATCTGTGGATCCTATACATATCTGTGGATCCTGTGAAATTATTTTTAATCATGTGAATTTATATGGATCATAATATTATCGGTCTTACGCATATCAGTGGGCTGCATAAATGTTATGTACTGAGTCTTGTGCATATCTATGGACCAGGTGATTAGCATTATATTATATGAGACTCCTTGATTCCCTAAGGATAAGTCTATGGTGTTGTAATATGTGGGCAGGATATAAAAGTTTGGTTTGGTGTATGGATGAGATGTTATACAAATTTTCTGAAGGAAACAAAAATGTTACTTATGACTATTTTTAAAATAAATTATTTATAGAAAAAAAATTTATGAGATTAAAAAAAGTTTTATTTTACTATGACTGTTATTATAAGTTTTAGCACCATTGAATTTATGACTCAGCACATGAGTTTACTTTCTTTTGTGCAAATGTAACACCCGGAAATTAAGGCCTAGAAATTATAAGTTAAATAAGTATATTAAGGGTATATGGGAAGTATATGTGAGGTTAAGAGTATTAGAGACCAAAAAATAATGAAAAGATAAGAAAAAATGAAGTTTGTAGCTTTCACACTTGTGATAGAGTTAATCATGGCCATAAATGTCGTGAATTTCAGTTTTAGAAGCTGAGGATCTTCATGGCCGTGACACTAGTGTTCATGCCCATGAAGACCTACGGGTTTAAATATTGCAATCTCATATTCTTGACAGAAACTCACGTAAATTCCAATTAGAAAACACTAGCCACCAACCTTGAAACCCTAAAAATGAATTCCCCTCATTCCCTTTCAATTCATGTTGATTAAACACGAGATTTCCACCATAAATGCATTAAAAATGAAGCTTTCCATTGTAGGTTTGAAATCAGAAATAAGTAGGGTTAGAACATGTTCTGAACCCTATAAATCAATTTGTGTTCATGAAACAGAGGTAAGAGATCATGTTCTCCATTGCTTTTTAATCTAGTTCAATTCAGTTGAAGGGAAAATAAGGTTTATAAGCTTTAAATCAATGAAAAGTTAAGGCTTTGGTTAGTTATGGCATAATTAGGTTAATATCAGTATTGGTGTATTAATATAGCCTTTAATTTTGTGTTAGGGGCTAAAACAGAAGGTGGAGAAGTCCACAAAAGGCAGTAGATACGAGAGTGTCAAGTGTTAGGGCTCAAATATTAAGGTTTGTACATATATTTCTTTTTATTCAAAAATATTGTGCTCGTGGTATGAATGATGATTCCACAATGATTGTTGATATGAAATAATTGTTTTGGTATTGCTTGTATCATGATAATTGACTTGTTAAATGTTGGGATAAATAATAAAATTGATTTAATGACAATTAATCATGAATGAATGTCACTGTATGCATATGTAAGGTATTAAGCCTAATACGATTGATGAAGTAGAATTAAAAGCTTATTTATAGTCGAATTTGGTTGTTGGAATGTGTAAAGTATTGATAGGTGTGGCTAACATTGGTTACCTTTAGATCCTATGCATGTGATGTGTGAAATTGACTGAGATCAGTGCTGAAGTATTATTTTTATGTAATGAATCACACTCGTGAAGCCAAGCTTCACAACCTTGAAAGGAATTCACGCCCGTGAAGCCAAGCTTCACTTCCATGTAAGGATGAATTTCACGCCCATAAATAAATGTTCATGCTTGTGAAGGTTCAAAAGCCAATCATGGCTGAGTCATAGGTAGACAACCTGTGACCGAAGGTTTTATGCATGTGAATATATCGTTCACACCCGTGAATGCCCTGTAACCAGTAATGATTAATTGTATGATTTGTTTGAGTTACATGAAGATGGTTACATGCACACTTGAAATGATTAAGTGAGATTATATGCTATGTAATAACATGATTGAGAACCGAGAATATGCACTAGGTGCTTATCATACAAAGTAATATGTAACGACTATGTAAGAATATAAATTGTGACCTAAATGATAAAAATACTCTGACTATAATTAAATATGTCCATTCTCTATTCGAGAACTAACTAGGATAGGTGGCATGCAATTGAGGGGGTTACAGTACCGTAGAATATTTATGCATGCGGTTTTTTACTCATCAGGGTGGCTTAAGTTCGCGTAAGAGCCCTCCTGATTTTAAATGCGGAATTTGCACATATGCATGCAGTTATTATGTTGCTCATCAGGGTGGCTTAAGCTCGGTTAAGAGCACTCCTAATTTGAGACTGGAATTTGCAAAAACAGATAGATATAGAAAGTGAGCAGGGTGGCTTAAGTTCGGGTAAGAGCGCTCCTGATTTGAGACTGGAATTTGCAATACAGATAGATACAGAAAGTGAGCAGGGTGGCTTAAGCTCGGATAAGAGCGCTCCTATTCCACAACCCGCATCCGGGTAGTCTGGATTTAGAGTATTAGGCCGAAAAATTGGAATTTGGAAATATGGTATACGGAAATGGTGCTAAAAAATTAGAAATTTGTAATACAGTACAATGAAATTGGTAATACAATAATTATTTATACAGTATACAGAAAGCAATGAATTGGAATACAAGTATATCCTGGACAAGGGATGTGAAAACCAAAAATAGGATTTATATAAGAAACTGATGACTTGAATATGTGCTATACATGATGAAGTTTACTATGCTTATAATGATATAGAAATACTATGAATGGAAAGTATTATGAATATGATGAAATGGCTTCATTTGTGCAACATATGCATTGTATGTATTGAAATCAATTCAATTCAATGTGAATGAGTTCATTGTGAATAACTATGTATATGACAATATGGTCAGACACACAGTTATGTTCAAATTATGAATGTTATATTAATATGTGAATGCATGTTAGAATTTAAATATTTATATGTACTACTAAGCTATCAGTAGCTTGGCGTGTGGGTTTTCTTGCATGCAGGTTTGGAGCTGTAAACTGTTGAGTGACGTGAAGAGAAGATAAAGCCAATTAGAGTTGACCCGAGTTTGGTCTGTTTATTTGTTCATGTATTTTAATTATTTATTTTCACATATCATAGGATAGGGACAGTTAATTCATGTTCTAAAGGCATGTAATAGATTTTATTAAGTACAAGTAGTATGGATTTTTTTTTGTAATAGGGGATTTAAAATCCCAAGATAGTATTTGAGAATGATTGATATTCAATTACATTTAATGATTTATTATGATATATGGTTGTCTAAAATTTCAAAGCTTATGACCTAAAAATCTTGATTTTTGGGAGATGTAGAAAAGTTTTAATTCAGAACAATTTAGATAGATACAATTGTGTGGCATTCATCTGTACAACAAGGTTTTGCCCTAGTTATGCAGAAGGTGTTACACAAGCATCAAAAGAGTAAGTTAAAGTGACGAGTGTGTTGATAAAGGCATCACTGATCAGTAGCCCCACTAAATGGAGCCGAATAGTAGTAGTGGTAGTCGCCCTGAACGGATTAATTTTGTTATTGCATTTTGTTATTTTGATGTGTATAAAAATATTGAAATTTTATTATGGTATGTGTATATATATATATATATATATATATATATATATATATATAAGTAAGAATATGTTGTAACTAGGGAGTGTATGCATAGTAATTATTTTATATATTTCAAATTTCTTATATATGATATGTATAAAAGGAATATTTTTAGAAAACAATTTTCCTGTAACACTTCTTATCCGTTTAGTATATGAAAGGGCATATAGAAGGGTATGTGGTGTTACAATATATATATATTCAAGGTGAATAATTCATATCTATATTGAATGTTTCATGACACCCTAACATGGATTTCCAATCATAAGATCATAACTACATGTCGCTTGATTCATTTCATGTCAAACATATAATCATCACCATCACATAATCATACAACACTGGTAACATCATAAATAAAAAAATAATATGTACTTGATATAATTCTTCCACATGTTTACATCATGTATTAATCGTGTTATCTTATGTGCATTCATACTCATAATATATCTTAGAAATAGTTGGTGACATTATGTAACATAATTTAACCTTTCATATATATCCAATTCATGAATGTACCTAAGTATTCATGAGTGTGAATGAGCATTCATGGTTGTGAAGGAATGTTCATGGCTATGAACACTACCTTCATAGGCATGAATGAGGTTTTACAGTCGTGCAACAATTGGTGAATTAAGTTTTAAAAGGGTCTATCCATTTTTAACATCTACAGGTTTAAGGGTTCACGGTTGTGAAATTTGTTTCACAGGCATGAAGCAAGTGGTGAATCAAGTTGTGAAAGGGTATGTCCAATTTTTCAACTTACAGGTTTGGGGTTCACGGCTATGAAAGTTTTTTATGGGCATGAAATGGGGTTTGATGGGCACAAACAACCTTTCATGGGCATGAATCTGGGTAGAAAAATGTGCAGATTTGTGCATTATGCAAACTGTTCATTCCATTCACAAAACATACATTTTCTCAAACTAATGACCATATATCATACTTTCCATGCCGCAAAACCAATTATAACACATTCTAAACACCATCTTTCCAATTAACTAATAATCAAATTCATCCCCAAAATTCAATCTTAATCCTTCTATCATATTCCAATGCCTCTCATAAGGCCATACAATCAACATATATGTTACATGTCACAATTATACCCATATATTACCCATTCAAATATATTGAAACATCAAGCATATATTTTTAATTCACGAGGATATCAAACAAACACATAAATAACACACAAAGAGGATTTGAATGCCCATATGTACTAACCTTTCAAGAGGAATCCTTTTAAACAGTCCAAGCTTGCTCAAGTTTGATCTCCCTCTTGGGGATGATATCCTAAAACAATAAAACATTACCTTTAGCCTTTCAAACATATAAACACTATATAACTAGTTCCTTGTACTCAAACCCTAAGTTCAATATCAAAATCTCTTCTTTATGCCATAACCCCTTTAAAATCTCATTTTTATCCATCTATTTAATGGAAAGGTTTTAACACTTCAAAATCCTTACCTAGAACCAACACTAACCCATTTGAAAATGGGTCTCAAGGGACATGAAAATAGAAAAAAGGAGAAAAAGATGATGAAGATGATGAAGGAGAGCTTCTCTTGCTGAGCTCTTTGAGAACTTCCAAAAATCAGCTCCCAAGCTAAAAATCACTACCTTTCCTCTTTCTCCCTTAGATCTCGACCTTACCCATGCTTCTCCTCTTGATTTTCTATTAGATCTAGTTTTGTGAGAAAAGAAATGGTGAAGGAATGGAGAAAAAATGTTGGTTGCATGAGAAGATGAGAGAAGAAGGTTCTTGTGTGGAAAAAAATGGGAAAAGAGAAAAAGAAGCAAAAGGGCCTTTTATACCCCTTTGTAAAAGTTAGGAGATTCAAACTTGAATTTATTACTATGTGATAGTTATAAGTGTTGGATAGGCAAGCAATGGCTAAAAAGCTTTTAAAGCTACTAATGGTGGCGGTGGCACATTAGAGCATAAGGATGCATATAAGCAGGAATATAATCTCTTACTTGTGATAGTTATTGAGAAGCCAACATTGCTAAAGGTACTTATAAAGGTGGCTACAGTAACATTGGAGCTAGTACCGATGGTGGCACTTCCAACAACATCAGTGCTAATACCGGTGGTAGAGTAGGTACACTATTAAGGCTTCATTTACCATTACACTATTAGGAGGGGTTTCAATTTAACCATTGGTCAATCGTATTTTCTTTAGAAGTTCCTCCATCTCCTTTATCATACGATTAGTATAGAGTGAAAGTTCATGTTGATTTTGGCTCTTCTCTTGTCATAGTTATGTCATTGATGCCTTGACCAATGCTTGTTCATTGTTGTTGGTGGCATGATTCTCCTCCAATGGTTAACTAATGGTGGTGGTGGCACATTAGAGCATAAGGGTGCATATAAGCAGGAATATAATCTCTTACTTGTGATAGTTATTGAGAAGCCAACATTGCTAAAGGTACTTATAATGGTGGCTACAGTAACATTGGAGCTAGTACCGATGGTGGCACTTCCAACATTAGTGCTAATACCGATGGTGGAGTAGGTACACTATTAAGGCTTCATTTACCATTACACTATTATGAGGGGTTTCAATTTAACCATTGGTCAATCGTATTTTCTTTAGAAGTTCCTCCATCTCCTTTATCGTACGATTTATATAAAGTGAAAGTTCATGTTGATTTTGGCTCTTCTCTTGTCATAGTTGTGTCATTTATGCCTTGACCAATGCTTGTACATTGTTGTTGGTGGCATGATTCTCCTCCAACATTAATTGAATTATAGCTACCACCTAGTTCATCATGCTAAACATCACAACAATTTACCTTGTTAACCTTGTATAAATGGTTAGAATGTGTGATAAAGGTGACATGTATGCTATAATGTATATTTTCCATGTCATCTTAGGTCTTATGGAATTGTTCAAAAGTATTAGTAGCTCTAGGTTGATTTGAACTAGTGAAATTGATTATTGACTTATTAGTCTTTTTCATCTTGATTTTCAATTTCGTCAATTCTTTTTTTAGAAATGACTTTTTCTCATAATCTTGTATTTTCCTTAGTCACACAAGACTCCATTTATGGTCGCCAAAAGAATATTAACTCCAGCTAAATGTTCAAAGGGTCCATCAAACTATCACAATATTCACTAAAATGCCACCACTCAAGGTTTAATAAGACCTCATCTAGAGCACAAATAAGCAAAATCTAGATCGATAACTTATTTGAGAAGCAAGCAAAATTCATCAAGCTTTAGACCTAAATGAATGCAAAGGCAAGCAAAAGTTTAATATACGATGCATTAAGCAGTTAAATTATCAATCAAATTAACTGATTATCTATCAGTACTTTTAGACCCAGCCCAACCAACAAACCAGGAAAGGCAGAGGGTCAAAAGTTAAGGGTTCAACCAGTCAAAATAAAATTTTAATATGTTCATGCGCAATAAAATATGAAAAATAAATATATTAAATCTATTTTATACATAATTACTTGTTCAAAATGTTAATATTTATAATTGTCATAATTTTAATTAATATATAACTATAACGTTCGACTATTTAGGCCTCAATCGCATGTTATCGTTGTTGGGCATGCCGATCCTACTGGAGTCCAAATTTGGACCCATAAAAAAATGAAAAATTATAAGTAAAAATAATTAAGGATATTATTATTTGGAAAATAAAATTATTTGTGAAAAAACTGCAAAAAACAAAGCACCCTAAGGACAAAATCGATATTATCGAAATTGTTGGGAAAACTTTTGTGAGAAGAAAATTTGTGGAAAAAAAGGAATTTCTTATAATTAAAAGTTAATCAAAATTAATTAAGTTAATGAACTAATAGGAAATTAGGATTAAGTTAATTAATGGAACCCACTCATTAAACATAGTATAAAAGTCAAAAAAAAGGAAGAATTCTACATTCTTCCACCAATCACCCTTCATCACCTTCATCTTCTTCTCCTTTGTGCAACCCCACCCTAACCCATTTTTCCTCCATTTTTTCTTCAATTCAAGCTTAAAAAGGAGAGACAACCATAATTTTAGATTGAGAGGAATCAATAAATTAAAGGGTTTTCACCATAAATGAGCAAAAGACCAAGAAAGGAAGAAAGAAAGAAGAGAAAAGAGAAGGGAAATTAAGGAGAATTTATGTCATCTTTGGAAGGCCTTTAAGGTGAGTTTTTTCTCCTTAAATTTAACATTTTTCCTTCCATTTGAGACCCATAAGGATGATAGATATGATTGAAATTCGTAGATTAGATTTATTTGGCAAGAATTTACCTAGGGTTTTAAATTGTTAACTAGTTGAAGAAAAGTGAACCTAAACATTTAATTAATATTAATTGATCTTAATTAATGGTGTTATGACTTAAAAACTAAAGAAAGATGGCCATAATGATGGAAGGAGGGGTTGCCTTAGTTAAAGTAATTTGGGGAAATTTTAAATTAACCTAAGGACAAAACAATAGGTGATGAGTGAAGTGTGGTTTGGGTGATATTTTGGAGAAATTAAATGAGGACCCTAAAGAACCATTATGGATAGCTTTGACCTAGCAAAAATGGAGTTTAATCTTAGTACTTTTTGGCTAAAAAAAGATACAAAACATATTAGGAGCATTAGGATTTTATGTATGCATGAAAAGTTTTGAAAATGGAAGATAGAAATGAGATATGGTATGGTTGTGTAGGACAATCAAGTGAGGGGAGGAAAAGAAGGAAAAATGAGAAACTTCAAATTTGATTAGGTATGTGCTTCATTGAAAAAAATTTTGTATGCCATTTGACTATGTGAAATTATATGCTAATGCTTGATAAGAATGCCATGGAATGTGTTTAATTGTTATGTTTGACTTTGAAAGTAATTGGACTAAATGATGTGAAAATGTAAAAATATATGAATGTTGTTATGATTTAGAAATTTTGATGTAAAAATAAATGCATATGATGATTGTGTTGATTAGATAGGCTTATATCAATTGATAACTTTGTTTCAGAATTTCTAGAGCAGCTTTGACATTTTTTATCATAATTAATGTTCTGGTAATGAGAATGGAATGAAACTAGTTGGAAATGAAAGTGGACTCGTAAAGTAAAAATTTCATGAACAACCTAATTCAAATTTTAATTGTAAATAGAGTAAATTTGGATACAAAATTCTAGAACTATTAGTACCTAGAAAATATTGGGAAAAAATTGATTGAACACCCCTCAATAAAATAACCATAACTTTTACTAGAAAACTTGGATTATGATGATTTTTAAGGAGTTTGAAAGCTGAGACAACAAGCTACAAGAT
The DNA here is from genome assembly GCA_023653625.1 of Triadica sebifera. Taxonomy (NCBI): domain Eukaryota; kingdom Viridiplantae; phylum Streptophyta; class Magnoliopsida; order Malpighiales; family Euphorbiaceae; genus Triadica; species Triadica sebifera. The sequence goes on along the minus strand of CM042899.1, from coordinate 7,757,702 downwards.
CACAGAGACCATAAATTCAAATTCAAAGTAGAAATAGGCTAAAAATGAGGCCCAGTGTCAGGGCCAAATCTATCATAAATAAAGAATTTGCATATTGAATTTTTGCATGTGGTGTGATGTATACATGTGTTAATAAATGAGAATATTGACTTTAATCACAGTTATAAATGTTTAATGAAATTATTTATATGAAAATTTTCAATTTAATAATGAGAAAAACAAATAATAATAATAAATAAATAGGTATGTGGATATTTGGTATAATTATCTCTTGTGAAAAATCTTTGTTAATAATAATCATAATGTTGGTAGTAATTATAATAATGGTTAAGTCCTAAAACACCTAGCCTGGAAATAGAATAGAGAATAGTTTGGCATGCCAATTAAGGAAAAATAAAATGCACTCAGCACAATATTATAAAATCTGGAAATGGCACAATTTTAACGCTAGTAATGACACTATTAGAAAATACTGGAATGACACAATTAAAAGTCGATAATGGCATCATTATGAAGCAAGTAATGGAAATATTAAAAAGCTGATAATGACAACCCCATATTCCTATTTATGAGTTTAGACATAAGTGTTATGGGCTTGGATAGAATTAAAAAAAACACACATATATTAATAGTAATTTAAAAATATTAATCTTGAATATAATTTTGTATATATATATATATAAGCATTGCTTATAAGTTGTGATAGTATATGGATTTGCCTTTGTGGTGTATGTGGCATGTATAAAAATATATATGTGTAATATTTTTATCCTTGAAGCACCATTAAGCTAATAGCTTAGCACGGATGGTTTTCTCTTGCACAGTTTCTGAAGTATAGCTACAAATAGCATAGCTGTCAGAAGAAGAAAGGTACCCAAACATAAAGCAGCTTAAAGCTTCGAACAATTTTGGTATTTTGTTAAAATCCCTATAAATTAAATCATTGTTTAATCTCATCAAACATGTTTTGGTGTATGTAAAACTAATGTAATGAATATAGTTTGGATGTAAAATAATGTGTTCTATAAAAAAAAAAATTTTGAATATTGGTGTTTGCAATATTTTTCCTATATATATAAAAAAAATTATATTTCCTTTAGCAAATCTTATAAGTTAGCTAGTCGAGTAATGTTCACTTACCTTGCTAAACTATAGTGGAGTAAAGGGAATGCTGTAATTTTTGGTATCAGAGCCTAGGTTTAGACAGTCTTGCCTAGTGGGTATGGAGATAAGTGCATGTTTCGTGCATATGCATCTTTTTTATAAGTTGTTATATTCTGATAAGGGACTCTTCTTCTTTCAATGTAAGTCTTAATAGATTCTGAATATTGATGAAGTTATGAAGAAGAAGGGGGTGATAATATTGTTGACTCTAATGTTCATAGATAGTCAGCATCAGTTAAAGTTTCAGTGTCTAGTATCGTAGCTCCATAGCATACTGAAAAACTAGTTGATATGGGTCAGGTACTCTTTATGCAATAAATGGCTACTCTGCTACAGCGGATAACATAAGTTGTTCCACCACTAGCTCCACCACCTCCCTCACCTTAGCCAAAACCCCAAATTGATAAGTTGAGAACATATGGTGCAACAGATTTTACAGGTAAGAAAGATGATGATCCAACAACAGCAGAATTTTGGTTAGAAAATATATAATGAATTTTTGAAGAGCTCTAGTGTCCTGAAGAGCACAAGATTAGGTATCCAGTATCCCTCCTTCAGGAACATGCCTATGACTGGTGGAAGTTGGTACTAGCGAAACCTCAAACTTTGAAACCTCAAACATGGGATTTCATGCCACAAGTTTATATTGATGAAAAAAAAAGAATTTATGAACTTTAGGTAGAGGGGTATGATAGTAATTGAGTATGATAGGGAGTTCACTAACCTAAGTATGCAACGGGGAATATTAGAGATGAAGCATATAAATGTCATAGATTTAAAGACAAACTTGATTAGGATATTAGGTATTTGGTTACTTCCCATAAGCATACAAACTTTGCTAAACTGGTGTCCTCTACCATTAGTGTTGAAAGAAGAAAAAAGATGAGGACAGAATAGCTTTCCAACAAATCAGTAGCTAGTGTGGCCTAGACATCTAGTAAGAAAAGGCAAATAGTACCCAAACATTTTCAATCACGTGGTGTTGGACAAACATTTTCTGTTAGACAGGGTCAGCAGTTTAGACCTGCAACATTATATGATAGTTTACCAGCATCATTATCTAGAAGGCCTGCTCCTACTTATGCCAACACTATGGTAGATCTCATTCAGGAGAGTACTAGTGGTTAACTGGGCATGCTTGAGATATGGAGCCACTGATCATATGAAGAAAGATTATCCCAAATTTAGTATAGGCAGTATGGCACCATCATATATACTATGGTAGAGGTTAAGGTTAGTCTAGGGATGGCCATATAGAATAGAGTTAGGGGGTATTAGAGACAGTTGATAGATCCGGGGGGTAATAAAGCTCTAGCTCGGGTGTATGTGATGAGAGCTCAAGAGGACCAGGATGCGTCAAACATTATAGTTGGTAAATTTTCTTTATTTGACCTTGACTTACATGCATTGATAGATTCTAGTTCCATGCATTCATACATAAGCACTTCTACACTTAGACAAGGGAATATGATTTTTGAGACCTTAGAGTATGAGATAGTTATGACCAATTTGTTGGGAGGTAGTATGAGAGTGAATCAAATCTATAGAAATAGCCCAATAATAATATAGGATAGAGAATTTCTAGTAGACTTAATAGAATTACCTTTTCATGAATTTGATGTTATTATGGGTATGGATTGGTTGATAAAGCATGAAGTTGTAGCCGATTATCGATCCAAAAAAGTTGTACTTAAAATTCTTAGGCGTGATGACATTATCATTCGAGGTGAAGGTCAACCATGTTTGACTAGTGTCATTTCTACATTAAGAGCTTGGAGATACATTAGGAAGGGATGTGAGGCATACTTAGCTCATGTGATAGATACTAGGAATGGGAGCCCGAAACTCAAGGATATCCTCACAGTGTGTGACTTCCCATATGTATTTCCTGATAATTTGTCAGGATTACCACCATATAGGAGATAGAATTTGCTATTGATGTGATTCTTAGTATAGCCCCGATATCAATTACTCCTTATAGAATGGCACCTACAGAATTGAATGAGTTGAAAGCTCAGTTGCAGGAATTACTAGTCAAGGGATTCATAAGACCTAGTGTGTCACCATGGGGTGCTCCAATATTGTTTGTGAAAAAGAACGATGGCACTTTTTGATTGTGTTTTGATTATCGACAATTGAATAAAGTCATAATAAAAAAATAAATACCCACTTCCTTGAATTAATGATTTGTTGGATCAATTAAAGGGAGCAGGGATATTCTCTAAGATTGATCAAATCCAAGTATCATCAACTGAAAATCAAATAATCAAATGTACCTAAAATAGCCTTTAGGACTCGATATGGCCACTATGAGTTCCTAGTTATGCCTTTTGACTTAAGAAATGCACCAGCTGCCTTTATGGATATGATGAATAGGATTTTTAGGCCTTATCTTGATCAGTTTGTGGTAGTTTTTATAGATGATATCATGGTGTATTCAAGGAAAAAAGAAGAATATGACAGACATTTCAGAATAGTGCTTCCGACTTTGAAGGAAAATCAGTTGTATGCAAAGTTATCAAAATATGAGTTTTGATTAGAAGAAGTGGGACTCTTAGGACATATTGTGTCACCTGAAGGAATCTGAGTAGATCCCAGCAAAATGAAAGAAATTTTAAATTGGAAGCCATCACGCATTGTGATAGAAGTTTGTAGTTTTCTTGGATTAGCTGGCTACTATAGAAGATTTGTGAATGAATTTTCAAGCATAGCCACACCAATTACCTAGTTGCTCAGAAAGGAAACTAAGTTTGAGTGGAAAAATTGAAGCCAAACAAGTTTTGACAAATTGAAACCCATGCTAACCGAAGCACTTATTTTAACCCAACCTACTTCGAGGAAAGATTTCATGATACATAGTGACACCTCTCATAATGGGTTAGGATATGTATTAATGCAAGAGGGAAAAGTAGTTGCCTGAAGCCCCATGAACTAAATTACCCTACGCATGATCTGGAGTTGGCAGTAATAGTGTTTGCTTTAAAAATATAGCGACACTATTTATATGGTGGGTGGTGTTATATATATAGATCATAAGAGTCTCAAATATTTGCCCATACAAAAGGAGCTAAACTTAAGGCAAAGACATTAGCTAAAGTTGATTAAAGCTTGCAATTGCATTATTGATTACCAATCGGGCAAAGCCAATGTAGTGGTTGATGCCTTAAGTAGAAAAACACTAGCAGGTATATCTCATAATTTCTTTATTATAATATAATATTTAATAATTAACAATAAATCAATAAGATATCCATACTTTATTTTAGCAGAATTACGGGTTCAACCTACGTTAAGACAACAAGTGAGAGAAGCTTAGATGCAAGATCAAAAATTGATGAAAACAGTTGAGGCAGTGATAAAGCAGAAAAGACCCGAATTCAAGATTGAAGATGATGGAAGTATAAGTTATAAAGAAAGATTGTTTGTTCCAAATGATAGTAGATTAAAGCAAATAATTCAAAAATAGGCACATAATATGACTTATTTCATGCATCCAAGAAGCAATAAGATATATCAAGATCAGAAGATTTATTATTGGTGGCCAGGAATGAAAAAGGATATCATTGAATATACTACAAGATGTTTAACATGCCCAAAAGTGAAAGTAGAGTACTAGTACCATCTGGATTGTTGCAACCTATTGCTATCCTAGAATAGAAATGGGAAGGATTACGATGGATTTTGTATCTATTTTTCCTTTGAAACAAAAGAAGCATAATGCAGTATGGGTAATTATTGTCAGCCTTACTAAGTTAGCTCACTTTTTACCAGTCCAAATGAATTATCTATTAAGTCAATTAGCATATCTATATATATATATATATATATATATATATATATATATATATATATATGTATATATTAATGAGATAATCTGACTGCATGGGGTGTCAATATCCATTTTTCTAATCGAGATCCATGATTCACATCTCAATGTTAAAAATGTTTGCAACAAGTATTAAGGACTACTTACTTTTAGTACAACATTCCACCCACGGACATATGGGAAATCAGAACGGATTATTCAATCATTGGAGGACATGCCTAGAAGCTATGTAATTGACTTTGAGGGTAGTTAGGGTAAGTATTTTCCATTAATGGAATTTACATATAATAATAGCTATCAAGATAGTCTCTGTATGGCACCATACAAAACTTTATATGGAAGAAGATGTAGAACACCTTTATGCTGGATAAAACTTAGTGAAAAGAAGTTAGTGGGTCCAAAATTGGTGCACCAGACAGAGGAGAAAGTGAGATTAATTAAAGATCGATTAAAAGCTACAGCTGACCAACAAAAATCCTATATTGATTTGAAAAGAAATGATATTGAATATGTTGTCGGAGACAATGTATTTTTAAAACTATCGCCTTAGAAGAAAGTACTTTGCTTTAGCAAAAAAGGAAAACTAAGCTCTAGATTTATTGGACCATACAAAATACTTGAATGTGTGGGCCCAATAGCTTACCGATTGACCTTACCACCAGAATTAAGTAAGATCCATAATGTGTTTCATGTCTTGATGCTAAAGATATATATATCAGATCTAACACATGTAATACCTGTGGAATTTATAGAGGTGCAACCCGACTTGACCTATGAAGAAGAGCTTGTCACAATCTTAGATCGAGAACTCAAGAAACTATGTAACAAAAAAGTACCATTAGTAAAGGTCCTGTGGCATAATCATGCAGTAGAAAAAGCCACCTAAGAGAGTGAAGAAATGATAAGAACTCAGTATCCTCAATTATTCAACCCCAGCTAATTAGGTAAATTTCAAGGACAAAATTTTTCTTTTGGGGGAGAGAATTGTAACGTTCGACGATTTACATGCCAATCACGCATGATTGTTGTGGGGCACACCGATTTGATTGGAATCTAAATTTGGACCCACAAAAAGATAACAAATTATAAGGAAAAATAATTAATAATATTATTATTTGGGAACTAAAAATATTGATGTAAAAATAGGAAAAAAATAAAATAAATTCACCCTAGATAAAAATCGGTATTATCGAAATTGTTGAGAGAAATTTTGAGAAAAGAAGAAAATTTGTGGAAAAAGTGCAATTTCTTATAATTAAAAGTTAATCAAAATTAATTAAGTTAATGAACCAATATAAAATTAGGATTAAGTTAATTAATGGAGTCCACTCATTAAGCAAACTATAAAAGTCAAAAAAATGGAGAAAATCTACATTCTCCCACCAATCACCATCTTATCATCTTCATCTTCTTCTCTTTTGTGTTGCCCCACCCTAACCCATTTCTTCTCCATTTTTTCTTCAATTTAAGCTTAAAAAGGAGAGACAAAAATAAGTTTAGAGAGAGGGAAATCAAGAAATTAAAGGGTTTTCACCATAAGTGAGCAAAAGACCAAGGAAGGACGAAAGAAAGAAGAGAAACAAAAGGGAAATTAAGAAGAATTTCTGCCATCTTTGGAAAGCCTTCAAGGTGAGTTTTTTCTCCTTAAATTCAATATTTTTCCTTCCATTTGAGACCCATAAGGATGATAGATATGATTGAAATTCGAAGATTAGGGTTATTTGACAATAATTGACCTAGGGTTTGAAGTTGTAACTAGCTGAAGAAAAGTGAAGCTAAACCTTTAATTAATGTTAAATGATGTTAAGGGTTGCCTTGGTTAAAGTAATTTGGGAAAAATTGAAATTAATCTAAAGGTAAGACAATTGGTAATGAGTGAAGTGTGGTTTGGGTGATATTTTGGAAAAAATTAAATGAGGACCCTAGAGAACCATTTTGGACAACTTTGATGATTTTTAATGAGCCTAAAATCTGAGACAATAAGCTATAAAATCATAGAAGACAATAAATTCAAATTCAAACTAGAAATGCACTACAAATGAGGTTCAATGTCAGGGCCCAAATCTATCATAAACAAAGAATTTGCATATTGGGCTTTTGCATGTGGTGTGATGTATACATATATTAATTGATGAGAATTCAGACTTTAATTGCAGTTATTGTTGCCCAGATATTGAGCCAAGAAGGGGGGTTGAATTGGATATTAATAATTTTAACTTTTAGGTGTGGAAATAAAAATTAAGTTTAGTAGAGATAGAGAAATTTGACACAAAAATTTTTATAGAGGTTCGAGTGTTAACAAACCCTACTCCTCTCCCCAATCGCAATTGGAGTTTCACTAACACACTAAGTGTTACAATGGAGTTTTACAAGCTCACTCCCAACTATAGTGTTTCTAATAATGGATCACACCTAACCCAAAAAATCCCTTATGTTTTAATGGCTCACACAAATAACCAATTCTTTGTATTTTTGAAGGCTCGTACAAATAACCTTTACCTTGTGTTTTAAAGGCTCACACAACTAACCCTTACAAGTGTTCTACTCTTAATCCCAATATACCCAATAACTCACTTGAGTGTATGATTACAGAGAGAATCACTTACAAATCTTTAATGCTCAGAAAATAATGAGCAAAAAGATTTTCACAAAGAATAAATATTTGTTTTGAAAGTATTAAATGCACAAATGACTTACAACAAGATTTTGATTCGAAATATTAGCTATTCTCTTATTCTGGATTCATAAATGACTTGCATTTATAGTTCCATGGTGAATTTTAGTTGTTTGATTGCCATTAATACGAAAATAGTCGTTGCACCAACCCTAATAATCGCGCCTGACATGTTTCTCTTTCATGTTTCATGGGTGTGATTATGTGTGTCACGGTCGTGACTGTACTTCCAAGCGTGACTTAAGTAGTGACCTTGGCCGTGAAGCATTCTGGAAGGTTTTGAAGTATTTGTTCACGGGCATGACAACCTTCCAAGCCGTGGTCCAAGTGGTGACTCTGGCCGTGAAACTCTCTGGAAGAATTTGCCATGTCTTTTCACGGGCGTGACTTTATTTCACGGGCGTGACTGATATGATCATTCATGGTTGCTATCTTCCTTCATGGCCATGAACTTTAAATGTTGGTTTGTTGGCACTAGGCATAATCACAGGCGTGACACATAGGGTCATGGGTGTGAACAGCTACTTTTTCAATTTTATCTTTTGAAGTTTAATCTTTTATTCTCCATTCTTGTTAACATATATCATACATTCAATAGACTTAGAAAACAAGTAAGTTAAATACAATATTGCTATTTTATTTGTTATCATCAAAATGATAGAAATACCCCTCAAGGTTCAACAATCTCTCCCTTTTTTATGGTGACAAATAATCTAGCAATATGTGTTTTTGAGAAGTCTCCCCCTCAAAAGATGATTAGGATAAAAAATGATGAAGTGCAAGAATTGTAGAGAATGATGAAGTGTAGCATTTAAAATATACTTTCTATTTTTAAGTATATGCAAAGTATATCCAATATATACCAAAATTTTCTTTAAATCATGAAGTATATATAAGGTATATTTAGAGTATATCATGTGCATATTCATTTATGTAACTTGCATCAAGGTATATGCAAAGTATATTGATGATATATTTAAGGTGTATAAAGCTCAATTGCATACTTGCATATTCATTTTGAATCAAAATTAAGTATTGCTTGCACTTATCATAATATATATTGCTAGTTTCTCCCCCTTTTGTCATCAACAAAAAGCATACAGATTAACCATAATTAAAAAAACAAAGCAATTATATTAATAGATGAAAAGTGAAATACAAACAAAAGTAAATAAAATTCAAAAAGGAAATTAAAATTTCCTAAAAACAAACAAGCAAGACATGGACATAACAAGGTTAACATAAAGCCTAATATCTATCCGGACATCCTATCCCTAAGACGAGAAACTTCTGCCTCGAGGCTATCCATCCTAGACTCCATAAAGTCCTTGAGTTGCTCCAACCTCTCATCCATGGAAGCCTGCAGCTACTCAAATCGTGGTGCTAGGAGGGCAACCACTTGCTGAGCCAAATTTGGTGTGGAGGCAAAGGATTGTCTGATGTCCTGCTCAACCTCAGAATGTGCCATCTCAACTCGAGCCCTTTTCTTCTGCTGGATACCTTGGAGGCCGACTTTAAAGTCCTCTGAGTCATTGTCTTCCCATATGATTTCGCTAGCAGTGTCGATGAAGCGGTAGTAAATTTTGTTCTCATGGACAATTCGAACAGTCGCTCCCATCTTAATGAAAGACACTACATCCAATCGGTCTCGAGGATGCCCTAGGATGAGATTATAGTGATGGTCATCCAACTTCATATATCCAAGCTTCAAGGCCATGTGGGTTACATATGCACCAATAAGTATGTCTCCAGAGGGCTTGGTGGCAATGGACAGGAGATGGTTTGCAAACCATCGAGAAAGTGCCACTGTGAGGCCTCTTTGGGCCATCTCCAAGAGAAAAAGCTCGGACTTCCGAATGGTGCCATTGCTGTCTCCTTGGGCAAATATGCTATAGGTTAGAAACCTATGCAGATATTTGTGCACTGGGGCCCGGAGATGAGTGCTCTTGGTCTTCTTTACATCCCAGCTGCAATCCAGACCAAAATGAGTCCATGCTTGAGTTGCATAGAACTCAACTTCGCTGTTGTTGAGGATGTTGCCCGAGGGTAGGTTGAATAAATCCCCGAATTATGTGGTAGAGTGTTCAGATTGTTGCACAGTTGAAATTTCACTACACCAGTGGGAGACACTTGCAAAGTGCTCAAGAATTCCAAGGTAGGCTCTCTCAAGGTGGGCTGATGAATGTCCACAAAATCCTTCAAATGACAGGCCTAGAGTTGCTCTATCATCGTTGTCTTAAGCCCGAGAGTGCGTACCGTCTACCACTCAAAAGACCTTGATGAAATGAGAGGCCTTTTCTTAAGGGTTGAGTACCTAGGATGGCAATGCTCCGGGATTTTGTTCATTAGGTAGTCTGAATACCTCCTGGGAGCATGAGATTTCTTCCTAGTACCCTTTGATGAGCTAGTTTCCATGTTAATTTGAAGAAATGAACTTTGAAGAGTTTGAAAAAGTTTGACAGAATTTGTGAGGAGACCATAAGGAAAGATGATTTTTGATGATGAAAGGAGTTTTTGATGGTATTTATAGAAGAAATTTGTGACTAAGGGGTCGGAATCTTCAATGCACCATTCAATGTGTGTAAATGAGAGTAGTTTCAAGAAGCTGGAAAGTTGAAATGTGAAAAATAACCGACATACATGTTATATAGCCGATACATTCACGAGCATGAAATATTTAGTCAAGGGTGTGAAGTGTCGTGTTCGTGGTTTGCTAAAGGGGTGCTCTACCCGTGAGTAAAGACGTGCAATGGTTCACTGTCGTGACATTTGAATGTCTCGAGCATGGATGATGAACTATCACGGTGGTAAAAAAAGAGTCACGGGCGTGAAGTTTTGAATTTCACTACTTATGCCCGTGAAACGAAGCGTGACTCAAAGTGTGAATGCTTTTGTGAGTTTTTGGTGAAAATGTTCACGGTTGTGAAAATGCATCAAAGACTTGAACAAGGCTTTTCACAGGAGTGAATGAAGTCATGAACATAGGTTTCACTACTTGAAACCGTGAACCATGTCGTGAATCAAGTCGTGAAAGATACTGGTTCTTTTGGCTATTTAATTCACGGGCGTGAACATATGTCACGGGCGTGAATTGCCTCATTTCGAATTCCCTAGTCATACACTTAGCAAATTCTTGACAAAACAATTCATTAGTAGACCCAAATATGATATCATCAACATAAATTTGAACAATTAGAATATCATGCTTATATTTTTTAATGAATAATTTAGTGTCAACATTCCCTTTTGTAAAGCTATTTTCTAAGAGAAAAGAACTTAGTTTTTCATACCAAGCTTTTGGGGCTTGTTTCAAACCATATAAAGATTTTGAAAGTTTAAAAAACATGATTAGGCAAATCATGGCATTCAAAACCTGGTGGTTGTTCTACATATACTTCTTCTTCTATAAAACCATTCGAAAAGTGAATTTTCTTGATCATTTTCTTCTCTTTCATTTCCAAGATCAAGTCTTTTCATGGTTCATACAACATCATCAAGAACACTACCTTTCACAAGATCAAGTCTACTAGATTCATTAAAAACAACATGCATTGATTCTTCAACAGTTAATGACCTTTTATTAAATACTCTATATGCTTTGTTAGATGTAGAGTATCCTTCATCAGGTTTAGAAGCAAATTTTCCAAGGTTGTCCCTGGTATTCAATATGAAGCACTTGCATCCAAATACTATAAAATATGATATCAATGGTTTTCTTTCATTCCATAGCTCAAATGAGGTTCTATTTAAAAGAAGTATTTTGAAAACTCGATTTGAAATATAACAAGTTTTATTTGTGGCTTCTACCCAAAAGTAAGTTGGTAGATCATACTCATTGAGCATTGTTCTAGCCATTTCAATTAAGGTTCGATTTTTCTTTTCAACTACCCCATTTTGTTGAGGTGTTCTAAGAGATGAGAAATTCTGCGAAATGTCATGTTCAAGACAAAAACTTTCAAAGTTTTCATTTTCAAATTCTTTGTCATGGTCACTTCTTATTTTTTAAATACAATATCCTTTTTTTCATTTTGAACTCTTTTAGCAAAGTTTTTGAAATTTTCAAAAACATCACTCTTTTGAGCTAAGAAAATTACCTAAGTAAATCTAGAGTAATCATCTACGATGACAAGGGCAAATGTTTACCTCCTAAGTTTGCAATTCTAGTAGGTCCAAATAAATCTAGATGCAGGAGTTGCAGAGGTTTTGAGGTACTTAGGCTTTGAAAGATGACTTGTGTTGTTTTTCTCTTTGGCAAGGTTCACATGTCTTGTTTTTATCAAATTTTACTTTTGGCAGTCCCTTTACCAACTCTCCTGTGCTAAGGCTTTGAATTAAGTCTATGTTCGCATGACCAAACCTTCTATGCCACAGCCAAGATTCATCACTAGTAGTCACAAGACACTTAGAGAAATGGTTAGATATTTCATATAATTCTATTATGTAGGTGTTTACATCTCTACTTCCTTTAAATATCTCTTGATCATCAATAGAGGTTACAAGACATTCATTGGAAGTAAAGGTTACTTTGTTTCCTTTATCACATAATTGACTTACACTTAACAAATTATGTTTAAGTCATCAACAAGTAAGACATCTTTAATAAAAGAAATACCATTAATACCAATAGAACCAATGCTAATTACCTTACCCTTAGCATTGTTTCATCAATACTTTTGATTTCATTGAAGAGTTCTTTGTCTCCTTTCATATGCCTTGAGCATCCACTATCTACTAGCCAAACATTTTTATTTATTGTGGACTTGAGGCATACCTATAGAATCACAATTCAAGTATGATTTTTAGGTACCCAAATGAGTTTGGATCTTTGGGAGTTAGCACATGAAGGTTCCCAATGAGCCTTCCTTATCCAGCAATCTTTATTTATGTGACCAAATTTCATGCAATAATTACACAGTTTAGGTCTAAAAATGCTTTTTGGTCTCATAATGATTTTGAATTCCATATTTCTATTAGACTGATTTTGAGAACAATGGCATGCACAATCATGATTAATTGGTGTTTTTCTAGATGCATGTTTCTTATACATAAATGCATGATTATTCTTTTTATGTATAAAAGGTTTAGTGTACTTATTCCTTGGTGTTGTTCCACCAAGTGTGGAGGTGTGAGGTTCATTTGACTTAACAAAAGTAGTCTTGTGAGAAGATGATGATGTGCTCTTATATCTTAGACCATGTCTAATTAAGGGAGGTCTTTGAGACACTATGAGAGTATCTAAACTCTATTTTCCTTTGTGGAATTTTGAAATGGAATTTCTAAGTTTCTCAACCTCATTTTTCAAAGTATTATTTTCTTTAAGCAAAGATTTAGTTGAAGGTTTTGATGAGTATTCATCTAATGACTTTTGAAAAGATTCATTAGATGATTTAAATTTAAGGTTCTCCTTTTCTAAAGCATCCATTTTGTTTTTTAAATTAGAAATATTATTCTTCTAAGTACAGAACTTATTCCTATATTTTTCTAATTCTAGATTCAATTCTTCTATAAGTCTTTAATCATCATCATCATCATCACTACTACTGTTATTATCACTACTACTATTATTATCACTACTATCATTATTGAAGGAGTATAAGTGTAGTGATCTTACCTTATCCGAGACATGATCCTCAATAGCCATGAAACATAGGTTGACCTCTTCACTTTCATTGTCATCTTTTTCGCTTGAAGAGCTTTCGTCATCCCATGTGTCTTTGTGATCTTTCTCCCCATTGTTTCTTTGGTATTTGCTCTTATGTTTTTTGAGCCTTAGGACATTCTGGTTTAATATACCATTTTTTTCCACATTCATAACACTTTACCTCTTCTTTACTTCTTTGTGCATCATTAGGAATAGGTTTCTTTGCCTGAATTTTCTAGAGTTGCTCATTTTCTTCTCATTGTACATGCATGCAACTTCCATATACCTAATCCAACATATGTTCTCAACAAGAAGAGAATCAAACACAAAGATACATAGAAAATGAGGAAAAAGTAACAAAATGAGAAGCAGCTACACAATGAATCAAACAACATAACAAATCAACCTCCTGAGGCTCAGCCACTAATTCAGCAACATATATATCCATTTAAAATAGAAACAACCAGACTAAATGTTCTTCTCATATCTTTTCCCTCCTCTATCTTAAAATTAAAAACTAAATAAATACACAAACATTAAAGACGTCACCATTTAGTTTACTGCCTCTTTTTTCTTTCCCTTCTTTTCATTTTCTTCTCTCTCTATTCTTATGGCCTCCTATTCTTATTATATATTTATTTTCCCTCCTGGAAATTAGTCCACCGTCATCGGTATGGTCATGCAACATCTGAAACGAGCCTTTCGGACATTATTCATGATCTCCGATTCTGCATTTTCCAGCATTCTCACAACTTCAGCAAAAGGTGGTCTCACATCGGAGTTGACATCCCAGCAACGCGTCATAATCTCACTGAGAGCAGTTAAGCAATCGTTGGGAATGATAGGACGAGCACCCTTGTTGACAACTGCAAATGCAGCCTGCACAGCTGTCATATTCTGGAAAGGAAGCATTCCAGTTATGAGTTCCCATAAAACAATGCCAAAGCTGTAGACATCTACTTTTTGTGTGTAAGGCCTGTGCTGGATCATCTCCCTGCAAATTGAAAATAATAATAATAATAATAATAATAATAATAATAATAATAATAATAATAATAAAAAGAAAAGGCTTTTAGGAAATTTATATTGCTGATGTTGAATGCCTAATGCCCTCGAACATAAAACATCAAGTATCCCAATGACCAACTAAAAAAAACCCTTTAAGAGAGATTACATTCATTGAAAAGACTTGTTAGAAATAATCGCCTGCACATATCCCTCGTCACTCAAACTTCCATTGCATAACCATTAACACTTTAACCAAAACCACACCCTAATCTCTGCATGGCATGACAGTAACATCCTGATAAATGAACAAATACCCGCCTTGCACATCAGATTAAGAAAATAGTAGCACAAAGGGAAATTCCGTGACCCAAGGACGCACCCAACATTGAGGCTATACAACCCATTTCAACAAATAAAATAACTACTATAAATAATGGCAATCCATGAAATTGATTACCCATAAATGATATAACAGGAAATCACCGACTAGTGATGAAAGAAGGTTTTCTTCTTTTTTTTTTTTTGACCCAGGTTGTAATAATATATCAGACAACAAAGGAAAAGGAACAGGACAAAATAATGCTGTTAAATTATTTCTAAAATAAGAGAGATATTAGCAAGTTCATCAATATTTTAAAGCACTGTAGTTTTCCTATTCAACCTAATTTATCTGGATATTACTTGTAGGAAGATACTAGTTCAAGCAAACATCTAATAGATTAGATAATAAAACAAAAACTATAGAAGACCTAGAAATATCTTCAAAACATCTGAGCTATCAACCCGATTTTATATTTTTAGCCATGGTTGTATATGAAGTAACTTCAATCAACAAATGCTAGCAATCAATTACACTAAAATACTACTTACATATCAAGAAAGAGATCCTCAGGGTGTTTGTACCAAATAGAGACTCTAAAACTTTAACTCAAAAGTGTAAAGAAACGCAATCATAACAAGCAATAATCTATAATTTATATGCCAATTCCCAAACTCCTAACAAAAAATTCTGTGTTAATTTGCACAGCCAAATAGGAAAAGTACCATGAAACCGTGAAAGGGAGTTCATTCCGATAGTGATTATAGCACATTAACTCAAAACAGGAAAGAAGCACAATCATAATCAGGCAATAAAATATATGATTCATATGCCAATTCTCAAAGTCCTAACAAAGAAAAGTTCCATGTTAATTTGAATGGCCAAATAGGAAAATTATCATGAAACTAAGAAAATAGAAAGTTCGAAAGAAATCTGAAAGAGATTACAACAATTCTGATGCGAGGCATCCAACAATCAGACTGATGAAATTTAACAGCAATTTCACTTCCTGAACCTGACAACTTAAAAGTTGAACTAAAACGATACAACCATAGAAACTTCTCAATTACTTACATATTTAAGTAAACTACGAGAGTATATTGAATAATTAGACTAGTAGATCACTGAGGAATTGGAAAGTATAATCATAGAACTATATTACCGCTGGAATGCAATTTAAAAAAGGTAGAGAACTATAAGTTTTGCCAAAATTTTCTAGCCTTCTAACTAAAGCATAAGAATATTCTAGAATATTCACAACTACATGAAGCATTCTTTAGATAGTACCTATGCACAGTCACATGTATTCACAAAACAATCAATATCAGCACTTACCAGAGTTACCATAATTTACTGCTATGCCAGCTAAAGGATCTGGAATGACAACTCTGACATGTCATTTTGGTATGCCAAATTAGAAAATTAAGAAATTTGAGGTCATTTCTTCACTTGTTTATCTTTTTAAAAGAAAACATGCTAGAAGATGAATAGCAAGTATTTGGTTTAACAAGCTCAGCTGCGTATGACAAAGCCTGACAATGTGAAGAGGAGCTAACATCTAGGTAATAAATTAAATCAAGTTGCAAATAAAACTAACAAGTCCCTGAACATTTTGAACTAAAGCCCAATGCATCATATAGCCACAATTAATTAGAAATAACAACAAAATCTAGGGCAATAGAGAAGGGATAAAGGTTAATCATTATCTTAGGCAAAAGGCACAAGCATAAAGGTTACTGGAACAATTATAACGACAATGTGGCTGGAAAGAGCAAAAAATAACTGTTGTTAGACCATATACACAATTCCAATATTGTGAGAATCTCACTGTTTGTGCAGATATGTGGAGACATTCATGAACATAAGTACATCTAGACTATAAAATTTATAGGCCCAAAGGCACCGATATTTCTACAACCTTAACCCAGTAGGACTGCATTTCACACTCACAAAATGTTCTCAAATGAATATACGTAGTATCAAGCAGAGAGGAAATATGAAAAGAAAAAGCTTGCACTTTTTTTTACGGTAGGATGCTTGGTGTGCAAGATAATACCACATAATATCGGTTTGTGCAATTCTCCTCATATATAGTTGTCCATTCTTTCCTAGTGAAATGTGCTTAAGGTTGGCAGAGGGAGAGAAATAAATGAAAAATAATAATGGAAAAAACATTGGAATTTCAGATGAATAAAAGGTTAGAAATCTTACGGCGCCATCCAGCGATATGTCCCTGTCTCTGGTGTCATTCCTTCGGCCTGCACCTCAATACGAGCGACGCCAAAATCTGCAATCTTTATTGATTTGTCACTGAAAATCAAAAGATTATCTGATTTTAAATCCCTATGAACCAGACCACGCGCATGAATGAATGCCATTCCTCTTGCAACATCCAAGGCCTGCCTCACTGCCAATTTCAGTGGCACTGCCCTATTGTGCCGCTTCATCAGAAACTGGCGCACTGAACCTCCTTTTGCATATTCTGTGACAATGCACCATACCATTGGTTTACGACATGCACCAATAAATCGAACTATGTTTGGATGCTTTAATGTCGCCAACATCATGACTTCTTGTTGGAATTGTTGCTCCATCAGCTTTGCCCTCTCTGGGTCATTCTCTGGCCTCTCCAAGATTTTGATAGCAACTTCCTCACCCATGTAAGTTCCTCTATAAAGCTTCCCAAACGCCCCTTGTGCAAAAGCAGGTCCCATATTAAGCTTTCTTAGATCAATGGTCCAGTCATCATAATTCTCAAGCCCCTCAGTTGGGGAATTGCTATCCATTAGTGCTTGGGCCAATGCATCGTCATTCAAAGCATGTGTAACTCTTCCTCTACGATTAACACTCTGTTGAACAGAGTAGTTGTCATTAGCACGCCGCCGCAATCCTTGATGATTCAAAATGCGAGTGTGAGAATCATTTGACCCGATACTTTCTATGGACATAGCAACAGACCCTCCATTGCTTGTTTGCAAGCTATCATAACTGTCAATTGACATATTGGAACCTTCACCAAGTTTATGATAAAATCCTTGAGAAAAATCATGATAATTGTTATCATGATTGTTTAGGCCCACAATTCCAGGAAATTTTGGACCACCTTCCAACATCATCCTGTTTGAGAAGCAAAATTTCCAAATCCACTTACTTCTTCAGCATTGAAACCAAGACCAAATTTCTCTTTTCAGAAAACCCTGCAGCCAAAATCATCAAAGTACAGTCAGCATTACATTTTCCAAATGATTTGACAATATACATAACTAATCCATAACCTATTAAATAAACTAATTTTTAGAAACTAGGACCCTTGATTTACTTCTTTATTTATTTAGGCAAGAAAAGCAAGACGTTGCATAAAAATGAAAGGTATTAATCAATATTTGACAAAATAAATGGCAGATTAAGTACATATAACTTCTTAGTAAAAAAAAACAACTCATTCAAGGTAAGTACTCCATCATTTGACCAGCAATTTGACATAAAGCTCAAGCTTTAAAATTTAATATATCTTGCCTCCTATATCTCAGCTAACAAAAAGGATATCAGTCAAGCCACCTAAAATAGCATCTATTATTAAAGCATAGCAATTACATTCTTTCAAATCCAAAACCACTTATGTAACACTTAATTACACTACTCAATATAATTTCTCCGTAGCATATTTCCAACATGAGAAAACAACAAACAAGAAAGCCTTACCAGCAATATATCTTAAAAAGTGAGGATTTGAAAAAGAAAAAAATACATGAAAGCATATATAAACATCTGAATAGACTAGAGCAAGATGATCAAAACACTATACGATCTCAAACTGAGTAAAAAGGGTAGAGGGCCAAAAAAACAACATAAGGTGTGAACAAACCCTAATAAACCCATTTCTATGTACAAACATTCTGAAAAACACTTACAATATTTCTTTCAAAAGGAAATTATAGTCTCAACAAAAAAAAAACAAAAAAAACAACCTAATCTAACAGAATAACCAAATTTTGTGCTAAATCAACAGCAAATTTTCAAAAAAGGGTAAAAGAATCAAAATAAAAAATGTAATTAAATACCCAAAACTAACCTAAACAAACAAGAAACTACTGCCGAAGTTAAGCTCCAGAAATACCAAATCAGCAAAATCTAAAACAATTTCCACAAACCCAGGAGTGAGAAAAATCCAATTATACAAACATAAACAGTATAATCAAAGAAAGATCTCCCAAAAGAAACCAATACCTGTGCCCAAAACCCATAACCACAATACTATAGCTAAGCTAAACAAGTAAACCAACAACAATCTTTCCACTTTCAAAAACCAAAAACCCACAAAATAAAAACTGAAAAACAAGCTATTGAAGGCCCTATATAAAAGGAAAAAAAGGAAAAATTACGACATAAAGAAAGAAACTTACTTCGATCGATGGGGCTTGACCTTGAGATTTCGATGGTTAAAGACGTGTTATACAATATGAAGAAAGAGAAGACAAAGATCGAGTCATGGAAAAGCAAGAATGGAATGGAAAAAGAAAAATAATAATTATAAGAATAAAAATCGAGAGCAAGAGGAGAAGACCAAAGACCAACTAAAAGACGACCAAAGAAATGAAAAAAAAAATACAAATAGAAATCTCTTTATTTATATTAACACACTTATTAAGCTAAAATCTAATCCTTTTATAATAAATTATATATGTTGATTTTCTTTTAGCCAATTTTGTATGTGTATAAACTATAAATTATTTAATTAATGACTGGTTTTCGCTTGTTATATAGGATGAGGTGGCAAGCTGCCATTGGTAAAGATTGTTTTTGAGTTTCTTTTTTATTAAAAAAAATATTGAATTAATTAAAATCTCTGAATGTAGAAAATTTTCTTTTAAAAATGACTCAATAATTTTTTTTTTATATTAGATAGCACTTTTCTTTTTGTTATTTTTCCTGTAATGTTTTCTTTTTATTACATTATCAATTATGCTTTTTTTAGTTTTTTCAATTATTATTGATTTGCCAATTTTAATGAATAAACTTGTATTACATTTTGTAAATTTGATTAATGATAGAAATTACTTGTTAATCAGTTGCTTAATAAAAAAAATCATGATTTTCACTTAATTTCTATGAAAGAAAAAATTTATAAAATTTTATTTATAAGAAAATATAATATAATTTTATATGAATAAATGCAATGTTAATTGTTTGATTGATCTATTTTGTTTTTTTAGTACAATTCGTAATTGTGAATTCATTCAAAATTCGAATATTTAAAATCCAAAATAACATTAAAAGAAAATAAATGTCTTGAACCTAAAATAATTCAATTCGTATATTTACCATTGAATTTTAAAAGTTATTTATGTTAATCAATTTTATTCATATATATATATATATATATATATATATATATATATATATATATATATATATATATATATATATATATATATATATATATATATATATATATATATATAAGAAATAAAGAAAAGAGAGGGAAAAAAAATTGAAAGACCATTTGGGCTTCTTGCCTTTAAGAATTTCCCTTTGAAAAGTACTTGAAGTTGTTTTGTTGCCAATTCTTATATCTGACTCAGATTAATATTGAATTATAAATAAAACCTCCTTAATAAGTTCAAGATATCATTTTTTTTATGTATTTTAAAAAATAAATTTTTTTATCATTTAATAAATGAAACATGATACATTATAGAAGAATTATAATTTATTTATGGGCTTCTTGGGCTCAAATATGGTGAGCTCCTTTTTCTTTAATTTTTAGTTTATGTGATTATTACAAAATAAATAATTAAATGTTTTAGCTATAGAATATGTCTAATTGACTGTCATATTCTTCTCCATATAATAATAATAATAATAATAACAATAAATAGGAATAAAAAATGAAAATATTTTACAAGAGGAGAATTGAATTACAAAATCTAAAAAAAAAAAAAATCCATTACATTAAGAGGAATTACGTAATAGAGTTGCCCGAATTAGCAGCTCCTCCCTTGCCCAAGACAGTAAGTACTCTTGGGTAAGCACCCACTTCTAACAACTGAACAAGCCCAATTTTATATTAAAATCACTGAATCCAACCTTTCTAGATATACAATCAGAACTTAACTGAATTAAAATTTTAAGTTTCGATTCGGCTCAATTTAGTTAATTTTTAAAATTAATTATTTAATTATCATAAAATTTAATTAATTAACATAATTTTATTAATATTATCAATTACCATAAATCAAAAACAATTATAAAAAACAATTATCATAACTTTATCTACTAACATAAATTAAAACCAATCACCATAAATCAATATAGAATACCATTAAATTTTATCAATTAAAACACATTTTATAAATTAATTTCAATTTTTTAAAACCTATTGATCCAAAATTATCAAAAACATGCAATCACATTGCACTTTCAATTAAAATTAATTTTTATTGATACAAGGGGCTCTGATACCACTGTTGGGTTTTAAAGAATGAATTACATTCATAAATGTAACGGAAAAATAAAATTTTTAAAATTCGAAAAAAAATATCATACTTGTGCCATTAAAACTAATTTATATAAATATAGAGATTAGAAATTATACCTTATAATTTTTTATTTGTTATTCAAATTTTCACTTTGTTGGGTTGTAGCAAAACATAATAATCTATACTAGAATGTCTGTAATGACAATCCATGAGAAAAATGAAGAAAAAACTGTCAAAAAAATGATTTGAACAAATTCAAAATGTTAGTTTTGAAAGTATTTTTGAAAAAATTTTATTATGTCTTAAAAATATTTTCATGTCTATTTTTTGGCATTTAATGTCTTTTCTATTTGAATTAACTTTAAATAAAAGATCAAAAGTCAAAAATGGAGAAAAGAGAATTGAATGAATAATGAATGTGCTTAATGACCATAATTGGCCTAATTAAAGCCAAATTCTCCCGTTGGCCAATGGGAGGAGACACCAGCACGTGGCCCGCTAGGCTGGCTCGCAGCCTGCCTAGCCCACGCAAGCCCGTGACTCTCCCAAATGATTTTTCCGTGCGATCTCATCTCGATCCATTCCGAAATAATTCTCTCATATTTTAGATCTCATCCAATACCATTTTACTCATTCTCCATATCTTCAATGCGTATGACCTATTAGGTTTCCGGTTATGTTGGGCACTTAAATTAATAATTAATTTAAGCAAGTCATGAGCGGTATCTAGCAATACATTATGACCCCCAATTGACCGAAAAGTCAGTGATTTGAATACGAACATTTCCATAGACAATTTCCATGCAATTATTCATTTCACCATTTTATACCCCACTTGGTTGAGAGTATGGATCCGTATCAACTCCCACTAGACTGACTATATCACGTCTAGTCCAAGTAATGTTAGTTATTATTCCTGAGGCTCATTACTCTATTAGATATTTCATTGAAGACTATCTTTATGACATTTCCACTCAGGTCAGAGATTCCCGAGTAATGACCAGGACAATAGGCCATGGGTGTACACTCTTTCTATCAAGAGTGGTGAATTCTTTGTTGGTTACCCAATTACCTTCGAATACCTCAAGTTGTATCCAATCACCACCTTATGAGCAACCTCCCTGAGGTAATAAAGAATAGTGTCAAAATACAAAATCAATATCCAAAATATCATTGAGTACCTCAAGTCTAAGGATACTTGCATCATTGCTATTATGAGATTATCATTGACATTTGAATAGATTATCCATATGATTGTCTCATAGTTGGTAATCCAATGTACTTAGCTATACTTAGCAAGTATCCACATGTTAACTCTAAAAATCTCATGTTGACAGATTATGAGATCTACTACTCGATCCAATCAAGGAATGTAACATGTGCTAGTCTGTTCGGATTAATAATGTCTCATCTCATTAATCCTATGACTAGGGATAGTTTTGATACTAACATAATTACACATGATAAGAATCTCAATATCATGATCTCATCATGATTTTCTTCATGTTATGTATTAAGGACTTCATTAATTGATTTAAGATCACTATCAATTCATATATCAAATGAATATCAAATTAATGAAAAAGCTTTTTATTAATCAAATAAATTTGTACAATAAGTACTAAAGGTGATTGCCTTTAGAGCACTCCTCTAACACCTTTCACGGGAAAACTTAACACATAACATTCACGGCTGTGAAACCCTTATTCACAGGCGTGAACAATCTTTCTATCACTATGTTAAAATTATCAAACTCTAATCCCACTACACTCTGTCTTAACCAACCCAACTAACTTATTGACCTTAAAAATTAGGTGTTACATTTCTTCCCTCCTTAAAGAAATTTCATCCTCGAAGTATATTTGGTTGCTCTTGATGAATAACTGAGGAATATGTAACTATGAAAAAAATGTATTGTTAACAACATTTGAGGCTCTGATTCTTTTATGGCCTTCACATGGAAACTTTTTGTAGGCATTGTAGTAGATTATGGCCTATTCACCATCTCAGAAATGGCCTAGCTGGCTCCACTCCTAACTTGTCCGTGACCTTGGCCTTGCGTTGACACTAATCCTCTAGTCTGTGTAATAGTCTCCTAGAATTGCATAGGACAATCTCTCTTGTAGTGGCCTTAGGCCTCATATCTAAAATAAGATCTTAACAACTTGTGACACTCTCCTTTATGGAATCTATGACATGTCTTGCACAAAGGTGCAATATCCCCAACTGACTGAGTATGAGCGACAACAAATATAGCTCTATAGGGTGGTCACCTCATGAATGAACTAGATTGGGAATGGCTCTATCTCGATTTTCTACTCTGTGAATTCTCCAAAGAGAAACAAACTCTGTTGCATGTAGTATAAGCCACTAAAGTTGTTGGCTTCCTAGGAGTTTCTTCAACTCTCTTTCTTTTTCTCTTATCCACACTAACGGTGGAGGATATTAGCTTTGAGAAACTCATATTCTGGAGGGTTATAATGAAATCTTCAATCTCTGCATTAAGGCCATCTTTAAATCCTCAACACTTGTCAACCTCGCCCATGATCAACTTGGATGTATACTTACTTAAGCGAATGAATTCTCTCTGGTTCTCGATAATTGTCATCCTTCCCTACTTGAGTTTTAAAAGCTCCATCTTATTCTCGTCAATGTAGACTCCGGGGACATACTGTTCCTTGAACACTGCCATAAAGAATTCCCATGTCAATAACTAAGGAACCTCTAGATTTAGTAGAACTATCTTCCACCAATTGTAAACATCTTCCTGTAGAAGAGATACAACATATTTGGTTTTGTACTCTTCGATACATTTTAGCTCGTTAAAGACCCTCTCGGTCTTCTCCAACCAATATTCGGCTGTAGCTAGGTTGTCCTCACTCTTACTAAGGAAATTTGTAGCCCTATACTTCGAACTTTTGAAGCTTGTCAATCTTCATTTTAGGCGCCTCTTATGGTGGCGGTAGTGGAATTGTTGTGTCACTGTTTGAAGCACTGCTCAAGCTAACCTCTGTAAAAGAGCAGCTAGATTCTGTATCAACAGATCTTAAGCCTGACCCACTAAACTGGCCATCAATTGTTGTGGAGGAACTTGTGCAACACTTGGACCTTGAACACTTGCAACACTAGGTTGATCCTGAGCCCCAATATTTGAAGGATTGTTGCTCTCAGCAGCATCATTCGGTTCTATCTCTATAACCCTCAGTCTAATCCTACAGTTGACAAAGAAGTAGCTCATGTCACCGCTAGATGAGATGAACTATGCATGCATGACAAACCATTTACCTCACTTAGGTCTAGAAATGCCTAAACCTAAGATCTGATACTAAAAAATGTAACACCCATCCAGCTAATCAGGATTACTCTCGACTAATTAGGCGGATGCTATTATTTACTATTTTATAAAGCCTGTGAAATTAAAAATTTTCTTGCATAACAAAGTTCATAATCCTATTTTGAACATTAAGAACCATTTATAAACTTACATCAACTTAATCCAAATGATCCCTTTCATAAATCATACTTTCATGCTCGAACTAAAATGACCTCGTGTTTATAAAATACAACATTTTATTCAAATACATGTTTTTAACATAAAAAGGTTTATATAAAATATTAAAACCCAAAACCATGTCAAGTGCAAAGAAAATAAACAAAGATGACATATGCACTGACTCTTTAAAATGGGTGCTTCTTCTCTTGAGTCAACTTTTACTATCCTTTAGGCTTCAATCTGCGTGCAAGAAATCTACACGCTAAGCTACTAAAAGCTTAGTAGTACATATAAACATAAAAATTCAATCATGAAACTATACAATTCATATCATAGCATATTATGCATGTTCATGTATACTATCATACCATAAACTCTATCCTAATGCATGGCAACACAATAACCATATCAATCATCATCATTAAATATAACAAGCTTTCTCATACAATCGGTTCATAATAACCTTACCTCTTTCGTAAGTTCATCTTAGTTTATTCATAACTTACCACTTTTTCATTTTACGTTTCCTTTTTATAATTGTGTTGCTTTTATCCAAAACTTATCATAATTCCATTTTTAATCTATTTTTGCCCAAAACTTTAAGCCAGACTATCTAGATATAGGTTGTGGAATAGAGGCGCTCCTAGAGTTTCAACCATTCTACCCACTATCTATAAAAGCTCACTTAAGCTTCTCAAGTTAAGGGTGCTCCCAGAGCTTCAGCCATTTTGACTAGGTATAAATTGGATCAAGGGAATTCTAACCAGAGCTTTAGCCACTTTTGTCCTTAAATTCGCATGGAACTATGGACCAAGGGTGCTCTAACCTGAGCTTCAGCTACCAAGGCCTCATATAAAAAAAACATTCTACGGTACTGTAATCCCCTCAATGCCATGCCATCTACTCTAGACCAAGTCCTAGATCAGAGAAAAAGGGCTTTTAAAGTCTTAACATTTATCTTTCATTTTGTTTTAATACCATCATCATATAGAACTATATTTATTGCATCAATATCGGTATATTACCTCATCATCATCACTTATATATGATTTACTTATACTTCATACAAATAATAACATGTGATTTATTCACCCATCACATAACATCAAAAACCAAAACAACATATAATAAAATCACCAAGATTCACGGGCGTGAACTATATGTTCGTGGGTGTGAAGGACATTCACGGGTATTTCCTTACCTGTGAACTAAATTGTGACCGTTAACATGAAAACTTCTATTCCAAAAACACACTTCATTCATGACCATGACTATATGTTCATAGGCATGAAACCAAACATTCATGACCATTGTTCAAACCTTGGAAACTGAGGGTGAAAAACTAGAAATATATGTTCACGGCCATGACTACATATTCACGGGGGTGAACCCATGCATTCATGACTTCCTTAGCCATGGTGCAAGGTGTGAAAGCTTATGCTCGTTCTAGGCATTTTATGGGTTCATGTTTAACGAGCATGACTCCCTTTGTCACAGGTGTGAAACATGTCTATGTGCTATATTCACAGGCATGATTCTTTAGGTTTTCCAGATTAAAAAATAGGGCATGATAAAGCTACATGTAATGATCTCTAAGATTAACCAATGTCAATCATTCAACCACTTATGAAGCTAGCAACATGCCTTTAACATCCATTGGAATATTCATAACACATATCATGCTAAAATCTCTCTTAAGCATCATAATTAAGATAACCTATTTTCATGGCATTTCTAACACTTAACCCATGCAACCATTATAAATTTACATAACTAGAAATCCATGTATATCATTTATCATATTTTATGGCAGATAACACAACAATAGGAAAAATAGGGGAATTAATATGCATATATGTACTAACCTTAACAATGGAGCTTAAACCCTTCAAACTCTTCAAGTTTTCCTAGCTCTTGGTTAATCCTCATATTTGATTCTAGCTCTTATCACTAAGAAAAACATCCTATCTTAGAACCATAGAACAAAAAATGAATCAGTAAACTTACTCTCAAACCAACCTTTGGTTTAAAATTCAAGAAATCCTCTTTATCTTTGAGGTACAAGCTTCCACAAGGATTAAAAATGGTGATTTTTATGTAATAGGGGAAGAGGAAGCTAAATAAGATGAATGTGGCGTGTAGATTTGGGTTGTAGGGGCAGTGAAGTAGATGAAAAAACATAGGAGAGAGAAAAAAGAATGACTCTACTCAACAACTCTGCTGATTATCATTCACGGGTGTGAAGTATGTCTTCACGGGTGTGAACACTCCCTTTTCATAGGCATGAAAAACCTTTTATGGAAAAACTAACACACGACATTCACGGTTGTGAAACCCTTATTCACGGGCATAAAGCAACCTCTCTATCACTGTGTTAAACCTTTTAAACTTTAATCCCATTGCACTCTCTCTTAACCAACCCAACTAAATTATAGACTCTAAAAATAGGGCATTATAAAAACAACCTTGTCTTGCCTTTCTCTCTCTACTTTCTCTCTTTCTCTCTCTTTATAAGGTCTAGTTATAGAGAAAAGATGGTGGAATGGTTGGTACTGGTTATGAAATGCAGAAAATGAGTAAAAGAAATGAGATAAGGAAGAAGAAGATGAGAAGAAAGAAAAAAAAGAAAAGAAAGTCTTCAATGGGTCCCACCATAAGACTTTAATACAAGATATTTTGCATAATTAACATACTAATCTCCCTTTTGTTTATGGTGGTTGGCCAACTCATGGTTATTATGTCAAAATTATATACTTAATTAGTAATTATCCTAATTAATCCTCCAATTTTTGGTAAAATACAAATTTATCCTAAAACTTTTTAAATTTTGCATTTTAGTTCCCTATTGTAATTTAACCTTTTTAAATACTCTAAACATTTTATTAGGTATCTTCCATAATTATTTGCCTTTATTTTAATTATTTTTTAATCAAAATCCAAATTTAGACTTCGATCGGTCAATCATGTTGATTTTGCAATACGCACGACTCAGGACCTAAATTAGTAGATATCATAAATACTATCACGATTTTTTAAAATTGTTATATGTTGCCCTTAAAGGGAAAATACCTTATTGATTTTGATAATAACAAAAGAATGAGAGAAATTTATTATATATATATATATATATATATATATACATATATATATATATATATATATATATATATATATATATATATATATATATATATATATATATTTGATGTTACAGAAATCTAGATAGAAGAGGAAGATTGAAAAATAAATATTTATGAAGAAAAAGAAGTATACATCAAGCTATTCAAGGAAGAAAATAATATTCTTAGGATATATTGTAAGACCATAATATTTGGGAAATTTAAAGGAAAATGAATTGTTAATATTTAGAAACTAATTTTTATTTGATTAATGGTTTGTTTTTAAATGCTTGGAGTATATAGAAGTAAAGTTGATTAGTCAATGGGTTTAAACATGACTTGTTATACCTTACTTATTTTGCTATGTTATTGAATATTTAATGATGAATTCTTTTATTTGTGACACTATTGAAATTATTTGCATTTGAATGAAATTGTAAATTGAGTTTTCGCCAGTAGAAACACCACTAGGCTATAAGCTTAGTACATGTGATATTCCTCACACGTGGGTATACAAAAAGATGTGTAGATAGAGTCTTTAACTTATAGAAGGTTGAGGGTTTGCCTAAAGATCCAAATAATAGCATAAGCTCTCTTTGGTTGTTTTTTTTGGATTGTGATTTGTATTTTATTTTCTTTTTCATTTTGGTATGTATTTAGAATACAAAGTATGTAATAAGTAAGTTAGAAATTAAAAGTGAATGTAAATATTAATTAAATGGTTGTAATCCTTTAGGCATAAGCCTAATTATTAGGTTTTAAACTTTGAATGAGATTAATATATACATATATATATATATATATATATATATATATATATATATATATATATATATATATATATATATATATATATATATATATATATATATATATATATATATAGTTTTTTAGAAGAAAAATAATTCTGCCTTTTTATTTCGTTAGAGATAATTGCATATAAATAGTGGAGGATCAACCCCAAATTAGAAATCCCACAAAATCAGGACAACTGATTTCTAGGTTAAAAAAATGAAAACTGATAGCAAACTAAATCAAATCTAATCTAATAAATTTAAAGTGGAAATATTAGATTCTTTTCTAAAAAAATCTGACAGCCCCTAAGTTGGAGCATATGTCTATCATGTCCAACTTTCTTACAAATAACTCAAAATTAGTTCTAAAGAGTCCATTTGTGAAGATATTATTTATTTGCTTTATAGAAGGAACAAAAGGCATGCAAATAGAACCAATATCAATCTTTTCCTTTATGAAGTATTTATCAATCTCCACATGCTTCGTGCAATCATGTTTAACTGAATTTTGACCAATACTAATGGAAGCTTTATTATCACAATATAGCTTCATTGGCATATGAATCGGTATCTGCTACTATTCAATAATTTTTCTTAACCAAAGCATTTCACAGATTCTATTAGTCATAGCCTTATGTTTAACCTCAACATTGCGCCTTTCTACAATATTTTGTTTCTTACTTTGCCATATGACCAAGTTTCCCCAAACATAAGTACAATATCTTGAAGCAGATTTTTTATCAATCATCAAGCCTACCCAGCCTACATTGATATATGCTTCTATATTCTATTGTGTGGTCTTCTTGAATAGTAAACCCTTATCTTGTTTCTTGTAGGGTGAATGCATAAACTGACTTACCAAACTTATAACAAAGGCAATATCTGGTCTCCTATGTGATAAGTAGATTGACTTACCCACCAACTTTTGATATTGATTTGTACTCATTATATCACCTTATTTATCATTCCTAAGTGTCTAATTGGGATCTTTGGGTGTGTTAGTTGGCTTACAACCACTCGTACTAGTCTACTTAAAAAGGTCAAGAATATACTTCATTTGAGAGAAAAAAATCCATTTCTTCGACTTAGCAACCTCTATGTCAAGAAAATACATCAAAGGCCCTAAATCCTTAATTTCAAAATTGATGAGATGCAAGTCCTCATGTCACATCCATAATTTAGGGTCTGACTGTTATACGCTAATTTCATAGTTATTTGTACTGTATGGGACAAGAGCATTACGATCAGAATTTAAATACGAACATTTTAAGTGATGAAGTATTATTTAATAATGGTAATAATATACAAACTTCTTGATTGTTTCATGATGGGAATCAATATCGGGGCTGAATAGTAAGATGTCATCAATGTAGATTAGGGCCATATGCAATAGAGGTTCATAAATCTGGATCATAGCCTTTTGGAATAGAGATAGTGCCACTTTGAGTCCAAATGGCATGACAGTCCACTCGTAGTGGTGGTTGGGAATACAGAACATTGTTTTGTATCTGTCTTTTGGAACAATACCTAACTACTAGAATCTTGCTTTCAGATCGAACTTTGAAAATACCTTAGCTGAAGCCATGAAAGGAAACATTGAATCTATCCTTGGCAGTGGATACTTATCATCTCTCAGGAAGAGATTCAAAGGCTTGTAGTCAATAACAAGTCTTTTGTTTTTTCGTATATGTTATGACCTTTTGTTCACGTAGAAAGCCTGACACGCCCAATTTGACTTCGTGAGTTGAATTAGGATTTCTGCTAGTAACTGAGAACATTCTTGGATTGCAAGTTTCATGTAT
Organism: Triadica sebifera; assembly: GCA_023653625.1. NCBI lineage: Eukaryota > Viridiplantae > Streptophyta > Magnoliopsida > Malpighiales > Euphorbiaceae > Triadica > Triadica sebifera. The sequence goes on along the minus strand of CM042899.1, from coordinate 7,727,383 downwards.
GTGGGAGACATTCCTAGGTGTGAAGCTGTTGTTGGGTTGAGGTCTTCTAAGTTTTTGAATGGAAGTGTGATGAAAAATTATGGTCTAGTCCAAAGAGTGGAATGGTGTTTCTGTGAGAACTCTGTGTGGGATAATGCACAACAAGATTCTTGAAGCTCTTTTATCAGTTCTGGAGACAGAGAAGGAAATTGTAGGGAAGGTTATAGGGTAAGTAGGGAAGGTATGGTAGTGAATGGTAATAACTGTTTCTTGTATTGTAAACTTGTGGGAAAAATGGACAAATTGTTTAATCTGAAATAAAGATCAAATCCTAAGACCAAATCTTTATCAGGGAGTTTTGACCTAAGGACATGTGTCCATATAATAAGTTCAGGAAAGATCTACAATTTGATGGGGTTTCTGGTTTTTAAGGTAGTTGTAAATATTTTACCGTTGCTGCTTGAAGTTGTTGGTCATGTTGAACCTAATATCTGTTAGGAAGAATAGAGGGGTTCATCGTAGACCTGTGAGCTCCAGTGTCTATGAAGGCAATTATTTTTATAGGCTTGGCATAGTTATGGGGAAAAAATGTGATTGGAACAAGTGGAATCGGGTGAGATGGTTGGGTAGAATAGACAGTTGGTATGAGGAAGGTAGATAAGGTTAACTCTGTTGAAGGAGTTGTATTGGGAAGGATAGGAATAGGGTTGATAGAATAAATTGAAAGAAGGTAATGGTTTAGAAATATTGAATTTTGAGAAGGTAGTTCTTCATCTGTCTCTGAGTCTGATTCTGAGAATTCAGCTGCAAAAAGTGCTCTTGAATCTGATTCATCATCCAAGGAGAATAGTGATTCTATGTCAACATCTTTAAGGTTTACTTGGGAAACCTAGTGAATCTTTTGAATGATCTTTGCTGCTTTCTTTGGTTTATTAGGGTAATTTTTTGATAAATGCCCCTTTTTTCCCATAAACATAACATTTGTCACCTTTTTGATTATGTGCTCACGTGTAACGGCTGAGCTCCGCCTTACTAGAGGATGAGAGCCCACCCGCCGTCTCACTGAGACCAACGGGCTGCCGGGGTCCATGGCCCAATACCCCCAACCCATCACTGTGCACCAGCCCGAGTCTCAGGCCCGCAACGACTGTTGCACAGTAGGTTGTTGGAGGCAGGGATCGAACCCTCAACCTCCCTTTAGCCTCAGTAAGAGACTACCAATTGTACCATGGTACAATTGGTAGTCTCTTACTGAGGCTAAAGGGAGGTTGAGGGTTCGATCCCTGCCTCCAACAACCTACTGCGCAATCTGGCTCGACTGGGCTGGCAGTGATGGGTTGGAGGTATTGGGCCATGGACCCCGGCAGCCCGTTGGTCTCAGTGAGACGGCGAGTGGGTTCTCATCCTCGAGTAAGGTGGAACCCAGCCGTTACATCACGCCTCTTAAAGAACTTAAATTTCTTTCTTCTATGTCTTTTTGATTGAAAGTCATTTGGCGGTCTCCATTTGTGAGATCTCTTTAACTTGCGAGAATGACATATGCATATTTTGTCTTTGCACTTTATCTGCAAGTTTGGTCTTTTGCATGCCATCTTTCAGGAAAAGTCATGGTTAATCGTCATAAGCTTTCTAGCCATTTTTTGCTGTGCACAGATCTTTTCAATAGATAGTAAGATTTTTTGGTGAATCTCTCCAAGACTAAGAGAGTTGAGATCAATATTCTTTTCTCAGAGCTGGAACTGGATGTGATTAAAAATGCTTTCTGGGAAAGACATTAGGAATGCTTGCTTCAGGTTTGCATCTGTAGCTCCACCAAGGAGGTAGAACCTTTTTGTCATTCTTTGGTAATGTCTATCAAGATCCTTTCGAAGAAGAGAGCAGAACTTCATCTTAAAGTATTCATCTCTAGCCATGTCATCATACTTTATTTTGTTGCCAACAAACTCTCGATGAAGAGTTGTGAGCACTTCTGCAATTGATTGAGCATGATAGAATCTTAACATAGGTACTTCTGGTAACCTTACAAACTAATCTCTCAATGTACCTATGAATATGGAAGTGAATTCCAAGATTATGGGTGGAAATCTGGAATTGGGATGCCTTTGTTGTACTTCAATCCAAGCATAGAATTCCTGAATTCTATATCTCCATTTGTGTGGAGGAATGTCTTCAAATGTGAACTATGGACCATTATATGGCATAGGAGGAACTTGAGGATTAGTTTCTGGGACATTTGTTTTTCGGGTCTTCTTCTGTTGGTTCTTCAGTTTGGTAAGCAGGTTGTTGTTGGGTTGTTCCATTTTGCTATGAAGTGGCTGAATCTACCATGAACTGGGTTGGAGGAAAGTATTTTGGGTCAAGCTCATTGTCAGAGAGTTCAGACTCTAAGCTTTCAGAAGAGAGGTAAGGTAATTTTGAAGTTAGGCTTTCAATGTGAGAAATATTTTGAAGGGCTTATTTTTTTAGGAAAGTTGGGATAGTGTTTCTGGGCTTTGGTTGTTGGACCATATGAGAATGGACCATTTCTTTTTATTTTTGAGACTGGGTATCTATTTGGGGAATAGGAGTTGGTTGGTCTAGTTTAGAGGTTGATTCAGAAATATCAACAAGAGGTGTGTCAGGTTTTATAAAAATAGGTGTTTGGGTTGTCTTCTGGGTTAGAATAGTTTGGGTTGGAATAGTACTAGGCTTTGGTACAGAGATGGGCTTTGGGCTTAAATTGAGTTGTTCCATGAACTGTCTGTGGAAAAGTTCTGAAAAGAGGCCAAATCGTTCCAGTTCTGCAAGTGAAGGTTGATGAACAAGAGGTGTTGTGTACAATGGTTGATGAGAGACAGGAAGATGTATGGAGGTAAACATCCCTAAAGGATCAGTGAATGAGGGAGATTTGAGAAAATCCTGCTTGAGATATTGTTTTATTGAAGAAATATCTCTTTCAAGTTTTTGCAGTCTGACAGCTTTAGTATCAAAAGTTGAATCATACGACCTGATAGAGATCATATTCATCAATTCACCTTTTAATTTTGTCTGCTGTCTTTCAAGTTGTCTCAACAACTTATACTGTAACATATAGTGATTTAGGCCTCGATTTCACATGACCGTAGTGGGGTGCGCTGATTCAATCGGAATCTAAATTTGAACCCATAAAAAAAGATTAATAATAAGGGAAAATAATTATGGGTATTATTTGGGAATTAAAAAGATTAGTGCTAAAATTGGAAAAAAATAAAATTTTCTATGGACAAAATTGGTATTATGGCAATTGCTGGGAGAAAAAGTGTGAAGATGGGGGAAGATGTGGCAAATAATGAATTTCTAAAAGTTTAAAATTTAATCAAGATTAATTAAGTTAATGAACCAATGAGAATTATGATTAATTTTAATTAGTGAGACCCACTCCTTAATTTAGGTATAAAAGTCAAAAAGAAAAAGAATCTCTACATTCTTCCACAAAAAGTCTAACTCATCTTCATCTTCTTTTCTTCCACCTTTGGCCATCCACCTCTCTCCCAAAAGACACCATTTTTTGATTCAATCCAAGCTTGAAAAATAGAGAAAAATTTAGTTTGCAGAAAGAAAAATTCAGAATTTAAGAGTTCTTACCACAAAGGGAGTAAAATAGCAAGAAGGAAGGAAGAAAGAAGAAAAGGAAAGGGAGCAACTTGGGAAATATTTGGTTCAACTTGGAGAACTATTAAGATGAGTTTATTCTTCTTAAATGCAACCTTTTTCCTTCCATTTGAGACCCATAAGGATGATAGATATGATTAGCTTTGATAGATTTAGGTTATGTTGCAAGATTGAATGTAGAAATTTAAAGTTGTAATTAGTTGTAGAAAATTGTAGTTAAACTTTGAATTAATGATAATTGATGTTAGTTAATTGTTTTATCACTTAAAAACTAGAGAAAGGGAACTTTAATGGAGGAATGAGGGGCTGCCATAGTTAAGGTAATTTGGGAAAAATTGAAATTAACCTAGAAGCAACACAATTGGTGATAAATGAAGTGCAAATTGAGTGTTGATTTGAAGAAAATGAATTGGAAACTATGATAATGTTTTTAGGCAGCCATGACATATGAAGAAGGAAGTTTAACTTGGGTAAATTTTGGCTAAATGAAAGTATAAAACACATTAAGAGCATTAGAATTTTATATAGGCATGAAAAACTTTGAAAATGAATATTAGGATTGAGATATGGTATGGTTGTGTATTAAAACCAAATGAACCAATAAGAGGCCCTCAAGAGGGTGACAAAGGCAAGGAGAAAGCTAACTAGTAAGGGGAGGAAAAGAAAGAAAAAGGGAACATTCAAGGTTGATTAGGTATGTGCTTCATTGATAAAAATCTCACATGTTGTTCATATGTATGTAATTATGCATTAAGATTTGATATGATTGTGCTTTTGATATGGAATGCGATTAGTTATTGCTTTTGATATTTTATATGGAACTGAGACCAATTGGTGTGAAATAAAATTTTTAGTGACGATTCAATGTTCATTTGACCATAAATTTTAATAGAAAATTGGGATTTGAGTGATTTTTAATGCATATGAAATATGAGACAATAAGCTTAAAATTGTTAGAAGACTATAACTTCAAATTTGAATTATAAATGGGCTAAAATTGAAGTCCAAAATTAGGGCCGAAATCTGCCATAGATAAAAACTTGGAATATTGGGTTCTTACATGTACTGTGATGAGTATATGTAATCATTAATGCGAATTTTTACTTTAATGGTAATTATAAATTTTTAATAAATTATATATGTATGAGATTCTACTGCAATAATAATGGGAACAAAGAACAAAAATAAATAAGCTTATTTGTGATAATTTAGTAACATTATCATTTTTGAAAATATTATGAATTAATATAAAAATAGTTAAGCCCTAAGACACCTAATCTAGAACTAGAATGGAGAATAGTTTGGCATGACAATCAGGGGATTAAAGGCACTTGGTGCCATATATGACAGCCGGTAATGACAATTTATAAATGAGATTGACGCAAAATTATTATGCCGGTAATGACAATATTATGAAAGCCAGTAATGACATTATTATAAAAGTGCTCGGTGCAATATTATGAAAGCAAAAAATGACAACCCTGTTATTCCTATTAGTTAGTTCGATTATAGGTGTTAGGGGCACAAGAAAAATGAAAAATAATAATAAAATCAAAGTATGTCATTGTGATAAAATTATATTAATTAAAATTGTTAAATATGAAATATTTGCTGAAATTTATTTATTTTTATATAATTTTCTTATTTTATGCCTTATTTATGAAATGATTAATTAATATATGAGAAAATGTATGTATGTAAAATTTTTATCCTTGAAGAACCACTAAGCTAGTAGCTTAGTGCAGGTGGTTTTCTCTCACGCAGATTTTAGAAGGGTAGCCGTAGATAGTATAGTTGTCAAAAGAAGAAGGGTACCTGTAACACCCCTTTACTCTACTAATAGTAGCAAAGTAAATGAGTGCTACAGTACTCTTGATTTTTTGTCTAACTTACTTACATAATTGTTTTGCATATTCTCATTTTAAAATATCTGAATGTAAATCTAAAATGTAGTCTCCCATTTTTTTTCCATACATATATACTTTATACCAATTTATATAATTCATTCATAATAAATCATTTCATTTTCTGAAAGATTACATACCAAGTTCTATTAATTAGTATTTTATTTACAGACCCAAATATGAGTATCACACAATATGAAAATAAAACTTGCTAATATGTTTTACAAAAAGTAATACATTGAAACAAAAAGATCTTCAAATGCTGCTATCCACTATCTGGTGTTCTTCTCTTTCTGGCAGCTTCATCCTTTATTTACTAACTACTTGAGTACCTACGGGTGGGAAAACCACACGCGTTAAACTACTAGCTTAGTGGTACTTCATATGACAAAAGCTTAATATGCAAATTTATAAAATTTCACACTTTCATACATTTAAAAATCAAATAAAAGAAATATCATAAATTTATCAGAAATAAATTAATTTACAAGTTAATTGTTACTACACAAAATTCCTTTTACAGATGATAATTATGTTAATTGCATAATATCATTGGATAATATTATTTTTTAATAACACCATAATTTTTCTCATTTTATTATTCAATAATTATTCTTAATAAGTCAATTTTATCATATCTTATCTTGTCTTGTTTATTCAAATTTATGCCCAACACCAACACTAATAACTAGAACTATCAGCTAGGATACGGGGCATTTTCGGCCGGCAAATTTTAACTCGGCGCATGGCGCCTACATAATTTAATTCGGCACAATATGGTGCCTACATAAATTAACTCAGCACATTTAGTGCCTACATCAATCAACTCGGCACATGTAGTGCCTACATAAATCAACTCGGCACATTTAGTGCCTACATCAATCAACTTGGCATTTTACGCCTACATATCCTACCCTTTATTGGCATGCCAATCTATCCTTTACCTTAGTTCCCAGCTAGGTGTTTTAGGCCTTAATTATTTCATCTCAATTTATTCAAGTAATAATTTCATTATGGTCAAAATATACACCAAATAATTATTTCATAGTTTTATTTTCTCAATAAATTTTTATGGACTCAATGGCTTATCACATAATAATCACTCATATCAACATCATTCATCTCATATCATAAGGCCCAAATCAATTTACATGTAAAACTCACTTTTTTTTCAACAGCCCTGTTCTGGACAGATTTCGTTCTCTGTCTTAGATCTCCATTTTGATGCTGTTACTGGCCGAATTTAATTAAGTATACTTCTAATAAATTTTATCCACAGATCTTATCTTTAATTTCTATTTTGAAACAACTAATTCTGATCTCTGTAGACAAAGTTATGACTGATTGAGTACTGACTGCTCAGCTAAAATCTGCCCAGGAAATTCCAAGGCCGATTTCAAGTCTCATATTTGTGTCAATATTTAACAGAGTTTCCTTCATAATTAGATCTTATGTCATTAATGAAAGTTTTAGATATCTGTCTTAAGTTTCCAAAACATCAAAGAACACCGAATTTAGAGTTCCAGAACCTTAGTTATCGAATTTTTAATGAATACTGCTCCATGATAAAATTTCCAGCAACACATATAACAACACAACCACTCATTAATCATCCAATTAACACAAGATTTAACAATAAAATCAACATATTAAATTTTTTTCATACAAGCACATACCTTATTAATATTTTCTCCCTTTCCTAGGCTTTTTCCTTTCCTTTCCCTTCCTCAAGATTGCTTCTACCCTTGTCCTTGGTTTGCCCTAAAACCATCAAACATATCTCATATCATCAAACCAATTTCTTTTTGTTTCAACCCACCATCACCTAGGCAGCCCCTTCTTACTCATTTCTAACCTTAATTATCATCACTTTAATCTCAATTAATAAAGAAAAGTAAGAGAATTGAAGAAGAAAACTTACCCAAAGAATTTTTTTTTCTCTTTTCTTTCTTCCTTTCTCTTTCTTTCTTCTACCCTTTGTAGGGGGCTTCCATTTTATTTTCTTGAGTTTTCTCTTTAGATCCTTTCTTCCTCTCTTTTGCTAGCTAAGTTGGGAACAAGATGGTAGAGAATTGGTGGAGATGGTGGTCGGCCATACAAGATAAGGATAAGGGAAATTTTTTTTTTAATTGCTTTTAATGTCTAATTAATGAAGAAGATTCTAGACTTAGCTAAGGTTCATTAAATCTTAATATCATTAATTAGCAAGATAAGGATAAGGATCATTAATGCCTCATTAATGAAATGATTCTAGAATGGTGACAAGGCATATGATTCATCACCATTAATTAATGCTCATTAATGTATAAGATGAATATTCGGTTAATATTCATTAATATATAAAAATATTTGTAAAATAACTACACATATTGTAAATAATACTTTATTATATAAAATATACTTTGTTTTCTTATGATGATTTATTTTATGCTATGATGATGATAATAATAATAATAATAGATAATATATATATATATATATATATATAAAATGATATTTTAATCGATGAAGTCAGAAAAACACTCCCTTATCTGGGCATGTGTGGCTAGGGTGAGGGGTGTGTTATAGTTTTTGGTATCAAAGCTAGGTTTGGGTGGATTTTGGGATATAAAATAAATTTCAAAAATAATTATGACACATGTGTACCCACAATTGAGCATAAAAGTTGCTGCTTACTGATTGGGGCCATTACTTTTATGATATAGCTAGAGTATGGCCAAAGGAGCCGAAAGTAATGAGTCTACTGAAATAGAGGCTTCATCGTGACCCAGTCATTACTGAGCTACTACATTTAGATTCGGTGCTAGCTCATCACGGGGACAGTCTGTTGTTATCACAGAACAAACAGAGCTTATGAGGAACATGATATATTTGCTACAAAGAGCATCACAGCTAGCCTCGTCTGTGTTATAATTTGAGAGACTGAGGAAGTTAGGGCCACCCGATTTCTATGGTAAACGGGAAAATGACCCCTCCGTGGTAGAGTTTTGGTTAGAATGGGTAAAGAGAGTCTTTGATCAGCTGTATTGCAAGACTAGCAAAAATATGAATATGTAGTATCCTTATTGCAAGATCATGCATATGACTGGTGGTAGTCTGAGTCACAGAGTTGAGAGGCACCTGATCCTATGACTTGAGATTTTCTTCTAGAGATGTTAAAAGAGCAATATACTCCCCCTATTTACACAAATGACAAGAAAAGAAAGCTTTTGACGCTGAAATAGGGGGACATGTCGGTAGAAAAATATGAAAGACAATTCACCCATCTCTGTAAGTATGCTGGCAGCATTGTACCTACAGGTTTCAAGCCCTACACCTGTTGAGTTTTCCTAGTTTCCTAGCATCTACCAAAATAGTTAAAAAAGTTCTAGTAGCACAATGGCCAGCACAAGATAGAGGGTTAATGAGACCCACGTCACAGTTGAGTGGAGGACCATCAAGTTGCAAGAGAGCTAGATCTTTCAGTGGTTGATTTCAGATTGGGGGTTCTAGTAGGCCTTTTTCTTTCAGATGGAGAAAGCCCGCGAGATCTATTTCTTTGACAACCAGTGCACCGACACAAACACCACGTAGATCTTTACCTCTACCAGAATGTAAACATTGTTGTCATGCTCCTTTAGGAGAGTGTTGGTGGATGACAGAAGCATGCTTGAAGTGTGGCTCTAAAGATCATACGAGAAGAATTTGTCCTCTATTACAGTATGACTGAGGTTTAGAAAGCACTAAGCCAATATAGATGCAGGCTTCTGGGCAAGACAGAGTCTAAGGTTGAGGGCAAGGCAGAGAAGGCCAATAAGCGGCTAGGCAGTTTAGATAAGACACAGTTGAGAGGCCGGAAGGTATTAGAGCTGCCTCAGATAGGGCGTATGCTATGCGAGGCCGAGAGGAGCAGGATGCACCTGATGTCATAATTGGTAAATTCTTTCTCTTTGGCTTTGGCATACATGTATTGATACGCATTCATACATATGCACACCACGACCAGGTCAAGAGGGTTTAGAACCACAGGTTCTAGAATTTGAGATTCTCATGAGTAACCCATTAGGGTATAGTGTGAGGGTTAACAAAGTGTTTAGGGGTTGCCCAATTGAAATTCAAGGTAGGAAATTCCCAGAAGACTTGATAGAGTTACCATTCCATGAGTTTGATGTGATCATGGAAATGGATTGGTTAGCTTGTTATGGAGTGGTAGTGGATTATGGGAGGAGATAGATGATCATCAGAATTCTATAACAAAATGAGATTGTGGTGATGGGTGAGAATAAATGATATCTAGACAATGTCATATCAATGATGAAAGATCAAAAACTCATCAGTAAAGGATGCCAAGCATACTTAAATATGTGATTGATATCAAAGAAGCAAGTATGAAGTTGGTAGATATTTCTACTGTTAGTGAATTTCCTTATGTGTTTTTAGAGGAGTTGTCAAGGTTAACACCAGATAGAGAAATCAAGTTTGCTATTGATTTACCCGACACCACTTCTATATCTATTACACCATATAAAATGACACTAGCGGAATTGAAAGAGCTGAAGATACAAGTACAAAACTTGTTAGTTAAGGGATTTATACAATCCAGTGTATCACCGTGGGATGCTTCAGTGTTATTTGTGAAGAAGAAAGATGGCACTTTACGTCTCTGCATCGATTCAGACAGCTTAATAGGGTGACTGTTAAGAATACATACCCGCTGGCCAAGATTAATGATTTATTTGATCAGTTGAAAGGTGCAATTGTATTTTCAAAGATAGATCTTCGATCGGGGTATCATCAGTTGAAGATCAAGGAGTCAGATGTACTTAAGATGACATTCAGGACTTGATATGGTCATTATGAGTTCCTAGTTATGTCCTTTGGATTAACGAATGCACTAACAATTTTTATGGACCTGATGAACCTAGTGTTCAGGCCATATCTTGATCAATTTATAGTGGTGTTTATTGATGACATCCTTGTGTACTCTAGAGCCTAAGAAGAACATGATCAACATCTCAGAATAGTGCAAACATTGAGGGAGAAGTAGTTGTGTGCAAAATTATCAAAGTGCGAGTTTTGGCTTGAAGCAGTCAGTTTTTTGGGTCACGTAGTTTTAGCAGAAGGTATTCAGATTAAACTTAGAAAAATCGAGGCTATTCTTAACTAGAAACCACCTCGTAATGTGACAAAAGTGAGAAGTTTCCTAAGATTAGCCAAATATTATAGGAGTTTTGTGAAGGGATTTTTATCCATAGTGACTCTTTTGACTAGATTGTTGAGAAAAGAGATCCATTTTGAGTGGACAGATAGGTGTCAAGCAAGTTTTGATCAACTTAAGGAGATGTTAACTGAAGCACCAGTTTTGCCTCAGCCTACACTAGGAAAAGACTTTGTTGTGTACAGTGATGCTAGTCATAATGGTTTTGGCTATGTTCTTATGCAAGAAAAAAAGGTGATTGCTTACGCCTCAAGACAGCTTAAGCCTTACCAGCTTAATTATCTGACACATGATTTAGAGTTAGCTACTATTGTTTTTACTTTAAAAATTTGGAGACATTATTTGTATGGGGAAAGATGTTATATCTGTATAGATCAAAAAAGTCTTAAGTACATTCCCTCATAGAAAGAGTTGAACCTGAGAGAACAAAAATAGTTTGAGTTGATTAAAGATTATAACTGTGAGATTGGCTATTAGTTAGGAAAAGAAAATGTGGTTGCAGATGCACTAAGAAAAAAGATTTTAGCAGAGATGCGAGTATAATCCACTTTGATACAGAGGATCAAAGATGCTGAAAAGGAAGATGAGAAAAAGGGAGAAAAACCTGAAGTTTCATTGATGGAAGATGGCACAGTGTACTTTAGAAATAGGATTTATGTGCCCAATATAGAATAGCTAAAATCTGATGTTTTAAAAAAAGCACATGAAATGTTATATACAATGCATCTAGGCGGGAACAAGATGTATCAAGACTTGAAAACTCAATAATGGTCAAGAATGAAGAAAGATATCACATAGTATGTTGCTAAGTGTCTGACCTATTAATAAGTGAAAGCAGAACACCAGTTGCCCACAGGATTGTTACAATCAATACCAATACTAGAATGGAAGTGGGAAAGAATCAAGATGGATTTTGTGTTTGGATTACTGATGACTCCAAGGAAGCATGATGTAGTGTGAGTGATAGTGGACTAACTGACAAAGTCAACACATTTTCTATAAGTTCGGATGGATTATACTTTGAACAAATTAGCCAAGATCTATGTGAATGAGATAGTAAGACTTTATGGAGTACCAATGTCTATCATCTTTAATAGAGATTTCAGATTTACATCACAGTTCTAAAAGAGCTAACAACAAACTTTGGGAACTCGACTTAGTTTCAGTACAACATTTCATCCATAAATGGATGGAGAATATGAGTGGGTAATCTAGTTATTAGAAGACATGATAAGAAGTTGCGTACTTGAGTTTGAAGGAAGTTGGGATCAATATCTACCTCTTATGGAGTTTGCCTATAACAATAGTCATTAGATGAGCATAGGTATGGCTCCGTATGAGTCATTGTATGGAAGAAAATGTAGGACACCAATTTATTGGACCGAGTTGACTGAAAAGAAGTTGATTGGGCCAACCATAGTACAACAGATAGAGGAAAAAGTTAAAATTATAAAAAAAAAGACCGAAGGCAACTCAAGATTGACAAAAATCATATGCCAACCTAAAAAGGCAAGATATAGAATATGTCGTGGGTGATAAAGTATTTCTAAAGGTTTCACCTAGGAAGAAAATGTTGAGGTTTGGTAAGAAAAAAAAGTTAAGCTCATGATTTATAGGTCCTTATGATATTTTGGAAAGAATAAGACTGGTGGCATATCGATTAGCACTTCCACTAGAGTTGGATAAAATCCATAATTTTTTTATGTGTCGATGTTAAGGAGATATAGATCAGACCTGACTCATATTATCCCAGCTGAGGAGATAGAAGTACAGACAAATTTGACATATCAAGAGGAACCAATAACTATTTTAGCACGAGAAGAAAAGGTTCTCTGGAGCAAGAGAGTTATTCTAGTTAAAATACTATAGCAGAATCATGCTATTGAAGAAACCACATGGGAAAGCGAAGAGATAGTGAAGAAGCAATATCCTTAGTTGTTCAACACAAAATGAGCATGTAAAATTTGGAGGAAGAAATTCATTTTAAAAAAGAGAGGATGTCATATCCGTTAATTTAGACCCCAAGTCGCACAGGTTGTTAAATTGACTCGTCGGTTCGATCGAAGTCTAAATTTAGATTTTGAGTGAAAAATAATTAAAATAATAGAAAATAATTATGGAAAATATTTAATAAATTGTTTAAAGTATTTAAATATGTTATTTTATAGTGAATGACCTAAATGCAAAATTTAAAAAGTTTTGGGATCAATTTGTAATTTACCAAAAATTAGGGGATCAAGTGAGTTTTTTATTATTTAAATGAATAATTTTGGGCATATGATACATGAGTTGTCCGGCCACACCAAGTGCAAATATTAAAAAGCTAATTAATATAAATATCTAGATATTTAAGCTTAGGTGACCCATCAATAATTAATTTTGTCATTTTCTTATTAATTTCTCATTCTTCCTTCCTTATCTCTTTCTATCTAGAATTATCTGTACTCCTTACCAGCCCACATTTTCCCCACAATCTTTCATAGCCAAAGTTTGATTCTAGGAAGAGAAAGTGAGAAAGAGAGTTTAGGGTTTCAAGAGAAAGAAAACTAAAATAAGAGGTAATTGCATAACTTAAGGTAATAGCCTATATTTTATCATAAAGTTGCATGATTTGATTGTAAATAATTTTTAAGTAGTATTATTTTGTGATAACAATTCTAGGGAGGTATGTTTACTAGACTTAAGATTATATTTGGTAAAATTTGAACTAGGTGATTGTGTGTTCTTTGTTGGATTCTATAGAGTAGTTAATACATATTTTACTATAACTTAAGCTCTAGATTTTTTATTAATATTTTCTTTATTGAGTTTGAAAGTTAAGACATAAGACTAAAATTTTGATGCAGAGCACAAAAACGTTATTTTGAACATAACTATGCTTAATATTTCTACAAAAGTAGGACTAGAAAACTGTCTATGAAATTCTGGGCAACAATTTTAATAATCAGTCAGTGTTCATTTCATCCTATCTTTTGTTATATAACTCCAAATTTAGTGATTCAAGTAGCATATTATGTAACACCACATCTTATGCATTTAAGTATAACCTATCTCTGTATCAAATAATTACACATAACATGCTAGAAAAATAAAATATCCTGTTAATAGTGATAGTAATTTTTTTTATATCCTGTAATATCATTCAATGACTTTGCAAGTCTCATATCCTGTAATTTCATTCAATGATTTGCAAGTCTCATATCCTGTAATATTATTCAATGACATATATCAAAATATAAACTTTACACATAAGTATTTACGAGTTGCTTTCATTTATACATTTTAGACTCATTCCAAAATGACTATACATATTCAAGCACGTAAATACAAAACACATATGACATATTTTCATGCTTGTGTGGAATGCAAGGAGAGAGAGTGATGAGGACCGACCAGTGACCTGTGCTCCATGTCTTCTATACACTACTCAAAATGAGCTATCACTTTTCTTTACCTGAAAAATGATGCAAATTGATGAGTTACGTCTCAGTGAGAATAATCATCCAATGAGCTCTAAAGTACCAAAAAACTCATAGTAATAAATCACAAATCCCATATATACCATGTATTCCATTCTATTCATCTGTATCATATAAGTATCAATAAAGTTGAAACATATAATCATTACTCTTTATGTATGCAAATGCATTGCTTATTTCATTTTGCTATGACGAAGTTAAACAGACATTGCCCCGAGTTTCCATGTGAACATTTTCCATGTGAACATTTGCATTTTCTAGCTAGCTTGATCATTTGTTTCATTTGCACATTTGTTGGGCCATAGGCCTCTTCTTTTGCTTTAAAATATCGATTAACTAGTCACAACACCTTTTTAGTCCATATGCATATGCACTTGTACTTAATCATTCATCAACCGTTGCATCTTATCACATATAATATACATATACCGCATATATGCCTCATATGCCACACAATACCTCGCATATACTATACATATACCCTGCATATATATCACATATGTCAAACATATACCTCAAATATATCACAAGTATACCACTTATGTGTACCACAATGTCACAAATTATCCATCATCATATTATCAGGGGAAAATCATGACAATCATATGAATCACATAGCAAGCAACAATCATTTGCACTAAAGAATTCAATCGATAATTAAACTCATCTTTCTCATTTGATTCCGACCCTAACTTATTATCTATCCGCTCCTTGTGGGTCTCCAATATGTTGTGAGACTAATATGAAAATATAATCAATTAACACATGATTAGAGAGACTTAATGTGGCTTAAACAAATTAATATGCATTGTTCATATCAATAGTTAAGATTTTTCCTATGAGGCAGTGTGACCTTATGGGACTGTTTAGCCTATAACTTTTTATATACTTGAACACTTAATCTGATTCTTATTTCTAATTAAAATTAACATATAATTATATAACGTATTAAAATTTCAGACCAATTGGATAATTGTACAATAATTGGTGGAATTTCTAAGTGTGTTCTGTTTTCTGGCTTCTTTTCTGCCTTTAGGCAGTTTCAGGGTACCCACTTTGGTTCATCATAACTTATAATCTATAAGTCATATTTTAATTAAACTTTACAGACACTTATATGGATTCACAGGGAACATTTATCATGTTTACAACTTTTATCAGTTATGTCTCTAAGGTCTTACAATTATAACAAACATTTCACTGGTCCATAATAGAATTGACTTCCGGACTAGTATTACTTCCAAAGGCCATAAATTAGTCTATACATAACATATTAAGATGAAATTAGTACCAAATTTAGCTACACCATATATATATAACTTTGAAGTTTTGATAATTTATAAAATCTAGCTCGAACGAGCTCAAATTAGCCAAACAAGTTTCTAGATCTGCCCAGGGCACTCAGTTGGCAGTTCAAGTCATGGAATAGTCATGGTTCCATTCACCATAACTCAAAATTTACAAGACCTATGAATCTGAAATTTTTTATAAAGATACATAACACATATATCTACAACTTTTATTTTTTGAGATACTTCAAATAATTGATTTATCATATTCAAAACTAAAGAACACAGTAGCTATCTTGGCTAGGGTTCACACCCTGACCAGTTTCAGTACAAAGAGGATATCTCATTCTATACACAACATCTTGCCAAAAGGTTTACATATACATAAATATAAGACATAAAGGAACAACTTTTGTGTTTTAAACGTTTCAAAATCAATTTCAATTAATATCAAAATTGGGGTGCAATTCAATGCTTATTAATGAACCTTAGCAACTCAAGTCAACCCTATAGCAATAAGAATTGATTACTTACCAAGTTCGAACTTGCAAGGGATCAATTTGGTACAAAAACTAGGTGAAACAAGGAAAAATTGAGTTTTGGAATGGAGGAAGATGAAGAACAAAATGGGGCTGAAGTGAGGAGGCAAAAATGGGGGAGGAAGATAAAGCCAACCTTTTGTTTTTTTTTGTCTTTTTATCCTTTTTCTCTTCATCTCTTCTCTTTTCTCTTCTCTTTTATTTTGTTTCATTTTCATTTTATTTTTTCTATATTATTATTATTATTTACATATATTTATAATTCCACTAATTCACACAATAATACAACTTAATCATTTGACCCGATTTAACTTAATTAACAATGTAAATGTTTACTAATCTTAATCTAGTTATTTTTCTTACTTTAATTTAGTCACCTTATTCAATTTATTTCTAATGTTTTGTTATCATCATTTAGGTTATAAGGATACATGTGTGACTCGATACAATTGCCAAATACTAGGACACATAGCTAGTGTGTTCCATGAACTTGTTTCTAAGAAAATATGTATGAAATGCACGTGTTCAATTGGGTTATATGGAAGATGCATATGTTAAAATGAAATGCATATGGATATGCATGTGGGAAAGGTCAAAGATGTTACATATTAAAGCTAAGCTTCAAGGATAAAATTCTTAAGAATACGTTGCAATCTAATTCTACTGTTGACAAGTCCAAAATTAAGGTCCAAAATAGAGCATGGAATCTGCTAGTAATAGGGCATAATATGAATTCTGGAATCTTTTATGAAAAATAATGTGGACCTTGTTATATTATGCAAATGATATTTTTATTGAGTAATTATGTGATTAACTAAGCTATTAAAGGCATAAAATGTGTAAATTTAAGAATTATGAATTTTAACGACAATAGTTAAGCTCTTGAACATCTATTTTAGAATTAGAATCTGGGATAGTTTGACATATCAATCAGGGGTTTATTAAAGCCGATGATGACACATATATTAATGTCGGTGATGAAACTTGTATGCGCATACCATTATACCCTGGTGATAACTTTATTATGCCTAGATGGCCAACCCCGTTATCCTGATTATTGGTTCCTAGGTGTTATATGCATAAATACATTAACCTAGTATAAAGAGTTTTATATATGAATTAATTGTCTATAAATATGAATTTAAAGAATAATTTATTTTCATAAGATGATTATATAATGCTTATGCATGAAAAATTTACATTTGTATATGTATAAAGAATATGAAAAAATAAAAAAAATAAATAGATTATTAATTGGACATATATGTATCATGACACATTATGACATATTGCATGAGTATAGTTTATTGCCTTATTTATATGCACCACTAAGCCTAGAGCTTTACGTGAGAGTTTCTCACGCACAGATATAGTGAAGAATATGCAGAAGATAGTAGAAAAAACTAATAGTGACTAATCCGGTAAAGCAGCTTACTCTTGATACCGTGGCTTACACAACTTTTTGTACTTTTATTTTGAAGTTTTTTTTATAGTGTTTGGAAAATAACTGCACGTCTTGTAAATAATACTTTATTATATAAAATGTGCTTTGTTTCCTTATTACGATTTCTTTTGTACTATAAAAATAAAAATAAAAACTAATATATATATATATATATATATATATATATATATATATATATATATATATATATATATATATATATATATAAATGATATTTTAATCAATGAAGTCAGAAAAATACTCATTTATCTGGGCATGTGTTGCTGGGGTGAGGGGGGTTTTACATGAAATCCATTATGAACGAAAATAAATGGTATCTTGATTGTGGATGTTCAAGTTATATGACCTAAAATACTAACCTATTCCCTCACCTGGAGATGAAAAATGTTGGTAAGGTAACTTTTGGTGATAATGTCAAATATAATATCATTGGCATTGATCAAATTGGTAAGAAAGGCTCAACTTTAATTGAAAATGTTCCTTTGGTTAATGGTATAAAACATAATTTATTTAGTATTAGTCAGTTGTGTGATAAATGACACAAAGTAAATTTGAACCTACGGAATGCTTTGCAACTTGAATTTTGAATCACAAAGTTATATTCTATTGTGAAAGAGTTAAAAAAGTGTATACTATCGATTTTAACTCTTTGACTAACCAAGGTATTGAGTGTGTTGTAACCATTAAAGATGACACATGGGTTTGGCATATAAGACTTGGACATGCCAGCATGAAACTCATAGGAGATCTAAGCAAAGAAGATCAGTCATTGACCTTCCCAAAGTCAAATTCCAAAAACACAAAGTCTATGAAGTATGCCAAATGGGTAAACAAGTAAAAAGTTCTTTCAAACCCAAAAATAATGTAAGCACCACTAGACCTCTTCAATTGTTGTACATGGATTTATTTAGACCATGTAGAATTGCTAGTTTAGTTGGAATGCACTATGCATATGTCATTGTTGATGATTACTCTAGATTTACTTGAGTATCCTTTTTAGCTCACAAGGATGATATTTTTAATGTTTTTAAATCTCTTGCAAAATGTATTCAAAACGAAAAAGGTTTGAAGATATGTTCCATAAGGAGTGATCTTGGAAAAAAATTTAAAAATGATGTTTTAAACTATTTTTGCATTGAAAATGGAATTTCACATAATTTTTCTTCTCCTAGGACACCTCAACAAAATGGAGTTGTCGAAAGAAAAAAATAGAACATTGGTAGAGATGGCTAGAATAATGTTTAATGAGTATAATTTGCCAAAATACTTTTGGGCTGATGCTGTTAACACTACATGTTATATTTCAAATAAAGTTTTTATTAGATCTATTTTAAATAAGACTCCTTATGAGCTATGGAATGGTAGAAAGCCTAAAATCTCATATCTAAGAGTGTTTAAATGCAAGTTCTTTCTATTAAACACTAAGGATAATCTTGGAAAATTTGATGCTAGAACTGATGAAGGTATATTTCTTGGCTATGCTAATTCTAGTAAATCTTATAGAGTTTTTAATAACAGAACTTTAGTGGTAAAAGAGTCAATGTATGTTATGTTTGATGAATCTAACCCCTATGAGCCAAAAAAAGGTTGTTATTATTGATAATGATGTAGATATTATTGAAGAATTAAATTAGCAACATGGCAATATAAATGATGAACAAAACAACTCACCTTCACAAAATGAATGTCAAGAAAACGTTGCAGCAGAACCTTTAAAGGAAGAAATAGAAAAAACACGAATGGCATACCAAACTTCAAATGTTCATGAGGATCTTCCAAAGGAATGGTATTTAGAAAAAGACCATCCAAAATACCTCATCATTGGTGAACCATTAAAAGGGGTAACTACTAGACACTCTTTTAAGCTTCTTAATAGTCTTGCCTTTATATCTCAAATTAAACCTAAAAATGTTGATAATGCTTTGTGTGATGAAAGTTGGGTACTTGTCATGCAAGAAGAACTCAATCAATTTGAGAGAAATAAAGTATGGACTTTAGTCCCTAGACCTAAGGATTTCCTATAGTAGGGACCAAATGGGTTTTTAGAAATGAACTTGATGAATCTGGTCCTATTACTAGGAATAAGTCTAGATTAGTGGCTAAATGCTATAATCAAGAAAAAGGCATTGACTACAATGAAACCTTTATCCTTGTTGCAAGGTTGGAAGCTATTAGAATGTTGCTTGCATATGCATCTTACATGGATTTTAAATTATATCAAATGGATGTTGAAAATGTCATTTTAAACAATTTTATTGAAGAATAAGTTTTTGTTGAACAACCTCTTGAATTTGAACATCACGATCTTTTATAATATGTTTTTAAACTTGTCAAAGTTTTATATGGTCTAAAACAAACCCCTAAAGTTTGGTATGAAAGACTAAGTAATTTTCTTCTAAAAAATGATTTTTAAAAGGCAATATTGATAAAACACTTTTCATCAAAAAACATGAAAATGACATTCTCATTGTACAAATCTATGTGGATGATATTATATTTGGTGCTACTAATATATGCTTGTGTGTAGAATTTTTTAAGTGTATACAAAAAGAATTTGAAATGAGCAAAATGGGAGAACTTAAATTCTTTTTGGGATTTCAAATCAAACAATACTTGAATGAAATCTTCATAAGTCAAACAAAGTACACCAAAGATCTGCTAAAAATTTTGGGAGGGATGGAGCAAAAATAAGCAAAACTCCTATGAGCACCACAATAAAACTTGACAAAGATGAGAATAGTAAATCAGTTGATGAAAAGAAATATCGAGGTATGATCTGTAGTCTTCTTTATCTTATCACAAGTAAACCTGATATTATGTTTTTGTATGCTTATATGCATATTTTCAATCTTGTTCTAAAGAATCACATTTGCATGTTGTTAAAAGAATTTTAAAATATCTCATTGATACTCAGAATTTAGGCTTAGGGTATCTTAAGAACAAAAATTTGATTTAATAGTTTATTCCAAAGTGGATTATGCCTACAGTATTCTTGATAGAAAAAATATTCTTGGTACATGACAATTTTTAGGAAACTTTCTTATTTCATGGTTTAGCAAGAAACAAAATTTTGTAGCATTGTCCACTACTGAAGTTGAATATTGTTGAACCTTGAGGGGTATTTCTATCATTTTGATGATAAAAAATAAAATAGCAATAATGTATTTAACAATGTTTGTGTTCTAAGTGTGTTAAATATGATATACTTTGATTAGAACATGAAGCAAAACTGAAAGACAACTTTTGAAGATAAAAATCTAAGAAATAGCAAAGTCACGCCTATGACTACTAAACGTCATGCCCGTGAATAAAGCTAAGCACTAACTCTCCACCATTCAAAGTTCAAGGCCATGAAGGATCAAACCATCTGTGAATGATCAAACAAGTCATGCTAGTGAAAGATAGTCATGCCCATGACCAAACATATCAAATTCTTCTAGAAAGCTTCACGGCTAGAGTCACCACTTGGACCACGACTTGGAAGAATATTCACGGCAGTGAATAAACATTTCCAATTCTTCCAGAGTGCTTCATGGCCAGAGTCACCACTTGGACCACGACTTAGAAGAACATTCAAGATCTTGACACATATAGTCACGCCCGTGAACTAGGATAGAGAAATATCTCATGCGGGAATTAAGAGTTGGTTCAACGACTATTTTCACATTAAATGCACCCAAACAGCTATAATACATAGAGGGAGTATAAATGCAAGTCATTTATGAATCCCAACAAGAAGAACAACAACTACTTTAAATCTTAAATCTTGTTGCAGCCTTGTGCATTACTTATTTCTCAACAACCTTTATTTCTTGTGAAAAACCTAATTGTTCATAACTTCTGAGCATTATAGGTTGGTGAGTGTTTTTATTGTAATCAATTACTCAAAAGTGAGTTTGGGTATATTGGGTTAAGAGTGAAACAATTCTAAGGGTTTATTATGTGAGCCATAAAACATAAGGAATTGGTTTTTGTGTGAGCCATTGAAAAACACAAGGGAATTTCTGGGTTGGGTGTTAGCCATTGAGAGAAACACCATAGTTGGGAGTGAGCTTGAAAAACTCCATTGTAACACTTAGTGTGTTGGTGAAACACCCAATCAAGATTGGGGAGAGGAGTAGGGTTTGTTAATACTCGAACCTTTATAAATCTTGTGTTTGATATCTCTCCTTCAATACTCTAAATTATTTATTTCGCATTTTCTATTAAGCAATTTTTTATTTGCTTTCAACCCCTTCTTAGTTCATTATCTAGGTAACAATTGGTATCAGAGCTTGTCTAGCAACAAAGCCTAATAAGCGCTAGCAAAGATCAAGAAATGGCCACTGAAGGATTTCAAAGTCTCAAGCCTTACTTTGATGGAGCGAACTACGTTCATTGGAAATTCCAGATGGAGATATATCTTGATAGTGAAGGAATTAAAGTTTGGGATAGTGTTCAGAAAGAATGGACACCACCAACCAGGAGAGGAGTTGATGGTGATGAAGAAATTCTTTCAAGAGATGATTGGACGAAGCCTCAATGAAGAGCTAATTTCAAAAATAAAAAGGCAATGACAATCCTTGTAAGCTCTTTATCTATTAAATAATGTGGAAGAATCCAACATTGTCTTATCGCATATAGTGTGTGGAAAACATTGGAGAATTATTATAAAGGAACCAAGCAAATAAAATCCAAGAAGATTCAACTTCTTACTTCATAATATGAACTCTTCAAAATGAAATCCAATGAATCCATCACCAACATGATGAACCATCTTCTAGCCATCATCAATGGCATGAGAAAGCTTGGAAAGCACTTGAGTTTGGTAGATGTGAACAACAACATTTTAAGAAGCCTTCCTCTCAAAGACTATGGTTTAAGAGTTGGGGGTATAGAATAGGCCAATGAAGACATGAGCATCATGTCTACCGATGTGCTTATTGGAAAACTTCTAACGCATAAGATGGTGGTAAAAAGAGATAGAGAACTTGAAGCTGAACTAGAAAAGAGCAAGTCTCTAGCACTTAAAGCCTCTACTTTAAAATCTCAGGAGGTAATTGAAGATGATGAAGAGAAGAGTGATAATGTAAATGAGGACATTGCCATGCTCTTAAGAAGAATAAAAAGAATAATTGAAAAGAGACTTGGCAATTCTCAAAACTCCAAACAAAGAACCTTCAAACACTCTTCAAATGACTTTCAAAGAAATAAAGAGGAGGTAAAGTGTTACGAATGCAGAAAGAAAGGACATATCAAACCAAAATGTCCAAAGCTCAAGAAACACAAGAAAATATTTCAAAAAGATGATAGGGAGAAAGGTCGCAAAGCCACATGGGATGACGAAAGCTCTTCAAGCGAAAAAGATGATAATGAAGGTGAAGAGGTCAACCTATGCTTCATGGCTTTAGAGGATCACTTCACGGATGAGGTAGGTCCTTCTTACTCATACTGTATTAATGATAATAGTAGTGATAATAATAGTGATAGTGAAGATGATGATGATGAGCAAAGTTTATTAGAAGTGTTGAACCTAGAATTGGAAAAATATAGAAGTAGACTTAAAACTTATAAAAATAATATTTTAGATTTGAAAAATAAAATGGAAGTTTTACAAAAGGAGAATTCTGATTTTAAGACTTTTAATGAAACTCTTCAAAAATCTTTAAAGCAGTATTCCTCTAGACCCTTAAGTTAAATCTTTACTTAAAGAAAACAATATTTTAAAAAATGAAGTTGAGGAACTTAGAAACTTAATTTCAAGGTTTCATAAAGGAAAAGAGAGTTTAAATACTCTCATAGTCTCTCAAAGACCACCTTTAATAAGACATGGTCTAGGATTTAGTGAAACATCATCTTCATCTTACAAGACTATATTTGTTAAGTCTAGTGAACCACAAACCTCCAAAATTGAGGTAATAGTCCCAAGGGCTAAGAGCATAGCTCACACAAAACCCTCTATTCAAAAGAAGAATAGTTAAGGGTCATTTGGCTTAAGAGGGAAACCTCAAAAGACCAATCATGCTTTTATGTATAAAAGGCATACACCTAGAAAAGCACCTATTCATCATGCATGTGTATGTCATTGCACATAAAACTCCTTCTAAAAGGATGTTAAGACCTAAAAGTAAGTCAAAACCAAAAAAAACATATATAGAGCTAAACAATGCAATTAGTGCATGAAATTTGGTCATATCAACAGGCATTGTTGGATAAGGAAGGCTCATTGGGAACCTTCAAATGCTAACCCCCAATGACCCAAGTTTGTTTGGGTACCTAAAAACCAAACATGAATTGTGGTTTTATAGGTATGCCTCAAGTCCACTATAAAGGAAAATGCTTGGCTTGTGGATGGTGGATGTTTAAGGCATATGATCGAAAATAAAGAACTCTTCAATCACATCAAAAGAATTGATGGTCGTAAGTAACCTTTGGGAACAATGCTAAGGGTAAGGTAATTGGCATTGGTTCTATTGGTATTAATAATACAACTTTTATTGGAAATGTTTTGATTGTTGATGGTTTGAAACATAATTTGTTAAGCGTAAGTCAATCATGTGATAAAGGAAACCAAGTTATCTTTATCTCAAATGAATGTCTTGTAACATTTTTAAGTGGCCAAGAGATATTCAAATGAGATAGAGATGTCAATACTTACATAATAGACTTACACAAAATATCTAACCTATCCTCTAAGTGTCTTATGACTATTAGTGATAAATCTTGGCTATGGCATAAAAGGCTTGGTCATGCAAGCATGGAATTAATTCAAAGCCTTAGAAAATGAGAGCTCGTGAGTGGACTTATAAAAGTTAAATTTGAAAATGATAAGATATGTGAACCTTGCCAAAGAGAAAAATAGCATAAGTCATCCTTCAAATCCAAAAATATTGTAAGTACCTTTAAACCTTTACATCTTTTGCATTTAGATCTTTTTAGACCTACTAGAGTTGCTAGTTTAGGAGGTAAACGCTATGCTTTTGTCATTGTTGATGATTACTCTAGATTCATTTGGGTAATTTTCTTAGCTCAAAAGAGTGATGCTTTTGAATCTTTCAAAAATTTTGCTAAAAGAGTTCAAAATGAAAAAAAGACTATTTTATTTCCAAAATAAGAAGCGATCATGGAAAAGAATTTGAAAATGAAAAAGGCTATTTTATTTCCAAAATAAGAAGCGATAATGGCAAACTTTTGTTTAGAATATGGTATTTCACACGATTCTTCAACTCCTAAGACACCTCAACAAAATGGGGTAGTAAAAAGGAAAAATCAAACTTTAATTGAAATGGCTCAAACAATGCTCAATGAGTATGGTTTACCAACCTAATTTTTGGCCGAAGCCACTAATACTGTGTGTTATAGTTCAATTCAAGTTTTCAAAAGACCACTCTTAAACAAAACTTCTTTTGAGCTATGGAATGGAAGAAAACCCATGATATCTTACTTTAGAGTATTTGGATGCAAATTTTTATATTAAACACCAAGGATACTCTAAATTTGATGAAGATATCTTCTTAGGATACTCTACTACTAGCAAAGCTTGTCATATCCGCTAATTTA
Organism: Triadica sebifera; assembly: GCA_023653625.1. NCBI lineage: Eukaryota > Viridiplantae > Streptophyta > Magnoliopsida > Malpighiales > Euphorbiaceae > Triadica > Triadica sebifera. The sequence continues at coordinate 7,702,362 of CM042899.1, read as the reverse complement.
GACCAAAGTCACGTAAGTTGTTAAATTAACTCATCGGTTCGACATGAGTCTAAATTTGGATTTTTACCGAAAAATAATTAAAATAATGGAAATTAAGTATGGAAAATATCTAACAAAGTGTTTAAAATATTTAAAGATGTTAAATTTCGATAAAGGACTGAATTGTAAATTTTGAAAAGTTTAGGGGTCAATTTGATATTTACCAAAAATTGGAGGGTTAATTGGGATAACCATCAATTAAATACATGAATTGGGACATAAAATTCATGTGGAGGCCAGCCACACCAAGTGGCAAATTTTAAGAAGCCAATTGACATGCATGAATTGGAAATTAATGAAGACTTCTAGAATGTGAGCTTAGGTGTCCCCATCTTAATGACTTTTGTCATTTTCTTCTTGATTGTTTCTTCTTCTTCCTTATCCCTTTTGCATTAAGAATTTCTACCTTCCTTAAACCAGCCCCATGCCCCACAAGTTTCTTTATAGCCAAAGCTTAGTTCTAGTGAAAGAAAGTGAGAAAAGAGAGAAAAAGCAAGAGAAGAAGCCATTTTCAAGCATAAAAGAGCAAAAAAAAGAGAGATTAGGGTTATGGAGTTTCAATGAGTAAGGTTTTAATTATCTCTTAGATGTTTTAGGAACTCAAATTGACCAGGATTTATCTCAAAGGGGCAAAGGAAAAGAGAAAGAGAAGAAAAGAGAATGAAAAGAAAAGAAAAGAAAGGTTTGTCCATAACCTAAGGCAATAGCCTATTTTTTTATTTGCATGATTTGATTATTTGGCATGTTGATGATTCTGAATTAATAGTATTTTGTGATGAAAATCTTGGGGATGCATGTTTGCTAGACTTAGGATTTAATTTGGTAAAAATTGAATGTGATTAGTTTGTATGTTTTTTGCTGGAAATGGATGAGCAGTGAGTATTTAAACTATTATAAATTAAATTCTAGAATTCGGTTTTGTATTTTATTGGTTGGGTTTGAATGTAAGACATAGGGCTATAATTTTTATTCGGACCACAAAATCCAGATATGTTTGTAATTATCCAGAAAAATTTATAAATCTCGGACTTAGAAATTGTCTAGAAAATTCTGGGCAGAATTGTTAGTGACCAGTCAGTGTTAATTTTATCATATCTTTTGATAAAGAACTCATAATTAAGTGATTAAAGTTTCATATTAAAGCTAAGATCCAGATATAAAATTGTTAAGAAGACTTTGTAACTAAATTCATATTTTAATAGGACCAAAATAAAGGTCCAAAATAGATAATGGAATCTGCCAGTGACAGGGCAGCATATGAGTTGTGGAATTAAAAGAGTAAAATGATGAGAACCTTGTTATATTATGTAAATATTATTTTAATTGAGTGATGATGTGATTATTCTAAGACTTTAAATGCATGAAAAGTGTGAATCTAATTGCTATGAATTTTAATGAGATTGTATAAGCCCTAGAACACCTAACTAGAACCAACTTAGGATAGTTTGGCATGCCAAGCAGGGGGGAGTATGATGAAATCCATTAATGGTATAATTAACCGATGATGACACTATTATTAAAGCTGGTGATGACACTATTATTGAAGCCGGTGATGGCACCATTATTAAAGTCGGTGATGACACTATTATTAAAACCGGTGATGACACTTATATGCGCACATCATATTGCCCGAAGAAGTGCCTGAATGACAACTCCATTATCCTGGTCAGTGGTTCATAGGTGTTATGGGCAATGAAAAGCTATGGATAATAATGATTTGATAAAGTAAAATAAATGTAAGATATAAAAGAATAAAATTTATGAAATGTAAGTTGCATGAAAAGATGATTGGATGTTTTGGGCATAAATAAAGAAGTTATGGAAAATAAAAATGGAATTATGAATTGTAACATGGTTAATTATGATGTGTTATATAATGATGTGTTAATAAAATAAACAAGTATGAGATAAAAGAATATAATTTGATATTTATACATGCTAGAATACGATGATATGTATATTTCCATGAGATGATGATTAAGCATGAGTTGATATATGATAATGCATGATTGCATAAAATAGTTTATTGCCTTATTTATATGCACCACTAAGCCAAGAGCTTAGCGTGGGAGTTTCTCTTATGCAAGTATAGCAAAGAATGAATAGACAATAGTTGACAAAGCTAACGGTGACCTGATCCATAGAGCAGCATATTTCAACCACTGTAGGTCACACAACTTTTGTATATTATCTTTTGAATTTTATTTTGTAGTATTTGTAAAATAAGCAGTATGTTTTGTAAAGAACATGTTATGATATAAAAATGTAGTTTATCTTTCATGGTATGATTTCTTTTATAATGCAAAGTAAATAAATAGTAAAATCAATATATATATATATATATATATATATATATATATATATATATATATATATATATATATATATATATGAATAATTTCCATGTATACAAAATCTAAAAAAAATGATGATATTTTAACTGATGAAGTCATTGTAGCACTCCTCATTCGGGCACGAGCTGCTGGGGTGAGGGGGTGTTACAGTGTTTGGTATCAAAGCCCGATTTGGGCGGTTTTGGGATTTTAAAATGGATTTCAAAAATAATAATGACATGTGTGTACCCACAATTAAGTATTAATTTTGCTGATTACTAATTGGGGCCGTTATTTTATGATATAGGTAAAGTATGGCTTCAAGGTCATGATATATTGTTTCCGAAGGAGGCGAAAAGCCTACTGAAGCAGAGGCTTCATCGTGACCCAGTCGTCACCGAGCTACTGTATCTAGATCCAGTGCTAGCCTATCAAGGGGGCAGTCTATTGCTGGCATAGGACAAACAAAGCTTATGAGGAACATGATCAATTTGTTACAAAGAGCATCACAACCAACCTCATCTGGGTTACAATTTGAGAGATTGAGAAAGCTAGGAGCACCCGATTTCTACAGTAAACGGGAAGATGACCCCTCAGTGGTAGAGTTTTGGCTAGAATGGGCAGAGAGAGTTTTTTATCAGCTGCATTGCACAGACGAACATAAATATTAGTATGCACTATCTTTACTACAGGAGCATGCATATGACTGGTGGCAATCTGAGTCACAGAGCACAAAGGCTCCTGACCCTATGACATGGGAATTGTTTCTAGAGAAATTCAAAGAGCAATACATTCCTCCTATCTACACAGACGAAAAGAAAAGAGAGTTTTTGATGCTAAAACAAGGGAACATGTCATTAACAGAATATGAGAGAGAATTTACACATCTCTACAAGTATGTTGGTGGCATTGTGTCTACAGAAGCTGATAAATGCCGTGATTTGAAGATGGATTGAGAGACCCAATCAAGCTACAGGTCTCAGCGCTATGCCTAATGAGTTTTCCTAGTTTGCTTGCATCTGTCAGAATAGTTGAGAGAGTTCTAGCAACACATCAGCCAACACAAGATAGAGGGTTCAAAAGACCCATGCCACAACCGAGTCGAGTACAGTCGAATGGCAAAAGAGCTAGATCCTTCAGTGGCCGATTTCAGACTGGGGGCCTTTAGCAGGCCTTCTTCTTTCAGATGGAGACAACCCATGAGATCTGTCTCTTCAGCAGCCAGTGCACCAACACAGACACCATATAAATCTCTACCCCTACCAGAATGTCAACGTTGTGGACGTTCTTATCCAAGAGAGTGTTGGTGGATGACAAGAACATGCTTGAGATGTGGCTCCAAAGATCATATGAGAAGGGATTGTCCTCTATTACAGTATGGCAGAGGTTCAGGGAGCACTGAGCCGATACAAACACAGGCTTCTAGGCAACGCAGAGGCTGAGGTCGAGGGTAAGGTAGAGGAGGCTGATCAGGGCCCAATCAGTTTAGATCAGAGACAGTTGAGAGGCCAGAAGGTAGTGGAGCTGCCCCAGCTAGGGCATATGCCATGCAAGGCCAAAAGGAGCAGGATGCACCTGATGTTATAATTGGTAAATTCCTTTTTTTGGCTCTAACATACATGCATTAATAGATCTAGGGTCAACGCATTAATACATATGCACACCACCACCGGGTCGAGAGGGTTTAGAACCAAAGTCTCTAGAATTTGAGATTATTGTGACTAACCCATTAGGGCACAGTGTGAGGGTTAGTAAGGTGTTTAGGGGTTGCCCAGTTGAAATTCAAGGTAGGCAATTCCCAGCAGACTTGATAGAGCTACCATTCCACGAGTTTGATGTGATCTTGGGAATGGATTGGTTAGCTCGTTATAGAGTGATAGAGGATTGTGGGAGGAGACAAATGATCATAAGAATTCTGGAACAAGATGAGATAATGGTGATGGGTGAAAATAGAGGACCTCCAGAAAATATGATATCAGTGTTTAAAGCTCAGAAACTCATCAGTAAGGGATGTGAAACATACTTAGCGTATATGGTGGATATGGAAAAAGCAAGTCCGATGTTGGTGGATATTCCTACTGTTAGTGAGTTTCCTGATGTGTTTCCAGAGGAGTTGCCAGGGTTACTGCTGGATAGAGAAATCAAATTTGCTATCGATTTGGTACCCAGCACCACTCATATTTCCATTACACCATATAGGATGGCACCGACAAAGTTAAAAGAGCTAAAGATACAGTTGCAGGAATTGTTAAATAAGGAATTTATACGACCCAGTGTATCATCGTGGGGTGCTCTAGTATTATTTGTAAAGAAGAAAGATTACACTTTACATCTCTACATCGATTACAAATAGCTTGATAAAGTGACTATCAAGAATAAATACCCGCTACCTAGAATTGATGATTTATTTGATCAGTTGAAGGGTGCAACCATATTTTCAAAGATAGATCTTCGATCGGGGTATCATCAGCTTAAGATCAAAGAGTCAGATGTACCTAAAATGACATTCAGGACTCGTTATGGTCATTATGAGTTCCTAGTTATGCCCTTTGGACTGACGAATGCACCAGCAGCTTTTATGGACCTGATGAACCGAGTGTTTAGGCCATATCTTGATCAATTTGTAGTGGTGTTTATTGATGACATCCTTGTGTACTCTAAAGACCAAGAAGAACATGATCAACATCTCAGAATAGTGCTGCAAACATTGAGGGAGAAGCAGTTGTATGCAAAGCTGTCTAAGTGCGAGTTTTGGCTTGAAGCAGACAGTTTTCTGGGTCAAGTAATTTCAATAGAAGGTATTTGGGTTGACCCTAGTAAAATTGAGGCTATTCTTAATTGGAAACCACCACGAAATGTGACAAAAGTGAGAAGTTTTCTCGGATTAGCTGGATATTATAGGAGGTTCATGAAGGGATTTTCATCCTTAGCGACTCTTTTGACACGACTGCTATGAAAAGAGGCATGTTTCGAGTGGACAGATAAGTGTCAAGCAAGCTTTGATCGACTGAAGGCAATGTTGACTGAAGCACAAGTTTTAATGCCGCCTACTCCAGGAAAATATTTTATTGTGTACGGTGATGCTAGTTATAATGGTCTAGGTTGTGTTCTTATGCAAAAGGGAAAAGTAGTTGCATATGCCTCTAGACAACTTAAGCCTCACAAGCTTAATTACCCGACACATGATTTGGAGTTAGTTGCTATTGTTTTTGCTTTGAAGATCTGTAGACATTATCTATATGGGGAAAAATGTTATATCTATACATATAACAAAAGTCTTAAGTACCTTCCCTCACAGAAAAAGTTAAATCTGAGACAACCAAGATGGTTAGAGTTGATTAAAGATTATGACAGTGTGTTTGACTACTAGCTAGGCAAAGCTAATGTTGTTGCATATGCACTAAGTAGAAAGATTTTAGCTGAGATGTGAATACAATCTAATTTGATGCAAAGGATCAATGATGATTAGAAGCAAGATGAGAAGTTAGTAAAGATAGTGGAGGCAGTTAAAAAGGGAGAAAAGCCTAAGTTTTCATTGATGAAAAATGGCACAGTATACTTCAAAAATAGGATTTGTGTGCCTAGTTTAGAAAAGTTAAAGTCTGAGATATTAAAAGAAACACATGAAATGGTATATACCATGGATCCAGGCAGGAACAAGATGTATCAAGACTTGAAAACTCAATACTGGTGGTCAGGGATGAAGAAGGATATCACTGAGTATGTTGCTGAGTCTCTAACTTGTCAACAAGTGAAAGAGAAACATCAGTTACCACAGGATTGTTGCAACCAATACCTCTTCCAAAGTGGAAATGGGAAATAATCACAATGGATTTTGTGTCTGGTTTACCGGTGACTCAGAGAAAGCATGATGCAGTATGGGTGATAGTGGATCGATTGACAAAGTCGGCACACTTCTTACCAGTCAGAATGGATTACTCATTGAATAAGCTAGCTGAAATTTATGTAAGTGCAATAGTGAGGTTGCATGGAGTGCCAGTATCTATCATCTCCAATAGAGATCCCAGATTTACTTCACAATTCTAGAAGAGTCTACAGCAAGCTTTGGGAACTCGACTCAGTTTCAGCATGGCCTTTCATCCGTAGATGGATGGACAATCAGAGCGAGTTATTCAGTTGCTAGAGGATATGATGAGAAGCTATGTGCTTGAATTTGGGGAAATTAGGATAGATATATACCTCTTATGGAGTTCGCCTACAACAATAGTTATCAGACAAGCATAGGCATGGCTCCATATGAGGCTTTGTATGGAAGGAAGTGTAAACCCCAGTTTGTTGGACTGAGCTGAATGAGAAAAAGTTTATTGGGCCTGAGATAGTTCAACAGACTGAGGAGAAAGTTAAAGTGGTCAAAGAAAGGCTAAAAGCAGCACAGGATCGACAGAGATCATATGTCGATTTAAAGAGGTGAGACATTGAATATGATGTGGGTGATAAAGTATTCCTTAAGGTGTCACCTTGGAAGAAAGTATTGAGATTTGGTAAAAAGGGAAAGTTAAGTCCAGGTTCATTAAACCTTATGAGATTCTAGAAATAATTGGACCCATGGCTTACCGTTTAGCCCTTCCACCGAAGTTAGACCAAATTCACAATGTGTTCCATGTATCTATGTTAAGAAGATATGGGTCCGATCCGACTCATGTCATACCAACTGAGGAGATATAAGTGCAAACATATATGACTTATGAAGAGGAACCATGTGTTTATTAGCATGTGAAGAAAAAGTTTTACGAAATAAGAAAGTTCCATTAGTTAAAGTGCTATGGCGGAATCATGCTACTGAAGAAGCCGCATGGGAGAATGAATAAGTCATGAAGACGCAATATCCTCAGTTGTTCAACAAAGAATGAATAGGTAAAAACATTTTGAGGAAAAAATTTATTTTAAGGGGAAGAGGATATCATATCCACTAATTTAGACCTAAGTCACGTGAGTTGTTAAATTGACTCGTCAATTCGACCAAAGCCTAAATTTGGATTTTTATCAAAAAATAATTAAAATAATGGAAATTAAGTATGAAAAAATCTAATAAAGTGTTTAAAATATTTAAAGATGTTAAATTTTGGTAAAGGACTAAATTGTAAATTTTAAAAAGTTTAGGGGTCAATTTGCAATTTACCAAAACTTGGAGGGTTAATTGGGATAACTATAAATTAAATACATGAATTGGGACATAAAATGCATGTGGAGGCCAGCCACTGCAAGTGGTAAATTTTAAGAAGCCAATTGACATGCATGAATTGGAAATTCATGAAGACTTCTAGAATGTGAGCTTAGGTGTCCCCTGTTAGAGGAGTGCTCTAAAGGCAATCACCTTTAACACTTATTGTACAAATTTATTTGATTAATAAAAGGCTTTTTCATTAATTTGATGTTCATTTGATATATGAATTGATAAGTGATCTTAAATCAATTAATGAAGTTCTTGATACATAACATAGCATGAAGGAAATCATGATGAGATCATGATATTGATATTCTTATCATGTGTAATTATGTTAGTATCAAAATTGTCCCTAGTCATAGGATTAATGAGATGGGACATTATTAATCCAGATAGACTAGAACATGTTACGCTCTTTGATTGGATCGAGTAGTAGATCTCATAATCTATAAACATGAGATGTTTAAAGTTAACATGTGGATGCTTGCTACGTGTAGCTAAGTACATTGGATGACCAACTATAAGACAATCAAATGGATAATCTATTCAAATGTCAATGATAGTCTCATCATAGGAATGGTGCAAGTATCCTTAGACTTGAGGTACTCAAGGATATATTGAATATTGATTCTGCATTTTGACACTATTCCTTGTTGCCTTAGAGAGGTAGCTCATAGGGTGATGATTGGATACAATTTAAGGTATTCAAAGGTAATTGGGTAACCAACAAAGGATTCACCACTATTGATAGAAAGAATGTATACCCATGGCCTCTTGTCGCGGTTATTACTCAGGAATCTCTGGTCGGAGTGGAAATGTCATAAAGATAGTCTTCAATGGCATATCTAATAGAGTAATGAGCCTCAAGGACAAGAACTAACATTACTTGGACTAGACGTGATGTAGTCAGTCTAGTGGGAGTTGACACATGTCCATACTCTGAACCAAGTGGGGTATAAAATGGTGAAAGGAATAATTGCACATAAATTATCTATGGAAAGGTTCGTAGTCAAACCACTGACTTTTCGGTCAATTGGGGGTCATGATGTGTTGCTAGATACCGCTCATGTCCTGCTTAAATTAATTGTTAATTTAAGTGGCCAACAGAACCGGGAACCTAATGGGTCACACGCATTGAAGATATGGAGAATGAGTAAAATGGTCTTAGATATGATCCAAAATATGAGAGAATTATTTTAGGATGGATCACAATGAGATCGCACGAAAAAATCGTTCGGGAGTGGCACGGGCCTGCACGAGCTAGGTAGGCTGTTGGCCTACCTAGCGGGCCAGCTGGTTTGCCCAGCTGCAGCCCACAGCAGGCCCAGCATGCCTGCTGCCTTCCCATCCGTTGGGCAACAGCTGTTTTTGGCCATAATTAGGCCAATTATGACCAATTACTATTCATAAGTTTCCATTTTCTCCATTTTTGACTTTTCATCTTATTTTTTAATTTGATTCAAATACAAAAGACATCAAATGGAAGAAAATAGACATGAAAATATTTTTTGTGAAAAAAAAATTTTAAGACAATAAAAATTCTCTCAAGAACACTTTCAAAGCTAGTACTTTGAATTTATTCAAATAATTTCTCTTCATAGTTTCTTCTTCATTCTTCACGTGGATTATCATTAGAGACATCTTAATATGGATTTTTGTGGTTTGCTACAACCCAACAAAGTGAAGATTTGAAGAACAAATAAAAATTACATGGTATAATTTTTAACATTTATATTTATATAAATTAGTTTTAATGGTATAAGTATGATCTTTTGTTTTGGGTTTCGAAAAATTTTATTTTTCGCTGCGTTTATGAATATGATTCATTCTTGAAAATCCTACATTGGTATCAGAGCCTCCTTGTATCCTTTAAAATTAATTTTAATTGAAAGTGCAATGAGATTGCATGTTTTTGATGATTTTGGATCTATAGAATTTGAAAAATTGAAATTAATTTGTAAAATATAATTTACATATTTTTATTTCTTTAATCTGATCATGGAATGATTAAGAATGATTATTTTGATTGAAAAATTATTTGAATGTGATTCAAATAATTAATTTTCCGATTTATTTCAAAAATACCTAAAATAGTCTTTTTATGAACATGTGTTGTTGTTTGACTTAATTGATGGGGCTGATTACATTTTTCTTGTAATTTAATTATGAAAAAAATTATTTATACATATTGAGAATATGTTTATGCCTTTGGAAGTGTCCAATAATTAATTAAAAAATTATTTTAATTAATTTTCAAACAAATACAAAAATGAGACTGTTTTAGCATACTCGGTGGGGCTATTTTGTTTGATTTTTTTGTATGTGTTTATTTTATTTTCAGCACGTTGAAATAATTTTTATATGATTAAAAATATGTTATTTTGATGTTAGATGCATTCCAAAATTATTTTTCAATCATTTGAAATTTTAAAAATTCTAGATATCGAATTAGTCATTTTGAGCGTCTAAGTATATTGGTTCATTTGTTTTAGTAATTTTGGCTTGTGCCAAAAATATTTTAATTAACTTGAGCTAACCTAAAGATAATTAGAATGGTGATTTGATATTCTAGAAATTTTTATAATTTTTGGAAGTTAATTTTGAATTAATTTAAGTTGTGCAATTGTAATTCTAGTATGACTAGAAATTGGTATGTATATGAAAATTAAATTGTTTAATTTTAACATCATAATATTTTGATTTTAAGGAGAATTAATTTTGAATTATTTCTGAAAATATGAAATTTAATTTAATTTGATTAAATATTAAATTCCACTTTAAAATGACATACAAAATTAAATTAACTGAAAGAACACATATAGGCAATTTCGATTCAAGTGTTGAATCGATTTACAAATTGAAATCCAAAATTGTCATTTTTATTTTGTGCATTAGAGAATGCATGTTAGGGGTGTATGAAAAGGCATGATAGATGATTATGGACTTAGGCCCAATGTGATTGAGCATGCATGAAATTATTTTATTTTATGGTAAATAGGGTCTGCGTGTCCCTACCTCTTTTTCTTTCTTATGTATTTCTCTTCTCATCTTACTCCCCTCAAATGTAAATTGAGGTTTTCTATAATTTGAAATATGTAATTAGATTACATAGGATTAGGATAGAATGAAGATACAAATGAGCAAGAAGCAAAGGAGATGGTACCATAAACAAGAAGACTTAGAAATAGGAATTTGATTTCTATTTTGGGTTGTAAATTCATGCATATATCTAGGTAAGACCTAGTCAATTTCTCTTTGGATCAAGAGATTGACTTTAGTATGTCCATAATCATGCCCTATAGTTAATGTAACTATCTTTATATATCAATGTGATGAATGTATGATATATAAAAGCATGAAATAATAACTTGATGAGACTTAACAAAGAAATCCCTCACTAAATAAACAATTAAGTCTTGCGCCTTCCATTAATATGGGGAGAACCAGAGTTCTTCTAGAGTTAGGGTTGTTGAGTTACCTCAAGCTCACTCTATAAGAATATGTTCAATCCATTGAAATTAGATTTCACGATTAATGGGTTAGACTTAACCGATATTATTAACTTGTTGGATTTGTGCCAAGGTTAATGTGTATTAGAGGTGAAGTTGGGTTTGTATACATGAGATGTACACATATCAAGAGTCGATAGCCCAATGTATGTGCACACATCAATAAGTTGATAGCACAAGATTCGATAATTGCACGAATAATGCAATTGGTATGGATTAGATACCTACCAACCAAACTAAGGATAACTTGTTGAGTTGCCTTAAGGTTATTCTTAGCTAGTTGGATATCGACCCACTAGGAGAACTTCCATATAAGTTCTCTCGGGTTCATAGTGAGGGCTATGGATTCATAATAAAATAGTGGGAGTCATAATGCGATTTATTAAAGATCTAATAATTCTCTCATATTTTGGATCCTATCCAAGATGATTTTACTCATTCTCCATATCTTCAATGCATGTGACCCATTAGGCTCCCGGTTATGTTTGCCATTTAAATTAACAATTAATTCAATTAGGTCATGAACGGTATCTAGCAACACATCATGACCCCCAATTGACCGGAAACTCAGTGGTTTGACTACAAATCTTTCCATAGAAAATTTTCGTGCAATTATTCCTTTCACCATTCTATACCCCACTTGGTTCAAAGTATGGACATGTGTCAACTCCCACTAGACTGACTACGTCACGTCTAGTCCAAGTAATGTTAGTTCTTGTCCTTGAGGCTCATTACTCTATTAGATATGTCATTGAAGACTATCTTTATGACATTTCCACTCTGGCCAGAGATTCCCGAGTAATGACCACGATAAGAGGCCATGGGTATACACTCTTTTTGTCAAGAGTGGTGAATCCTTTGTTGGTTACCCAATTACCTTCGAATACCTCAAGCTGTATCCAATCGCCACCCTATGAGCTACCTCTCTGAGGCAACAAGGAATAGTGTCAAAATACAGAATCAATATTCAAGATATCCTTGAGTACCCCAAATCTAAAGATACTTGCACCATTGCTATGATGAGACTATCATTGACATTTGAATAGATTATCCATATGATTTTCTAATAGTTGGTCATCCAATGTACTTAGCTACACTTAGCAAGCATTCAAATGTTAACTCTAAACATCTCATGTTTATAGATTATGAGATCTACTACTCTATCCAATCAATGAGTGTAATATGTGCTAGTCTGTCTGAATTAATAATGTCCTATCTCATTAATTCTATGACTAGGGATAATTTTGATACTAACATAATTACACATGATAAGAATCTCAATATCATGATCTCATCATGATTTCCTTCATGCTATGTTATGTATCAAGGACTTCATTAATTGATTTAAGATCACTTATCAATTCATATATCAAATGAACATCAAATTAATGAAAAAGCCTTTACTAATCAAATAAATTTGTACAATAAGTGCTAAAGGTGATTGCCTTTAGAGCACTCCTCTAACAATTAGTTTGTATGTTTTTTGCTGGAAATGGATGAGCAGTGAGTATTTAAACTGTTATAACTTAAATTACGGAATTCGGTTTTATATGTTCTTGATTGGATTTGAAAGCTAAGAAATAGGAATATAATTTTTATTCAGACCACAAAATCCAGATATGTCTGTAATTGTCTAGAAAAATTCATAAAGTTGGGACATAGAATCTGTACAGAAAATTCTGGGCAGAATTGTTAGTGACCAGTCAGTGTTCATTTTATCATATCTTTTGATACAGAACTCAGAATTAAGGGATTCAAGTTGCCTATTAAAGATAAGATCTATATCTAAAATTATTAAGAAGATCTTATAACTAAATTCAAATTTTAATAGGACCAAAATTAAGTTCCAAAACAAAGAATGTAATCTGCCAGTGATAGGGCAGCATATGAGTTATGGAATTAAAAGAATAAAATGATGAGATCCTTGTTATATTCTATAAATATTATTTTAATTGAGTGATTATGTGAATATTTTGAGACTTCAAATGCATGAAAAGTGTGAATCTAATTGCTATGAATTTTAATGAGATTGTATAAGCCCTAGAACACCTAACTAGAACCAACTTAGGATAGTTTAGCATGCCAAGAAAGGGGAGAGTATGATGAAATCCATTAATGGTATAATTAATGAAGCCGGTGATGACACTATTATTAAAGCCGGTGATGACACTATTATTAAAGCTGGTGATGACACTATTATTGAAGCCGGTAATGACACCATCATTAAAGCCAATGATAACACTATTATTAAAGCCGGTGATGACACTTATATTCGCACATCATATTATCCGGGTGGCACTCCTAAGTGCCTGGATGACAACTCTGTTATCCTAGTCAGTGGTTCATAGGTGTTATGGCCAATGAAAAGCTATGGATAATAATGATTTGATAAAGTAAAATAAATGTAAGATATAAAAGAATAAAATTTATGAAATGTAAGTTGCATAAAAAGATGATTGGGTGTTTTGGGCATAAATAAATAAGTTCTGGAAAATAAAAAAGGAATTATGAATTGTAACATGGTTAATTATGATGTGTTATATAATGATGTGTTAATAAAATAAGCAAGTATGTGATAAAAGAATATAATTTGATGTCTATACATGTTAGAATACTATGATATGTATATTTGCATGAGAAGATGATTAAGCATGACTTGATATATGATAATACATGATTGCATAAAATAGTTTATTGCCTTATTTATATGCACCACTAAGCCAAAAGCTTAGCGTGGGAGTTTCTCTCGTACAGGTATAACAAAGAATGAATAGACAATAATAGATAAAGCTAACGGTGACTTGATCCGTAGAGCAGCATAGTTCAACCACTATGGATCACACAACTTTTGTATATTATCTTTTGAATTTTATTTTATAGTATTTGTAAAATAAATAATATGTTTTGTAAAGAACATGTTATGATATAAAAATGTAGTTTATCTTTTCATGCTATGATTTCTTTTATAATGCAAAGTAAATAAATAGTAAATAATAAATAGTAAAATCGAATATATATATATATATATATATATATATATATATATATGAATAATTTCATTTGTACAAAATCTAAAAAAAATGATGATATTTTAACCAATGAAGTCAGCGTAGTACTCCCTCATCCGGGCACAAGTTGCTGGGGTGAGGGGGTGTTATAAAGCTTATAAAGTCTTTAATAAAAGGTCTTTAGTTGTTGAAGAGTCTATGCATGTTGTTTTTGATGAATCTAGTAAGCTTGATCTTGTGAAAGATAGTGTTCTAGATGATATTGTAAGCACGATGGAGAAGTTTGATCTTGATCACGAGAAAAATGATGATGATCAAGAGAAACAACAACAAGATATCTTTCTACCTCAAGCTCAAGAGCAAGACAATCAAGATCTTCCAAAGGAATGGAAAATGATGAAGAATCACCTTAAGGAACAAATCATTGGTGATCCCACTGAGGGTGTAAGTACTAGATCTCATCTCAAATTCATAGATTCTAACCTTGCTTTGTCTCTCAAATTGAGCCTAAAAATATTGATGAGGCTCTTAATGATGAAAGTTGGGTGACTGCTATGCAAGAGGAACTCAACCAATTTGAGAAAAGTAAGGTATGGACCTTAGTTCCTAGACCCAAAGATCATCAAATCATTGGTAGTAAACGGGTGTTTAGAAATAAGTAAGATGAACAAGGTTCAATAATTAGGAAAAAAGCTAGGTTAGTTTCCAAAGGTTATAACCAAAAAGAAGGTATATACTATGATGAAACCTATACTCCGGTAGCTAGATTAGAAGCCATAAGAATACTTTTTGCATTTGCATGGCATATGAATTTTAAACTTTTTCAAATGGATGTCAAAAGTGCATTCTTAAATGATTTTATAGAAGAGAAAGTATATGTATAACAACATCTAGGTTTTGAAAGCCATAACTTGCCTAATCATATTTTTAAACTTTCAAAAGCCTTATATGGATTAAAACAACTCCAAGAGCTTCGTATGAAAGACTAAGTTCTTTTCTTTTAGAAAATAATTTTTCAAATGGACATGTAGATACAAGCTTATTTATTAAAAAGCATAAGCATGACATTTTAATTGTTCAAATTTATGTTGATGATATCATATTTGGGTCTACTAATGAATTGTTTTGCCAAAAATTTGCTAAGTGTATGACTATAGAATCTGAAATGAGCATGATGGGTGAACTTAAGTTCTTCCTTGGTCTACAAATCAAGCAAAGCAATGAGGGCATATTCATCAACCAATCCAAGTACACCAAAAAGTTAATCAAGAAATTTGGAATGGAATGATGCAAATATGCTAAGACTCCTATGAGCACAACAACAAAATTAGACAAGGATGAAAAAGGGAAGAGCATAAATGAAAAGTTCTATAGAGGCATGAACGGATCACTTTTATACTTTACTGCCTCTAGGCCTGATATAATGTATAATGTATGCCTATGTGCTAGATTTCAATCTTGTCCTAAGGAATGACATTTGAATACTGTAAAAAGGATTTTAAAATACTTAAATGACACATTGTATATAGGCTTAGGGTATCCTAGAAATTCATCTTTCCATATCATAGGATATTCGGGTGCAGATTATGCCGGTAGTCTTTTGGATAGAAAGAGTACCTCAGGCACTTGACACTTTATTGGTAAATGCCTAGTTTCTTAGTTTAGTAAGAAACAAGTTTCAGTTGCCTTATCTACCACTGAAGCGGAATATGTGGCTCCAAGGTGTTGTTGCACTCAAATCCTATGGATGAGACAACAACTTAAGGATTATGGTCATTGTTTGGACCATATACCCATCAAATGTGACAATACTAGTGCCATCAACCTATCTAAGAATCCCATTAACACTCTAGAAGTAAGCATATTGACATTAGACATCATTTTCTTAGAGATCATGTTCAATATGGAGATGTTGTGCTATAAATCATTGATACAAATAATGAATTGGCAGACATTTTTACCAAACCTCTTAATGAAGAAAGTTCTTGTTTTATAAGAAGAGAGCTTGGTATGCTTGATGGATCAACATTATCTTAATTAAATGTTTTTTGCCAATTGTATGTTGTGTGAACCTTGGATGTTAATTCCTTCATATGATGCATTTTACATGATTGATTTTATTGTATGAAGTGGTTAACATGATATAAATATATGTTTTAAGGCATAGAAAATTTTTAGAAATCTTCTAGTCTTGTTTTAGACTTTGTTTTATTTTTTGAAGATTTGAGGTGGTTCACGCCCGTGACATATATTCATGGTCGTGAACTTAATAGCAAAAAAGTATCAATAGCTTTCACGCTTTGTTTCACAACGTGCTTCACGGGTAGAAATAGTGAAAACTAAGATTCACGTCCGTGACAATTTTTGTCACACCAGTGACATATATTCACAGTTATGAACAAAGATAGCAAAAAATTCCAGAATCGTTTACGCTTTGTTTCAGGACTTGTTTCATAGGTAAAAGTAGTGAAAACTAAGACTCACGCTGGTGACAATATTTGTCACACCCGTGACTATTTAATGTCATAATTGTGACTCGTTTTATCATCCTTTTCACAGCTAGAGTGCCCCTTTAGGAAATGGTGACCTCGATGATTCACGCTCATGACTGGGTATTCACGGCCGCGGAGCTATTGACTATAAAATGAAAATTTCTATCTTTTCTCATTTCCATCTCTACAAATTCTCTAATTTAACACTCCCATTCAATATTTCTTACAAATTCTGACATCCTCACTTACTTTTCCCTCTATGAAACCCTCTTAAAACCCTTTTTCTTCAAAGAATCACAAGTTTCTCAAGGGTTTCAACCTTTATTTTGGAAATTTTTTCTCTTCCTTTATTCAAAGCTATCAAAGTGGAATCTAGTTCTTTCAAGGGCACTAGGAAGAAATCACATGCTTCGAAATGCTACACTAATTACCTACTCAATGTCATTTCGGACCATTGCGATCCGCACTATGTCATTCTCAAGGAACAACCTCTACTCTCATCACAATCCTTTGAGTGGAGTTGTATCAAGACACTTAGTCTCGAAATGAGCATGATTGAACAGTTTCAAGCATGTCACCTTAGAGAGTTTGTGGACATACAACATCCAACGCTAAGGGAACCCACTCTCAAGCTTCTTAACATGTTGCAGGTCTAACCCACTGGAACCGTTAAATTCCAGCTAAGCAAGTATGCTAGCACTCTCACTGCAGTGGAATTTGGCACAATTTTTAAGCTCCCTTCCAATGGTCTCTTCAACGAGAGCGAAGTCGAATTCTATGCTCCTCTAGCTTGGACACATTCTGGCTCGAAATGCAGCTGGGATGTGAAAAAAAACAAAGAGCACCCATATTCGGTCTCCTATGCATTAGTATATGCATAGGTTTCTCACTGTTGCTCAGATATTGTACTAAGAAGGGGGGTTGAATTGGATATTAAAATTTCTTAATTTTTAAGTGCGGAAAGAAAAGTTAAGTTGAGGAGGGATAGGAAGATATCACACAGGAATTTTTAAAGAGGTTCGGGTGTTAACAAACCCTACTCCTCTCCCCAATCTCAATTGGGAGTTTCACTAACACACTAAGTGTTACAACGGAGTTTTACAAGCTCACTCCCAACTATGGTGTTTCTAACAATGGATCACACTTAACCCAGAAATCCCTTGTGTTTTAATGGCTCACACAATAAACCAATTCCTTATGTTTTAAAGGCTCACACAAATAACCCTTACAAGTGTTCTACTCTTAATCCAATATACCCAAACTCACTTGAGTAGTAGATTATAAAGAGACACACTCACAAACCTATAATGTTCAGAAAATAAGGAGCAAAAAGATTTTTACAGAGAATTAATGTTTGTTTTGAAAGTATTAAATGCACAAATGGCTACAACAAGATTTTGATTCTAAGTATTAGCTATTCTCTTATTCTGGATTCATAAATACTTGCATTTATACTTCCATGGTGAATTATAGTTGTTTCGTTGCATTCAATGCGAAAATAGCCATTGAACCAACTCTTAATTTCACGCCTGACATATTTCTCTTTCCTCTTTGACGGTCGTGAATAAGTGTGTCACGGTCATGACTGTTCTTCTAAGCCATGACTTGAGTGGTGACTTCAGCCGTGAAGCATTCTGGAAGGATTTGAAATGTTTGATCACAGGCGTGAACATCCTTCCTAGCCGTGGTCCAAGTAGTGACTCTGGCTGTGAAGCTCTCTGGAGGAATTTGACATGTTTTCTCACAGGCGTGACTTTCTTTCACGGGCATGACTGATATGATCATTCACGGTTGCTATCATTCTTCATGGCCGTGAACTTTAAATGTTGGATAGTTGGCGCTAAGCTTCATCACGGGTGTGACATAAAAGGTCACGAGCGTGAATATGCTATTTCTTCATTTTTTTTGTCTTTTTACAATTAGTCTTCCATTCTCCATTCTTGTTATCATGTTTTATACCCTGTTCAATAAACTTAGAAAACAAGTATGTTAAATACATTATTGCTATTTTATTTGTTAGCATCAAAATGATGAAAATACCCCTCAAGTTTCAACAATCTCCCCCATTTTGATGGTGACAAATAATCTGGCAATATGTGCTTTTGAGAAGTCTCCCCCTCAAAAGATGCTTAAGATAAAAAAATTACTGAAGTGCAAGAATTGTAAAGAATGATGAAGTATAGCATGGATGTATGCTTCCTAGTTTAGGTATACGCAAGTTATATGCAAGGTATATTCAATGTATACCAAATTTTTACTTAAAACTAGTTAAGTATGTGCAAAGTATACTTAAGGTATATTCAAAGAATGTCAATTCATTTGCATACTTGCATATTCATTTGATTCAAATAAGTATTTCAAATATATTGCATTTAACTTTAAATATAATATATTGCTAGGTTTTCCCCCTTTTGTCATCAACAAAAAGAATAACAAAAAGATAAATCATAAGGGAAAACTAATGCAATTATATTAATATTAAAAGAAAAGTACAAGGTGTTTGAAAAGTGATTTAAAGTCCTACATCGAAAATGCTAGAAAGTAACATAGCAAAAATATAATCTAGCTAGATTTGGAGCCGGACATCCCATCTCTAAGGCGAGCTACTTCTGCCTTGAGGCTCTCTATGTGAGACTCCATGAAATCTTTGAGGTTCTCTAACCTCTCATCCATCGAAGCCTACAATGGTCAAACTGTGGTGCTAAGAGATCAGCCACTTGCTGAGCTAAGTTCGATGTGGAAGCAGAGGATTGTCCAATTTCCTGCTCAACCTCTGGGGTCGCTGTCTCAACTCGAACTCTCTTCCTCTGCTGGATTCCTTGGAGGCCAGCTTTGAAGTCGTCCGCATCGTTGTCCTCCCAAATAATCTCACCAGCTGTGTTGGTGAAGCGGTAGTAGATGTTGTTCTCATGAACTATACTAACCACCGCTCCCATTTTGATAAACAACTCGACGTCTAGTCGGTCTCGAGGATGTGCTGGTATAAGATTGAAATGGTGCTCCACTAGCTTCAAATACCTAAGTTTGATAGCAAGGTGAGTCACATACCCACCAATCAAAATGTCTCTGGAGGGCTTCGTGGAAATAGACAGTAGATGGTTTGCAAACCATCGAGATAAAGTCACTGTTAGGCCTCTTCGGACCATCTCCAAGAAAAAGAGCTCAGATTTCCTAATTGATCCGTTGTTGTCTCCTTTAGCAAAAATGATATAGGTTAGAAACTTATGCAAGTATTTATGCACTAGGGATCGAAGGTGGGTGCTTTTCATCTTCTTGACATCCCAGCTACAGTCAAGCCCGAAATGAGTCCATGCCTGAGTAGCATAGAACTCCACCTCACTCTCATTAAGGATACCGTCAGAAGAAAGGTTGAACATGTCACCAAACTCCGTGGCAGTGAGGGTGTTCGGATGCTTGCAAAGTTGGAATTTTACTATGCCAGTGGGAGAGACTTGCAGGGTGCTAAGGAATTCGAGAGTTGGTTCCCTCAGCGTCAGTTGATGGATATCAATGAAATCTTTCAGATGACAAGCCTGGGGTTATTCCGTCATGCTTGTCTCGAGACCAAGTGTTCTGATAGTTTACCACTCAAATGATTGAGAGGAAAAGAGTGGTCTTTGCTTGAGAACCGAGTATCTTGGATGACAGTGCTCCAGAATAATGTTTAGAAGGTAGTCTGTGTACCTTATTGAAGCATGAGACTTCTTTCTAGTACCTTTGGAGGAGCCAGGTTCTATTTTTTATTGAGAAATATATTTTTGAAGAGAGATAATCTAATGAAATTTTGGAATAGAACCTAAGGTGTTTTGATTTCTGATGATGGAGACAGTTTTTAAAGGTATTTATAGATGGGATGAGTTGTCAATGGGCCAGAATCTATGAAATGGTATTGAATGGTGATAAATGAGAGAAGTTGGAGAGTTGGAAATGAGAGAAATAACGGCAGAAAATGTTTTATAGCCGACATATTCATGGTCGTGAATGGTAAGTCACGGGCGTGAAATGTCGTGTTCACAGTTTGCTGAAGAGACGCTCTACCCGTGATGAGGGATGTGAAATGATTCACGATTGTGACAATTAAGGTCACGGGCATGAATGATGAAATATCACGGTGGTGACAAATGAGTCATGGTCGTGAAGTACAATCTTCACTACTTGTGACCGTGAGACAGAGCATGACACAAAGTGTGAACGCTTCTGTAAATTTTTGGTGGAAATATTCACAGTCGTGAATAAGCATCACGGGCATGAACAAAGGGTTTCACGGTGGTGACAGCAAAAGGTTATGGGCTTGAAGCATAGTCTTCACTACCTTCAACCGTGAAGCATGTCGTGAAGCAAGGCGTGAAAGCTACTGGAGCTTTTGGCGATTATGATCACGGCCGTGAATATATGTCATGGGCATGAATTGCCTAAAATCCTCATTAAATAAAACTAAGTCTACAATAAGACTAAAGCATTTCTAAGGTGGTTTTATCCCCTATAACATATATTTTTATCAAGTTAGCTACTTCATATCTAAAAATATGAGACAAAAACACAAGTTTATCAATCAAGGTTCGCCATCATAAAGTTAATCCATCAATCATACCAAGCTCTCTTCTTATAAAATTAAATCTTTCCTCACTTAGAGACTTAGTGAAGATATCTACCAATTGATTGTTTGTGCTTATAAATTCCAATACAACATCTCTGTATTGAATATGATCTCTAATAAAGTGATGTCTTATGTCAATATGCTTACTTCTAGAGTGTTGAATGGGATTCTTAGACAAATTTATAGCACTTGTATTGTCACATCTAATAGGTATATGGTCCATACTATGACCATAATCCTTAGGTTGTTGTTTCATCCAAAGGATTTGTGTACAACAACATGTTGCTACCACATACTCTGCTTCAGCAGTAGAAAGAGCAATAGAAACTTGTTTCTTGCTAAACCAAGAAACTAAGCATTCTCCAATAAAGTGACAAGTACCTGAAGTACTCTTTCTATCTAAAAGACTTCCAGCATAATCAGCATATGAATATCCTATTATGTGAAAGGATGAATTTCTAAGATACCATAAACCTATATGCAATGAGCCATGTAAATATTTTAAAATTCTTTTTACTGTATTTAAATGTGACTCTTTAGGACTTGATTGAAAGCGAGCACATAAGCATACACTATACATTATATCAGGTCTAGAGGCAGTAAGATATAAAAGTGATCTTATCATTCCTCTATAGAGCTTTTCATTAATGCCCTTACCCTTTTCATCCTTGTCCAATTTTGTTAATGTGCTCATTGGAGTCTTGGCATTTTTGCATCCTTCCATTCCAAATTTCTTAAGTAAGTCTTTTGCATATTTGG
The DNA here is from genome assembly GCA_023653625.1 of Triadica sebifera. Lineage (NCBI taxonomy): Eukaryota > Viridiplantae > Streptophyta > Magnoliopsida > Malpighiales > Euphorbiaceae > Triadica > Triadica sebifera. The sequence continues at coordinate 7,680,440 of CM042899.1, read as the reverse complement.
ATTGGTTGATGAATATGCCCTCATTGCCTTGTTTTCTTTGTAGACCGAGGAAGAATTTTAGCTCACCCATCATTCTCATCTCGAATTCCCTAGTCATACACTTAGCAAATTCTTGGCAAAGCAATTCATTAGTAGACCCAAATATGATTTCATCAACATAAATTTGAACAATTAGAGTATCATGCTTAGGCTTTTTAATGAATAATGTAGTGTCAACATTCTCCTTTGTAAAATTATTTTCTAAGAGAAAAAAACTTAGTCTTTCATACCAAGCTCTTGGGGCTTGTTTCAAACCATATAAAGCTTTTGAAAGTTTAAATACATGGTTGGGCAAATCATAGCTTTCAAAACCTGGTGGTTGTTCTACATAAACTTCTTTTTCTATAAAGCCATTTAAAAATGTACTTTTTACATCCATTTGAAAGAGTTTGAAATTCATATGGCATGCATATGCTAAAAGTATTCTTATGGATTCTAATCTAGCTACAGGAGCATAGGTCTCATCATAATCTATTCCTTCTTCCTAATTATATCCTTTTGCAACCAACCTAGCCTTATTCCTAGTTATTGAACCTTGTTCATCTAGGTTATTTCAAAATACTCATTTTCTTCCAATGATTTGATGCTCTTTGGGTCTAGGTACTAAGGTCTATACCTTACTTCTCTCAAATTGGTTGAGTTCCTCTTGCAGAGCAATCACCCAACTTTCATCATTAAGAGCCTCATCAATATTTTTAGGCTCAATTTGAGAAACAAAGGCAATATCAGAAACTAAATGTTTGAGATGAGATCTAGTACTTACTCCCCTTGTAGGATCACCAATGATTTGCTCTTTGGGGTGATCTTTTGTCAATCTTCATTCCTTTGGGAGCTTTTTCCTGTTTTCCTCTTGAGCTAGAGGTAGAGAATCATCTTGATGTGAATTTTTTTGATCATTTTCTTCTCTTTCATTTTCAAGATCAAGTATTTCTATGGTACCTACAACATCATCAAGAACACTACCTTTCACAAAATCAAGCTTACTAGATTCATAAAAAAAACATGCATAGATTCTTCAACAGTTAATGATTTTTTATTAAATACTCTATATGCTTTGCTAGTTGTAGAGTATCCTAAAAAGATACCCTCATCAGATTTATAGGCAAAATTTCCAAGGTTGTCCTTAGTATTCAATATGAAACATTTGAATCCAAATACTCTAAAGTATGATATCATGGGCTTTCTTCCATTCCATAGCTCAAATGAAGCTTTGTTTAAGAGAGGTCTTTTGAAAACTCGATTTGAAATATAACATTCGTTGGAAGTAAAGATTACTTTGTTTCCTTTATCACATAATTGACTTACACTTAACAAGTTATGTTTCAAGCCATCAACAAGTAAGACATCTTTAATGAAAGTAACACCATTAATACCAATAGAGCCAATGCCAATTACCTTACCCTTAGCATTGTTTCCAAAGGTAACTTTACCACAATCAATACTCTTGATTTCATTGAAAAGTTCTTTGTCTCTGATCATATGCCTTGAGCATCCACTATCTACTAGCCAAGCATTTTTGTTTATTGTGGACTTGAGGCATACCTATAGAATCACAAGTATGGTTTTTAGGTACCCAAATTAGCTTGGGTCCTTGGGGGTTAGCACATGAAGTTCCCAATGAGCCTTCCTTATCCAGCAATGTTTATTTATGTGACCAAATTTCATACAATAATTACATTGTTTAGCTCTAAATATGATTTTTGGTCTTACAATGCTTTTGAATGCCATATTTCTATTAGGTTGAGTTTGAGAGCAATGGCATGCACAAGCATGATGAATTGGTGCTTTTCTAGGTGCATGCTTCTTATACATAAAGGCATGATTAGCCTTTCGAGGTTTCCTTCTTAGGCTTACCAACCCTTGATCATCCCTCTTATGTATAGAAGATTTAGTGTATTTTGTGCACTTAGCCCTTGGGGCTGTTACAGCAAATGTGGAGATGTGGGGTTCACTTGACTTAACAAAAGTAGTTTTGTGAGAAAATGATGATGTACCCTTAAATCCTAAACCATGTCTAATTAAGGGTTGTTAAAACCTTGAGGGGTATTTCTGTCATTTTGATGATAACAAGTAAAACAGCAATATTGTATTTAACATACTTGTCTTTCTAAGTCTATTATACAGGACATGGATTAAAATAGCAAGAATGGAGATTGGAAGAATAATTCTTGAAAAACAAAATTCAAGAAGTAGCATGTTCACTGTCGTGACTCTATGAGTCACTCCTGTGAAAGAAGCTAACTGTTACCAAAACCAACTTTTGAAGTTCACGACCATGAAGGAAGAACAAACTGTGAAGTGGGCATTTCAGTCACCCCCGTGAATAAATGTGTCACCCCCGTGAAGATTCATGCATTTTCATCCATAGAGCTTCATGACCAAAGTCATCACTTGGATCACGGCTGGAAAGCTTGTCACGCCCGTGACTCTATATGTCAAAACATTCCAAAAATCTTCACGAAAAAGGTCACCACTTCATTCATGGCTTGGGAAGAAATGTCACTCCCGTGACAAGCATAGTCACGCCTGTGAACAATGAAAGAAAAAAATGTCAGGCGCGATTTTTTGGTTGGTACAACTGCTAGTTTTATATTTAATGCACCCCAACGACTATATTCAGCCATGAGAGTATAAATAAAAGTCAATTATGCATTAAGAACAAGAGAATGAAGAGAATAACAATAGAATAACATATATTTCGAATTTAATTCTTATTACAAGCTATTTGTACATTCATACTTCGAGAACAAAATCTATTTTCTGTAAAAATCTTTTTGCTCCTCATTTATTGAGCAATTAAGATTTATAAGTGGTTCTCTCTGTAATCTTTACTCAAGAGAGCTTTGGGTATTTCTGGGTTAAGAGTAGAACACTTGTAAGGGTTAGTTGTGTAAGCCTCAAAACACATATCAAAAGGTTATTGTGTGAGCCTGTAAAAACACAAAGTGAAGGTTGTTTGTGTGACCTTGTAAAAACACAAAGTGAAGGTTATTTGTGTGATTCACGGCTATGAAAGGTGAGTTCACAAGCATGAATGCTGTGAGATGCATTCTTATTGCTAAAGCAAACCCATTCACGGACAGCTTGTCACTTCTAGACTGTCCATGTCCCCTCCCTCTGCCTCGAGTGACATTCTGAACTTAAACTGATACTACACCACCTGTACCTCTTCCTCTAGGGCAATCCTTCTATTTGTGCTCAGTAGATCTGCATAGTAAGCATGCTCCTCTAATCTACCAACAATCACTTGCATGTTATCTTCCACAATGCTGACATGTGATAGATATGAATCTCCTGTTACTCGAAGCTGGTGCACTAGCTGTAGATTCCTTTGGCCGTGACTATTGGCTTTGCCTAGCTGAAAAGGTTGGTCCAAAACCCCTGACTGGAAAATCCTAGGCACTGTCTACCCTTTTTTACTTGATGTCTGGGCCATGCTAATTGTCGATCTCCATAGTGGCTCTTCTATCCTCTTTCTGTTTGACCTATTTTCCACACTGATGGATGAAGATACTAGTGTAGCAAAATCCTCAAGTTGAAGGGCGGTAACCATATTCCAAATATCATCATTAAGCCCATCCTCAAATCTACGATATTTGTCTATCTAAGCAGCAATGATTCTAGTTGCATATTTACTCAGTCTAGTGAATTCCATCTCATATTCGGCCATTGACATGCTTCCTTGCTTCAAGTCTTGAAACTCCCTCTTCTTTTCATTCACATAAACTCTAGACACATATTTCTTGCTAAATTATGCCTTGAAGAAGTTTCATTATGGTGGTTTTGGTGTCTGGGGCTTCGATAAGATTATCATAGGCATGATCTATTAGAAGGGACACAACATACCTGACCTTCTATTCCTCAGGGCACTCGAGTTCCTTAAACGCCCTTTATGTTGATTCCATCTAAAACTCTTAACCTGCTGGGTCATCCTCTCTCCTTCCCATAAAATCTGTGGCTCCATCTTTTCTCAGCTTATCAATCGGGGGTTTTGGCTGAGGTGGAGAAGGAGGTGGAGTTGGTTGTGGAACTACTTGTACCATCAGTTGCAACAAATTTGCTATCTACTCCATAAGAGGCTCCTGTGCTAAATTAGTTTGTCCCTCTGCTCTCAGTGGAGCTACTATACTCGGCCCGAAATCTCTCACTAATGGAGGTTGGCTGAGATTGGCTGAGTCTGAGAGACTATTACTCAGTTCATCTTTTGAGAAATCTTGTTCTGATCCCAAATCCATATCTACTTATAAACCAGAAGAAGGAACCCAAATCAGATAATTGTAGCATTTTATGCATATGCATGAGACACATTTTTTAATTTACACCTATTGATTAAGAATCAATTAGCATGAGCTCTGATACCACTAAATGTAGCGTTCCCTTACCCTATTAGTTGTTAATAGAGTATGGAAGTGTTACTAAGCTCATTTGTTTTTGTAAAAATAACCAATTCTCAAATTATTGTAATATATATTTTTTCGAGTTTTTTATTAGCGGAATATTTATTACTCTATTTTTTTCATATCATTTAAATATGGAATTAGTGATGTAAATATTTTGATTTAAAATAACTCATTCATTAAACTGTAATGTTTAGAAATATATTTATAATAATACAAAATATATAAATGACAAAATTGAATCCTTATAAATCCTACATGCCACAATTTCACATCAAGAGAAATTCTTAAAATTTAATTTTTACAAGAAAATTTCCAAGACATACAAAAAGGAAATAAACTGTTGCAATTTGATTTTGGGGTTCCCCTTATCTTCTATTTCCCTAACGTAACAGCTATGTCTATTTCTCTGCTTGTGAAACACACACACTAAGCTACTAGCTTAGTGGTACATTTGGCAACTATCCAATAATTACATAAATATTTCTAAAATAAAATTTTAGAAACTACAATTAATTTATTAAGCACGCCAAATATTCAATTAATAGTAAAACTATTTTCATCATGCAAAAATATATAATTCATCAATTATAACATTCCAGTCATTAAGCATGCTTGAAATTTTAGCAGTACAAGATATACAATTTGAAATATCAATTTAATAATTTACATTTTTTTTCTATTTTTTATTTGATAGCTCATGATATCTTAGACTAGAACTAAACACTGGATATAAGATTTATGCTCTCCGACAGTATACTCGACACCTACATAATTATTTGATAACTCGCGTTTAATACCTTCATTTTCAATAACAACTCAACATCTTTTTGGTGCCTACGTAATTTTAATTCAATACTATTTCTTAATGCCTATATAAATTAAATTTCAGCACTATTTTCTAGTGCCTACATTTCTACCCTTTTATTAGCATGCCAACTTATCATAATTTTTAGTTCTTGACTAGATGTTATAGGGCTTAATTATATTTATTACCTTTATTATTATTTACATAAATTATGTAGGTAACATTAATATAGATTCCATATAAATGCAATAATTCCCATTAAATATTTTACAACCTCATACTTGCTCATTTAATCATTATAACTATAAGAAAAATCAATTAATATATTTTTTATCACAAAATTTTACAATCAACACATATTTACAAGCTGTCCTATTCTGGACAGCATTTCTGCCTTATTTTTTCCTATGTTTTTCATCAATTTTTAGATGGAATTTGGACAAGTGATCAAATAAAAAAATGTAGGTACATGTCTCATATTTTATTTACAACTAGAATCACATTAAACTGAATTTTTTTAGCAAAATTTATGAATTTGTTTCTAAGATACGTTCACTGCAATCTGCCCAGTATTTTGCTGGATAGATTTCTGGTTCAAACTTTGAGTTCATTTTTCACCTGATTCCAGCCATATTCAGGTCTAATGGTCTGAATCAAAGTTGAAGCCCCATGTCTTAAATTTTGAACCCAGTAAGAATCACTCAAAAATCATTTCCATAACTCAAGTTATGACCAAAAAACTAAATACTGTTTATAAGATGAATTTTCCAGCACATCAATTAATTCATACAATTTCCATTTTCATGCATCAACCTCATATTCTAATTTTTATTTTCACATTCATGGCATAATTTAATCACCAATTCATCACTCAATCAAATATCCAAAATTTCATACACAATTTCACAAACATCACAAAATCAAAATCAACATTTTTCTATATTGATTTTTTGCAAAATGTACATACCTCACAAAATTCACTTCTCTTCACTTTCATCTTCTTCCTGGCTAGCTTTCTCTTTTCCCTTACTTCCTCTTTGATTTTGGTTCAAAGTTTGTTCACTTCCTTGTCCTAACAATAAATTTTACACTAATCAAGCACTAATCACACTAATCCACCCTTAATCTCCATTAACATAATAATAACCCTAAATTACTAACTTTAATGACAACTAACAATCAAAGAAAAAAGGAGTTGAAAAGTGAGAGGATGGAAGATCTTAACTCACCTTTTAAGATCTTCAAAATGACTAAACTTTTTTCTTCTTTTTTTCCTTCATTTTCCTTGGTTATGCTCACTTAGCTTCATTTTTTTTGTTGATCTTACTAATCCAAGCCTTTTTCCATCTAACTTTAGCTTGATTTATGAAAGAAAAAGAAGAACTAGGGGAAAGGTAGGCCATGGCTATAAGAGAGAAAAGGGAGAGAATTTTCTTCGGTTAGATGAGGAAGAAGAAGAAATAATGACCAAAAAGTGAAAATTTGACTTTTTATAGTTGGATTAGGTGGGTGGTTAAGATTAATTTATAATATTTTCCTCATTGGTCCATTAATTTAAATGACTCTTACTTTATTTTAATCAAAAGAATTTTCCTTTCCTTAGATAAAGAATATTCCATGTTTATGCCTTCTTAAAATATCTGTGCCAAAAACTCTGCAATTTCCAATTTTGTTCCGTGAAAATTTTTTTTCCAAATTTTAATTCTGAACTTCAAAATTCTCAATTAATAATATCCAAAATATTTTTTCATACCCTATTATTATTTTTATTTTTTTCTTTCATGTCCGAATTTAGACTCTGATCGGTTCGGCATGTCAAATTTCGGTCAACCGCGACCATGGCCTAAATTATTGAGCATTACTAGATGTTTGGGAGTCCGTTCAAAATCAATGGACACCTCCAACAAGATGGTTGGAATGAAATTGAAAGGAGAGAAAATGGCAAAAACAAGAAAGCCATGACAATTCTAATAAGCTCTTTATCCCTTGAAGAGTGTGGTAGGATTCAACATTGTCTTAATGCTTATTCCATTTGGAAAATATTGGAGAATTACCATCAAGATACCAAGCAAGTGAAGTCCATGAAGGTTCAAATTCTTGTCACCGAGTATGAGGTCTTTAAAATGAAGCCAAAAGAAACTATAACCAAAATGACCAATCTTCTTCTTGCCATTGCTAATGGCATGAGGAAGCTTGGAAAGCACTATAGTTTGGAAGACATAAACAATAAGATTTTGAAGAAGTCTTCCAATGAAAGATTATGGCTTAAGAGTTGTGGGTATAAAAGAAGCTAATGAAGACTTTAGTGCCATCCCCACATATGAGCTAATTGGTAAACTTCTCACTCATGAGATGGCTTTAGTAAGGGAAAAAGAGAATGAAGGAGAAAAGGAAAGGAAAAGACCCCTAGCACCCAAAGCTTCAACTTGCCTATAGATGAAGATCTTCTTAGTGATGAGGAGTTAGTTGATGAAGGAGATGAGAAAATAGCTTTTCTTGTAAGGGGGATCAAGAGATTGATTACCAAAAAGTATGGATCGATCAAGAACTACAAGAAAAAAAATTCAAGGTTTCCTCCTAGAAACTCCTCATCCAACAAAAGCAATGACGAAATTAAATGCTATGAATGTAGGAAGAAGGGTCACATCAAGTTGGAGTGCCCCACACTCAAGAAGTACAAGAGGAGACCCAATAAAGAAGATGAAGATAAGGGTCACAAATCCCCTTGGGATGATGATTCCTCAACATTCATTGAAGAAGAAGAAGAAGAAGAAGAATAAGAAGAAGAAGAATAAGAGGTGGCTAACTTATGCTTTATGGCTATTAAAGATAGCTCCATTGATGAGGTATGCTTTACATCCCACCCTTATGATGACTTGTGTCATTTAATTGATGACGATGATGATGAAATAATGGAAGTATTAAATCTAGAGAGAGAAAGGTACAAAATGAATGAAACTTGATCTTTATAGAAAAAATAGCTCTAAACTTAAAAATGATTTTAATAACCTTCAAATGGTAGTTGAAGAGCTAAAAACCACACGGGACTACTTAAAGAAGTCATTAGATGAGTTTTTATCAAAACCTTTAACCAATTCTCTAATAAAAGAAAACAATGCTTTGAAAAATGAGGTTGAAGCACTTAGAAACTCTATCTCAAAATTTCACAAAGGGAAAGATAATTTGGATACCTTAATTGTATCTCAAATACCACGTTTGATGAGATATGGCTTAGGTTTCAAAGGAGCATCATCATCTACCTCACCTAGAACTATATTTGTTAGATCTAGCATACCATAAAACTCTACTATTGAGGTAATAACCCTAAGGGCTAATGGAAAAGCACACACAAAACCCTCTACTCAAAAGAAGAGTAACCAAGGGTCACATAGCCCAAGAGAGAAACCTCGAAAGGTTAATCATGCTTTCTTATACAAGAAAAATGCACCAAGGAAAGCACCCACCAAACATACATGTTTATGTTATTTTGCACATATTCTTCCTAGAAAGATAGTAAAGCCTAAACCTAGTGAAAAGTGGCAAAACATATTTAAATCTAAATAATACCACTATTACATGAAACTTGGGCATATAAACAAATATTGTTTTATATTGTGCCTTAAGTCCGTGTCAAAGGAAAATGCTTCGCTAGTGGATAGTGGATGCTTAAGGCACATAACTGGAAATATAAGCCTTTTCACTCAAATCAAAAGAATTGATGGTGGTAAGTAACCTTTGGAAACAATGCCTAGGGTAAGGTAATGGCATTGGTTCAATTGGTTTAAATAATGCTTTTTTAATTGAAAATGTTTTACTTATTGATGGCTCAAAATATAATTTATTAAGTGTAAGTCAATTATGTGATAAGGGAAGCTAAGTCACCTTTACTTCTAATGAATGTCTTGTGATCATCCCAAATGGTCAAGAGATGTTCAAAGGAGATAGAAATGACAATACTTACATAATAGATTTACACAAACTATCTAACCTTTCCTCTAAGTGTCTTATGACAATTAGTGATGAATCTTGGCTATGATATATAAGGCTTGGTCATGCAAGTATGGACTTAATTCAAAGCCTCAGTAAAGAAGAGCTAGTGGATAGACTACCAAAAGTCAAATTTGCAAAGGATAAGACATATGAACCATGTCAAAGAGGAAAAAAACACAAAACATCATTCAAGTCTAAGAATGTAGTAAGTACCTCTAAACCTTTACAATTTTTACATCTGATCTTTTTGGACCTACTAGAGCTGCTGTTTATGAGGTAAACACCATGCTTTTGTCATTATGGATGATTACTCTATATTCACTTGGATAATTTTTTTAGCTCAAACGAGTGATACTTTTCAATCCTTTAAAAACTTCGCCAAAATAATTCAAAATGAAAAAATGTATTTCATTTCTAAAATAAGAAGTGATCATGGAAAAGAATTTGAAAATTTTTGTTTAGAATATGGTATTTTTCATAATTTTTCAACTCCTAAAACACCTCAACAAAATGGGGTTGTTGAAAGAAAAAATATAACTCTAATTGAGATGGCTATAACAATACTCAATGAGTATGGTTTACCAACCTACTTTTGGGCCAAAGCCACTAATACTACATGTTATATTTCTAATTGTGTTTTCAAAAGGCCAATCTTAAATAAAACCTCATTTGAGCTATGGAATGGAAGAAAACCCTATATTTCATATTTTAGAGTATTTGGATGCAAGTGTTTTATATTAAATACCAAGGATAACCTTGGAAATTTTGCTTCTAAATCCGGCAAAAATATCTTCTTAGGATACTCCACAACTAGCAAAGCTTATAGAGTCTTTAATGAAAGATCATTAGTTGTAGAAGAGTTTATGCATGTTTTTTTTTATGAATCTAATAAACTTAATCTTGTGAAAGGTAGTGCTCTTGATGATATGATAGGTACAATGGAAAATCTTGATCTTGATCATGAAGAAGATAGTGAGACCTCAAAGAGAGGTAATAATGATGATCAAGAAGAGTAGTAACAAGAGGAGCATCAAGATAATCCACTACCTTAAGCTTAAGAGCAAAGAAACCAAAAGCTTCAAAAGAGTGGAAATTTATAAGAAACTACCCTATGGAGCAAATCATTGATGATCCCATCAAGGGTGTAAGTACTAGATCTAATATTAAAATTTTAGATTCTAATCTCACTTTCGTCTCTCAAATTGAGCCAACGAATATTGATAAGGCTTTTAGTGATGAGAATTGGGTGATTGCTATGCAAGAGGAACTCAACCAATTTGAGAGAAATAAGGTTTGGACCTTAGTTTCAAGAACTAAGGACTATCCAACCATTGGTAGTAAATGGGTCTTTAGGAACAAGTTAGATGAGCAATGTCATATGACTAGAAATAAAGCTATATTGGTTGCCAAAGGGTACAACCAATAGGAAGGCATAAATTATGACGAGACTTATGCTCCAGTTGCTATATTAGAAGCAATTAGAATTCTTTTAGCTTTTGCATGCCATATGAACTTTAAACCTTTTCAAATGGATTTCAAAAGTGCCTTTTTAAATGGTTTTATAAAGGAGAAAGTTTATGTTGAACAACCTCTTGGTTTTGAAAGCCATACATTTCCAAATCATATATTTAAACTCATTAAGGCCTTATATGGTTTGAAACAAGCTCTAAGAGGTTGGTATGAAAGACTTAGTGCATTTCTTTTATAAAATAATTTTTCAAAAGGACATGTGGAGACACTACAATTTTCATTAAAAAACACAAGCATGACATATTACTTGTTCAAATTTAAATTGATGATATTATCTTTAGATCAACAAATGAATTGCTTTGTCAAGAATTTCCTAAGTGTATGACTAGAGAATTTGAAATATGCATGATGGGATAGCTCAAATTCTTTCTTGGTATTCAAATCAAGCAAAGCGAGAATGGAATATTCATTAACCAATCCAAGTACACCAAAGAGCTATTAAAGAAATTTGGAATGGAAGGATGTAAGAATGCCAAAATTCCAATGAGCACAACAACCAAATTGGACAAAGATGAGAAGGGTAATGCTACAGATGAAAAGCGTTATAGAGGTATGATTAGATTTCATTTATACCTTATCGCTTCTAGACTTGATATAATGCATGGTGTATGCCTATGCGCTAGATTTCAGTCATATCCTAAGGAATCTCATATGCATGATGTGAAAAGAATTTTAAAATATATTATTGGCATAATGTGCTTAGGCATATGGTATCCAAGAAACACTTCATTTCATATAATTGGTTTTTCGGATGTTGATTATGTCGGTAGTCTTCTAGATAGAAAAAGCACATCTAGAACTTATCACTTCATTGGTGAATATTTAGTTTCTTGATTTAGCAAGAAACAAGTTTTGGTTGCCTTGTCCACTGCAGAAGCAGAATATGTGGCAGTGGGTTATTGTTGCACTCAAGTTCTTTGGATAAGACAACAACTTAAGGACTATAGTTAAGAGATTGATCACATTCCCATCAAATATGACAATACAAGTGATATAAATCTTTCTAAAAATCCCATTCAACATTCAAGGAGAAACAGATAGACATTAGCATCATTTTACAAGAGATGTTGTGTTAGAATTTATTGACACAAACAATCAATTGACTGACATTTTCACCAAGCCTCTCAATGGTGAAAGGTTTTATTTTATAAAAAGGGTGCTTGGTATGCTTGATGGGAGCACTTTATCTTAAAAAGGGTTTAAAAGGCATACATTGCATTAATTATGTATTTTGATGTGAGCCTTGAGTGATATGTCTCATATTTGATGATTTGCATATTCAATTTGCATGATAAATAATTATTTTTAATGAAATAACATGTTTAATTGGTACATGGAAGGAGTTTAGTATCACATCCTTTTGTTTGAATCTTGTTTTTATTTTTACCATGTTTTAGGTATTCATGACCTTGAATTAATATTCACGGTCATGACTAAAGTTGCCAAAAATGGCAGAAGCGTTCATAATCTAATTCACGCTTTGCATCACAAGTTGATCTTGTGACTAATAAGATTCATACCGATGACTATTTTAGTTTCACGACTGTGAACATGTCTTATTTCAAAAATAGAATCGTTCATGCCTTGGATCACGATTTAGGTCATTGTTTTGCTTGTGAACACCATGATTCATGCCCGTGAACTTTCATTCACAGTCGTGGATTGCATGTTATAAAGTATGATTTCACTGTTTCTCTCTCAATTTTTTCTCTCCTCTCTCGCTGGCTATCATGATTCTCTATGTTTTCCGACCAAATCCAACCTCCAAAATACTTTTTCACACCAAATCGGTGCCATTTTCACCCTTCAAACATCTCAAATACCCTTTTTACTGAATTTATTCAAGGTTTTATTAAGTTTTTTAAGCTTTCTAAAAACCCTAGATTTTCTTATCTCTCAAATCATTCTTCAATAATGGTATCTAAAGCCACTTCTTCCAAAGGAAAGAAGAAGAGCATAGCCCTCAGACTCTATATAGATTTTTTGCTCAACATCTTACCCCGACACACTCATTATGAAACGGTCCATTCTATTAGCAAAAATTTTTTCTTGGAGCCAGGCACTGGGACTGGAATCTGACATGAGAGTGTGGCTTCAGAAGTATGACATTCTATAATTTGTTCACATTTATAAGTCTATATTCAAAGAGCCAACACTGGAGTTTCTCAACACCCTTCAAGTGTCTCCATTGGGCAATGTCTCTTTCCAGCTTTGCATGCAAGAGAATACTCTAACAGCCGTTGAATTTGGGTAGATTTTCAAACTGCCACATGAAGGTCTGATAAATGAAAGTGAGGTAAAGGAATTTGACCGCTCTTAAGTATGGAACAATTTTGGTAGCAATTGCAGTTGGGATGTTGAAAAGACCAAAAACACTCATTTGAATAATCTGATTCTTAGCTACATTCATTGATTTCTAACATACTCGATCTTTACCCGAGGTAATAGCAATGACTCAATCCAAAATTCAGAATTATTGTTATTTGAATGGGCTAGATCAAATCAATTGGTTGCCTAGTCCTGATGGTTTACTTCTCATCTCCAGTCGATCACAACTAAGCCTTTGGGTGAAATCCTTATTGGAAGCTACGTCACTTACTTAGCAGTGGAGCTAGGACTTCTGGATATTAATGGTCACATCTATATTGTAGATATAATTAAGACTAAACCCAATTATACTAAAAGATGCTATAATGTACATGAGTTAAAACATCAAAATTTTTTAAAATTTTCATGCACCATGGCCATGATGACTTAACAAAATAAAAGTATTCTTAAAATTATGAAATCGATCTCCATAAAATTAAAGTATACTACAAATTATACGTGTATACACAAGCCCAAGCTTTACAAAATGAATAGTTATAAAACGACATGTCTCGGAAAAATATAACAAGTAAAGCTATAACTACCTAACCTATGGCAAAATAACCAAAAATAAGATACAATAGTGTACCACCCACCCTGAATGAATATCCTCGACTCTGATCACTAGGCATCCTCCTCTATCGGTCCTCCCCTGAGCTCCAAATTTGTATATGGAAAATCCATACACTGAGCAACTCGTACCTAGTGGTACATAACAATGTGCAAGGCATACAAGATATACATAATATGCATAATATACTCACCGAGATAGTATGACAACTTACATAGAAGTCCGCATATGCACTTGCTCGCATACTACATGACATGTCATCCAAATTATATATATATATATATATATATATATGATGCACATCACTACATGGTATATCCAATAATCTCTTAGTGTCATACACATGTTTATCACACATAAAAGTTTATTAGTTATCTTACCTTTGCCCACCTACTCATAACTAGACTAAAATGGATATGGGTAACTTAGCCCATAGAGGCGTTTTGATCTGCTAACCTCTAGGTTGTAAAATATATAACCCAATAAGGTGTTCTAGTCCACTAACCTCTGGGCCTTCAAATATATAATCCAGCGAGGCACTCTAGTCTAGTAATCTTTAGGCCTTCAAATATATGAACAATATAAGTCACTCGGTACTGAACTCTCCCTTCAATGGTATGCCATTTATCCTAGCTCTAGTCGTAGTCAAAGTATTGGGCTTACAATGTTACCATGCACATATTCATATTATCCATTACCATATTTTATATGAATCTCATGTTTTCCCAATCATTTTCACAATATATATTCCATACCATGCTATAAGCATGCATCCAAGGACTAATGCCTCATTACGAATCAATTTCAATTAAAAAACATACACATAAAATTTTCATCATAAATAGCTTCACACTAGTGAATAAGCATTCACAGCCGTGAAGCACCACTTCACGGGTAGTCCCCCCCATGACACAAGTCGTGATTGAACTCATGAATCAATACACATTCACGACCATGATCACCTTTTCACTGGTGTGAACCCAATTGTTAAGCTGTCCGTGAACGGGTCTGCTTTAGCAACAAGATTGCATCTCACAGCATTCATGCCCATGAAGTCACCTTTCATAGCCGTGAATCTGGAAATTTTTCCAGAAAAATAGAGCATCACAAATCATGCCAATTCCACATGCAATACTCATTACAGTTGACTAATGTCAGCCACCCTATCAACATTCCAACATGCATTCAAGCTATCTATCATGACTATATCATCTCTAATCATCAATATTAATTAGAATTGTTCTTTAAGCATGTCAATCTAACCATGTTCATAAGATTTCCCATCATGCATATTAATCCCACATTTTGCCATTTATCTACTCATTTATCATCTAAAACATGCCTTTAAAGCAAAGAACATAGAAAAACACAATGTAATGGCCTTAAGTGTTGTTATGTACAAATCTTACACCTAGGATGGAGATTGGCTAAAGCTTGATCTCTTTAAGCTTGTCCTCTCCCTTGAGATGGACTTCTAGCACTCCCTTTAGGTCCTAGCAAGATGAAGAAATGTCATTTTAGCTTCTAGAAAACAAACCAATGGTTCAGAAAAGAAAAACCAAGCTTTCCCTTTAAAATCCATAACTCTCTTCTTCTAACTCTTTCCCTCACTTTACTTATAGAAACAGGCTCTCTATAAGCTTCAACAATGGAAGAAGAAGAGCTCTGGAGGAAGAGAAGATGCATATGGCATGTTAGGTTGGTTAACAGGGAGTGAGAAGTAGATTTAAAGAGGATGGCAAAGAGGAAAATGTGACTGTCTCACCAGCTATGTCTGATAGGTTTCACAGTCATTACTCTCCTTCACGGTCATGAAGCAACTTTTCACAGCCATGAAGAACCTTATCAAGATGGTGCACTAAAACCCAATATTCACGGTCGTGACACCCATTGTCATGGCTGTGAAACATAAGATTTTAGCCACTCTCAACATCTCAACACTCCACTTAATCCCCCATTTTGTAATGCCCACTAATTAGAATTTAATTAGAATAAGTATGTGGTATACATAGGAAACACATGTAGACAATAGAGATTAAAATAGATGAAATAAATGACTAAATTAAAATTAAATTGATTAACATGATAAATTTGAGTAAATTAGACCATATAATTAAATTGTATTTTTCGTAAAAAAATAAAAAAATAATAAATAACAAATAATAATAATAATAATAAAATAATTTAAAAAAACAGAAAAGGGCACAGTAAAAACAAAACCAGCGGAAAAATCGTGAGAAAGGAGGAGGGGAAGTCAATTGATTTTGTCCCATTTTATCCTAACTCCTACACAATTCTATCAAACTTATCTCCATTCTTCTTCTTCCTCAAACCACCAGCCTCCATTTATTCATCCTTTCCTTTAAGATTTGCATCAAAATCAGTCCAAACAAATTTGTTCTTGGTAAGCAATCTTTTTTCCATAGTTATTGTGTTATTAGAGCTTTTAAGATTATGTTTCTGCAGTATATTTCATTCTATTTCTAAGTACTCTATGAATCGAATTTGAAGAGGTGTAAAACATAAAATTTGTTCCTATATGTGTTGTTTATATTTCTGTCAAATTTCATTAAATTGAGTTATGGAGACATGTTAACAGAATAACCGACGATTTTTGTTTAAATTGATCATTTTAATGGCTAAATCTGAGGTTTTGTAAAACATAAAAATCGTAGATATATGTGTTATTTAGGTCTCTTCCAAATGTTGTATAAATATCTCTTGTGTAGGTTGAGTTATAGTGAAATGAACTATGACTGTGCCTTTATTGAGCTAGTTTCACATACCTGTGCAGATCCAGTAAATTCGTGTTCTTTTTTGAGATTCATAGAGATCGAATTAGCCAAAGTGCAAAACATTAAAGTTATGTTTCTATGTCTTATCTAAGTTCCTGTGAAAGTCTCACCTTAAAATGTCATGTATTTTGTGAGTTACGAGATAAACAATTGAACTGGTCGGATTGATACTCTATGTTGAACCAGTTATAGATCTTTCAATATTTGAGAATCTTAGAGGCTGAATATGAAAATGGGGTAAAAATAAAAAATATTCCAAATTAATTTATATAACTTTATAAATATTTTCATAAGAATTGATGCTACACATGGAAAGATATGAATTTTTAAATATGGTACCCCGAAACTGCCTAAGGGCAGAAAGCAGAGCAACATTTAAAATTATACCAAAAATTGTGTAATAGTTCAAAATTCTGAAATTTTAGTATTTTTTAGTCTTACATGTTAAATTTAATTAGAAATAGGAACCATATAAATTGGATAAGTGTAGAAAAAGTTATTAATCCAACAGTCCAAAGATGTCTTATTCCAGCTTAAAAGAAATTGTAGTTATTTATTTAAACTATATTAAGAATAAATATTTTTTCAAGGTATTAATTAATTACATTTTTAAATTAGGATCTTAACAAAAAGAAGAACAACAAAAGTGATCAAGCTCTGAGTTTATATTTTGGAAGAGAAAAACACTATTGAGATTTATCCATATATATATTATAGTTTACCCTTATGAATGATTGTGTGCGCATAACATGAATTATTTGTTACAATGATGAAATATTATATTATGGCATGTTTTAAAATTATAGAAATGTTATTAACTATGAACTTAACATTATGCTAATATTTGATAAAATATCATGCTATGACATGGTGTTGAAATAAATTATTAGTATATGATTATGTTAAAATGAAATGAGTATTGGTTATAGAAACAAGTAATTAATGTTGTTAATTGCCCATTTTTCCACCAAAGGACTGACATAGGATAGATGTTTGCACCATTAGGGGGATGTTTCGGTACCGATATTGATATGATTTAAGGATAGGGTGGCTATAGCTCTAAGAGCACCCTTGATCCTAATTACATATAGATAAAGGAGTATACTAGGTCAAGGTGGCTAAAGCTCCACGAATGCCCTTGACAAGAGATTATAGTGAGTAGGGTGGCTTAAGCTCTGCGAGCGCCCTTATTGCACACCCCGTATCCGGACAGTCTGGGAATAAGATTTTGGGCTAATAAATCATAGAATAAAATATAAAATTTTATTAATTGATGTAGGTAACAAAGTGTAAAATGCTTACATGAGGTGATGAAAATTTAATTATTGAATAAGGTTATTACGTTTATTCTTTTATGTTATGTATTTATTTATTTTATATGACAAGTACGTAATAAAATTTGATGTGCCATGAATTTTTTGAGACTTGCATTTGTGTGCTTGGGGAAAAATTTAGTACTTATATGTATCACTAAGCTAGAGATAGCTTAGCGTGGGTTCTTCTCACACAGGAATTAGAGCTGTAGCTAGTAGATAGTGAAGTTGATCAAGGAGAAATCCAAGCCCATATTAGCAGAGACACGAAAGACTTAGTTAGAGGGTTGGTTACCTATTATGTTTTTTTTAGTTTGACTATATATATGGTTGTGGTAGACATGTCTCATATGTTAATATTGTATATGTCAATAATTATGTAACATAATCAGGTGTCATATATGTATACAATATAATGATAAATATATATTGTTAATTAGAATGACTTGCCTCAACCAATATAAATAAATATATTAAGTTATTTAAAATGAAAAAATTTTAATTCGAACAGATTTATCGATTTAAGCTTGTGGCATCCTTCTTATATATGTGGGATTATCCCTAATATATAAGTGGAGCATCACATTTAGTGGTATTAGAGTAGGTTTAGGCATTTATAGGCCTAGGTGGAAAAAGGGATATTAGGCATAAATATACATGTGTCTCATATAATTCTGATATGGCTTTCTTCTTAGCAACTTGTAGGATTGTAGGAAGATTTCTTTGGCTGAATAGGATATGGCTGAGAGTACCAGCTCTCCTGATACTAGGATTCCTCATCAGCCTAGTGCATCGAGCGTGCAAGGGCAAATTGATCCTAGTCAAAATCCATTTATACAACAGATGACTGGATTATTCCAACATATGGTACGAGCCATTCCTCAGCCTACTCTAGTGCCACCACCTAAACCAAAAGTAACAGTTGATAAGCTTTGTAAGTATGGGGCTTCAGATTTATATGTTAAGAAAGATGAGGATCCAGCTGCAGTTGAGTATTGGTTGGAAAAGACTAAAAGAATTTTTAGAGAGTTGCAAGTGGAAGCATATGAGAAAGCTACATTTGCTACTTCTCTACTCCAATATGAGGCATATGATTAGTGAAAATCAGTTCTTTATAAGCCAGATATGGTGGAACCGGTCTCATGGGATTCGTTTCTCTCTGAATTCAAAGAGCAATATATCCCGTTGATATATATTGATGAGAAAAAGAAAGAGTTCATGAATCTTAAGCAAGGTAAAATGTCAATGACTGAGTATCAGCAGGATTTTACCAGATTGAGTAAGTATGCCACTGAATTAGTTGCAAATGAAAGAGATAAATGCAGAAGATTTGAAGATGGCCTTAATGAAGAGGTTGGAGATATTGTGACTGCTCTTTAGCATAATAATTTTTCTCAGTTAGTTTCTACAGCACTTTTCCTTGAAAAAAGGAAAAAGAGAAAAATAGAAGAATTTTTGAAAAAGCCAGCTACTCCTGAGACTCAATTCATTGGGAAGAAGAGTCATTTCTTTACTAGCCATTCGCAGAATAAAGGACAGGGAAAAGCTCTTAGCTATTCACAAACAGGGTCTTTTAGGAGGGGACCGCCCTCTAAGGCACCTTCTGCTACAGCAAGTTCACAACTTCAAGTTGGCAAGGAAGTTATACCAATATGTACCATTTGCAATCGAAGCCATCGAGGGGAATGTTGGTGTGCCATAGGTGTTGGCTTTATATGTGGATCCAAGGAACACATACAGAGGGATTGCCCACTCTAGACAAGTAGTGCTCCTACTCAGACTACTAGGTCAACTCCAACTTAGCCTGGAGTTCAGTCTAGAGGAGGAGTAGACCGATTTAGACAGACTATTTCAGAGACAGTGAATAGACCTGGATCCAGCATCGCTACAGCCAAAGCCTATGCCATGAAAGTTAAGGAAGATCAGGCGACAACAGATGTTATCATTGGTATGTTTCATTATATGATTTTGACATTTGTGCACTCATAGATCCGGGTTCAACACATTCCTATATTTGCACTAGTACACCTAGCAAGCATAATATGATTAAAGAAAACCTAGAATATGAAATTGAAGTTAGGAATGCTTTAGGTCACAGTGTAATAGTGAACAAACTATTTAGGAATTGTCCTTTAGTTGTAAATGGGAAGGAGTTTTACGCAGATTTGATTGAGTTGCCTTTCCATGAGTATGATGCTATTTTAGGCATGGATTGGCTCTCACGTCACAGAGCAGTGGTGGATTGCAAGTTTAAATTTGTGGTACTTAAGACAGAAACTCAGGAAGAAAATTGTGAAAGGTGAATTATTTTAACAACATCCTCGAGTCATATCCATAATAAAAGTTAGGAGATTGATGAGAAAAGAGTGGGAAGCTTATTTGGCCCATGTGATTGACACCAGAAAAGGAGGTTCAAATCTTGAAGATATTCCAGTGATAAATGAATTCCCAGATGTGTTTCCTGATGACTTACCTAGGCTGCCTCCAGAGAGAGAGGTAGAGTTTGCGATTGATCTTATTCTAGGAACTATGCTTATATCAAAGACACCATACAGAATGGCCCTATCAGATATGAAAGAACTTAAGACACAATTGCAAAAACTCCTTCATAAGGGTTTCATTAGACCAAGTACATCCCCATGGGGTGCGCCGGTATTGTTTGTGAAAAAAAAGGATGGATCTTTCAAGCTATGTATTGATTATCGACAGTTGAATAAGGCAACCATCAAGAACAAGTACCCATTACTGCGGATTGATGATCTTTTTGACCAACTGAAAGGTGTAGGAGTATTTTCCAAGATATACATGAGATCTGGCTATCATCAATTAAGGGTGAAGATGGAGGATATAGCTAAAACCGCATTCAGAACTAGATATGGTCATTATGAGTTTTTGGTTATGCCATTTGGGCTGACCAATGCTCCAACAACATTTATGGATCTTATGAATAGAATCTTCAGGCCGTATCTTGATCAATTTGTGGTTGCTTTCATTGATGATATTTTCGTATATTCTAAAGATTCAGAAGAACATGAAAAGCATTTGAGAATAGTGTTGCAGACTCTCAGAGAATATAAACTCTATGCCAAACTCTCAAAATGTGAGTTTTGGTTAAATGAGGTGATATTTCTGGATACATTATCTCTGTAGAGGGCATTAAAGTGGATTCTAGCAAGGTTGAGGCAATTGTGAGTTGGAAGCCTCCACGGAATGTGACCGAGGTCATATGTTTTTTGGGTTTAGCTGGATATTATCGGAGATTTGTTAAGGGTTTTTCAATGATTGTTTCTCCTTTAACATGTCTATTGAGAAAGGATGTTAAATTTGAGTGGATAGATAAGTGTCAAGCTAGTTTTGATAAGCTTAAAAGTATGCTCACTAAAGCCCCTATTTTGACACAGTCGATGTAACACCCTTTTACCTCGCTTTCGTTCAACAAAGTAAGTGAGTATTATCCGTCTAACTGTTTTATAAAATTAATGAAGTGAAGTAATTTTTTTTTTACAAAAATATTGCAGACACTGAAATAAAAATCATTACAAGTATAAATACTCAAAATTTTATTTAATAATAAAATACATTAATTTACATCCAAACTATTTTATTTTACATTGTAATTCACATCTTTAATACACATTATATGAAATAAAAATTATAATTTAATTTACCAAGTTTTTGACAAAATATACCAAAAAGAAAACCAAAGCTTCTAGCTGCTTCTCTCCGGGTACCCTTCTTCTTTTGACAATTTTAATATTTACAGCTACCCTTCTAAACCTGCGCAATAGGAAACCACCCGTGCTAAGCTACTAGCTTAGTGGTGCTTCAATGATAAAAATTTTACATACATATATTTTCTTTCATATTAATTAACTATTTAATAAATAAGGCATAAAATAAATAATTATATAAAATCAAATAAATTTCATTCAACATGTAATAGTTAACAAATTTAATTCATACAACATTAGCAAAATGACATACTTTAACATTATTATTATCTTTCACTTTTCTTTTATTGTGCCCATAACACCTATAACCGAACTAACTAATAGGAATAATGGAGTTGTCATTTCAAGCTTTCATAATATTAGCCAAGCGCTTTATAATAATGTCATTACCTGCTTTTGTAATATTTCTATTACCGGCTTAATAATTTTGTGTTGAGCGCATTTATAAATTGTCATTACCAGCTTTCATATTTGGCACCGAGTGCCTTAAATCCCCTGATTGGCATGTCGAACTATTCTCTATTCTAGTTCTAGATTAGGTGTCATAGGGCTTAACTATTTTTATATTAATTCACAATATTTTCAAAAATGACAATATTATTCAATTATCATAATTATGCTTATTTATTTTTGTTATTTATTCCCATTCTTATTGCACTAAAATCTCACACTTAAATAATTTGTTAAACCTTTATAATTATCAATAAAGTAAATATTTATATTAATTATTACATAAAATTATCACAACACATGCAAAACCCCAATATTTCATGTTTTTATCTATGGCAGATTTCGACCTATTTTTGGGCTTCATTTTTAGCCCATTTATAATTCGAATTGGAAGTTCTTCTAATAATTTTTAGCTTATTGTTTTAGCTTTCAGACTCATTAAAAATCACTCAAATCCCAATTTTCTATCAAAAGTTATGATCAATTGAATACTGTATCATCACAGAAATTTCTGCCCAGAACTTTTTGGACAGATTTTATGTTTGAACTTCATGCCTTTTTCTGGGAAAATATAGGCATAATTAGATTTTATGGTCTAAATAAAAATTAAAGCCCTGTGTTTTAGCTTTCATTTCCAATGAATAACATACAAAAAAGAATTCCATAACTCAAGTTATAATCAAAATAGTTAAGATTGTTCTAGAATCCCTACAGCAGGGTCATCAATCCACTTTTCAACCACATTCATCATTTGCATTCATTTTGATACTAAAATTTCCAAATTTTAACTACATTCATATGTCTCAATTATTTTACATCACTTGATCCCATTTCCATATAAAATATCAAAAGTCACAACAAATCACATAACATATCACAAACACAACATATCAAACCTTGACACATAATTCCATACATATTAACAACATGTAAGATTTTTATCATTAAAGCACATACCTAATCAGCCTTGGCTCTTCCCTTAATCCTTCTTTTTCTTCTCTTATGAGCTAGCTTTCTCCTTGCCTTTGTCACCCTCTTGAGGGCCTCTCACTTGTTCATTTATTTTACCTACACAACCATACCATATCTCAATTCCATTATATATTTTCAATGGTTTTCATGTCTACATAATATTCTAATGCTCCTAATATGTTTTACACACTAATTGAGCTAAAATGTATTGAGGTTAAACTTCCTTCTTCATGTCATGGCTGCCTAAAAACTATATCCTAGTTCCCAATTCATTTTCTTCAATTCAACACTCAAATCATACTTTACTTATCACCAATCGTGTTGTTTCTATGTAAATTTCAATTTCCCCCAAATTACTCTAACTATGGAAACCCCTCATTCATCCATTAACATCATATTTCTCTAGTTTTTAAGTTATAAAAAAATTAACTAACATTAATTATCATTAATTCAAAGTTTAACTATACTTTCATCAACTAATCACAAACTTACATTTTCTAAGTTCAATCTTGCAACATAACATAAATCTACCAAACCTAATCACATCTATCATCAATATGGATCTCAAATGGAAGGAAAAAGATTGAATTTAAGAATCACCTTAATGGAGTTATAGGGCTGGTCGAATCTGCCCCACTCTTTTTTTTTTTCTTCTTCTTTCTTCCTTCATTCTTGCTCTTTTGTTCCCTTTGTAGTAAGAACTCTTTAATTCTGATTTTTCCTCTCTCAAAACTAATTTATTTCCTCACTTTTTCAAGCTTGATTTGAAGAGAAATGGAGGCTTTTGGGAGAGCTATGGTGGACGGAAAGAGAAGAGAAAAGAAGATGGAAATGAGTTAGATTTTTAGGTGGAAGAATGTAGAATTTCTTCTTTTTTGACTTTTTATACCTTGATTAATGTGTGGTTCCCACTAATTAAAATTAATCCTAATTCTCATTGGTTCATTAAGTTAATTAATCTTGATTAACAATTAAACTGAGAAATTCTATATTTACCACATCTCCCTCCATATTCACACTTTTTCTCTTAACAATTGCCATAATACCAATTTTATCCATAGGCAATTTTATTTTTTTTCTAATTCTAGCACTAATATTTTTAATTCCCAAATAATAATACCCTTAATTATTTTCCCTTATTATTAGTCATTTGTTTATGGGTTCAAATTTAGATTCCGATTGAACCTACGCGCCTCACTTAGAT
The DNA here is from genome assembly GCA_023653625.1 of Triadica sebifera. NCBI lineage: Eukaryota > Viridiplantae > Streptophyta > Magnoliopsida > Malpighiales > Euphorbiaceae > Triadica > Triadica sebifera. The sequence goes on along the minus strand of CM042899.1, from coordinate 7,656,273 downwards.
AATTCGGGCCTAAATCACTGGATGTTACAGTCGATCCCTAATAAGCAGTATGTCATTTATAGTGACGCTTTTCATAATGGACTGGGTTGTGTAATGATGTAAGATGGAAAGGTGGTTGCTTATGCTTCTAGGCAGTTAAATCTGCATGAAAAGAATTATCGTACCCATAATCTGGAGTTGGCAACTATAGTTTTTGCATTGAAGATTTTGTGCCATTATTTATATAGGGAGAAGCGTTTCATTTACACATATCACAAGAGTTTAAAATATCTTCCTTCACATAAAGAATTGAATTTGAGGCAGAAAAGATGGCTAGAACTAATAAAGGTGACTATCATCCAGGCAAAGCTAATGTAGTAGCAGATGCTTTAAGCAGAAAGATGGTGGCAGAGTTGCACATTCAACCCACTCTTATGCAGGAAATCAAGGATGCATAAAGAAAAGATAGAAAGCTAATTGAATTAGCTGAGTTGATTGCTAAGGGGGAGAGACCTGGATTCACATGGACTTAGATGGTGGACTGTTCAATTAAGATAGATTATGTGTGCCTGATGTAGAAGATCTTAGACAGAGGATTCTTAGGGAGGCCCATGAAAGTAAATATGCTATACACCTAGGGAGTAATAAGATGTTAGAGAAGTGCTCTAAAGGCAATCACCTTTAGCACTTATTGTACAAATTTATTTGATTAATAAAAGGCTTTTTCATTAATTTGATGTTCATTTGATATATGAATTGATAAGTGATCTTAAATCAATTAATGAAGTCCTTGATACATAACATAGCATGAAGGAAATCATGATGAGATCATGATATTGAGATTCTTATCATGTGTAATTATGTTAGTATCAAAATTATCCCTAGTCATAGAATTAATGAGACGGGACATTATTAATCTAGACAGACTAGCACATGTTACACTCGTTGATTGGATAGATTAGTAGATCTCATAATCTATAAACATGAGATGTTTAGAATTAACATGTGGATGCTTGCTAAGTGTAGCTAAGTACATTAGATGACCAACTATGAGACAATCATATGCATAATCTATTCAAATGTCAATGATAGTCTCATCATATCAATGGTGCAAGTATCCTTAGACTTGAGGTGCTCAAGGATATCTTGAATATTGATTTTGTATTTTGACACTATTCCTTGTTGCCTCAGAGAGGTAGCTCATAAGGTGGTGATTGGATACAACTTGAGGTATTTGAAAGTAATTGGGTAACCAGCAAAGGATTCACCACTCTTGATAGAATGAGTGTATACCTATAGCCTCTTATCATGGTCATTACTCAGGAATCTCTGGCCGGAGTGGAAATGTCATAAAGATAGTCTTCAATGACATATCTAATAGAGTAATGAGCCTCAAGGACAATAACTAATATTACTTGGACTAGACGTGACGTAGTCAATCTATGAGAGTTGACACATGTCCATACCCTGAACCAAGTGGGGTATAGAATGGTGAAAGGAATAATTGCACAGAAATTGTCTATGGAAAGGTTCGTAGTCAAACCACTGACTTTCCGCTCAATTGGGGGTCATGATGTGTTGCTAGATACCGCTCATGACCTGCTTAAATTAATTGTTAATTTAAGTGGCCAACATAACCAGGAACCAAATGGGTCACACGCATTGAAGATATGGAGAATGAGTAAAATGGTCTTGGATAGGATCCAAAATATGAGAGAACTATTTCAGGATGGATCGCGATGAGATCGCATGAAAAAATCGTTCGGGAGTGTCACGGGCCCGTACGGACCCGCACGGGCTAGGCAAGCTACTGGCCTGCCTTGTGGGCCAGCTGGGCTACCTAGCAGCAGCCCGCATTAGGCCCAGCGCACCTTCAGCAGGACCAGCACTCCTGCAGCTTCCCATCCGTTGGCCGACGACTGTTTTTGGCCTTAATTAGGCCAATTATGGCCAATTACTATTCATTTGTTTCCATTTTCTCCATTTTTGACTTTTTATCTTATTTTTGAATTTGATTGAAATAGAAAGACATCAAATGACAGAAAAGAGACATGAAAATTTTTTTGTGAAAAAAAATATTTTTAAAACATAACAAAAATTCTCTCAAGAATACTTTCAAAGCTAGCACTTTGAATTTGCTCAAACGATTTCTCTTGATAGTTTCTTTTTCATTCTTCGCATGGATTATCATTAGAGACTTTCTAGTGTGGATTTTTTTGATTTGCTACAACCCAACAAAGTGAAGATTTGAAGAACAAATAAAAATTACAAGGTATAATTTTTTAACATTTACATTTATATAAATTAGTTTTAATGGTACAAGTATGATCTTTTGTTTTAAGTATTAAAAAATTTTATTTTTCACTGAATTTATGAATATGATTCATTCTTCAAAACCCTACATTGGTTTCAGAGCCTCCTTGTATCCATTAAAATTAATTTTAATTGAACGTGCAATGGGATTGCATGTTTTTGATGATTTTGGATCAATAGGTTTTGAAAAATTGAAATTAATTTGTAAAATATAATTTACATATTTTTTTTCTTTAATATGATCATGGGATGATAAAGAATGATTATTTTAATTGAAAAATGATTTGAATGTGATTCAACTAATTAATTTTGGATTTATTTCAAAAATGCCTAAAATTGTCTTTTTATGAACATGTGTTGTTGTTTGGCTTAATTGATGGGGCTAGTTACATTTTTCTTGTAATTTAATTATGAAAAAAATTTAGACATATTAAGAATATCTTTATGCCTCTGGAATTGTCCAATAGTTAATTTAAAATTATTTTAATTAATTTTTCAAACAAATACAAAAACGGGACTGTTTTAGCATATCCAATGGGGCTGTTTTGTTTAATTTTTTTTGTATGTGTTTATTTTATTTTCAGCATCTTGAAATAATTTTCATGTGATTAGAAATATTTTTTTTGATTTTAGAAGCATGCCATAATTATTTATCAAGCATTTGAAATTTTAAAAATTCTAGATATCGAATTAGTCATTTTGAGCGTCTAAGTATGTTGGTTCGTTTGTCTTAGTAATTTTGGCTTGTGCCAAAAATATTTTGATGAACTTGAGTTGACCTAAAGATAATTATAATGGTGATTTGATGTTCTAGAAATTTTTAGAATTTTTGAAAATTAATTTTGAATTAATTTAAGTTATGCAATTGTGATTCTAGTATGACTAAAAATTAGTATGTATATTAAAATTAAATTGTTTAATTTTACATCATAATATTCTGATTTTAAGGAAAATTAATTTTGAATTATTTCTGAAAATATGGAATTTAATTTAATTTGATTAAATATTAAATTCCACTTTAAAATGACATATAAAATTAAATTAACCGAAAGAACACATGTAGACAATTTCGATTCAAGTGTTGAATCGATTTACAAACTGAAATCCAAAATTGTCATTTTTATTTTGTGCATTAGAGAATGAATGTTAGGGATGTATGAAAAGGCATGATGGATGATTATGGACTTAGGCCCAATGTGATTGAGCATGTATGCAATTATTTTGGTTTATGGTAAATAGGGTCTTCATGTCCCTACCTCTTTTTCTTTCTTATGTATTTCTCTTCTCATCTTACTCCCCTCAAATGTAAATTGAGGTTTTCTATAATTTGAAATATGTAATTAGATTACATAGGATTAGGATAGAATGAAGATACAAAGGAGCAAGAAGCAAATGAGATGGTACCATAAATAAGAAGACTTAGAAATAGGAATTTTATTTCTATTTTGGGTTGTAAATTCATGCATATACCTAGGTAAGACCTAGTCAATTTCTCTTTAGCTCAAGAGATTGACTTTAGTATGTCCATAATCATGCCATATAGTTAATGTAACTATCTTTATAGATCAATGTGATGAATGTATGATATATAAAAGCATGAAATAATAACTTGATGAGACTTAACAAAGAAATCCCTCAATAAATAAACAATTAAGTCTTATGCCTTCCATTAATATGGGGAGAACCAGAGTTCTTCTAGAGTTAGGGTTGTTGGGTTGCCTCAAGCTCACTCTATAAGAATATGTTCAATCCATTGAAATTAGATTTCACGATTATTAGGTTACACTTAACCGATATTATTAACTTGTTGGATTTGCGCCAAGGTTAATGTGTATTGGAGGTGAAGTTGGGTTTGTATACATGACATGTACACATATCAAGAGTCAATAGCCCAATGTATGTGCACACATCAATAAGTTGATAGCACAAGATTCGATAGTTGCATGAATAATGCAATTTGTATGGATTAGATACCTACCAACCAAACTAAGGATAGCTTGTTGAGTTGCCTCAAGGTTATTCTTAGCTATTTGGATATCAACCCACTAGGAGAACATCCATATAAGTTCTCTCAGGTTCATAGTGAGGGCTATGGATTCGCAATAAAATAGTGGGAGCCATAATGCGATTTATTAAAGACCTAATAAACATGCATTTTATGTACATTCTATCATGTTCTATTTTACATCTAGGTTCTAGAATCATCATCATGGCTAGTGTGAATTTGCGATTACTAATGGAATCAAATAAGTTGATTGGGCCCAATTTTTTTGGATTGGCTAAGGAATCTGAGAATAGTTCTCAAATCCGAAAAGATTGGCTATGTCCTAGATGAGGCACTCCCTAATCCCCCTACTGCTAATGCTTCTGAAGATGTTCAGAAGGCATATCAAAAGCAGCTCGATGAAAGTGAGATGACAAGCTGCATTATGCTTGCTACTATGTCAGCTAAGTTGCAAAAGCAGCATGAAGCTATGGATGCTAATTCCATAGTATACCATATAAGAGAGCTTTTTGATGAGCAAGCACGTTCCGAAAGGTTCGAAACTTTAAGGTTGCTCTTCCGCACTCAGATGGTTGAGGGGACATCTCCAGTGCAATATGCATTGAAGATGAATGGCTATATTGAGAGGTTGGCCACCTTAGGATTTGTGATGGACCATGAATTAAGTATTAACTTAATTCTAACCGGTTTGTCTGATAGTTATTCACATTTTGTGCTTAACTATAGGATGAACCAAATCTCTACCACTATTCTTGAGTTGATGAAATTGCTTAAAATAGCTGAGCCATCTGTTAAGAAGGATAGTAAGGCTGTGATGCTGGTGGACTCTTTAAGTTCTAAAAGGAAGAACCTTAAAAAGAAGAAGAAGTCCATAAAGCCTAAGGGAGGCGTGGCCAAGCAGATTGCTCCAAAAGGGGCATGCTTCCATTGTGGAGAGGATGGCCATTGGAAGAGAAACAATAAGGCTTACTTGGAGTCCTTGAAGAATAAGGCATCTGATGCCCCATCTACTTAAGGTATTTTTGTCATTGAAATTAATACTGTTTCCAATAATAATATATGGGTATTAGATACCGGTTGTGGCTCACACATATGCACTGATATGCAGGGCCTAAAGAACAGTAGACAACTCAATAAGGGAGAGTCAGACCTACGCGTTGGAAATGGAGCAAGGGTTGCTGCATTAGCTATAGGAAAATATGTATTGACCCTCCCTAGTGGGCTTATATTAAATTTGGATAATTGCTATTATGTACCTACTTTGACTAAAAATATTATTTATGTTTTAAGTCTAAATAAAGATGGTTTCTTTTTAGCTTTTAGTAACAATTGTTGTTCTATTATGTTGAATGGAATTCTTTATGCTAATGGTACATTATGCAATGGAATATACATATTAGATATGTCAAATCCAATTTTAAACATCAATGATAATAAAAGGAAAAAACAAGATATGTTGAAATCATCTTTTTTATGGCATTGTCGTCTTGGTCATATAAGTGAGAAACGCATGGCTAAGCTACACAAAAGTGGTAGTTTGGGGTCATTTTATTATGAATCATATGACACATGTGAATCTTGTTTACTAGGCAAGATGACTAAATTACCTTTTAAGGGAAAGGGTGAACGTGCTAATGGACTTTTAGACTTAATACATTAAGATGTATGTGGTCCAATGTCTACACACGCTAGAGGTGGTTTCATCTACTTCATTACTTTTATCGATGACTACTCACGATATGGATACATGTATCTTATGAGATACAAGTCTGAAGCTTTTGAAAATTTCAAAGAATTCAGAAATGAAGTAGAGAAACAACTTGGCAAAAGTATTAAAACACTTCAATCAGATCGAGGAGGTGAATGCTTGAGCCAAGAGTTTCTAGATTATCTTAGGGATAATGGGATTTTATCTCAATGGACTCCACCTTACATGCCACAACACAATGGTGTGGCTGAAAGAAGAAACCTAACCTTGTTAGACATGGTAAGGTCTATGATGAGTTTTTCAGAATTGCCTAAATTCTTTTGGGGTTATGCACTAGAGACCGCCATTTATATATTAAATGGAGTTCCTTCAAAGTCAGTTGATGTTACTCCATATGAGATATGGTATAACAAGAGGCCCATATTTTTCTTACATGAGAATTTGGGGTTGTCCTGCTTATGTGAAGCGGACAATGTTAGATAAGCTAGAAGCTAAGTATGACCGATGTCTGTTTGTTGGATATCCAAAGGCATCATATGGATATCAATTTTACCACCCATTGGAACAAAAGGTTTTTGTTTCAAGACATGCTATCTTTTTAGAGAGAGAATTCCTCCTAAAAAGATATAGTGGGAGAAAAATTGAACTTTAGGAAGTTCAAGATGCTCAAACAGATGCTGATCAACTATCTGAACCTGATCTTGTTACTCATACAGATGATATAACAGCTCAACCTTCTAAAGCACAAAAGCTTCGTAGGTCAAGTAGGATACGTACTGTTCCAGAGAGATATGGATTTCTCATTAGTGAATAGAACGACGTATTGCTCATAGAAAATGATGAGCCTACAACCTATGAAGTGGTTCTGAATAGTTCAGAATCTGACAAATGGCTTCAAGCCATGAAGTCAGAAATGGATTCCATGTATTAAAACCAAGTATGGACTTTGGTTGACCCACCCGAAGGAATAAAGCCTATAGGGTGCAAGTGGGTTTTCAAAAAGAAAACAGACATGGATGGTAATGTAATTACCTATAAAGCTAGACTTGTTTCTAAAGGTTATCATCAAAGACAAGGAATAGACTACGATCAAACTTTTAGCCCAGTAGCTATGCTTAAATCCATAAGGATACTCCTAGACATTACTACTCATTATGATTATGAGATATGGCAAATGGATGTGAAAATAGCTTTTCTTAATGGAAATCTGAGTGAGGATGTGTACATGACACAACCAGAAGGTTTCACATTCAAAGATGGAAAAAAGGTATGTAAGCTTCAAAGATCCATTTATGGATTAAAGCAAGCATCCAGGAGTTGGAATATTCGGTTTGATGAGACAATCAAACAGTTTGGCTTCTTATTAAATCCAGATGAACCTTGTGTCTACAAGAAGGTAAGTGGGAGTGCAATCGTATTTCTTGTGTTATATGTAGATGACATATTGTTAATGGGAAATGATGTCTCAACTTTACAATCAGTCAAAATTTGGTTTTCCAAGAATTTCTCTATGAAAGACCTTGGAGAAGCAATCTATATTTTAGGGATAAAGATCTATAGAGATAGATCTAAAAGATTGCTTGGTCTTTCACAGTCTACATACATAGATAAGATGCTAAAGAGGTTTAGCATGGAGCAGTCAAAAACGGGATATATTCCTATGACCCATGGGATTACTCTCTCAAAGTCTTTGTGTCCAAAGACACAAGATGAGAGGACACACAGGAGTTTGATTCCATATGCTTCAGCTATAGGATCAATCATGTATGTTATGATATGTATAAGACCTGATGTAGCATATGCTCTGAGTGTCACGAGTAGATACCAATCGGACCCTAGTGAAGGTCATTGGGTGGCTATCAAGAATATCCTTAAGTACTTAAGAAAAACTAAGGATGTATTCTTGGTATATGGAAATGGAGATCTTACTATGAGTGGGTATATCGATGCCAGCTTCCAATCTGATAAGGATGACTCAAAATCTCAGTTAGGTTATATATTCACACTAAATGGTGGAGCAGTTAGTTGGAAGAGTTCCAAACAGGAAACGACTGCTGATTCCACAACCGAAGCAAAGTACATTGCAGCTTCTGAAGTAGCAAAGGAAGCAGTTTGGATAAGGAAATTCATCACAGAACTTGGAGTGGTTCCTAGCATTATTGATCCAATACAATTGTATTGTGATAATAATAGAGCCATTGCGCAAGCAAAGGAGCCACGGTCTCATCAGAGATCCAAACATGTACTCAAAAGATACCATTTGATTAGAGAAATCATTGGTATGAATGATGTAAAGATAGAAAGAGTGCCCACTAATCAGAATATTGCTGATCCTTTAACTAAGTCACTTCCCCAAAAAAAATATGATTCTCATGTACTCGCCTATGGAATTAAATACAAAGGCGATTGGCTTTAATGCAAATGGGAGCTTGTTAAAGGAGTGCTCTAAAGGAAATCACCTTTAACACTTATTGTACAAATTTATTTGATTAATAAAAGGTTTTTTCATGAATTTGATGTTCATTTGATATATGAATTGATAAGTGATCTTAAATCAATTAATGAAGTCCTTGATACATAACATAGCATGAAGGAAATTATGATGAGATCATGATATTGAGATTCTTATCATGTTTAATTATGTTAGTATAAAAATTATTCCTAGTCATAGGATTAATGAGATGAGATATTATTAATCCAGACAAACTAGCACATGTTGCACTCCTTGATTGGATCGAGTAGTAGATCTCATAATCTATAAACATGAGATGTTTAGAGTTAACATGTGGATGCTTGTTAAGTGTAGCTAAGTACATTGGATGACCAACTATGAGACAATCAAATGGATAATCTATTCAATGTCAATGATAGTCTCATCATAGCAATGGTGCAAGTGTCCTTAAACTTAAGGTACTCAAGGACATCTTGATTATTGATTCTGAATTTTGACACTATTCCTTGTTGCCTCAAAGAGGTAGCTCATAGGGTGGTGATTGGATACAGTTTGAGGTATTCGAAGGTAATTGGGTAACCAACAAAGGATTCACCACTTTTGATAGAAGGAGTGTATACCCATAGCCTCTTGTCGTGGTCATTACTCAGGAATCTCTAGCCGGAGTGGAAATGTCATAAAGATAGTCTTCAATGACATATCTAATAGAGTAATGAGCCTCAAGGACAAGAACTAACATTACTTGGACTAGACGTGACGTAGTCAGTAGTTGACACATGTCCATACTCCAAACCAAGTGGGGTATAGAATGGTGAAAGGAATAATTGCATAGAAATTGTCTATTAAAAGGTTCGTAGTCAAACCATTGACTTTCTGATCAATTGGGGGTCATGATGTGTTGCTAGATGCCGCTCATGACTTGCTTAAATTAATTGTTAATTTAAGTGGCCAACATAATAGGGAACCTAATGGGTCACACATATTGAAGATATGGAGAATGAGTAAAATGGTCTTGGATAGGATCCAAAATATGAGAGAATTATTTCAGGATGGATCGTGGTGAAATCGTATGGAAAAATCGTTCAAGAGTGTCACAAAGGCCCGCGCGGGCTAGGTAGGCTGCTGGCCTGCCTTGCGAGCTAGCTGGGCTGCCCAGCAGCAGCCCACAATAGGCCCAGTGCACCTGCAGCTTCCCATCCATTGGCCAACTACTGTTTTTGGCCAATTACTATCCATTTGTTTCCATTTTCTCTATTTTGGCTTTTCATCTTATTTTTGAATTTGATTCAAATAGAAAAGACATCAAATGGCATAAAATAGACATGAAAATATTTTTTGTGAAAAAAAATATTTTTAAGACAACAAAAATTCTCTCAAGAATACTTTCAAAGCTAGCACTTTGAATTTGTTCAAACCATTTCTCTTGATAGTTTCTTCTTCATTCTTCATGTGGGTTATCATTAGAGACATCCTAGTGTGGATTGTTGTGGTTTGCTACAACCCAACAAAGTGAAGATTTGAAGAACAAATAAAAATTACAAGGTATAATTTTTTAGCATTTACATTTATATAAATTAGTTTTAATGGTACAAGTATGATCTTTTGTTTTGGGTTTTGAAAAATTTTATTTTTTGATGCGTTTATGAATATGATTCATTCTTCAAAACCCTACACAAAATGTATCAAGAGTTGAAGAGCAGATACTAGTGGGCAGGTATGAAAAAGGACATCGCATAATACACTTCAAAAGTTTTGACTTGTCAGCAGGTTAAGGCTGAACATTAAGTACCTTCGGGGTTGCTACATCCAATTTATTTTCTTGAATGGAAGTGGGAATGGATCACTATGGATTTTGTGACTGGATTGCCTTTGACTCCAAAGAAACATGATACTGTGTGGGTCGTAGTGGACAAATTTACAAAGTCAGCACATTTCTTACCTATCAGGAAGGACTACTCACTGAATGGATTGGCAAAAATTTATATGAATGAAGTAGCACAACTTCATGGAGTGCCTGTTTCTATTTTGTCTGACAGAGATCCCCACTTCATATCTCAATTTTGGGGTAGTCTACAGTGAGCTCTAGCCGCTAAGCTCAATTTCAGCACGACTTTTCATCTGGACACAGATGGACAATCAGAAAGAGTCATTCATATTCTAAAAGATATGATGAGAAATTGTGTCATCAAATTTGAAGGCAGCTGGGATAAATATCGTCCGTTAATGGAATTCGCCTACAATAACAATTATCATACTAGTATTCAGATGGCTCCATATGAGGCACTTTATGCCAAGAAGTGTCGAACACCTTTATGCTGGACAGAGCTCAGCGAAAGGAAGCTTGTGGGACTAGACCTAGTGCAAGAGACAGAAGAAAAAGTGAGAGTCATTCGCGAAAGACTTAAGGTAGCTATAGATAGGTAGAAATCGTATGCTAGTCTTAAGAGACGAGACATTGATTATACATTGGTTGATAAAGTATTTCTTAAAGTTTCTCCATGGAAAAAAAATTATGAGATTTGGAAAGAAAGGCAAGTTAAGTCCAAGATTCATCGGACCTTATGAAATATTAGAAAGCATTGGACCTGTTGCATATAGACTCGCTCTACCACTGAAGTTGAGTTTGATACATAATGTTTTCCATGTCTCAATGTTAAGACGATATAGATCAGATCCTAATCACATCATACCTGCTGAAAACATTCAACTGAGATAAGATTTGACATATGAAGAAGAACTAATTCAAATTTTAGCAAGCGAGCACCATTGGGGAAAGTACTATGGAGGAATCATGCAATCGAAGAAGCAACATGGGAAAGCGAGGAGGTGATGAAAGCTCAATACCCTCACATGTTTAGTGACGATGCATTAGGTATGTTTTGAGGACGAAACATTTTAAGGGATAGAGAATTGTAATGCCCACTAATTAGAATTTAATTAGAATAAGTATGTGGTATACATAGGAAACATATGTAGACAATAGAGATTAAAATAGATGAAATAAATGACTAAATTAAAATTAAATTGATTAAGATGATAAATTTGAGTAAATTAGACCACATAATTAAATTGTATTTTTGGTAAAAAAATAAAAAAAAATAAAAAATAAAAATAAAAATAAAAATAAAAATAATTAAAAAACCAGAAAATGGCATAGCAGGAAAAAAACCAGCTGAAAAATCGTGAGAAATGAGGAGGGGAAAGTCAATTGACTTTGCCCCATTTTATCCTAACTCCTACACAATTCTGTCAAACTTATCTCCATTCTTCTTCTTCCTCAAACCACCAGCCTCCGTTTCTTCATCCTTTCCTTCAAGATTTGCATCAAAATCAGTCCAAACAAATATGTTCTTGGTAAGCAATCTTTTTTCCATAGTTATTGTGTTCTCAGAGCTTTTAAGATTATATTTCTGCAGTATATTTCGTTCTATTTTGAGTACCCAATGAACCGAATTTGAAGAGGTGTAAAACATGAAAGTTGTTCATATATTTTTTTTATATGTCTATCAAATTTCATAAATTATGTTGGGTATATAAAGAGATAAAATTTTTTGAGTGAAAATGGTTTAGGGAGACATGTGAACAGAATAACCTACGATTTTTCTTTAAATTGATCATTTTAATGGCTGAATATGAGGTTTTGTAAAACATAAAAGTTGTAGATATATATGTTATTTAGGTCCCTACCAAATTGCATATAAATATCCCTTGTGTAGGTTGAGTTATAGTGAAATGAACTATGATTGTTCCTTTATTGAGCTAGTTTCACCTACCTGTGCAGCTCTAGTAAATTCCTGTTCCTTTTTGAGCTTCTTAGAGGTTGAATTAGCCAAAGTTTAAAACATGAAAGTTATGTTTCTATGTCTTATCTAAGTTTCTATGAAAGTATCACCTTAAAATGTCATGTATTTTATGAGTTACGAGTTGAACAATTGAACTAGTTGGGTTGATACTTTATGTTGAACTAGTTATAGATCCTCTAGTATTTGAGAATCTTAGAGACCGAATCTGAAAATGATGTAAAAATGAAAAATGTTAAACTTAAATTTATATAGTTGTATAAATATTTTCATAATAATTGAAGCTACACATTGAAAGATATGAATTTTTAAATACGATACCCCAAAACTGCCTAAGGGCAGAAAGCAGAGCAACATTTAAAATACTGAACTTATATTATGTTTTAGTCTTATATGTTAATTTTAATTAGGAACAAGAATCATATAAATGGGATGAGTGTAGAAAATTTATTAATCCAACAGTCCTAAGAGGTCTTGCTCCAGCTTAAAAGAAATTGTAGTTATTTATTTAAACTATATTAAGAATAAATATTTTATCAAGGTATTAATTAATTACATTTTTAAATCAGGATCTCAACAAGAATAAGAACAACAAAAGTGATCAAGCTCTGAGTTTATATTTTGGAAAAGAAAAACACTATCGAGGTTTGTACATATATGTATTCTAGTTTGCCCCTGTGAATGATTGTTACAATGATGACATATTATATTATGGCATGTTTTAAGATATAAAAATGTTATTAACTATGAACTTAACATTATGCTAATATTTGATAAAATAAAATGCTATTACATTGTATTGAAATAAATTATGAGTATATGATTATGTTAGTTTGAAATGAGTATTGGTTATAGAAACAAGTAATTAATGTTGTTAATTGCTCATTTCTCTACCTGAGAACTGACATAGGATAGATGGTGCACCATTAGGGGGAAGTTTTGGTACCGATATTGATATGATTTAAGGACAGGGTGGCTATAGCTCCGAGAGTACCCCTGATCCTAATTACATACAGATAAATGATTATACTAGGTCAAAGTGGTTAAAGCTCCGCGAGCACCCTTGACTTGAGATTATAGTGAGTAGGGTGGCTTAAGCTCAACAATTGCCCCTATTTCACACCCTATATCCGGACAGTCCGGGAACGAGATTTCAGGCTAATAAATCATAGAATAAAATATTAAATTTTATTAATTAATGTAGATAACAAAGTGTAAAATGCTTACATGAGGTGTGCAAATTTAATTATTGAATAAGGTTATTATGTTTATTCTTTTATGTTATGTATTTATTTATTTTATATGACAAATATGTAATAAAATTTGATGTGCCATGATTTTTTTTTGTGACATGCATTTGTGTTCTTGGGGAAAACTTTAATACTTATATGTATCCCTAAGCTAGAGATAGCTTAGCGTGGGTTCTTCTCACGTAGGAATTGAAGCTGTAGCTAGTAGATAGTGAAGTTGATCAAGGAGAAATCCAAGCCCATATCAGTAGAGACATGAAAGACATAGTTAGAGGGTTGGTTACCTATTATGTTTTTTTGTTTGACCATGTATATGGTTGTGGTAGACATGTCTCATTTGTTAATATTGTATATGTCAATAATTATGTAACATAACCGGGTGCACAAAGTGTATACAATATAATGATAAATATATATTGTTAATTAGAATGACTTTCCTAAACTAATATAAATAAATATATTAAGTTATTTAAAATGAAAAAAATTTGAATTCGAACAGATTTATTGAGTTAATCTTGTGGCATCCTTCTTATATATGTGGGATAATCCCTAATATATAAGTGGAGCATCACAATTTTCCACCAACCAATAACATAATTTAGGGGCCCTAATTACAGGCGTTACATATACCATCATCCCAGCTTTCCTCAGAGATCGACTTGAAGTTGAATACTTTATCAAGATGGGAGTTGCAGTTAGGATCAATTACCAGAATGAGGTTTATTATCGCTTCATCACACCTAAAGGAGAAATAGCATGGGAGCTAGAGGACCCTGAGTAATTTAAAGCTGGTCTTCAAGGGCCGCAACAGAGGCAAGAATTGAGTCTCCTACACTCTCGATAGATATATCGGATGCCCCAACAACTGGCATGACATCTTCAATCTCTCAGTAGGACTTGGCTCAGCAACTCATGGCTTTGATCATTCATCGATTCGACATGCTTCAAGCAAGCATGAATTCCTTTGATCAATTAGTTGATAAGAAGTTAGATGACCTCAAAGACTTTATTGAGTCTAGAGTTGATAGTTTAGAGGAAGAGCTTGCTAGTATTTGCGAGCAATTATCTGGCTTCAATCCATGACTACCCTAGCTTTAACTTTTTCTTTGGATCATTAGATAGAAAAGCATATCTAGTTTGTACTCAAACTCATACATGTATCTTTTTTAGTATGAAATGAACAAATGAGATTTGCTTTATATTGTCTCCTTTCTTCTCTTATATTTGTTACTTTTTCATTTTTATTATGATAATGGGGGAGAAGTACTGCAATATATAAACCTAACATACAATTGCATATGCTTAACATGAATTCCATTTAACATAAAATATACTTGACATATACCTTTCATATGTTAAAGGAGTGCTCTAAAGGCAATCACCTTTAGCACTTATTGTACAAATTTATTTGATTAATAAAAGGTTTTTTCATTAATTTGATGTTCATTTGATATATGAATTGGTAGTGATCTTAAATCAATTAATGAAGTCCTTGATACATAACATAGTATGAAAGAAATTATGATGAGATCATGATATTGAGATTCTTATCATGTATAATTATGTTAGTATCAAAATTATCCCTAGTCATAGGATTAATGAGACGAAACATTGTTAATCAAGACAAACTAGCACATGTTGCACTCCTTGGACTAGACGTGACATAGTTAGTCTAGTGGGAGTTGACACATGTCTGTACTCTGAACCAAGTGGGGTATAGAAGGGTGAAAGGAATAAATGCATGAAAATTATCTATGGAAAGGTTTTTAGTAGAACCGCTGACTTTCTGGTCAATTGGGATCATGATATATTTCTAGATACCGCTCATGACTTGTTTAAATTAATTGCTAATTTAAGTGGCCAAAAAAACTGGGAACTTAATGGGTCACACGCATTGAAGATATGGAGAATCAGTAAAATGGTCTTGGATGGGATCCAAAATATGAGAGAATCATTTCATGATGGATCAAGAATGAGATCGCATGGAAAAATCGTTCTGGAGGATCACTGGCTCGTACGGGTCTGTGTGGGCCCACGCTGGCAGGGCAGTCTGCTTGCCTACCTATCGAGCCTCCTAGGCTGCCCAGTGGCAACCCGCAACAGGCCCAGCCTGCGCACTAGTGCCTACCGTTGGCCAACGGGTGAATTTGGCCTTAATTAGGCCAGTTATGGTCATTAAGCACACTCACTATTCATTAAATTTCCATTTCTCCATTTTGACTTTTAATCTTTTCTTTGAATTTGATTCTAATAGAAAAGACATCAAATGGTAGAAAATAGGCATGAATATATTTTTTTGTGAAAAAAATATTTTTAAGACAATAAAATTCTCTCAAGAACACTTTCAAAGTTATCACTTTGAATTTGTTCAAACCATTTCTTTTGATAGTTTCTTCTTCATTCTTCGTATGGATTATCATTAGAGACATCCTAGTATGGATTGTTATAGATTGCTAGAACCTAACAAAGTGAAGATTTGAATAACAAATAACAAATTGCAAGGTATAATTTCTAACCTCTATATTTATATAAATTAGTTTTAATGGCACAGGTATGATCTTTTGTTTTGGGTTTTGAAAATTTTATTTTTCTGATGTGTTTATGAATGTAATTCATTCTTCAAAATCCAACAGTTGTATCAAAGCCCCCTTGTGTCCATTAAAATTAATTTTAATTGAAAGTGCAATGGGATTGCATGTTTTTGATGATTTTGGATCAATAGGTTTTGAAAAATTGAAATTAATTTGTAAAATATGTTTTACACATTTTTCTTTCTCTAATCTAATCATGGGATGATTAATATCTGCATGAATCGATATTATTACATTCCAATTCCTTCCCCCAAGGAAAATCATGGTTCGATCCTCTTATTTTTCTTTCTCGAACCGAGAGATCCATGAATTGGGCCTATGGAATTATATGGGTCTTTGTATTGGGATGGTTATTTTAATGGAAAAATTATTTGAATGTGATTCAAATAATTAATTTCGGATCTATTTTGAAAATGCCGAAAATGACATTGTTTATGAACATCTGTTGTTGTTTGGCTTAATTGATGGGGTTGATTATAATTTTTTTATAATTTGATTATGAAAATATTATTTATAAATATTGAGAATATTCTTATGCCTTTGGAAGTATCCATAATTAATTAAAAATTATTTTAAGTAATTTTTGAAACAAACAGAAAAACGAGACTGTTTTAGCATATCTTTTGGGGCTTTTTTCTTTGATTTTTTTTTGTACGTGTTTTTTTTTCAGCACCTTAAAATATTTTTTATGTGATTAAAAATATGTTATTTTGATGCTAGATGCATGCCAAAATTATTTTTCATGCATTTGAAATATGAAAAAAATTCTAGATGTCGAATGAGTCGTTTTGAGAGTCAAAGTGTGTTGGTTTGTTTGTCTTAGTAATTTTGGCTTGTGCCAAAAATATTTTGATGAATTTGAGATAACCTAAAGATGATTAGAATGATGATTTGAAGTTTTATAAATTTTTATAATTTTTGAAAATTAATTTTGAATTAATTTAAGTTGAGCGATTGTAATACTAGTATGACTAGAAATTCGTATGTATATGTAATTTAAATTGTTTAATTTTAACATCATAATATTTTGATTTTAAGGAGAATTCATTTTAAATTATCTTTGGAAATATGAAATTTAATTTAATTTGATTAAATATTAAATTCCACTTTAAAATTACATAGAAAATTAAATTATTTGAAAGAACACAAGTAGACAATTTCAATTTAATCATTGAATCGATTTACAAATTGGTTTTTATCATATATATGGTTTGGATTTTGTAATAAGGGGTGTTGTTGCCCAAACTAGTTTATTTGGATATTATGGATCAAATATTTGTAAATATACAATATTTGATTTTTATCATAAATAGGGTTTTTATTTTGGATTCAAATACTGGAAAATATCTTATACAAAATATGATGGGTGGATTTTTGCATGTTATAAAGATATGTAGGAAAAACTTTTAATCAGACAAGTTTATATGGATACAGTCATGTGGCATCTATTTGTATAGTTGGGTTATGTCCTACTGTATGGGTGAGTGCTACAGTTTGTGGTATCAGAGTTTAGATTTAGGCAATTGTAGACCTAAGTGGACAATAGGGTTATCATGCATACATAAATGTGACTCATTTGATTATGACTTGGGCTTCTTCTTTATTAACTTGTAGGACAAAAGTGAGGTGGCATTTCAATTAAATGATATGGCTAAGATCTATAGCTCTCCATATGTCAGGGCATCAAACCAGCCCAATGCAGCTAGTGTTCATGGTCTAGGTGTAATACTTATTTTTACCAGTAGGCTCCTGAACAAGCTGAACAGGGCCAAATTCCTTTGATGCAACAAACTACTAGAGTTGTACCACAACTAGTATCAATTCCTCCACCTCCACCACCAAACGGTACAATTAGACATGCTTCATAAATATGGAGCCACAAGTTTTTTGGGAATGAAAGATGATGATCCTACTACTCCAGAATACTGGATTGAAAAGATTGAGATGCTCTGTGATGAATTTGAGGTTGATATTGACTAGAAGGCCAAGTATGTCACATCTCTATTGTAGGAGAATGCTTATGATTGGTGGAAATCAATTTTGTTAAAATGAGAGGTTACCTAGCTCATGGCATGTGACTTCTTTATTAGTGAGTTTAAGGAGCAATATGTCCTTTGGATCTACATAGATGAGAATAAGAGAGAGTTTATGAATTCAAGCAGGGCAAGATGACTGTGATAGTGTCAGAGGGAGTTTAGTCGACTGAGTAAATATGCTTCAGAGTTGATCACAGATAAGATAGACAAGTGTAGAAAATTTGAGGATGACCTCAATGCAAATATTGAGGACTATATGATAGTGCTTGAAACTGTCAATTTCACTAAATTGGTCTCATTTTCCATTAGTGTGGAAAAGAGGAAAAGAAAGAGGGCAGAAGAAGCCTCCAAACAGGTAGTAGCTCCACTGGCCTAGTCTACAAATAAGAAAGGTTGGTACAACCCAAGACAGTCTCAGGGTAGGAGTTAGGGACAGAGCATGAGTTATACATAGCATGGACCACATAGGAGAGAGAAGCCCTCTAAAGCTATATCTAAAACTGGTAGCACTCAAACCCAGGCTATTAGAGAGAGTTACCAGTTTGTGCATTGCTCCAAGAGTTATAAGGAGAGTGTTGGATGAATATAGGTTCTTACTTCATATGCGGATCTAAATAGCATATGAGAAGGGATTGTCTTCCAATTATTAGTAGTGCACTTACTAAGACTACATAGTCAGCTCTAACTCAGACTAAACAATAGACTAGAAAAGGTCATACAGGACCTACCCAGATAGTTTTAGAGACTATTAATAGGTTATGACCGAGCTGAGTTCCAACTAGAGCTTATGCTATAAGGGCTAGAGAGGACCAAAAAGCTATTGATGTGATTGTTGGTATGTTTTCTCTTTATGACTAAGATATTTGTCCATTAGTTGATCCAGGTTCCACACATTCTTAAATATGCGTAAGCACACCTAGACAACATAACATGGTTAGTGAGAAACTTAAATATGATATTGAGGTTACAAACCCCCTAGGGCATAATATGATGGTGAATCGGGTATACATATGGTGTCCAATAATTGTTCATATGAGAGAATTCCCTATAAACTTGATGGAGTTGTTCTTGCATGAGTTTCATGCCATTTTGGGCATATATTGACTTTCACATCATAGGGTAGTTGTAGACTATAAGGCAAAATTTTTGGTACTTAAAACTACTAAATAGAGAGAGGTAAAATTGGAAGGGGAGTTGTTCCCATAGTCTCCACAGTTATTTCTATGATGAAAGCTAAAAAATGATGAGAAAGGGATGTGAAGCCTATTTGACTCATGTGGTTGAGACTAAAAAAAAAGGTCCATATCTTAAGGATATCCCCATAGTTAGAGAAGTTTTAGATATTTTTCTAGATGATCTACCATGTTTACCACCCGACAGAGAGGTTAAGTTCTCAATTAAGCTCACCCCAAGCACAATGCCTATTTTCATAGTGCCATGCAAAATTGCACCATTTGAGTTAAAAAAGCTAAAAGCTCAGTTGTAGGAATTACTAGACAGGGGTTTCATTAGACCTAGTGTATCTCCATGGGGTGCATCAGTGTCATTTGTGGAAAAAAAATAAGTTATGCATAGATTACAAACAACAAAATAAGATGGCAATTAAGAACAAATATCTGTTGCCATAAATTGATGACCTGTTTGATCAGTTGAAGGGTGCATGTGTATTTTCTAAAATTGACTTGAGATTAGGGTATCACTATCTGAGAGTTAGAGTGAAAGACATAGCTAAGATAGTGTTTAGAACTAGATATGGGCATTATGAGTTTGTAGTTATGCCATTTGGATTGACCAATGCTCCAATAGTCTTTATGGACTTGATGAACAGGGTATTTAGGCCTTATCTAGACTAGTGTGTTATGGTCTTCATAGTTGATATTTTGGTGTATTCTAAGACACTTGAGGAGTATGATTAACACCTAAGGATAATGTTGCAGGCCCTCGTAGAGCAGTAATTATATGCCAAGTTTCAAAATCTGAGTTTTGGCATGATGAGTTAGCTTTTCTTATGTAACATCCAGTGATTTAGGCCCCAATTTTGTGTGACCGTAGTGGAGTACGCAGGGTCAATCGGAGTCTAAATTTGAACTCATCAAAAAATGTTTAATAATAAGGGAAAATAATTAAGGGTATTATTATTTGGGAATTAAAAAGATTAGTGCTAGAATTAGAAAAAAATTAAATTTTCTATGGACAAAATTGGTATTATGGCAATT
This sequence comes from Triadica sebifera, assembly GCA_023653625.1. Lineage (NCBI taxonomy): Eukaryota > Viridiplantae > Streptophyta > Magnoliopsida > Malpighiales > Euphorbiaceae > Triadica > Triadica sebifera. The sequence goes on along the minus strand of CM042899.1, from coordinate 7,635,923 downwards.
GTTGGGGGAAAAGTGTCAAGATGAGGGAAGATGTGACAAATAAGGAATTTATCAAAGTTTAAATGTTAATCAAGATTAATTAACTTAATGAACCAATGAGAATTAGAATTAATTTTAATTAGTGGGACTCACTCCTTAATTTAGGTATAAAAGTCAAAGAGAAAAAGAATTACTACATTCTTCCATAAGTCTAACTCTTCTTCTTTTTCTTTCTACCACCTTGGGTGTCCAATTCTCCATCCCAAAACACACCATTTTTTTATCCAATCTAAGATTAAAAAAGAGAGAAAATTTTAGTTTTGAGAAAGAAAAAATTCAGAATTTAAGAGTTTTTACCACAAAGGGAGCAAAGGAGCAAGAAGGAAAGAAGAAAGAAGAAAAGGAAAGGGAGCAACTTGGGACAGATTTGGTTGAACTTGGAGAACCATTAAGGTGAGTTTATTCTTCTCAAATTCAATATTTTTTCTTCCATTGGAGATCCATAAGAATGATAGATATGATTAGGTTTGATAGATTTAGGTTATGTTGCAAGATTGAAATTATAAATTTAAAGTTGTACTTAGTTGAAGAAAATTGCAGTTAAGCTTTGAATTAATGATAATTGATGTTAGTTAATTTTTTTTATAACTTAAAAACTAGAGAAATGTAACTTTAATGGAGGAATGAAGGGCAACCATAGTTAAAGTAATTTCAGGGAAATTGAAATTAACATAGAAACAACACAATTGGTGATAGATAAAGTGTGAATTAAGTGTTGGTTTGAAGAAAATGAATTGGGAACTATGATAATTTTTTTGGACAACCATGACATATTAAGAGGGAAGTTTAACCTTAGTACATTTTGGCTAAATTAAGGTGTAAAACATATTAGGAGCATTACAATATTATGTAGACATGAAAAACATTGAAAATGGATGATAGGATTGAGATATGGTATTGGTTGTGTAGGAAAACCAAATGAATAAATGAGAGGCCCTCAAGAGGGCGAAAAAGGCAAGGAGAAAGCTAACAAGTAAAGGGAGGAAAATAAGGATTAAGGGAAGATCCAAGGCTGATTAGGTATGTGCTTCATTGATAAAAATCTTACATGTTGTTCATATGTATGTAATTTATGTATTGAGGTTTGATATGATTGTGTTTTTGATATGGAATGTGATTAGTTGTTGCTTTTGATATTTTATATGGAAATGAGACTAAATGGTGTGAAATAATTGAAACAATGTATGTAATTGTGATCTGGAAATTTTGGTATAAAAATGAATGCAAATGATGAATGCAGTTGAAAGGTATATTGATGCCAATTGATGACTTTGTTACAAAATTCCAGGAGCAGTCTTGACATTTTGTCCAGAATTCCTTTTCATCTGTTCTTTATTTGAATTGAAAGAAAATACATAGGGATTTAATTTTATTTAGACCATAAAATCTAAATATGTCTGAATTTGCCCAAAAAAAATACATAAACCACAGACCTAAAATCTGTCTAGAAAATTCTGGGCAAAACTTTTAGCGATGATTCAGTGTTCATTTGGCCATAACTTTTGATAGAAAACTGGGATTTCAATGATTTTTATGAATCTGAATGTTGAGACAATAAGCTTCAAATTGTTAGAAGACCATACCTTCAAATTCAAATGATAAAAGGGCTAAAAATGAAGCCCAAAATTCGGGCTGAAATATGCCAAAGATAAAAACTTGAAATATTGGGTTTTTGCATGTGGTGTGATAAGTATATGTAATAATTAATGTGAATTTTTACTTTAATGGTAATATAAATGTTCAATAAATAATTTATGTGTGATATTCTAATGCAATAACAATGAGAACAAAGAACAAAAATAAATAAGCTTATTGGTGAAATTTGGTAAAATTATCAATTTTTGAAAATAACGTAAATTAATATAAAAATAGTTAAGCCCTATGACACCTAATCTAGAACTAGAAAAGAGAATAGTTTGGCATGCCAATCAGGGGATATCAGGCACTCGGTGCCAAATATAAAAACAGAAAATGGCAAGTTTATAAATGTGTTCGGTGCAAAATTATTAAGCCAGTAATGACAATATTATGAAAGTCGGTAATGACATTGTTATGAAGAGTTGGGCATAATATTATGAAAGTCAGAATGACAACCCCGTTATTTCTATTAGTTAGTTCGGTTATAGGTGTTATAGGCATAAGAAAAATGAATAATAATAATATTATTAAAGTACGTCATTGTGATAATGTTATATTAATTAAAATTGTTGAACCTTGAGGGGTATTTCCATCATTTTGATGATAACAAATAAAATAGCAATAATGTATTTAACATACTTGTTTTCTAAGTTTATTGAACAGGGTATGGAATATGATAGCAAGAATGGAGAATGGAAGACTAATCTTAAAAAGACAAAAAAATGAAGAAATAGCATGTTCCTGCCCGTGATGAAGCTTAGCGCCAACAATCCAACATTTACAGTTCACGGCCATGAAGAATGATAGCAAGTGTGAATGATCATATCAGTCATGCCCATGAAAGAAAGTCACGCCCATGAAAAGACATGACAAATTCTTCTAGAGAGCTTCATGGCTAGAGTCACCATTTGGACCATGGCTAGGAAGGTTATTCATGCCCGTGAAGATATAATGTCACGCTTGTGATCAAAGACTTCAAATCCTTCTAGAATGCTTCACGGCCAAAGTCACCACTCAAGTCGCGGCTTGGAAGAACAGTCACGACCGTGACAACCATAATCACGACTGTGAAAGAGGAAAGAGAAACATGTTAGGCGCGAAAATAAGAGTTGGTGCAACGGCTATTTCCGCATTAAATGCAATCAAACGACTATAATTCATCATGGAAGTATAAATGCAAGTCATTTATGAATCTAGAACAAGAGAATAGTTAATACTTTGAATCAAAATCTTGTTGTAAGCCATTTGTGCATTGAATACTTTCAAAACAAACATATATTCTCTGTGAAAATCTTTTTGCTCATCATTCTCTGAGCATTAAAGATTTGGGTATTTTGGGGTTAAGAATAGAACACTTGTAAGGGTTATTTGTGTGACCCTTTAAAACACAAGGAATTTGTTATTTGTGTGAGCCATTAAAACACAAGGGATTTTTGGGTTAGGTGTGATCCATTGTTAGAAACACAATAGTTGGGAGTGAGCTTGTAAAACTCCATTGTAACACTTAGAGTATTAGTGAAACTCCCAATTGAGATTGGGAAATGGAGTAGGGTTAGTTAACACCCGAACCTCTATAAAACTCTTGTGCCTTATCTTTCTATCCCTACTCATCTTAACTTTTCTCTCTACACTGAAAAGTTAAAATTTTTAATATCCAATTCAACCCCCCTTTTTGGTTAAATATCTGGGCAACAATTGGTATAAGAGTGAAGTCTAGCATCGAAGCCTAATCAGTGCTTGTAAGGATCAAGATATGGCCAATGAAGGATTCCAAAGTCTCAAGCCTTACTTTGATGGAGGAAATTATGCTCATTGGAAGTTTTGAATGGAGACATATCTGGATAGTGAAGAAATTGAAGTTTGGGATAGTGTTCGAAAAGAATGGACACCACCAACTAGAAGAGGAGTTGATGGTGAAGAAGAAATCTTATTAAGAGATGATTGGACAAAGCCTCAAAGAAAAGCAAACTTCAAAAACAAGAAGGCAATGACAATTCTCTCAAGCTCATTATCCATTGAAGAATGTGGTAGAATACAACACTGCCCAATAGCTTACATCATGTGGAAAACATTGGAAAACTATCATGAAGGAACTAAGCAAGTTAAATCCAAGAAGATTCAACTTCTTACTTTAGAGTATGAGCTTTTCAAGATGAAATCCAATGAGTCAATTACTGACATGACCAATCGTCTTCTAGCCATCATAAATGGCATGAGAAAACTTGAGAAACACCTGAGCTTTGAAGATGTAAATAACAAAATCCTGAGAAGTCTTCCACTAAAAGATTATGGTTCAAGAGTTGCCGGTATATAAGAGGCAAATGAAGACATGAGCACCATGAATACTTATGTGCTTATTAGCAAACTTCTCACTCATGAAATGGCAGTAAAAAGAGATAGAGAGCTTGAAATAGAGCCAGAAAAAAGAAAGCCTCTAGCACTAAAAGCCTCTACTTCAAAATCTCAAGAGGAATTTGAAGATGATGAAGAAAAGAGTGATGATGCAAATGAGGACATTGTTATGCTTTCAAGAAGGCTAAAAAGAATCATTGAGAAAAGAATGAGCAATTCTATAAAATTCAGGCAAAGAAACCTCAAACAGACCTCTAATGATACACAAAGAAGTAAAAAGGACGTAAAGTGCTATGAATGTGGAAAGAAATGGCATATTAAACCGGAATGTCCAAGGCTCAAGAAGCACAAGAGCAAATACCAAAGAGATAATGGGGAGAAAGGTCACAAAGCCACATGGGCTGACGAAAGCTCTTCAAGTGAAAAAGATGACAATGAAAGCGAAGAGGTCAACCTATGCTTCATAGCAATAGAGGATCACGTCTCAGATAAGGTAAGATCACTTCACTCATACTCTTTCAATAATGATAGTAGTGATAATGATAGTAATAGTAAAGATGATGATGATGAGCAAAGCTTAATAGAAGTATTGAATCTAGAACTAGAAAAATATAGAAGTAAATTCAATACTTATAAGAATAACATTTCCGATTTGAAAATCAAAATAGATGCTTTAGAAAAGGAGAACTTTAAGCTTAAATCATCTAATGAATCTCTTCAAAATTCATTAGATGAATACTCTTCAAAACCCTCAACTAAAACCTTGCTTAAAGAAAACAATACTTTGAAAAATGAAGTTGAGGAACTTAGAAACTGCATTTCAAAATTCCACAAAGGAAAGGAGAGCTTAGATACTCTCATTGTGTCTCAAAGACCTCCCTTAATTAGACATGGTCTAGGATTTAAGGGCACATCATCATCTTCTCACAAAACTATTTTTGTTAAGTCAAGTGAACCTCACATCTCCACATTTCATGGAACAGCACCAAGGGATAAGTGCACTAAATACACTAAATCTTCTATACAAAAAAGAAATAATCAAGGATTGGTAAGCCTAAGAAAGAAACCTCAAAAGGGTAATCATGCCTTTATGTATAAGAAGCATGGATCTAGAAAAGCACCAATTAATCATGATTGTGCATGCCATTGTTCTCAAACTCAGTCTAATAGGAATATGGCATTCAAGAGCATTGTAAGACCAAAAAGCATCTTTAGACCTAAACAGTGTAATTGTTGTATGAAATTTTGTCACATAAATAAACATTGCTGGATAAGGAAGGCTCATTGGGAACCTTCATATGCTAACCCCCAAGGACCCAAGCTCATTTGGGTACATAAACACCATACTTAAATTGTGATTCTATAGGTATGCCTCAAGTCCACAATAAACAAAAATGCTTGGCTAGTAGACAGTGGATGCTCAAGGCATATGACAGGAGATAGAACTTTTCAATGAAATCGAAAGTATTGATGGAGGTAAAGTTACCTTTGGAAATAATGTTGAGGGTAAGGTAATTGGTATTGGTTTTATTGGTATTAATGGTACTACTTTTATTAAAGATGTCTTACTTGTTGATGGTTTGAAACATAACTTGTTGAGTGTAAGTCAATTATGTGACAAAGGAAATAAAGTAACCTTTACTTCCAACGAATGTCTTGTAACCTCTATTAATGGTCAAGAGATATTTAAAGGAAATAGAGATGTCAATACCTACATAATAGACTTACTCAAAATATCTAACCATTCCTCTAAGTGTCTTGTGATTACTAGTGATGAATCTTGGTTGTGGCATAGAAGGCTTGGTCATACAAACATGGACTTAATTCAAAGCCTCAGCATAGGAGAACTAGTAAAGGGACTACCCAAAGTCAAATTTGAAAAAGACAAGACATGTGAACCTTGCAAAAGAGGGAAGTAACACAAGTCATCCTTCAAATCCAAAAATGTAGTAAGTACCTTAAAATTTCTACAACACCTTCATCTAGATTTATTTGGACCTACTAGAATTGCAAGCTTAGAAGGTAAACACTATGCCTTTGTCATCGTAGATGATTACTCTAGATTTACTTAGGTAATTTTCTTAGCTCAAAATGAAAAAGGATATTGCATTTCAAAAATAAAAAGTGACCATGGCAAAGAATTTGAAAATGAAAATTTTGAAAGTTTTTGTCTTAAACATGGCATTTCACATAATTTTTCATCTCCTATGACACCTCAAAAAAATGGGGTAGTTGAAAGGAAAAATCGAACTTTGATTGAAATGGCTAGAACAATGCTCAATGAGTATGGTTTACCAACTTATTTTTGGGCAGAAGCCACAAATACTGCTTGTTATATTTCAAATTGAGTTTTCAAAAGACATCTCCTAAAAAAAACTTCATTTGAGCTATGGAATGGAAGAAAGTCCTTGATATCATACTTTAGAGTATTTGGATGCAAGTGCTTCATATTAAATACCAAGGACAACCTTGAAAATTTTGCTTCTAAATCTAATGAGGGTATCTTTTTAGAATACTCTACAACTAGTAAAGCATATAGGGTATTTAATAAAAGGTCATTAACTGTTGAAGAATCTATGCATGTTATTTTTGATGAATATAGTAGACTTGATCTTGTGAAAGGTAGTGTTCTTGATGATGTAGTAGGTACTATGGAAAGACTTGATCTTGGAAATGGAAGAGAAGAAATTGGTCAAGAAGATTCACATCAACATGTTTCTCTACCTCAAGCTTAAGAGGAAAATAGGCAAGAGCTCCCAAAGGAATGGAGATTGACAAAAGATCACCCCAAAGAGCAAATCATTGGTGATCCTACAAGGGGAGTAAGTACTAGATCTCATCTCAAACATTTAGCTTCTGACCTTGATTTCGTTTCTCAAATTGAGCCTAAAAATATTGATGAGGCTCTTAATGATGAAAGTTGAGTGATTTCCATGCAAGAGGAACTCAACCAATTTGAGAGAAGTAAGGTATGGACCTTAGTACCTAGACCCAAGGAGCATCAAATTATAGGTAGCAAATGGGTGTTTAGAAATAAACTAGATGAACAAGGTTCAATAACTAGAAATAAGGCTAGATTGGTTGTAAAATGGTATAATCAGGAAGAAGGAATAGATTATGAGCATCAAATTATAGGTAGCAAATGGGTGTTTAGAAATAAACTAGATGAACAAGGTTCAATAACTAGAAATAAGGCTAGATTGGTTGTAAAAGGGTATAATCAGGAAGAAGGAATAGATTATGATTAGACTTATGCTCCTGTAGCTAGATTAGAAGCCATAAGAATACTTTTAGCATATGCATGCCACATGAATTTCAAACTCTTTCAAATGGATGTAAAAAGTGCCTTTTTAAATGGTTTTATAGAAGAAGAAGTATATGTAGAACAACCACCAGGTTTTGAAAGCTATGATTTGCCTAATCATGTATTTAAACTTTCAAAAGCTTTATATGGTTTGAAACAAGCCCCAAGAGCCAAGTATGAAAGACTAAGTTCATTTCTCTTAGAGAACAACTTTACAAAGGGAAATGTTGACACTACAATATTCATTAAAAAACATAAGCATGATATTCTAATTGTTCAAATTTATGTTGATGATATCATATTTGGGTCTACTAATGAATTGCTTTGTCAAGAATTTGCTAAGTGTATGACTAGGGAATTCGAAATGAGCATGATGGGTGAGCTAAAATATTTCCTTGGTATACAAATAAAACAAGGCAATGAAGGCATATTCATCAACCAATCCAAATATGGCAAAGACTTGATTAAGAAATTTGGAATGGAATGATGTAAGAATGCTAAGACTCCAATGAGCGCATCAACAAAATTGGACAAGGATGAAAAGGGTAAAAGCATTAATGAAAAGCTCTATAGAGGCATGGTCAGATCACTTTTATATCTTACTGCCTCTAGACCTGATATAATGTATAGTGTATACTTATGTGCTCGCTTTCAATCATGTCCTAAAGAGGATCATTTAAATGCAGTAAAAAGGATTTTTAAATATTTACATGGCTCATTGCATCTAGGTTTATGATATCCTAGAAATTCATCCTTTTACATCATAGGATATTTAGATGCTGATTATGCTAGAAGTCTTTTAGATAGAAAAAGTACTTCAGGTACTTGTCACTTTATTGGAGAGTGTTTAGTTTCTTGGTTTAGCAAGAAACAAGTTTTAGTTGCTCGTTCTACCGCCGAAGCGGAGTATGTAGTGGCAGGATGTTGTTGTACACAAATCCTTTGGATGAAACAACAATTTAAGGATTATGGTCATAGTATGAACCATATACCTATTAGATGTGACAATACAAGTGCTATAAATCTATCTAAGAATCCCATTCAACATTCAATAAGTAAGAATATTGACATTAGACACCATTTTATTAGAGATCATGTTCAATATGGAGATGTTGTATTGGAATTTATAAGCACAGACAATCAATTGGTAGATATCTTCACTAAGTCTCTAAATGAGGAAAGATTTAATTTCATAAGAAGAGAGCTTGGTATGATTGATGGATTAACTTTGTGATTGCCAAAATTATCAAACCTTGATTGATAATCTTGTGTTTTTATCTCATCTTACTAGATGTAAGGTAACAAATTGGATGGAAATATATGTTATAGGGGATAAAAGCTCCTTAGAAATGCTTTAGTCTTATTTTAGACTTTATTTTATTTAATGAGAATTTTAGGCAATTCACGCCCGTGACATATATTCACGATCGTGAACTAAATCGCCAAAAGAACCAGTAGCTTTCATGACTTGATTCACGACTGAAGGTAGTGAAGACTATGTTTCACGACCACAACCTTTTCCATTCACCCCTGTGAAACCCTCTATTCATGCTCATGATGTTTTTTCACGACCGTGAACATTTCCACCAAAAATGTATAGAAGCATTCACACTTTGTTTCACAATCACAAGTAGTGAAGTTTATACTTCATGCCCGTGACTCGTATGTCACCACTGTGATAGTTCATCATTCACTCCCGTGACCTTTAAATTTCACGATCATGAATAATTTCACCTTTCTCTTCACGGGTAGAGCGTCTCTTCAGCAAACCTTGAACACGACACTTCACGTCCGTGAAGATGTCAGCTATATAACGTTTCTGTCGTTATTTCGCTCATTCCAACTCTCCAACTTCTCTCAACTTCTCTCATTTATCACCATTGAATACCATTTTAAAGATTTTGGCCCCCTAGCAACTCATTCCATCTAAAAATATCTTCAAAAACCATTTCCATCATTAGAAATCACATCACCTTAAGGTTTATTCAAATTTTCTATCAATTTCTCACTCTTCAAATGTTTATTTTTTCAATCAAAATGGAAATCGGTTCCTCCAATGGTACAAGGAAGAAGTCTCATGCTCCAAGAAGGTACACTGATTACCTTCTAAACATTATTCCAGAGCATTGTCATCCTAGATACTCAGTGCTCAAGAAAAGGCCACTCCTTTCCTCTAGATCATTTGAATGGCAAACCATCCGTACATTCGGCCTCGAGAGAAGCATGATGGAACAGCTCTAAGCTTGTCATCTGAAAGAATTCATTGATATCCATCAACTAACTCTGAGGGAGCCAACTTTGGAATTTTTGAGCACCCTGCAAGTCTCTCCTATAGGCACGGTGAAATTCAATATTTGCAAGCATCCGAACACCCTCTCTGCCACAGAGTTTGGAGACTTGTTCAACCTTCCCTCTGATGGCATCCTAAATGACAGTGAAGTGGAGTTCTATGCTACTCAGGCATGGACTCACTTCGGGCTTGACTGCAGCTTAGATGTCAAAAAGACGAAGAGCACCCACCTTGTATCCCTAGTGCACAAGTATTTGCATAGGTTTCTAACCTATAGCATATTTGCCAGAGGAGACAGCTATGGAATGATCAGGAAGTCATAGCCCTTTCTCCTGGAGATGGCCAGAAGAGGCCTAACAGTGGCTTTATCTCGATGGTGTGCAAACCATCTTTTGTCAATTGCCACCAAGCCTACCGGAGACATTCTGATTGGCAGATATGTGAATCACATCACCTTGAAGCTCGAATAATTGAAGCAAGAAGAACACCATTTCAACCTCATACCAGCACATCCTCGAGATCGACTAGACGTCGAGTCCTTCATCGAAATGGGAGCGGCTGTTCATATCGTATTTTAGAACAACATCTACTACCGCTTCACCAACACTGCTGGTGAGATAATTTAGGAGGACAATGACTCGGATGACTTCAAAGCTGGCCTCCAAGGAATCCAGCAGAGGTTGAGCAGGAAATGGGACAATCCTCTGCCTCCACACCAAACTTGGCTCAGCAAGTGGCTGAACTCTTGGCACCATGATTTGAGCATTTGCAAGCTTCGACGGATGAGAGATTAGAAAACCTCAAGGATTTCATGGAGTCTCACATGGAGAGCCTCGAGGCGGAAGTAGGTTGCCTTAGAGATAGGATGTCCGGCTAGATTTTGTGTTAGATGTTATATTTTCTAGCTTGTTTGTTGTAGGAAATTCTAATTTCCTTTCAGAATTTCAATTACTTTGGTATTTGGTTTTCCTAAATTAATATATTTGCTTTTGTTTTTCCATTATGTTTATCTTTTTGTTATTCTTTTTATTGATGACAAAAGGGGGAGAACCTAGCAATATATTGTTCAAAGTTAAGAGTTATGCAAGTACGCAAATGAGCTTCAAATATCTTAAATATACGTTAAGTATACTTTGGATATACTTTGATGCAAGTTACACGAATGAATATGCACTTGATATACTCTTCATATACCTTAAATATACTTGGCATAACTATAATTTGTTTTAAGGAAAAATTTGGATATACTTTGCATATAACTTACATATACTTAAAACTAGGAAGCATATTTTGATGCTACACTTCATCATTCTTTACAATTCTTACACTTCAGTATTTTTTATCCTAAACATCTTTTGAGGGGGAGACTTCTCAAAGGCACATGTTACTAGATTATTTGTCACCATCAAAAAGGAGGAGATTGTTGAACCTTGAGGGGTATTTCCATCATTTTCATGATAACAAATAAAATAGCAATAATGTATTTAACATACTTGTTTTCTAAGTTTATTAAACAGGGTATGGAATATGATAGTAAGAATGGAGAATGGAAGACTAATCTTAAAAAGACAAAAAAAAATGAAGAAATAGCATGTTCACGCCCGTGATGAAGCTTAGCGCCAACAATCCAAAATTTAAAGTTCACGGCCATGAAGAATGATAGCAACCATGAATGATCATATCAGTCACCCCCGTGAAAGAAAGTCACGCCCGTGAAAAGACATGACAAATTCTTCCAGAGAGCTTCAAGACCACAGTCACCATTTGGACCACGGCTAGAAAGGTTGTTCACGCCCGTGAAGATATAATGTCTCGCCCATGATCAAAGTCTTAAAATCCTTCTAGAATGCTTCACAGCCAAAGTCACCACTCAAGTCATGGCTTGGAAGAACAGTCACTACCGTAACAACCATAATCATGACCGTGAAAGAGGAAAGAGAAACATGTCAGGCGCGAAAATAAGAGTTGTTGCAATGGCTATTTCCGCATTAAATGCAATCAAATGGCTATAATTCGCCATGGAAGTATAAATGTAAGTCATTTATGAATCCAGAACAAGAGAATAGCTAATACTTTGAATCAAAATTTTGTTGTAAGCCATTTGTGCATTGAAAACTTTCAAAACAAACTTATATTCTCTGTGAAAATCTTTTTGCTCATCATTCTCTGAGCATTAAATATTTGTAAGTATTTCTCTCTGTAATCATCTACTCAAGTGAGTTTGGGTATTTTGGGGTTAAGAGTAGAACACTTGTAAGGGTTCTTTGTGGGATCCTTTAAAAGACAAGGAATTGGTTATTTGTGTGAGCCATTAAAACACAAGTGATTTTTGGCTTAGGTGTGATCCATTGTTAAAATTTCTTAATTAAATCTTTAGCATATTTGGATTGGTTAATGAATATGCCCTCATTGCCTTGTTATATTTGTAAACCAAGGAAATATTTAAGCTCTTCCATCATGCTCATTTCAAATTCCCTAGTCATACACTTAGCAAATTCTTGACAAAGCAATTCATTAGTAGAACCAAATATGATATCATCAACATAAATTTGAACAATTAGAATATCATGCTTATGTTTTGAAATGAATAAAGTGGTGTCATCATTCCCCTTTGTAAAGTTATTTTCTAAGAGAAAAGAACTTAGTCTTTCATACCAAGCTCTTGGGGCTTGTTTAAAACCATATAAAGCTTTTGAAAGTTTAAAAACATGATTTTGCAAATCATAGCTTTCAAAACTTGGTAGTTGTTCTACATAAACTTCTTCTTCTATATAACCATTTAGAAAGACACTTTTTACATCCATTTGAAAAAGTTTGAAATTCATGTGATATGCATATGCTAAAAGTATTCTTATGACTTCTAATCTAGCTATAAGTGCATAGGTCTAATCATAATCTATTCCTTCTTCCTAATTATATCATTTTGCAACTAATCTAGCCTTATTCCTAGTTATTGAACCTTGTTCATCTTTTTTATTTCTAAATACCCATTTTCTACCTATAATTTGATGATTCTTGGGTCTAGGTACTAAGGTCCATGCCTTACTTCTCTCAAATTGGTTGAGTTCCTCTTGCATTGCAATCATCCAACTTTCATCATTAAGAGCCTCATCAACATTTTTAGGCTCAATTTGAAAAATAAAAGCAAGGTTAGTGGCTAAATGTTTGAATGGGATCTAGTACTTACTCCCCTTGAAGGATCACCAATGATTTGCTCCTTTGGATGATCTTTTGTCATTCTCCATTATTTTGGGAGTTCTTGCCCGTTTTCTTCTTGAGCTAGAGGTGGAGAATCATCTTGATGTGAATCTTCTTGATCATTTTCTTCTTTTCCATTTCTAAGATCAAGTCATTCCATAGTTCCTGCAACATCATCAAGAACACTACCTTTCATAAGATCAAGTCTGCTAGATTCATTAAAAACAACATGCATAGTTTCTTCAACAGTTAATGATCTTTTATTAAATACTATATATGTTTTGCTAGTTGTAGAGTATCCTAAAAAGATACCTTCATCAGATTTAAAGGCAAATTTTCCAAGGTTGTCCTTAGTATTCAATATGAAGCACTTGCATCCAAATACTCTAAAGTATGATATCAAGGGTTTTCTTCCATTCCATATCTCAAAATGAGGTTTTGTTTAAAAGAGGTCTTTTGAAAACTCGATTTGAAATACAACATGCAGTGTTTGTGGCTTCTGCCCAAAAGTAAGTTGGTAGACCATACTCATTAAGCTTTATTCTAGCCATTTCAATTAAAGTTCGATTTTTCCTTTCAACTACCCATTTTGTTAAGGTGTCCTAGGAGATGAAAAATTATGTGAAATGTCATGTTCAAGACAAAAACTTTCAAAATTTTCATTTTCAAATTCTTTGCCATGGTCACTTCTTATCTTTGAAATACAATATCCTTTTTCATTTTGAACTCTTTTAGCAAAGTTTTTGAAATTTTCAAAAGCATCACTCTTTTGAGCAAAGAAAATTACCCAAGTAAATCTAGAGTAATTATATACGATGACAAAGGTATAATGTTTACCTCCTAAGCTAGCAATTCTAGTAGGTCCAAATAAGTCTAAATGCAGGAGTTGAAGAGGTTTTGAGGTACTTACTATGTTTTTGGCTTTGAAGGATGATATGTGTTGCTTCCCTCTTTGGCAAGGTTCACATGTCTTGTCTTTTTCAAATTTGATTATTGGCAGTCCTTTTACTAGTTCTCCTGTGCTGAGGCTTTGGATTAAGTCCATGTTAGCATGACTAAGCCTTCTATGACACAACCAAGATTCATCACTGGTAGTCACAAGACACTTAGAGGAATGGTTAGATAATTCATGTAAGTCTATTATGTATGTGTTGGCATCTCTATTTCCTTTAAATATTTCTTGACCATCGATAGAGGTTACAAGACATTCATTTGAAGTAAAGATTACTTTGTTTCCTTTATCACATAATTGACTAACACTTAACAAGTTATGTTTTAAGCCATCAACAAGTAAGACATCTTTAATAAAAGTAGTACCATAAATACCAATAGAGCCAATGCCAATTACCTTACCCTTAACATTGTTTCCAAAGGTAACTTTACCTCCATCAATACTTTTGATTTCATTGAAGAGTTCTTTGTCTCTTGTCATATGCCTTGAGCATCCACTGTCTACTAGCCAAGCATTTTTGTTTATTGTGGACTTGAGGCATATCTATAGAATCATAGATCAAGTATGATTTCTAGGTACCCAAATGAGCTTGGGTCCTTGGGGTTAGCACATGAAGGTTCCAAATGAGCCTTCCTTATCCAACAATGTTTATTTATATGACCAATCTTCATACAATAATTACATTGTTGAGGTCTAAAATTGCTTTTTGGTCTTACAATATATTTGAATGCCATATCTCTATTTAACTGATTTTGAGAACAATGGCATGCACAGTCATGATTAATTGATGCTTTTCTAGATGCATGATTCTTATACATAAAGGCATGATTATTCTTTTTATGTATAGAAGGTTTAATATACTTATTCCTTGGTGCTGTTCCAATAATTGTGGAGATGTGAGGTTCATTAGACTTAACAAAAATGGTTTTGTGAGAAAATGATGATGTGTCCTTAAATCCTATACCATGTCTTATTAAAGGTGGTCTTTGAGACACAATGAGAGTATCTAAACTCTCTTTTCCTTTGTGAAATTAAGAAATGGAATTTCTAAGTTCTTCAACTTCATTTTTCAAAGTATTATTTTCTTTAAGCAAGGAAGCAGTTGAAGGTCTTGCTGAATATTCATCTAATGACTTTTGAAGAGATTCATTAGATGATTTAAGCTTAAGATTCTCCTTTTCTAAAGCATCCATTTTTTTTTTCAAATTGGAAATCTTATTCCTATAAGTACTAAATTTACTCCTATATTTCTCTAGTTCTAAATTTAATTCTTCTATAAGGCTTTGCTCATCATCATCATCATCACTATCACTATCATTATCATTATCACTACTATCATTATTGAAAGAGTATGAGTGTAGTGATCTTACCTTATCCGAGAGTGATCCTCAATAGCCATGAAACATAGGTTGACCTCTTCACTTTCATTATCATCTCTTTCACTTGAAGAGCTTTTGTCATCCCATATGGCTTTGTGACCTTTCTCCCCATTGTCTCTTTGGTATTCGCTCTTATGCTTCTTGAGCCTTGGACATTCTGGTTTAATATGCCATTCTTTCCACACTCATAGCACTGTACTTCTTGCTTACTTTTTTGTGCATCATTAGAAGTTTGTTTGAGGTTTCTTCATCTAAATTTTCTGGAGTTGCTCATTTTCTTCTCAATGATTCTTTTCAATCTTCTTGAAAGCATAGCAACGTCCTCATTTTCATCATCACTCATTTCTTCATCATCTTCACTTTCTTCTTGAGATTTTGAAGTAGAGGCTTTTAGTGCTAAAGGCTTTCTTTTCTCTGGCTCTGCTTCAAGCTCTCTATCTCTTTTCACTGCCAATAAGCACATCAGTATTCATGATGCTCATGTCTTCATTTGCTTCTTCTATGCCAGCAACTCTTGAGCCATAGTCTTTAAGAGGAAGACTTCTCAGGATTTTGTTGTTTACATCTTCCAAGCTCAGATGTTTCCCAAGTTTCCTCATTCCATTTATAATGGCTAAAAGATGGTTGGTCATGCCAGTGATTGACTCATTGGATTTTATCTTGAAGAGCTCATATTTTGAGGTAAGAAGTTGAATCTTCTTGGATTTGACTTACTTAGTTCCTTCATGATAATTTTCCAATGTCTTCCACATGTTGTAGGCTGTTGGGCAGTGTTGTATTCTTCCACATTCTTCAATAGATAATGAGCTTGAGAGGATTGTCATTGCCTTCTTGTTTTTGAAATTTTCTCTTCTTTGAGGCTCTATCCAATCATCTCTTGATATGATTTCTTCTTCACCATCAGCTCCTCTTCTGGTTGGTGGTGTCCATTCTTTTCGTACACTATCCCAAACTTCAATTCCTTCACTTTCCAGGTATGTCTCCATCTGAAACTTCCAATGGGCATAATTTGCTCCATCAAAGTAAGGTTTGAGACTTTGGAATCCTTCACTGGCCATATCTTAATCTTTACTAGCGCTTTTTAGGCTTAGATGCTAGACAAAGGTCTGATACCAATTGTTGCCCAGATATTGAGCCAAGAAGGGGGGGTTGAATTGGAGTTTTAAAAATTTAACTTTAATGTGCAGAAATAAAAGGTTAAGTTTTTTGGAGGAATAGAGAAATTTGAAACAAGGATTTTTATAGAGGTTCGGGTGTTCACAAACCTTACTCCTCTCCCCAATCGCAATTGGGAGTTTCACTAATACACTAAGTGTTACAATGGAGTTTTACAAGCTCACTTCCATATGGTGTTTCTCACAATGGCTCACACCTAACCCAGAAATCCCTTGTGTTTTAATGGCTCACACAATAACCAATTCCTTGTGTTTTATAGGCTCACACAAATAACCTTTACCTTGTGTTTTACAGGCTCACACAAACAACCTTTATCTTGTATTTTACAGGCTCACACAAACAACCTTTATTTATGTTTTAAAGGCTAACACAACTAACCCTTACAAGTGTTCTACTCTTAACCCAAAAATACCCAAAACTCACATGAATAATAAATGATTACAGAGATAAACACTTACAGATCTTTATTGCTCAATAAATGATGAGCAAAAAGATTTTCACAGAGAATAGATATTTGTTATGGAAGTATAAATAGCTTGTAATATGATATTGATTCAAAGTATTTGCTATCCTCTTGTACTAAAAGCATAAATGACTTGAATTTATACTCTCATGGCGAATTATAGCCGTTAGAATGCATTTAATACAAAACTAGCCGTTTCACCAACCCAAATAATCGCACCTGACATTTTTCTCTTTCATCTTTCATGGGCATGACTATGTTTGTCACAATCGTGACTATTCTTCCAAGCCATGACTGAAGTGGTGAACTTGGTCGTGAAGCATTCTGGAAGTTTTTAAAATATTGGGTCACGGGTGTGACATATATCTTCACGGGCGTTACAAACTTCCAAGTCGTGATCCAAGTGGTGACTTTGGTCGTGAAGCTCTCTGGATGAATTTGTCATGAAGGTTCACGGGCGTGACTTAAATGTGCATTTCACGGTTTGTTGTCTTCCTTTATGGTCATGAACTTCAAGTGTTGGTTTTGTTGACGGTTAGCTTCTTCATAGGCTGACACATAAGGTCACGGGCATGAACATGCTACTTCTTTAATTTTATCTTTCAAGGATTAATCTTCCATTCTCCATTCTTGCTATTTTATTTCATACCCTGTTTAATAGACTTAGAAAACAAGTATGTTAAATACATTATTGCTATTTTATTTGTTATCACCAAAATGATGGAAATACCTCTCAAGGTTCAACACAACTAGTGTCTAGTGGTACATAACAACGTGCAAGGCATACAACAACATATACATAATATGCATGATATACTCACTGAGCTACTACTACTACATGACATGCGATCCGAATTATATATATATATATATATGATGCATATTACTACATGGCATGTCAAGCAATCTCTCAGTATCATATATGTGTTTATCACACATAATAATTTATTAATTATCTTTCCATTGCCCACCTGCTCATAACTAGACTAAAATGGATATGGGTAACTCAACCCACTGAGGCACTCTAGTTTGCTAACCTTTGGCTGTAAAATATATATAACCCATTGAGGCATTCTGGTCCGCTAACATTTGGGCCTTCAATGTATATAATCCACCGAGGTGCACTGGTCTATTAACCATTAGGCCTTCAAATATATAACCCACCGAGGCACTCTGATCCGCTAACCTCTAGGCCTTCAAATATATAATCCACTGAGGCGGTCTACCAAGATCTGGGCCTTCAAATATATATGACTAATATAGGTCATTCGGTATTGAACTCTCTTCTCAATGGCACGCCATCTATCATAACTCTAGTCCTACTCAAAGTATTGGGCTTATAATATTATCATACTCACATTGATATTATTCATTACCATATTTTATATAAATCTCATAATTTCTACAATCATATATTTTCATACCATGTTAATAGCATGCATCTGAGGCCTACTGCCTCCCAACAAATCAAATCCGATTCAAAACCGAACATATCAATTTTTTCATCAAAAACAACTTCATGCCCGTGAATAAACTTTCATGGGTAGTCCCCCCATGACTCAAGCTATGATTCAACCCTGAATCAGCACATGTTCATGACCGTGATCACCCCTTCACAGGTGTGAACCCAACCATGAAGCTGCATGTGAATGGGTCTACTTCAGCAATAAGAATGCACCTCATGATATTCATGTCTGTGAACCCACCCTTCACAGCCATGAATCTGGAAAATTTTTAAGAAAAATATAGCATCACAAATCATGCCAATTCCATATGCAATACTCATTATGGTTGACCAATGTCAGCCACCCTATCAATATTTTAGCATTCATTCAAGCTATCTAACATGACTATATCATCTCTAATCTTCAATAATAATCAGAATTGTTTCTCAAACATGTCAATTTAACCATATTCATATCAATTACCTTCATGCATATCAAACCCACATTTTTCATTTAACTACACATTGTTCATCTAAAACATGCCTTTAAAGTAAAGAACACAGAAAACACAAAGTTATGGCCTTAAGTGTTGTTATGTACAAACCTTACACCTAATATGGAAATTGGTTAAAGCTTGATCTCTTCAAGCTTGTCCTCTCCCTTTAGATGGAATTCCAGCACTTTATCCAGGTCCTAGCAAGATGAAGAAACATCTTCTTAGCCTTTGGAAATGAACCAAGATCCAGAAAAGAAAACTAAGCTTTCCCCTTTGTAACCCACAACTCTCTCCTTCTCACTTTTTCCCTCACTTTACTTAAAGAAACTTGCTCTCTCCAAGCTTCAACAATGGAAGAAGAAGAGCTTTGGAGGAAGGAGAATATGCATATGGTGTGTTATGTTGGTTAACAGAGAGTGGGGAGTGGATTTAAAGGGAATGGCAGAGAGGAAAACATTACTATCTCACTAGCTCTGTCTACCTAGGCTTCACGGCCATAACTCATCTTTCACGAGCATGAGCCTATCCTTCACAGTCATGAAGCACTCTTCCCAGTCGTGAAGAACCTTATCATAGTTGTGCATTAAAATCCGATATTCACAGTCGTGACACCCATTTGTCATGGGCATGAAATATCTTATTTCAGCCACTCTCAGCATCTCAAAACTCCACTTAATCTGCCATTTCTCACTAACCTATAACATAACTTATAGGCCATAATCTCGGGCATTACAAGTCAGGTAAAGTGGTGTCTCCAACTACTACTTGATATGTTTGCGCATGACTTATAGATAAACAACATATCTTGAACAATTCATCCCTGATAATGAGACCAAAAACTCATTGTATTTATATGCATGAATCATACTTTTATAGCTTATATATTAACACATGATTTTATTTACAGACATGTATTTATTTTAAATATACATAATACATAAAAAGAAAAATTCATTTATGAACATAACATATCTATCACTGTTTTGTTATTGTTGCGCTCCTTTGGTGGAATTATTGGATCTGCAATTCTCTAAACTTGTGCATTGGTATATATTTCCTGTTTACTATTTGCACGAGAGAATAACAACTCTCACATTGAGTTTTAGTTAAGTGATGCAAATCTTATAATAACAGTCATTTAAAATATAACTTGGAACTATAATTTATTTTGGTAATCTTTTGTAGCAAGAAATAATTATATATAAATATTTACTTCTAAAATATAGAATTAACTGATTATAAATGGATGCATTACCCTATCATTTAAAAGATAAAAGCTCGTTTTACATGTATATAGCATATAATAATTTATGCTAAAAAAATAATTTCATCAAAGGGATCGCAAATCATCAAAAATCCTCATAAAAACCACATCCATTCACTTAGTAAATCTTTCATCATATCCATATATTAAGACACTATAGACTTGCATCTATGTAATCATGGGGGTATCAAATACAAAATGTGTTAATCACATGGTCAAAGATATTCACATGATCAAATTTTATTTCACATGGTTCAAGACCATGGTAGGACCAAAGATAATCTCACATGGCCAAAGAATAATTACTCAATTGGCATACCAAAAAAACTATAGTTCATGTCTAGGCTAATATATGGGTTAAAATAAGAAAATCTCAAGAATCCTTTCATTTCATTTCAAACAGTTACAAAGTAACTATTTTCAAATATCATTTCATAAATTTATTTTGATTCATATAATCATTTTTTATAGCAGAAATTCATTTCATAACACTTTTTTATTTTATAACATAAGATATATTTAATATTATAATTAAATTAAGTATGTTTTTGATAATTACTATAAGAGTTTGTACAAATCTAATTAGTCATTTCTTACATCCGTCGTCCCCTTTCCTTTATCCGATAGGGGTACTAGTTTCGAATATGCACCTATTAGAATATACATAATTAAGTATTAGGCTTTTATAAAATAATATTCCTCTAGACAACTAAAAGATACTTTTCTAAACACTCGACATCTCTCATGAAATTTCTTGATTTCAAGGTTTAGTTTGATTAATAGCTCAAATACCCGTATCTAATATTTGTCACATCACAATTATATATTACATTTATAGAGACATGTTCATTTTTCATTATATTCCATGTAAATTATTTCTCGTCTCAATTTCCTTTCTTCGTCTTTAAACTCCATTTTTCTTTATTATACTAACTTAAATTTAATAAGTCCATAACTGCCAGGGCCAAACTAATGATGTAACATTTTTGTTCAAACCCATATATGCTTAAGTTCATATCGTTTCATCGTGTTGTATCAAAAATTATCATCTTTACAAGAATTTAATATTTTAGCAAAGCTAGAAAGGCCTAAAAAAATGATGTTACTAAAATAGTTTAGCGATGCCAAAATGTCTTCATTAAAAACCTTATCGCCAAGTTGATTTAGCAACGCTAAGAAAAAAGTGTAGCTAATTAGTGATGCTTCAAATGGTGCCACTAAATATCAACACAACTCTAGCATCACTATTTATAAAAAATGTCCTTAAATTGGGGACAAGAATCATAATGTGATGCAGTTAACGATAACACATTGGTGTCACTATATTAGTGACGCTACTTGGCATTACTAAATTGTGATATTTAATTTTTTTCAATTATAAATTAAATTAATTATTCTTTAATGACACCATATGACAATGCTAAAGACGTTGCTAAATTTTTAATTTTTTAAATATTTTATATAAAAAAATTAACATGCTTCGAAAATAACCCACATATAAAACAACATAATTAACCTAGATATCATATCATTCATCATAATTACACCATTCAACATTCATTTAATCCTAAATTAATTATTTTAGTAAACTCTAATAATAAATGAACCTACAACATTAATCCAAAATTTTATTCAACAATGTCTAAAAAAGTTATTACAAGAGGAAAATCCAACATAAGTAAAAAAAAGGCATATGGAACAGGACGGATGATCTATAGGCGAGGAAGACTAAAAAGCGATACCAATGAATTGGGACTATATGATTTGTGTCAAATCACGTACCAAAGCATGCATGTACTCCTTTATAATAACCTATAACGCTACTCAGTTTGGATCTCCATTTACTGAATGTGCTTCTCAACTAGTTGCTCTTGCTCTTAAAGGCACTCATAAACTTGCTCTTTTATCCACTAATTGACCATCCTTTCTATCTCTTTTACGGTTTGAGTGTGAATAGTTTCTAAATATATAGTGGAATTGACAGTGGATTAGGATGAACTATCTTGGTCGGGGAACAATAGTGATGCCTTGATGCCTAATCCATAAACATGATGATCATTAGAATGGGTGTCTACAACTTCTACGAATACACACCAATTCTCTATAGGTAAAAGTTCGGTCAGTTTGAATGGAGGCTTTAATCCTTCTGCAGTTGGCTGTGTTGATTGAGCAACGATCTTCTAAACACGTTCCTACAGTTAATAAACACTTATTCATCATATCTGTTTTTGCCTCCCAAGCCACTTTAATATTTTCATTAAAGGCAACATCCCACTTAAAGTACTTTTATATAAGAAAAAATGAATTATGTTGTTAGAATCCACACATCAATCAAGTTCAAACATTATAGCACATGCTATGCACATTGAGTTCTAATTCTCATCATGCCTCAAATCCTAATTAAGTTTGGCCAAACATGAAAATACACATGGGTTCATATATTAGCTATATAGTTGTTGAATTCCCTATCCATATAAACCTTAATTCCTCCTTTTAATGACATAGCCATGCAATAACAATTTTATCAATTCCATTCAACAAAAATTTCCTTCAAATTACAAGCTACACAATAGATTAACAAGTATACCCATACCTTTTTTTATGGATTCAAAATTTATCTTTCCTGATAAACAAAATTTTCCTCAGCATTTACATAAAACTCTCCAAAGTAAAAGTTTCTAGCGTCTTAGAGAGTTTCCATGTCGATTCCCCCTTGTCCATTTGCTCCTTTAAGATTTGAGATATCCGAGTAGCAATTGTTAGATGAGTGCTCTAAAGGCAATCACCTTTAGCACTTATTGTACAAAATTATTTGATTAATAAAAGGCTTTTTTATTAATTTGATGCTCATTTGATATATGAATTGATAAGTGATCTTAAATCAATTAATGAAGTCCTTGATACATAACATAGCATGAAGGAAATCATGATGAGATCATGATATTGAGATTCTTATCATGTGTAATTATGTTAGAATCAAAATTATCCCTAGTCATAGGATTAATCCAGACAGACTAGCACATGTTACACTTCTTGATTGGATCAAGTAGTAGATCTCATAATCTATAAACATGATATGTTTAGAGTTAACATGTGGATGCTTGCTAAGTATAGCTAAGTACATTGGATGACCAACTATGAGACAATCATATAGATAATCTATTCAAATGTCAATGATAGTTTCATAATAGCAATGGTGCAAGTATCCTTAGACTTGAGGTACTCAAGGATATCTTGAATATTGATTCGGTATTTTGACACTATTCCTTGTTGCCTCAAAGAGATAGCTCATAAGGTGTCGATTGGATACAGCTTGAGGTATTCGAAGGTAATTGGATAACCAACAAAGGATTCACCATTATTGATAGAAGGAGTGTATACCCATTGCCTCTTGTCCTAGTCATTACTCAGGAATCTCTAGCCGAAGTGGAAATGTCATAAAGATAGTCTTCAATGACATATCTAATAGAGTAATGAGCCTCAAGGACAAGAATTAACATTACTTGGACTAGACGTGACAAAGTCAGTCTAGTGGGAGTTGACACATTTCCATACTCTGAACCAAGTGGGGTATAGAATGGTGAAAGGAATAATTGCACGGAAATTATCTATGGAAAGGTTCGTAGTTAAACCACTGACTTTCCGGTCAATTGGGGGTCATGATGTGTTGCTAGATACCGCTCATGACCTGCTTAAATCAATTGTTAATTTAAGTGGCCAACATAATCGGGAACCTAATGGGTCACACGCATTGAAGATATGGAGAGTGCGTAAAATGGTATTGGATAGGATCCAAAATATGAGAGAATTATTTCGGGATGGATCGCGATGAGATCGTATGGAAAAATTATTCGGGAAGGTCATAGGTCCGTGCAGGCTAGGCAGGCTACTGGCCTACCTAGCAGACCAACTGGGCTGCCCAGCGCACTGCTGCCTCCCACCCATTGGCCAACAACAAATTTTGGCCTTAATTAGGCCAATTATGGCCAATTACTATTCATTCATTTCCCTTTTCTCCATTTTTGAGTTTTCATCTTTTCTTTGAATTTGATTCAAATAGAAAAGACATCAAATGGCAGAAAATAGACATAAAAATATATTTTTGTGAAAAAAATATTTGTAAGACAACAAAATTCTCTTAAAAACACTTTCAAAGCTAGCACCTTGAATTTGTTCAAACTATTTCTCTTGATAGTTTCTTCTTCATTCTTCGCATGGATTATCATTAGAGACATCCTAGTATGGATTTTTGTGGTTTTCTACAACCCAATAAAGTGAAGATTTGAAGAACAAATAAGAAATTACAAGGTATAATTTTTAACATTTATATTTATATAAATTAGTTTTAATGGTACAAGTATGATCTTTTGTTTTGGGTTGTGAAAATTATATTTTTCCACTGGTTTTATGAATATGATTCATTCTTCAAAACCCAACATTGATATCAAAGCCTCCTTGTATCCATTAAAATTAATTTTAATTGAAAGTGCAATGGGATTGCATGTTTTTGATGATTTTCAATCAATAGGTTTTGAAAATTTGAAATTAATTTGTAAAATAAGTTTTACACATTTTTCTTTCTTTAATATGATGATGGGATGATTAATAATGATTATTGTTATTGAAAAATGATTTGAATGTGATTCAAATAATTAATTTCGGATTTATTTCAAAAATGCCTAAAATTGTCTTGTTTATGAACATGTGTTGTTGTTTGGCTTAATTGATGGGGCTTGTTATATTTTTATTATAATTTAATTATG
The DNA here is from genome assembly GCA_023653625.1 of Triadica sebifera. Classification (NCBI taxonomy): domain Eukaryota; kingdom Viridiplantae; phylum Streptophyta; class Magnoliopsida; order Malpighiales; family Euphorbiaceae; genus Triadica; species Triadica sebifera. Next base: position 7,611,164 of record CM042899.1, on the reverse strand, counting down.
AAAAACTTATTTATACATATTTAGAATATTTTTATGTCTCTGTAAGTGTCCAATAATTAATTAAAAATTATTTTAATTAATTTTTCAAACAAGCACAAAAATGGGACTGTTTAAGCACACCTGGTTGGGCTGTTTTGTTTGATTTTTTTGTATGTGTTTATTTTATTTTCAGCATCTTGAAATAATTTTTATGTGATTAAAAATATGTTATTTTGATGTTAGATGTATTCCAAAATTATTTTACAAGCACTTGAAATTTTAAAAATTCTAGATATCAAATTAGTCATTTTGAGCGTTTAAGTGTGTTGGTTCGTTTGTCTTAGTAATTTTGGCTTGTGCCAAAAATATTTTGATGAACTTGAGCTGACATAAAAATGATTAGAATGATGATTTAATGTTCTATAAATTTTTATAATTTTTAGAAATTAATGTTGAATTAATTTAAGTTGTGCAATTGTAATTCTGATATGACTGGAAATTGGTATGTATATTAAAATTAAATTGTTTAATTTTAACATCATAATATTCTGATTTTTAGGAGAATTAATTTTGAATTATTTTTGGAAATATGGAATTTAATTTAATTTGATTAAATATTAAATTCCACTTTAAAATGATATACAAAATTAATTAACCGAAAGAACACATATAGGCAATTTCAGTTCAAGTGTTGAATAGATTTACAAATTGAAATCCAAAATTGTCATTTTTATTTTGTGCATTAGAGAATGCATGTTAGGGGTGTATTAAAAGGCTTGATGGATGATTATGGACTTATGCCCAATGTGATTGAGCATGCATGGAATTATTTTGTTATATGGTAAATAGGGTCTGCATGTCCCTACCTCTCTTTCTTTCTTATGTATTTCTCTTCTCATCTTACTCCCCTTAAATGTAAATTGAGATTTTCTATAATTTGAAATATGTAATTAGATTACATAGAATTATGATAGAATGAAGATATAAATGAGCAAGAAGCAAAAGAGGCGGTACCATAAACAAGAAGACTTAGAAATAGGAATTTGATTTCTATTTTAGGTTGTAAGTTCGTGCATATACCTAGGTAAGACCTAGTCAATTTCTCTTTGGCTCAAGAGATAGACTTTAGTATGTCCATAATCATGCCATATAGTTAATGTAACTATCTTTATATATCAATGTGATGAATGTATGACATATAAAACCATGAAATGAGAACTTGATGAGACTTAACAAAGAAATCCCTTACTAAATAAAAATTAAGTCTTACGTTTTCCATTAATATAGGGAGAACCAGAGTTCTTCTAAAGTTAAGGTGGTTGAGTTGCCTCAAGCTCACTCTATAAGAATGTGTTCAATCCATTGAAATTAGATTTCACTATTAATGGGTTAGACTTAACCGATATTATTAACTTGTTGGATTTGCACCAAGGTTAATGTGTATTGGAGGTGAAGTTGGGTTTGTATACATGAGATGTACACATATCAAGAGTCAATAGCCCAATGTATGTGCACACATCAATAAGTTGATAGGACAAGATTCGATTGTTGCATGAATAATGCAATTGGTATGGATTAGATACCTACCAACCAAACTAAGGATAGCTTGTTGAGTTGCCTCAATGTTATTCTTAGCTAGTTGGATATCGACCCACTAGGAGAACTTCCATATAAGTTCTCTCGGGTTCATAATGAGGGCTATGGATTCGCAATAAAATAGTAGAAGCCATAATGCGATTTATTAAAAACCTAATAAACATGCATTTTATGTACATTCTAACATGTTCTATTTTACATCTAGGTTGTTAGAATCATCATCATGAAAAATGTGAATTTGCGATCGCCAATGGAATCAAATAAGTTGACTGGGCCCAATTTTTTGGATTGGCTAAGGAATCTGAGAATAGTTCTCAAATTCGAAAAGATTAGCTATGTCTTAGATGAGGAACTCCTTAATCCCCCTGCTGCTAATGCTTCTGAATATGTTCAAAAGGCATATCAAAAGCATCTCGATGATAGTGAGATGGCAAGCTGCATTATGCTTGCTACTATGTCAGTGGAGTTGCAAAAGCAGTATGAGGCTATGGATGTTAATTCCATAGTATACCATCTAAGAGAGCTTTTGATGAGCAAGCACATTCTGAAAGGTTCGAAACTTCAAGGTTTCTCTTCCACACTAAGATAGTTGAGGGGACATCTCCAGTGCAATATGCATTGAAGATGAATGGCTATATTGAGAGGTTGGCCACCTTGGGATTTGTGATGGACCATGAAGTAAGTATTGACTTAATTCTAACCGGTTTGTCTGATAGTTATTCACATTTTGTGCTTAACTATAGGATGAACCAAATCTCTACCACTATTCCTGAGCTGATTAACTTGCTTAAAATAGCTTAGCCATCTATCAAGAAGGACAGTAAGGTTGTGATGCTGGTGGACTCTTCAAGTTCTAAAAGGAAGAACCTTAAAAAGAAGAAGAAATCCATGAAGCCTAAGGGAGGCATGGCCAAAAAGTAGGCCAAAGAGATTGCTCCAAAGGGGACATGATTCCATTGTGGCAAGGATGGCCATTGGAAGAGAAACTGCAAGGCTTACTTGGAGTCCTTGAAGAAGAAGGCATTTGATGCCCCATCTACTTCAGGTATTTTTGTTATTGAAATTAATACTGTTTTCGATAATAATATATGGGAATTAGATACCGGTTGTGGCTCACACATATGCACTGATATGCAGGGCCTAAGGAACAGTAGACAGCTCAATAAGGGAGAGTCAGACCTACATATTGGAAATGGAGCAAGGGTCGTTGTATTAGCTATAGGAACATATGTATTGACCCTCCCTTGTGGGCTTATATTAAATTTGGATAATTGCTATTATGTACCTGTTTTGACTAAAAACATTATTTTTGTTTCAAGACTAAATAAATATGGTTTCCTTTTAGCTTTTAGTAACAATTGTTGATCTATTATGTTGAATGGAATTCTTTATGCTAATGGTAAATTATGCAATGGAATATACATATTAGATATGTTAAATCCAATTTTAAACATCAATGATAATAAAAGGAAAAAACAAGAAATGTTGAAATGATCTTATTTATGGCATTGTCATCTTGGTCATATAAGTGAGATACGCATGGCTAAGCTACACAAAAGTGGTAGTTTGGGGTCATTTGATTATGAATCATATGACACATGTGAATCTTGCTTATTAGGCAAGATGACTGAATTACCCTTTAAGGGAAATGGTGAATGTGCTAATGGACTTTTATACTTAATACATTCAGATGTATGTGGTCCAATGTCTACACACGCTAGAGGTGGTTTCATCTACTTCATTAGTTTTATCGATGACTACTCACGATGTGGGTACGTGTATCTTATGAGATACAAATCTGAAGCTTTTGAAAAGTTCAAAGAATTCATAAATGAAGTAGAGAAACAACTTGGAAAAAGTATTAAAACACTTCGATCAGATCGAGGAGGTGAATACTTGAGCCAAGAGTTTCTAGATTATCTGAGGGATAATGGGATTTTATCTCAATGGACTCCACCTTACACGTGAGTTTCTAGATTATCTGAGGGATAATGGGATTTTATCTCAATGGACTCCACCTTACATGTCACAACACAATGGTGTGGCTGAAAGAAGAAACTGAACCTTGCTAGACATGGTAAGGTCTATGATGAGTTTTTAGGAATTGCCTAAATCCTTTCGTGTTTATGCACTAGAGACCGCCATTTATATATTAAATGGAGTTCCTTCAAAGTCAGTTGATGTTACTCCATATAAGATATGGTATAACAAGAGGCCCACATTTTCTTACATGAGAATTTGGGGTTGTCCTGCTTATGTGAAGGGGCAATGTTAGATAAGCTAGAAGCTAAGTCTTATCAATGTTTGTTTGTGGGGTATCCAAAAGCAACATATGGATATCAATTTTATCACCCCTTGGAACAAAAGGTTTTTGTTTCAAGACATGTTATCTTTTTAGAGAGAGAATTCCTTCTAAAAGGAGATAGTGGGAACAAAATTGAACTTGAGGAAGTTCTAGATGCTTAAACAGATGATGATCAACTACCTAAACCCGAGCTTGTTACTCATACATATGATATAACAGCTCAACCTTCTGAAGCACAAGAGCTTCATAGGTCAAGTAGGATACGTACTGTTCCAGAGAGATATGGATTTCTCATTAGTGAACAGAATGACGTATTGCTCATAGAAAATGATGAGCCTACAACCTATTAAGAAGTTCTAAATAGTTCAGAATCTGACAAATGGCTTGAAGCCATGATGTCAGAAATGGATTCCATGTATGAAAACCAAGTATGGACTTTGGTTGACCCACCCGAACGAATAAAGACTATAGGGTGCAAGTGGGTTTTCAAAAAGAAAACTAACACGGATGGTAATGTGATGACCTATAAAGCTAGACTTTTTGCTAAAGGTTAGCGTCAAATACAAGGAATTGACTTTTAGCCTAGTAGCTATGCTTAAATCTATAAGGATACTCCTAGCCATTGCTACTCATTATGATTATGAGATATGGCAAATGGATGTGCAGACAGCTTTCCTTAATGGAAATCTGACTGAAGATGTGTACATGGCATAACCAGAAGGTTTTATATCCAAAGATGGAAAAAAGGTATGTAAGCTTCAAAGATCCATTTATGGATTAAAGCAAGCATGTAGGAGTTGGAATATTCAGTTTGATGAGACAATCAAACAATTTGGTTTCTTACAAAATTCGGATGAACCTTGTGTTTACAATAAGGTCTGTGGGAGTGCAATCGTATTTCTTGTGTTATATGTAGATGACATATTGTTAATGGGAAATGATGTCTCAGACTTACATCAGTCAAAATTTGGTTATCCAAGAATTTCTCTATGAAAGACCTTGGAGAAACAGTCTATATTTTGGGGATAAAGATCTATAGAGATATATCTAAAAGATTGCTTGGTCTTTCACAATCTACATACATAGATAAGATGCTAAATAGGTTTAGCATGGAGTAGTCCAAGAGGGGATATATTCCCATGACCCATGGGATTACTCTCTCAAAGTCTTTGTGTCCAAAGACACAAGATGAGAGGACACACATGAGTTTGATTCCATATGCTTCAGCTATAGTATCAATCGTGTACGCTATGATATGTATAAGACCTGATGTATCATATGCTCTGAGTGTCACGAGTAGATACCAATCGGACCTTGGTGAGGGTCATTGGGTGGCTGTCAAGAATATCCTTAAGTACTTAAGAAGAACTAAGGATGTATTCTTGTGAGCGGGTATATCGATGCCAGCTTCCAATCTGACAAAGATGACTCAAAATCTCTGTTAGGTTATATATTCACACTAAATGGTAGAGCAGTTAGTTGGAAGAGTTCCAAATAGAAAACAACTGCTGATTCCACAACTGAAGCTATCTAAACACTTTAAACATTTAAGAATACTTAAACTGTCTAAACACTTTAAACATTAAAATATGGTTAAATTTTCTATTGCCCAACTGTATGTTATATTTAAGATGATAGAAATAGCCCCTAAAGGTTCAATAATATTCCCCTTTTTGATGTGACAAACAATTGTGCAATATGCGGCTTAAGGAGAAATGATTTTCTACCCCTCAAAAGATGCTTATAAAAGATTAAATATAAATAACACAAGCATGCTACAAACTCAAGTCATAAACATAGAATTGATGAAGTTTAAGAAAATTCATTTAGCCCAAAAGAAATTATACATATTAATTTACAATTCAATAAATATTATGCAATTCAATAAAACATATATATCATATTGCATATATATTGCATATAAAATACATACTGCATATTTCTTCTCCCCTTTTTTTGTCACAATTAAAAAAAGAACAAAGACATAATTAAAAGAACAAAATAGAAGAAATGACAAACTCATAAAAAGATAGAAAAGCTAAAATGCATTACTAAAAACATAAAACTACAAGGTTTTAATTACAAAACATCAAACCTAGATTTGATTATAAAGATCAAAACAACAAAAACTTCCTACAAGATAAAGTTCCTAATAAGAAACAAAAGCTAAGAGATATCAACATTTTTCTTCATTAAGTCAAGCTCAAAGATGAGTAACCTCCTCCTAAAAGCTGTCAACACAAGACTCAATATAATCCTTAAGATCCTCCATCTTCTGGTTGATTGTCTACTAAAAGAAATCCATGCTCGCCTGAAGTAAATCAAAATGAGCACCAATGAAAGACATCAACTTCTATGTGGAGTCTGGTGTAGAGTAAGATGCCTCACTAATTGCTGAGGTTTCAGTTTCATCTACTGGGCATCAGAAGGCTCCACTCAATCTCTCTTCCTCAACTGATTTCGTTGAAGACTAGCCCTGAACTCTTTGGAGTCATCAACCTCTCAAGTAGCCTTGTCCCATAATGTCTTGGAACAATAGTAAACGTCATCCTTATAGAGGATTCTAACAGTGGCTCCCATTTTAACAAAGGACTCAATATCAAGTCGATCTCTAAGGCATGCCAAAATAATGGTGTAGATGTTGTCCTGGAGATCTAAGAAACCAAGCTTCACCACTAGGTGAGTGACATAACTCCCGATGAGGATGTCACTTGAAGGCCTTATAGTGATGGATAGGAGGTGTGAGGAAAACCATCTCTGTAAGGCTACTGTCTCATTCTTTTAAGCCCACTCAAGTAATAGTAGCTTAGACTTTTGAATTGATTCATTGCTATCACCTTTAGCAAATATGTTGTAAGTGAAGAACTAATGAATGTAGCGATCCACGAGAGAAATGAGATGTGTACTCTATGTTTTCTTGAAATACCAATTGCAATGTCCCCTAAAGGTATGCTAGATTTTATGAGGATTAAAGCCTTTACCTTCACTCTCATTGAGCAAGCCTTTATGAGGCAACTTGAAGTTATCACCAAATTTAGAGGCTGTGAGAGTGTGCTCGCATCTGCAAAGTTGAAAGGTATCCATTTCAATTGGAGAGACTTGTAAGGTGTTTAGGAACTCTAATGTAGGTTCCTTGACGATGGGCTTATAGATATTGACAAATTCTAGCAAGCTGCATTTTCAAAATCAAACCTTCATGTCCTCCTCTCAGCCCAAAGTCTTGATACAATCCCAATCAAAAGTTCATGAAGACAAGATGGGATGTTTCTTAAGAGCTATGTACCTTGGATGGTAATTTATATTTACGATAGTGATCATAGAGTCTATATGGAGCTTAAGGGCTGTGATTTTCTTCTTACCCTTAGAAAAGCTAGCTCTTGAAGCCATAGTGAAAGTCAAATGTAACACTCGTAATTAGGATCTATAAGTTGTGTTATTGATTAGTGAGAAATGGGGGAACTAAGTGCAGTTTTGAGATGTTAAAAGTGGCCAAAATATGATATTTTAGGCCCATAACAATGGGAGTCACACCGTGAATATCGGATTTTAGTACACAGTTTTGATGAGGTTCTTCATGGCCGTGAAGAGTTGCTTCACGACTGTGAAGGAGAGGCTTATACCTGGGAAAAAGGAGTCACGGTCGTGAAGCCTGGGTAAACAAAGCAGGTGAGATAGCCAGATTTTTCTTTCTACCATTTCTTTTAAATCCACTTTCATACCACTAAAATCGACCTAACACGCCATATCTTCATCTCCTTCACCTTCAAAAACTCTCTTCCTCCATAGGTGAACCTGGAAAAACTAAGTTTAAGGGAGTAAAGTGAGAGAAAAGAGTGAGAAAGGAAGCTTGTGAGCTTATGGGTTAAAAGAAGATTTTTGTATTTTTGGGTATTGGTCATTTTCCTGAGACTAGGAGGACATTTCTTCATCTTGTTAGGACCTAGAGGGAGTGCTGGAAGTCCATCTAGAGGGAGTGCTGGAAGTCCATCTCAAGGGAGAGGAAAAGCTTGAAGAGATCAAACTTTAGCCAATCTCCATCCTAGGTGTAAGGTTTGTACATAACAACACTTAAGGCCATTACTTTATGTTTTATGTGTTCTTTGATTTAAATGCATGTTTTAGATGATAAATGAGTAGATAAATCATGAAATGTGGGATTAATATGCATGATGGGAAATCTTATGAACATGATTAGATTGACATGTTTGAGGAACAATTTTGATTAATATTAATGATTAAAGATGATACATTCATGAGAAATAGCTTGATTGCATGCTGGAATGTTGATAGGGTGGCTGACATTGGTCAACCATAGTGAGTATTGCATGTGAAAATGACATAATTTGTGATACTCTATTTTTTTGGAAAAATTTCCAAATTCACAACCGTGAATGTTATGAGATGCATTCTTGTTGCTAAAGCAGACCCGTTTATGGTTGGCTTCATATCTGTGAAAGGGTGATCATGGCCGTGAACATTTGCTGATTAACGAGTTCAATCACGACTTGTTTCACCGGGGGGAGGGGGGAAATTACCTATGAAGTGGTGCTTCACAACCGTGAATGGTGATTCATGAGAAATTATATGTTTGGTTTTTAATCGAATTTGATTTGTAATGAGGTAGTAGGCCTCAGATGCATGCTTATATCATGGTATGGAAATATATGTTGTGAAAATGATTGTGGAAATCATGAAATTCATATAAAATATGGTAATGGATAATATGAATATATGCATGGTAACACTATAAGTCCAATACTCTGACTAGGACTAGAGCTTGGATAGATGACATGTCATTGAGGGGAGAGTTTGGTACCGAATGACCTTTATTGGTCATATATTGTGAAAGCCCAGAGGTTAGTGGACCAGAGCTCCTTGGTGGGTTATATATTTGAAGGCCCATAGGTTAGTGGAGCAGAATGCCTCAATGGGTTATATATTTGAAGGCCCAGAGGTTAGTGGACCAGAATACCTCGGTGGGTTACATATTTTACAGCCTAAAGGTTAGCGGGTAGAGTGCCTCAGTGGGCTGAGTTTCCCATATCCATATTTGATAATATGATATGCGGTAAAACACTTGTATGGTTCTAGATGACAGTTGATATGCCATGTAGTGATGTGCAATACATATATATATATTTATTATGGCATATCATATAGTATACGAGCTAGTGCATATGCAGATTCTGAGGTAAGTCATTCTAATAGCTCGGTGAGTATATCATGCATATTATGTTATATGTTATTGTATGCTCTGCACCTTGTTATGTACCACTAGGCATGAGTTGTTTAGCTTATAAATTTTTTATACGCAGGTTTGGAGCTTAGAGGAGGATTAACATAAAAGGATGCCCAGTGATCAGAGTTAAGGATATTCATTCAGGGTGAGTGGTGCACTTTTGTATCTATATTTTTGGTTGTCTTGTTATGAGTTGGGTAGTTATAGCTTTAAATGCTATATTTCAGAGACATGTAGTTTTATAACTACTCATTTTGTAAAACCTTGGACTTTTGTATGTCCGTATGTTTTGTATTAAACTTTTATTTTATTGAGATTGATTTCATGATTTTAAGAATGCTTTTATTTTGTTAAGTCATCATGGTCATAGTGCATGAAAGTTTTAAAAATCATAACATTTTAACTCATGTGTATTGTAGCATCTTTTGGTATAATTGGGTTTAGTCTTAATTATATCAAAGGTTGTTACATTAGGAGCTATGATTTTCTTCTTACGCTTGGAAGATCTAGCTCCTGAAGCCATAGTGAAAGTCAAAATTTGAAGAAAAACTTGAAGAAAAAGTAGAACCGTTCCTTGTTCCGGAACTAAATGTGCAAAAACTAGGGTTTTGAGAGTTCCTTAAAATCGCAATGAAAGCTTTATTAAAACTTGGGAAAAAAGGTGTATGAGGTGTTTAAAGGGTGAAACTGGTGATAATTTGAAGTAAAATGGTGAGGAAATGATAAAAAAATGGCGGGAAAAGTTAGATGATTGCAATTGCCTTTGAGAGAGAAGAAAGAAAAATGAGAGAAAAGTGAAATTTTAAATTTTATATGTCCCGATTTATGGGCATGAATAAACATTCATGGGTGTGAATCTAAATGTTCATGAGTAAAAGAAAACATGATGCAAATCATGAACCAAGATGCGAATGTTTTTGTCTCCTAAGTAGCATGTGTTCACGGCCGCGACAAAAATTATTCACGGGCATGAACATCAACTATCACAGTTTTAAAGTTGTGACATGAGGTGTGAACTATAACATGAATGCTTCTGCCATGCATGTGACACTTACCGTGCATATAACTGAGCATATGTCATGTGGATGTGACAATTGTCACACGTGTGTGATGTGCAACCCCTTTTGTTTGCAAACATAAAACTCTTTTGTGCAACTTTCTCTCTCATATGTTTGGATCAGATTTATAGTCAAACCATTGTTTTTTTTAGTTATTTGAGTGGTTATATATGTTGTTGGATATTGCCCAAGATTTGCTCAAAATCACGTAATGATTTGAATAGAAAATCCATGTGATTATTTCAGGCTAGGTCATCCAATGTGCTTAACTACTATAGAAAGCATCAACATATTAACTCTAAATATATCATACCCACAGTTTATAAGACCAACTGCTTGACCTAGTCAAGAAGTATAATATGTGCCAGCATATTTGGATTAATAATGTCATGTCTTATTAATTTTATGACTAGAACTTATTTAGGTATAAACACAATTGCACATGATAAGAACCTCACTATTATTGTAACACCCCATATTTTTAATTTTGCTTAATTAAGATTTTTCATAACTTATTTGGTGACTTAATAATTTTATCTGAGTAAATTTTTATTAAAAATAGGAGATTTATAAAAAATTACAAAATTGCCCCTGAGTACATATATATAGAGAGATTTCAAAGATTAAAGTGATAAAAATTCATTTTCTCTTTCATTCTCCCTACACGATCACCATTTTCGTTCATCAACCACATGAAATCTGATCTTCACTAAATTCGAACCAAAAGTAGTTCTCCACATTCTTATCACTCCGGTGACATCTGATTTTCCAAAAACTGACCGAATTTTCTGGATCGGAGCAGAAAAGTCAGATTTTGGGGCTGCCCTTCCATTTTGCATATTTGCTAACTTCATTTTTCAAATATGACACCGAAAATGGACTCAGGATGTCAAAAAACTTTGGTCTGAGTAATTTGAGCTCCAAAAATCTTGGTTTGAAGGCTGATCGGATCTAAAAAATTTTCATCAGAGTTGCGCGAACTTTTGTAGATCTACACATTTTCAGCCACTTCTAGGCCACAAAACTTATATATTTGGATTTCTCACACCTTAAGCTTTCTTTGGTACCATACGATCTTCAATCCCCCGTTGTCGAAAATTTTCCGGTGATCGGAGTCTGGCGATTACTAATCAGGTATTTTGGATAGAATCTTCAGCTCGTTAAACCGAGTCATCTGGTACAAACCACACCTCCTAGTTGTTTTTAGATAGTGAGATATGAATTTATTTGTAAAGTTTAGATATATTTTATTACTAAAGTCATTAATTAATTTAGTGAAAAAGTTGAGTTAGAAAAAAATATAGATAAAAATATGAAATAAGAAGAACAAGGTTTGAGAATGATGGATTTGGTGGAAATACTTTTTAGGAATTTTTGTAGAATTTTTAGATTATTAGCCTAATTATGGAAAATTTTATTGAGAGTTATTGAATATTATTTTGGTGAAATTGATGATGGAGAATAAAAGAAAATGAGTTAAAATGATTAGAAAAATTTATTTGGAATTTTTACAGTATTTATTTAATTAAGGAGAATTTTTGAGTTAGAAATGGAATTAAAGGGAAATAAATTGAGAAAAATTTGGAGAAAAAATAAAGAAAATAAAATATTATAAAAAAATTAATATTTGAAATTTTTGGTCTCGCAGAAAAGCGTGTTGACGATCAAAACTGTGATATATGCGTTAAACACACATAATGAGGAAAAATTTTTAATTATAGGATCTCGAGGTACATAAGAGCGAGAAAATCGTCGAAAAATTTAAATCTTATTAGATTTTATATTGTGTTAGGTTCAGTAGCTAATTGAAATTATCTATATTTAGGCGCAACGTCGGGGCAAGCGTCACCTCGAGATAAAGGGAAAAAATCGGCAAATACCGCTAAAACATAAAGAGGTTAGTGTAATTGTCCTTATAATATTAGCTATATATATATATATATATATATATATAAGTAATTAAAGAAAATCAGTAAAATATGAATTAATAAAGAAATTCTTAGATTCAAATAATTTATGATATTACATAAAATATATTTTATGTGAAAATTTTGAGTTTTTATAATTATTGAGTTTGAAATATTTTATTTGTGTTTTAGTAAATTTAAAAGTTAAATATACTTTATAATGATATTTATTTTGACATGAAAATAATATTTATCGATTTTATAGAAAATGAATGAAAAATTTTGCCCACATGTTAGCCTAAACGTCAAATAGGGTGTTGTTGGTATGTTAATAAGGTAGAAACTACGATTCTGTGCATTTCTATGGACCAATGAAATATTGTTATCCTGTGCATTTCTGTGGATTACCTGATACATTTTTCAGTCATGTGCATTTTTGTGAACTGAGTAATATTACATTTGGATCCTATGCATTTTTGTAGGTCATGAGTTGATATGTGATATTATACATTTTTTATTCTCTAGGAACAAGTCTAGGATGTTATAATATGTGGGTATATAAAAAAGACATTATTAAGAAATTAGAGATACTATGTATCATGAATTCAAATGAATAAATGAAAATGATATTATATTATTACCTTGACAAAAAGAGATATTATATATCATGAATTCAAATGGATAAATTTTGAATTGGTTTCATTTTAAATTTATGTTTTATTTTAATGATTATTATTATAAGGCTTTTGCACCATTGAGTTATATACTCAGCAAGAAAGTTTGTTTTCTCTTGCATAGGTTACAAGTGTAGCCGACAACGTCTAGACTTGTAGATAAGAGACGCTGATTGGTGGACTCCCATGATGGAGCCTAGTAATACCAGCGGTAGCCACCCCGAACGGGTTGGTCTTCTTATTTTATATATATATATATATATATATATATATATATATATATAAGCTTTTAAATTTTCATTACGGCATATATATACGCATACGCAATATAAAAAAATGTTGTAATTAGGGTGTGTATGCATAATATTTTATTTTATATATTTTAAATTTCTTATATTAGATATGTTTAAAATTAAAGGAATATTTTAAAAAAAAAATTTTATTTCCTGTAACACTTCTTATCCATCCAGTATACGAATGACTGTACGTAAGGGTAATGGGTGTTACAATCTTGTACATACAATTCTGCCAATCGATCTAATGAATAATTCATTCTAATTGACAAGAAGTGTGCAGACGTTGTCAATCTATCGACAGTCACCCATACTGCATCATGTTTTCTTTGAGTCAATGGTAGTCCTGATACAAAATCCATAGTGACTTTTTTCCATTTTCACTCTGGTATGACAATAGGTTGCAGTAACCCTAATGACAATTGATGTTCTACTTTCATTTGCTGACACATCAGACATCTAGTAGTATACTTTGTAATGTCTTTCTTCATACCCGGCCACCAATAGTAAGGCTTCAAATCTTGAAACATTTTATTGCTGCTAGGATGCATAGAAATAGCCGGTTCATGTGCCTCTTTCAATATCTCTCATCTCAATTCCGAGACATCAGGCAAGCATAGTCTGCCTCTATAATAGACACCACCATCAACTCCAACTGAGTATTCAGGTTTCTCCCCCTTAGAAATGGATTCTCTTATTTCAATTAGCTTGAAATTATTCTTATAAGCATCTTTGATCCAAAAAGACTAATGTTGTGGCAGCCGCCACCCCACACTCGAACCGCACGCGTGTCCGGATGAGGGAGCGCTGCTACCGGTTCGTCTTTTTTACTTCTTCAAATCAATATATTTTTTTTCAGCACTCATGTATAAATATGGGTATAAACAAAAACCAGAGTACAATTTATTTACATAAGATAGTAATTTTAACATCAGAGTAATTCTTAACAAACTTTTAAAAGTAAGATTTACAAACTCTAACATTTCTTTAATATAAAAGCCAAATACAAAAGTTTCAAAACTTGTAACCCACTTTCTCAAGGTTCAGCTGCTTTACTTGAATGGGATCACCGCTTGTTTTATCTAGCGTCTTTAGCTATCTTTCTATATCTGCGTCGAAATTAAACTCCACGCTAAGCTCTAAACTTAGTGGTGCATATAAATAAGGCAATATACTATATCATGCAACAAGCATTTACAAATATCATTTTGTGCATTAAAATGTTTGCATGCATGACTATCAACATATTCCTATTTCATACAAGTATGAATGTCATGCTCACATAGAAAATGTTATTTTCATTTATCTTTAATGGTAATTTATTCTGTTAATCTCTTTATCATTACATCTCAATCTCATATCATCATCATTTTCTTATTCTTTTCTTTTCTTATTTTCTGACATATCCTCATTATCTTGCCCATATCACTCTAAAATTTTGGACTGACTGGATACGGGTTATGGATCAGGAGCGCTCTCCGAGTTTAAGCCACCCTGTCCACTATCTGGCTCAAAAGAGCTTCTCAAATCAATGGTGCTCTCACAAGCTTAAGCCACATTGATTGAGTATAATTTCATTATAGATGAATAACCGGATCAAGGGCGCTCTCACAAGCTTAAGCCACCTTGTCCTCATTTATATGTGCTCATCGGAGCTTTCTCAAGTCAGTAGTGCTCTCCGAGCTTAAGCCACACTAACCGAGCATCCCAGACCAGTGGCGCTCTCACAAGCTTAAGCCACATTGGTTGAGATATAGTACGGTACCATTCGCCCCCTTAATGACATGTCATCTATTCTGTTTCTAGTTCGCAAGTAGAGTAATGGGCTTCTTTATATTTCACATCAATCATAATTTCTCAAATTTCAACATCTCAATTTTCTTGTTTTGCAACATATAGTCATACTCACACATCTTTTCATTCATTTACTAGATTCATCAATATTCTCATGTTTATCATCCCCATCAGATTTCATATAACATCCATGCCAATTCATATATTTCATTCGTGACAATTCATTTTTCCATATCAATTCATTTTTCTATATCACGACATATCACATTCTCACATCAATATATATATATATATATATATATATGCTTATATCCATATCATTCTTATTTCACTGGATAGACAATAACTTTCATTTACTTACCTAAATTCTTCATTTGATAACCACATTCATAAATATAAATACAGAGCGTTCACGGCCGTGATTACTAATTTCATGCCCATGAATTAGTTCATGCCCGTAATCCCAAGCCGTGAACGCTACTGGAATGAATAGCCCAAAAGCATTCACGGTCGTGATTACTCATTCACGCCCGTGAATAAGTCCTCTTCCGTGATTCAAACCCGTGAATGCTTCTGGAATGAATAGTACCATTTCCACACAGAAGTTACAACCGTGAACTCTCAAGTTCACGCCCGTGACTTTCAGCAGGAAATCTGCATATTCACATTTCATTCATTCTAACATCATCCAAATCATACTAAATTCTATTTCATGCATTTCTAAAGTTCTTTACTCAACTTATTACTTTCTAATACATGTAAATGTCTTGATCATACAAGATTTTCTAACATGCATCATTAATTCAATGTCACACATGGATCACATTCATACATGTCTAATCCTATTATTTCATGCCATAATCATCATCATTCTTGAAATATATTTATCAAACATCATGTTCAGCATGCATTATTTCAAACAAAAATAGGTTATTGCCTTAAGTTATGCACAAACCTTAATCTTTCTTCTTCACTCTTCTAGGTAGTTTTCTCTTTCCCTTTGCTCCTTAGAGCTTGTTCCTTGTCACTTGGAACTCCTACAATATTATAAATCATTATTATCATCTGATTTCCTCAAGACCCTAAACTCTCTTATTCTTTTTCAAAACCCTAATTTCTCTCTCATTCCACATGAGTCTTAGATGAGCTCAAAATTCAAACTTCCTTTAGAAAAGATGAAGAAGAAGAAGAGATACTTCTTACCTTACACTTTTCTTCACTTGATCACAACTTTGGAGATTTTCTCTCTCTACCAAACTAGATTTTTCTTCCTCTTTCTTGTTCTTTCCAGCTTCTTTAGGTGTTATGGAACATGAAGATCACTTTGTCTTGCTCTTTCCCTTCTCTTCTCTTCCTTTCTTTCTCTAGAAATCAAGGTGAGCTATAGAGGAATGGATGTAGCTGGCATGACTGGTAGAGAAAAGAAAGAAGAATGCAGAAAATGAAGAGAAGAAGAAGAAGAAGAAAAGAAATCCTTAAATAGGGTACCCAAAAAGTCTCCATGTGGGACCCACCATTTTGACCATTTCTTCCAATTTTATACTTAATCAATATTAATCCTCTTCCTTTAATGTCATGGCCGGAAATCACTATCAAAATGTGCCCAAAATTAATATGTTGATTAGCAATTAATCTTATTAATCCTCCAATTTTTGGTAAATTGCAATTTGACCCCAAAACTTATCAAATTTTGCAATTTAGTCCTTTACCGTAAATCAACTTCTTTAAACTCTATAATCACTTAATTAGGCATTTATCATTTAATTTAGCCATTACTTAATCAATTTTTTGTAAAAATCTGAATTTAGACTCTGATCGGTCAAACGCGTCAACTTCGCGACACGTGCGACTCGGGGCCTAAATTAGCAGATATTACATTCTCTCCCCCTTGAAATAATTTCGTCCTCAAAATTTACCTGTTCATTCGAAGTTAAACAACTGGGGATACTGCTTCTTCATCACTTCTTCACTTTCCCACATGGCTTCTTCAACTGTATGATTCCGCCACCAAACTTTAACTAGAGGGACTCTCTTGTTCTGGAGTACTTTCTCTTCATATGCTATTATAGCCATTGGTTCTTCCTCATAAGACATGTCTGTCTGTACCTCTATTTCCTCAATCGGTATAACGTGAGTTGGGTCTAAATGATATCTTCTTAACATTGAAACGTGGAACACATTATGAATTCGGTTTAGCTCCGGAGGAAGAGCTAATCGATAAGTCACTAGTCCTATTAAATATTGGGCTTAACTTTCCCTTTTTACCGAACCTCAATATCTTTTTCCTAGGCGAAACTTTAAGAAATACTTTATCACCTACAACATATTCTATATCTCGTCTTTTTAAATCGGCATATGATTTCTGTCGATCTTGTGCTGCCTTTAGCCTTTCCTTGATCACTTTAACTTTCTTTTCAGTCTGTTGAACTATTTCTGGCCCAATCAACTATTTCTCATTCAACTCGGTCCAACATACTGGTGTCCTACACTTTCTTCCATATAAAGCTTCATAAGGAGCCATGTCTATGCTCGTTTGATGACTGTTGTTATAGGCAAACTCCATAAGAGGTAGATGTCGATCCCAACTTCCCTCAAATTCAAGCACACAACATCTCATCATATCCTTTAGCAACTGTATAACTCACTCTAATTGTCCATCCGTTTGCGGATGAAATGTCGTGCTAAAATTTAGTCGAGTTCCCAAAGCCTGATGTAGACTCTTCCAGAACTGCGATGTAAACCTGGGATCTCTGTCGGAGATAATAGACATAGGTACTCCATGAAGTCTCACTATCTCATTCACATAAATCTCAGCCAGCTTGTTCAAAGTATAGTTCATTCGCACTGGTAGAAAATGTGCTGACTTCGTCAATCGATCCACTATCACCCACACTGCATCATGCTTTCTCTGAGTTACCAGTAAACTGGACACAAAATCCATCGTGATCCTCTCCCACTTCCATTCTGGTATGGGAATCGGTTGTAGTAATCCTATGGGTAATTGATGCTCAGCTTTCACTTGTTGACAGATTAGACATTTAGCAACATATTCAGTGATATCCTTTTTCATCCCCGACCACCAGTATTGTGCTTTCAAATCTTGGTACATCTTGTTCCCACCTGGGTGTATAGTATAAACCGTTTCATGAGCTTCTTTTAAAATATCTAACCTCAACTCTTTCATACTTGGAACACAAATCCGGTTCTTGAAATATACAGTACCATCTTCTGTTAAAGAAAATTCTGACTTTTCTCCATTTTTCAAGACTTTGACCATCTTCACTAGCTTCTCATCTTGTTTTTGGACATATTTAATTCTCTGCATCAACGTGGATTCCACTCGCATCTCAGCTAAAATCTTTCTGCTTAGTGCATCTGCAACCACGTTAGCTTTTCCTGGATGGTAGTCTATCACACAATCATAGTCTTTAATCAATTCCAACCATCTTCGTTGCCTCAGGTTCAACTCTTTCTGTGAAGGAAGATACTTAAGACTCTTGTGGTCTATATAAATGTAGCATCTTTCTCCATACAAATAATGTCTCCAAATCTTAAGAGCAAAAACTATCGCTGCAAGCTCTAAATCATGCATCGGATAGTTAAGTTCATGAGGCTTAAGCTGTCTAGAGGCATATGCAATCACTTTTCCCTCTTGCATAAGAACACATCCTAGCCCATTATGACTTGCATCACTGTATACAACATAGTCTTTTCCTGGAGTAGGCTGAGTCAAAACTGGTGCTTCAGTCAACATTGCCTTCAATCGATCAAAGTTTGCTTGCTTGACACTTATCTGTCCATTCAAAACTGACCTCTTTTCGCAGCAGTCGTGTCAAAAGATTCGCTATAGATGAAAATCCTTTCACAAACCTCCTATAGTATCCGGCTAATTAAAGAAAACTTCTCACTTCTGTCATATTTCGAGGTGGTTTCAATTAAGAATAGCTTCGATTTTACTAAGATCAACTCGAATACCTTCTGCTGAAATTACATGACCCAAAAAACTAACTGCTTCTAACCAAAACTCACACTTAGACAGCTTTGCATACAATTGTTTCCCCCTCAAAGTCTGCAATACTTTTCTGAGATGTTGGTCATGTTCTACTCGATCTCTTGAATAGACAAGAATGTCATCAATGAATACAACTACAAATTGGTCAATATATGGCCTGAACACTCGGTTCATTAGGTCCATAAAAACTTCCGGCGCATTCGTCAATCCAAATGGCATCACCAAGAACTCATAGTGACCATAACGAGTCCTGAATGCCATTTTAGATACATCTGACTCTTTGATCTTCAGTTGATGATACCCCGATCGAAGATCTATCTTTGAAAATACACTTGCACCTTCCAACTGATCAAATAAATCATCAATCCTAGGCAGTGGGTATTTATTCTTAATAGTAACCCTATTAAGTTGTCTGTAATCAATGCAAAGACATAAAGTACCGTCTTTCTTCTTTACAAATAGTACTTGAGCACCCTATGGTGATACACTGGGTGGTATAAAGCCTTTATCTAACATTTCTTGTAACTGTATCTTCAACTCTTTTAATTCTATGGGTGTCATCCTATATGGTGTAATAGATATAGGAGCGGTGCCAGGTGCTAATTCAATAGCAAACTCTGTCTCTTAGTCAAGTGGTAGTCCTGGTAACTCCTCAGGAAATGCATCTGGAAATTCACTAACATTTGGGATGTTGACCAACTTTGGACTTTTCTTTCAGGTATCTATCACATACGCTAGGTAAGTCTCACATCCCTTATTGATGAGTTTTCGAGCTTTCAATGCTGATATTACATTATCTGATATCCTCTATATTCGCTCATCACTACTATCTCTTCTTGTTCTGAAACTTTAATTCTCATCTGTCTCTTTCCACAATCTATTATCGCCCCATGGCAAGCTAGCCAATCCATTCCCAAGATCACATCGAACTCGCAGAATGGTAGCTCTATTAGATCTGCTAGAAATTGCATGCCTTGAATTTCAACTGGGCAACCTCTAAACACTTTACTAACCCACACACTGTGTCCTAACAGGTTAGTCACACAAATCTCATATTCTAGAGTCTCTGGTTTTAGACCCTCTCGGCCCGATGGTGGTGTGCATATGTATGAGTGTGTTGAACCAGGGTCTATCAATGCATGTACACAAGAGCCAAAGAGAAAGAATTTACCCGCTATGACGTCAAGTGCATCCTGCTCCTCTCGGCCTCGCATGGCATAAGCTCTTGCTGGAGCAACTCTACTGCCTTCAGGTCTCTCTACTGTATCTGATCTGAACTGGCTTGGCCCTGCACGGCCTCCTCTTCCTTGCCCTCGGCCTCATCCTCTGCCTTGTCCCAGAGTCTGTATTGGTACTGACTCAACACTCTCTGAACCTCTGCCAAACTGTAGCAATTTACAATCTCTTCTAATATGGTTCTTAGAGCCGCATCTCATGCATGCTTCTGTCATCAACCAACACTCTCCTAGATGCGAAAGACCACAATGCTGACACTCCGGTAAAGTGGTAGACCTACGGGATGCTTGTATCGGTGCACTAGCTGCCGATGAAGTCGATCTTACGGGTTGTCCTAGTCTATAAGAATGAAATTTGCTGGAATTCCCAGCCTGGAATCGGTTACCAAAAGATCTGGCTTTCTTGCCACTAAACTGTACACCACTTGGTTGTGGTGCAGGTCTACTAACCCCACTAACCTGTACTAGTTGTTGTGTCGCCAGGACTCTTTCAACTGTTCTAGCATATGCTAGTAAATTGGGGAAACTCATCAAACGTAGGGCTGAAACTTATAACTTGATAGTATCCCTCAATCCATCTTCAAATTGTCGACATTTATCAGTCTCTGTAGACACAATACCACCAGCATACTTGCAAAGATGAGTGAATTCTCTCTCATATTCTGTTATAGACATATCCCTCTGTTTTAGCATTAGAAACTCTCTCTTATTGTCGTCTGTGTAGATAGGAGGAATATACTACTCCTTAAACTTCTCTAGAAATAATTCCCATGTCATAGGGTTAGGAGCCTCTGTGCTCTGTGATTCAGATCACCACCAATCATATGCATGCTCCTGTAGCAGGGATATTGCATATTCATATTTCTATTCATCTATGCAGTGTAGTTGATTAAATACTCGCTCTACTCATTCCAACCAAAATTCTGCCACTGAGGGGTCATCTTCTCGTTCACCATAGAAATCAGATGCCCCTAATTTCCTCAATCTCTCAAACTGTAATCAAGACGAATCTGATCGTGATGCTTTTTGTAGCAAATCTATCATATTTCTCATGAGCTCAGTCTGACCCATATTAATAGCTGAATGCTCATGAAGTGAGCTGGCACTAGATCTCGATGCCGCAGCTCGACGATGACTTGGTTGCGACGAAGCTCTTGCCTTTGAGGGCCCATTACTCTCAGCTTCTTCTACTATTATTTTTCTTGATCCTGAAGCCATATCCTACCTATAACATAAAGGCAACGGCCCTAATCAATAAAGCAGCAACTCCAAAAATGCAATCGTGGGTACATTTAAGAAAACATTTTCAAAATTCACTTTAAAAAACCAAAACTGCCCAACCGGGCTTTAATATCAAAATCCAGAAACACCAACCTGGTGCTTTGATACCAAAAACTGTGGCAGCCGCCACCCCATACCCGAACCGCACGCGTGTCCGAATGAGGGAGCACTACTACCGGTCTGTCTTCTTTACTTCTTCAAATCAATATATTATTTTTTTCAGCACTCATGTATATATATAGGTAAAAATAAAAACCAAAGTACAATTTATTTACGTAAGATAGTAATTTTAACATCAGAGTAATTCTTAACAAACTTTTAAAAGTAAGATTTACAAACTCTAACATTTCTTTAATATAAAAGCCAAATACAAAAGTTTCAAAACTTGTAACCCACTTTCTCAAGGTTCAGCTGCTTTACTTGAATGGGATCACCGCTTGTTTTATCTAGCGTCTTCAGCTATCTTTCTATATCTGCGTCGAAATTAAATTCCACGCTAAGCTCTAAACTTAGTGGTGCATATAAATAAGGCAATATACTATATCATGCAACAAGCATTTACAAATATCATTTTGTGCATTAAAATGTTTGCATGCATGACTATCAACATATTCCTATTTCATACAAGTATGAATGTCATGCTCACATAGACAATGTTATTTTCATTTACCTTTGATGGTAAATTACTCTGTTAATCTCTTTATCATTATATTTCAATCTCATATCATCATCATTTTCTTATTCTTTTCATTTCTTATTTTCCGACATATCCTCATTATTTTGCCCACATCACTTTAAATTTTTGGACTGACTAGATACGGGTTATGGATCAAGAGCGCTCTCCGAACTTAAGCCACCCTGTCCACTATCTGGCTCAAAAGAGCTTATCAAATCAATGGCGCTCTCACAAGCTTAAGCCACATTGATTGAGTATAATTTCATTATAGATGAATAACCGGATCAAGGGTGCTCTCACAAACTTAAACCACATTGTCCTTATTTATATGTGCTCATCGGAGCTTTCTCAAGTCAGTAGCACTCTCCGAGCTTAAGCCACACTGACCGAGCATCCCAGACCAATGGCGCTCTCACAAGCTTAAGCCACATTGGTTGAGGTATAGTATGGTACCGTTCGCCCCCTTAATGACATGTCATCTATCCTGTTTCTAGTCCGCAAGTAGAGTAATGGGCTTCTTTATATTTCACATCAATCATAATTTCTCAAATTTCAACATCTCAATTTTCTTATTTTGCAACATATAGTCATACTCACACATCTTTTCATTCATTTACTAGATTCATCAATATTCTCATGTTTATCATCCGCATCAGATTTCATATAACATCCATGTCGATTCACATATTTCATCTGTGACAATTCATTTTTCCATATCAATTCATTTTTCTATATCACGACATATCACATTCTCACATCAATATATATATATATATATATATATATATATATACATGTATCCATATTTCCATATATTATAAATACAGAGCATTCACGGCCGTGATTACTAATTTCACGCCCGTGAATTAGTTCAAGCCCGTAATCCCAAGCTGTGAATGCTACTGGAATGAATCGCCCAAAAGCATTCACGAAAGTGATTACCACTTCCGTGATTCCAACCTGTGAACGCTTCTGAAATGAATAGTACCATTTCCACACAGAAGTTACAACCGTGATACAATCAGTCACAACCGTGAACTCTCAAGTTCACGCCCATGACTCAATAGTCACGCCCGTGACTTTCAGCTGGAAATCTGCATATTCACATTTCATTCAATCTAACATCATCCAAATCATACTAAATTCTATTTCATGCATTTCTAAAGTTTGTTACTGAACTTATTACTATCTAATACATGTAAATGTCTTGATCATACAAGATTTTCTAATATGCATCATTAATTCAATGTCACATAAGGATCACATTCATACATGTCTAATCCTATGATTTCATGGCATAATCATCATCATTCTTGAAATATATTTATCAAATATCATGTTCAGCATGCATTATTTCAAACAAAAATAGGCTATTGCCTTAAGTTATGCACAAACCTTAAATCTTTCTCCTTCACTCTTCTAGGTAGCTTTCTCTTTCCCTTTGCTCCTTAGAGCTTGTTCCTTGTCACTTGGAACTCCTACAACATCATAAATCATTATTATCATATGATTTCCTCAAGATCCTAAAATCTTTTATTCTCTTTCAAAACCCTAATTTCTCTCTCATTCCACATGAGTCTTAGATGAGCTCAAAATTCAAACTTCCTTTAGAAAAGATGAAGAATAAGAAAAGATACTTCTTACCTTACACTTTTCTTCACTTGATCACAACTTTGGATATTTTTTCTCTCTACCAAACTAGATTTTTCTTCCTCTTTCTTGTTCTTTCCAGCTTTTTTAGGAGTTATGGAACATGAAGATCACCTTGTCTTGCTCTTTCCCTTCTCTTCTCTTCCTTTCTCTCTCTAGAAATCAAGGTGAGCTATGGAGGAATTGATGTAATTGGCGTGACTGGTAGAGAAAAGAAAGAAGAATGCAGAAAATGAAGAGAAGAAGAAGAAGAAAAGAAAGCCTTAAATAGGGTACCCAAAAAGTCTTCATGTGGGACCCACCATTTTGACCATTTCTTCCAATTTTATACTTAATCAATATTAATCCTCTTTCTTTAATGTCATGGCCAGCCAACACTATCAAAATGTGCCCAAAATTAATATGTTGATTAACAATTAATCTTATTAATCCTCCAATTTTTGGTAAATTGCAATTTGACCCAAAAACTTATCAAATTTTGCAATTTAGTCATTTACCGTAAATCAACTTCTTTAAACTCTATAATCACTTAATTAGGCATTTATCATTTAATTTAGCCATTACTTAATCAATTTTTTTGTAAAAATCTGAATTTAGACTCCGATTGGTCAAACGCGTCAATTTCGCGACACGTGCGACTCGGGGCCTAAATTAGCGGATATTACAAATGTAGGTAGGACCTAAAGCTCTGCCAGAGTTTTTCAACTCAGAGCATCAGCCACAACATTAGCCTTTCCAGACTAATAGTCAATAAAATAGTCGTAGTCTTTAATAAGCTCTAGTCATCGTCTTTATCTTAAATTCAACTCTTTCTGTGAAGGTAAATATATAATATTATTTTCATTTATCCATTTGAATTCATGATACATAATATCTTTGATTTCTTAATAATGTCTTTTTCATATACCCACATATTATAACATCCTAGACTTGTTCGTAGAGAATCAAAAGGATATCATATCACATATCAACTCAGGACCCACGGAAATCCACAGGATCCAAATGTAATATTACTCAGTCCACATAAATGTACAGAACTGAAAAATGTATCAGGTGATCCACAGAAATGCATAGGATCACAATATTTCATTGGTCTATAGAAATGCACTAGACTGTAATTTCTACCATATTGGCATGCCAACAATACCCTAGTTCACGTCTAGGCTAATATGTCAGCAAAATTTCTCATTCATTTTCCATAAAATTGATAAATATTATTTTCATGCCAAAAAAAATATCATCATAAACTATATTTAACTTTTAAATTTTCTGACACACAAACAAAATATTTCAAATTCAATAATTGTAAAAACTCAAAATTTTCACATAAAATATATTTTATGTGATATCATAAATCATCTGAATATAAAAATTTCTTTATTACTTCATACTTTACCGATTTTCTTTAATTACCTACTTATATATAAATATGTCTAATATTATAAGGACAATTACACTAACCTCTTTATGTTTTGCCAGTGTCTGCCGACTTTTTCCCTTTATCTCGATATGCGTTTGCGTCGACGTCGTGCCTAAATATAGACAATTTCAATTAGCTACTGAACCTCACATGATATAAAATCTAAAAAGATTTAAATTTTTCAATCATTCACCGCTCTCATATATCTTGAGATCCTATAATTAAAAATTCTCCTCATTATATGTGTTTAACGTACAAATCACAGTTTTTGTCGTCAACACACTTTTCCGTGCAACCCAAAATTTCAAATATTATTTTCCTTTATAATATTTTATTTTCTTTATTTTTCCTCCAAAACTATTTTTTTCAATTTATTTTTCTTTAATTCCATTTCCAACTCAAAAATTCTCCTTAATTAAATAAATACTCTAAAAATTCCAAATAAATTTCTCTAATCATTTTAACTCATTTTATTTCATTCTCCATCATCAATTTCACCAAAATAACATTCAATAACTCCCAATAATTTTTTCCATAATTAGGCTAATAATCTAAAAATTCCACAAAAATTGCTAAAAATTATTTACACCATTTTTTCACTAGATCCATCATCCAAACCTTGTTCTTCTCATTTCATATTTTTATCTATATAATTTTTTTTTCTAACTCAACTTTTTCACTAAATTAATTAATCACTTTAATAATAAAATATATCTAAACTTCACAAATAAATTCATATCACACTATCTAAAAACAACTATGAGGTGTGTTTTGTACCAAATGGCTTGGTTTAACGAGTTGAAGATTCTGTCTAAAATACCCGATTATTAGTCATTGGACTCCGGTCACCGGAATATTTTCGATGGATATGGATTGACGATCAGATAGTACCAAAAGAAAGCTTGAGGTGTGAGAAGTCCAAATATATAAGTTTCGTGGCCTAGAAGTGGTTGGAAATGTGTAGATCCACAAAAGTTTGTGCAGCTCCAGCGAGAAAATTTCTAGCTCCGATCAGCCTTCAAACCAAGATTTCTAGAGCTCAAATTACGCAGCCCAATGTTTTTCGATGTCCTGAGTCCATTTCCGATGTCAAATTTGAGAAAAGAAGCTATAAAATATGCAAAATGGAAGGGCAACCCCAAAATCCAACTTTCTCTACTCCGATCCCGAAAATCCGATCAATTTTTGAAAAATCAGAAGTTGCCAGAGTGATAAGGACACGGAGAACTACTTCTAGTTTAAATTTGGTGAAGATCGGATGACATTTGGTTGATGAATGGAGATGGTGATCGTGTAGGGAGAATGAGAGAGAAAATGAATTTTTATCACTTTAATCTTTGAAATCTATATATATATATATATATACTCAGGGAAAATTTTATAATTTTTTACAAATCTCAGATTTTTAATAAAAGTTTATTCAGATAAAATTATTAAGTCACCAAATAAGTTAAGAAAAATTTTAATTGAGGAAAATTTAAAATATGGGGTGTTACAATTATGATCTCATCATTATTTCCTTCATGTTATGTTTCATACCAAACATTTCATTAAACAGTTTAAGATTTAAATCAAAATGAATACCATATAATGAAAATTGTCTTTATTAAATAATGAATGTGTACATAAAGTGCCTAAGGTAATTGCATTTAGGGTACCTCTCTAAAAGGATGTAGTCGTGAACCTTGCTTCATAGTCTAAATTGCGACTGAACTCATACTTGCGAACCTCATTGGAATTGAGCAACTTCGACCCCAACTTACTAGTCTACAATTGTGGTTGCGATTATGAGAGTGATATCATGAGTTACCCTTTGCAACTAAAGTTACAGTCGCAATCTCCCCTGTAAACCTCTCTGTAAATAACACCTATGAAGGTGCAGATGTTGAATGGATGGCGCAATTGTGATATGCAATGTAGAAGCATGATTTCCCTAATTGTAATCTAACTTTAATTTCATTATTTCCTAAATTAATAAACATTATAAATTCGTTAAAATGTTATCCTCCTATAATCAGATTGTATCTTCCAAAGTATGGACCCCATTTGAATATAATAGGTATTTGAAAGCGACTAGACTTTGTAGTATCGATCTGCGTCACATGTCTGTGATAGTATGGAATGCTTGCTCTGCCTGCATAAAACACCATTATGCACACACTACACTGTTGCATCCATGAAAAATTGTGGCTGAGGAGGAACATATGCCTTTACATCAGACCCTTTTCAACACTTTGCACTAGTGTTGAATGGCATTATCCTCATGGATGTGGCAAATTGCCACTCACGTGATAATCTCTTATTGAATAATGCATAACTTTCATAATTCCTCCACAACTGACCAAAAATTTGTAAACACTAAAATAAATAACTAAATACCTATAACATGCTAAAAACCCACAATTAAACATTATAATCACTAATTAAAACTACACTAAAATGAGGCACCTCAAAATTTCTCACACTTAAACACTGTTTGTCCCCAAGCAACACCCAAACATAGAGAAACACACAAAACTCACTCATCTAACCAACATGCAATAAGACAAACATATAAATGCAAATGTTCAGTCTCAAACTCTATTAACTCTAAGTGACATTAATTCTCTAATCATACCCAAATTAGAATCACACAGGCAATCAAATTAATGACCATTCCAATACCAATTTCACACTTGCATTCAAAAATAAACTAACTCAATCATAACATCGCCTCAAATATATATAAAAACAATATAGTCAAGTTACTAACTAAAAATACCAAAAACTCATACATTAGCCCCCCACACTTATTTTCTTCTATTCCATTTCTTTTTCTCTTTTTTTCCTTTTTTTTTTTACTAGGAGTTAAAATTTTTTTCATAAGTCATAGTGCATATCCCTTCTTTACTTGCACTTTTATTTTTTTTTATCTTACTTTGTGGGACATACACTATACTCATTTTAAGTGCTTTGCATACACATCTCCTTAGCCACAGACAAACCAAAAACGGCAGAGTAGATAATATGAGTGCATTTTATGCTCCAACTCACTATTTTCATTAACTCTAGTTTTCCTTCCCTTTTGTTTTTTTAGAAGAATTGTGTTTTAGGGTCTCAACATACTAATGACTAATATATAATGACTCATAGCCTAATCAAATTATAGCTCTATATATGTGAGGCAACAAATAATCGAATAGGATATCCTTAAACACCAACGTAGTACTAGCATTCAAATTATCTTAAATTCATCACATAATCCATCATTCACTCACTAGCTTATATGATTCCTCCAACATGGGTTATATATATTGGAATAGAGGTTATTTTATTGCCTAGGCTGGAAAGTATTCATTGCATTGACTTGTTCGAATTCATTTTCTGCACAAAAATCAACATAAGAACTAGAATTAGCATCATGCCCATAAACACCACAAATTCCATATATCTCATTTGTGGGCAAATTTATGTTGTTGACAAGCATCCAAACATGTTTAGTCAGCTATGCTATCTAGGAAGTCAGCTCATTCCCACTTGACACCTAATTTACCATTGCTCTTCTACCCCTCACATTTTTTTGCTGTGAATTGACTCATAATATGTCATAGAAATAATTCCTTTGTTGTCTTCTTCCATATTGCTCCCCAGCTACATTATCCACCATGTACTAGTATTGCTAGGTCAGGCCATCATAGAAAGATTGGTTTGTTACTGGGAGAGGGTAGCCATGGTGAGGGTAATATAGTAAATGCAACTTAAACCGCTCCCACACCTCATTGAATGATTCAATTTCTTTTTGGTAGATACTGGTTATCTTTGCTCTCAATTCTTTAGTTTTCTGATGAGAATAAAACTTGTTCATGAATATATGGTAAACCTCATCCCAAAAAGGACAGTGAATCAAAAGGTAAAGCCATCAGCCACACCTTAGCTCTATCATTCAATGTGTAAGGGAAACACCTCATCCTGAGCTAATCTTCATTAAGCCCATTCAGAGAGAAAGTGTTAATCATTACATAAAATTCCATAATAAAAGTGATAGAGACTTCATTTTAGAGTCCATAGAATGAATGGAGCATATTAAGGTGAATGATCTTCAACTCATAATTTATTGTTATTTCCCCCAAGACCACAAGGTAGTATTGTCAATCACAGGTTTGGCATAGTCCTTCATGGCTAATTGCTTATATGCTCTAGCCTTTCTATAATGAATCGTCATTGGCCCATTTACTAAGAGTTCTAATTGTAATCTAACTCTAATTACATTATTTCCCAAATTAATAAACATTATAAATTCCTCAAAAATTCATCCTCCTCCAATCAGTGTGACACCCTTATAACACTCTATACGTACGTTACGTGGGTAAATATGATTATAGCCGATGTATGCCAAATTTTTTTATCTTAATTTACTGACTATAATATTATCAACACTTAATTAATCCTTTTTATTTTTCCAAAAATTTCGGCAGCATAACAGCTATAAACTAACTAACTAACCCACCTACAAAGCAAACAATCAACAATCCATTTTTGGGCACAACAATCCACATATAATGCAATATATTTTCCATTCAACTACAATTCTTTACACATATAATAATTCGCAAATATTCATTTATCAGAATATATACATAATTTTATCCATACAACACCATATCTAAACCTATATATACATATTATTTTATATAATAACCTACAATTATTTCAATATTCCGTTAGCTCCCAAATTTTGTGTATTTGCTCCTGCCTTTCTTGCTACTACCTACACACAGTCAAATAACTACGTGCTGAGCATTAATATGGTCAGTGGTCATTATTAATCTAAAAATTTCCACTAACTATATTTTCATGCAATTATATTTTTAATATACTATTCAATTTTTCTCTTTAATATATAATTCATTTTATCAATACTTTATTTTTAATTACTCTTAATTCACTATTTAATATCTTAATTAATCTTATCAATTTTTTTCTCAATAATTTGTTTTTCTTTTTAATCCTTCTTTTCTTTCTTGTTTTCAATTTCTTTTTTTTATTTAATTTGTTACAAATTTCACTTAAATTACTAAATTTCCATTTATTTACAATTATGTCATTACCTATATATTATTTACACTTTTTCCACTAATATTATTTATTTATTTATTTATTTATTTATTTTTAATTATTTATTTTTACTACACAATTTAATATCTATCTTCCACTTATTTTTCATTTTTCAATTTTACTTTTTTTTTTTGTTACAATCATCACTTTTATCATATTTACCAATTTTATCACTTATGTCATTTTTATCATATTTTCCATTTCTAATAATATTTTTCTCATATTTTTCACTTATTTCATTTTTAATCATTTTTCTCATTTTTCATTCACAAATGTCACTTTTATCATTTAATTCACATTTATCATTTCATTTTTTTTTATTTATTTGCCTTTAGATTCAGTTCGATAGAAAATCTTCAGACCAGATATATGAGACGTGGACCCAAAAGTCCACTATACTGAAGAGTAATCCCCAAGGATCATCCGAGTACTATATTATACACTGAATCACTTAGTCACAATCACTGAAGTAGACCATCATTGGCCTACATAAGCGAGTCGTCATAACCCGCACCGAGGTAATAATGTCCCTATGGCTAGCCAATTATATAATGGGCTAGATTTAACTGTCAGAAAAAATAACTAAGGGCATTATTTTATTTCTTCAATTCAATTTCTATTAAAATCATAAGTTCCATTATTAATCATTTAATAATTTATTCTTTCATAACAATTTTATCACTACCAAACTTTTTCACATTTTTCATTCTAATATATCAATTAAGTTATAAACTCACTAAATACATTTTATTCATTATTTTTCATTTCATACATAATATCATCAATAAATAGAAAAATATTCAATATTTAATTTAAAAATTTTCAATAAATTTCTACCCACTTAGAATCATATTTTCTTTCACTTTCTAATTATTCATTTCACTAATAAATACATTCATTATTCCATATATATCATAATATTCCACTAAAATGTATTTATTCCTTAATATTCATTTTTCATATAATAAGGTCACATTTTACAATTTCCACTAATTAATTTTTTTAATTGAAATTAATCATTCTAATTCACTTTTCATAATCCATTAATCATGTTTTAAGCATTAATTAACAATTACATACAAAACACACAATTTTCTAAATTTTCATAACCCTAAATCATACTTAATTAATGAAAATAATTAGATTATGGAATCACTAACCTTAATTGCTTATTTTAGTCTTCATAAGCTTCCTTTTTCTTTGCCTTTTCCTTGGAAGCACCTTCACCTTCTCTTGAACCTACCATGACCAAAATTTTTCCTTCATCAATCCACCATTAATTTACTTTCTTAGCTCAAATAAACTTCATATTTATTATCTACATATCTTAAACTACCTATTTGAACCATTAAATTAGTTTAAAACCATAAATTTTGCTTACATCAAATTAATATCCTAAACTTTCTCCTTTGATTTTCTTCCACTTTAGCCTTCCAAATGAAGATTAAAAACTTCTATTAGCTATTAGAGAGGCTGAAATTATTTTTGGGTAGTTGATTTTGGTGTGAGAATTGAAGAAAAATGAAGAAAATTGAAAGAAAAATGGGAAATGTGGGTTTCGGCCATGCAAGGGGATTTGGGGAAGAAGAAGTTACAAATTTATCTCTAGAGAATTCTGATATTGAGCCTATTTATAGTGGTCTTAAATGGGTGGGCTTGGGCCAAACAAAGCCCAACTCATTTAGGCCCAATTATGCACTATAAATTATTTTTCTCACTTCTCAAGCTCAATTTCATCCAAATTAAATTCAATAATTCATAAAATATTTTTATATGTCTACAAAAAAATTTCAACTCAATCGGAGTTCATTTTACTTCCAGCTCACTTAAATCGGATTGATAAATCAATTTTCGATGTTACCGTAAAATTCATGTTTCACTGTCAAATAATTCTAAATATTATTTAAAGTCTATCAATGTCTTAAAATAAATTTTCAGATATCATTTGATATTTTTCATAGCCCGATCAAAGTATGGTCAACCAACTATTTAATTAAACTGGGTCACTTTTTTCTTAATTTTGACTTTTGAGAGCTTATTTGACTTTATTTTCACTCCAAAATTTTCTCTTGGACTAATCATAACATATATTTTCTGATTATCAAATAAAATATTTTTCACCCACGGGTGTATTTTTGACCCCGATCTTCCAATGTCTGAACCCCACTTGAACTTAATAGGTATTTGAAAAGCAATTGGACTTTGCAGCATCAATCTACATCATGTGTGAGACAAATATGGCACACCTGTGACAATATGGAACGTCCATTCTCTCTGCATAAAACACATTGTGCGTGCACTGCAAGGTCGCGTCTGTGATAGATTATATGATTATGCAGGAATGGATGCCACTATGTCATACCCGCTTCAACTCTTCACACCAATGCTGAATGGCATTACCCTCATAAATATGAAAGATTGTCACGTGTGTGATAATCTCCCCTTGAATAATGCATAACTTTTATAATTCCTCCACAAGCAACCAAAAATCTATAAACACAAAAATAAACAACTAAGTACCTAAACCATTCTAAAAAAACCACAATTAAGCATTAAAAGCTGTAATTAAAACTATACTAAAAAAATGACACATTAGTTGAATATAGTTAAACGTGGAGGGGTACTTGCTTGAGGTGCTAGCTTCCGATTCCCACATTGGAAAGAAATGAAAAAGGATGAAACATTTATAAACCTATGCTCTAACTACTAGTGATAACCTCAGTTAACCATTATAGGTCGTGTGGTTTGACCATTTGCAGGTTATTATAGGATAGTTGGGCGTAGACCATTACAATTTGATATTAGAGCCACTCCGCATGCAACTTTGATCGATGGTAGGATAAACTTTGGTGATGATGCTAAGTTCCATATAGGGGATGAATTATAACATCCTTTGGAAAATCCCATATTGGTAAAACATGAGAGATATTGTGGGCTGAATGTAGTCAAATATGAAGAGGTACTTGCTTGAGGTGCTAGCTTGAGGTGTTAGATTGACATGCCCACTTTTGAATCCCACATCATAAAGAAATGAATAAGGATTAGAGGTTTAAAAGCCTATGCATTAACTACTAGTCATATCATAGGTTAACCATTTTAGGCCATGCAGTTTGACCATTTGCATATTATTAAAATAAAGTTGGGTATGGACCGTTACACATTTTATTCAGAGATCATCAAATTTATCGAAGTTTAAGTCATAGATCATCATGAAAGTTTCCAAGGTTTATTTTTCCAACAAAAACATATTCCTAACTTATCTATCACACCACATTGCCTCTCATAAGGCCAAAGATATATTAAACATACCTTATATCATTTTCTTACACATTTAATCATTATCCAAGCATTTGTAACCATTAAGCATGCATTAGTAATATATTAAAGCATCAAACAACACATAAAAACACATAAGAAGGGTTTGAATGGCCATATGTACTAATATTTTCAAAAAAGAGCCATTTTCCACAATCTCTAAGCTTGCTCAAGTTTGGCCTCCCCTTTAAGGGATGTTATCTTCCTTTTTATGACCTCCTAAGACAATAAAACACATTCTTTAATCCTTTTTATTGCATGTTAAGCATAAAAAAGTAAATCCTAGGTTTTCTCATCAAAATCCAACTTTTATGTCATAAAGCTTATCAAGATTTTACTAATCTACAAGTTTAATGGGTAGGTTTTAACACTTAAAATCCCTTACTTGAAACCAAATCCTAACCCATTTGAAGGGTTTCAAGAGCTTTGAAAATAGTGAAAAGAGGTGGAGAAAGAGATGAGAAATATGAAAAGAAACTCCTCTTACCAAACCTCATCGAGATAGGGAGTGGTTATTTCCTTCTTTCTTTTCTCCAAAGAGTATTTTCTTTCATTTATCCTTTAGATTTGTAGACAAGGAAATGATTTCTCTCTTCATTTTTGAAATGGGTAAGAGTTAGATGTGAAGAAGAAAGAAAAATGAGGGGAGGGGAGTTCTCTGCATGATAGATGAGAAAATAGAGAGAAAATGTCTAGGGAATTGAGTGAAGATAAGGAAGGAAAAAGGCTTATATACTCCAATGGCAAAGATGCCACTTTGGCCCAAGATCTAAGGGTCAACAACATGTCACACCTCTCTTAAAATTACAACCACATGTTTAAAACCACCAATCATAAGAAGGTTTTGGTCAAACTATTATTTTTAAATTTGCTCTTGAATTATTACAACTATGTCATTATACTAGTATTTATTTTAACCTTTCCTTTAATTAAATTCTCCATTCTTAATAATCATGCCCAATATTTTAAATAATCACTTAAATATCTAATTATTATTATTAACCCAAATTTAGACTCCAATAAGTGTGATTACAGGTTTGCTCACTATTCGAGATCTAATTGACAGACGCTATATATATATATATATATATATATTTCAATGGTCATAGTTTCAATGGTAATCATCATAATTTTTAGTATTAAATAACATTAAATGTTTATAATTATTTAGAACTAATTAAGATCATTAGATTTTTTATCTAACAGTTGAAAAAATAGTACATAATAAAACCGAAACCATTAAACTATATATATATATATATATATATATATATATATATATATATATATATTAGTATTTAAGTTGAATATAATACAATTATTTTTATAAGAAAATCATATAATATAATTAGAATAAATAATAATTTGGATTGATTTATCACTTAAATGTTTACCAAATAATATATTAATATAATTTAGATTTATTATAAAATACATTATAATAAATTATAAATGCTAAAAAAATATAACTAGCAATATATTACAAATATTTTTTATTTATATATTAACAACAAAGATAGTTGATTGGTTTGATGGTGAGTTTATCTTAGACTTAGATGAAGTTTATGAGTTTAATTTATACCACCATCATAAAATATTTAGCATATAAAATTATTTTTAATAGATAAAATTTTCAATTATTTGGATCCATTGCTATTTTAAATATCCTATTAATTTTGTTTACTAATCAACAAATTTGTGTATATAATTCTTAAGTTCAAGTTGTATTCTGTTTATATAATAAAATTATAAAAGTTATAAATACTGTTATATATAAAATATTTCATTCTTATTAGTAAAATTATAGATATTTAAATATTAGTACTTTCAGTATAATTTTTTAGTTACAATTCAATATAGTTATCACTCGAAATATCACTAAAAAATTCAAATTTATCAAAATTAAAGTTATAGATTCATTTCGATTCAGTTTGATTTTAGTAAAAAACCCATAATGCAATTTGATTCTAAATCTTTTTTTCGATTTTTTGACCCGGTTCCGAAAAGATTTAAAATTCATATACTACATTAATTATATATAGTTATAAAAAATAAAAAAATGATTTTAATGTGTCATATAAAATTTATTTCAAAAATATAAATATTTTTAATCAATTATTTGTAATTTAATCACGGTTCTTACAGCCAAATTATTAAATAATATATATTTTTAAATAGTCATATTATAAGTTAGAAGTTGCGCTCTATTGTCTGCTGAGAAGTGATCGTCCTGGTTTTCTACTCCTCCATCTACCTACCCCTTCAAGCTTTCTTCAGTCCAATTTCCACAATCATAATGTCGTCTTTTTCAACCGAAAAACCCGATAATGTGATCATCTGCAAAGGTATTTAAATTTTGTTTATGTAAATTAAGTTTATGATTGGTGGATTTGATGAAATTAGCATGAGATTACAATTTCCTGTAAAAAGCTGCTGTGGCTTGGGGCCCTGGAGAGCCATTGGTTATGGAGCAAGTGGAAGTCAGTCCACCGGAGCCGTTGGAGATTAGGATCAAAGTGGTTTCCACTTCACTCTGTCGGAGCGACCTCACTGCTTGGGAATCCCAGGTTGTCCCTTTTCTTCTTCTCTAATAATTATTTTGGTTTTTTTTTTTCCATTCTTTCTGTACGCTGTTTGTACTTATCACTATGGGCATTTTCTTTCGGAATTTTTTTATTTTTGGAAATTCAATCATATGCAAAATAAATGTTACTTTTGAATATATTACGATTAGATTAATATATATATATATATATAGATAGAGATAGAGAGAGAGAGAGAGAGAGCTTTGTTAAATGTTAATGCAATATTTTCTCTGTTTCATTTTAAGTGTTTTTTAAATTAATTTTATAAGGAATAAGAAAATTATTAAACAATCTCAATTTAACGAAGAAAAAATATTTTTTGTCTACTAAATTATCCTTTTATTAGTTAAGATAGATAAAGGTGATAAAAAAGATATAAATGAGGTGGAAATAACAAGAAATAAGGATAAAATTTCGAAAAAAATATTAATACTTTCGTAATTTCTTAAAAAAACACTTGCAGTGTAACAAAATTTTTTTTTTACAAAGCTACTTGTAATGGAATGGAGGGAGTAATTTTCGACAGTAATTGAAATAACTAAGTTGCTATAATAGTGATGTTAAATTTGATGTAGTAATTTTTTTTAACACTATTATATCTTTATTTAATGTGTCTTATTAAGTGTTACCAATATATATGAATTACCATTTCATAGTTTTCCAATATGTTCCTAATTGATGTAGGGGTGTAGTAGGAAAAATGCTTAGTTCTAAGTTCGCACTATGTGAAATTACAACTGAGTCTATCTTTTTGAGGTAAAATGAGTATTATAATTCATCTGAGCTTATTATTTTATTTCTTAATTTAACAATATACGGAAGAAAGCAAAAACTACCAGCCATTAATTTTTTTCCTACATTTTGATTTTCCATTCTGATACTTCTTCTTTTTTGACTAGCAACCATCTAGGCCTAATTTATCCTGTTAAATAAAGTCTTGAAGCTACGAAATTTGTAGTCCATGCACTCATATTATATTTTGAACTGATATTTTCTTATATTCATGTAAAAATTGTGGCTATTTTTACTTCTTTATATTCCCTTTTTCTGTCTTCATGTGGTTGTCTTATGAGCTGACCGAAGAATGAATAAAACATCCCTTTTTGTGCAGGCTATTTTCCCTCGGATATTTGGCCATGAAGCATCAGGGTATCTTCTTCAGTTTTGCATTGCAGCATTGGCTTATAATGCTCTATTTGCCAGTTCACAATCTGGATGTTTTATTTAAACCATGAATGCTCCATATAGTAACAATTTGCTTAGAAATCCACTTGAAACTTGGCATATGTAGAATTCTAAGGACTGTTTCATCAATTAGTGCCTGATGTTGTCCCTGAGCAGAGCTAGAATTAGATATTAGTGGACCAACATGGCAGATAGCTGTAGCAATCAAGCGTATTATCAGGATTCCAAAATTTTCAGGACATACGCAAACTGTAGTATCCATAATGTCTGGTCTAGTTGTCTTGATAGTAATTATTTTTGTGGTTTTTTGTTTGGGGTTCTAGTATTTCTAAGTTGCTCCCGTTTTGGTTGTTGAAAGTAAACAAATACCATAATGAAGAATTTGCATGGAAATCATGTTTCATGTGAAATTTTGTTGCAATGGAAGCATCAAAACATCATTATAGTCATATTTAAATTGAAAGGGGGATAGTAAAATTTACATATTAAAGATGAATATGTGATGTGCAGTGAGGACGATAATTAGAGTGAAGTTCTTATTTGCAGGATTGTTCAGAGTGTTGGAAAAGGAGTAACTGAATTTGAAGTGGGGGATCATGTGCTTACTGTGTTTACAGGAGAATGCAGGACTTGCAGACATTGTACATCAGGTAAAAGCAATATGTGCCAAGTACTGGGTCTGGAGAGGAGAGGTCTAATGCATAGTGATCACAAGACCCGCTTCTCAATTAAAGGGAAGCACATTTATCATTATTGTGCAGTTTCAAGTTTCAGTGAATATACAGTAGTGCATTCTGGGTGTGCTGTCAAAGTTAGCTCAGCTGCGCCTTTGGAGAAAATAAGCCTTCTGAGTTGTGGAGTAGCTGCAGGTATGAATATGTGGGGTTGATGTCTTTTCAATAATAAACTCCATCTATTGGATTGTTATATTGTTTGATACCTCGGACAGGCAATTAATTGGTAAATATTATGAATTACAAACTTATGATTATGCTCTATATTATATGAGTTTCAATGTAATGTTTTGTTCTGATTGATAAAAATTGTGATTCAATTTTAGGTTTGGGTGCAGCTTGGAATGTTGCAGATATATCCAAAGGATCAACAGTAGTAATTTTTGGTCTTGGGACTGTGGGCCTTTCTGTTAGTATCACATTTAATATCAACTTTATCAAAACTATTTTCCCAAAACCATTAACTACATTAACCTAATTTTGACTTTTTTAATATTTTGAGATAAGGTTGCACAAGGTGCTAAACTCAGAGGGGCATCAGAGATAATTGGTGTTGATACTAACCTTGAAAAGCTCGAAAAAGGTATAATTGACATTCTCACCTTTTTTTTTTTTTGGGTACAACAGAAAGAAACAACACAGCATCTCAAAATAAGCCAAGGCGCCACAGCATTTTTTTTTTTTGCACCCTTTAAATTGTGTTGTGTGGCATGTAATGCCTCTGGATTGTACTGATGTTTCTGGCTGATGCAGCAAAGGCTTTTGGAATTACACAGTTTATCAACCCTACTGACTGCAATGAACCCATTCCAGAGGTATCATTAAATTATACACTACTGGTCATGAAACTACAGTTATTACATTTGAAATAAACGTTTAAAGTTGAAAGCTAACATGATTAAATGGTTGGGAATGAAGGGAAAATAACACTTAAACGGCTAGAGGATTGGCATAGTAATGAGGAATATTGCTGTTTTAGATAAAACCATAAATATCATAACCTATGTCAAAATCCACAACATAAAAGGAACATCAGAAGAAATATTTCTTTGCTGTATAACCTTAAGTTCTCACTCCCAAAATACTTGAACTCAGCCAAAAATATGCTTATAAAGGTTATGACATTATAAAGATAAATTAAATAGGAATTGTAAACTGACCCTAAAAATAAGACAGAGAATTGCTTATTTAAATTTCTTCCCATTAGAGTGATTAAAAGGAAGAATAATGCTAGTGTCTAT
Organism: Triadica sebifera; assembly: GCA_023653625.1. Lineage (NCBI taxonomy): Eukaryota > Viridiplantae > Streptophyta > Magnoliopsida > Malpighiales > Euphorbiaceae > Triadica > Triadica sebifera. The sequence continues at coordinate 7,571,891 of CM042899.1, read as the reverse complement.
GACTCTATGCTTTACATGATAGACTTGTGTCAAGGTTAGGGTCCAGGCTACCTTCTGGCCTTTGGGAGATATATGGACTGCATCATCCTGTTATCTAAATTTTAATTTTTAATAAAATTATCATCATCATCATCATCATCATTTCAGGTTATTAAGCGTTTAACAGGTGGAGGGGCAGATTACTCATTTGAATGTGTTGGTGAAACTGAAGTTATAACTACAGCATTGCAATCTTGCTCTGATGTAATTGCTTTCAATCTGATATTTATGCATTTTTGTTTGAAGGAGCTGGTATTGATTTTGGCTGACTTGAATTTTGTCTTTTCTTGTCTGTCAGGGGTGGGGATTAACAGTTACTCTTGGTGTGCCAAAAGTGAAACCTGAAATATCTGCTCATTACGGACTGTTTCTTAGTGGAAGAACATTGAAAGGATCTTTATTTGGAGGATGGAAGCCTAAATCTGATCTTCCATCATTAGTAGACATGTATATGAAGAAGGTATGTATGGCATCCCAAGTTATTACAGAACATGCCCGATCAGTTACTGCTTCTTTTTGTGTTCTTGACTGCATTGTATTTTTAACTGATTAGAGCCACACCTTTCCCTGTCCCCTCATATCCGGCCATTTATTTCATTGAGTAGCTAGATAATGAATGCCATATATTTAGATAAACAACGTCTTGGGATTTGCTGGTGGTAGCTAGATCCATCCAGGCTGCCAATATACTCTGAGCCCAATCCAGGACTGCACTATAGTGAGGACAATGCTGGGTTTACATTGGCTTAGGCTTAGATACTTACTAATCTTGTCTCCCAGCGTCTTATTTTATAAAATAATCTATGTTAATTTCATATAATCGACAGAGGGTAAATTTGTCAATTATTGTTAACTGGAGGGTTTTTTTTGCTATCATTGTGGAGTTGAGAAGGTCCACTGAACACAATATATTTGCCAAAATTAATGGCGTAAATTTACAGATAAAACTAATGAATGGGGAAGTGAGAATATTTTTATATTTTCCATGAATGGATGAGATCTGTAATGAGGAGGAATTAGAGCACCCAAGCCCCTTAATCTTTTACATTTAAACTAAAAGTGCATTGTTGATTTCTTGCCATTGGATGACACTTTTTGGCCAGCAACATACAAAATCATATTGCATCCCTCACTTTTTTAGCTAATCTATTGTACCTCAGACCATTTTATTTCACAAATGATCATACACCACTGTTTTAGTGCACCTAGGTTGGTAGCACAGGGCTATCAGTGAAGTTCTCCAGAAGGTTGAGTGTTGGGTTTTCGGGCCTAAAACTGTAGCAAAGATTTTCTTATTGCGCTATTGATGAGGAACATAGGTTATGCTTTTCTTTTCTTTTTCTTTTTTTAATTTCTTAAAGAAATATATTAAATAAAGATTTATATGTAAAGTAAACTTCATTGAACGTATTAGATCCCAATCCTTTTATGTTATTTCTTTTCAGTCTTAGTGGTGAGTATCATTTTAATGGTGAAGACTATCAATTTTGTTTTTAAGACCTGCTCCCTGCGGCCTTAATTTCATTCATCGTTTCTCAAGTTGCTGTTGCTTTAGGCTTTTTTTTTTAATTCTATGATTATAAGAGTTTATTTAAAAAATCAATAAACTTGAAGTATGATTAAAAAAAAAATATATCTTAGCCGGTTATTTGTGAAATGTATCCACAACAGCACAATCAAAACGTGAAGCTCCATTATCTCCTTATCGACTTAATTTTCCTTTCTTAGCCTTAATTTTCCTTTTTTAGCCACTCAAACATCCCATTTCATCTACATCATCAATTTACCTAATTTTCAACTTCACTTGTGCTTCTATTCTACTGATTTCAGCAGCCTAAATTCTCAAATCTTGCTTTCTATTTTGGGCATGAAATCACAAGATTAGCTGGTGTAATGCTTTGGTAGTTGCAAAATATGGCAGAAATAAAAGTGCCCGGTTTCATAAATGAATATTAAGCAAACTGAGGAACAAGTGGTTGGCCTGAAGACGAAAAAAAAACATAGGGGAGATGAGAAGAGAAAAAGATAAATTGGAGCTCAAACTATCTCATACAACTCAAAGTTATTAGCCTCATCCCAAATCTTTTGCAATCAAGAAATCATTTTCTAGGATTTGCATCAGTCCATGACTTCTTCAACAAAGTAATTCTCCACAATGACATAAAATTCTCAACTTTGAGCTGGGTATAGAGTGAAGTTTAGTGAACAAATCTCAAAATGATATCTTTAGGTCTGGCCAGGGTAAAGTTTTCCTAGTGATATTGCAATTTCGGAGGTGACGAAATGAATTTCAATCTTTCAAAAAGTGACTAAGTATTGTGTATAAGTTTTGGCATCTACAATCCAAATTCTCTGCAGATAACAAGGTTGCCAACCTCTAACGAATATGGCTGAGGGCATGCTTTGTCTAAGAAACTGCTTGTCAACATATGGCTAAACTGTAGAAAGCATTTATGCTTTTCTCAAAGAAATTTTGTTCATGTTCTCGTGATTTCTGATGTCTGGTCTGAAATAAGTTGCAGACTTATTGATTGGTTTTATTTGTATCTATCTTTAAATACTACTTAATTTTTCATTGATGAGGACTCATACTCCAACTAATGTTGAAGTTCTAAATGATAGATCTACATAAATTTTCAGTTATTTCCTTAAAATGTATCTCTAAAATCTAAATGAGCCATTTTTTTTCCTATTAGGAAATCCAGATTGATGAGTTTATCACGCATAATTTTCCATTTGAAGATATTAATGAAGCATTCAATCTCATGAAAGAAGGGAAGTGTTTACGGTCGGTGATCCACATGTCCAAATAACCATTTTTCCTTTCCCACTATTAGATGAGAATTGTACAAGGGAAAAATCATCTCCACAATCTGCTGTTTCCTTTTATGTGTAATTCTATTTTCCTTTTATCATCACCTTCCTTTTGTATTTTGATTGTAACCCTTCGATAAGGGATCGTAATCTTTTCTTTCATGGTCTTGCTTATCGTTTTTTGTATAAATACATAATATAAATGTAATATCAATAAAATGTGTATCTTCAATGTTGTGTATATATATATATTGACCCAAATACCAGGTTAGTCGTAATCTATAGTTTCCAAAATTTATCAGCATGCCCAAGAGTCAAAAATGCATCCGTTTGTAAAAAATATTTTATTTGATCATCAGAAAATATAGGTTATGACTAGTCCGGGAATAAAATTTGGAGTAAAAATGGGGCCAAATAAGTCATCAATGGTCAAAATTAAGAAAAAAATGAGATCTGGTTAAATTAAATAATTAGTTGATCGTAATTTAACTGAATTATGAAAAAAAAAGTAAATGACATCTAAAAATTTATTTTAAGACATGGATATACTCTAAATAACATTTAAGATTATTTGACAGTGAAAAATGAATTTTACGGTAACACTGAAAATTGAATTATCATTCTGGTTTGAGTGAGGTGAATAAAAAATGGACTCCGATTAAGTTGAAAATTTGTCTATGAAGAGCATATCAAATTATATTAGTGTTTATAATTGATTTCTTCCGTATAATACTAATCGATAGGGCTTCATTGGTAAGTGCTACAAGATCTCGTACATTGGAACACATAGGTTGAGTTATTGTTGTGAGATGGATCCAGAAAAAGGGGGGTTCCAGTTATAATCCGGAAACGATTCAATGGGAGCTTCTCTTGAAGCAATAGTGCGTTGATCTAGTTGCCACTGGAGCCATAAAGGGTAATATGTTGAAAAAAGACAGAAATATAAATAAAATAAGTGGATAGGCTTCTTTTAGGAAAACAACATATAAATATGCATATAATATTATATTTACTAAATTACCTGGGATGCCTGTGCCCATAAGAAATCGGGAACCATCCATTAATAGTAATGGAACTCTGTGCGAAGTTTCCTCCCGTGATATGTAGACATATATAAATATTTTATGAATTATAAAATCAAAATTGAGTGAAATTGAGCTTGGAAAATGAGAGAAATAATTTATAGTGGGGTTGGATCACTTGTCTTGGCCAAAGCCTAGCCCATTCCAACCACCTATATAAACTCAAAATATCAGAATTCTTTAGAGAATTCAACATTTTTTTCCCTCTCATGCTTTTCCCTTGGTTAAATGGGTTTCTCATTCCTCTCCAAAAATTCTCTTCTTTTCTCAAATTCTTATACCAAAATTAAGCACTATAATATTATTTCAGCTCATCTATTAGCTAATTGAGATCTCCAATATTCAATTGAAGGGTTAAAGGTGAAAGAAATTAAAAGATTCAAGTGAGGGTATAAAATTGAAGTAAAAGAATTTGAGAGTTTTAAATTTATTTAAGGGTTCCAATAGGAAGTTTAAGGTATGTAGATTATATTTATGAAGTTAGATTGAATTATGGAAGCAAAAATAATGGTGATTTTATTTTTGTATAATTTTGGCCATAGTAGGGAATCAAGAAAGATAAGGAACTTTAAAGGAAAAAGGTAAGAAAAAGGAAACCTAGGAAAACTAAAGAAAATAAATAAGGTTAGTAATTTCAAAATCTATCTATTTCTGTAATATCCGCTAATTTAGGCCCCGAGTCGCACGTGAAAAGAAATTAACGCGTTTGACCGATTAGAGTCTAAATTCGGATTTTTACAAAAAAATTGATTAAGTAATGACTAAATTAAATGATAAATGCCTATTTAAGTGATTATAGAGTTTAAAGAAGTTGATTTACGGTAAAGGACTAAATTGCAAAATTTGATAAGTTTTGGGGTCAAACTGCAAATTTCCAAAAATTAGAGGATTAATGAGATTAATTGCTAATTAACTTAGGAAATTTGGACACTTAAAACTAGGTTGGCTGGCCATGACATTAAAGAAAGGATTAATATTGATTAAGTATAAAATTGGAAGAAGATGGTCAAATGGTGGGTCCCAAATGAAGACTTTTTGGGTACCCTATTTAAGACTTCTTTTCTTCTTCTTCTCTTCATTTTCTGCCTCCTTCTCTCTTTTCTCTACCAGTCACGCCAGCTACATCTTTTCCTCCATAGCCAATCTTGACTTCTAGAGAGAGAAAGGAAGGGAAGAGAAGGGTCAGCAAGACAAGGTGATTTTCATGGCCCATAACTCCTAAGGAAGCTGGAAAGAGCAAGAAAGAGGAAGAAAAATCTAGTTTGGTAGAGAGAGAAAATCTCCAAAGTTGTGATCAAGTGAAGAAAAGTGTAAGGTAAGAAGTATTTCTTCTTCTTCATCATCTTTTCTAAAGGAAGTTTGAATTTTGAGCTCATTCAAAACTTATGTGGAAAGGGAGAGAAACTAGGGTTTGAGAGAGAAAAAAAAAAGTTAGGGTCTTAAGGAAATCAGATGATAATAATGATTTATGATGTTGTAGGAGTTCCAAGTGACAAGGAACAAGCTCTAAGGAGTAAAGGAAAAGAGAAAGCTACCTAGAAGAGTGAAGGAGAAAGATTAAGATTTGTGCATAACTTAAGGCAATAGCCTATTTTTGTTTGAAATAATGCATGTTGAACATGATTTTAGATAAATACATTTCAAGAATGATGATGATTATGGCATGAAACCATAGGATTAGACATGTATGAATGAGATCCTTGTGTGACATTGAATTAATGATGCATATTAGAAAATCTTGTATGATCAAGACATTTACATGTATTAGAAAGTAATAAGTTGAGTAAAGAACTTTAGAAATGCATTAAATATAATTTGGTATGATTTGGATGATATTAGAATGAATGAAATGTGAATATGTAGATTTCCTGCTGAAAGTCACGGGCGTGAATTTGAGAGTTCACGGTTGTGACTGATTGTATCACGGTTGTGACTTCTGTGTGGAAATGATACTATTCATTTCAGAAGCGTTCATGGGTTGGAATCACAGAAGTGAACTTATTCACGGGCGTGAATGAGTAATCACGACCGTGAATGCTTTTGGGCGATTCATTCCAGTAGCGTTTACGACTTGAGATTACGGGCGTGAACGAATTCACGGGCGTGAAATTAGTAATCACGGTCGTGAATGCTCTGTATTTGTGATTATGAATGTGGTTATCAAATGAGGAATTCAGGTAAGTAAATGAAAGTCATTGTCTATCTAGTGAAATAAGAATGATTATATATATATATATATATATATATACATATTGATGAGAGAACGTGTTATGTTGTGATATAGAAAATTGAATTGTCATGGATGATATATAAAATTTGATGCGGATGATAAATATGAGAATATTGATGTACCTAGTTAAATAAATGAAAAGATGTTATCTAGTATGTATGCGTACGATTATATGTTTGCAAAAGAAGAAAATTGAGATGTTGATAAACATGAGAATATTGATGTGTTGAAATTTTTGAATTTTGATTGATGTGAAAATATAAAGAAGCCCATTACTCTACTTGCGGACTAGAAACAGAATAGATGACATGTCATTAAGGGGGCGAACGATACCGTACTATTCCTCAACCAATGTGGCTTAAGCTCGAAGAGCGCCATTGGTCTGAGATGCTCGGTCAATGTGGCTTAAGCTCGGAGAGTGCTATTGACTTGAGAAGGTCTGATGAGCACACATAAATAAGGATAAGGTGGCTTAAGCTTAGAGAGCGCCCTTGATCCGGTTATTCATCTATGATGAAATTATACTCAATCTATGTGGTTTAAGCTCGGAGAGCGCCATTGATTGAGAAGCTCTTATGAGCCAGATAGTGGACAGAGTGGCTTAAGCTCTGGGAGCGCTCCTGATCCATAATCCGTATCCAGTCAGTCCAAATTTAGAGTGATGTGGGCAGGATAATGAGGATATGTCAGAAAATAAGAAAAGAAAAGAATACGAAAATGATGATGATATGAGATTGAGATGTAATGATAAAGAGATTAACAGAATAATTTACCATTAAAGATAAATGAAAATAACATTGTCTATATGAGCATGACATTTATACTTGTATGAAATAGGAATATGTTGATAGTCATGCATGCAAACATTTTAATGCATAAAATGATATTTGTTAATGCTTGTTGCATGATATAGTATATCGCCTTATTTATATGCACCACTAAGCTTAGAGCTTAACGTGGAGTTTAATTTCCATGCAGATATAGAAAGGTAGCTGAAAGCGTTAGATAAAGCAAGCGGTGATCTCATTCAAGTAAAGCAGCTGAACCTTGAGAAAGTGGGTTACAAGTTTTGAAATTTTTGTGTTTGCCTTTTATATTAAAGAAATGTTAGAGTTTGTAAAACTTACTTTTAAAGTTTGTTAAGAATTACTTTGATGTTAAAATTACTATCTTATGTAAATAAATTGTACTATGGTTTTTGTTTATATCCATATATACATTAGTGTTGAAAAAAATAATAATAAAAAAAATAAAGGTAATATAATAATAATAATAATAGCGATTTGAAGAAGTAAAGAAGACAGGCAGCAGCGTTCCCTTATCCGGGCACGTGCGGTTCGGGTAAAGGGGTTGCGGCTGCTACAATTTCCATTAATTAAGCATAATTTAAGGTTATAAAAATAAGAAATTTTGAGTGTTTTGCATGTAATTGCTAATTAATACTTAAAACATGATTAAGAGATTATGAAAAGTGAATTAGAATGATTAATTTCAATTAAAAAAATTAATTAGTGGAAATTATAAAATATGACCTTATTATATGAAAAATGAATATTAAGGAATAAATATATTTCATTGTAATATTATGATACATATAGTATAATGAATGTATAAATTAGTAAAATGAATAATTAGAAGAAAAAAATTTTAATGATGAAAATTAATTATAGGCCGAAATATGAGAAAGGAAAAATTAATATTTTTCTTGATAATTAAATGAAAATTTAGTCATGAAATATAAGATAATATGATATTGAGTGTATATAAATTTATTGAGAATTTTTAAAGTATATATTGAATATTTTTCTAATCATTGATTATATTATGCATGAAATGAAAATTTATGAATGAAGTGTGTTTAGTGATGCTTAATGACTTAATTGAATATTCATAATGAAATATTGATATATTAGAATGGAAAGTATGGAAAAATTATGGTAATGATAAATTTGTTATGGAGGAATAAAATATTAAGTGATAAATAATATAAAAATAATGAAATGAATGAATTTAAGAGGAATTGAATTAAATGAATAAAATAATGTTCTTAGTTATTTTTCTGATAGTTAAATCTAGTCCAAGATATAATTGGCTAGCCATAGGGGTACCATTACCATGGTGTGGGTCACAACGACTCGTTTATATAGCCCAATGATGATCTACTTTAGTGATAGTGATTCAATAATTTAGTGTACAATGCAGTGTTCGGGTGAAATTTCGGGATTAGTCTTCAGTGTGGTGGACTCTTGGAGTCCACATCCCATATATCCGGTCCGAAGATTTTCTATTAGATTGAAACTAGGGGTAAATGTGAATAAAAGGAGTACAAATAATTTAAGTGAAAAGTATAATAAGAAAAGATGCAAGTGAAAAATATAATAAAAAGTAGCACATGTGAATGAAATGATAAAAGTGTCAAATGTGAATAAAATTATAAAAGTAGTGTAACATCATTGACCTTCCCCACATGCATACCCACATGCATTTCATTTGAACATATGCATCTTCTATATAATCCAATTGAACACGTGCATTTCATACATATTTTCTTAGAAACAAGTTCATGGCATGCACTGGCTACGTGTCCTAGTATTTGGCAGTTGTTTCAAGTCATACGTGTATCCTTATAACCTATATGATGATAACAAAGCATTATAAATAAATTGATAAGGTGACTAAATTAAAGTAATAAAAATGATTAGATTAAGATTAGTAAACAATTACATTGTTAATTTAGTTAAATCGGGCCAAATGATTAAGCTGTATTATTGTGTGAATTAGTGGAATTATAAATATATGTAAATAATAATAATAATATAGACAAAATAAAATGAAAATGACACAAAAGAGAAATAGAAGAGAAGAGAAAAGAGAAGAGAAGAAGAGAAAAAGAGAAAAAGAGAAAAGGACAAAAAACAAGTTGACTTTATTTTCATCTTCCTTCCCTATTTCTGCCTTCTTCTCCAGCCCGACTTCTTCTTCATTTTCCTCTATTTCAGAATTCAATTCTTCCTTGTTTCACTTATTTTTTGAAGCTAATTGATCCCTTGCAAGGTAATCAATTCTTATTGCTATAGGGTTGATTTGAGTTGCTTAGGTTCATTAATAGGCACTGATTTGCAACCCGATTTGGATACACATAGAAATTGATTCTGGAAAAGTTTAAAACATAAAAGTTGTTCCTTTATGTCTTATATTTATGGATATGTAAACGGTTTTTCATGATTGGATGTATAGGAAGAGGTATCCTCTCTCTACTGAAACTGGTCAGGGTGTGAACCCTAACCAAGTTAACTACTGTGTTCTTTGATTTTGAATATGTTTAAGACATTATTTGAAGTATCACAAAACATAAAATTTGTAGATATATGTGTATGTATCTATATACCAAATTTCAGGATCATATGACTTGTATATTTTGAGTTATGGTGAATGGAACCATGACTGTTCCATGACTTGAACTGCCAACTGAGTGCCCTAGGCAGATCCAACAATTTGTTTGGCTAATTGGAGCTTGTTAGAGCTAGATTCTGCAAATGATCAAAACAGAAAGGTTATAGGTATATGTCATACCTAAATTTTGGTACTAATTTCAGCTTAATTGGTAATGTATTTACTAAGTTATGGCCTTTGGAAGTCATACTGGTCCGGAAGCCAATTCTATTCTGCACCAGTAAAATTTTTGTTATAATTTGAAGACCTTAGAGACATAATTGATAAACATTGTAAACATAAAAAATGTTCCATATGAACCCATATAAGTGTCTCTAAATTTTCATTAATATATAACTTATAGATTATAAGTTAGGTTGAACCCAAAATGAGTACCCTGAAACTGCCTAAAGGCAGAAAACAAGGAAGAAAACAGAATACACTTAGAAATTCCACCAAAAATTGTACAATGATCCAATTGATCTGAAATTTTAATACGTCATATAATTATATGTTAGTTTTAATTAGGAATAAGAATCAGATTAATTGGTCAAGTATAGAAAAACGTATAGGCTAAAAAGTCCCATAAGGTCACACTGCCTCATAGGAAAAATCTTAACTATTGACATGAACAATGCATATTAATTTGTTTAAGCCACATTAAGTCTCCTTAATCATGAGTTAATTGATTATGTTTTCATATTAGGCTCGTAACATATTGGAGACCCACAAGGAGTGGATAGACAATAAGTTAGGGGTCGGAATCAAAGGAGAACGGTGAGTCTAATTATCAATAGAATTCTTTAGTGCAAATGAATGTCTATGTGATTCATATGATTGTCATGATTGGTCCTTGATAATGTAGTGATGGATAATTTGTGACATTGTGGTACATATAAATGGTATACTTGTGGTATATTTGATGTATATGTTTGACATATGTGATATATATACATGGTATATGCATAGTATATGCAAGGTATATGCGTGACATATGAGGTATATATGGAATATATGTATGTTGAATATGATAAAGATGCAATGGTTGATGAATGTTTAAATACAAGTGCATATGCATATGGACTAAAAAGGCATTGTGACTAGTTAATCGATATTGTAAAGCAAAAGAAGAGGCCTATGGCCCAACAAATGTGCAAATGAAACAAATGATCAAGATAGCTAGTAAATGCAAATGTTCACATGGAAACTCAGGGCAATGTCTGTTTAACTTAATCACAACAAAATGAAATAAGCAAAGCATTTGTATACGTAAAAAGTAATGATTATATGTTTCAACTTTATTGATCTTTATATGATACTGATGAATGGAATGGAATACATGGTATGTATTGGATTTGTGATTTATTATTATGAGTTGTTTGGTACTTCAGAGCTCATTTGATGGTTATTCTCACTGAGTCGCAACTCATTAATTTGCATCATTTTTCAGGTAAAGAAAAATGATAGCTCATTTTGAGTAACGTATAAAAGACATGGAGCACAGGTCACTGGCCGAGCCTCATCACTCTTTCTCCTTACATTCCACACAAGCATAAAAACATGTCATCTACATTTTGTATTTATATGGTTGAATATGTACAGTCAATTTGGAATGGATTTTGAAAATGTATAAACGAAATCAACTCGTAAATACTTATGTGTAAAGTTTATGTTTTAATACATGTGATATATCGTATTGTGGAGAAAGCCTTAGTGTTAATGTAACACCCCCTCAACCCCGCAGCTCGTGCCCAGATGAGGGAGTGCTACCTCTGACTTCATCGTTTAAAATATCTTTATTAAATTTGGAACACCTGGAAATCATTCATTTTTTTTATTTACCATTTATTTACTTTGCAGCATAAAAGAAAAAGTCATAACATCAAAGATAAAAATACATTTTCTTTAATAACATCTTTTTTACAAAGTGTACCATTTATTTTACCAGTACTATAAAATAAAATTTAAAACATAAATACAACAGATGTGTGACCTACGGTGGTTGATATACGCTGCTTTACTGGGTCAGGTCACCGTTAGCTTTATCTACTAATGTCTACTTATTCTTTGCTATACCTGCGCGAGAGAAACTCCCACGCTAAGCTCTTGGCTTAGTGGTGCATATAAATAAGGCAATAAACTATTTTTAATGTCACATGCATTGTCATATAAAACTTTATGATCAAATCATGCAAACATACATTTCATAATATTCTAGTATGCATAACATCAATTTATTATATCTCATTTTGTTTAACATAATCAAATCATCATTCTCATGCAAATCATGGTATTCTAGCATGTATAGACATCAAATTATATTATATTATCTCATTCTTATTTATTTTGTTATCACCTTATTGTATAACACTAAATCTTCTGTTTATCCATGCCACAATTCATGATTCCATTTTTATTTTCAATAATTCTTTTATGTTCCATAACTTCCTTAATTATGTTTTCATTTATGCCCAGGACACCTATGAACCACTGAATAGGATAACGGAGTTGCCATCCAGGAACTTAGGAGTGCCACCCGGGCAATATGATGTGCGCAAATAAGTGCCAAACCCGTCGTAGATAACCGTGCCAAACTCGGCGTAGATAATAATGCCATTTCCGGCATAAATAACAGTGTCAAACCCGGCGTAGATAACATTGTCAAATCCGGCGTAGATAACATTGCCAAAACCGGTGTAGATAATCATACCATTAATGGATTTAATCATTTTCATCATACTCCCCCCTATTTGGCATGCCAAACTATCATAAGTTGGTTCTAGTTAGGTGTTCTAGGGCTTATACAATTTCATTAAAATTCATAACAATTAATTTAATACTTTTCATGCATGTAATATCTCAAAATAATCACATAATCACTCAATTAAAATAATATTTACATAATATAACAAATTTCTCATCATTTTACTCATTTCATTTCTCAATTCACATGCTGCCCTGTCACTGGCAGATTCTATTCTCTGTATTGGACCTTAATTTTGGTCCTGTTCCGTTCTGAATATAGTTACATGATCTTCATACAAATTTTAGATATGGATCTTAGATTTAATGTTCAACTTGAATCACTTAATTCTGAGTTCTGTATAAAAAGATATGATAATATTAACACTAACTGGTCACTGATAATTCTGCCCATAATTTTCTGGACAGATTCTAAGTCTAAACTTTATGAATTTTTCTGGTTAATTACAGACATAGTCAGATATTATGGTCTAAATAAAAATTGTAGCCCTATGCCTTAGCTTTCATACAGAACAAAGAACACACAAATCCAAGCTCCAGAACTCAAGTTATAATAGTTTAAGTACTTACTGCTCATTATTAACAATTCTGCCCAGAATTTCTGGACAGATTCTATGTTCGAACTTTATGAAATTTTCTGGACAATTACAGACATATTCAGGTTTTATGATCTAAATGAAAGTTATAGATCTATGTCTTATCTTTCCAACCCAATAAATAACATGAAAAACCGAGTTTCAGAAATTAAGTTATAACAGTTTAAGTGCACACTACTCATCAATTTCCAGCAAAGAACATACCAACCAATCACATTCAATTTTTACCAAATTAAATCCTAAGTCTAGCAAACATGCATCCCCAAGATTTTTCATCACAAATAATATTAATTCAGAATCATCAACATGCCAAATAATTAAATTATGCAATTAAAACAAAATTAAAATAGGCTATTGCCTTAGATTATGCACAAACCTCTCTTTTTCTCTTTTCTTTCTCTTTACTTCTTTTTCTCCTTTCCTTTGCTCCTTTGATCTAACTCTTTGTCACTTTGAGTTCCTAAAATTCATAAACAGATTATTAAAACTTCATAAACCTTAATCTTTCTCTTTTTCCTTACTCTCCTAAGCTACCTTGAGCATGAAAATGGAATTTCCCATGCCTTTCTCTCTCTTTTTCTCACTTTCTCTTCTTAGAACAAGGTTTGGTTATGGATGTCCAAGGGAAAAACATGGATGGTTTAGAGAATAGAGTGTTCTAGATGTTAGGATAAGGAAGAAAGATGAGTAATTAAGAGGAAGAAGACAAAATTAATCAATACTTTGACACATAGGCTATAAAAATCTAGATATTTTCCTTAGGTAATTAATATGTTCATCTTCCTTTGATGTATGATAAGAAGAACGTGGAAGACAATGATGGGAAATTATAGATACAAAGGATTAAGAAAGAAGAAGAAATAATCAAGAAGAAAATGACAAAGGTTATTAAGATGGGAGGGGCACCTAAGCATCAATCTAGAAACATTCATTAATTTCTAATTCATGTATGTCAATTGACTTCTTAAAATGTGCCACTTGGTGTGGCTGGACTCCATATGCATTTTATGTCCCAATTCATGCATTTAATTTATGATTATCCCCTTTAAATCCTCAAATTTTCGGTAAATTGCAACTTGACCCCTAAACTTTTCAAATTTTGCAATTTAGTCCTTTACCGAAATTTAACATCTTTAAATATTTTGAACACTTTATTAGATATTTTTCATACTTAATTACCATTATTTTCATTATTTTTCGATAAAAGTACAAATTTAGATTTCGGTCAAACGACGAGTTGATTTAACAACTCGCGTGACTTTAGTCTAAATTAGCGGATATGACAGTTAACTTGCAAAGTCATTGAATGATATTACGGGGTATGAGATTTGCAAATTTATTGAATGATATTACAATATATGAGATTTGCAGAGTCATTGAATGAGATTACAAGATATGAAAAAAAATTTACTTCCATTGTTAACAGAATATTTTGTCTTTCCAGCATGCTATATGTGATTATTTGATACAGGGATAGGTTGAACTAAAATGTATAAGATATGATGTTACAAGTAGCAAATGTGAATTAAATGATAAAAAAATAAAAAAATAAAAATAAAAAAGACAAAATGACAAATCTGAATAAAATGATAAAAGTAGCAAATGTGAATAAAAGTAGTAAAAATGAATAATATGATAAAAATGAAATAAGTGAAAAATGTGAGAAAAATAATAAAAGTGAAAAATGCAAGAAAAATGATAAATATGAAAATATATAATAAATATGATAAATATGAAAAATGCGAGAAAAATGAGATAAATGATAAATATGATAAAAGTGAAAATAATAATAATAATAATAATAATAATAATAATAATAATAATAATAATAATAATAATAATAATAATAATAATAATAAATGTGATAAATGTGACAAAAATAATAAAATTGAAAATTAAAATTTAATTGGAAGAAAAATATTAAATTATGTAGTTAAAAAATAAATAAAAAATTTGTTAAAATTAATTAAGATATTAAATAGTGAATTAAGGATAAATAAAAATAAAATATTGATAAAAAGAATAATACATTAAAGAAAAAATTTGAATAGTGTATTAAAAATATTATTGCATATATGTATGAATGAAAATATAGGTCAATGAAAATTTTTAGACTAGTAAAGACATGAGCAAACATACAAATTTTAAAACCTGAAGGAAGAATAAATAATAGTAGGTTAGTATAAAAAATGACATGTGTATATATATGTTTAGATATGAAGTTGTAAAAATAAAATTGTAACATTCAGTGATTTAGGCCCCGATTGCGCGTGACCGTAGTGGGGTCCACTGGTTCAATCGGAGTCTAAATTTAAATCCATAAAAAAATGACTAATAACAAGAGCAAATAATTAAGGGTATTATTATTTTGGAATTAAAAAGATTTGGGGTAGAATTAGAAAAAAATAAAATTTTTTATGGACAAAATTGGTATTATGGCAATTGTTTGGAAAAAAGTGTGAATATGCAGGAAGATGTGGTAAAAATAGAATTTGTCAAAGTTTAATTATTAATCAAGATTAATTAACTTAATGAACCAATAAGAATTAGGATTAATTTTAATTAGTGGAACTCACTTCCTAATCAAATTATAAAAGTCAAAAATGGGAGGAATTCTTTATTCTTCCACTCAAAATATCTAAGTCATCATCTTATCCTTTCTTCACCTCTTTGGCCGTCCACCTTAGTCCCTCCATAAGTCTCCATTTTCATTCAATCCAAGCTTGAAAAAGAAAGCAAATAAATTAGTTTTGAGAGAGGAAAAATCAGAATTTAAGAGTTCTTACCATAAAAGGCACCAAAGGAGCAAGAAGGAAGGAAGAAAAAAATAGAAAGGGAGAAAAATTAAGGGAAATTTCGGCCAACTTTGAAGAACACTTAAGGTGAGTTTATTCTTCTTAAATTTAACATTTTTCCTTCTATTTGAGACCCATAATGATGATAGATGTGATTAGGTTTGGTAGATTGAGCTTATGTTGCAATATTGGAAGTAGAAATTTAAGTTTGTGATTAGTTGATGGAAGTGTAATTAAACTTTGAATTAATGATATTTGATGTTAGGTAATTATTTTATGGTTTAAAAACTGAAAAACATATAATGTTGAAGGATGAATGAGGGGCTGCCATAGTTAAATAAATTTGGGGGAAATTGAAATTAACATAGAAACACCACAATTGGTGATAGATTAAGGGTAAATTGAGTGTTAAATTGAAGAAAATAAATTGGGAACTAGGATATGGTTTTTGGGCAGCCATGACATATGAAGAAGGAAGTTTAACCTTAGTACATTTTAGCTTAATTAAGGTGTAAAACATATTAGGAGCATTAGATTATTATGTAGACATGAAAAATATTGAAATTGGATGTTGGAATTGAGTTATGGTATGGTTGTGTAGGAGAAATAAGTGAACAAGTGACAGACCCTCAAGAGGGTGACAGACCCTCAAGAGGGTGACAAAAGCAAGGAGAAAGCTAGCTAATAAGGGAAGGAAGATAAGTTTTAAGGGAAGAATCAAGGCTGATTAGGTATGTGCTTCATTGATAAAAATTTTGCATGTTTTTAATATGTATGAAATTATATGTTAAGGTTTGTTATGTTTGTGTTTTTGAGATGTTATGTATTTTGTTGTGACTTTTGATATTATATATGGAAATGAGACCAAATGGTGTGAAATAATTGAGACATATGAATGTATTTGTAATTCTGGAAATTTTAGTATTAAAATGAATGCAAATGATGAATGTGGTTGAAATATGGATTGATGTCAATTGATGACTCGGGTACAGAATTCCAGGAACAGCTCTGTCTAGTTTGATGATAACTTGATTTATGAAACTCCTTTTTGTATGTTCTTCATTGGAAATGAAAGCTAAGACACAGAGCTTTAATTTGTATTTAGACTATAATATCTAATTATGTCTAGATTTTTCCAGTTAAATGCACGAAATTTAAACCTAGAATCTGTCCAGAAAATTCTGTGATGATGCAGTAGTGAATTTATCACAACTTTTGATAGAAAACTGTAATTTACGTGATTCTTGATGCATCTGAAATCTAAGACAATAAGATAAAAATTGGTAGAAGGCTAGAACTCCAAATTCGAATTTTATATGAGCTAAAAATGAAGCCCTAAAATAGGTCAGAAATCTTCCATAGGTAAAAACATACAATATTGGGCTTTTTGCATGTGTTGTTATAATTATATGTAATAATCCATGCAAATATTTACTTTGATGGTAATTATAAATGTTTAACAAATTATTTATGTATGAGATTTTATTGCAATAATAATGGAAATAAAGAACAAAAATAAATAAGCATAATTATGATAGTTAAATAATGTTGACATTTTTGAAATATAGTGAATTAATATAAAAATAGTTAAGCCCAAAAATACCTAGTCTAGAACTAAAATAGGGAATAGTTTGGCATGCCAATCAGGGGATTTAAGGCACTCAGTGCCAAATATGAAAGCCGGTAATTACAATTTATAAATGCGTTCGGTGCAAAATTATTAAGCTGGTAATGACAATATAACAAAAGCCGGTAATGACATTATTATAAAAGCGCTCGATGCTATATTATGAAAGCCGGAAATGACAACCTCGCTATTCCTATTAGTTAGTTCGGTTATAGGTGTTATGAGCACTAATAATAATAATAATAATAATAATAATAATAATAATAATAATAATATCGAAGTATGTGATTTATATAAATGTTATATGAATTAAAGTTGTTAGATATTGAGTGTTTGCATAAATTTATTAAATGGGTAATTAATATATGAGAAAATATATATGTATGTAAAATTTTTATCATTGAAGCACCACTAAGCTAGTAGCTTAGCGCGGGTGGTTTTCTCTCGCGTAGGTTTAGAAGGGTAGCCATACAAAATAGACTGTCAGAAAAAGAAGGGTATCTGGAGGAAAGCAGCTAGCAGCTTTGGTTTTATTTTTGGTATATTTTATTAAAAACTTTGTAAATTAAAGTATCGTTTTTATTTTATATCATGTGTATTAAATATATGAGTCACTATATAAAAGAACATGATTTGAATATAAATTTATGTACTTTATAAATAAATAAAATTTTGAGTATTTATGCTTGTAATAATTTTTATTTCAATGTCTGCAATATTTTTGTTAAAAAAAAATTTACTTCACTTCATTAAATTTACAAAACAGTTAGACAGGTAATGCTCACTTACCCTACTGAATGGAAGTGGGGTAAGGGGGTGTTACAAAAATGTTGTACATATTATGATAAAAAACATTTGTGAATTATTATGTGTAAAGAATGAAATGTCAACTTGTGGTTAAATGAAGAATATTGTATTATATGTGTATTGTTGTGCCCAAAAATGAGTTGTGCATTGTTTGAATTGCAGGTGGAGTAATTAATTTATAACTGTTATGCTACTGAAATTTTTTGAAAAATGAAAAGGATTAATAAGTATTAACAATATTATGGTCATTAAATTAAATTAAGAATTTTTTTGGCACACATCAACTATCATCATATTAACCCACATAACGTACGTATAAAATAATTATTATAAAAGTGTTACAATATATATATATATATATATATATATATATCACCTTCTTCCTTCTTAAAGTAACATATACCTTCTATTTTTCTTGTGTGGATTTAACATTAAAAATATGGGCTCATGTCATTCAAATAAAGGAGAAGGTAAAAGAGAAAAGAATATTGATAGAGTATTTAACATTTCTCATAAACTTTGAAGAGCGTTGTACGTTATCTTTTACTTTTCTCGTTCTTAAAGTAATATATATCTTCTATTATTCTCATTTAAATCTTGTAACATTAAAAATATAGATACAAGTCATTCAAATATCGTAGAAGGTAAAAGAGAAAATAATAACAAAAAAGTATTTAGCATTTCTCATGAACTATTCTTAAATATTTGTTCATTATGGTGTTAAAGAAAATAACAACTCCCAACTCTTAGTATCTTCTTCTTGAGAAGCACCAATCCACCTCAAGTGAATTTCATAGATTTGTAATAATTAAGTATCTGAATTATTATTTATAATAGAAAACTACACACAGAACTTCCTCCATTATCCACAATTAACTTTACTAATGGAATGCTGATGTGAACTTTTCATGTCAGCAATAATAACCACCTAGATATTCCATTTATACAAAATGGATCCTACAAAAAAAAATTCCATTTTCTTATCAATTTTTCTCATTTTTCCAACAACCAAACAATATAATGTTGTTTAATCTTCTTGTTTAAGAATCCAATTCAATAATGCTTCCATTTTAATTCCAAATAAAAAAATATACATTCATAATCAAAAATAAAAAAAATCCTCATCCTTCTCTCTCTAGATCTAATTCTCTAGTAGTGATTGGTCGGTGACAATGGTGTGGTTAATTTTTTCATCTCTCTATCACTTCTTTTTTTAGCTTTCTCTCTCATACCATTGCAAACAGAGAAGTTGGTTTTTTTTATTGATTCTTTATTCTATCAACATATTGTGGTTTTTTCAATTATGAGTTGGATTTATACCTCTTTCGCTTTATTCATACTAAAATTTCATTGATTTTAATAAAATTAGGCCTACCTTCACAAAATTACAGTTTTTAGCTTAATGGGTTTCTTATTTTTCTTAATTGTTTTGCATTTTTTGTGGTATATATGTTTTTATGTTAGTTTGTAGAGAAAATGCCAGTGAACATGAATTTGTAAGATAAAAGAGTTACCACAGTTGGGTTTGTGAGAATTTGAGTAGGAAAATTTTGCATTTGGTTGGTGGAAAAATAAAAGAAAAATCTAATGAGATGAAGAAGGGGTGATGATGTAGAAAATTCATAGGCATGTCATTTTGTCATTAAGTGATTTAATAGATTTTAGATGAAGGTAATTTTGTGTTACAAAATTAAAGTTTAAGTAGTTTTCTATTATAGATAATAATTAAGGTACCATATAACATTGGCTAGTCATGGCCTAGAAATAATATGAATTAAAAGCAAATAAGTGATTATGAGTTTTAAGATATGAAAGTAATTAAAAGGCATGAAAAAGTAAGGTGTCATAGGGTTTACGCCCGTAACTATAGCCTCACGGTTGTGATCATCACGAAATGGGGATTTTTGAAATTTAACAGCTTCACAGTCGTGAAAGTATAGTCACGTCCATGAAGTCTTATAGTATAAATTGAACAATGTCATCTTTTTGTTAGACACTCATGTTTTTCCATACACCAAATCCTAAACCCATACCTGTGAACGTAAGAAACAATCTCCCTTCGATTTTCCTTCAATTCTTAGCATTTATTATACGAAAACAACCCCATTTACAAGGTTTAATTGTTAGAATCAAAGGATTTCACTATTACTACGAACCCTAACTAGCATATATTCCTTCGGAATATTGGTAAGAAAGTATGTTTTCCTTAGTCCATTTACAAGTTTAATTCGGTTTTGTATAAAGAATAGTAAGGGCCTATGTTGATAGATTAAATTAAGGTTTGGTTAGTTAATGGCATTGTAGATTGTATTATGCATAAGGCTATAAACGAGCCTAGTGGAGCTGAATATTAGTAGCTCAAGCTTAACTAGTTTAAGTTATTATAGACTAGAGGTCAAATTGAGCTTTTATACTTGAGCTCGAGCTCAACTCATTTTAAAATTATTAGGCTCGTAAGCAGCTCAAGCTAGGTTTGGAAAAACTCATTTATTATGCTTAACAGGCTTGGATCGAGCTCGGTTTATTAACTAATAATGACAAAAACTCGAGTTCAACTCGTTAACTAATAATGACAAAAGCTTGAGTTTGAGCTCAATAACAAAATATAATATAAACGAGTCTTAAACGAATATGGTCATTAACTTTTAAAAGAATACATTTGTGAACTTTTAAATGAAATGTTTGTAAGCTTTTAAACGAATACGTTTGTGAGTTTTTAAACGAATATGTTTGCGAGCTCGTAAATGAACATATTTGTGAGCTAACAAACTAAACAGTATTAAGCTCAAGTTGAAAAGGTTTTTGAGCTCAGATTTGAGCTCGAGCTCAACTCGTTAACAATAATAAATGATTTAGAACGAGCTTTTTTTTTAACCGAGATCTGAATAACTCGAGAGAGGTTTGATTCATTTACAACCCTAATTATGTAGAAATAGATCGTAACAAAGTTTTGTTATTCTGCTAAGAGATGAAAAGGTGGAGAAACCTTAGAGGAATTAGCCATGCTAGAAAATTTATTTATTGATGCTCCAATTCAAGTTTGTACATATATGCATCTAAATTCGATTTATGGCATGTTGTGTGTTGAATTGTGAAATTGGCATGTTATTTGGCATGAACTAGTATCGTAGCTGATATAAGTGAGATTATGTGACATGTTAAACTTGGTATGCACAAAGAATGGTGATAATTGAGACTTATTGATATATGACATTGGAAATTGAAGCATCAAACTTAGTTAAATAAGAATAAAATAGTATGTATGTTTCTAACATATTTATTGATGTAATATGTTGAAAAATGTTGACAAAAGTGAATAATATTGGTTAGCTTTAGAGCCATTGTGTAATGTGTGCTTTATTTGCCTTGTTTTGGTGTTGAAAATGCTGCAAAATTCATTCACGGTCATGACATGATGTTCACGCTCATGAACAATGCTTCAAAAAATGGACAAAATGCTTTATGACTTGGGTCATGGGCAGATCACCTATGAAGGGTGTCTTCACGGTCGTGAATGACCATTCAAGCCTGTAAAGCCTTGAAACATACTTTATATGATGATTTTATGATGAAATAACATAGAATTGGTATGCATACGCACCCTACATGATGATATATGATTGTATATAGTATGATTACATGAACATGGCTATGAATATGCTTTATATGCTTTAGATCACAAAGTGTTATGGGGATAACATGTGGAAAACATGGAAATGATTATGAAATGAAATGGATAATTAGGTTATGAACTTTAAATGCTCATTCTTTATATGAGGACTAGCATTGGATATATGTCATGCTATTGAGAGGGTTACAGTACTGTAGAATATGTTACTTACTCAATCAAGGTGATTTAAGCTTGGGTGAGAGTGCTCTTGATTTGAGAAGCTCAGTTGAACATATCTAGATTACTTTATTATACTTAGTCAAGATGACTTAAGCTTGGGTGATAGTGCTCTTGACTTGAGAACCTCGGTTGAGCACTTATTTATACAAATAGTGAGCAAGATGACTTAAACTTGGGTGAGAGCGCTCATATTTCACACCCACATCAGGGTAGTCTGAATATAAAGTATTGGGCAATGTAAAACTAGGAACAAGGGTAAGTAAATCAAATACATAGTAAACCAGTAACCAAATAGATGGACAAAGGAATGAAAATTGATGTTATATATATATTGGATGTGAATATATAAATGTATCTTGGTGTTTATGGCATGTATGTGTTAAACTAGTAAATCAACTATGCAATGATTTATATTGATAATGATGGCATAATGAAATGCACCAGGTATGTATAAAGTTTTTAAGTTATAATTATGTATGATTGTTTGCTAGAATTTTTATGTTTATATATACCACTTGGCTTTAGTAGTTTAGCATGTGGATTCTCTTGCACGTAGGTCTAGAGCCAGTAGATAGCTGAGTTGACCTGAAAATGAGTCAAATCAGTGAGTGCAGGCCCATATTTGGGTCAATTACATTTGTTCATTCATTTTGCTTTGTTTTCATAATATGAGATAGGAATATTTATTTTATTCATGTTTTTATTAATAAAGACATGTAATTGATTTAATTATTTTAAATAAGGATTGTTTTGTAATAATGATTAGTGTATGCTCAAACTAGTTGATTTGATATAGTTCTGGTTTTTAATTTAGATAAAGGAAATTATTTTATGTAGTCTATGGTTTATGGAATGTTATAATTATGCATGTTATAAAGATCATGAGGAATGTGAATATATAATTTTATAAGATAGGAAAAAGTTTTAAAATGGAACAAGTTTATAATATATTCAGTCATATGGTATTCACTGGTGTAGTAGGGTTATGTCTTACTATATAAGTGAGTGTTACATACTAAGTTGTGGTGAATCAAATAATCGAAATAGCATATATATAATTCATCCATCAACCTCTTGACCGAACCAATGAGCTACACGAACTTTCTCACAATCTCAACACAAAAATAGTTCGACCAGCACTAAATCCACTGCTTCATCAACCATTCCATTATCACCAAATCAATTTAAACATCTTCTTTAGAGTGCAACTGTTTCAATCAATTTCATTCTTGAGCTCTAGTTAAATTAACCATCAATAAGTATCATTTCTGGTATAACACTAATGGTATTGAGTACTAGGGGATATCTCCAAAGATACGAGACAACATTCAAAGTTGAAATATCAAGGTATAACTAACCCTAGAAGGCTTCTTTCAACCACTGATGGGTTTATCCTACTTTGATACTCCTTCTCTAACTGTATGCCTGACCAGAATTCTCAAAGATATCTGGAAGTGTTATACGATCATAAAATACATTGTTAATGAAATAATCTAAGGTTCGGAGAGAGAGAAAAAGTGTTTAAGCAAACATATTTGTATTTCACAATAAAAGAGAAAGGTAGATTTTTCTTCTCATTCCTTTTTATATAATAGATATCCTTATATAGGCTAAGATTAAGTGACTATCTCGTCATTGCTTACATCATACAACACTTGATAAAAAGATATGATCACTATGAAGAAAACAATACACAAAAGAAAACTAAAGCTTTTACAATACTTAAAGCAACTTTTACAAAAGAAATAGGCTTTTTGGAAAGCTAGCTGTTCTACTTTATTTCGAACTGATAGGCTCAAGAGAGAGAGACAAATTAAAGTCTTCCAGAGATGGATCGTCACGTGTCCTAGGCCAAAAATATCAATATCATCTACTAAAGGATCATTGGGCCCGGGCTCATCATCTCATGAGTCTTGTGTAACAAAAGTAGGAGCTTCATCTTTGGGTTTAACTGAGGAGGCCATGGTGTCATCTTGATTTTTTCGCATGGATCAAGTCCAAGAGAAGTGTAACTTGTAGGAGGTAATTTGTGAAAGTTATTTTTCTTTTTAAGTTCAAGACAAATTGATTGTCTAACTTCTAAAAGCATTGGTTCTTCAAAAAGGATGGTTCTCTAGAGAGAAACATGAACAAGAGCAATAACTATGTTAGTTCCCAAAACATGAATATAAGGTGGGTGGAAAATAAAAATTCCTATAATATCTTCTAGGACCTTTGGAACTGAGTATTATTCAATGAGCTGGGAAAAAAGCTTTTTCCAATAGCTTAATGGCTTAGGAGTGTGTAGATTTTCTTGATTGTAGAGAAAAGGAAGAAATTCAATTAGATGGATATGAACAACATGATAATATACTATTGACTGGCACCATAAATACCATAATTGTTTTAAAACCATGGGTTCTATAGAAAGTCTGTAAATGATTACCTAAGGATATTTAGCTAGACAATAAAAAACTTTTCAAGGAAGGCCAAACTTGTCTTGAAACAAAAACATATATATGAATAGCATGTTTTGTGCATATGTTTTGATTTGATGGAGATAAGGACTTTTTGGACATCTAGGAGGAAAGTCTAAGAGACTGAGGACTGATGTGTTGGAACTAAAAGCCATGAAGAGAAGTGAAATTTCTTTTGAAAAGGAAATGAGATTGATTTGGGGAGGTCCGGATAAGAAATCTAGAATGAGATTCATGTTGCCTTTTATATGCTGAACATCAAAGTTGTAGTGATTGAATCATTCTTTCCATTCAAAAGATGAGGGTGTGGAATATTTTTTTGTTTGAAGTCTAGCATGCAAGGGAAAAAGGAGCAATCCGTGACAACTGTAAAGTGATGTCCAATCAAGTGGAATTCAAATTTCTTAATTTCATACTTCACTACCAATATTTCTTTGAACATGGAGTGATAATGAAACTCACTTTCTTTGAAATGGCCACTGGCATATCCACATATTTCTTTTAATTTTTTTTTGTCTCCATGTGTCTAAAAAAGGATGGCACCCCAATATTCATCTCAACCATCAGTCTACAAGAGCCTTTTTCCTATTGAGGGAATATGAAGATGTGGCAAATTTTGTCTGACTGCTTTAAGTGCTTGGATGAACTTGGTGTGAATGGTAGACCAAGGAGGAGGTTGTTTTTTCAAAAGTTTATAAAGAGGCTTCACATACTGGTTGTAGTGGTGTATGAACTGTCAGATGTAATTTGGTATTCCAAGGAACTGTTGGATCTACTTTATGGATAGATTTTCATCAGGAAATTTTAAAAGTTATTGCACCAGATGAGGCTAAGGCCAATAAGCTCCATTGGTAAATTTCATTCTCAAAAAGTCAATTTTAGTATAGGCTAACTGTATCTTTGTTGGGCCGAGCATAACTCCATGGGTCTTGGTGAGGTTAATAAACTATTGCACTATTTGATGGTGAGAAACAATGTATGGATTGAAGATGAGAATATCATCAATGTAAATGAGAGTTGTATGCAAAAGAGGTTTATAATTTGAACCATCACCTTTTGGAATAGAGAATGAACGACTTTAACCCCAAATGGCATAATAGTCCATTCATAATGGTGATTTGGGATACCGAAGGCTGTTTTGTATCATTTTTGTATCTATCTTCAGGAATGATACCAAACTGCCAAAATCCAGCCTTAAAATCAAACTTATAATTGACCTTTGCTATAGCCATGAATGGAAACATGGAATCAATCCTTAGTAAAAGGTATTTGTCATCTTTGAGAAAAAGATTCAAAGGCTTATAGTCAATCACAAGGCTTTTCTTTCCACAAACTTGTTTTGATCATTTGTTGACATAAAAAGCCTGGCAAACCCAATTTGATTTAGTGAGCTGAATTAATCCTTCTGAAAGTGATGGAAACAGTCTTACATAGCAAGTTCCATGTATGAGGAAAACATTCTTGGATAAGATGCTCTAGTTGGGGTAATGTCTTCTGAATTTTTAAAAGGAATAGAGATATTAAAAAATTTTAGATCAAGTCCATAATGGAGAATGATGTTTCTGAGACAATTTTGTATGGGATAAAGCGCAACAGGAATTATGAAGTTCCTGAACCAATTTGGTGATAAAGAAAGAGATTGTGAGGTAGGTTGTAAAGTGAACAAAGAAAGTATTGTGGTAAAAGGTAAAATTTGTTTTTCGTACTACAAACCAGTTGGTAAAATGAAGAGGATCATAGATAATTGGGTAGAAAGGAGTTATGAAGAAAGATTTTATCAACTTCAGGTAGGTCATCAACTTTTGAATCTATTTCAGAAAATTCTACCGCAAAGAGTGCTTAAGGATTTGACTCATCATCCAATGAGAAGACTGATTCTACTGTTGTATTGTCGATATCTAGTTGGGAAACTTGATGGATCTTCTGAATAATCTTCATAACTTTCTTAGGTTTATTAGGAAAATTTTTTGCAAAATGCCCTTTGTTACCATAGACATATCATTGATTACCCTTTCTGAATCTTTGTCTACGTTTCTTAAAAATTTGAACTTGTGTCGCCTACACCGATGAGGTTGAGAATCATCTGAAGGATGCCATTTATGATAGCGTTTAGACTTGCAAGAGTTACATGAATATTTTTTATCCTTGCACTTGATTTGTAAATCAAGTCTTTTACATGCAATTCTCTAAGAGGAATCAATGTCAAACTTCATCAATTCTCGAACCATTTTTTGCTGAGCACAGATCTTATCAATACAAATAAGGATGCGATGATAAATTTCTCTAAGGCTGAGAGAATTTAAATCAATGTTCTTTTTCTCTTAGTTGGACCTAGATATGATTTGCAACACTTTTTGGAAAGGTAACAAAAAATGCTTGTTTCAAATTAGCATTTGTTTCACCACCAAGAAGATAAAATCTTTTTTGTCATTCATTGATAATGACAATCAAGATCTTTTCTGAGCAAAGAGCAACATTTCATTTTGAAGTATTCATCCCGACACATATCATCATATTTTTGTAGTGGTTCCAACAAATTCTTGATGCAAGGCAGTAAGAATTTCAGCTATTGTCTGAGAGTGGTAAAACCTTAGCATTACTGCTTCAGGTAAATGAACAAACCGGTCTTTTAAAGTTCTTGTGAATCTAGAAGTGAATTCCAGAATAATATTTGGGAATCTGGTATTAGGACATCGTTGCTGAACTTCTATCCAAACATAGAATTCTTGTATACGATCTCTCCATTTATGAGGTGGAATATCATCAAAAGTTGTAAGCCCCGGTTATTTAGACACTGATCGCGTGTGACCGAGTCAAGCACGCCGGATCGATCAGAGTCTAAATCCGTATGCACAGAAAAATAATAATATTTAAGGGAGATTTATTAAGGACATTATTAATTAGGAATTTAAAAGTTTAGTGCTAGAATTAGTTGAAATAAAATCACTCTTTAGATTAAATGAGGATTTATGGAATAGTTTGGGATTATTTTGTAAAAAGAGGAGATTATGAGCTAAATGATGTATTATTTAAAGATTAAAATTTATTATGATTAATTAATTAAATTGACCAATAGGAGAAGAGGTTAAGGAGATGTGAGGCCCAAAAATATTAAGCTAAATAATAAACAAATCTAGAATCTAGAATTTTCTATATTAATGAGCATTATTCTAATCTTTATCTTTCACATTAATGAGCAGTAATGAGTATTAATGAGCCATATGCCTAATCATCTATTCTAGAATTTTCTTTATTTATGAGGCATTAATGAACCCTATCTTATAATCTTTGTCATTATCCTAGAAACTTCTTCACATAATGAGGCATAAAACTCAACTAAAATATCTCCTCTTCCTCACCTTTCATGGCTGAAAACCTCATCCCTCATTCTCCACCATTTTTGTTCCAATTTTAGCAAGTAAAAGAGAGGAAAGAAATGATCCAAGTGAGAGAAAACTCAAGAAAGTGAAGAAAAATCACTTTGAAAGGAAGAAAGAAAGAAAGAGAGAAACTTTGTCAAGGTGAATTTCTTCTTCAATTCTCTTGTTTTCTTTATCAATTGAGATTAAAATGATGTTAATTAAGGTTAGAAATGGGGGAGAAGGGGCTGCCTAGGTGATGGTGGGTTGAAACAAAAAGAAATTGGTTTCATGATATGAGATATGTTTGATGGTTTTAGGGCAAACCAAGGATAAGGGTAGAAGCAAGCTTGAGGAAGGGAAAGGAAAGGAAAAAGCCAAGGAAAGGGAGAAGAGATTAATAAGGTATGTGCTTGTATGAAAAAAATTTAATATGTTGATTTTATTGTTAAATCTTGTGTTAATTGCATGATTAAATGAGGGGTTGTGTTGTTATATGTGTTGCTGGAAATTTTATCATGGAGCAGCATGCATTAAAAATTCTATAACTTAAGTTCTGAAACTCTAAATTTGGTGTTCTTTGATGTTTTGGAAACTTAAGACATATATCTAGAAGAACATGAGATCTAATTATGACTGTAGCTATGTTCAAAATTGACATAAATAGGAGACTTGAAATCTGCCTGGGAATTTCCTAAGCAGATTTTAGCTGAGCAATCAGTCCTTAATCAGTCATAACTTTGTTTACAGAGATCAAAATTAGTTGATTCAAAATGGAAATTAAAGATACGATATGTGGCTAAAATTTATCAAAAGACTACTTAATTAAATTCGACCAATAACGAAGTCAAAATTGAGATCCAAAACAGAGCCTGAAATGTGTCCAGAACAGGGCTGTTGAAAAAGCTAGAGTTTTACATGTAAATTGAGTTGGGCCTTATGACATGAGATGAATGATATTTATATGAGTGATTATTAATTTATATAATCCATTAAGCCCAAAAATAAAACTATAAAATAATTGTTTGCTGTATATTTTGACCATAATGGAATTTTAAGAAATTACTTGAATAAATTCAGATGAAATAATTAAGCCCTAAAACACCTAGCTGGGAACTAGGGTAAATGATAGATTGGCATGCCAATAAGGGATAGGAAAGACAGAGTTATTTTATATGTAGGCGTAAAATGCCGAGTTGATTTATGTAGGCACTACATGTGCCGTGTTGATTTATGTAGGCACTAAATGTGCTGAGCTGATATATGTAGGCACCACATTGTGCCGAGTTGATTTATATAGGCGCCATGCGCCGAGTTAAGATTTGTCAGCAGATAATGCCTCGTATCCTATCTGGTAGTTCTAGTTATTGGTGTTGGACATAAATTTGAATAAACAAGACAAAATAAGATATGATAAAATTTACTTGTTGTGAATAATCATTGAATAATAAAATGAGTAAAATATGGTGATATTAATAATAATAACACTAGCTATGGTTAAAAATGATATTATGCAATAATATTAGTAATTAACATAATTATCATATGTAAAAGAAATTTGTGTACTAGCAATTAACTTGCAAATTAATTTATTGCTAATAAATTTGTGTTATTCCTTTTATTTGATTTTAAATGTATGAATGTGTGAGATTTTATAACTTGCATATTAAGCTTTTGTCATATAAAGCACCACTAAGCTAGTAGCTTAGCGCGTGTGGTTTTTCCCACACATAGGTACTAAATTAGTTAGTAAATAAAAGTTGAAGCTGCCAGAAAGAGAAGAACGCCAGATAGTGGATAACAACATTTAAAGATTTTTTTGTTCCAATGTATTAAGTTTTGTAAAACATATTAGCAAGTTTTATTTTCATATTTGTGATACTCATATTTTGGGTTTGTAAATAAAATATTAATTAGTAGAACTTTGTATGTAATCTTTTAGAAAATGAAATAGTTTATTATGGATGAATTATATAAATTGGTATAAAGTATATGCATATTCTAAATAAAAAAATGGGAGACTATAATTTGAATTTATATTCAGATATTTTAAAATGAGAATAAACAAAATGGTTGTGTAAGCAAGTTAGACAGGAAATCAAGAATAAGGTAGCACTCCCTTGCTTTGCTACTATTAGTAGGGTAAAGGGGTGTTACAAAAGTGAACTAAGGTCCATTGAGATATGAATGAGGAATATGAGTTGTAGATCTTGGAACATTTGTATCCATCTCATCTGGTGGTTCTTCAGTCTGATAGGCATGTTGTTACTGAATGGTCTTGGTTTGTTGAAAAGTAGCAAGATCTACCATGAACTGAGTAGGAGGAAAATACTTTGGATCAAGTTCATTATCAGAAAATCCCAAGTATGAATTCTTAGGAGAACTGAAAACATAAGGTGTTTGTGAATTTTGACTTTCAACAAGAAGGATGCTTTCAAGAGTTTGTTTTTCCAAAAAGGTTGTGGTAGGATTTGGAGAGGGTTGAACCATATGTAAATGAGCAACTTCTTTTTGGTTTTGAAACTTGTTTAGGTATAGGTTTAGTTTTAGGAATCAAAGTTTGTTTGGGCTTTGAAACTTGTTTGTAGTAGGGTAAAGGTAAAGGCTTTGGTTGGTCTAGAGGCGTAGGTTGTACTGTAGGTTTAGAAGGAGGAAAATCATCTCATGAGGTAGGTACGGAGGACAAGAGATCTGTAAAATGAGAAGGATCAAAATAGGAAACCACATATTCATATTTTTTTGAGGGCAGCCTAAGAGACTAATAGAAGAGTCACCATCATCATATTGATGAAGGAATTGTTTCTCATAATATTTAACCTTTCTTTTAGACTTTTTGTCTTTTCTTTTCCTATATTCATCATCATCATTCAAATCATCAACAATTCTATCAGCATAACAATCAACACAATCACATATGTCAAAATAGCTATGATGTCCATTATGTGATTGATAGATAGGCTTGGTTGAACTAGAAAAAAACAAGAATTGGAATGTCTTCATATTGAGACGAAACGATAGGATGCATCATAAACTGAGTGAAAAACTCTACTAGCGCACTGGACACAATTTCTTCATCATTAGGAGCAAAAAATTGAGTTTCTACTCTACCTTCCTTTTATTTGATAAAGAGTGGTTTGGTGGAACTTACTAGCTGATTTTTCTGATGGAGGAGCTCATAATTAGTTAACTATGACTAAGAAAAGATATGGAATAAATCTTCATTTATTAACTATTTAGGAATCTCTACCACCCTAGAAATATGAGTTGAGTCCACAGTGAGACTTAGAGCATCTGAAGAGGCTAGAATACAGAGATCCATAGCATGATTCTATACTCGAAATAGGACACTGGTCAAAAGAAGAAGATTGCACATACTATTTTACTAAAGGTGGCTTTTGTCTAATCAAAATTTTGATGGAGGAAGCGAAAAAGGATTTATATCTCTATATTTTTCTTGTTATTAATGTTTCGTCGCTACGCTCCAACATATGTCCGTTTACTATGTATATGAGTCATACACAACAGTATGACAAGGATTAATGAAAGGAATATTTGTTTCCTGAATCCTCTGATCTTCAGGAAAAAAAGAGAGCTCATACAGATGGTTAAAGTTTTTAGAAGTAGAAGAATTGATAGATAAAGTAGAAGAAAAATGAGATAACTTTGGAGTTTCTGTCATAATATAAGGATATTGTCATCCCCATAGACTATATCAACAACAAGTGATTCATGGTTCTGACACCATTGGGGGATATCTCTAGAGATATGAGACAACATTCAAAGTTGAAATATCAAGGTATGGCTAACCTTGGAAGGCTTCTTTCAACCATTGATGGGTTTATCATATTTTAATACTCCTTTTCTAACTGTATTCCTTACCAGAATTCCTAGAGATATCCGAAAGTGTTATATGATCGTGAAACACATTGTTAATGAAATAATCTAAGGTTCAGAGATAGAGAAAAAGTGTTTAAGCAAACATACTTGTATTTCACAATAAAAGAGAAAGGTAGATTTTTCTTCTCCTTCCTTTCTACATAATAGATATGCCTTATATAGGAAAAGATCAAATGACTATCTCGTAACTGCTTACATCATACAACACTTGATAAAAAGATAAGATTCTTTAATAGTGATATGATCACTATAAAGAAGACAACACACAAAAGCAAACTAAAGTTTTTACAAGTGGGAGATAGCTGTTATATACCAGTTGTATTACAATACTTACAGTAGTTTTTACAAAAGAATCTATGCGTGTTGTTTTTGATGAATCTAGTAAGTTTGATCTTGTGAAAGGTAGTGTTCTTGATGATGTTGTAGGTACAATGGAAAAACTTGATCTTGAAAATGATCAAGAAAATTCACATCAAGATGACTCTCTACCTCAAGCTCAAGAGGAAAACAAGCAAGAGCTCCCAAAGGAATGGAAAATGACAAAAGATCACCCCAAGGAGCAAATCATTGGTGATCCTACTAAGGGAGTAAGTACTATATCTCATCTCAAACCTTTAGATTCTAATCTTGCTTTTGTCTCTCAAATTGAGCCTAAAAATATTGATGAGGCTTTTAATGATGAAAGTTGGGTGATTGCTATGCAAGAGAAACTCAACCAATTTGAGAGAAGTAAGGTATAGACCTTAGTTCCTAGACCCAAGGAGCATCAAATCATTGGAAGTAAACGGATATTTAGAAATAAACTAGATGAAAAAGGCTCAATAACTAGGAATAAGGCTAGGTTAGTTGCAAAGGGATATAATCAAGAAGAAGGAATAGATTATGATGAGACCTATGCTCCGGTAGCTAGATTAGAAGCTATAAGAATACTTTTAGCATATGCATGCCATATGAATTTCAAACTCTTTCAAATGGATGTCAAAAGTGCTTTCTTAAATGGTTTTATAGAAGAAGAAGTTTATGTAGAACAACCACCAGGTTTTGAAAGTCATAATTTGCCTAATCATATATTTAAACTTTTAAAAGCTTTGTATGGTTTGAAACAAGCCCCAAGAGCTTGGTATGAAAGACTAAGTTCTTTTCTTTTAGAAAATAATTTTTCAAAGGGAAATGTTGACACTACTTTGTTTATTAAAAAACATAAGCATGATATTCTAATTGTTCAAATTTATGTTGATGACATCATATTTGGGTCTACTAATGAATTGCTTTGCCAAGAATTTGAAATAAGCATGATGGGTGAGCTTAAGTTCTTCCTTGGTCTACAAATAAAAAAAAGCAATGAAGGCATATTCATCAACCAATCCAAATATGCCAAAGACTTAATTAAGAAATTTGGAATGGAAGGATGCAAAAATGCCAAGACTCTAATGAGCACATCAACAAAATTGGACAAAGATGAAAAAGTAAGAGCATTAATGAAAAGCTCTATAGAGGTATGATCAGATCACTCTTATATCTTGTTGTCTCTAGACCCGATATAATGTATAATGTATGCTTATGTGCTCACTTTCAATCATGTCCTAAAGAATCCATTTGAATTCTATGAAAATAATCTTATATTTACATGGCTCATTGCATCTAGGCTTATGGTATTCTAGAAATTCATCCTTTCATATCATAGGATATTCAGATACTGATTACACTGGAAGTCTCTTGGATAGAAAGAGTACTTCAGGCACTTTTCACTTTATTAGTGAATGTTTATTTTCTTAGTTCAGCAAGAAACAAGTTTCAGTTGTTCTTTCTACCGCAGAAGCGGAGTATGTGGCAGCAGGATGTTGTTGTACTAAAATCCTATGGATGAAACAACAACTTAAGGATTATGTAATAGTTTGGACCATATACCTATTAGATGTGACAATACAAGTGCCATAAATTTATCTAAGAATCTCATTCAACACTTTAGAAGTAAGCATATTGACATAAGACATCATTTTCTTAGAGATCATGTTCAATATGGAGATGTTGTATTGAAATTTATCAATACAGACAATCAATTGGCATATATATTCACTAAGTCTTTTAATGAAGAAAGATTTAACTTCATAAGAAGAGAGCTTGGTATGATTGATGGATTAACCTTATCTTAAGTCTGATTGTCAAATTTGTCGAACCTTGAATGTGAATTTCTTTCTTATGTTGTTTTTTTGTCTAACCTTTTGATGTATGAAGTGGCTAACTTAATGGAAATATATGTTATAAGGGATAGAAGCACCTTAGAAATTTTTTAGTCTTGTTTTAGACTTAGTTTTATTTATTGAAGACTTAAGGCAATTCACGCATGTGACATATATTCATGGCCGTGATCATAATCGTCAAAAGCTCCAGTAGCTTTCACGCCTTGCTTCACGACATACTTCATGGCTGAAAGTAGTTAAGACTATGTTTCATGCTCATAACTCTTTTCTTTCACTCCTGTGAAACTCTTTGTTCACGACCATGACACTTCTTCACGACCGTGAACATTAACACCAAATAATTATAGAATCGTTCACGCTTTGTTTCACGCGTTGTCTCACGGTCACAAGTAGTGAAGATTGTATTTCACGACCATGACTCATTTTGTCATCACCATGAAAATTCACAAGTCACCCCCGTGACTATTAAATGTCAAAACGTGACCATGACATTTCACGCCCGTGACTTACTATTCACAACTGTGACTATGTCGGCTATAAAACAATTTTCTGTCATTTTCTCTCATTTCAAACTCTAGAAATTCTCTCATTTAACACCCTTATTCAATACTTCTTACAGATTCTGGCCCCCTCATAGCCTTTTCCATTTATAAAAACCTTCAAAACTCCTATCTTTCTTCAAAAATCACAACATCACAAGGTTATTCTCAAAATCCCTGTCAGAAAATCACTTTCCAAAAACCCATTCTCAACTCATCAATGGAACCCAGCTCATCAAAAGGCACAAGGAAAAATCCCATGCTCTGAGATGCTACACGGACTACCTTCTCAACATCATTCTAGATCATTGTCATCCGAGATATGTCGTTCTTAAGAAAAGGCCATTGCTTTCATCACGTTCCTTCGAGTGGAATGTTATCAGTACCCTCGGTCTTGAGACAAGTATGAAAAAACAACTACAAGCTTCTCATCTCAAGGAGTTTGTGGATATTCATCAACCAACGCTAAAGGAACCAACTCTCGAGTTCTTTAACACTTTACAAGTCTCTCCCACCGGAACAATCAAATTCCAACTTTGCAAGCATTCGAACACTTTCACAGCAGTGAAGTTTGGTTCAATCTTCAAACTTCCCTCAAATGGTATCCTCAAAGAGAGTGAGGTGGAATTCTATGCCAATCTGGCATGGACTCATTTTGGATTAGATTGTAGCTGGGACGTGAAGAAGACTAAAAGCACCCATGTTCGGTCTCCAATGCATAAATATTTACATAGGTTTCTGACCTATATTATCTTTGCAAGAGGGGAAAACAATGGTGTAATCCGTAAATCTGAGCTTTTCCTCCTGGAGATGGCATGAAGAGGTCTAACAGTGGCCTTGTCTCGATGGTTTGCAAATCATCTTCTCTCAATTGCAACAAAGCCATCGGGAGATATCTTGATTGGTGGGTATGTGACTGACCTTGCAATTGAGCTCAGGTACCTAAAGCTCGATGAGCACAATTTCAACCTCATTCCAGCACATCCTCGAGACTGGCTAGATGTGGAATCTTTTATAAAAATAGGAGCAGCAGTTCAAATAATTCATGAGAGTAATATCTATTACCGCTTCACCACTCTAGCTGGTGAAATTGTTTGGGAAGACGAGGATTCGGATGAATTCAAAGCTGGCCTCCAATGAATACAACAAAGAAAATGAGTCCGAATTGAGACGGCAACTCCAGAGGTTGAGCAAGAGGTTGGTAAATCCTCAGCCTCTACACTAAACTTGGCACAGCAGGTGGCTAATCTTTTAGCACCTCACTTTTACCTACTGCAGGCTTCCATCGATGAGAGATTGGAAAACCTCAAAGATTTCATGAAGTCTCGCATGGATAGCCTCGAGGCAGAAGTAACACCCTTAGAGATGGATTGTCCGGTTCCAAGACTAGTTAGAGTTTTACTTTTTCTTTCATTTTGTTTACTAGTTTCTAGTATTGTGAGTGTAGGATTTTAATTTACTTTTCCAAACTTTGTACTCTCTCTATTTGGCATTAATATCATTGCATCGTTTTTGCTTTATGGTTTATTTTTTTCTTTTTGTTGATGACAAAAGGGGGAGAACCTAGACATATATGAATATGCAAATGTATTGATATACTTTGAATATACTTTGCATATACTTAACTAGTTAAAAGCAAACAATTTGATATACTTTGAATATACTTTGCATATACCTAACTAGTTAAAAGCAAACAATTTGATATACTTTGAATATACTTTGCATATACCTAACTAGCAAGCAAATATCCATGCTATACGTCGCTCAATTCTTGCACTCTATTATTTTTTGTCTTAAGCATCTTTTAAGGGGGAGACTTCTCAAAAACACATATTGCTAGATTATTTGTCACCATAAAAAAAGGGGAGATTGTTAAACCTTAAGGGGTATTTCCGTCATTTTGATGCTAACAAATAAAATAGCAATAACGTATTTAACAATGCTTGTGTTCTAAGTTTGTTTAATAGGATATGGAATATGATGCAAGAATGAAAGACAATCTTTGAAGGTCAAAATAAGAAAAATAGCATGTTCACACCCGTGACTGATTATGTCACGCCCGTGATATAACTTAACGCTAACTCTCCAACATTTAAAGTTCACGGCCATGAAAGATCATACCAACCGTGAATGATCAAATCAGTCATGCCCATGAAAGATAGTCACGCCCATAAGATAACATGTCAAATTCTTCCAGAGAGCTTCACGACCAGAGTCACCACTTGGACCACGACTTGGAAGGATATTCACGCCCGTGAAAGTATAAAGTCACGCTCGTGATCAAGCACTTCAAATTCTTCTAAAATGCTTCACAGCCAAATCACAACTTGAGTCATGGCTTGGAAGAACATTCACGACTGTGACACACATATTCATGACCGTGAATGAGAAAAGAGAAACATGTTAGGCGTGAAATTAAAAGTTGGTTCAACGGCTATTTTCGCATTAATTGCATCCAAACAGCTATAATTCGCTGAGGAAGTATAAATGCAAGTCATTTATGAATCCTAAAAGAGAGAACAATAATTACTTTCAAATCAAAATCTTATTGTAGCCATTGTGCATTAATTACTTTCAACAAAACTCTTATTCTTTGTAAAAATCTATTTGCTCATAAATTCTGAGCATTATAGGTTGGTGAGTGTTTTTCATTGTAATCTATTACTCAAGTGACTTTGGGTATATTGGGTTAAGAGTGAAACACTTGTAAGGGTTATTTGTGTGAGTTATAAAACACAAGGAATTGGTTTATTGTGTGAGCCATTAAAACACAAGGGAATTTCTGGGTTATGTGTTAACCATTTATAGAAACACCATAGTTGGGAGTCAACTTGTAAAACTCCATTGTAACACTTAGTGTGTTGGTGAAACTCCCAATTGAGATTGGGGAGAGGAGTAAGGTTTGTTAATACCCGAACCTCTATAAATCTATTATGTGATATATCTTCATCCCTACTCTATTTTATTTTATTCCGCACTTAAAAGTTAAAATTTTTTATATATATTCAATTCAACCCCCCCTTCTTATTTCATTATCTAGGCAACATCTTTTATATGTTGAACGTCAAAGTTGTAGCGACTGAATCATTCTTTCCATTTCATAAGCTGAGGGTGTGAAATAGTTTTTTGTTTGAAATCTAGCATACGAGGGAAAGAAGAGCAATCCATGACAACTGTAAAGTGATGTCCAATCAAGTGAAATTCAAATTTCTTAATTTCATACTTCACTACCAGTATTTCTTTGAACATGCAGTGATAATGAAACTCACTTTCTTTGAAATGGTCACCAGCATAGCCACATTTTTTTTTATCTCTATATGTCTCAAAAAAATGGCAATTAATGTTGTGACTTCTTTAAGTGTTTGGACAAACTTGGTGTGAATGGTAGACCAATAAGGAGGTTGTTTTTTCAAAAGTTGATAAAGAGGCTTCACATACTGGCGGTAGTGGGGTAAGAACTGTCTAATGTAATTTGTTATTCCAAAGAACTGTTGGATCTACTTTATGGACAAATTTTCATTAGGAAATTTTAAGAGTTCTTATTGTTAGTTCTCCTGATAATTCAAACTCGAAGTTTTCTGATAATGAACTTGATCCAAAGTATTTTCCTCCTACTCAGTTCATGGTAGATCCTACTACTTCTTACCAAAATGGGACCACTCAACAACAGCCTGCCTATCAGAGTGACGAACCACCAGATGAGATGGATACAAATGTTCCAAGATCCACAACTCAAGTTCCTCCTTCACCTCTCAATGGACCTTGGTTCACTTTTGATGATATTCCACCATCGTATATAAGAATCCTATGCTTGAATAGAAGTTCAGCAACGACGTCCTAATGCCAGATTCCCAAATATTATTCTAGAATTCACTTCCAGATTCACCGAAACTTTAAGAGAATGGTTTGTTCGTTTATCGGAAGCAGCAATCCTAAGATTCAGACAAGAACTAAAATTCTTATTGCCTTGCATCAAGAATTTGTTGGAACCACTACAGAATATGATGATCAATGAATGACAAAAAGATTTTATCTTCTTGGTGGTGCAACAGATGCTAATTTGAAACAAGCATTTTTGGCTTCCTTTCCAAAAAGTGTTGCAAATCATATCCAGTTCCAACTAAGAGCAAAAAACATTGATTTAAATTCTCTCAGACTTGGAGAAATTTATTAGCGTGTTCTTCTTTCAGTTGATAAGATTTGTGCTCAGCAGAAAATGGTTCGAGAATTGATAAAGTTTGACAATGATTTCTCTTGGAGAATTGCATGTAAAAGACCTGATGTACAAATCAAGTGGAAGGATTAAAAAAATATTTATGCAACTCTCGTAGGTCCAAATGCTATCATAAATGGTGTCCTTTAGAAGATGCTGAATCTCATCGGTGCAAGCGATGCAGTTCAAATTTTTTTAAAAATGTAGACGAAGATTCAAAAAGGGTGATCGATATTATGTCTATCGTAAAAAATGGCATTTTGCAAAATATTGTACTAATAAACCTAAGAAAGCTGTGAAGATTATTTAGAAGATCCATCAAGTTTCCTAAGCGGATTTTGATAATGCAGATGTAAAATCACTCTTCTCATTGGAAGATGAGTCAGATCCTCTAGAATTTTTTGAAACAAATTCAGAAGTTGATGAAATCTTTCTTGATAACACTTCTAAATCCTATTCTATTTTTCCTGAAAATTACATTCCTCCTTTCTACCCAATTATCTATGTTCCTCTATATTCCATTGAGCCAATTACAGAATCAACTCTTTCCATTGATCTCACACTTTCCACTATTCCTAATTCCACACCTCTTATATATCCAGCACAACCAACTCACCCAATTCCTCTTATGCCAATCACAGTTTCTTCTCACAAATATGTCATGCCTATCAAAATCATTGCATTCATTGACACTGGTGCTCATAAATCTATGATGAATCCTTCATTCCTTCCTGACAGATACTGAATCCAATACAAAGAATATTTTCAAGCAGCAGAGAGAAAGATTTCACCACATCTTTGAAAACCCGCCATCCTATTAAATTGCAAATTTTCCCTGACCTTGTTATTTGGACTAATGTTCTTGGTTCTAACCTTTCTGATAAAGATTTAGTCCTTGGATTTGATATTTATTTTCGCCTAAGTAACCTTTTCATTTTACCAACTGGTTTGTAGTACAAAAAATAATTTTTACCTTTTACCTCAATACCTTCTTTGTTCACTTTACAGCCTTCCTCACAAGAATGTTTCCAATTACTTTCAAGAGGATTAATTCAGCTCACTAAATCGAATTGGGCTTGTCAGACTTTTTATGTCAACAAACTATCAGAACAAGTATGTGGAAAGAAAAGGCTTATGATTGACTATAAGCCTTTGAATCTTTTTCTCAAAGATGACAAATACCTTTTAACAAGGATCGGTTCCATGTTTCCATTCATGGCTATAACAAAGGTCTAGTCTATTCTAAGATTGGTATCATTCCTGAAGATAGATACAAAACAACCTTTTGTATCCCAAATCACCATTATGAATGGACTGTTATGTCATTTGGGCTTAAAGTCGCTCCTTCTCTGTTCCAAAAGGCGATGGTTCAAATTTATAAACCTCTTTTGCAGACAACTCTCATTTACATTGATGATATTCTCATCTTCAGCCCAGACATTGATTCTCACCATCAGACAGTGTAACAGTTTATGGACCTCACCAAGACCCATAAAGTAATGCTCAGCCCAACAGAGATGCAATTAGCCTAGACTACAATTGAATTTTTGGGAATGCAATTTACCAATGGAGTTTATCGGCCTCAACCTCATCTGGCCCAATAACTTTTAAAATTTCCTGATCAAAATCGATCCATAAAGCAGATCCAACAGTTCTTTGGAATAACAAATTACATCAAACAGTTCATACCCCATTACAATCCAGTATGTGAAGCCTCTTTATCAACTTTCAAAAAAGCAGCCTCCTCCTTGGTCTACCATTCACACTAAGTCCGTCCAAACACTTAAAGCAGTCATACAGAAGTTGCCACATCTTCATATTCCCTGGACAGGAAAAACGGCTCTTGCAGATTGATGCTTCAGATGAATATTAGGGTGTCATCCTTTTTAAGACACATGGAGATAAAAAGAAAAAGAAAAAAAAAAGAAATATGTGGATATGTCATTGGCCATTTCAAAGAAAATGAGTTGCATTATCACTCCACATTCAAAGAAATATTGGTAGTAAAGTATGGAATTAAGAAATTTGAATTCCTTTTAATTAGACATCACTTTACAGTTGTCATGGATTGCTCTTCTTTCTCTCGCATGCTAGACTTCAAACAAAAAACTATTCCACACCCTCAACTTTTGAAATGGAAAGAATGGTTTAGTATACAACTTTGATGTTCAGCATATAAAACGCAACAAGAATCTCATTTCAAATTTCTTATCTAGACCTCCCCAAATCAATCTCATTTCCTCTTCAAAAGAAATTCCACTTCTTTTCATGGTTTCTAGTTCCAACACACCAGTCCTCAGTCTCTCAGACTTTCCTTCTGGATGCCCAAAAGGTCCTAATCTCCATCAAATCAAAAGCTATGCACAAAATATGTTATTCACATATATGTTTTTATTTCAAGATAAGTTTGGTCTTCCTCGAAAAGTTGTTTACTGTCCAGCTGAATATCTTTCGGTAATCATTTACAGACTTTCTACATAACCTATATTTTTAGAACAATTATGGTATTTATGGTGCCAGTCAACACTATATTATCATGCTGTGTAGATCCATATGATATAATTTCTTCCTTTTCTCTACAATCAAGAAAATTTGCACACTCCTCATGTTAAGTTTCTCACCTGGTTTCAGCCATTAAGCTATTGGAAAAAACTTTTTCCCAGCTCATTGAAGAAAACTCAATTCCAAAGGTCCCAGAAGATCTTATAGGAATTTTAATTTTCCATCGACCTTATACTCATGTTTTGGGAACTATCATAATTGTTGTTCTTGGTCATCTTTCTCTCTGGAGAACCATCCTCATGAAGAACCAATGCTTTTAGAAGAAGTTAAACAGTTAATTTGTCTTGAGCTTAAAAAGAAAAATAACTTCGAAAAACTACCTCTTACATGCTACACTTCTCTTAGACTTGATCCTTGCAAAAAAATCAAGATGACACCATGGCTTCCTCAGTTAAAGCCCAAGCTTAGGCCCAAAGATGAAGCTCCTACTTTTGTTACACAAGACTCACAAGATGATGAGCCCAGACCTAATGATCCACCACTAGATGATATTGATGATTTTTGGCCCAAGACATATGATGATCCATCCCTAGAAGACTTTAATTTGTCTCCATCACATTAGCCTATTAGTTTGAAATAATGCAAAAAAACTGGCTTTCCAAAAAGCCTTTTTTGTTTTGTAAAAGCTACTTTAAGTATTGTAATATAGCTAGCATATAACAATTATCTCCCACTTGTAAAAACTTTAGTTTGTTTTTATGTGTTGTCTCCTTCATAGTGATCATATCACTATTGAAGAATCTTATCTTTTTATCAAGTGTTGTATGATGTAAGCAATGGTGAGATAGTTACTTTATCAAGGCATACAGTTAGAGAAGGAGTATTAAAACAGGATAAACCCATCAGTACCTGAAAGAAGCCTTAT
Organism: Triadica sebifera; assembly: GCA_023653625.1. Taxonomy (NCBI): domain Eukaryota; kingdom Viridiplantae; phylum Streptophyta; class Magnoliopsida; order Malpighiales; family Euphorbiaceae; genus Triadica; species Triadica sebifera. Next base: position 7,529,764 of record CM042899.1, on the reverse strand, counting down.
AGGGTTAGTCATACCTTGATATTTCTACTTTGAATGTTGTCTCGTATCTTTGGAGATATCCCCTAGTGGTATTGAGCCATGAATCACTTGTTATTGATATAGTCTATGGGGATAAGGGTATCCTTATATCATGACAAAAGCTCGAAAGTTATCTCATTCTTCTTCTACTTTATCTCTCAATTCTTCTACTTCTAAAAACCTTAACCATCTGTATGAGCTCTCTTTTCTTCCTGAAGATCAGAGGATTCAGGAAACAAATATTCCTTTCATTAAGCTTATCATACCTTCCAAAAACATAAATCCTCTTTCACTTCCTCAATCAAAACTTTGATTAAACAAAAGCCATTGTTGCCCAGATATTAAACCAAGAAGGGGGGTTGAATTGGAGTTTTTAAAAAAAATTAAACTATAAGGTACGAAAATAAAAGATTAATTTTAGGAGGGATAGAGAGAATTTGACACAAGAATTTTTATAGAGGTTTAGGTGTTAACAAATCCTACTCATCTCCCCAATCGCAATTGGGAGTTTCACTAACACATAAGTGTTACAATGGAGTTTTACAAGCTCACTCCCAACTATGGTGTTTCTCACAATGGCTCACACCTAACCCAGAAATCTCTTGTGTTTTAATGGCTCACACAATAACCAATTCCTTGTGTTTTACAGGCTCACACAAACAACCTTCACTTTGTGTTTTTACAGGCTCACATAACTAACCCTTATAAGTGTTCTACTCTTAACCCAGAAATACCCAAAGCTCATTTGAGTAAAGATTACTGAGAGAACCACTTACAAATCTTAATTGCTCAATAAATGAAGAGCAAAAATATTTTTACAGAGAATAGATTTTGTTCTCAAAGTATGAATGTACAAATAGCTTGTAATAAGAATTAAATTCGAAGTATATGTTATTCTATTGTTGTTCTCTTTATTCTCTTGTTCTGAATGCATAAATGACTTCCATTTATACTCTCATGGCTGAATATAGCCGTTGGGGTGCATTAAATACGAAACTAGTCGTTGTACCAACCAAATAATCGCGCCTGACATTTTTCTGTTTCATTGTTTACGGACGTGACTATGTTTGTCATGGGCTTGACCTTTCTTCTCAAGCCGTGATTGAAGCGGTGACCTTGGTCGTGAAGCTCTCTGTAATGTTTTGACATACTCATTCACGGGCGTGACATACTCATTCACAGGTGTGACAAACTTTTCAGCCGTGATCCAAGTGGTGACTTTGGTCGTGAAGCTCTCTGGATGAAAATGCATGAACATGCACGGGGGTGAAATTTGTATTCATGGGGGTGACTGAAAATGTCCTCTTCACGGTTTGTTCTTCATTCATGGTCGTGAACTTCAAATGTTGGTTTTGGTAATGGTTAGCTCTTTAACGGGCACGACACATTGAGTCACGGCAGTGAACATGCTACTTCTTGAATTTTTGTCTTTCAAAGATTATTCTTCCAATCTCCATTCTTGCCATTTTAATCCATGTCCTGTATAATAGACTTAGAGAACAAGTATGTTAAATACAATATTGCTATTTTATTTGTTATCATCAAAATGATGGAAATACCCATCAACATTTAACAGCCACCTTTAGTAAAATAGTATGTGCAATATTCTTCTTTTGACCAGTGTCCTATTCAAGGTACTAGTGAAGAATAGTTTATAACTCTTGAGATTCCTTTTGAGTCTAAATTATTAGGAGAATTGACAACATCGAGTGTTTGTGAATTTTGACTTTCAACAAGAGGGATGTTTTCAAGAGCTTGTTTTTCCAAAAAGGTTGTCATAAGATTTGGAGAGGATTGAATGGTTGAACATGTGTTGTTGAGGAGTCAAAGTTGAGGATGTCTCAAGAGAGGTTGAGTGAGATATATGAGGCTCTGTGGAGTATAGGAGAGTGGATGGTCTATTTTAGGTTTTTGGGAAATAATAGCAAGAGATCCTAAACATATTTGCTCTATAAATTGTTTATGTAAAAGTTCAGAGGCAAGACCAAAATGTTCAAGCTCTACCAAAAAAGGCTGATGAATAGGAGGAGGTGTGTAAAGAGGTTGATGAGATACAAGCAAAGACAAGGGGAGAAACATTCCCAAATGATTAGAAGAAGGAAGGGAAGATCTCAAAAAATCTTGTTTAAGATCTTGTTTTAATGATGTAATTTCTTTCTCCAACTTTTAAAGTCGAACAGCTTTAGAATTGAAAGTCGAATCATATGATCCAGTGTGTATCATATTCATCAACTGATTCTTCAAAGTTGTGTGATGAGTTTCAAGGTGCACCAATAACTTATACAACATTTCATATTGTATAGTTTAGCATCTATCCAATAAAGAAACTTTGTTGGAAACATCATAAACTTTTGTTTCAATTCTTTATAGTACCTTATTATGTGCTTGTGCATTATGAGTCTACCAATTCAAAACTAATTCTACTGCAAAATTAGGTTTTGTAATTCCCTCAAGTGTGATTGTTCAAGGTCTAACATATGGAGAGATTTGAAGTTGAATGGTAGGATTTATGTGTTCATAGAGAGTTGGAAAATCTGTTTCATATGAAGAAGGGGGAGAAATAGCTGGTTGATGCATGGCTATTATAGGTTTAGGTTTAGGAATCCAAGTTTGTTTGGGTTTTGAAACTTGTTTTTAGCAGGGTAAAGGTAAAGATTTTGGCTGGTCAAGAGGCATAGGTTGTACTAGAGTAAACTTCCCTTATTAACTATTAAGGAATTTGTACCACCGTAAGAACATGAGTTGAGTTCACAGTGATACTTGGAGCGTCCGAAGAGGCTGGAATACAGAGATCCATAGTATGATTCTGTACTTGGTAGATCATTTAGTAGTGAAGAGTGGCTATGTCAATAGTAACCATATTTTTAACTCTAGTGATTTGAACCTGGACCTTCAGAGTTGTGAAGGCGTGAGGATCTTGGAGCCACATATTGAAGTTTAGATATAACATACAAAGGACAGTTCCTACATTTAAAGAAGTCTGGATAGTACCAATTATAACATATTGGTAATCTAGAAATTTGGTGTCTAACAAAGCAATCCAAGCTATTACCGACAAACCCTTTCTGCCATGATAAGTCAAAGCAAGTTTGATAGCTCGAAGTGAATATGAGAATATCCACTATTAAGCCATTGAGAAGGAAACTCAGAAGGAATCTCAAAAGTTATAAACTGTTTTTCACCAATACCTTGAATAAGACACTGGTCAAAAGAAGAAGATTGCATATACTCTTTTACTGAAGGTGGCTTTTGTTTGATCAAAGTTTTGATTGAGAAAGTAAAAGAGGATTTTTATTTTTGGAAGGTATGATAAAGATTAATGAAAGGAATGTGATTTTTTTGCGTGGATTAGGTCCAAAAGAAGTGTGGCTTGTAAGAGGTAGTTTGTGGAAGTTATTTGCAATGGGGTATATCTCCAGAGGTACGAGACAACATTCAAAGTTGAAATATCAAGATATGACTAACCCTAGAAGGCTTCTTTCAGCCACTTATGAGTTTTTCCTGTTTTAATACTCCTTCTCTAACTGTATGCTTTACCATAATTCCTAAAAATATTCGAAAGTATTATACGATTGTGAAACACATTATTAATGAAATAATCTAAGGTTCAGATAGAGAGAAAAAGTATTTAAGGAAACATACTTGTATTTCATAAGAAAAAAATAATCAATATTCTTTTTTCTTAGTTGAAACTGGATATGATTTGGAACACTTTCTGGAAAGGAAACCAAAAATGTTTGTTTCAAATTAGCATCTTTTGCACCTCCAAGAAGATAAAATCTTTGACATTTGTTGATAATGACAATCATCCATGTTTCATCTACCAATACATATAGTGTTTTCCCAGATCATTTAATACTAATTAAGGTAATTTATGCTGATGGTACTCCAACTATTTGATGTATGATGACTCAGTACCTAAAGTATAATTTGTAACCAAAAAAAATCCCTTTTCATTTGATTTTGTAACAAAAAATCCTATTCATCACCCTTTCTTAAGTGAATTAACAAAATGTTAACGTGGACTTTCCACATTTGTAAAAAACTTTCCACGTAAGCAAAGTTGAAATGAAAAAAAAAAACTTTTTCAACAACTAAATATTCTCATTGTCCCTCACTTTCTCAGTCATCCTCTTTCATTGCATCTCATGATGTCGCAACACAACAGCCACAATACTCTTTATCATTGGGAAAAAAATGAGAATTGATAGGCGTGTCATGGCGACAATCAATTGAACAAAGACTCAACCTTCTTAAAAGTACTCTAATTTAAGAACATGCCCATTAATACTAGTTCAAAATGTAGAAACTCAAGTACCTATTTTTAAAGAGAAAACCAATGATTAATATATTTCAACCAAATAGACATACAAAATCACTCAAATTAACACAATAAACAAACAATTCAAAAAGACCAAATTTTTTCAACTTGTGTAAAATAAAATTTGCAGAGTTGGGAAAAAGGAAAGTAGAAACATTTGGAGAAGGATAAAATATGATCATACTAGAAGTAGAGACAACCATGGCAATTGCACAATCACTTGTAAACAATGTTTTTGGCGACATCTTTGCACCATCTCTCAAGGTGTCAATCTAGTATAGTTTGAGCATTGGCTCAACACCTTCCTGAAGAACGGTGCGGTGAAGAATTTATCTTTTTCTCACTATAGCACGCCTACCACTGGCTTATATGTTTTGAAACTTCTTTTTTGGGTATAAACATTAAATTAAGGATTATGTCTTCCTCAATCGCAAGAGCTCTAGATGATGAGAAAACCTTAACCAACCGGAGAGACAAGAAGTGGAAAACGAAGATCATTGGAGCAAATAAAACTAGGGATTTGGAGGAGAAGAGTAAGAGAAATAGGACTTATCATTGAAGACACAAATGATGACATGGATGTTGAGATTTTTAATTTTTTTTTTGGTTGAAAAAGTGAAGGGAAGTGAAAATGTTGTTTGGTTGCTAAAAAAATGATAAAAAAAAATAATTTTTTTTTGAAAAAATTGGCTAGAATATGAATGTAATAAAAATGATTATTTTCATCTTTTCAATTGTTTTAAAAGCAATGTCATTTTATTTTTAAAAAAAATATCCACCTAATTTTTTTTTATTATTATTTTTGTGGAGTTGGAAATTCCATATTAATAATTCATTATCAAAGTTAAAGGATATGGAGGTAGAGAATTTTTTGTTACAAAATCAAATTAAAAATAAGTTTTTTTATTATAAATTATATTTCTCGTTACACATTAAATAATTAAAATACTATCAATGTAAATTATCCATATTGATTGTGATTGTTGCTTTGTTTCCCCAAGGACATATTTCCCTTTGTCATTGATGCTGAATCCTTTGATGAGCTATGGCAAACACTTATGCAAAGCCATCACGTGATAACTATCACGGCCTATCTTCAGAAAATTAAGCAGCTCCTACTTTATCCACCAAGGCATTACCATCTCCATGGATGAGATAGTCTTTCATCCACTACAAGGCTTACCCATGGAATACAAAGAGATAATTGCTGCACTTTCCCAACCAATAACTTTTATTTCACGGATTTTAAGACATTTAACTTAAACATCAAATGAATTCAAACTTCCTTAATCATCAATTTTGAACTAATTTATTCATCCACTTTGCAGCTTACCCACAAAATATAATTGATGCACATTTCACAATCAGGAACAACTCTTTATGTTTTAAGAGCTGCAAGAGCTCACGGATTTTAAGACATATTTACCTTAACTATCAAATTTGCTGAATCCATTCCCTCAATTATCAATTTTGAACAAATTTAAATTTTATTCAAGGAACACTCAGCATCTAACTAAAGATAATTAAGGTAGTCAGTTCAAAAATAATTTATGTAAGTCCCTATATATGAAACATCTAGGACTTGTTTAATTGTTGAAAAAAAAATATTTGTTTTCCATAAAATTACTTTAAGAAAATTGAAAAATGAAATTACATGTTTAGTTGTAGAATTTTTCTATTTAGAAAATTAGAGAACTGTTTTCATAAATTTCCAAGTTATAAGAATTATCTAGAAAATACAGAATAAATAGTTTTGTTAGTTTTCCTTTCTATACTAGTAGCGTGTTTTCCTTGGAAAACACAGGTCCCTGGTAGAAATGACGCCGTGAGATTAAACCTCAAGAATGAATTTTCTTCCCTGCAGAACCTATTGGTAAAGTGGCTTTCTCTTTGCCTACTGTATGTAATATATTTTATTTTATATGATAATTGTTGAATAGCTAACAGTAACAAGCATGAATTATTTTATACTTTATTTTATTATAATTTAAATTTTTATGTACTTTGCAACATACTTAATGATTATATTATTTTGTGCAATGTTAAAATAATAAAAATTCAATCATTGTTAAAAAATTACAAAATCTCATGTTATATAATAATAATAATAATAATAATAATAATAATAATAATAATAATAATAATAATTTCAAAGAAAAACAGAAAACAAAACCATTGAAAGTATATGCAAATAAACATTATTTTATATTTTTAATTTTCAGGTTTGGAAAATAGAAAACAAGAAAGCTAAGGAAAAGAAAATGAAAATTGGAAAAAGCAAATAAAAAATATTTTCCACAATTAAACAGCCCCCTTACATCTAATCAAAGATAGTTATTTGATTAATTCAACTTATAAGACTTTGGAACAATTAGAAAATTACAAAAATCAAACGAAATCGTCGGGAAAATGGAATTTCCACAATAACTGCAAAACCCTCTAATATCATTTGATAATATAAATTAAATGAACACATTTTCAATTGAGGAACTAAATTAGTTAGTTCAATAACGATAATTAAGCAAAGTCCATTGAACAAACTTTTAGTTTAGAGACTTAATTACACAAATTTATAAAATTTAAAAACCATAATATGCATTTGTCCATTATTTTATTGTCATGCATTTTACAATTCAGAGCACGTTTGAGTCTCCCAATCACATAAGCAGAATAGTAAAGACAATCTAACTTCCTAAGCAGTAAGCATATATCACGAAAAAGAGAAGGTATATATACATCTAAAATAAAGGATCAACACCTATACACATACATAAAAGAGTATACCTTCTAACAGGTGAACATATCACAAAAAAATTATCATGCCTTTCATGCATAAGAACTACACCTCATACCCTCTATATGCATACTTCCACACACAAGGGCATAAACAAAAGCATGGAAGAACAAGAGACAACAACGATGACATGAAAATGAGAAGGGAAGGCTGTCCTCAAGTACCTCAGAAATAGATGTCTCTGGTTGTGTGTTGAGCACCTAATCAATTTGAATCCTAAAGTCTACCAGTTTTATTCCAAACCTAAGTTTACAGTGATTTTGATGAGTTTTAGTACTCTAATCACCCCTCTAATTCTGAAAATCAGTAGGATGCTTGTATGTGAGAAAATAGACGAAAATGGGTTGAAAAAATGCTGCTAGAATTTCTGGTGGCCATGGGTGCATGTGTCCAAGCAGTTTGGGCGGCATGTGGAGGATACCATGTGCTCGGGCTTGTGGCTTCAACTAGGGTTTCTCGCCTTTGGTCATATCTCATCCTTTTTCAGATCTTTTTCACTCTCTGAAATTCTTATCGGTCTCAGGATTTTACACAGTTTACGAGGGTTTGCTTCTCAGATTCCTCTCCAAATTTGATCTTGTTGACTACAAGATCTCATCATCAAGCATTCCAACAATGCTAAAATTTTGGTACTTAAAGTCTAGAAATCAAGAGTGATGAAGATTAAGTACCTTAATCATCTTCCATAGTTAAATATAATATTCAACAAAGACAAATTCAATAAGCAAGATCAGAACTAGTCTGTGGCATGTAGTTCAGTAGAAATTCATAACTCAAAATCTAATAGGGATCGACAGCACTGAAAAGATAACCTACAAGATTGGCTGACATTTTTGTAATCAAGATATGTCCTCCTAAAAGATGATGCCAAAACGTATTTCATGGCATTAACAGTGCACATATTTTAAGAATTAATATTAATACATGCATAATTATTTCATATATTCACATCATCATTTAATTTTCTGTAACTATATTGTAATGTCATTTTCGATCAGTGTGAAAAGAAAAAGATACATTTCACTTGGAGTCATTGAGCCTAGATAATAGGTAAAGGCAACCAGAGCAGAGGAGAACAGAAGCTGAGAAACAAAGTAAATCCATGGGAGTGTGTATAGCTGCTGTCTTACTTTTTTCGAAGAAACCAATCAGAAGAAGCATTACTATGACATGGCCCAGCTTTGTTTTCAGCTCATTTACAGTTTTCACTTCCAACCATCTAGGTCGTTCCTGCAAATGCAAGCAAAAATCAACAGAGTTTAAATTTCAATATGTGCACCTTGTAATGAGCAGTTAAAATCAAAATATGTGTAATCACAAAGAATTTGATACTTCCATTGATAGGCAAAGGGCACTATATATACAACCTTAAGGATTACAATTTAGGAAACAAATCAACCTAATTAAGCTAATTACATAACTTTTGCTAATTAGGAATATTTACAGAGTTTTACAGCTAGCTAATTAAGAATAATATCTTATAATACAACATTCTCCCTCAAGTTGGAGCATAGATATCAATTATGCCCAACTAGTTGCAAAAATAAGAAACTCGAGTTCCATTAAGAGCTTTTGTAAAAATATCTCCTAATTGCTCTTCAGTTTTCACATAAGCTATAGAAATCAAGTTCTGTTGAACTTTCTCACGAACAAAATGACAGTCTATCTCAATATGTTTAGTTCGTTCATGAAAAACTGGATTTGAAACAATATAAATTGCAGTCTGATTATCACACCATAGCTTTATTGGAACTGTTACTTTAAGACCGGCCTGATTTAACAGTTGAAAAATCCACATAACCTCACATGAAGCTTGTGTCATTGCTCTATACTCAGATTCTGCACTAGACTATGACACCACATTTTGCTTCTTACTTTTCCACGAAACTAAATTACTACCAACAAAAATACAATAACCAGTAGTGGACCTTCGATCAATCTTGGAGCTAGCTCAATCCACATCTGTGAAACACTCAATATTAGTGTGACTATGATTCTGATACAATATTCTCCGTCTAGGAGCTCCTTTCAAGTAACATAAGATTTGTTTTAAGGCTGCTCAATGATGTATTGTAGGAGAATATATAAATTGACTTACAATACTAACTGAATAAGCAATGTCTAGGTGGGTTACTGTGAGATAGTTCAACTTCCCAACTAATCTTCTAATCGTTCAGGATCATCGAAATCATCTCCCTCCTTTGTGCATTGTTGGTTAGGAAGTATTGGAGTACTGCATGGTTTGATTCCCAATTTCCCAGTTTCTTTTAACAAATCCAAAACATATTTTCTCTGAGACATGAAAATGCCTCTTTTACTTCTTGACACCTCAATCCCCAAGAAGTATTTTAGGTGCTCCAAATATTTAGTATTGAACTGGCTTTGCAAGAAGGATTTCAAGGATGAGATTCCCTGCATGTCACTTCCAGTGATAACAATATCATCCACATATACAACGAGTAGAATGATGCCAAATGTGGACTGCTTATAGAAGACAACATGATCAAATTTGCTTTTCCTCATCTCAAACTTCTCTACCACCTGAATAAATTTTCTAAACTAAGTTCGAGGACTCTGTTTTAATCCATACAATGACTTTCGAAGACGATGGACTTTTTTGGACTCCCTCTGAGCAACAAATCCAGGAGGTTGATCCATATAAACTTCCTCCTCAAGGTCTCCATGCAGAAAAACATTTTTAACATCAAGCTGGTGAAGTGGTCAATCATAAATAGCCGCCAACGAAATAAACTAACGAACTGAAGTCAATTTGGCCACAGGGGAAAAAGTATCAGAATAGTCCACTCTATAAGTCTAGGCATAGCGTTTAGCAACCAAGCGAGCCTTGAGACGAGCCACTATTCCATCATAATTAAATTTGACTAGAAATACCCACTTGCATCCAACTGCTTTCTTGCCAACAGATAAAACAACTAGATCCCAAGTATCATTCTTAGTTAAAGCACCCATTTTCTCAAGCATCGCATCACGCCACCCATAATGAGATAAGGTCTGGTGAACAGACTTGGGAATCCCTATAGAATCAAGAGAAGCCACAAACGAACAAGTAGAAGACAAACAATCATATGTGATATAAGAAGAAATGGGATATGTGCATTGGCGTTTACCTTTTAGAAAAGCAATAAGCAAATCAGTGTCACTGGACATTGGATCTGATAATGAAGAGGAGACCGGTGCCGAGGTCGTCCCAGGAGGGTTGAGTTTGCGAGAATAGAATTGGGTAATAGGTGATTTTGGTGGAGGTGGTGGCAGCAGTATGGGAAGTGCACTGGAGTCTAGATAGGTGACATGATACACTAACAGATTATCATCCTCTTATGAACAAATAGGTGTAGATGGAACGGTAAAGAAAGGAAGATGTTCATGAAATGTAATATTAGCTGACACAAGATACCTATTCAGGAGAGGAGAAAAACACCTATATCCTTTTTGAAGATAAGAATATCCCAAGAAGACACATTTTAATGATTTTGGGTCCAATTTGGAAACCTGCAAACGAACATCACGAACAAAACAAGAACATCCAAAGATTTGAGGTTCAACAGGAAACAGATTGATTAGGAAACAAAATTTTATAAGGAATCTAACCATTTAGTACAGTAGATAGCATTCGATTAATAAAAAAACAAGTTGTAGAAACAGTATTAGCCCAAAACTGTTTAGGAACATTGGTTTGAAATAAAAGAGCCCAAGTAGTTTCAAGGTGTCTGTTTTTTCTCTCAGCTACTCCATTTTGTAATGGAGAATTCCATTATGAGCCATATAAGTTTTAAAAAAATCAGAAAAATATTATTTGGCATTATCACTTCTTTATATTTGTACAGGTCGACCAAACTGAGTCTGTATTTCAGCACAAAAATTCTTGAAATGTGAAAGCAACTCAAAACGAGATTTCATGAAATAAAGCCATGTTATACGAGAAAAATAATCCACAAAAGTAACAAAATATCTAAAACCAGTTTTAGACATAACGGGACATGGTTCCCAAACATCTGAATGTACTAACTCAAAAATATGACAAACCCTTTTATTAACTCGAGAAACATAAGATAAACAGTAATGTTTTGCAAACTGACAAGACTTGCAATCTAAAGAATACATTAGTAAACTGAGTACATAACTTCTTCAACAAAAATAAAGATGGATGCCCCAACCGATAATGAGCTTCAAAAGGAGATAAAGTGCTGGAACAAGCAATGGTCTGGGGTATCTAGGCATCCAAAATATATAGACCTCCTGATTCTTGTCATTTACCAATAATCCGCTTCGTCAAAACATCCTGAAACAGACAATGATTAGGAAAAAAAATAAGATACAACAATTAAGAGCATGAGTGAGTTTACTAACGGATACCAGATTAAAAGAAAACTTTGGTAAACTTAGTACAGATGACAAATACATTGTGGGTGTGAGATTGACAGTGCAGAGCCAATGACAGAAGAAGTAGAACCATTTGCTAAAGTGACTGAAGAATAAAAGGTGTGGAATTGAAAAGTGGAAAAGAGACTAGACTTACATGTCATATGATATGTTGCACCAGAATCAATGAACCCACTGAGGGGAAGAAGAAAGAAAACAAGTATTGGTTTTACCTGTCTCAGCTAGGGCAGTGATGGATGAAGAGGAGTTCTTTAATGCTTCTTGATATTGGGTAAATTTTGCATACTCATCTGAAGAAATTGTAATGGTTTGATATGCGGATGGATGAAGAACATCATTCGTAATGACAACATGAGCTGACTGAAACCCAAAAGACTTGATTTTTCTTAAGCAATTTCTGACAAGTCCTTTTAGTGTGACCTAGTTCATGGCAATAAAAACAAACTACGCCTCCTGAGTCTTGAGCTCCAACATTTTGTCCACTATTGCTACCACATTTGTTACTATTTTGAGAATAAAACCGACTAGTTGATCCATTATTGTGACTGATAAGTGCACTAGATTGTTGTACAAATGAGACATGAGAGCTGGTATCTGTACGCAGAACCCTAGTAAAGACCTCTTTTATAGAGGTAATCTCAGGATTAGATAGAACATGTGATTTAGCAACATCAAATTGAGGATTAAGACCAGCCAGAAAACTCATAATAGCCATTTATTCACATTGAGTCTCTTGAACCCTAATATCAGTACTAAAAGGCAACAGGACATTTAATTCTTCATAAGTACATTTGAAGTTCATGAAGTAAGTCTGAAGGGACTGGTCCTGTTGTTCAGCCCGATAAAATGTCTTGCAAACATCAAAGATACGAGAGATATTTCCTTTACCAGAGAATAGAAAAGACAAATAGTCCATTAGTTCTTTTACAAACTCACAGTGAGAGACATAACCAACGTACTCATTTTCAATAGAATTACGAATTTGCAAATATAACTGAGCATCAACCCTCAGCCATTCACTATGTGTCTCATGAATAGGAGGGTCTTAAGTTAAATGATTGTCTATAGATATACTCTGTAAATACAAACGGACAGTCTTGCTCCAGTCTAAATAGTTAGTTCCATCTAATTTTTGTTCTGTGATTTTAGACAGGATGAGAATAACACTAGACATAACCATATTTTTCTGTTTACTCGTCATAAAAAACACAAAGAACTAATTTTTTTTATTTTTCACAACCAGGAAAGCCAAACTCACTTAAAATAGAATCAACACCCAAACAGCAACAAATGACAAAAGGCAGCACTAAAAATCAATGGGACAGAGAGGACAGAACGGAAAAACTTCCCTAATGAGCAAACCAACACAACAGAAGCAACACTCTGGTCGGGGCGACCGTCGAAGAAGAAACCGGCGAAAGTGGGTACCGTGCACGATCCGACGCGTGAATAACTGGGCAGAACTTTGTGCCGCACGACACTCATGCGCTGATTGTCTGGTGACCGGATTCTAGAGAGGCGCCGATCGGAAGGTGGCGCTCCTCCTGGGACAGGCAGTGATAAGAAAACTGATCACTCATAGGGGTGATCTTAACAGGTCGATAATTCTGCTCTTTAGGGCAGAAAGGAAACACGCAACCCAAAAAAATCAAACGCTAAAAAATAAATTTCACACCTAGCTCTGATACTATGTAATCACAAAGAATTCGATACTTCCATTGATAGGCAAATGACACTATATATACAGCCCTAAGGATTACAATTTAGGAAACAAATCAACCTAATTAAGCTAATTACATAACATTTGCTAATTAGGAATATTTACAGAAATTTTACAGCTAGCTAATTAGGAATAATATCTTATAATACAACAATATGAAAGTATAAGTTTATAGGCATTTCAATAAAAGCTGCAAAAATATTGAAAGCCAATAGATGCATCAGACCACATGTATTACAAAAGTATAGAATGAATTCATCAGAAACAGACATACCTTTAAAGTGAACAATCCAAATAAATTTGATCTATGGCATACTCCTTCCCCCGACCACAAACTTTTGGTGTCAAGATTGCTAACAAAGAGTTCATAGAGACCCATTCCAAAGACCAACATTACTGTTCCCAAAAGATAAACATCTGAATGTGCAACCAAATGATAATGAGTAACTTAATTGAAATATTTTCTCTCTGAGAGCAGGAAGCTTACATTTTTGTTACTTTTAAAAGTAATAAACGTGATGAAATTAGTTAAAATGAATATTGATCCAGTTTATGTCCTGGTATTTCTGAATAGTAAAGGACTCACTGATCAAGCAGATTATCAAATATGTATATCACCTATCTACCTAATTTTGAAATATATATATTTGCCGAATGATCATTTTCAGATTTGAACATTTTTAGTAAAATCAGTAGGACAGAAACCAATGCTAAAACTCACACTTAAACACTAGCACTTGTCTAAAATAACATAAACAAGAGCAGAAGTTACAGTTTACAAAAAATAATACAATAAACATATTATTCTTGTGGTTTTTATATGACAATTAAAAAATTCATTTTACCATGAACACAAACGCAGAAAAATGCATAGCAGAAAACCCACTGCATAGGAAAAATGTAGAGCACACGGTAGGGTTAGCAGTAAAGTAATATGGTCATTGATGTAAGCTTCCACACAATTAAGATTATAACTGAAAACACATGTCAACGAGATTAACAGATTCATTGTGTTAAATTCAGCAGAAAGCTGGTCATCAGTTACTCAACTATGTGCAAGTATTTTAATTTTTTTTTATTTGTATGCACCATGCTGACTTGAAACTGTACTCCCGGATAAATCCCAACTGATCATAACTTTTCTGATCAATAAGTGTCAAGGTGAAACACAAACATAGAATGCAATATAGTATCACAGAAATTGATTAAGGACATTTTCTTGAAGTTTCTTTTTGTGTTATTTAGCTTCACAATAAATTTATTTTTTTCCTTTCATCACCCAATCAATTTAAAGAGCATAAAAAATCATCATTTATGTCAGTAATCATTACTAGATGGGTCACAATAACCCAAATGAAATAAATAAAGAGGAGGTGCTAAAGGCCCTTTTGGCCTCAGTTTCTTTCTATCTTTAGAGAATCCCTGCACCTAGGAAGAAGAGCAGAAAAACAAAGAAATAAAATGGTCTTAGCTTTTCTGACTGCAACTCCAGTAGTACACCATGTGCACACAAATTATCGTCACATGAAAACCAAATCTTAGAAAATAAAAGTCATATGAGTCTTCTGTTCCCAACTGAAACAGAAACGTATTTTTGCAAATAACTCAGCTTATGGAACTAATCTCCATAGGACATACTTTTCCAGAAAGAAACATCCATCAACAGAAACAAGTTTATCCTCTTACATTCTCCTACAAAATAAGGCAACAGAAAATTGAACAGCCACTAATTTTCAATCATAAAAGAACCTGATTTTCCTCTCACTAACATCACTTTCATTTTCTCTGCTTCATCAATTATGAAATATGATAGTTTCATCTCATTACTGAGCAAGAAGATGAAGATGAGGGAAAAAAAATGAACTCAAGAAATCTTTATAAAACTAAAGGAGACAAGAATATGAAATTTAGTCACTCATTTTACAGCATCAATGTAAATCCCATTAGGTGGAATGGAGGACAAGAATGAACTTCCATTAACCAACCCCAAGAACTCAAAAATTTTAAATAAGTTAAATTGGGACTTGAGAGTACTGTTACAGAATCAATCTGGCCCCTCAATCACATATTAACAGATAGATATGAGAGTTTAACAAATTGTAAATTGAGAAAATGTTCATTTTAGCTATCTATTTGAAATGGTATATATCCAGTGTCCCACTTTCACATCTCTTCATTTGCTACAAAATTGAAAATACAAAAAGCCAGTAATCCAAATAATGAAATAAGTAAATTATATTACTGTAAGTTGGAGAACCACCAAAAGAAGACTAGAGAATAGGGCAATAGAGTGATAAATTTATAAACACTGACCTATGGCCTCTACCAGCAATATAATCACTTTGCCACGATTCACAAAGTATTCCATGAAAGATGATACAACATAAGTGCATCCCTGCATATCAAAGTAAGCAATGTAAATCAATGAACTAAAATATTTCCAGCAAAATCCCATTCAGTTGTAAAGAAGCTTGGCTTGTTTTGAGGGAATCCGGAGAGAAAAGAAAAGAATTGAAATGAAATTTCTGGATTTTCCTTCATTTGGCAAGCAAATTGAGAAATAAAATGTATGGAAAAGAATGGAAGTTAGATTTCCTAATTTCGCTCCAATCCCCTAAAAACCTTCCCACCAATTTGGTGATAAATGAGAGGAAATGAGAAAATGGACTCTATGCTCAACAAAAGCTCTGGTTTGAGCAGGCCACTCTCTTCTTTTCTCTGTCTCCGTTCTATCTCCCTCTCTCTTCTCCTTGATCTCCTTCATTCTCATTCTTCAATATTTGCAATTGTTGCATGATTCTGGGACTGATTTCCAGAATTAGCGCACGTGAGATTAGGAGTTAGATTATAAATACAGGTCCTACAATTCGATGAGGCAAGATGGAGGAGGGCGGCAGCAGCTGGCTGAGGAGACAGTAGGGTGAGCTAATTGGATCCACTTCATTCTATCAGCAATTTTCAATTGCCCTCGTGTAATGAAGGGTACAATGTGAAATAAATTTCTTTACTTTTCCTCTAATTAATTTCTTTTCTTTACCATGGCATTTAAGGATCCAAACAAGCAGTTAAGGTTGCTTTGTATAAATTTTTTGCAGGAAACCCGAAAAGAGGAGTTTAATGTTTGAAACTTTTAACGGAGAATGACTTTTAAAAATTTTCCAATTTTATGAATTCGTTAAACAAATAAAGGAAAACATCAAAGTTTCTACAATTTTTCCACTTTGTCATCAAATGCAGCAGTTCAACTCCAAGAACAATATCTTTTTATTTGTTTTCTACAAAAGCATACCTCTGTCTCTATAAAACACAAATTAATTTAGGATATAAGGAAGTATACCTTGACAAAGCAAAGAAATGATCCGATCAAAGATCCAAAAACCCCAAGAATAGCCAAGAAGCGGCATCGATAAATAACCTGCAGACCATTGAGGAAAAGAAAAACAAAATACAACAATTATTGGAAAAGGTAACAAAATTCAAAATCCATAATTAACGTCTAAATTTTAGCACCACTATCCATGAGGAATATAAGTACAGACCACTCTTATTGATGTTTTTGTATAAAAAATGTTATCATATTACCTTCTCTATATCCTCCTCAAAAGCCTGCAACTTAGGTATCTTTGATGAAATTACAGGAGATGATGATGATGATGAAGAAGAAGAAGAAGAAGTTGTAGTGGGTTCTGCTGGTAAAGGAACATTAGCTCTTGAACATTTGGTAATAGTGACTGGATATCTAAGACCATAAGAAGGAGAAAAGCCAGAAATTCTTTTATAATTTGGAAAAGAGAAGGTGGTTTTGATGAAGAATGGAGCAGTGGAAAAATTCATGGTGGATGAAAGTTGAGAGGTTTTGTTGGCATGAATAAAGAAGTATGTGCGCAGAAACCCTGAGTGAGCGATGTGCTAAATTTTCCTCTTTTTGCTGGTGACATGATTACAAGTGAGCAACACTCGGTCGTTTTGGATTGGTTTGTTAATTGGACCAAATTATTGATGGAGAGTCCAATTTTATAATTGTTTTTTTAATTAGAATTGGGTCAAATTGATTTTTTATTTTAAGAGAGAAATGGACCGAATTTATTTATTTATTTTTAACCAATGGACCGCATTGATGTTTAAGTAATATCCCCGCCTAAAATTAATTTGCATCAATTGTATTGTACTAAATAATATCTAGAAAACCCATACGAGATTTTGTGGCAGCCTCTCGATATCTTAATAGAGTAAGTATTTGATTGGTTCGATTTAAAATTAAATCAATTTTTTAAAATTAATTAACCGATTTAAATTGATAAACAAGTTATTTTAACTACTAAAATTGAATTGAACCGATTTATGGCACTTCGGTTCAATTATTTCGATTGTGCATAATATTGGACCGATTTTCGGGCTTTAATCCTATACAAAAAAGTACACCATGCATCCATGCCTAAAATTTAAATCAGTCACATAAATATAATTTCAATAAAATATTGTAATTTAAATTTAAAATTATCTTTTAAGCACAATAAAAAATTGATCTCTAAAAAATAGATATTAAAACTAGTCTTAGCAAACAATCTAAATAAAAATTATCCACTTCAATACAACATTACAAACATAATAGGTGTAACGCCCGTGCTGAATCTTGAAAGGTATTTCCGCCATTTTGGTGTAAACAAAAAAAATAGCAACATGACAATTTAACAATATTTTTGTTCTAAGTGTGATAAATAGGATAATATGTTGATTAGAACTTGAAGTAAAATTGAAAGAAAACTTATGAAGATTAAAAGAATTAGCAAAGTCACACCCGTGACTAATTATGTCGCATCCGTTGTTGAACCTTGAGGGTTGTTTCCATCATTTTGATAATAACAAATAAAATAGTAATAATGTATTTAACATACTTGTTTTTCTAAGTTTATTGAACAAAGTATGAAATATGATAGCAAGAATGGAGAATGGCAGACTAATCTTAAAAAGACATGAAGAAATAGCATATTCACACTCGTGACCTTATATGTCACGTCCGTGATGAAGCTTAACGCCAACAATTTAATATTTAAAGTTCACGGCCATGAAGAATGATAGCAACCGTGAATGATTATATCAGTCATGCCCGTAAAAAAAAGTCACACCCGTGAAAACACATGACAAATTCTTCCAGAGAGCTTCACGGCCAGAGTCACCACTTAGACCACAGCCAGGAAGGTTGTTCACGCCCGTGAAGATATGATGTAACGGCCGTGATCAAACACTTCAAATCCTTCTAAAATACTTCACGGCCAAAGTCACCACTCAAGTCACGGCTTGGAAGAACAATCACGACCGTGACAACCATAATCACGACCTTGAAAGAGGAAAGAGAAACATGTCAGGCGCGAAAATAAGAGTTGGTGCAATGGCTATTTCCCCATTAAATGCAATCAAATAGCTATAATTCGCCATTGAAGTATAAATGCAAGTCAGTTATGAATCCAGAACAAGAGAATAACTATATACTTCGAATCAAAATCTTTTTGTAAGTCATTTTTGTGCATTTAATACTTTCAAAACAAACATTTATTCTCTGTGAAAATCTTTTTGCTCATCATTTTCTGAGCATTAAAGATTTGTAAATGTTTCTCTCTATAATCATCTACTCAAGTGAGTTTGGGTATTTTGGGGTTAAGAGTAGAACACTTGTAAGGGTTATTTGTGTGAGCCTTTAAAATACAAGGAATTAGTTATTTGTGTGAGCCTTTAAAACACAAGAAATTGGTTATTTGTGTGAGCCATTAAAACACAAGGGATTTTTGGGTTAGGTGTGATCCATTGTTAGAAACACCATAATTGGGAGTGAGCTTGTAAAACTCCATTGTAACACTTAGTGTTAGTGAAATTCCCAATTGAGATTGGAAAGAGGAGTAGGGTTTGTTAACACCCAAACCTCTATAAAAATTATTGTGTCTTATCTTTCTATCCCTACTCATCTTAACTTTTCTTTCTGCACTTAAAAGTTAAAATTTTTAATATCCAATTCAATCCCCCTTTTTGGTTCAATATCTGGGCAACAATTGGTATCAGAGCTAAGTCTAGCATCAAAGCCTAATCAGCGCTAGTAAAGATCAAGATAAGGCCAATGAAGGATTCCAAAGTCTCAAACCTTACTTTGATGAAGCAAATTATGCTCATTGAAGTTTCAGATGGAGACATATCTGGATAGTGAAGGAATTGAAGTCTGGGATAGTGTTCGAAAAGAATGAACACCACCAACTAGAAGAAGAGTTGATGGTGAAGAAGAAATCTTATCAAGAGATGATGGACAAAGCCTCAAAGAAGAGCAAACTTCAAAAACAAGAAGGTAATGACAATTCTCTCAAGCTCATTATCCATTGAAGAATGTGGTAGAATACAACACTGGCCAACAGCTTACAGCATGTGGAAAACATTAGAGAACTATCATGAAGGAACTAAGCAAGTTAAATCCAAGAAGATTCAACTTGTTACTTCAGAATATGAGCTCTTCAAGATGAAATCGAATGAGTCAATCACTGACATGACCAACCGTCTTCTAGCTATCATAAATGACATGAGAAAACTTGGGAAGCACCTGAGCTTGGAAGATGTAAATAACAAAATCCTGAGAAGTCTTCCTCTCAAAGATTACGGTTCAAGAGTTATCGGTATATAAGAAGCAAATGAAGACATGAGCATCATGAATACTGATGTGCTTATTGACAAACTTCTCACACATGAAATGACAGTGAAAAGAGATAGAGATCTTGAAGCAGAGCCAAAAAAAAGAAAGCCTCTAGCACTAAAAGCCTCTACTTCAAAATCTCAAGAAGAAGTTGAAGATGATGAAGAAATGAGTGATGATGCAAATGAGGGCATTGTTATGCTCTCAAGAAGACTGAAAAGAATTATTGGGAAGAGAATGAGCAATTCTAGAAAATTCAGGCAAAGAAACCTCAAACAGACTTCTAATGATGCACAAAGAAGTAAATAAGAGGTAAAGTGCTATGAATGTGGAAAGAAATGGCATATTAAACCAGAATGTCCAAGGCTCAAGAAGCATAAGAGCAAATACCAAAGAGACAATGGGGAGAAAGACCACAAAGCCATATGGGGTGACAAAAGCTCTTCAAGTGAAAAAGATGACAATGAAAGCGAAGAGGTCAACCTATGCTTCATGGCTATAGAGGATCACATCTCGAATAAGGTAAGATCACTTCACTCATACTCTTTCAATAATGATAATAGTGATAATGATAGTAATAGTGAATATGATGATGATGAGCAAAGCCTAATAGAAGAATTGAATCTAGAATTAGAAAAATATAGAAGTAAATTCAATACTTATAAAAATAACATTTCTAATTTGAAAATCAAAATGGATGTTTTAGAAAAGGAGAACCTTGAGCTTAAATCATCTAATGAATTTCTTCAAAAGTCATTAGATGAATACTCTTCAAAACCCTCAACTAAATCCTTAATTAAAGAAAACAATACTTTGAAAAATAAAGTTGAGGAACTTTGAAAATCCATTTCAAAATTCCACAAAGGAAATGAGAGTTTAGATACTCTCATTGTGTCTCAAAGACCTTCCTTAATTAGACATGGTCTAGGATTTAAGGGCACATCATCATCTTCTCACAAGACTACTTTTGTTAAGTCAAGTGAACCTCACATCTCCACATTTGCTGGAACTGCACCAAGAGATAAATGCACAAAATACACTAAACCTTCTATACATAAGAGGGATGTTCAAGGACTGGTAAGCTTAAGAAATAAACCTCAAAAGGCTAATCATGTCTTTATGTATAAGAAGCATGCATCTAGAAAATCACCAATTAATCATGATTGTGCATACCATTATTCTCAAACTCAGTCTAATAGAAATATGGCATTCAAAAGCATTGTGAGACCAAAAAGCATTTTTAAACCTAAATAGTGTAATTATTATATGAAATTTGGTCACATAAATAAACTTTGCTGGATAAGAAAGGCTCATTGGGAACCTTCATGTGCTAACCCCCAAAGACCCAAGCTCATTTGGGTACCTAAAAACCATACTTGAATTGTGATTATACAGGTATGCCTCAAGTCCACAAAAAACAAAAATGTTTGGCTAGTAGACAGTGGATGCTTAAGGCATATGACAGGAGACAAATAACTCTTCAATGAAATCAAAAGTATTGATGGAGGTAAAGTTACCTTTGGAAACAATGCTAAGGGTAAGGTAATTGGCATTGACTCTATTGGTATTAATGGTACTACTTTTATTAAAGATGTCTTACTTGTTGATGGCTTGAAACATAACTTGTTGAGTGTAAGTCAATTATGTGATTAAGGAAACAAAGTAACATTTACTTCTAACGAATGTCTTGTAACCTCTATTGATGGTCAAGAGATATTTAAAGGAAATAGAGATGTCAACACCTACATAATAGACTTACATGAGATATCTAACTATTCCTCTAAGTGTCTTGTGACTACTAGTGATGAATCTTGGCTGTAGCATAGAAGGCTTGGTAATGTGAATATGGACTTAATTCAAAGCCTCAACACAGGAGAGCTGGTAAATGAACTGCCAAAAGTCAAATTTGAAAAAGACAAGACATGTGAACCTTGCCAAAGAGGGAAGCAACACAAGTCATCCTTCAAATCCAAAAATATAGTAAGTACCTCAAAACCTCTACAACTCCTGCATCTAGATTTATTTGGACCTACTAGAATTACAAGCTTATGAGGTAAACATTATGCCTTTGTCATCGTAGATGATTACTCTAGATTTACTTGGATAATTTTCAAAGCTCAAAAGAGTGATGCTTTTGAAAACTTCAAAAATTTTGCTAAAAGAGTTCAAAATGAAAAAGGATATTGCATTTTAAAAATAAGAAGTGACCATGGAAAAGAATTTGAAAATGAAAATTTTGAAAGTTTTTGTCTTGATCATGGCATTTCGCAGAATTTTTCATCTCTTAGGACACCTCAACAAAATGGGGTAGTTGAAAGGAAAAATCAAACTTTGATTGAAATGGCTAGAACAATGCTCATTGAGTATGGTTTACCAACTTACTTTTGGGCAGAATCCACAAATATCGCTTGTTATATTTCAAATCGAGTTTTCAAAAGACCTCTCCTAAACAAAACTTCATTTGAGCTATGGAATGGAAGAAAGCCCTTGATATCATACTTTAGAGTATTTGGATGCAAGTGTTTCATATTGAATACCAAGGACAATCTTGGAAAATTTGCCTCTAAATCTGATGAGGGTATCTTTTTAGGATACTTTACAACTAGTAAATCATATAGGGTATTTAATAAAAAGTCATTAAATGTTGAAGAATCTATTCATGTTATTTTTGATGAATCTAGTAGACTTGATCTTGTGAAAGGTAGTGCTCTTGATAATGTAATAGGTACCATGGAAAGACTTGATCTTGAAAATGGAAGAGAAGAAAATGATCAAGAAGATTCACATCAAGATGATTCTCTACCTCAAGCTCAAGAGGAAAACAGGCAAGAGCTCTCAAAGGAATGGAGATTGACAAAAGATCACGCCAAAGAGCAAATCATTGGTGATGCTACAAGGGGAGTAAGTACTAGATCTCATCTTAAACATTTAGCCTCTGACCTTGCTTTTGTTTCTCAAATTGACTCTAAAAATATTGATGAGGCTCTTAATGATGGAAGTTGGGTGATTGCCATGCAAGAGGAACTCAACCAATTTGAGAGAAGTAAGGTATGGACCTTAGTACCTAGACCCAAGGAGCATCAAATTATAGGTAGCAAATGGGTATTTAGAAATAAACTAGATGAACAATGTTCAATAACTAGGAATAAGGATAGATTGGTTGCAAAAGGGTATAATCAGGAAGAAGGAATAAATTATGATGAGACCTATACTCATGTAGCTAGATTAGAAGCCATGAGAATTATTTTAGCATATGCATGCCATATGAATTTCAAACTCTTTCAAATGGATGTGAAAAGTGCCTTTTTAAATGGTTTTATAGAAGAAGAAGATTATGTAGAACAACCACCAAGTTTTGAAAGCTATGAATTGCCTAATCATGAATTTAAACTTTCAAAAGCTTTATATGGTTTGAAACAAACCCCAAGAGCTTGGTATGAAAGACTAAGTTCCTTTCTCTTAGAAAATAACTTTACAAAGGGGAATGTTGACACTATATTATTCATTAAAAAGCACAAGCATGATATTCTAATTGTTCAAATTTATGTTGATATCATATTTGGGTTTACTAATGAATTGCTTTGTCAAGAATTTGCTAAATGTATGACTAGGGAATTCGAAATGAACATGATGGATGAGCTAAAATATTTCCTCGGTCTACAAATAAAACAAGGCAATGAGGGCATATTCATCAACCAATCCAAATATGCCAAAGACTTGCTTAAGAAATTTGGAATGGAAGAATGCAAAAATTCCAAGACTCCAATGAGCACATCAACAAAATTGGACAAGGATGAAAAGGGTAAGAGCATTAACGAAAAGCTCTATAGAGGTATGATCGGATCACTTTTATATCTTACTGCCTCTAGACCCGACATAATGTATAATGTATGCTTATGTGCTCACTTTCAATCATGTCCTAAAGAGTCTCATTTAAATGCAGTAAAAAGAATTTTTAAATATTTACATGGCTCATTGCATCTAGGTTTATGGTATCCTAGAAACTCATCCTTTTACATTATAGGATATTCATATGCTGATTATGCTAGTAGTATTTTAGATAGAAAAAGTACTTCAGGTACTTGTCACTTTATTGGAGAGTGCTTAGTTTCTTGGTTTGACAATAAACAAGTTTCAGTTGCTCTTTCTACCGCTAAAGCAGAGTATGTAGCAGCAGGATGTTGTTCTACACAAATCTTTTGGATGAAACAACAACTTAAAGATTATGGTCATAGTATGAACCATATACCTATTAGATGTGACAATACAAGTGCTATAAATCTATCTAAGAATTCCATTCAACATTCTAGAAGTAAGCATATTGACATTAGACATCATTTTATTAGAGATCATGTTCAATATGGAGATGTTGTATTGGAATTTATAAGCACAGACAATCAATTGACAGATATCTTCACTAAGTCTCTAAATGAGGAAAGATTTAATTTCATAAGAAGAGAGCTTGGTATGATTGATGGATTAACTTTGTGATTGCCAAATTGTCAAACCTTGATTGATAATCTTGTTTTTGTCTCATCTTACTAGAAATAAGGTAGCTAAATTGATGAAAATATATGTTATAGGGATAGAAGCTCCTTAGAAATGCTTTAGTCTTGTTTTAGACTTAATTTTATTTAATGAGAATTTTAGGCAATTCACGCCCTTGACATATATTCACGACCATGAACTAAATCGCCAAAAGAACTAGTAGCTTTCACGACTTGATTCACGACATGCTTCATGGTTGAAGGTAGTGAAGACTATGTTTCACGACCATAACCTTTTTCATTCACCCCTGTGAAGCCCTTTGTTCACGCCCGTGACTATTTTTCACGATCGTGAACATTTCCACCATAAATGTACAAAAACATTCACGCTTTGTGTCACGCTTTGTTTCATGATCACAAGTAGTGAAGTTTATACTTCACACCCATTACTCGTATGTCACCACCGTGATAGTTCATCATTCACACCTGTTACCTTTAAATTTCACGACCGTGAATAATTTCACCTTTCTCTTCATGGGTAGAGCATCTCTTCAGCAAACCGTGAACATGACACTTCACGCATGTGACTTAGTTTTTCACGCCCGTGAAGATGTCGGCTATATAACATTTCTGCCATTATTTCTCTCATTCCAACTCTCCAACTTCTCTCATTTATTACCATTGAATACCATTTTGAAGATTCCGGCCCCCTAGCAACTCATTTCATCTATAAATATCTTCAAAAACCATTTTTGTCATCATAAATCACATCACCTTAGGGTGTGCTCAAAATTTCTATCAATTTCTCACTCTTCAAAAGTTTATTTTTCAATCAAAATGGAAACTGGTTCCTCCAAGGGTACAAGGAAGAAGTCTCATGCTCCAAGAAGGTACACTGATTACCTTCTAAACATTATTCCAGAGCATTGTCATCCTAGATACTCAGTGCTCAAGAAAAGGCCACTCCTTTCCTCTAGATCATTTGAGTGGCAAACCATCCGTACACTCGGCCTCGAGACAAGCATGACGGAACAACTCTAGGCTTGTCATCTGAAAGAATTCATTGATATCCATCAACCAACTTTGAGGGAGCCAACTTTAGAATTTCTGAGCACCTTGCAAGTCTCTCCTACTGGCACGGTGAAATTCCAAATTTGCAAGCATCTGAACACCCTCTCTACCACAAAATTTAGAGACTTATTCTAACTTCCCTCTGATGGCATCCTGAATGACAGTGAAGTGGAGTTCTATGCTACTCAGGCATGGACTCACTTCGGGCTTGACTGTAGCTAGAACATCAAGAAGACAAAGAGCACCCACCTTCGATCCCCAGTATTTGCATAGGTTTCTAACCTATAGCATTTTTGCCAAAGGAGATAATAATGGAATGATCAGGAAGTTAGAGCTCTTTCTCCTGGAGATGGCCCAAAGAGGCCTAACAGTGGTTTTATCTCGATGGTTTGCAAACCATCTTTTATCAATTGGCACAAAGCCCTCCGGAGATATTCTGATTTGTGGGTACATGACTCACATCGCCATGAAGCTGGGCTACTTGAAGCTAGATGAACACCACTTCAACCTCATACCAGGACATCCTCGAGACCGACTAGATGTCGAGTCCTTCATCAAAATGGGAGTGGTAGTTCGCATAGTGTTTGAGAACTACATCTACTACTGCTTCACCAACACTGCTGGTGAGATCATTTGGGAGGACAATGACTCAAATGACTTCAAAGCTGGCCTCCAAGGAATCTAGTAGAGGAAGAGAGTTCGAGTTGAGGTGGCACCTCCAGAGGTTGAGCAGGAAATGGGACAATCCTCTACCTCCACACCAAACTTGGATCAGCAAGTAGCTGACCTCTTGGCACCACGGTTCGAGCAATTGCAAGTTTCGATGGATGAGAGGTTAGAGAACCTCAAGGATTTCATGGAGTCTCATATGAAGAGCCTCGAGGCAGAAGTAGCTCGCTTTAGAGATAGGATGTCTGGCTAGTCTTTATGTTAGCCTTGTTATTTTTGTTTCTAGCTTGTTTGCTGTAGGAATTTCATTTTCTTTTAGAATTTCAATTACTTTTGTATTTGGTTTTTTTCTACATTAATATATTTGCTTTTGTTTTCCATTATGTTTTATATTTTTACTATTCTTTTTATTGATGACAAAAGGGGGAGAACTTAGCAATATATTGTTTAAGCAAATGAATATGCAAGTATGCAAATGAGCTTCATATACCTTAAATATACCTTAAGTATACTTTGCATATACCTTGATGCAAGTTACATGAATGAATATGCATTTGATATACTCTGAATATACCTTAAACATACTTAGCATAAACTTAACTTGCTTTGAGGAAAAATTTTGGTATACATTGGATATACTTTGCATATAACTTGCACATATTTTAAACTAGGAAACATATTTTGATGCTACACTTCATCATTCTTTACAATTCTTGCACTTCAGCATTCTTTATCCTAAGCATCTTTTGAGGGGGAGACTTCTCAAAAGCACATATTGCTAGATTATTTGTTACCATAAAAAAAAGGGGAGATTGTTGAACCTTGAGGGGTATTTCTGTCATTTTGATGATAACAAATAAAATAGCAAAAATGTATTTAACATACTTGTTTTCTAAGTTTAATGAACAGGGTATGGAATATGATAGCAAGAATGGAGAATGAAAGATTAATCTTAAAAAGACCAAAAAATGAAGAAATAGCATGTTCATGCCCGTGATGAAACTTAGTGCCAACAATCCAACATTTAAAGTTCACGGTCATGAAGAATGATAGCAACCGTGAATGATCATATCAGTCACACCCGTGAAATAAAGTCACGCCTATGAAAATACATGACAAATTCTTCCAGAGAGCTTCACGGCCAGAGTCACCACTTAGACCACAGCCAGGAAGGTTGTTAATGCCTGTGAAGATATAATGTCACGCTCGTGATCAAACACTTCAAATCATTCCAGAGTACTTCATGGCCAAAGTCACCACTCAAGTCATGACTTGGAAGAACAGTCACGACCGTGACAACCATAATCACAACCATGAAAGAGGAAAGAGAAACATGTCAGGCGTGAAAATAAGAGTTGGTGCAATGGCTATTTCCGCATTAAATGCAATCAAACGACTATAATTCACCATGAAAGTATAAATGCAAGTCATTTATGAATCCAGAACAAGAGAATAGCTATATACTTCGAATCAAAATCTTTTTGTAAGCCATTTTTGTGCATTTAATACTTTCAAAACAAACATTTATTCTCTATGAAAATCTTTTTGCTCATGATTTTCTGAGCATTAAAGATTTGTAAGTGTTTCTCTCTATAATCATCTACTCAAGTGAGTTTGGGTATTTTGGGGTTAAGAGTAGAACACTTTTAAGGGTTATTTGTGTGAACCTTTAAAACACAAGAAATTGGTTATTTGTGTGAGCCTTTAAAACACAAGGAATTGGTTATTTGTGTGAGCCATTAAAACACAAGGGATTTTTGGGTTAGGTGTGATCCATTGTTAGAAACACCATAGTTGGGAGTGAGCTTGTAAAACTTCATTGTAACACTTAGAGTGTTAGTGAAACACCAAATTGAGATTGGGGAGAGGAGTAGGGTTTGTTAACACCTGAACCTCTATAAAAATTCTTGTGTCTTATCTTTCTATCCCTACTCATCTTAACTTTTCTTTCCGCACTTAAAAGTTAAAATTTTTAATATCCAATTCAACCCCCCTTCTTGGTTCAATATATGGGCAACATCCATGAATATAGCTGAGCGCCAACTTTTCACCATTCAAAGTTCACACCTGTAACAAAACATGTCAATTCTTCCAAAGAGCTTCACGGCCAGAGTCACCACTTGGACCACAGTTTGGAAGAATATTCACACCCGTGAAAGTATAAAGTCACACCCATGATCAAACAATTCAAGTTCTTCTAGAGAGCTTCACGGTCAGAGTCACTACTTGGACCACGACTTGGAAGAACATCCATGACCATAACACATATGTTCAAACCTGTGAATGAGGATAGAGAAACATGTTATGCGCAAAGTTAAGAGTCGGTTCAATGGTTATTTTCATATTAAATGCACCCCAAATGGCCATAATTCGTAGGGGAAGTATAAATGGAAGTCATTTATGAATCCTAACAAAAAGAGTGTTGAATCTTGAGGGGTATTTCTATCATTTTCATGCTAACAAATATAATAGCAATAATGTATAACAATACATGTGTTCTAAGTTTGTTGAACATGATATATCTTGAATAAAATATGACGCAATAATGAAAGACAACATTTGAAGGTCAAAATAAGAAGAAATAGCATGTTCACGCCCATGACTGATTATGTCATGCTCGTCATATAGCTTAGTGCCAACTCTCCAACATTTAAAGTTCACGACCATGAAGGATCATACTAACCATGAATGATGAAATTAGTCATGTCCGTGAGATAACATGTCAAATTCTAACAGAAAGCTTTATGGCCCGAGTCACCACTTGAACCACGACTTGGAAGCATATTCACGCCCATGAAAGTATAAAGTCACATCTGTGATCAAACACTTCAAATTCTTCCAGAGAGCATTCACATCCAGAGTCACCACTTGAGCCATGGCTTGGAAGAACATTCACAACCATGACACATATATTCACATCCGTGAATGAGGAAAGAGAAACATGTCAAGCGCGAAATTACGAGTTGGTTCAGTGACTATTTTTGCATTAAATGCATCCAAACGACTATAATTCGCTGAGGAAGTATAAATGCAAGTCATTTATGAATCCTAAACAAGAGAACAACAATTACTTTTGAATCAAAAATCTTGTTGTAGCCATTGTGCATTAATTACTTTCAACAAAACCTTTATTCTTTGTGAAAACCTATTTGCTTATAAATTCTTAGCATTATAGGTTAGTGAGTGTTGTCATTGTAATCTATTACTCAAGTGAGTTTGGGTATATTGAGTTAAGAGTGAAACACTTGTAAGGGTTAATTGTATGAGCCATAAAACATAAGGAATTGGTTTATTGTGTGAGCCATTAAAACACAAAGGAATTTCTGGGTTAGGTGTTAGCCATTGATAAAAACACCATAGTTGGGAGTGAGCTTGTAAAACTCCATTGTAACACTTAGTGTGTTAGTGAAACTCCCAATTGAGATTGGGAGAGGAGTAGGGTTTGTTAATACTCGAACCTCTATAAATCTCATGTGTCATATCTCTTTATCCCTACTTTATTTACTTTTATTCCACACTTAAAGTTAAATTTTTTTTATTTAATATCCAATTCAACCTCCCTTCTTGGTTCATTTTCTAGGCAACAATTGGTATCAGAGCTTAGTCTAGCATCAAAGCCCAAAAAGCGCTAGCAAAGATCAAGAAATGGCCAATGAAGGATTCCAAAGTCTAAAGCCTTACTTTGATGGAGCTAACTACGCTCATTAGAAGTTCCAAATGGAGACATATCTCGATAGTGAGGGAATGGAAGTCTGGGATAGCGATCGAAAAGAATGGAAACCACCAACCAGAAGAGGAGTTGATGGTGAAGAAGAAATCCTTTTAAGAGATGATTGGACAGAGCCTCAACGTAGAACAAACTTTAAAAACAAAAAGGCAATGACAATTCTCGCAAGCTCACTATCCATTGAAGAATGTGGCAGAATCCAACACTGCCCAACCGCATATAGTATGTGGAAAACATTGGAGAATTATCATGAAGGAACAAAGCAAGTTAAATCTAAGAAGATTCAACTTCTCACTTCAGAATACGAACTCTTCGAGATGAAATTCAATGGATCAATCACCGATATGATGAACCATCTTCTAGCCGTCATAAACGTCATGAGAAAGCTTGGAAAAAACTTGAGCTTGGAAGATGTAAGCAACAAAATTTTGAGAAGCCTTCCTCTCAAAGATTATGGTTTGAGTGTTGCTGGTATAGAAGAAGCCAGTGAAAACATGAGCATCATGAATATCGATGTGCTTATTGGCAAACTTCTAACACATGAAATGACAGTAAAGTGAGATAGAGAACTTGAAACCGAGCCAGAAAAAAGAAAGCCTCTAGACTAAGAGCCTCTACTTCAAAATCTCAAGAAGAAGTTGAATATGATGAAGAAAAGAGTGATGATGCAAATGAGGACATTGCAATACTCTCGAGAAGACTAAAAATAATAATTGAAAAGAGAATTGAAAACTCTTGAAACTTCAAGCAAAGAATTCTCAAACACTCCTCAAATGACTCTCAAAGGAATAAAGAGGAGGTAAAATGTTATGAGTGTGGGAAGAAGGGACATATCAAACCAAAATGTCCAAGGCTCAAGAAACATAAAAACAAATATCAAAAAGATAATGGGGAGAAAGGTCACAAAGCCACATGGGATGACGAAAGCTCTTCAAGTGAAAAAGATGACAATGAAAGTGAAGAGGTCAACCTATGCTTCATGGCTATAGAGGATCATGTCACGGATAAGGTAGGATCACTTTACTCATATTCATTCAATCATGATAGTAGTGATAGTAATAGTGATAGTGAAGATGATGATGAGCATAGTCTAATAAAAATATTTAACCTAGAATTAGAAAAATATAAATGTAAATTCAATACTTATAAAAATAACATTTCAAGTTTGAAAAACAAAATGGAAGTTTTAGAAAAGGAAAATCTTGAGCTTAAATCTTCTAATGAATCTCTTCAAAAATTATTAGACGAGTACTCCTTTAGACCCTCAACTAAATCTTTGTTTAAAGAGAACAATGTTTTGAAAAATGAAGTTGAGAAACTTAGAAACTCCATTTCAAGATTCCAAAAAGGCAAGGAGAGTTTAGATACTCTTATAGTGTATCAAAAACCACCTTTAATAAGATATGGTCTAGGATTTAAGGGAACATCATCTTCATCTCACAAGACCAATTTTGTTAAGTCAAGTGAACCCCACATCTCCACATTAGAGGTAATAGCCCAAAGGGCTAAGTGCACAACAAACACTAAATCCTCTATATATAAAAGGAACGGTCAAGGGTCGGTAAGCCTAAGAAGAAAACCTCAAAAGGCCAATCATGCTTTTATGTATAAGAGGCATGCACCTAGGAAAGCACCAAGTCATCATGCATGTGCATGTCATTGCTCACAAACTCTACCTAATAGGAAAATGGTAGCTAAATATTTAGAGCTAAACAATGTAATTATTGTATGAAATTTGGTCATATCAATAGACATTGTTGGATTAGGAAGGCTCATTGGGAACCTTCATGTGCTAACCTCCAAGGACCCAAGCTCATTTGGGTACCTAAAAACAATACTTGAATTGTGATTTTATAGGTATGCCTCAAGTCCACAATAAAAGAAAATGCTTGGCTAGTGGATAGTGGATGCTCAAGGCATATGACCGGAAACAAAGAACTATTCAATGTCATTAAAAGTATTGATGATGGTAATGTAACCTTTGGGAACAATGCTAAGGGTAAGGTAATTGGCATTGACTCTATTGGTATTAATAAGACTACTTTCATTGAAGATATTTTACTTGTTGATGGTTTGAAACATAACTTGTTAAGTGTAAGTCAATTATGTGATAAGGGAAACTAAGTAATCTTTACCTCTAACGAATGTCTTGTAACCTTTTGTAATGGCCAAGAGATATTTAAAGGAAGTAGAGATGTCAATACCTACATAATAGACTTACACAAAATATCTAACCTTTCCTCTAAGTGTCTTCTGACTACTAGTGTTGAATCTTAGTTGTGGTAGAGAAGACTTGGTCATGCAAGCATGGATTTTAATTCAAAGCCTCAGTAAATGAGAGCTGGTAAGTGGACTACCAAAAGTCAAATTTGAAAAAAGACAAGACATGTGAACCTTATCAAAGAGGAAAACAACACAAGTCCTCCTTAAAATCCAAAAATATTGTAAGTACCTCGAAACCTCTACAACGTTTGCATCTAGATCTTTTTGTACCTACTAGAGTTGTAAGCCTAGGAGGTAAACACTATGCTTTTGACATCGTCGATGATTATTCTAGATTCACTTGGGTAATTTTCTTAGCTCAAAAGAGTGACGTTTTTGAATCTTTTAAAAACTTTGCTAAGAGAGTTCAAAACGAAAAAGGATATTGTATTTCAAAAATAAGAAGCGATCATGGCAAAAAATTTGAAAATGAAAACTTTGAAAATTTTTGTCTAGAACATGGTATTCTACAAAAATTTTCATCTCCTACGACACCTCAACAAAATGGGGTGGTCGAAAGGAAAAATCGAACTTTAATTGAAATGGCTCAAATAATGCTCAATGAGTATGGGTTACCAACCTACTTTTGGGCCGAAGCCACCAATACTGCATGTTATATTTCAAATCGAGTTTTCAAAAGACCACTCTTAAACAAAACTTCTTTTGAGTTATGGAATGGAAGAAAGCCCATGATATTATACTTTAGAGTATTTTGGATGCAAGTGTTTCCTATTAAATACCAAGGACAACCTAGGAAAATTTGCCTCTAAATCTGATGAGGGTATCTTTTTAGGATACTCCACCGCTAGCAAAGCTTATAGAGTCTTTAATAAAAAATCATTATTTGTTGAAGAATCTATGCATGTTGTTTTTGATGAATCTGGTAAGCTTGATCTTGTGAAAAGTAATGCTCTTGATGACATTGTAGGTACAATGGAAAAGCTTGATCATGAAATTGAAACTGGTGATAATGATTAAGAAAACTCACATCAAGATAACTTTTTACCTCAAGCTCAAGAGGAAGACAAGCAAAAGCTCCCAAAGGAATGGAAAATGACAAAAGATTACCTCAAGGAACAAATCATTGGTGATCCTACTAAGGGAGTAAGTACTAGATCTCATCTCAAACCTTTAGATTCTAATCTTGCTTTTGTCTCTCAAGTTGAGCTTAAAAATATTGATGAGGTTCTTAATGATGAAATTTCGGTGATTGCTATGCAAGATAAGCTCAACCTATTTAAGAGAAGTAAGGTATGGACCTTAGTTCCTAGACCCAATGAGCATCAAATCATTGGAAGTAAATGGGTATTTAGAAATAAACTAGATGAACAAGGTTCAATAACTAGGAATAAGGTTAGGTTAGTTGCAAAGGGTTATAATCAAGAAGAAGGAATAAATTATGATGATTCCTATACTCCGGTAGCTAGATTAGAAGCCATAAGAATTCTTTTAGCATATGCATGCCATATGAATTTTAAACTCTTTCAAATGGATGTCAAAAGTGCTTTCTTAAATGGTTTTATAGAAGAAGAAGTTTATGTAGAACAACCACCAGGTTTTGAAAGCCATAATTTGTCTGATCATGTGTTTAAACTTTCAAAAGTTTTGTATGGTTTGAAATAAGCTCCAAGAGCTTGGTATGAAAGACTAAGTTCTTTTCTTTTAGAAAATAATTTTTCAAAGGAAAATGTTGACACTACTTTGTTTATTAAAAAGTATAAGCATGATATTCTAATTGTTTAAATTTATATTCATGACATCATTTTTAGGTTTACTAATGAATTGCTTTGCCAAGAATTTGCTAAGTGTATGACTAGGGAATTTGAAATGAGCATGATGGGTGAGCTTAAGTTCTTCCTTGGTCTACAAATAAAATAAAGCAATGAGGGCATATTCATCAATCAATCCAAATAGGCCAAAGACTTAATCAAGAAATTTGGAATGGAAGGATGCAAAAATGCCAAGACTCCAATGAGCACATCAACAAAATTGGACAAAGACAAAAAGGGTAAGAGCATTAATGAAAAGCTCTATAGAGGTATGATCGGATCACTCTTATATCTTACTGCCTCTAGGCCCGATATAATGTATAGTGTATGCTTATGTGCTCGATTTCAATCGTGTCCTAAAGAATCGCATTTGAATGCTGTGAAAAGAATCTTAAAATATTTACATGGCACATTGCATCTAGGCTTATGGTATCCTAGAAATTCACCCTTTCATATCATAGGATATTCAGATGCATATTATATCTTACTGCCTCTAGGCCCAATATAATGTATAGTGTATGCTTATGTGCTCGATTTCAATCGTGTCCTAAAGAATCACATTTGAATGCTGTGAAAAGAATCTTAAAATATTTACATGGCACATTGCATCTAGGCTTATGGTATCCTAGAAATTCACCCTTTCATATCATAGGATATTCAGATGCATATTACGCTGGAAGTCTCTTAGATAGAAAGAGTACTTCAGGCACTTGTCACTTTATTGGTGAATGCTTAGTTTCTTGGTTTAGCAAAAAATAAGTTTCAGTTGCTCTTTCTACCGCTGAAGCGGAATATGTGGCAGCAGGATGTTGTTGTACTCAAATCATATGGATGAGACAATAACTTAAGGATTATGGTCATAGTTTGGACCATATACCTATCATATGTGACAATACAAGTGCCATAAACCTATTTAAGAATCCCATTCAACACTCTAAAAGTAAGCATATTAACATAAGACATCATTTTCTTAGAGATCATATTCAATATGGAGATGTTGTATTAGAATTTATAAATACAAACAATCAATTGGCAGATGTTTTCACCAAGTCTCTTAATGAAGAAAGATTTAACTTCATAAGAAGAGAGCTTGGTATGCTTGATGGATTAACCTTATCTTAAGTATGATTGTCAAATTTGTCGAACCTTGAACGTTAATTTCCTTCATATGTTGTTTTTTTTATTGTCTAATCTTTTAAGGTATGAAGTGGTTAACATGATGGAAATACACGGGATAAAAGCATATTAGAAATATTTTTGTATTATTTTAGACTTAGTTTTATTTATTGAAGATTTAAGGTAATTCACGCCCGTGACATATATTCATGGTCGTGATCATAATCGCCAAAAGCTCCAGTAGCTTTCACACCTTGCTTCATGACATACTTCACAGCTGAAGGTAGTGAAGACTATGTTTCACACCAATAACTCTTTTCTTTCACTCATGTGAAACTCTTTGTTCACAACCGTGACACTTATTCAGGACCATGAACTTTAATACCAAATAATTATAGAACCATTCACGCTTTGTTTCACGCATTGCCTCACGGTCACAAGTAGCGA
Source organism: Triadica sebifera (assembly GCA_023653625.1). Lineage (NCBI taxonomy): Eukaryota > Viridiplantae > Streptophyta > Magnoliopsida > Malpighiales > Euphorbiaceae > Triadica > Triadica sebifera. The sequence continues at coordinate 7,494,292 of CM042899.1, read as the reverse complement.
AGATAGCACGAAGAGGTCTAACTGTGGCCCTATCTTCACTAGTACAAAATAGTGTTATATGTGTCTGTTATTTTTCATTTTATGCATCTGTCAAATAGTAGACACATATATAGGAGACGCATATGATATAAATTTTATGTGTCTGTCATTTTGACAGACACATAATCAATTATACGAGTCTGTCGTTTAATAATAGCAGACGCATATAATAGTTATACGCGTCTGTCGTTTACTAATAGCAGACGCGTATAACCTTGATTATATGCGTCTATCGTTTACTAAATGACAGACACATATAATCAAGGTTATACGCGTCTGCTATTAGTAAACGACAAATGCGTATAACTATATTATGCGTCTGCTATTATTAAATGACAGACGCGTATTTGCTTTTTTTTTTAAAAAAATTTAGGTTCATATATATTATAATGCTACCATTCATATATATATATATATATATATATAACCTGCGCAGTTCAAAATTCATAATAATTCGGTTTCAATAAGCCACAATAGGCATCCAACATTCAACTCACAAAACTCAATAATCAAGAATTCACAGGACAACACAAACTAAAAAAAATTAAATAAATCAAAGCAATAGCATCATTCCTAAAACAATTCACATTAAATAATTAATCTAAAAGTTATTCAAAATTCTTTAATTTAAAATTATATTTCTCATTAATATATATGAAATATTTTACAAAAGTAAATAAAAAAATTACATACACTATCTCATAAAGTAATTTGACCACATATGCCGAATTTCATCTATTTGATCTTGATTATATGATCCTTTTTCAAAAACCTACAAGACAAATAAACAGATAATAGAAAATATGTTATAAATGATAAAATTAATAGCTAGTTATGTATCATACTTGTAATATAAACTGACTAGTATTTGAAAGAACGTACCTTAAGCAATGTTGTATCACTGTTATGATATATGACAATTTCGTACATATACCTCATGATGTAATATCCGCATTCAACACCTCCTTGTTGTTGAGGGCATTTAAAATAGAAAAAACAACAAAGTCCCATGCTAAATAAAGGATTATAAAATCATAAAAACTTTAATTTAACTAGTAATTCATAATATAAAATTCTCACCGAAATGTCATTCCATTTTAACCTGGCACCTTTATTTTTTCCACCTTCTATAGTATAAGTTCTATAGGCTCTGAAAAATAAATGTATATCAAAATCGGCATTAATATTGAAAACGCTACAAACATCGTAGAAACTATTAGCTAGTAGTATTATAACTTACAGGTTAATATGAGGTTTCAGACTTATATCGCGGCTGCCACGAGATAGAGGATCCATGAAAAATGCCTCACTCCGTTCATAGCAAAATACAATCAACATCCAATGGTTACTATAGATATACAAATATGTTAGAAGTTAGTAAAAATGTTGAGAATAAGTAAAAATGTTGAGAATAAAAATTATGCAGACATGAATGTAAATATTTCTTACTTCTCGAAATATGGTAGTAGAATGAAATGTTTATCTCTTTGTTCCTTCAAAGCTTCTATAATATATCTTTCTACTGAGTTAGTCTCTGTGAACATCAAACGAAGCATTGTTGGACAAAGAAAATCCGATCGACGATATGAAGAATGTATCGCACAAGTTATGAAGGTACCAACATGCATCAATCACAATACATACATAAGTATTATTTTTGTATTTTTTAAATCAATCTTATAATATTAGTAATAATTAGTATAATCTTACATCATAAATATTCGAATGATCGAGACATCAAGCCATTCCATGGAGATGAGTTGAGCGATGTCTTCCATACCAACATGAATCATCTGATTATCTACTGGATACTTAAATACTGTAATGTCTGTAGGAACTTCAAAAATATACCCAGTAGGAAATTTAGCAACCATCTCATGCATCAACCTCATGTCACCACTCAAAGTTGCCAAAATGTTCTCATTAACTAAAGGCCCATGTTGCTTTGTAGCTGATTCTTTCGATAAACCGCTACCTTGTTTATTCTTTAGAGCCTTTTTTAATGGCTTGGATTTAAGTTCCTATCAATTAATAATAAATTATGATATATTATGATATATGAAATGCGATAATCTATATTTTATTGTTTTATAAGTTTAGAAATTATTACCTCTCCAAGAACCACAAGATGTTGTGGCCATTGAACAAAGTTACCTTCTGCTTTCCCAACTGTAGTTAAGTATTCAGTAGGCACATGAAGTTCGGCTTCATGACAGCCAAATAATACTTCATCTATAGATACCTTGACGTGATTGGGGATGATAGGTCGATTGTGCACCATAACATCAATAAGGGATGGATAAACCATACCCCTTGCCATAATCACCTACTTACCTTCATTAATGGTAGCAAGTCTGCATGATGTAGGTGTCTGCAAAAACACAAACAATCAATATTAGCTAGATTAAAGTGGAAGTGAAACTAATGAAATTAATGTACTTTTTACCTGTAATTATGATATTGGAAATGGTGGGTCCACAGAGTGACAACTACTGGGAGTTGGGCGAGCAAATGAAGGACCCATCTCCACCTCCATATCAGGGCCAATTTGAGAGGACTTCATAGTTCTCTCCTCTATCATATTCTCAAGATGTGCAATATGTGCCGATAATTTAGCAAATAATCTGGCCTATATTTTACTCTCAAGTGCTTCAATAACTTCAGGTGAGACGGATGTTGCTAGTTTCCTTTTTACAGGATTGTCATAAAATTTTTTGTTGGTCACAACACTTCCAACACCTCTCACATAGCCAGAATGTTCGGGCTTTTCAAGTGCACATGACAATATGTCATCATGCCTCTCTGGTACCCAGCTACCTTGGGCTACTTCTCCTCGTAATGTCTCATGTTCACCAGATAAACAATATGTTATAAGCAATCATAGATAAAAAAAACATATTCCTTGATACCATTGTTTGTTTAGCAAGTTATACTTACGATTTTTGTTGCCACCTCTTTTGTCTTTTCTACTGGGATTATATAATTTCCTTCTTCTGTCTTTTTTGTTCTAGCTCTTACCCAATCTAGGCTTCGATCATATGATGATGTAACATCAGAGCTCATAGATGGTGATGATGAAAAAGAAGAGATGGGATCTTCAACAATCCATTGAGTCCTTTTCCCAGCATAGCCCACACGACCCAAGAAATGTGGATGCACATTCTTTGCTTGCATTCGCCTTCGCCTTGGCACTAATTTGCTGTTAACAAAATAATGAAGATCCCATTATCAAGCATTGCATAAATGTAAATATAAATTGCATTAATCTACTTCATAATTAGTACCTCATATTTTTCATATTCATGTGCTTGTTTAAACTCCTCCCAATCTTTCTCGGTGATGAAGTCATATAATTCCAATGGTGACTTTTGTATTGATTTATTCTTTATGTACTTAACCACCAATCGATACTTAAAATCCTTCCACCGTATTCCAACAGTTTTGAGTACAATATTTTTCTTATCATCCGGAATGTTGAACTATTTCTGAAAAATAATATTTTAGATTAATTAGTTTTACTTCTTTACAATCAAATTTGTTAATAGATTTGAAGGAAACTTACTTTGATATCTTCCCAAATTGTATTTTTAAGACCCTTATCGACCAGATCCCAACTTTTTATCATGATGTTCACATGGGAACGTGCAACAAGGCCAACGTAGGAACTAAATATATCGGCGTATGTTCCTGTTGGGCGATCAAACTCATCAAAATCTATTGTCTTTTGTTCATTCCCTTGCTTCTTCAATTTTTTGCACATGGTAGATCCCCTAGTTTTTCTTTTTATCATGATACTTGATGGCTCAGAATCTGGTTGTTCATTGGACATGATTTCCTGTAACATAAGCATAACAAAGAAACATGTTAGTATAATCCACAATAATAATACTTTATTTTAAAGGGAAATAAAAATAATAGATTTATATGATAAACAATAACAAAACTGATAATTATGAGTATAAACCACATTAATCATAATACACATTTATAAATAAACTTACAAGAAACATATATGCATCAATTATTATCCTTTTTCAATCCATATGCCTTCGGTATGATCATCACCCATGTAATTTGAATCTAAAATATATTCCCCAACTGGCATTGGTAACCTGATAGAAAACGGGGGAGTCTCATCAAACTGATCATATTCTTCCTCATCTACCACATCATCGATACCAACACTACGCCTCTTACCTTGAAGAACAATAGACCATTTACTATCGTTAGGGTCAATAATATAAAATACTTGTTTAGCCTGTGAAGCAAGAATGAATGGATCATCTTGATAACCCAATCGGCTAAAATCAACCAAAGTGATTCCTAACTCATCCACTCGAACACCGCGTTGGTTTTCAATCCATTTACATCGAAAGAGAGGAATCATAAATTCCCTGTAATCAAGCTCCCAAATGTCTTCAACTACACCATAATATGACATCGTAGCATCTATTAGCATGGTGTCTTTAGCACTAAAAAATTCTCATGATGAAGCTATCAAAGTAACTCTACTATTTTGCATTGTGCTTTTGTCATCCTGATGTTTAGTGTAAAAGGTATATCCGTTGATGTCATATCCTTCATAAGACCGTATATTCAACCTAGGGCCATAGGCTATCCATTTTATGGTATCAGTTACATCTTTTGGCACTTCTGATAACTGACGCATCACTCGGTCTTTAAACCATCCAATAAAAGAACTATTATGTTCATTTGTCAACCATATTTCACCTTTGGATGGATTCAGATGCCTTAAAATGGACATGTGCTCTTCTAAATATGGATGAACTTGTGTAAGGTGGTGCAACACAATGAGATGTGCTTTCTCACACATCTGAGCACCAGGTAATACCATTTTAAATCCAATTGTTCCTTTACCTCCAAGTCTTCCCTCGTGATGAGACTTAGGAATGCCAATAGGTTTAACACCTGATAAGTAGTCTGTGCAAAATTCAATACCCTCCTCAACCGAGTAACCTTCAATAATACTACCTTCAGGTCGATATCGGTTCCTCACATACCCTTTTAAGATACCCATGAATCTCTCAAAAGGATACATATACCTCAAATACACTGGGCCGCACAATTTAATCTCTCTAACAAGATGAACAACCAAATGCACCATTATGTCAAAAAAGGAAGGTGGAAAATACATTTCAAATTGACATAGAGTAACAACAATATTGGCTTGCAACTCATCCAAATTATCTGGATCAATGACCTTACAACAAATTGCATTGAAGAAAAAATAAAGTCTTGTGATAACATTCCTCACATGATTCGGTAGTATTCCTCAAATTGCTATCGGTAAAAATTGTTGCATCAAAACATGACAATCATGAGACTTCATACCTATCAACTTTAATTCTTTCATTGACACAAGACTTTTAATATTTGATGAAAATCCATATGGAACTTTAACACCATAAAGACACTCACAAAAGCTTGTTTTCTCTTTTTTAGACAACGTATAACAAGTTGGGGGAAGATATGTTCGTTTCCTTGTATCTTGAGGCGCTAACTCCATCCGTATGCCCATTTCTAACATGTCCTTTCTTACTTTGATACCATCTTTTGTTTTTCCCAGTATATTCAATAATGTCCCTATTATAGCATCACAAACATTTTTCTCCATGTGCATAACATCAATACAATGACGAACCGGTAAGTATTCCCAATATGGAAGATCCCAGAATATAGATCTCTTTTTCCAAGGACCCTTTTGAGCAGGTTTAAAAAGTTTACTAAATGCATTATCAATTTCTCTAACTTGTTCAAAAACCTCATTTCCTGTTAATGTCAAACGAGCTACTCGCATTTCGGTATATCCATTGAAAGACTTTTTCTTCTTACGATAAGGGTGATTAGGAGGGAGAAATGTTTGATGACTCATATAAACATTTTTCTGGCTATGATTTAAACGTTGGTCCATTGTGTTATCCTCACAAATCGGACACGCTTTTGTTCCTTTCACGGTGTACCCAGATAAGTTACCATAAGCCGAAAAATCATTTATAGTGCAAAATATCATGACATGTAAGGTAAACATGCTTTCACTGTATGCATCATACATCGACACACCTTCATCCCACAACAGTTTCAAATCATCAATAAGTGGTGCAAGGTAAACATCAATATCATTTCCCGGTTGTTTAGGCCCTGATATCAACAACGACAACATAATATACTTACGCTTCATAGTCAGCCAAGGAGGCAAATTGTAAACCGCAAGAAGAACTGGCCATGTACTATGTTTACTACTGAGTGTGCCATAGGGGTTGATTCCATCCGTACAAAGTCCAAGCCTCAGGTTCCTAACTTCACCACCAAATTCTGGGAACGTTCTATCAATTGTTCTCCATTGAGGAGAATCTGCAGGATGTCTAAATTTTCCATCATGTTTTCTTCCTTCTGCATGCCACCTTAAGTTTTTTGCATCTTTTGCATTTGCAAACAGGTGTTTGAATCTTGGTATTATAGGTAAATACCATAATACTTTAGCTGGAGGCCCTTTTTTATCCTCAGAAGAAACTTTCCCATGTTTGTAACGTGATGCTCCACACCTTGGACACTCATGCAAGTCCTTATATTCATTTCAGTATAATACACAATCATTTGGACATGCATGTATCTTCTTATATTCCATACCCATGGGACACAACATTTTCTTAGCCTCATATGTAGATGTGGGAAGCTCATTTCCCTCCGGAAGCATGTCTTGCAACAATTCTAATAGTGCCGTGAAACTCTTATCACTCCATCCATTTTTTGCTTTCATGTTACAGAGTTTAAAAACCGCTGACAATTTTGTAAAATTACTGCAACCGGGATACAAAGGTTTATCAGCATCGTTTAACAATCTCTGAAGGTATTCCGACCTTTCCACAAAATGTTTCGTATTATCTATCATCTCATCTACACGATCATTCTCTTCATCATCAATGTTATTTTCTCCTTGCTGATCAAATTCATTATTATTAGAATGTGTCCCAGTTAAAACACTCTCACCATGCCATATCCACCGCGTATAACCTTCCTTAAAACCACGTCTTATTATATGAGATTTCACTATATGAACATCTCGAAACTTTTTCATGTTCTTACAATCAACACAAGGACATACAATCATTTCTTCTCTTTCCCTTATTTGCTTTTCCTCTGCAATTCTAATAAATTCCGCAACTCCATTTAAATATTCAAATGTAGTGCGTCTACCATACATCCAACTTTGATCCATATCTAACCACACAAAAAAAGGTTCAATATATATAAGTCTTATTGTTTTTTTAATCAAGAGAAACATTATATATAATATCCTTAAACATCTAATGATCAGTAAATCTTGAATGGGTATTGATGATTTTGAATCCATTGTTGATTGAAAATATCGATTTCATATCATTGCTAAACTGTTAATGCAACTATCTGGAAACATAATATATATATATATATATATATAGTTGGAAAATTTATATACACATGAAACACAAGTAGGAATTATGCAACCATAATGACTAAAATCAATAGAAGGTTGATGATATTAAGATGAAGAAAATATACCTTGAGTGTTCTTGTATTTCAGTACGAAAAACTTGATGTGAGGAATGAAACCTGGTCCGAGATCAAAATCTATCATATTATCAAGTGAATATCAAGATAAAAATTCATAAAATGGCATTGGGCACTCCCAAAATCAAAGCTGTCAACCATAATAGAGATAAGTTGCAAGCACATACAATGTGGCTACTTGTAAGAAACCAATGTTGAATGGAATCTCTCCTGTTAGCTGGTTGTAGGACAAGTCCCTATCAATAGAAGGTATATTTAGTAAAAATTCAATCAATTTCAGTTTGCTTAGTTGGATGAAGTACAGAGAAACTTGTACTGAGTTTGGTATTTAATGATGACAAACCCTTCTCATGGACTACTCTGCTTATATAACAACTGGAATTAATCTTCTAGAACTAACAGCAGAATAACAACTATAACTTGGACTTGTTGACTAACTACTTATGACTCAATGATACTGTAATCAGCTGAGCCAAGTCAACTCAAGCTAACTTCCATGGCTCTATTAACACGTTGTGCTACTCCAATGTTCTTCAATTCTGTTCCCAACACAAGGGCATATCTGAGTATTTGGAGCAGCCATAACATGCAACAAAATGGAAGGCCTGTCTTCAAATTGTCTCTTAGGACTCCACATTTTCATATAAGATAGAATGATGAATAACTCAAAAACCATAATATGCTTTAACTTCGGATAAATGGCAAAACTTCAAATAAGCTATCATATGAATCATACAGAGACGAAACACAAGTCAGGCTGAAGAATGTACAAACCAGGCCTAAAGCAGAACAAGAAGATTTGGAGAAAAGAATTAGATAAGAGTGACTAACCTGTGGCAGAAATTTAAGAACAAGTAAACACTCACAATTGAGTAAATTTAGTTCTCTAATGACATATCTAGATCAAAATTTTCCTAAACAATTACCAAATAATTGAGCTACAACAAGTCTGTCATTTATATGAGTATTAAAGCATATACAGACTTATTTAAGTTATGCAATATCATCAGTTAAAGGCTAGTCATCAGTGAAATGAAGGAACTTTGGTGTTTCAGAAGCAATCTTGGTTCATAAGATTTGATTGGTAACTGTAAAAATAGAAGAAAGGGAAGGAAAATAGAAGAATTGAAGAACATAAGAGAGGAGGAGAGTGAAGCTGACAGAGAAACTTGTACTGAGTTTGGTATTTAATGATCACACACCCTTCTCATGGACTACTCTGCTTATATAACAATTGGAATTAATCTTCTAGAACTAACAGCAGAATAACAGCTATAACTTGGACTTGTTGACTAACTACTTATGTCTCAATGATACTGTAATCAACTGAGCCAAGTCAACTCAAGCTAACTTCTATGGCTCTATTGACACGTTGTACTACTCCAATGTTCTTCAATTCTGTTCCCAACACAAGGGCATATCTGAGTATTTGGAGCAGCCATTACATGCAACAAAATGGAAGGCCTGTCTTCAAATTGTCTCTTAGGATTCCACATTTTCATATAAGATAGAATGATGAATAACTCAAAAACCGTAATATGCTTTAACTTCAGATAAATGGCAAAACTTCAAATAAGCTATCATATGAATCATACAGAGATGAAACACAAGTCATGCTGAGGAATGTACAAACTAGGCCTAAAGCAGAACAAGAAGATTTGGAGAAAAGCATTAGATAAGAGTGACTGACCTGTGGCAGAAATTTAAGAACAAGTAAACACTCACAAATGAGTAAATTTAGTTCTCTAATGACTGATCTAGATCAAATTTTTCCTAAACAATTACCAAATAATTGAGCTACAACAAGTCTGTCATTTATATGAGTATTAAAGCATATACATACTTATTTAAGTTATGCAATATCATCAGTTAGAGGCTAGTCATCAGTGCAATATCATCTAAATCTAAATCCATACCCACATTAGTAAATCAAGAAATAAACAAAACCCAGTACTCATAATGCCAAGATATTGTTGTCAAATCAACATACTCAATCAATAAATAGATAATGCAAATCGCTTACAGTCAGCCCTAGAGTGAGAAACAACCCATTAAAATCTTCACGTTATTGATCAATGCAAGTTCTTTTCCTTTATTCTTTCTCCAACTCTTCAAGATTCGGACTCGCGAAGAACCAAGCTTTAGCAGTGCCACACAAACCACTTCAAAATCTATCCTTTCTGCTTCTTTGTTCCTACAAGCCACCATGATATAAGCTCAACTAAAAGCTAACGGAGATGTATTATTATTATTATTGTTTCGAAGTACAGGTTTTGGCGGCCTCCAGTAATCTCAAAATTTTACAATCTGATATGGATACATAAGAACATAGAGATGTTTGGTTAAATTTGGGAACAACCAAACGGAGATGTATCATATGCGTCTGTTATTATTTAAGACAGACACATATTCTCTTGAAGTGGTAGTATTTTACTTATTATATGCGTCTGTCATTATAAATGACAGACGCATATAATTATTTATAGTTATATGCGTCTGTCATTTATAATGACAGACACATATTCTCTTGTCTTTTACTTGTTATATGCATTTGTCATTATAAATGACAGACACATATAATTATTTATACGCGTCTGTTATTTATAATGACAGACGTCTAAACTTTATATGACCGATATTTGTAAACGACAGATGCATATAACAAGTAAAATATTTACAAAATTGCCACCGCATCCATTTTAAGCGTCTGCAATTTAGACAACAGACATATATAACCTTTAACTTAAAGTAATGTATGTAGTTGTGCTTGATGGTTTGCAAATCATCTTATCTCAATTGTAACAAAGCTATTGGGAGATATCTTGATTGGTGGGTACGTGACTCACCTTGTAATTGAGCTTAGGTATCTAAAGCTTGATGAGCACAATTTCAACCTCATTCCATCACATCCTCGAGACCGGCTAGATGTTGAGTCTTTTATAAAGATGAGAGCAGCTATTCGAATAATCTACGAGAATAATGTCTATTACCGCTTCACCACTCCAGCTGGTGAAATTGATTGGGAAGACCAGGATTCAGATGAATTCAAAGCTGGCTTCCAAGGAATCCAATAAAGAAAATGAGCCCGAGTCGAGATAGTGACCCCAGAGGTTGAGCAAGGGGTTGGTCAATCATCGGCCTCTACACCTAACTTGGCATAGCAGGTGGCTGATCTTTAAACACCTCATTTTGACCTATTGCAAGCTTACATCGATGAGAGGTTGGAAAATCTCAAAGATTTCATGGAATCTCGCATGGATAGCTTCAAGATGGAAGTAGCATGCCTTAGAGATGGATTGTCAGGCTCAAAGCCTAGTTAGAGTCCTAGCTTTTTCATTGTTTTACTAGTTTCTGTTATTATGAGTGTAGGACTTTAATTCACATTTTTAAACTTTGTACTTCCTCTATTTTGTATTAATATAATTACATTATTTTCATTTTATGGTTTATTTTTGTTGATGAAAAAAGGGGGAGAACCTAGCAATATATGAATGCAAATGTGTTGTATACTTAACTAGTTAAGCAAACAATTTAATATACTTTGAATATACTTTGCATATGCTTAACTAGTTAAGCAAACAATTTGATATACTTTGAATATACTTTGCATATGCTTAACTAGTTAAGCAAACAATTTGATATACTTCGAATATACTTTGCATATACTTAACTAGTTAAGCAAACAAATTGATATACTTTATATATACCTTGCATATACCTAACTAATAAGCAAAGATCCATGCTATACGTCGTTCAATCCTTGCACTATTACTTTTTGTCTTAAGCATCTTTTGAGGGAGAGACATCTCAAAAGGACATATTGCTAGATTATTTGTCACCATAAAAAAAGGGGAGATTGTTGAATCTTGAGAGGTATTTCTGCCATTTTGATGCTAACAAATAAAATAGCAATAATGTATTTAACAATGCTTGTGTTCTAAGTTTGTTAAAAAGGGTATATCTTGAATAAAATATGATGCAAGAATGAAAGACAACCTTTGAAGGTCAAAATAAGAAGAAATAGCATGTTCATGCCCATGACTGATTATGTCACGCCCGTAATAAAGCTTAGCGCCAACTCTCCAACATTTAAAGTTCACGGCCATGAAGAATCATACCAATCGTGAATGATCAAATCATTCACGCCGGTGAGATAACATGTCAAATTCTTCCAGAGAGCTTCACGGCCAGAGTCACCACTTGGACCATGGCTTGGAAGAATATTCACACCCGTGAAAGTATAAAGTCACGTCTGTGATCAAATACTTCAAATTCTTCTAGAGAACGTCATGGCCAGACTCACCACTTGAGCCACAGCTTGGAAGAACATTCACCACCGTGACACATATATTCACACCTATGAATGAGTAAAGATAAACATATCAGGCACGAAATTAAGAGTTAGTTCAACGGCTATTTTCGCATTAAATGCATCCAAACGACTATAATTCTCTGAGGAAGTATAAATGCAAGTCATTTATGAATCCTAAACAAGAGAAGAACAATTACTTTTGAATCAAAAATCTTGTTGTAGTCATTGTCCATTAATTACTTTCAACAAAACCTTTATTCTTTGTGAAAACCTATTTGCTTATAAATTCTGAGTATTATAGGTTAGTGAGTGTTTTCATTGTAATCTATTACTCAAGTGAGTTTGGGTATATTGGGTTAAGAGTGAAACACTTGTAAGGGTTAATTGTGTAAGCCATAAAAAACAAGAAATTAGTTTATTATGTGAGCCATTAAAACACAAGGGAATGTCTAGGTTAGGTGTTAGCCATTGATAGAACACCATAGTTGGGAGTGAGCTTGTAAAACTCCATTGTAACACTTAGTGTGTTAGTGAAACTCTCAATTGAGATAGAACACCATAGTTGGGAGAGGAGTAGGGTTTGTTAATACTCGAACATCTATATATTTCGTGTGTGATATCTCTTCATCCCTAGTCTATTTAATTTTAATTCTCACTTAAAGTTAAGAAATTTTTTATTTAATATCTAATTCAACCTCCCTTCTTGGTTCATTGTCTAGGCAACAAAGAGGAGCAAGAAAAACAATTAGTTTCTATCAATTAATCTTGTTGTAGCCTTGTGCATTAGTTAGTTCTCTCAACAAACTTCTATTCCTTGTTTAAACCTAATTGCTCATAATTTCTGAGCTTTTTAGGTTGGTGAGTGTTTTCATTGTAATCAATTACTCAAGTTAGTTTAGGTATATTGGGTTACGAGTGAAACACTTGTAAGGGTTTATTGTGTGAGCCATAAAATATAAGGAATTGGTTTTTGTGTGAGCCATTGAAAAATACAAGGGAAATTTTGGGTTAGGTGTTAGCCAATTAAAAGTATTGGTGAGCGAGCTTGTAAAACTCCATTGTAACACTTAGAGTATTGGTGAAACACCCAGTCGAGATTGGGGAAAGGAGTAGGGTTTGTTAATACATGAACCTATATAAATCTTGTGTGTGAATTCTCTCATTCCCTACTTTATTTATTTTATTATGTACCCTAAAGTTAAGAAAATTTTATTTACGAACCAATTCAACCCCCTTATTGGTTCATTGTCTGGGCAACAATTGGTATCAGAGCCAAGTCTAGCAACAAAGCCTAAAAAGCACTAGGAAAGATCAAGAAATGTCCAGTGAAGGATTTGAAAGTCTCAAGCCTTATTTCGATGGAGCAAACTACGCTCATTGGAAATTTGGGATGGAGACATATCTTGATATGAGGGAATTGAAGTCTGGGATAGTGTTCGAAAAGAATGGACACCACCAACCAAGAGAGGGATTGATGGTGAAGAAGGAGTTCTTTTAAGAGACAATTGAGCTTCAACGAAGAGCGAATTTCAAACACAAAAAGGCTATGATAATCCTCATAAGCTCCCTATCTATTGAAGAATGTGGTAGAATCCAATATTGTCCTACTGCATATAGTATTTGGAAGACATTGGAGAATTAACATGAAGGAACCAAACAAGTTAAATCCAAGAAGATTCAACTTATCACATCAGAATATGAACTCTTTAAGATGAAATCCAATGAATCCATCACCGATATGACGAAACGTCTTTTAGCCATCATCAATGGCATGAGAAAGCTTGGAAAGCATTTGAGCTTGGAAGATGTGAACAACAAAATTCTAAGAAGCCTTCCTCTCAAAGACTATGGTTCAAGAGTTGCAGGTATAGAAGAAGCCAATGAAGACATGAGTGTCATGCCTACCGATGTGCTTATTGGCTAACTTTTAATGCACAAAATGGCAATAAAAAGAGAGAGAACTTAAAGCCAAACTAGAAAAGAGAAAGCCTCTAGCACTCAAAGCCTCTACTTCAAAATTTCAGGAGAAAATTGGAGATGACGAAGAAAAGAGAGATGATGCAAATGAAGACATTGTCATGCTCTCAAGAAGATTAAAAAGAATTATTGAAAAGAGAATTGACAATTCTCAAAACTTGAAACAAAAAAACCCTCAAACACTCCTCAAATGACTCTCAAAGAAATAAAAAGGAGGTAAAATGTTATGAATTTGGGAAGAAAGGACATATCAAACCAGAATGTCCAAAGCTTAAGAAACATAAGAAAAAATTTCAAAAAGTTAATAGGGAGAAAGGTCACAAAGCCACATGGGATGACAAAACCTCCTCAAGCAAAAAAGATGATTATGAAGGAGAAGAGGTCAACCTATGCTTCATGGCTTTAGAGGATAATTTCACGGAAAAGGTAGGTCCTTCTTACTCATACTCATTTAATAATGAAAGTAGTGATAATAATAGTGATAGTAAAGATGATGATGAGCAGAGCCTAATAGAAGTATTGAACCTATAATTTGAAAAATATAAAAGTAGATTCAATACTTACAAAAAGAATATCTTAGATGTGAAAAATAAAATGGAAGTTTTGTAAAAAGAAAATCTTGATCTCAAAATCATTAATGAAACTCTTCAAAAATCATTAGATGAATATTCCTCAAGACCCTCAACTAAATCTTTGCTTAAAGAAAACAATATTTTGAAAAATCAAGTTGAGGAACTTAGAAACTCTATTTCAAGATTTTATAAAGGCAAAGGGAGTTTAGATACTCTCATAGTTTCTCAAGAACCACATTTAATAAGGCATGTTCTAGGATTTAACGGAATATCATCTTCATCTCATAAGACTACTTTTGTTAAGTCTAGTGCACCTCAAACCTCCATAATTGAGATAATGGCCCTAAGGGATAAAAGCATAACACACACAAATCCCCCTATTCATAAGAAAAATGGTCAAGGGTCGCATGGCTTAAGAGGGAAACCTGAAAAGGACAATCATGCCTTCATGTATAAGAGACATGCACCTAGGAAAACACCTATTCATCATGCATGTGCATGTCACTACTCACAAAATCCATCTAAAAAGATAATGAGACCTAAAAGCATGGTAAAACCGAAAACATTTTTAGAGCTAAACAATATAGTTATTGTATAAAATTTGGTCATATCAATAAACATTGTTGGATAAGAAAGGCTCATTGGGAACCTTCATGTGTTAACCCTTAAGGATCCAAGTTCATTTGGGTACCTACAAACTTGAATTGTGATTTTATAGGTATGCCTCAAGTCCACTATAAACGAAAATGTTTGGTTGGTGGATAGTGGATGCTTAAGGCATATGACCAGAAATAAAGAACTATTAAATCACATTAAAAGTATTGATGGTGGTAAGGTAACCTTTGGGAACAATGCTAAGGCTAAGGGAATTGGCATTGGCTCTATTAGTATGAATAATACTACTTTTATTGAAGATGTTTTACTTGTTGATGGCTTGAAACATAATTTGTTAATTGTAAGTCAATTATGTGATAAGGGAAACCAAGTAATCTTTACCTCAAATGAATGTCTTGTAACCTCTTTAAGTGGCCAAGAGATATCCAAAGGAGATAAGATGTCAATACTTACATAATAGACTTACATAAAATATCTAATCTTTCCTCTAAGTGTCTTATGACTATTAGTGATGAATCTTGGCTACGGCATAGAAGGCTTGGTCATGCAAGCATGGATTTACTTTAAAGCCTTAACAAATGAGAGCTAGTAAGTGGACTTCCAAAAGTCAAAATTGAAAGGGATAAGACATGTGAACCTTGCCAAAGAGGAAAACAACACAAGTCATCCTTCAAATTCATAAATATAGTAAGTAAGTCCAAGTCTCTACAACTTTTGCATTTAGACCTTTTTGGACCAACTAGAGTTGCTAGTTTAGGAGGTAAACACTATGCATTTGTCATTGTTGATGATTACTCTAGATTCACTTGGGTAATTTTCTTAGTTAAAAAAAGTGATGCTTTTGAATCTTTCAAAAATTTTTCTAAGAGAATTCAAAATGAAAAATGATATTCTATTTCAAATATAAGAAGTGATCACGACAAAGAATTTAAAAATGAAAACTTTGAAAACTTTTGTCTAGAACATGATGTATCACACAATTTTTCAACTCTTAGGACAACTCGGCAAAATGTTGTAGTCGAAAGGAAAAATTGAACTTTAATTGAAATGGCTCGAACAATGCTCAATGAGTATGGATTACCAACCTACTCTTGGGCCAAAGCCACAAATACTGCTTGTTATATTTCAAATCGAGTTTTCAAGAGACCACTTTTAAACAAAACTTCTTTCGAGCTATGGAATGGAAGAAAACCCATGATATCATACTTTAGAGTATTTGGATGCAAGTGTTTTATATTAAACACCAAGGACAATCTTAGAAAATTTGCCTCTAACTTTGATGAAGGTATCTTTTTGGGATACTCTGCAACTAGCAAAGCCTATAGAGTCTTTAATAAAAGATCTTTAATTGTTGAAGAATATATGCACGTTGTTTTTTATGAATATAGAAAGCTTGATCTTGTGAAAGGTCCTGCTCTTGATGACATTGTAGGGACAATGGAGAAACTTAATATTGAGTATGAGAAAAATGATAATGATTAAGAGAAACAACAATAAGATGTATCTCTACCTCAAGCTCAATAGCAAGATAACTAAGATCTGCCAAAGGAATGGAAGATGTCAAAAAATCACCCCGAGGAACAAATCATTTGTGATCCTACTAAGGATGTAAGTACTAGATCTCAACTAAAACTTTTAAATTCTAACCTTGCTTTTGTCTCTCAAATTGAGCCTAAAAATATTGATGAGGCTCTTAATGATGAAAGTTGGGTGATTGCTATACAAGAATAACTCAACCAATTCGAGAGAAGCAAAGATGGACCTTGGTTCCTAGACCCAAATACCATCAAATTATTGGTAGTAAATGGGTGTTTAGAAATAAGTTAGATGAACAAGGCTCAATAATTAGAATTAAAGCTAGGTTGGTTGCAAAGGGTTATAATTAAGAAGAAGGTATAGATTATGATGAAACCTATGCTCCAATAGCTAGATTAGAAACCATAAGAATACTTTTAGCATTTGCATGCCACATGAATTTTAAACTCTTTCAAATGGATGTAAAAAGTGCCTTTTTTAATGGATTTATAAAAGAGAAAGTTTATGTGGAGCAACCTCCAAGATTTGAAAGTCATAATTTGTCTAATCATGTTTTTAAACTTTCAGAAGTATTGTATGGATTGAAACAAGCTCCAAGAGCTTGGTATGAAAAACTAAGTTATTTCCTATTAGAAAAATAATTTTTCAAAAGGACATGTTGACACAACTTTATTTATTAAAAGGCATAAACATGATATTTTGATTGTTCAAATTTATGTTGATGATATCATATTTGGATCTACTAAAGAATTGTTTTTCCAAGAATTTGCTAAGTATATGACTACGGAATTTGAAATGAGCATAATGGGAGAACTTAATTTCTTCATTGGTCTACAAATCAAGCAAAGCAATGAGAGAATATTCATCAACCAATCCAAGTACTCCAAAGAGTTAATCAAGAAATTTGGAATGGAAAGATGCAAAGATGCTAAGACTCAAATGAGCACATCAACAAAATTGGACAAATATGAGAAAGGTAAGAGCATAAATGAAAAGCTCTATAGAGGTGTGATCGGATCACTCTTATATCTTTCTGCCTCTAGGCCCGATAGAATGTATAATGTATGCTTATGTGCTACATTTCAATCTCATTCTAAGGAATCACATTTGAATGCAATAAAGAGAATTTTTAAATATTTACATGGCACATTGCATCTAGCCTTATGGTATCCCAGAAATTCATCTTTCAATATCATAGGATATTCGGATGAGTATTATGCCAGTAGTCTTTTGGATAAAAAGAGTAATTCAGGCACTTGTCACTTTATTGGTGAATGTCTACTTTCTTAGTTTAGCAAGTAACAAGTTTCACTTGCCCTATCTATCGCTAAAGCGGAATATGTGGTAGCAGGATGTTGTTGCACTTTGTCCTATGGATAAGACAACAACTAAAGGATTATAGTCATAGTTTGGACCATATACCCATCAAATGTGACAACACAAGTGCCATCAACCTATCTAAGAATCCCATTCAACACTGTAGAAGTAAATGTATTGACATTAGACATCATTTTCTTAGAGATCATGTTCAATATGCATATGTGGTGTTGAATTCATCGATACAAAAAAATCAATTGTTTTGCAAATATGAAAGTTTTTCATATTAATGAAGAAAGTTTTTCTTGATGAAGAAACCTATTAATGAAGAAAGTTTTTCTTTTATAAGAAGAGAACTTAGTATGCTTGATGGATCGACTTTGTCTTAATCATTGTTTTGCAAATTGTAAGATGAATCATTAACAATTGAATGATATTTCCTTAATATGGTGCTCCTTAACCAAATTTTGCAATAAGAAGTGGTTGAGATGATGGAAATATATGTTTAAGGGCATATAAACTTCTTTAGAAATATTCTAGTCTTGATTTAGACTTAATTTTATTTTTGAAGATTTAAGGTAATTCACGCTCGTGACATTTATTCACGACCATGAAGTAAATAAGCAAATGGTTCCAGTAGCTTTCATGCCTTGATTCACGACATGCCTCACGGGCAGAAGTAGTGAAAATAAAGTTTTACGCCCTTGACAAGATATGTCACTCTCGTGAAAAGCTTGATTCATGCCCGTGACATTTAATCACGACCGTGAATACTGATACCAAATAACTCCAGAATTGTTCATGCTTTGTTTCAAGCCATGCCTTATGGCTAGAAGTGGTGAAGCCAAACTCTTTACGATCGGGACTATTTCTATCACACTCATGAAAGTTCAAGGTCACGCCCGTGACTCGATTCATCTCCTTATTCATGGCTAGAATGCCTCTTCAACAAACTGTGACCACAACTATTCACGTCCGTGATGGATCATTCACGGCCGTGAATATATCGATTATAAAATAAAATTCTACCATTTTTCTCATTTCCATCTCTATAAATTCTCTTATTTAACACCCTCATTTATTATTTCTCACAAATTTCGGGCCCCTCATATTCATTTCAATCTATAAAACCCTTTTCAAACATCTATTTGAAGAATCACATCTTCTCTCAAGGGTTTTTTCTTTTTTTTTTTTTTTCCGAAAAATTCTTCTCAAATCCTTCATAAAATCTTTATCAAAATGGAACCTAGTTCTTCCAAAGGCACAAGGAAGAAATCATATGCTCCAAGACACTACATGGATTATCTTATCAACATCATTCTAGAAAATAGCCATCCACGATATGCCTTCCTCAAGAAGTGACCCGTACTCTCATCTCGATCCTTCGAGTGGAATTCTGTCAAGACTCTTGGTCTTGAGACAAGTATGAATGAACAGTTACAAGCATGTCATCTCAAAGAATTCGTAGATATTTATTGGCCAACTCTACGGGAACCAACTCTCGAGTTCTTTAGCACGTTGCAAGTCTCTACCACTAACACGAAAAAATTCCAGCTTTGTAAGCATTTGAACACTCCCACAGGAGCAAATTTTGACACTATTTTCAAGCTTCCCTCTAATGGCATTATCAACAAGAGTGAAGTAGAATTTTATGCTCCTCTATCTTGGACACATTTCGGCGCTGAGTGTAGTTGGGATGTCAAGAAAACTAAAAGCACACACCTACGGTCCCTTGTGCATAAGTATCTACAGAGGTTTCTTACCTACATTATTTTTGCTAGAGGAGATAGTAATGGGGCAATAAGAAAGTCGAAGCTCTTTTTATTGGAAATGGCACGAAGAGGACTAACCGTAGCCTTATCTCGATGGTTTGTGAATCATCTCCTATCCATTGCAAAAAAACCATCGGGAGATATCTTGATTGGTGGGTATGTGACTCACCTTTCCATTGAGCTAGGGTATCTGAATCTTGATGAGCACATTTACACTCTTATTCCAACTCATCCACTAGATCGACTCGATGTCGAGTCATTTATCAAGATGGGAGCAGTTATCCACATTATTCATGAAGATAATGTCTACTATCGTTTCACCACTGGGAAGATCATGATTCTGACACCTTCAAAGATGGTCTCCAGTCTGTCTAACAATGAAAGCAAGCCTGTGACGAAACATTGACATCGACGGTACCGGAAGATGTTGGTCAATCATCTACTTCTACCACATCCAGCTTGGCGCAGCAGGTTGCTGATCTGATAGCACCTCGCCTTGACATAATGCAAACTTCCATTGATGAGAGGTTGGAAAACCTCAAAGACTTCATGAAGTCTCGTATGGACAGCCTCGAGGCGGAGGTAGCATGCCTTAGGGATGGTCTGTCAGGCTTGAAGCCTAATTAGAGTCCTAGTTTTCATGTAGTAGATTTATTTAATTTTATAGGACTTTATTTTATGTTTTTGAAACTTTGTAATCCTTTTCCTTCTTTTAATACAATTATCTTTTCAGATTTATGGTTTGTTTTGTTGATGACAAAAGGGGGAGAACCTGGCAATATATGCAATGTGTGGAATATGTAAAACTTTTCCTTAATTGATAATGTGCATAGGATATACCTCACATATATGTCATATATACTTTGCAAACTTTGAACTCATTCTGAACTCATCTTTGATGCATAAGATATACTTAACATATATCTCACATATACTTTGAATACATTTATTATATATGTTAAAAGTTGAGATATACTTAAGATATACCTTGCATATACCTTATGAGTTTGCAAATACCTTTGCTATATATCCTTCAATTCTTGCAATCTATTATTTTATCTTAAGCACCTTTTGAGGGGGAGACTTCTCAAAAGCACATATTGCTAGATTATTTGTCGCCATCAAAAAAAGGGAGATTGTTGAACCTTGAGGGGTATTTTTGTCATTTTGGTGTTAACAAATAAAATAGCAATATGGCAATTTAACAATATTTTTGTTCTAAGTGTGTTAAACAGGATAATATCTTGATTAGAACTTGAAGCAAGATTGAAAGAGAACTTATGAAGATTAAAAGAATTAGCAAAGTCATGCCTGTGACTAATTATGTCATGCCCGTAAATATAGCTGAGTGGCAACTTTTCACCATTCAAAGCTCACGGACATGAAGGATCATACCAATCATATATGATCATTCAATCACACCTATGAAACAGTATTCACGCCCGTAACGAAGCATGCCAATTTTTCCAAAAAACTTCACAATCAGAGTCATCACTTGGACCACAACTTAGAAGAATATTCACACCCATGAAAGTAATAAAGTCACACCCATGATTAAACTATGTTCTAGAGAGCTTCACGGTCAGAGTCACTACTTGGACCATGGCTTGGAAGAACATTCATGATCGTGACACATATGTTCACACCCATGAATGAGGATAGAGAAACATGTTAGGCTCGAAGTTAAGAGTTGATTCAACGACTATTTTCGCATTAAATGCACCCAAACAACTATAATTCACAGAGGAAGTATAAATGGAAGTCATTTATGAATCCTAACAAGAAGAGGAATAGGAAAAACAATTACTTTCTATCAATTAATCTTGTTGTAGCCTTGTGCATCAGTTATTTCTCTCAACAAACTTCTATTCCTTGTTTAAACCTAATTGTTCATAATTTTTGAGCATTGTATGTTGGTGAGTGTTTTCATTGTAATCAATTACTCAAGTTAGTTTGGGTATATTGGGTTAAGAGTGAAACACTTGTAAGGGTTTATTGTGTGAGCTATAAAACACAAGGAATTGGTTTTGTGTGAGCCATTGAAAAACACAAGGAAATTTTTGGATTAGGTGTTAGCCAATTAATAGAAACACCATAGTTGGGAGTGAGCTTGTAAAACTCCATTGTAACACTTAGAGTGTTAGTGAAACACCCAATCGAGATTGGGGAGAGGAGTAGGGTTTGTTAATACCCGAACCTCTATAAATCTTGTGTGTGAATTTTCTCCTTCCCTAATTTATTTATTTTATTCCGCACACTAAAGTTAAGAAAATTTTATTTGCGAACCAATTAAACCCCCTTCTTGGTTCATTGTTTGGGTAACAAGCCACTGATTAGTCTAAGTTAGAATAAGTATGTGGTATATATAGGAGACTCATGATAGACAATAGAGATTAAAATAAATTGAGTAAATGACTAAATAAGAAAAAAAAATGAACTAAATAGATTGATAAAATTAATTTGGTTAGACATACTACATAGTGAAATTACAGTTTAATATAAGCTAGTGGAATTTGGTACTTGTAAAAAAAAAGATAATATGTTAAAAAGATGAGGGGGCCGAATGTGGTCATTATGGGAGAGGGGAGTGTATTTGAGTTAATGACATTTATTACCATATTAAAACCAACCTTATCTCTATTCTTCTTCATCCTTAAACTACCAACCTCCATTTTTTCATCCTCTCTTTCATGATTTGCAAGAAATTCACTCCAAATAGATTTGTTCTTGGTAAGTAATCCTCTTTCAATTGTTCTTGTATTTTAAGAGTAATTAAGACTGTGTAGTATTAGTCTATTGCACTCTAGTTTTGAGGGAGTTATCAAATGGATTTGTAGAATTATAAAACATGACAGTTGTTCATATATATGTTTTTCATATGTCTGTCAAATTTCATGAAATTATTTTGGGTATATAAAGATATAGAATTGTTTGAGTGAGACTGGTTCAGGGAGATGTGTCAACAGAATAACTTACTATTTTTTCTTAATTTGATCATATTAATGGTTGAATCTAAGGTTTTGTAAAACATAAAAGTTGTAGATCTATGTGTTATTTATGTGTTTATAAAATTTTATATAAATATATCTTGTTTAAGCTGAGTTATAGAAAATTTAATTATGGTTATTCCTTAATTGAGCTATTTCCTTGTACCTGTGTAGCTCCAATAAATTCGTGTTCCTTTTTGAGATCTTAAAGGTCGAATTTTTCAAAGTTCAAAAATGAAATTTTTTATGTCTATATCTTATCTAAGTTTCTATAAAAGAATTACCTAAAAATGTTGTTTATTTTGTGAGTTATGACATTGACAAGTGAACTGGTCAGATTGTCATTCTATTCCGAACCAGTTATAGATCCTCTAGTATTTGAGAACCTTAGAGACATAATCTAGAATATGATAAACAAAAAAATATTCCAAATTAACATATCTAACTATATAAAAAATTTTCATAATAATTGAATATACTTGGTGAAAGATATAAATTTTTAAATATAGAACTCTAAAACTGTCTAAGGGTATAAAACATAGTAACATTTAAAATTACACTAAAAATTGTGTAATGGTTCAAAAATTTTGAAATTGTAGTATGCTATAGTTCTACATATTAAATTTAATTAGAAATAAGAATCATATAAATTGGATAATGTAGAAAAAAGTTATAGAGGTAATAGTCCTCAAAGGTCATATTATTGTTTAGGAGAAATTTTAGTTATTTATTTAAACTATAATAAAAATAATTATTTTAACATGGTATTAATCAATTATATTTTGATATTAGGCTCTCAACAAGAGGAAGAGCAACAAAAGTAAACAAGCTCCATTTTAATACACTATGTATTCTAGTTTGTCTTATTGCATGCTTGTGTGTTAATTGAATAAGTTGCATATTTGAATAGTGTATTAAAATGTGTAAATATGAAATGGCTGACAAGGGATAAGATGACCTGCTAGAAAATATAAATGAGGAAAAAAAATGTAGGTGGCATATAAAATATGATAAATAAGATGTTAAAGAATATATGTATATATATATATGGTTGTTGTGCTAGAAGGTTTGTAAAACCTGTATATGAACATTGAATTATTGATAAAATGTTGTATGATTATCATAATATGTGACTTAGGTTGAGGATTAAATGAAATGAATTGAGTGCTTAATTAATGAAATTTCGTGTTAATGCATGTTTAGACATATGAATGAATCATTGATTGATAAAATGTAGGAACATTTGTTTTAAGATTGTAAATGTGTGTTAAGGGGTGTGAATGTGGAATATGTAACATAATATATTTTTCAATATGGATTAATATATGATTGATTAAAATGTGATAATTATTAATGATGATTATTGAATAATTATGACAATAAAGAGTGAAGTTAGAAACTCATGTATGACATATGTATTTGGTATGAAAATAGAAGTTATATAGCATACTTGGATTCATAAAAGGTATTATAAATTTTGGTTATATATTAAAAGATTTGTTGGCTTTGGTTGTATGGAAAACTAATTAAAATATGTCAATATTACTTAAATGGTTATATATAATAGAATATCATATGATTATAAGATTTTAAAGTTTTATAATCATATTTTCATTATAAATATAAAGGGAACATTGATTCCAGCAAATTAATATAAAGGCAATAAATAAGTAATAACCTTAATTACCCATTTCTCAACTTGTGGACTAATTAGGGATAGATGGTGCACCATTTCGGGTGCATTACGATACCGATAGTGATATGGTTTAGGAACAAAGCGGTGATAACTCTGAGAGCACTCCTTTCCTAATTGTATATAGATGATGTGATTATACTCGGTCATAAGGCTTAAGCTCCATGAGCGCTCTTGACTTGAGACTATAGTGAGTAGGGTGCTTAAGCTCTACGAGTGACCCTACTACACGCCTTATATCCGGACAGTCCGATAGTGAGATTTGAGCTATTTATATTAAAACATTATATATAATTAATTAAAAGATATACATGTACATGTTGAGAGATAAATGTGTTAGATAACATGAATTATAAATACTTATTAAGGTAAGTTAAATTTATAATTGAGTTATATATATATATATATATATATATATATATATATATATTATTAATGAATTTGGTAATAATGTATAGTCATGTGGTTATTCATGTATAGTGTATGTTGGATTAATGTGAACTGCATTATGAATTATCTACTATGCAATTTTGGCAATTGTATGTTAAAACATTTAGGCTTATGTGGATTTAAGATTTGAGTTAACTAAACTAAAATAATTTTATGAAAATCAATAAAATTAAAATGAGTTATGGAAACTTATTAAATTAAAATAATATGTAAAAAATTTATTTAAATTACGTCTATATGTGAAAGGATTTAAATTAATAAATGATTTAAAGGACATAGTAGAAAGGTAATAAAATATGGAAACATGAGAAGAGATAGAATGTTTAATATTTTATATATTATATATGGTTGAATATATACAATTCATGTCTTGATGCAAATATAATGATAATATAATGGAAGATAAATTTTATTTTATTATAATATTTTATAAATTTTTATGCAATGATTATTTAAATTATGTCATGATTTTTATGACCCATGTTTGTGTGACTACATGGAAAAATAACTTAAATATTTATATGTACCACTAAGCTAGAAATGACTTAGCGTAGGTTTATTTGGCCTAGAAATTGGAGCTTGCAAATAATAAATTGTGAAGTTGATAGAGGAAGTACAAGCCCATACTAGAGGAGATGCATCATGACTAGTTGAGGGTCGGATGCATGTATATTTTGCATTTTGTTCATTATCATGCATATGGGTTTGATATGCCTAGTATATAGTTAAAAACATGTCTTGTATTTTGGTATTATATCTATATAGTTAGATGTGAGGTAAAATCTATTAATTTTAATAGTTATAATGAAGTATAATATTTATGTAATAAGATGATGTATTTTGATAATTGAATTCGTATGTATATTCAAATATAAAAAAATATATCAATTAAGTTATTAAATGAAAATTTTAAACTCAGGAAAGTTTTATTTAGCTTGTCTGTGTCATTTCGCTTATGTAATGAGATTATTCCTATTATATAGGCGGGATGTTACAAGGTTACAATAGGAATCAAATGTAACAAATCCAAATCATCAAATTTAACATTTAACAACATCAAATGAGCAAAAATTATTGAAATTGAAAGTTTAAGACTTTATTTCTTTGAACCAAATAATGGTAGACTTGACAACTTGAGTGTAACCCAAAATCCTAAAAAAAAAATCATGAAACTCAACTAATTAAAAACCAAAATTATATACAATTGTTAATAAACCAATAAAAAAAAAAGAATTTTAGATGAGAAGTAAAAACCTTTTTCCATTAAGAAGCCTCCTATAACATATACTATTTGATTCCAAACTAATTGATTGAAACTGTTGAACCTTGAGGGGTATTTTTGTTATTTCAATGATAACAAATAAAATAGTAATAATATATTTAACAATGTTTGTGTTCTAAGTGAGTTAAATAGAATATACTTTGATTAGAACATAAAGAAAGATTGAAAGACAACCTTTGAAGATTAAAATTAAAGGAAAAGCAAAGTATCACGCCCGTGACTACTTTTGTCATGCTCGTGAATATAACTTAGTGCCAATTCTACAACATTCAAAATTGATGGCCATGAAGGATCAAAACAACCGTGAACAATAAAGCAGTCATGCCCATGAAAGATGATTACGCCCGTAACCAAACATGTCCAATTCTTCCAAAACGCTTCATGGCCAGAGTCACCACTTGGGCCACAACTTGGAAGAATATTCATGCCCGTGAAAGTATTAATCACACCCATGATAAATCACTTTCAATTATTCCAGAGAGCTTCTTGGCTAGAGTCACCACTTAGCCTATAGCTTGGAAGAAAATTCATGACCATGACACATATACTCACATCCGTGAACGAGGACAAAGAGACATGTCAGACACGAAATTAAGAGTTGGTTCAATGGATATTTTTGTATTAAATGAACCCAAATGGATATGATTCACAAATGGAGTATAAATAAAAGTCATTTATGAATCCCAATAAGAGAGAACAAGAAGAACAATAATTACTTTATATCTTTAATCTTGTTGTAGCTTTGTGCATTAGTTATTTTTTTCAACAAACCTCTATTCATTGTAAAAAGCATTGTAGGTTGGTGAGTGTTTTCATTGTAACTAATTACTCAAAAGTGACTTTGGGTATATCGTGTTAAGAGTGAAATACTTGTAAGGGTTTATTGTGTGAGCCATAAAATACAAGGAATTGGTTTTTGTGTGAGCCATTGAAAAACACAAGGGAATTTCTGGGTTAGGTGGTAGCCATTGAAAGAAACACCATAGTTGGGAGTGAGCTTGAAAAACTCCATTATAATACTTAGTGTGTTAGTGAAACACCCAATTGAGATTGGAAAGAGGAGTAGGGTTTGTTCATACCCGAACCTCTATAAATCTTGTGTGTGATATCTCTCCTTCCTTACTCTATTTAATTTATTTTGCACTTTCAAGTTAAGTGTGAAACTTTGAGGGGTATTTCCGTTATTTTAATGCTAGCAAATAAAATAGCAATAATGTATTTAACATACTTATGTTCTAAGTTTATTGAATATGGTATGGAATATGATGCAAGAATGGTAGACTAACTTTGAAAGTCATAAAATGAAGAAATAGCATGTTCACGCCCGTGACTATTTATGTCAAGCCCATGATGTAGCTTAGTGCCAACTATCCAACATTTAAAGTTCACGGCCATGAAGAATCATAGCAACCGTGAATGATCATATCAGTCAGGCACGTGAAAGATTGTCACACCTATGAGATAACATGTCAAATTCCTCCAGAGAGCTTCATAGCTAGAGTCACCACTTGGACCACGACTTAGAAGGATATTCATGCCTGTGAAAGAATAAAGTCATGCCCATGATCAAACACTTCAATTTCTTCCAGAATGCTTCACGGTCAGAGTCACCACTTGGAACATGGCTTGGAAGAACATTCACGACCATGAATGAGGAAAGAGAAACATGTCAAGCGCGAAATTAAGAGTTGGTACAATGACTATTTTTGGATTAAATGCATCCAAACGACTATAATTCTCCAAGGAAGTATAAATGCAAGTCATTTATGAATCCAGAACAAGAGAATATCAATTACTTCGAATCAAAATCTTGTTGTAGCCATTTGTGCATTAATTACTTTCAACAAAAGTTTAATTCTCTGTAAAAATCTTTTTGCTCATAATTTTTGAGCATTATAGATTTGTGAGTGTTTCTCTTTGTAATCTACTACTCAAGTGAGTTTGGGTATATTGGGTTAAAAGTAGAACACTTGTAAAGGTTATTTGTGTGAGCCATTAAAACACAAGGAATTGGTTTATTGTGTGAGCCATTAAAACATAAGGGATTTCTGGGTTAAGTGTGATCAATTGATAGAAACACCATAGTTAGGAGTGAGTTTGTAAAACTCCATTGTAACACTTAGTGTGTTAGTGAAACTCCCAATTGAGATTGGGGAGAGGAGTAGGGTTTGTTAACACCCGAACCTCTATAAATTTCTTGTGTGATATCTTCCTATCCCTACTCTATTTAACTTTTTATTCCAGACTTAAAAGTTAAGAATTTTTAATATCTAATTCAACCCCCCTTCTTGGTTCATTATTTGGGAAACAATTGGTATCAGAGCTTAGTCTAGCATTGAAGCCTAAACAACACTAGCAAATATTAGGAAATGGCCAATGAAGGATTCCAAAGTCTCAAGCCTTACTTTGATGGAGCAAATTATGCTCATTGGAAGTTCCAGATGGAGACATATCTTGATAGTGAGGGAATTGAAGTCTGGGATAGCGTTCAAAAAGAATGGACACCACCAACTAGAAGAGGAATTGATGGTGAAGAAGAAATCATGTCAAGAGATGATTGGATAGAGCCTCAAAGAAGAACAAATTTCAAAAACAAGAAGGCAATGACAATTCTCTCAAGCTCACTATCCATTGAAGAATGTGGTAGAATATAACATTGCCCAATCATATATAACATGTGGAAAACATTGGAAATTTATCATAAAGGAACAAAGCAAGTTAAATCCAAGAAGATTCAACTTCTCACTTCAGAGTATGAACTCTTCAAGATAAAATCCAATGAGTCAATGAACGATATGACAAAATGTCTTCTACCCATCATAAATTGCATGAGAAAGCTTGGGAAATACTTGAGCTTGGAAGATGTAAACAACAAAATTTTGAGAAGTCTTCCTCTCAAGGATTATGGTTCAAGAGTTGCTGGTATAGAAGAAGCCAACGAAGAAATGAGCATCATGAATACCAATATGCTTATTGGGAAACTTTTAACACATGAAATGACAGTAAAACGAGATAGAGAGCTTGAAGCTGAGCCAGAAAAAAGAAAGCCTCTAGCACTAAGAGCCTCTACTTCAAAATCTCAAGAAGAAGTTGAAGATGATGAAGAAAAGAGTGATGATGCAAATGAGGACATAACAATGCTCTTTAGAAGACTGAAAAGAATAATTGAAAAGAGAATGCGCAACTCTCGTAAATTCAAGCAAAGAAATCTCAAACACTCCTCAAATGACTCTCAAAGGAATAAATAGGAGGTAAAGTGCTATGAATGTGGGAAGAAGGGACATATTAAACCAGAATGTCCAAGGCTCAAGAAACACAAGAGAAAATACCAAAAAGACAATGGGGAGAAAGGTCACAAAGCCACATGGGATGACGAAAGCTCTTCAAGCAAAAAAGATGACAATGAAAGTGAAGAGGTCAACCTATGCTTCATGGCTATAGAGGATCATGTCACGGATAAGGTAGGATCACTTTACTCATATTCATTCAATCATGATAGTAGTGATAGTAATAGTGATAGTGAAGATGATGATGAGCAGAGTCTAATAGAAATATTTAACCTAGAATTTGAAAAATATAAATGTAAATTCAATACTTATAAAAATAACATTTCATGTTTGAAAAACAAAATGGAAGTTTTAGAAAAGGAAAATCTTGAGCTTAAATCTTCTAATGAATCTCTTCAAAAAATCATTAGATGAGTACTCCTTAAGACCCTCAGCTAAATCCTTGCTTAAAGAAAACAATGTTTTAAAAAATGAAGTTGAGGAACTTAGAAACTCCTTTTCAAAATTTCACAAGGGGAAGGAGAGTTTAGATACTCTCATTGTGTCTCAAATACCACCTTTAATAAGACATGGTCTAGGATTTAAGAGAACATCATCTTCATCTCACAAGACCACTTTTGTTAAGTCAAGTGAACCCCACATCTCCACATTAGCAATAACAGTCCCAAGGGCTAAGTGCACAACAAACACTGAACCTTCTATACATAAGAGAATGATCAAGGGTTGGTAAGCCTAAGAAAGAAACCTCAAAAGGCTAATCATGCTTTTATGTATAAGAAGCATGCACCTAGAAAAGCACCAAGTCATCATGCTTGTGCATGCCATTGCTCACAAACTCTACCTAATAGAAAAATGGCATTCAAAAGCATAGTAAGACCAAAAAGCATATTTAGAGCTAAACAATGTAATTATTGTATGAAATTTGGTCATATAAATAAACATTGCTAGATAAGGAAGGCTCATTGTGAACCTTCATGTGCTAACCCCAAGGACCCAAGCTCAATTGGGTACCTAAAAATAATACTTGAATTGTGATTCTATAGGTATGCCTCAAGTCCACAATAAACAAAAATACTTGGCTAGTAGATAGTGGATGCTCAAGGCATATGACCAGAGACAAAGAACTTTTCAATGAAATCAAAAGTATTGATGGAGGCAAAGTGACCTTTGGAAACAATGCTAAGGGTAAGGTAATTGGCATTGGCTCTATTGGTATTAATGGTACTAGTTTCATTAAAGATGTCTTACTTGTTGATGGTTTGAAACATAACTTGTTAAGTGTAAGTCAATTTTGTGATAAGGGAAACCAAGTAATCTTTACTTCCAATGAATGTCTTATAACCTCTATTAATGGCCAAGAGATATTTAAAGGAAGTAGATATGTCAATACCTACATAATAGACTTACACAAAATATTTAACCTTTCCTCTAAGTGTCTTGTGACTACTAGTGATGAATCTTGGTTGTGGCATAGAAGGCTTGGTCATGCAAGCATGGATTTAATTCAAAGCCTTAGCAAAGGAGAGCTGGTAAAGGATCTACCAAAAGTCAAATACGAAAAATACAAGACATATGAACATTGCCAAAGAGGAAAACAACACAAGTCATCCTTCAAATCCAAAAACATTGTAAGTACCTTAAAACCTCTTCAACTCCTGCATTTAGACTTATTTGGACCTACTAGAATTGCTAGCTTAGGAGGAAAACATTATGCATTTGTCATCATAGATGATTACTCTAGATTTACTTCGGTAATTTTCTTAGCTCAAAAGAGTGATGCATGATCACACTTTCAAAAGAGTGATGCTTAGCTCAAAAGGTTAATCATGCTTTTATGTATAAGAAGCATGCACCTAGGAAAGCACCAAGTCATCATGCATGTGCATGCCATTGCTCACAAACTCTACCTAATAGAAAAATGGCAGTCAAAAGCATAGTAAGACCAAAAAGCATATTTAGAGCTAAACAATGTAATTATTGTTTGAAATTTGGTCATATAAATAAACATTGCTAGATAAGGAAGGCTCATTGGGAACCTTCATGTGCTAACCCCCAAGGACCCAAGCTCGTTTAGTTACCTAAAAACAATACTTGAATTGTGATTCTATAGGTATACGTCAAGTCCACAATAAACAAAAATGCTTGGTTAGTAGATAGTGGTTGCTCAAGGCATATTACCAGAGATGAAGAACTATTCAATGCAATCAAAAGATTATAATGAGACCTATGCTCCGGTAGTTAGATTAGAAGCCATAAGAATAATTTTAGCATATGCATGCCATATGAATTTCAAACTCTTTCAAATGGATGCCAAAAGTGCTTTCTTAAATGGTTTTATAGAAGAAGAATTTTATGTAGAACAACCACCGGGTTTTGAAAGCCATAACTTGCCTAACCTTGTATTTAGACTTTCAAAAGTTTTATATGGTTTGAAACAAGCCCCAAGAGCTTGGTAAAAAAGACTAAGTTATTTTCTTTTAGAAATTTTTTTTTCAAAAGGGAATGTTGACACTACTTTATTTCTCAAAAAACATAAGCATGATATTCTAATTATTCAAATTTATGTTGATGACATCATATTTTGCTCTACTAATGAATTGCTTTGTTAAGAATTTGCTAAGTGTATGACTAGGGAATTTGAAATGGGCATGATGGGTGAACTCAAGTTCTTCCTCGGTCTACAAATAAAACAAAGCAATGAGCGCATATTCATCAACCAATCCAAATATGCCAAAGACTTAATCAAGAAATTTGGAATGGAAGGATGCAAAAATGCCAAAACTCCAATGAGCACAACAACAAAATTGGACAAAGATGAAAAGGGTAAGAGCATTAATGAAAAGCTCTATAGAGATATGATCGGATCATTATTATATCTTACTGCCTCTAGACCCGATATAATGAATAGTGTATTCTTATGTGCTCGCTTTCAATCATGTCCTAAAGAATCACATTTGAATGCTGTGAAAAGAATTTTAAAATATTTACATGGCTCATTGCATTTAGGTTTATGGTATCCTAGAAACTCATCCTTTCATATTATAGGATATTCAGATGCTGATTACGCAGGAAATCTCTTGGATAGAAAGAGTACTTTAGGCACTTGCCAATTTATTGGTGAATGCTTAGTTTCTTGGTTTAGCAAGAAACAAGTTTCAGTTGCTCTTTCTACCGCTAAAGCACAGTATATAGCACCAGGATGTTGTTGTACTCAAATCCTTTGGATGAAACAACAACTTAAGGATTATGGTCATAGTTTGGACCATATACCAATCAAATGTGACAATACAAGTGCTATAAACCTATCTAAGAATCCTATTCAACACTCTAGAAGTAAGCATATTGACATAAGAAATCATTTTCTTAGAGATCATGTTCAATATGAAGATGTTGTATTGGAATTTATAAACATAAACAATCAATTGGCAGATATTTTCACCAAGTCTCTAAATGAAGAAAGATTTAACTTCATAAGAAGAAAGCTTGGTATGATTGATGGATTAATTTATGATTGACAAATTTTTTGAACCTTGAATGTTAATCTTGTGTTATTGTCTTATCTTTCAAGGTATGAAGTGGCAAAACTTGATGAAAAATATGTTATAAGGGATAGAAGTACCTTAGAAATCCTTTAGTCTTGTTTTAGACTTAGTTTTATTTAATGATGCTTTTAGGAAATTCACACTCGTGACATATATTCACGGCCGTGATCATAATCGCCAAAAGCTCCAGTAGCTTTCACACCTTGCTTTACGACATGCTTCACGGTTGAAGGTAGTGAAGACTATGTTTCATGCCCATAGCCTTTTCTGTCACCTCCGTGACTATTAAATGTCACGATCATGAATTGTTTCATATTCTTCATCACGGGTAGAGCGCTTTTTCAACAAACCGTGAACACAACATTTCACGCCCGTGACTTAGTATTCACGACCGTGACGATGTCGCTATAAAACATTTTCTGCCATTTTTTTCTCATTTCTAACTCTACAAATTCTCTCATTTATCTTCGTATTCAATACCTCTCATAGATTTCGGCCCCCTAATAGCCTTTTCCATCTATAAATACCTTCAAAAACTCCTTCTTTCATCAGAAATCACAAAATCACAAGGTATTCTTCAAAAATCTTATAAGAAATTTTCTCTTCAAAAATCAATCTCAACTCAAAAATGGAACCCGACTCCTCTAAAGGCACCAGAAAGAAGTCTCATTCTCTAAGAAGGTACACGAACTACCTTCTCAACATCATTTTGGAGCACTGTCATCCCAGGTATGCGGTTCTTAAGAAAAGACCATTCCTTTCTTCTCGATCCTTTGAATGGCATGCTGTCAGGATCCTCGGTCTTGAGACAAGCATGATGGAACAACTATAGGCTTGTCATCTAAAGGAGTTCATTGATATCCATCAACTGATGCTAAGGGAACCAACTCTCGAGTTCCTTAGCACCCTGCAAGTCTCTCCCACTGGCACGATGAAATTTCAACTTTGCAAGCATCCAAACACCCTCATAGCAATGGAGTTTGGTGATATCTTCAAACTTCCCTCTGACGGTATCCTCAATGAGAGTGAGGTGGAGTTCTATGCTAATCTGGCATGGACTCATTTTAGACAAGATTACAGCTGGGACATCAAGAAGTCGAAGAGCACCCACCTTCGATCACTAGTGCACAAATACTTACATAGGTTTCTGACCTATAGCATCTTTGCAATAGGAGATAACAATGGCGCAATTTGAAAATCTGAGCTTTTTCTCCTGGAGATTGCCTGAAGAGGTCTAAAAGTGGCCCTATCTCGATGGTTTGCAAACCATCTACTCTCAATTGCAATAAAGATCTCAAGAGATATCTTGATTGGTGGGTATGTGACTCGCCTTGCTATCAAGCTTGGATATCTGAAGCTAGAAGAGCACAACTTCAACCTCGTACCAGCACATCCTAAAGACCAGTTAGACATCGAGTCTTTTATTAAGATGGGAGCAGCAATTTGAATAATTCATGAGAATAACATCTACTACTTCTTCACCATTCCAGTTGGTGAAATTATTTAGGAAGACGACAATCCAGACGACTTTAAAGCTAGCCTTCAAGAAATCCAGCAAAGAAAAAGGGTTTGAGTCGAGACGGCGACCCCAGTGGCTGATCTTTTAGCACCTCGTTTTGACCAACTGCAGGCTTTGATTGATGAGAGGTTGGAAAACCTCAAAGATTTTATAGAGTCTCACATGGATAGCCTCAAGGCGGAAGTAGCTCGCCTTAGAGATGGATGTTCTTGCTCCAAGTCTAGCTAGAGCTTTAGTTTTTTTTATTTCATTTTGTTTACTAGTTTCTAGTATTGCAAATGTAGGACTTTAATTTACTTTTCAAACCTTTGTACTTTTACATTTGGTATTAATATAATTGCATTGGTTTTTGCCTTATGATTTGTCTTTTATGTTCTTTTGGTTGATGAAAAAAGGGGGAGAACCTAGTAATATAAATGAATTAAATGAATATGAAAGTACATGAATGCAAATGAGTTGATATTTTGAATATAGTATTGAGATACACTTTCAATATACTTTGCATATACTTAACTAGTTAAAAGAAAACAACTTGATATACTTTCAATATACTTTGCATATACTTAACTAGTTAAAAGCAAACAAGTTGATATACTTTGAATATACCTAGCATAGACCTAAAGCAAACATCCATGTTATACTTCCTCAATTCTTAAATATTCTTGCACTCTATTATTTTTTTTCTTAAGCATATTTTGAGGGGGAGACTTCTTAAAAGCACATATTGCTAGATTATTTGTCACCATAAAAAAGGGGGAGATTGTTGAACTTTGAAGGGTATTTCCATCATTTTGATGCTAACAAATAAAATAGCAATAATATATTTAACATACATGTGTTCTAAGTTTATTGAACAGGGTATGGAATATGATGCAAGAATGGAAGACTAACTTTGAAAGTCAAAAAATGAAGAAATAACATGTTCACGCCCGTGATGTAGCTTAGCGCTAACTATCGAACATTTAAAGTTCACGGCCATGAAGAATCATAGGAACCATGAATGATCATATCAGTCACACCCCTGAAAGATTGTCATGCCTGTGAGATAAACTGTCAAATTCCTTCAAAGAGCTTCACGACCAAAGTCACCATTTGGACCACGGCTTGGAAGGATATTCACGCCTATGAAAGAATAAAGTCACGCCCGTGATCAAACACTTCAATTCCTTCCATAATGCTTCAGGGTCAGAGTCATCACTTGGACCATGGCTTGGAAGAACATTCACGATTGTGAAATAGATATTCATGACCGTGAATGAGGAAAGAGAAATATGTCAGACGCGAAATTAAGAGTTGGTGCAACGGCTATTTTCGCATAAAATGCATCCAAACTGCTATAATTCTTCAAGGAAGTATAAATGCAAGCCATTTATGAATCCATAACAAGAGAACAACAATTACTTCGAAACAAAATCTTGTTGTAGCCATTTGTGCATTAATTACTTTCAACAAAACTTTAATTCTCTGTAAAAATCTTTTTGCTCATAATTTCTGAGCATTATAGATTTGTGAGTGTTTGTCTTTGTAATCTACTACTCAAGTGAGTTTGGGTATATTGGGTTAAGAGTAGAACACTTGTAAGGGTTATTTGTGTGAGCCATTAAAACATAAGGAATTGGTTTATTGTGTGAGTCATTAAAACACAAGGGATTTTTGGGTTAAGTGTGATCCATTGATAGAAACACCATAGTTAGGAGTGAGCTTGTAAAACTCCATTGTAACACTTAGTGTATTAGTGAAACTCCCAATTGAGATGTAGGAGATGAGTAGAGTTTGTTAACACTCGAACCTCTATAAATTTCTTGTGTGATATCTTCCTATCCCTATCCCTACTTAACTTTTTATTCCGCACTTAAAAGTTAAGAATTTTTAATATCCAATTCAACCCCCCTTCTTGGTTCATTATCTGGGCAACAATAAGCAATTTTTAGTTGCTAACCAATTCAACCTCCTTCTTGGTTCATTGTCTGGCAACAATTGGTATCAGAGCCT
This sequence comes from Triadica sebifera, assembly GCA_023653625.1. Taxonomy (NCBI): domain Eukaryota; kingdom Viridiplantae; phylum Streptophyta; class Magnoliopsida; order Malpighiales; family Euphorbiaceae; genus Triadica; species Triadica sebifera. The sequence continues at coordinate 7,457,831 of CM042899.1, read as the reverse complement.
GGTTAGCAATGAAGCCTAAAAAGTGCTAGCAAAGATAAAAAAAAAAAATGGCCAGTGAAGGATTTCAAAGTCTTAAGTCTTACTTAGATAGAGCAAACTACACTCATTGGAAATTTTGGATGGAGACATATCTCGATAGTGAAGGAATTGAAGTTTGGGCTAGTGTTTGGAAAGAATGGACACCACCAACTAAGAGAGGAGTTGATGATGATGAATAAATTATTTCAAGAGATGATTGGACTGAACCTCAATGAAGAGCTAACTTTAAAAACAAAAAGGCAATGAAAATCCTCTCAAGTTCTCTATCTGTTAAAAAATGTGGCAGAATCCAACATTGTCCTACCACATATAGCATATGGAAAAACATTGGAGAATTATCATGATGGAACGAAGCAAGTAAAATCCAAGAAGATTCAACTTCTTACTTTAGAATATGAACTCTTCAAGATGAAATCCAATGAATCTATCATCGACATGATGAACCATCTTCTAGCCATCATCAATGGCATGAGAAAGCTTGAAAAGCATTTGAGCTTAGAAGATCTAAACAATAAAATTTTAAGAAGCCTTCCTCTCAAAGACCAAGAGTTGCAGGTATAGAAGAGGCCAATGAAGACATGAGCGTCATGCCTACGGATGTGCTTATTGGCAAACTTCTAACGCATGAAATGACGGTAAAAGAGATAGAGAATTTGAAGCTGAACCTGAAAAGAGGAAGCCTCTAGCACTCGAAGCCTTTACTTCAAAATCTCAAAAGCTAATTAAAGATGATGAAGAGAAGAGTGATGATGAAAATGAGGACATTCCCATTCTCTCAAGAAGAATAAAAAGAATAATTGAAAAAAGATTTGGCAATTCTTGAAACTCCAAACAAAGAACCTTCAAACACTCCTCAAATGACTCTCAAAGAAATAAAAAGGAGATAAAGTGTTATGAATGTGGGAAGAAAAGACATATCAAACTAGAATCTCCAAAGCTCAAGAAACACAAGAAAAGATTTCACATAGATGATAGGGAGAAAGGTCACAAAGCCACATGGGATGACAAAAGCCCTTCGAGCGAAAAAGATGATAATGAAGGAGAAAAGGTCAACCTATGTTTTATGGCTTTAGAGGATCACTTCACAGATGAGGTAGGTCCTTCTTACTCATATTTTTTTAACGATAATAGTAGTGATAATAATAGTAATAGTGAAGATGATGAGTAGAGTTTAATAGAAGAATTGAACCTAGAATTAGAAAAATATGGAAGTAGACTTAAAACTTATAAAAATAATATTTTAGATTTGAAAAAAAAAATGGAAGTTTTACAAAAAGAGAATTTTGATTTTAAAACTTCTAATGAAACTCTTCAAAAATCCTTAGATGAGTATTCCTCAATACCCTCAACTGTTAGAAACTCAATTTCAAGGTTTCATAAAGGGAAAGAGAATTTGGATGCTCTCATCGTTTCTAACAGACTACCTTTAATAAGACATGGTCTAGGATTTAATGAAACATCATCTCCATCTCACTAGACTACATTGCTAAGTGTAGTGCACCGCAAACCTCCACAATTGAGGTAATAACCCCAAAGGCTAAGAGCATAACACACACATAACCCCCTATTCAAAAAAAGATTGGTCAAGGGTCACTTGGCTTAAGAGGGAAACCTCGAAAGGCCAATCATGCCTTCATATATAAGAGACATGCACCTAGGAAAACACCTATTCATCATGCATGTGTATGTCATTCCACACAAACTCCTTCCAAAAGGATGTTGAGACCAAAAAATATGTCAAAATCGAAAAATATTTTTAAAGCTAAATAATGCTATTATTGCATGAAATTTGGTCATATCAACAAACATTGTTGGATATGGAAGACTCATTAGGAACCTTCAAGTGCTAACCCCTAACGATCTAAGTTCATTTGGGTACCTACAAATCAAAACTGAATTATGGTTTTATAGGTATGCCTCAAGTCCACTATAAAAGAAAATGCTTGGCTTGTGGATAGTGGATGCTTAAAGCATATGACTAGAAACAAAGAACTCTTCAATCACGTCAAATCACATCAAAGGAATTAATTGTGGTATGGTAACCTTTGGGAATAATACTAAGGGTAACGTAATTGGCATTGGCTCAATTGGTATTGATAATACTACTTTTATTAAAGATGTTTTGCTTATTGATGGTTTGAAACATAATTTATTAAGTGTAAGTCAATTATGTGATTAGGGAAACCAAGTTATCTTTACCTCAAATGAATGTCTTATTACCTCTTTAAGTGGCCAAGAGATATTCAAGGGAGTTTGAGATATCAATACTTACGTAATAGACTTACACAAAATATCTAACCTTTCCTCTAAGTGTCTTATGTCTATTAGTGATGAATCTTGGCTATGGCATGGAAGGCTTGGTCATGCAAGCATGGAATTAATTCAAAGACTTAGCAAATGAGAGCTAGTAAGTGGACTTCCAAAAGTCAAATTTAAAAAGGATAAGAAATGTGAACCTTGCCAAAGAGGAAAACAACACAAGTCATCCTTCAAACCAAAAATATAGTAAGTACCTTTAAACCTCTACAACTTTTGCATTTAGATCGTTTTGGACCTACTAGAGTTGCTAGTATAGAAGGTAAGCACTATGATTTTGTCATTGTTGATGATTACTCCAAATACACTTGGGTAATTTTCTTAGCTTAAAAGAGTGATGCTTTTGAATCTTTCAAAAATTTGGCTAAAAGAGTTCAAAATGAAAAAGACTATTTTATTTCTAAAATAAGAAGTAATCATGGTAAAGAATTTGAAAATGAAAATTTTGAAAATTTTTTATTAGAATATGGTATCCCACACAAATTTTCAACTCCTTGGACCCCTCAACAAAATGCGGTAGTAGAAAGGAAAAATCAAACTTTAATTGAAATGGCTCGAACAATGCTCAATGAGTATGGATTACCAACCTACTTTTGGGCCGAAGCCACCAATACTGCGTGTTATATTTCAAATCGAGTTTTCAAAAGATCACTTTTAAACAAAACTTCTTTTGAGCTATGGAATGGAAGAAAACCCATGATATCATACTTTAGAGTATTTGGATGCAAGTGTTTTATACTAAACACCAAGGACAATCCTAGAAAATTTCCTCTAAGTCCGATGAAGGTATCTTCTTAGGATACTCTACATCTAGCAAAGCTTATAGAGTCTTTAATAAAAGGTCTTTAGTTGTTGAAGAGTCTATGCATGTAAGCTTGATCTTGTGAAAGGTAGTGTTCTTGATGACATTGTAGGTACAATGGAGAAACTTGATCTTGATCACGAGAAAGATAATGATGATCAAGAGAAACAACAACAGGATGTCTCTCTACTTCAAGCTCAAGAGCAAGACAACCAAGATCTTTCAAAGGAATGGAAAATGACAAAGAATCACCCTAAGGAACAAATCATTGGTGATCCTACTAAGGGTGTAAGTACTAGATCTCATTTCAAACTCATAGATTCTACCCTTGATTTTGTCTCTCAAATCAAGAAGAAGGTGTAGATTATGATGAAACTTATGCTCCGGTAGCGAGATTAAAAGTCATAAGGATACTTTTAGCATTTGCATGTCGTATGAATTTTAAACTTTTTCAAACGGATGTCAAAAGTCCTTTCTTAAATGGTTTCATATAAGAGGAAGTTTATGTAGAACAACTTTCAAGTTTTGAAAGCCATAATATGCCTAATCATGTTTTTAAACTTTCAAAAGCCTTATATGGATTAACACAAGCTCCAAGAGCTTGGTATGAAAGACTAAGTTCTTTTCTTTTAGAAAATAATTTTTCAAAAGGACATGTTGATGCAACATTCTTTATTAAAAAGCATAAGCATGAGATTTTAATTGTTCAAATTTATGTTGATGATATCATATTTGGGCTACTAATGAAATGTTTTGCCAAGAATTTGCTAAGTGTATGAGTAGGGAATTTGAAATGAGCATGATGGGTGAACTTAAGTTCTTCCTCGGTCTGCAAATTAAGCAAAGCAATGAGGGCATATTCATCAACCAATCCAAGTACACCAAAGAGTTAATCAAGAAATTTGGAATAGAAGGATGCAAAAATTCTAAGACTACTATGAGCACATTAACAAAATTGGACAAAGATGAGAAGGGCAAGAGCATAAATGAAAAGCTCTATAGAGGTATGATCAGATTGCTTTTATACCTTACTGCCTTTAGGCCCGATATAATTTATAGTGTATGATTATGTGCTAGATTTCAATTTTGTCCTAAAGAATCACATTTGAATGCTGTAAAAAGGATTTTAAAATACTTACATGGCACATTGCATCTAAGCTTATGGTATCCTAGAAATTCATCTTTCCATATCATAAGATATTCGAATGTAGATTTTGTCGATAGTCTTTTGGATAGAAAGAGTACTCCAGGCACTTATCACTTTATTGGTGAATGCCTAATTTCTTGGTTTAGCAAGAAATAAGTTTCAGTTGTCTTATCTACGGCTGAAGTGGAATATGTGTCAGCAGGGTGTTGTTGCACTCAAATCATATGGATGAGACAATAATTTAAGGATTATGGTCATAGTTTGGACCATATACCCATCAAATGTGAAATACTAGTGCCATCAATCTATCTAAGAATCCCATTCAACACTCTAAAAGTAAGCATATTGACATTAGACATCATTTTCTTAGGGATCATGTTCAATATGGAGATGTTGTGTTAAATTTTATTAATACAAATAATCAATTGGCAGATATCTTTACCAAACCTCTCAATGAAGCAAGTTTTTGTTTTATAAGAAGAGAACTTGATATGCTTGATGGATCAACTTTGCTTTAATTTTGCATGCCAATTGTATGTTGTGTGAACCTTGAACATTAATTCCTCCATATGATGCATTTTACTTGACTAATTTTATGGTATGAAGTAGTTAAAATGATAGAAATATATGTTTTAAGGGGATAGAAACCTTTTTAGAAATCTTATAATCTTGTTTTAGATTTAGTTTTATTTTTTGAAGATTTAAGGTGGTTCACGCCTGTGACATATATTCACGACCGTGAACTTAATAGCAAATAGGTGCTTTCATGTTTTGCTTCACAACGTGCTTGAAGATAGAAGTTGTGAAAAATGAGTTTAATGCTCATTACTCTGTTTGTCACACCCGTGAAAAGCTTTCCTCAAGCCCGTGACACATCTTCACGACCGTTACCAAAGACAACAAAAAAAATTCCAAAACTATTCACACCTTTCTTCATGGATAGAAGTCGTGAGAACTGAGTTTCAAGCCCATAACAATATTTATAACTCTCGTGAAATGCCTGATGCACGCCCATGACTGTTTAATGTCACGACCATGACTTGATTCATCTTCTTCTTCATGGCTAGAGCACCCCTTCAACAATCCGTGACCGCAATGATTCATGCTCGTGACTGGTTATTCACGATCGTGAATCTATCAACTATAAATTGAAATTTTCTGTCTTTTCTCATTTCCATCTCCACAAATTATCTCATTTATCACACCCATTCAATATTTCCCACAAATTCTGGCCTCTTCATCTACTTTTCCCTCTACAAAACCCTCTCAAAACTCTTTTTCTTTGAAGAATCACAAGTTTCTCAAGGGTTTTCAATCCTATTTCTAAAATTTCTTCTCCTTCCCTTGCTAAAAGCTATCAAATGGAATCTGGTTTGTCCAAAGGCATTAGGAAAAAATCACATGCTCTAAAATATCACACTGATTATCTACTCAACTTCATTCTGGATCATTGTCATCTACGATATGCCGTTGTCAAGAAACGACCTCTACTTTCCTCACAATCCTTTGAGTGGAGTTGTATCAAGACACTTGGTCTTGAGACAAACATGATTGAACAATTACAAGCTTGTCACCTTAAAGAGTTCATGGACATTTATCATCCAACACTAAGGGAACCAACTCTCGAGTTCCTTAGCACATTGCAGGTCTCACCCACTAGAATCGTTAAATTCCAGCTCTGCAAGCATCCTAAAACTCTCACTGCAGTGGAATTTGGCTATATTTTCAAGCTTTTTTCTGATGGCATCCTCAATGAGAGTGAAGTCGAATTCTATGCTCCTCCAACTTTGACACATTTTGGCTCAGAATACAGGTGGGATGTGAATAAGACAAAGAGCACCCATCTTCGGTCTCTTATGCATAAGTATATATATAGGTTTCTCACCTATAGTATATTTGCTCGAGGAGATAGCAACGAGGCAATCAAAAAATTGGAGCTCTTTTTGTTGGAGATGGTATGGAGAGGATTATCCATAGCTTTGTCATGATGGTTCACAAATCACCATTTTTCCATTCCAACAAAGCCATTAGGAGATATTTTGATTGGAGGGTATGTGACTCACCTTGCCATTGAGCTAGGGTATTTGAACCTCAATGAACACATTTAAGCTCTCATTCTAGCTAATATACAAGACCAACTGAATGTCAACTCCTTTATAAAGATGGAAGCAGTTGTCCATATTATTTTTGAAGATAATGTCTCATACCGTTTCACCACTCCAGCTGGTGAAATTGATTAGGAGGATAATGACTCGTAACGCTTTCAAAGCTAGCCTCTAGTCTGTCCAGAAATGGAAGCGAGTCTGTGATGAGACATTGACACCAACGGTAGCTGAGGATGTTAATCAGTCATCGACCTCTGCCACATCCACTTTGGCACAACAGGTTGCTGATCTTATAACACCTCGCCTTGACATGATGCAGGCTTCCATTGATGAGAGGTTGGAAAATCTCAAACACTTTATGGAGTCTCGTATGGACAGCCTCGAGGTAGATGCAACATGCCTTAGGGATGATTTGTCAGGCTTAAAGCCTACCTAGAGTCCTAATTCTCCTGTAGTAGCTTTACTTTTGCTATTATTTATCTTTATTTTTTTGCATTCTAATTTCAATGTAATCCTTTTCCTTTAATTTTAATACAATCAACTTATTGATATTTCAACTTTTTTCTGATGACAAAAGGAGAGAACCTAGCAATATATGTGATTTATACATGCAATATGCAATGTGTGGTATGATATTTTAATTTATAATATGCATAAGATATACCTCACATCAACCTTGCATATACCTTTGCACACTTGAACTTATTTTGAACTCATTTCAATGCGCAAGATATACTTAACGTATATCTCACATATACTTTGAATACACTTGGTTATACATGTGTTAATTGATGAGATATACTCAAGATATACCTTGCATATACCTTATTAGTTTGGAAATAACTTTGCTATATTTCTTTCGAATCTTGCACTCTATTATTTTATCTTCAGCACCTTTTTGAGGGGGAGACTTCTCAAAGCACATATTGCTAGATTATTTGTCACCATAAAAAGGGGGAGATTATTGAACCTTAAGGGGTATTTCCATTATTTTGATGATAATAAATAAAATAGCAATAATGTATTTAACAATGTTTGTGTTCTAAGTGAGTTAAACATGATATAATTTGATCAAAACATAAAGCAAGATTGAAAGACAACTTTTGAAGATTAAAATCAAAGGAAAAGCAAAGTGTCACGCCCGTGACTACTTTTGTCATGCCTGTGAATATAGCTTAGCGCCAATTCTCTAACATTCAAAGTTCACGGCCATGAAGGATCAAACCAATTGTGAATGATCAAGTAGTCACACCCATGAAAGATAGTCATGCCCGTGACCAAACATATCAAATTATTCTAGAAAGCTCCATGAACAGAGTCACCACTTGGACCACGGCTTGGAAGAACATTCACGCCCGTGAAAATATTAGTCATGCCCGTGATCAATCACTTTCAATTCTTCTAGAGAGCTTCACGGCTAGAGTCACCACTTAGCCCATGACTTGAAAGAACATTCACGACCATGACACATATATTCACGTCCATGAACGAGGATAGAAAGACATGTCAAATGCGAAATTAAGAGTTGGTTCAACGACCATTTTTGCATTAAATACACCCAAATGGCTGTAATTCACAGAGGGAGTATAAATGCAAGTCATTTATGAATCCCAATAAGAGAGAACAAGAAGAACAACAATTACTTTATATCTTTAATCTTGTTGTAGCTTTGTACATTAATTATTTTTCTCAACAAACCTCTATTCATTGTAAAAAGCATTGTAGGTTGGTGAGTATTTTCATTGTAACCAACTATTCAAAAGTGAGTTTGGGTATATCAGGTTAAGAGTAAAACACTTGTAAGGATTTATTGTGTGAGTCATAAAATACAAGGAATTGGTTTTTGTGTGAGTCATTGAAAAACACAAGGTAATTTCTGGTTTAGGTGTTAGCCATTGAAAGAAACACCATAGTTGGGAGTGAGCTTGAAAAACTTCATTGTAACACTTAGTGTGTTAGTGGAACACTCAATTGAGACTGAGGAGATGAGTAGGGTTTGTTCATACCCAAACCTTTATAAATCTTATGTGTGATATCTCCCATTCCTTGGTTTATTTAATTTATTATGCACTTTCAAGTTAAAAAATTTTTAATTGCTAACCAATTCAACCCCCTTCTTGGTTCATTGACTGGGTGACAGAAACTAAGCAGATAAATGGTAGTACCCTTTTTACTTAACAGTAATTCTGTCAAATTAAAGGTGTTCTGACAACAATTCACTGTCAGTTATGCATGCGAAAAACTTACTAACCAACTTAACTTAATCTGTGCAAAATATATGATAACAGATAAACATATATGTATAACGTTTTTTTAATAAAATCAGAAAGATTTAAAAACTTATTTATAACAAGTTTCAAACAAAATTTTTTCTTTCAAAATACAATGACAATGTCCTTTACTCGCATGATATGTTTTCCATAAGTACAACTGTTTCTCTTTTAATAAAACCCTTCTATCAATCACTCCATGTTTCTACACTATTTTTGTTCCCCACCTAAAACATATGTGAGAGAAAACACTCATACACTGAGTTTTCCAACTCAGTAGTTCAAAACTTTACAATAATAGTCATTCAAAATTAAATAGGTTTAATATCTATTTTCACTTCTCAATAATAATAATAATAATAATAATAATAATAATAATAAGAAGAAGAACAACAACAACAACAACATTTACTACCCCAAGTTATAGATAATCATAAAAATTTATTTATATACTAATTTAATCAGCAATATATTCAACATTTTTAAGTATTAAGTAAATTAATTATGTCATATAAAGGATTTATAAATGTCTATATTTTTACCTATTTGTACAACTTTTGTCGTTATTTATTAACATTTCATATAAATTTTACTCTTTTCAAAATAGTATCCAAAATTGATCTCATATAACATCAACTATTAATCATCACCTTAGTATCATATCATTTCATTATCTAATATCATTTTCCCATTCTCATATATTAAAATACCCTAGACTTACCCCTAAAGTATTAAAAGGGTGTCACATCACATATCAATACATTATCCATAAAAATGCACAAAATCCAAATATAATTTCATTCATTCGACAGAAATGTACATGACTGGAAAAATATATCAGGTGATCTACAAAAATGTACAGAATCACAAAATCTCATCGGTTCAGAGAAATATGCAAGACTGCAATTTCTATCCTATTGACATGACAACAATACCCTATTTTACGTCTAGATTAATACGTGAGTTCAAAATCATTGATTCTCAACTTTTCTTTTCCCAAGTAAATTCTCAAATATTTTTTTTCTATTTGACGTCATGACATAACATTTATATTTTCATTTCATATGCAACTTAAAATATACTAATAATCTTATTTTACAAAAAAAAAACACATAAAATATTATTTACAAATCTTTTCATTTAAAATATGACATAACATTTAATTCATGTCACAAGAAAATAATATCATAATATAGAAACATTATATTTAACCAATATTCATGTAAAACATTTTCATGTCAAAATTAATATATAAGCATTTATTGACCAGATATAATAAATTCTTTTCATATTATTTTCCTAAAATTCATTTCACAAATAATTTTATCATACTTATATATATTTTTTCCTCTCAAAAAAGTATTTTTCACTCATTTCATGCCTTATGAGGTTTTTAAAAATTCTAAATTTAACATTATCATTCATAATATATTTTCAACCTTTAGCACATTCACTAAAAAAAATTGTTAGAATTATTCTCATTAAATATATTAATTATGAAAATTCATTAATTACTTTCTTAGCTTTTATTGTAAGGATTTTCCACAAACATATTTTCTTTCATCACTTCACACCGGATTCTATCGGTTCTTTCGCTTTACCTCCTGTTGGAGTTTGTCCTAACTTCGCTCCTAATAATAAATAAAATTTCAATTAATTATTGTACCACACAAAATATAAAATCTAGCAAAATAAAATTTTCTCAACTAATTTCTACTCTTACTTATATCGAAATTCTATAATGGAAATTTTTATCATCAATAATTATTTTTCTCAATTTATTTCAACTTTTTTAATTTTCCATTTTTCTCCAAAAATTTATATCCAACTCATAAATTTTCATTAATTCAATAAATGCTCCAAATATTTCATATTCAATTATCAATTTCCATTAATTCAATAAATGCTCCAAATATATGATATCTTAAACCTATTTTATTTCATATTCAATTATCAATTTCATCAAAAGATATATTTAATAATTTTCAATAAATTTTAAAATTAATTTGGCAAAAAATCTAAAACTTTACCAAAAGTTCTATCAAATATTTTTTCTACTCCAAGAATTATTTTCCACTTTCAAGTAATCCAATTAACTCCATTCTCATCAATTTAAAGTATAATTCATCCAAAATAATTTATCAAAATTTTTATCATAAATAGAAAAGTTTCCAAAATTTTCATAAAAATTCCTACAAATTATTCTTATCAAATTCCACTTTATCCATCAAATTAGAGCCTATTTCTATTCATTTTCTATTTTTGTCAAATTCTTTAATAATCTTCTACAAAACTCTTACTCAACTTTTTCACCAAATTAATTCTAATCACAATGCAAATCCAACTTCTACTTTAAATAATCATCGAATCGTGCATAAATTTATATAAATTTGAAGGAAAAGTGAAGAAAATCTCACCTTTAAATTTATTAAAATTTTCAGCCAATAAGAATTTGTTTTCAATTTCTGTTATTTTCTTCACCCAGTAATAAATTCTTCTTGCTCTAAATGCTTGAATGATTGAAATATAGTGAATTTTGAGTGAACAAAAAAAACTTGGATAAGCTCCCATGGTGGTCAGCTAACTTTTGGAGAAGATGAAGCAAATTTTAGTTAAATTTATTTGTGAGATAATTATAAAATTATGACATTTATCTTATATAGTTCAATTAAAAATAATTAATCTCCATTAATTCTTAATCTTCACTACAATTGGTTAATTAGAGATTAATTAGGCATTAGTTAGGACAATTGGCCCAAGCAAAAGTTAATTAGGATTTACTTCCCTACTAATTCCATCAATTACAATTTTTTTTTCAAATTAATTCATGATTAAATTTAAGTCTTCAAAATCTAACCTCCAGACAACTTAATTCCATCAGATTAAATATACCAAATATTATAAAATAATTTTTTCTTTGGAACGTTCTCTTTGATTTCGTGAAATAACCACCGGTATGAAAAAATGTGTCTTTACAATTTAATCATTTTTTTTAATTTGGTGCATAAAAATTCATTTGTCATTCGATTTCTAAATTATCAGTTTTAAAAATTATAGAATTTAATTTTGATCACATCAGCACCAATGTGATAGTGAACACATATCTCTAACTCCTAGTTAGAAAATCGGATAGTAAATCCGTATCGAGACTGTATTTTCATAAATAAGAGCTTTTAACCTTAAAATCTCACTTTATAACTCCACCTATGGCTTTGAAATAATATTCGATAAGCTTTAGTATGTTTAACTCAAATTCTCACAGCCAGGTGAAAAATCTCAAATTTCCGCCTGATTTGTTGCCTCGATTTTCATGCATGGTACAATTTTGCAACCTTTCATCAAATCAACTCAATATTTATATTAAGCATAATATAATCATATTAAAATAAAGTTTTCATATTTATTTTTCTTTATTTAAGCTCTGATCGGTATGTCTCTATACTACGGTATAAATGACAACAATACGCATATACAGTCAAAGTCTAGATCATAAACATTTCCCCTTTAAGAGATTTGATCCTCGAAATCATGTCTGCTCAATAGATTTTGAGTAGTAATAGATACTTGTTATGGTCAATATAATCACGAATCCTTCTTCCTATGTTAAATCTATCTATTCCTATGTAACTTTTATCTGAATAACTGATAGGAGCCCTAATAATGTACCCTCTAAACTTAAACTTATGAAAGACATTTTGAATTGTATCCCATTCAAGAGTTAAGGTCAATTGGTAAATTACTTATTCTACTTATACCAATATTCATAAGATCTTGTGAGCTTAAAACTTTACTTGTCTCTCCTTCTAAATTGGTGCACAAACTTCCAAGACTATACTCCTATAATTACTTTATTACTAACTGCGAACTCTAAGTCTCGATATTTCAAATTTATACATATAAATTTTATCTATCTCTTGCTACCTTGAGTCTATCTAGATTATATTAATCTTTGCTACTGTCTACTAGACTAAATCTAGTTCAAACAACAGAATATTTATATTTCTTTCTATATAGTACTTCACATGAAGCTTGTCTGATAACTGTTATTATAGGAAAATTTCATCAGTGACAAGTATCAATCTTCAACTTCCTTTATTTTTAGTCATACAACTTCGTAGTATATCTTTTTATCATTAGATTTCTTGCTCTGATCCACCCTAACATAGAATATATAAATTTGGTTACTTATCGATAATTACCTAGGTATGATGATTGGTTGCAACCATTATGTAGGCAACTGATGTTTTTCCTCCCTTTATTGGTAAGCTAGATCTCTAATAATAATAACTTCTAAGATATTTTCTTTCTCATAACTGACTACTAATAATAAGTCTTCAAATCTTATTACATCTGATTATTGTTAGGATAAATAGAATGAACTAATCTGTAAGCCTCATTTAAAGTTTTTGCTTCCATTCTAACACATCAAGCTCATATAATCTGCCTCTGTAGTATATACCATCATCTACTTCCATTTAATATTTAGAACTCTCTTCTTTAGAAATAACTCTGCAAAATTTAATGAGCTTAGTATCCTATTTCTAAATTTCCTTTATTCTCTAAAATAATAAGGTTGAATCCAAAACTCCATAATTCAAGGAAAAAAAAAATAAAACTATAGAATTTTTTCATTAAATACTAAAGCATCTAACTACTTTTAGAGTTAATCTCACCTACTAAAGTCTTTGATCCAAAGTATCTACCACCGCATTAATCTTCTTCACACAATTGTGATCCTCAAGTAATTTCAAACACTACTTGTATCTAAATCTGACTCATTCAATAATGGGTAGTACTTCAAACTCTTTAAACTATATGTTCATAACATTTCTCTCTATACATATAGTGTTGTTAGATGTTCAAGGCGATTACTTTTGTTGCTAACTCTAGTTCATATGTTAAATATTTTTGTCCAAATAGCTTCAACTGTTGGGAGGCATAAGCAATTATTATGTTCATAACATCTCTCTCTATATAGATAGTGTTGTCAAATGTTTAAGGCGAATACTTTTGTTGTTAACTCTAGTTCATATGTTAAATATTTCTGTCCAAGTAGCTTTAACTATCGGGAGGTATAAGTAATTATTTTACCCTCTTACATCCATAAATAACTTAATTCATCTAAAAAGGCACCTTTGTGTACCTTAAAATCTTCCCTAAAGTGTATTGGATCAAAGTCGATGAACTTCTAAATATTTGGTTCCAACTGATCCCCATCTATTAAACATTTATTTAATTATTCTAACTTCAGTTTTCCCTAAAATAACCATGTCATGGGAAGTAGTTATCGATGTGAATCTTGTCACCTTTCATTTGCACTAGTTGACTAGTTGAAAAGAAATTTCCTATCTTCGTTTATATTCTGAGTCAGCTTCCATTGAAAAATAACTTTTATTTTACTATGATTTATTCCTTTTCTTTCAATTAACATAATATGATTCAGGAAGCTAATTTTCTCTAACGAGAACTCACATTTCATCAGTTGCACATTTAATTTCTTCATTCATGAGATTTTAATAAAACTCTCAAAAATTATTCCTATTTCTCCTTATCTCTGAATATATTAGAATATTCTTAATGAAAGTTATCACAAAAAATTCCAGGTATAATTTGAATATTCTATTCATTAGGTCTATAAGCACTATAATTGCATTCATATATTCAGACAATCATTATTAAGAATTTGCAATGTATGTAACAATCCGAAAGTTATCTTGGGTATGCATTAATTTATTTCTCACAAATGATACCCATATTTAAGATCTATTTTAGGGAACAACCCTACTTTTTTCAATGACTTGTACAAATCATTAATCTTGAATAGTTGTTGACTATCATCCACCATCACCTTATTTAGTTTTCTATAATCTAGATAACCTCTATAGAATATGATTATTTTTTACAACAATACTTGTACTTCCAAGATGACACACTAGATCTGATGAGTCCTTATTTTGAATAGGTAAGAGTTGTTAACCTCTAAATATTACCCTAGTTTTTTTTAAATTCATAATTGTGACTCATTCTCTTCATTATCAAAGTAGTATTCATTTTATTTTCGAATAAATTTTTCATTCTGAGTGATCTTGTCAGATTCCCATTACCACTTTTTGTCTATTTCATATTGTTTCTCTAAAGGTTTATATCATACCTTAAGAAATCTTATTGTATAGTCCTTTTTGAATATAGTTTACAACAATCATGCTCCTTTATTAAATTATCACATTCTCTCATCGTTCATTATTTTTGTTTGTAATATATCCTTAAGCTTAGGAAACATCATGCTTTAAAAGAAAATTTCAAAATTTGTATATTTGGAACCCAATGGCTCAACCTTATATTTTATTTCGTTATTTATTATCTAAAATCTATTTAGTATTTCTCTTTTAATCTATTAAGGTTATATTGTGAAGGTTCCACAACATAATGTTCTTAAAACTTATTTACTTAATGTCCAATAGTTCTACGATCACAAGATTAGTGTAACCTTCTTTTAGAATGTCAAAATCAAATTTTGAATCATTATTTTCATCATCAATCATCTTGACAAAAATACCATTTTTTGTTTCACGGTAAACTTCAATAATATGTAATTATAGATATTTAGAATAGTAACTTCAGATTCCCTCTTCTATCCTCTATCATCATAATTCAGGTTCTATCACACTTATTTGTCAGGAACAACAGTTCACCTCTGAGAGAAGCTGCTTATTAAAAATTTTCATGTCCTGCTAATGTAGACATATATTCATGTGCATGCTTAACTCTACCCTTTTTTATCTGAGGACTGCCTAAACCTTACTTTGATACTAACAAACGTAACACCTCTTTTATCGAACAGTAATCCTATTAGGTATAAGGGTGTTTTGACAATAATTCACTATCTGTAATGTCTGTGCAAGACTTACTAACTTAACTTATGCACAATAGATGATAACAGATAAATATACATGCACAACTTTTTTTTTTCATAAAATCACGAAAATTTAAAAACTTATTTACAACAAGTTTCAAACCCATTTTTTTGGTTTTAATATAAAATGATAATGACATTTACTCGCATGACATATTTTCTATAAGTACAACTATTCTTTTAGTGAAATCACTGGATCAATCATGTCATATTTCTACATTCTAATTTTATTCCCTACTCTAATACATGCATGAAAGAAAACACTTACGCTGAGTTTTCCAACTCAGTTGTGCGAAATTTTACAGTAATAAACATTCAAAATTAAATAGGTTTAATAATAATAATAATAATAATAACAACAACAACAACAACAACAACAGTAGCAACAACACCAACAATAACAACAACATTTAGGGAGTGTTTGGGGTTGCTGTTGGATGTCCAAAAAGCAGGTTTAGAATTTTTTTTGATTTAATTGACTGATTTTTTTAATTTTTTATAAACTGCTTTTCACAAACGTATTTTTGAGAAAAACACATATTTATCTGCTTCTCTCTAAAAGCAGTTTTCAAAACTCAAAAAAATTAAAAATAAATTTTTTTTCCCAAAAACACATTTCCCAAACGCAATGTCAAACGAACCATTACTATCCTAAGTTAAAGATAAGAAAGTTGTAAGACATTTACCATCCCAAAATTGATCTCATATAGCATCTACTATTAAGCATTACTTTAGTATCATATCATTTCATTATCCAATATTATTTTCTCATTCTCATATATTAAAATACCCTAGACTTTCCCATAGCGTATCAAACATCACATATCAATGTAAAATCCATAAAAATATACATGATTTAAATATAATATTATCTAGTCCACAGAAATGCACAAGACTAGAAAAATGTATCAGGTGATCTACATAAATGTATAGGATTACAAAATTTTATCAGTCCACAAATATGCACATGACCGTATTGGCATACTAACAATATCTTAATTCACTACTAGGCTAATACAAGAGCTCAAAACTACCGATTCTCAACTTTTCTTTTTCCAATTAAATTTCCAAATATTTATTTATTTATTTGTTTTTTCTATTTTACGTCATGACATAACATTTATATTTTCATTTCATATCCAACTTTAAAATGCACTAATAGTCTCATTTTACCAAAAACCAAACACATAAAAATGTTATTTCCAAATTTTTCATTTAAAATAAGTCATAACATTTAATTCATATTATATGTAAATAATATCATAATATAGAAACATTAAATTTAACCAATATTCATATAAAATATTTTCATATCAAATAAGTGTTTTTCACTCATTTCATGCCTTATAATATTTTAAAAAATTCTCAATTTAACATTATCATTCATAATATATTTTCAACCTTTAGCACATTTACTAAAAGAATTTATTAGAATTATTCTCATCAAATATATTCATTATGAAAATTCATTAATTACTTTTCTGACTTTTACAGTAAGAATTATGCATAAACTTTTTTCCTCTCATCACTACACACCTATGTCTGCTAGTTCTTTCCCTTTATCTTTTGTTGGAGTATGTCCCAACGTCACGCCAGATAATAAATAAATTTTTAATTAATTATCGTGCTACCCAAAATTATAAAATTTAGTAAAATTAAAATATCTCAAATAATCACCGCTCTCATAGATATCAAAGTCCTATAATGAAAATTTTCCTCATCCATAATTATTTTTCTCAATTATTTCCATTTTTCACTATTTTTTCAATTTTCTCCAAAATTTCATTTCCAACTCATAAATTCCCATTAAATTAATAAATGCTCCAAAAAATTCAAATAAATTTCTATAATTACATCAACCTATTTTATTTCATATTTCATCACCAATTTTACCAAAATAATATTTAATAATTTACAATAAATTTTTCAATAATTCGGCTAAAAATCTAAAAATTCACCAATTTTTGTATCAAATATTTCCTGTACTCCAAGAATTTTGGTTAAATTTATTTGTGAGATAATTCTAGAATTATGACATTTGTCTTATATAATCCAATTAAAAATAATTAATCTCCATTAACTCTTAATCTTCACTACTATTAGTTAATTCAAGATTAATTAGGTGTTAGTTGAGACAATTGGTCCAATAAAAAATTAATTAGGATTGACTTCCCTACTAATTCCACCAATTACAATTTTTTTTTCAAATTAATTCATGATTAAATTAAATTCTCTAAAATCCAACATTCAAATAACTTAATTCCATCAAATTAAATATACCAAAAATTATAAAATAATTTTCTCTTTGAAATGATTTTTTTGATTTCGCGAAACAACCATTAGTGCAAAAATCGTATCTTTATTTTTTAATTATTTTTCTTAATTTGGTACATAAAAATTCATCTATCGTCGGATTTTTAAATTATCAGTTTTAAAAATCTAAGAATTCAATTTGATTTCATCGGCACCAATTTGATAATGAATGCATATCTCTAACTCTCTGTCAAAAATTCGGACTATAAATCCACATCAGGGACCGTATTTTTGCAAATCAGAGTCTTTAACCTTAAAATATCACCTTATAACTCCACCTATGACTTTGAAATAATATTCTCTACATTTTAGTATGCCTAACTCAAATTTTCACAGTTGGATGAAAAAACCCGAATTTCAGCCTGATCTGTTGCCTTGATTTGCATGTATGACACGAAATCGCAGCGTTTCATCAAATCAACTCGATATTTATATTAATCATCATATAATCATATTAAAATAAATTTCTCATATTTATTTGTTTCTATTTAGACTATAATCGGTATGCCTCTGTACTGTGGTATAAAATGACAACAATAGAAGTATACGATCAGAATCTAAATTGAGGACGTGACATAAATAATAAATATTGATTTTAATGCTATAAAAGAACAACATAATAAAACAATAACAAATATTATCATAATTTCTTTTTTCATCTTTCCACCATCAACTTCATTTTCTTCCAAAATGAGGGAACGAAAATGTTAAAGCCAATCTTGAACACATATATGAGATTGAATATGTTTAGAAGTCAATGAGCTCATATATGCATCTTGTAGTGTCATCTCATCTAATAAGAATAAATCCAATTGAATGAATGAATTCTACATGATCCTATTTATGAAAACTTGTAATACCTACTCGGCTAATAAGGATGAAATCCCAATTAAATAGGCAGATGCTACGGGTTACCATTTTAGAAAATTTGTGCAGATCAAAAAAAATTTTCCTTTCCTTTGTAAAAGTTATTTCAATTGATATTAAATCTTCTTTATCAAAGGATCATAAGAAATCTATTAACAAAGCGTAAATCTTAATCCAACACGATCACTTTCTTATAAACAAACTTAGCCTTAACTGGCCTACTGTTTATAAAATTACATCATTTAAAATTAAATACACATTTAATTACAATGTAAGGTTTATACAAAATATAAAATCCAAAACCATGTTATGTACAAAATATTAAAACATGACATGTAACACTAACTCTCGATATGGGTGTTTCTTCTCTTCAAATCAACTTCAGCTATCCCTTTAGGCTCCAAACCTGCGTGCAGGAAATCTACACACTAAGCTACTAAAAACTTAGTGACATATATAGTCATAAAAATTCAAGCATTCATTCATACAAATTGTGTCATTAAGATACCTATACATGTTATGCTATCATGCTCATAAACGATTATCCCAATGCATGACAATGCAAACATCTTATCTTTTATTCTTTTCATATCATGTCAACAATCATAAATCAAACATTCATATATAGCAACAATTCATTGAAATCTTTCCTTTTCCTTTCGTTCAATTTGTTTTGTTCATGACTTACCATTATTCGATTACCATTTCCTTTTTATTCATTTTGTAACACCTGCCAATACATCCGAGAAAATTATCACCAACTGTAGTAATGGATGATACGGTGTTATTTTGCAAAAAATTCATTAAATTAAAACTCATATTTAAGACCTGTTTAAAACATTATTATTCATTTTAAGGCATAAAAATACATCATAGTATTTAAATCCCAATCCATCAATCGATATCATGGCATATAATATATATTTTTGGCTTTTCCACCCTTATATTATAAAAATCCATTATGAAATACTATTACATGTTCTTAAATATCAAAGACATATAAAACATGATTCAAAACCCTCATAACATAAACAAAAATACATAAATGTCATGTATGATAACACACCCCAAATTGGGTGCACTCTGATTGATCTTAGGTGGCTTATGACTCTTTCAGTCAACTTCTATCTACCGGCTCTGAACCTACTTGTAGAAAAACCGGCTCTGAACCTGCTTGCAGAAAACCCATACGCTATATGTGCATAAAAATTATACATTTAAACAATGTCATACAATGTCATGCCATTCACCTCATGATCATTCCTGGAATATTCTAGTCATTTCAGGCTTTAATAACATACCAACATGTCTATCTTACTATAAACATACTACAATAATAATCCATGTATATCATACACATATACATATATTACATTTCCAAATACCATATCATTTTACTTGATATTAGCATTTCATTACACATTTTTACAATACCATAATTTTCTTTTTATATCATTTAACCTTTTTTTTATATATCGCCCGAGATTCTCTGAGCTTGACTATTTGGATGCAGTATATGAGACAGGGGCCCTCACAATTTGAGCTTAAATCATTCGACTTGCAACCTATAACAGCTCATTTGAGACCCTCAAGTCAATGGTGCTTAACAACCCGAGCCTAAGCCACATTGATTGAGAATAATATGGCATGCTAGTTGTTGCCCAGATATTGAACCAAGAAGGGGGTTGAATTGGATATTAAAAATTTTAACTTTTAAGTGTGGAAAGAAAAGAAAAGTTAAGATGAGTAGGGATAGAAAGATAAGACACAAGAATTTTTATAGAAGTTCGGGTGTTAATAAACCCTACTCCTCTCCCCAATCTCAATTGGGAGTTTCATTAATACTCTTAGTGTTACAATGGAGTTTTACAAGCTCACTCCCAACTATGGTGTTTCTAACAATGGATCACACCTAACCCAAAAGTCCTTTGTGTTTTAATGGCTCACACAATAAATCAATTTCTTGTGTTTTAAAGGCTCACACAAATAACCTTTACAAGTGTTCTGCTCTTAACCCCAAAATACCCAAACTCACTTGAGTAGATGATTACAGAGAGAAACACTTACAAATCTTTAATGCTCAGAGAATGACGAGCAAAAATATTTTCACAGAGAATAAATATTTGTTTTGAAAATATTAAATGCACAAATGGCTTACAACAAGATTTTGATTCAAAGTATTAGCTATTCTCTTGTTTTGGATTCATAAATGACTTGCATTTATACTTCTATGGCAAATTATAGTCATTTGATTGCATTTAATGAGGAAATAGCCGTTGCACCAACTTTTATTTTTGCGCCTGACATGTTTCTCTTTCCTCTTTCACGGTCGTGATTATGGTTGTCACGGTTGTGACTGTTCTTCCAAGTCGTGACTTGAGTGGTGACTTTGGCCGTGAAGCTCTGGAAGGATTTGAAGTGTTTGATCACGGGCGTGACATTATATCTTCACGGGCATGAACAACCTTCCTAGCCATGGTCTAAGTGGTGACTCTGGCCGTGAAGCTCTCTGGAAGAATTTGTCATGCCTTTTCACGGGCGTGATTGATATGATCATTCACGGTTGCTATCATTCATCATGGCCGTGAACTTTAAATGTTAGATAGTTGGTGCTAAGCTTCATCATGGGTGTGACATATAAGGTCACGAGCTTGAACATGCTATTTATTCATTTATTTTGTCTTTTTAAGATTAGTCTTCCATTCTCCATTCTTGCTATCATATTCCATACCCTATTCAATAAACTTAGAAAACAAGTATGTTAAATACATTATTGTTATTTTATTTGTTAGCATCAAAATGATAGAAATACCCCTCAAGGTTCAACAGGCTCCCCCTTTTTGATGGTGACAAATAATCTAGAAATATGTGCTTTTGAGAAGTCTCCCTCTCAAAAGATGCTTAGGATATAAAATGCTGAAGTGCAAGAATTGTAAAGAATGATGAAGTGTAGCATCAAAATATGCTTCCTAGTTTTAAGTATATGCAAGTTATATGCAAGGTATATCCAATGTATACCAAAATTTTTCCTTAATGCAAATTATATTTATGCCAAATATATTTAAGGTATATGAAGAGTATATCAAGTGCATATTCATTCATGTAACTTGCATTAAGGTATATGCAAAGTATACTTAAGGTATATTTAAGGTATATGAAGCTCATTTGCATACTTTGCATATTCATTTGATTCAAAATAAGTATTGCCTTTAACTTTAAACAATATATTGCTAGGTTCTCCCCCTTTTGTCATCAACAAAAAGAATAACAAAAAGATAAAACATAATGGAAAACAAAAGCAAATATATTAATGTAAAAAAATACAAAAGTAATTGAAATTCTGAAAGGAAATTTGAAATTCCTACAGCAAACAAGCTAGAAAATAGCATAACTAACATAAAGTCTAGCCAGACATCCTATCTCTAAGGCGAGCTGTTTCCACCTTGAGGCTCTCCATGCGAGACTCCATGAAATCCTTGAGGTTTTCTAACCTCTCATCCATCAAAGCCTGTAATTGCTCAAACCATGGTGCCAAGAGGTCAGCCACTTGCTGAGCCAAGTTTGGTGTGGAGGCAGAGGATTGTCCAATTTCCTGCTCAACCTCTGGAGGTGCCACCTAAACTCAAACTGTCTTCCTCTTATGGATTCCTTGGAGGACAGCTTTGAAGTCATCTGAGTCATTTTCCTCATAAATGATCTCACCAGTAGTGTTGGTGAAGCAGTAGTAGATGTTGTTCTCAAACACTATACAAACAGCCGCTCCCATTTTGATGAAGGACTCGACGTCTAGTTGGTCTCGATGATGTGTTGGTATGAGGTTGAAGTAGTGTTCCTCTAGCTTTAAGTATCCTAGCTTGATGGCGATGTGAGTCACGTACCCACCAATCATAATGTCTTCGGAGGGTTTGGTGGCAATTGACAAAAGATGGTTTGCAAACCATCGAGATAAAGCCACTGTTAGGCCTCTTCGGGCCATCTCCAGGAGAAAGAGCTCTGACTTCCTGATCGATTCATTGTTGTCTCCTCTGGTGAAAATGCTATAGGTTAGAAACCTATGCAAGTACTTGTGCACTGGGGATCGAAGGTGGGTGCTCTTCATCTTCTTGACATCCAAGTTGCAGTCAAGCCCGAAGTGAGTCCATGCCTAAGTAGTATAGAACTCCACTTCACTCTCATTCAGTATACCTTCAGAGGGAAGGTTGAACATGTCTCCAAACTATGTGGTAGAGAGGGTGTTCGGATGCTTGCAAATTTGGAATTTCACTGTGCCAGTAGGAGAGACTTACAGGGTGCTCAGAAATTCTAGAGTTGGTTCCCTTAGAGTTGGTTAATGAATATCAATGAAGTATTTCAGATGACAAGCCTGGAGTTGTTCCGTCATGCTTGTCTCGAGGCCGAGTGTACGAATGGTTTGCCACTCAAATGATCGAGAGGAAAGGAGTGGCCTTTTCTTGAGAACTGAATATCTAGGATGACAATGCTCTAGAATAATGTTTAGAAGGTAATCCATGTACCTTCTTGGAGCATGAGACTTCTTTCTTATACCCTTAGAGGAGCTGGTTTCCATTTTGATTGAAAATTGAACTTTTGAAGAGTGAAAAATCTGATGGAAAATCCATGTACCTTCTTAGAGCATGAGACTTCTTTCTTATACCCTTAGAGGAGCTGGTTTCCATTTTGATTGAAAATTGAACTTTTGAAGAGTGAAAAATCTGATGGAATTTTTTGGAGTAAAACTTAAGATGTTTGATTTATGATGATGGAAATGGTTTTTGAAGATATTTATAGATGGAATGAGTTGCTAGGGGGCTGGAATATTCAAAATAGTATTCAATGGTGATAAATGAGAAAAGTTGAGAGAAGTTGGAGAGTTGGAATGAGAGAAATAACGGCAGAAATGTTATAGAGCTGACATCTTCATGGGCGTGAAAAACTAAGTCACAGGCGTGAAGTGTCGTGTTTACGGTTTGCTAAAGAGACATCTATCAGTGAAGAGAGAGGTGAAATTGTTCACAGTCATGAAAATTAAAGGTAACGGGCATGAATGATGAACTATCATGGTGGTGACAGACGAGTCACGGGTGTGAAGTGCAAACTTCACTACTGTGAATGCTTCTGTAAGTTTTTTATGGAAATGTTCACGGTCATGAAAAATCATCATGGGCATGAACAAAGTGTAACACTCCCTCACCCCAGCAGCTCGTGCCCGAATGAGGGTGTGCTACACTGACTTCATCGGTTAAAATATCATTATATAAGTTATATATAAAGAAAAATCACTCATACATTTTTTTATTATTTCCAATATTTACTATTTATTTACTTTGCATTTATAAAAGAAATATAACATAAAATTTAAACTACCTTTTTATATAGCAACATGTTCTTTACAAAACATACTGTTTATTTTACAAGTACTACAAAATAAATTTTATAAGATAATATACAAAAGTTGTGTAACCCACGATGTGTGCAACAAGCTGCTTTACTAGATTAGATCACCGCTGGCTTTGTCTTCTATCTTCTATTTATTCTTTACTAAATCTTCTTGAGAAAACTCCCACGCTAAGCTCTTGGCTTAGTGGTGCATATAGATAAGGCAATAAACTATTTTGTGTAATCATGCATTATCATATATCAACTCATGCTTAATCATATTCTCATGGAAATATACATATCATGGTATTCTAGCATGTATAGACATCAAATTACATTATTTTATCTCATACTTATTTATTTTATTACCATCTTATTGTATAACACTAAATCTTCTTTTTATCCATGCCACAATTCATAATTCCATTTTTACTATAATTCTTTTATGTTCCATAACTTCTTTATTTATGTTTTCATTTATGCCCAGGACACCTATGAACCACTGAATAGGATAACAAATTTGTCATCCAGGCACTTAGGAGTGCCACTCGGGCAATATGATGTGCGCATATAAGTGTCAAACCCGGCGTAGATAACCGTGTCAAACTCTGCGTAGATAACCGTGCCAAACTCGGCGTAGATAATAATGTCATACCCGGCATAAATAACAGTGCCAAACCCGGTGTAGATAACATTACCAAACCCAGCATAGATAATCATACCATTAATTAAATTAATCATTTTCATCATACTCCCCCCTATTTGGCATGTCAAACTATCCTAAGTTGGTTCTATTTAGGTGTTCTAAGGCTTATACAATTTCATTAAAATTCATAATAATTAATTTCATACTTTTCATGCATGTGATATCTCAAAATAATCACATAATCACTCAATTAAAATAATATTTACATAATATAAGAAATTTCTCATCATTTTACTCATTTCATTCCTCAATTCACATGCTGCCCTGTCACTGGCAGATTCTGTTCTCTATTTTGGACCTTAATTTTGGCCCTATTCCGTTTTGAATTTAGTTACATGATCTTTATACAAATTTTATATATGGATCTTATATTTAATATTCAACTTTAATCACTTAATTCTGAGATCTTTATCAAAAGATATGATAATATTAACACTAACTGGTCACTAATAATTCTGCCCAGAATTTTCTGGACAAATTCTAAGTCTAAATTTTAAGAATTGTTCTGGATATTTACAGACATATTCAGATATTATGGTTAAAATAAATATTGTAGCCCTATGTCTTATCTTTCAAACCGAACAAAGAACACACAATTCCAAGCTCCAGAACTCAAGTTATAATAGTTTAAGTACATACTGCGCATTACTAACAATTATGCCCAGAATTTCTGGATAGATTCTATATCCGAATGTTATGAATTTTTATGGACAATTAAAAATATATTAAGGTTTTATGGTCAAAATGAAAGTTATAGCCTTATATCTTATATTTCAAACCCAATAAACAACATGCAAAACTGAGTTTCAGAAAGTAAGTTATAACAGTTTAAGTGAACACTGCTCATTAATTTCCAGCAAGGAACATACAAAATAACCACATTCAATTTTTACCAAACTAAATCCTAAGTCTAGCAAACATGCATCCCCAAGATTTTCATCAAAAAATAATATCAATTCAGAATCATCAACATGCCAAATAATTAAATCATGCAAATAAAAAAATAAAATAGGCTATTGCCTTAGGTTATGCACAAACCTCTTTTTTCCTCTCCTTTTCTTTCTCTTTACTTCTCTTTCTCCTTTCCTTTGCTCCTTTGAGCTAAATCCTTGTCACTTTACATTCCTAAAGTTCATAAACAGATTATTAAAACTTTATAAACCTAATCTCTCTCTTTCTTCTTACTCTTTTAAGCTTTCTTAAGCATGAAAATGGAATTTCCCATGCCTTTCTCTCTATTTTCTCACTTTCTTTCACTAGAATCAAGCTTTGGTTATGGCTGTCCAAGGGAAAAACGAGGGCTGGTTTGAGAGGCAGAAATTTCCTCAATGAAAATGGATAAGGAGGAAGAAGAAACAATCAAGAACAAAATGACAAAAGTCATTATGATGGGGGACACCTAAGCTTCATCTAGAAACTCTCATTAATGTTTAATTCATGCACCTCACTTGGCTAATTGTTGTATGCCATTTGGGGCGTGGTGCTTCAAGAAATGTGGGAGACACTTAATGATAGAGGATTCTAGATCAAAAGTGATAATGAGAAGGAAATACAATTAAGAGAAAGATGACAAACTTAATTAATTATGAGACACCTAAGCTTATATACATTAAATGTCTCATTCATGAATGTTATATGGCCAATTAAGGGTTGCCACTTGGTGTGGATGGCCTTCATATTCATTTTATGTCCCAATTCATGCATTTAATTTATGATTATCCCATTTAATCCTTCAATTTCCGGTAAATTGCAAACTAATCCCTAAACTTTTCAAAATTTGCAATTTAGACCTTTACTGAAATTTAACATCTTAAAATATTTTGAACACTTTACTAGATATTTTTCCATACTTAATTGCCATTATTTTCATTATTTTTCGATAAAATTCCAAATTTAGACTTCAGTCAAACCGACGAGTCGATTTAACAACTCGCGTGACTTAGGTCTAAATTAGCGGATATGACACAAAGGGTTTCACGAGGGTGAATGAAAAATGTTATGGTCGTGAAACATAGTCTTCACTACCTTCAGCCTGAAGCATTTCGTGAAGCAAGTCGTGAAAGCTACTGGTTCTTTTGGCGATTTAGTTCATGGTCGTGAATATATGTCACGGGCGTGAATTGCCTAAAAATCTCATCAAATAAAATTAAGTCTAAAACAAGACTAAAGCATTTCAAAGGAACTTGTATCCCCCATAACATATATTTCCATCAAATTAGCTACCTCATGTCTAGTGAGATGAGACAGAAAACATAAGATTATCAATCAAGGTTTGACAATTTTGGCAATCACAAAGTTAATCCATCAATCATACCAAGCTCTCTTATTATGAAATTAAATCTTCCCTCATTTAGAGACTTAGTGAAGATATCTGCCAATTGATTGTCTATGCTTATAAATTCCAATACAACATCTCCATATTGAACATGATCTCTAATAAAATGGTGTCTAATGTCAATATGCTTACTTCTAGAATGTTGAATGGGATTCTTAGATAGATTTATAGCACTTGTATTGTCACATCTAATAGGTATATGGTCCATACTATGACCATAATCCTTAAGTTGTTGTTTCATCCAAAGGATTTGTGTACAACAACATCCTGCTGCTACATACTCTGCTTTAGCGGTAGAAAGAGCAACTGAAACTTGTTTCTTGCTAAACCAAGAAACTAAACATTCTCCAATAAAGTGAATAACTTATAATGTAAAAGACTTCCAGCATAATCAGCAACTGAATATCTTATAATGTAAAATGATGAATTTCTAGGATACCATAAACCTAGATGTAATGAGCCATGTAAATATTTTAAAATTCTTTTTACTGCATTTAAATGAGACTCTTTAGGACATGATTGAAAGCGAGCACATATGCATACACTATATACTATGTCGGGTCTAGAGGCAGTAAGATATAAAAGTGATCCGATCATATCTCTATAGAGCTTTTCATTAATGCTCTTACCCTTTTCATCATTGTCCAATTTTGTTGATGTGCTCATTGGAGTCTTGGCATTCTTGCATCCTTCCATTCCAAATTTCTTAAGTAAGTCTTTGGCATATTTGGATTGGTTGACGAATATGCCCTCATTGTCTTGTTTTATTTGTAGACCAAGGAAATATTTTAGCTCACCCAACATGCTCATTTCAAATTCCCTAGTCATACACTTAGCAAATTCTTGACAAAACAATTCATTAGTAGACCCAAATATGATATCATCAACATAAATTTAAACAATTAGAATATCATGCTTATGCTTTTTAATGAACAATGTAGTGTCAACATTCCCCTTTGTAAAGTTATTTTCTAAGAGAAAAGAACTTAGTCTTTCATACCAAGCTCTTGGGACTTGTTTCAAATCATATAAAGCTTTTGAAAGTTTAAATACATGATTAGGCAAATCATATCTCTCAAAACCTGGTGGTTGTTCTACATAAACTTCTTATTCTATAAAACCATTTAAAAATGCACTTTTCACATCTGTTTGAAAGAGTTTGAAATTCATATGGCATGCATATGCTAAAAGTATTCTTATGGCTTCTAATCTAGCTATAGGAGCATAGGTCTCATCATAATCTATTCCTTCTTTCTGATTATACCCTTTTGTAACCAGTCTAGCCTTATTCCTAGTTATTGAACCTTGTTCATCTAATTTATTTCTAAATACCCATTTTCTACCAATAATTTGATGCTCCTTAGGTCTAGGTACTAAGGTCCATGCCTTACTTCTCTCAAATTGGTTGAGTTCCTCATGCATGGCAATCGCCCAACTTTCATCATTAAGAGCCTCATCAATATTTTTAGGCTCAATTTGAGAAACAAAAGCAAGGTTAGAAACTAAATGTTTGAGATGAGATCTAGTACTTACTCCCCTTGTAGGATCACCAATGATTTGCTCTTTGGGGTGATCTTTTGTCAATCTCCATTCCTTTGGGAGGTCTTGCCTGTTTTCCTCTTAAGCTTGAGGTAGAGAATCATCCTGATCATTTTCTTCTCTTCATTTCCAAGATCAAGTCTTTCCATGGTACCTATTACATCATCAAGAACACTACCTTTCACAAGATCAAGTCTACTAGATTCATCAAAATAACATGCATAGATTCTTCAACAGTTAATGATTTTTTTTATTAAATACCCTATATGCTTTACTAGTTGTAGAGTATCCTAAAAAGATACCCTCATTAGATTTAGAGGCAAATTTTCTAAGGTTGTCCTTGGTATTCAATATGAAGCACTTACATCCAAATACTCTAAAGTATGATATCAAGGGATTTCTTCCATTCCATAGCTCAAATGAAGTTTTGTTTAGGAGAGGTCTTTTGAAAACTCGATTTGAAATATAACAAGTAACATTTGTGGCTTTTTCCCAAAAGTAAGTTGGTCAACCATACTCATTGAGCATTATTCAAGCCATTTCAATTAAA
Organism: Triadica sebifera; assembly: GCA_023653625.1. Classification (NCBI taxonomy): domain Eukaryota; kingdom Viridiplantae; phylum Streptophyta; class Magnoliopsida; order Malpighiales; family Euphorbiaceae; genus Triadica; species Triadica sebifera. Next base: position 7,428,553 of record CM042899.1, on the reverse strand, counting down.
GTTCGATTTTTCCTTTCGACTACCCCATTTTGTTGAGGTGTCCTAACAGATGAAAAGTTCTGTGAAATGTCGTGTTCAAGACAAAAGCTTTCAAAGTTTTCATTTTCAAATTCTTTGCCATGGTCACTTCTTATTCTTGACATGCAATATCCTTTTTCATTTTGAACTCTTTTAGCAAAATTTTTGAAAGTTTCAAAAGCATCACTCTTTTGAGCTAAGAAAATTACCCAAGTAAATCTAGAGTAATCATCTATGATGACAAAGGCATAGTGTTTACCTCCTAAGCTTGCAATTCTAGTAGGTCCAAATAAATCTAAATGCAGTAGTTGTAGAGGTTTTGAGGTACTTACTATGTTTTTGGATTTGAAGGATGACTTGTGTTGCTTACCCTTAGCATTGTTTGCAAAGGTAACTTTAACTCCATCAATACTTTTAATTTCATTGAAGAGTTCTTTGTCTCCTGTGATATGCCTTGAGCATCCACTATCTACTAGCCAAGCATTTTTGTTTATTGTGGACTTGAGGCATACCTATAGAATCACAATTTAAGTATGATTTTTTTAGGTACCCAAATGAGCTTGGGTCCTTGGGGGTTAGCACATGAAGGTTCCCAATGAGCCTTCCTTATCCAGCAATGTTTATTTAGGTGACCAAATTTCATTCAATAATTACACTGTTTAGGTCTAAAAATGCTTTTTGGTCTTACAATGCTTTTGAATGCCATATTTTTATTAGACTGAGTTTGAGAACAATGGCATGCAAAATCATGATTAATTGGTGCTTTTCTAGATGCATGCTTCTTATACATAAAGGCATGATTAGCCTTTTGAGGTTTCTTTCTTAGGCTTACCAGACTTTGAACATCCCTCTTATGTATAGAAGTTTTAGTGTGTTTTGTGCATTTATCTCTTGGTGCTATTTCTGCAAATGTGGAGATGTGAGGTTCATTTGACTTAACAAAAGTATTCTTATGAGAAGATGATGATGTACCCTTAAATCCTAGACCATGTCTAATTAAAGGCGGTCTTTGAGACACAATGAGAGTATCTAAACTCTCCTTTCCTTTGTGAAATTTTGAAATGGAGTTTCTAAGTTCCTCAACTTCATTTTTCAAAGTGTTGTTTTCTTTAAGCAAGGATTTAGTTAAGGGTCTTGAAAAGTAATCATCTAATGACTTTTGAAGAGATTCATTGGATGATTTAAGCTTAAAGTTCTCCTTTTCTAAAACATCCATTTTGATTTTCAAATCAGAAATGTTATTCTTATAAGTATTGAATTTACTTTTATATTTTTCTAGTTCTAGATTCAATACTTCTATTAAGCTTTGCTCATCATCATCATCTTCACTATTACTATCATTATCACTACTATCATTATTGAAAGAGTATGAGTAAAGTGATATTACCTTATCCGAGACGCAATCCTCTATAGCCATGAATCATAGGTTGACTTCTTTACTTTCATTATCATCTTTTTCACTTGAAGAGCTTTCGCCATCCTATGTGGCTTTGTGACCTTTCTCCCCATTGTCTCTTTGGTATTTGCTCTTGTGCTTCTTGAGCCTTGGACATTCCGGTTTAATATGCCCTTTCTTTCCACATTCATAGTACTTTGCCTCTTCTTTACTTCTTTGTGTATCATTAAAGGTCTGTTTGAGGTTTCTTTGCCTGAATTTTCTAGAGTTGCTCATTCTTTTCTCAATGATTATTTTCAGCCTTCTTGAGAGCATAGCAATGTCCTCATTTGCATCATCACTATTTTCTTCATCATCTTCAACTTCCTCTTGAGATTTTGAAGTAGAGGCTTTTAGTGCTAGAGGCTTTCTTTTTTCTGGCTCTGCTTCAAGCTCTCTATCTCTTTTTACTTCCATTTCATGTGTGAGAAGTCTGCCAATAAGCACATCAGTAGTCATGATGCTCATGTCTTCATTTGCCTTTTCTATATCAGCAACTCTTGAACCATAATCTTTGAGAGGAAGGCTTCTTAGGATTTTGTTATTTACATCTTCCAAGGTCAGGTGTTTCCCAAGTTTTCTCATGCCATTTATGATTGCTAGAAGATGGTTGGTCATATCAGTAATTGACTCATTGGATTTCATCTTAAATAACTCATACTATGAAGTAAGAAGTTGAATCTTCTTGGATTTAACTTGCTTAGTTCCTTCATGATAGTTTTCCAATATTTTCCACATGCTGTAAGTTGCTGGGCAGTGTTGTATTCTACCACATTCTTCAATGGATAATGAGCTTGAGAGAATTGTCATTGTCTTCTTGTTTTTGAAGTTTGCTCTTCTTTGAGGCTCTGTCCAATCATCTATTGATAAGATTTCTTTTTCACCATCAACTCCTCTTCTAGTTGGTGGTATCCATTCTTTTTGAACACTATCCCAGACTTCAATTCCATCACTATCCACATATGTCTCCATCAAAAACTTCCAATGAGCATAATTTGCTCCATCAAAGTAAAGCTTGAGACTTTGGAATCCTTCATTGGCCATATCTTGATCTTTACTAGAGCTAATTAGGCTTCGATGCTAGACTTAGCTCTAATACCAATTGTTGCCCAGATAGAAAGATAAGACACAAGAATTTTTATAGAGGTTCAGGTGTTAACAAACCTTACTCTCTCCCAAATCTCAATTGGGAGTTTCACTAACACTCTAAGTGTTACAATGGAGTTTTACAAGCTCACTCACAACTATGGTGTTTCTAACAATGGATCACACCTAACCCAAAAGTCCCTTGTATTTTAATGACTCGCACAATAAACCAATTCCTTGTGTTTTAAAGGCTCACACAAATAACCCTTACAAGTGTTATACTTTTAACCCCAAAATACCCAAACTCACTTGAGTAGATGATTATAGAGAGAAACACTTACAAATTTTTAATGCTCAGAGAATGATGAGCAAAAAGATTTTCACAGAGAATAAATGTTTGTTTTGAAAATATTAAATGCACAAATGGCTTACAACAAGATTTTGATTTGAAGTATTAGCTATTCTCTTATTTTGGATTCATAAATGACTTGCATTTATACTTCTATGGCGAATTATAGCCATTTGATTGCACTTAATGCGGAAATAGCTGTTGCACCAACTTTTATTTTCATGTTTGACATGTTTCTCTTTCTTCTTTCACGGTCGTGATTATGTTTGTCACGGTCGTGACTGTTCTTCCAAGTCGTGACTTGAGTGGTGACTTAGGTCGTGAAGCATTCTGGAAGGATTTGAAGTGTTTGATCACGGATGTGACATTATATCTTCACGGGCATGAACAACCTTCCTAGCCATGGTCTAAGTGGTGACTCTGGCCGTGAAGCTCTCTGGAAGAATTTTTCATGTCTTTTCACAGGCGTGACTGATATGATTATTCATGGTTGCTATCATTCTTCATGGCCGTGAACTTTAAATGTTAGATAGTTGGCGCTAAGCTTCATCATGGGCATGAACATGCTATTTCTTTTTTTTTTTGTCTTTTTAAGATTAGTCTTCCATTCTCCATTCTTGCTATCATATTCCATACCCCGTTCAATAAACTTAGAAAACAAGTATGTTAAATACATTATTGCTATTTTATTTGTTAGCATAAAAATGACGAAAATACCCCTCAAGATTCAATACTAGCAAATCCAAGGTCAAGTGCGCTCATATATCGAGCTTTAACTACTTATCCTTATATCAAATCAAAGTAACTTATATGGTACCATTCACCTCCCTCAATGGCCATCTATCCTATGACAAGTCCAAGATTAAAGAACTGAGCATTTAACTCATAACCTTTTATCTTTCAATTCATTTCGTCACATGTTATTACCATCATACTATCCCATTTATGCATTCTCATACCAATGCATAAATGTCAAACCATATATTCCACATGTTATTCTCTTTGTATACATAATGTTAGAGAAGTGCTCTAAAGGCAATCACTTTTAGCACTTATTGTACAATTTATTTGATTAATAAATGGCTTTTTCATTAATTTGATGTTCATTTGATATATGAATTAATAAGTGATCTTAAATCAATTAATGAAGTCCTTGATACATAACATAGCATGAAGGAAATCATGATGAGATCATGATTTTGAGATTCTTATCATGTGTAATTATGTTAGTATAGAAATTATCCCTAGTCATAGGATTAATGAGATGGAACAATATTAATCTAGACATACTAGCATATGTTACACTCTTTGATTGGATCGAGTGGTAGATCTCATAATCTATAAACATGAGATGTTTAGAGTTAACATATGGATGCTTGCTAAGTGTAGCTAAGTACATTGGATGACCAACTATGAGACAATCATATGGATAATCTATTCAAATGTCAATGATAGTCTTATCATAGCAATGGTGCAAGTATCCTTATACTTGAGGTACTCAAGGATATCTTGAATATTGATTCTGTATTTTGACACTATTTCTTATTGTCTCAGGGAGGTTGCTCATAGGGTGGTGATTGGATATACCTTGAGGTATTCGAAGGTAATTGGGTAACCAACAAAGGATTCACCACTCTTAATAGAAAGAGTATATACCCATGGCCTCTTGTCGTGGTCATTACTCAAAAATCTCTGGCCAAAGTGGAAATGTCATAAAGATAATCTTCAATGACATATCTAATAGAGTAATGAGCCTCAGGGACAAGAACTAACATTACTTGGACTAGAGTGACGTAGTCAGTCTAGTGGGAGTTGACACATGTCCATACTCTGAACCAAGTGGGGTATAGAATGGTGAAAGAAATAATTGCACGAAAATTGTCTATGGAAAGGTTTGTAGTCAAACCACTGACTTTTCGGTCAATTGGGGGTCATGATGTGTTGCTAGATACAGCTCATGACTTGCTTAAATTAATTCTTAATTTAAGTGGTCAACATAACCGGGAACCTAATGGGTCACACGCATTGAAGATATGGAGAATAAGTAAAATGGTCTTGGATAGGATCCAAAATATGAGAGAATTATTTCGAGATGGATCGCGATGATATCGCACAGAAAAATCGTTCGGGAGGGTAACAGGCCCATGCAGGCTAGGCAGGCTATTGGCCTTCCTAGTGGGCCGCCCAGCAGCACCCGCAGTAGGCCCAGCATGCTGCTGCCTCCCACCCGTTGGCCAATGGTAGATTTTGGCCTTAATTTAGCCAATTATGACCAATTACTATTCATTTATTTCCCTTTTCTCTATTTTTGACTTTTCATCTTTTCTTTGAATTTGATTCAAATAGAAAAGACATCAAATGATAGAAAATAATTGTAACATTCAGTGATTTAGGCCCTGATTGCGCGTGACCGTAGTGAGGCGCGCAAGTTCAATCAGAGTCTAAATTTTAAGGGATAATCAATCATATTTTTAAAGCAAGTAGGATTCTTAGGGCATGTTATTTCAATTGAAGGAATCTGTGCGGATCCTAACAAAATAGAAGCCATTCTAAGTTGGAAGCTGCCTCGCAATGTAATAGAAGTTCGGAGTTTCCTTGGATTAGTTGGCTACTACAGAAGGTTTGTGAAGGGATTTTCAAGCATAGCTACACCAATTACTAAGTTACTCAGAAAAGAGACTAAGTTCGAGTGGACAGATCGGTGTCAAGCAAGCTTTGAGAAACTAAAAGTCATGCTAACCGAAGTGCCTGTTTTGACCCAACCTAGCCAGGGAAAGATTTTGTGATATACAATGATGCCTCTCATAATGGGTTAGGTTGTGTATTAATGCAAGAGGGTAAAGTAGTTGCTTATGCATCTAGGCAATTGAAGCCTTATAAGCTAAATTACCCTACTCATGATTTGGAGTTGGCAGCAATAGTGTTTGCTTTAAAAATATGTCGACATTATTTGTATGGAAAGCAGTGCTACATATACACAGATCATAAGAGCCTCAAATATTTACCCACACAAAAGGAGTTGAACTTAAGGCAAAGACGTTGGTTGGAGTTAATCACAGATTATAATTGTATTATTGATTATCAACTAGGAAAAACCAATGCAGTAGCGGATGCCTTAAGTAGAAAAACACTAGCAGGTACAGTTTAAAATTTCCTCAATTATAATATAATATATAGAAATTAATAGTAAATTAAAAATTAGACTCCCAATTTATTTTGGCAGAGTTACGGGTCCAACCTACTTTAAGGCAACAAATGAGAGAAGCTCAAAAGCAAAATCCTAAATTGATGATAATTGTTGAGGCAATGAAAAAGGGGGAGAGACCTGAATTTAAGGTTGAAGATGATGAAGCATAAGTTACAAAAGAAGATTGTGCGTGCCAAATGACAGCAGATTAAAGCAAATAATACTAAAAGAGGCACATAATACAACTTATTCTATGCATCTAGGGAGCAATAAAATGTATCAGAACCTGAAGACTCATTATTGGTGGCCATGAATGAAGAAGGATATAGTGGAATATACTTCAAGATGCTTGACATGTCAACAAGTGAAAGTAGAGCACCGGGTACCATCTGGATTGTTGCAAACTATTGCAATTCCAGAATGAAAGTGGGAAAGGATTATGATGGATTTTGTATCTGGTTTGCCTTTGACACAAAAGAAACATGATGCAGTATGGGTAATTGTTGACAGACTTACCAAATCGGCTCACTTTCTGCCAGTGCGGATGGATTATTCGTTTGGCCGGTTAGCAGAATTATATGTCAATGAGATAATTCAACTGTATGGGTGCCAGTTTCTATTTTTTCTGATCGAGACCCATGGTTCACATCAAAATTTTAGAAAAGTCTACAGCAAGCATTGGGAACCCGACTTACTTTTAGTACAGCATTTCACCCACAAACAGATGGGCAATCCGAATGAGTTATTCAATTGCTAGAAGATATGATTGGAAGTTGTGTAATTGACTTTGAGGGTAGCTGGGATAAGTACCTATCATTGATGGAATTTGCAAATAACAATAGCTATCAAACTAGTCTCGGCATGACACCATACGAAGCTTTGTATGGAAGGAGATGTAGGACACCATTATGCTGGACAGAACTTGGTGAAAAAAAAATTAATGGGGCCAGAATTAGTGCAATAGATAGAGGAGAAGGGAAATTGATCCAAGATCGGTTAAAAGTGGCAACTGATCAACAAAAATCCTATGTCGATTTGAAGAGAAAAGACATTGAATATGTCGTCAGAGACAAGGTATTTTTGAAAGTTTCACCTTGTAAGAAAGTACTTCGTTTTGGTAAAAAGGGAAAACTGAGTCCTAGATTTATTGGACCATAAGAAATACTTGAACGTGTGGGTCTAGTGGCTTACATATTGGCCTTACCACCAGAATTGGATAAGATCCACAATGTGTTTCATGTCTCAATGTTAAGGAGATATAGATCAGATCTGACACATGTAATACCTGTGGAATCAATAGAGGTACAAACAGACTTGACATATGTTGAAGAGCCAGTGAAAATCATAGCTCAAGAAGTCAAGGAACTATGGAACAAGAAGGTACCATTGGTCAAGGTCCTATGGCGCAATCATGCAATAGAAGAAGTCACTTGGGAGAGTGAAGAAATGATGAGAACTCAGTATCCTCAACTATTCGGCTCCACCTAATTAGGTAAATATCGAGGACAATTTTCTTAAGGGGGAGAGAATTGTAATATTCAGTGATTTAGGCCCCGATTGCGCTTGACCGTAATGAGGCACGCAAGTTCAATCGAAGTCTAAATTTGAACTCTTAAAAAAATGACTAATAATAAGGGAAAATAATTAAGGGTATTATTATTTGGGAATTAAAAAGGTTAAGGGTAGAATTAGAAAAAAAAAATTCCTATGGACAAAATCAGTATTATGGAGATTATTTGGGGAAAAAGTGTGAATATGGAGGAAGATGTGGAAAATATGGAATTTCTCAAAATTTAAATGTTAATCAAGATTAATTAACTTAATTAACCAATAAGAATTTGGATTAATTTTAATTAGTGGGACCCACACCTTTATCAAAGTATAAAAGTCAAAAATGGGAGGAATTCTCCATTCTTTCACCAAAATATCTAACTATTCTTCATCTTCTTTTCTCCTCTCTTTGTTGTCCACTCTACTTTCCATAAGCCACCATTTTCCTTCAAATCAAGATTGAAAAAGTGAGGAAAGAAATTAGTTATGAGAGAGTAAAATTCGGAATTAAGGTGTTCTTGTCATAAAAGGAGCAAAGGAGCAAGAAAGAAGGAAGAAGGAAGACAAGAAAAGGAAGATTGGTTAGGGGGAATTTCGGCCCACTTTGGGAACTCTTAAGGTTAGTTTATTCTTCTTAAATTAAACCTTTTTCCTTCCATTTGAGATCCATATTGATGATATATGTGATTAGGGTTGATAGATATAGGTTATGTTGCAAGATTGAACTTAGAAATTTAAGTTTGTGATTAGTTGATGGGAGTGTAATTAAACTTTGAATTAATGATAATTGAAGTTAGTTAATTGTTTTATGGCTTAAAAACTAAAGCAAATATGATGTTAAGGGATGAATGAGGGGCTGCCATAGTTAAAGAAATTAGGAAAAATTGAAATTAATATGGAAACGCCACAATTGGTGATAAGGGAAATGTTAATTGAGTGTTGAATTGAAGGAAATGAATTGGGAACTAAGATATGGTTTTTGGGAAGCCATGACATATTAAGAGGGAAGTTTAACCTTAGTAAATTTTAGCTCAATTAAGGTGTAAAACATATTAGGAGCATTAGAATACTATATAGACATGAAAAGCATTGAAAATGGATATTGGAATTGAGATGTGGTATGGTTGTGTAGGAAAACTAAGTGAACAAGTGAGAGGCCCTCAAGAGGGTGATGAAGGCAAGGAGAAAACTAGCTAATAAGGAAAGAAAAAGAAGGATTAAGGGAAGAGCCAAGGCTGATTAGGTATGTGCTTCATTGATAAAAATCTTACATGATGTTTATATGTGTGTAATTATGTGTTAAAGTTTAATATGATTGTGTGTTTGATGTGTTATGTAATTAGTTGTTGCTTTTGATATTTTATATGGAAATGAGACCAAATGGTGTGAAATAATTGAGACATATGAATATAGTTGTAATTCTAGAAATTGTAATATCAAAATGAATGCAAATGATGAATGTGTTTGAAATATGGATTGATGCCAATTGATGGCTCAGGTACAGAATTCCAGGAACAGCCCTGACTATTGTGATGATAACTTGAGTTTTGGAACTCCTTTTTATATATTGTTTACTGGAAATGAAAGTTAAGACACAGGGATTTAACTTTTATTTAGACCATAACATCTAATTATTTCTATATTTTCCCAGAAAAATGCATGAAGTTCAAACCTAGAATCTGTCCAGAGATTTCTGGGCAAGAATATTTGTGATGATGAAGTATTCAATTAACCATAACTTTTGATAGCAAAATGGGATTTAAGTGAGTTTTAAAGCATCTGAAAGCTAAGACAATAAGCTACAAATTGTTAGAAGGCCAAAACTCTAAATTTGAATTATACATGGGCTAAAAATGAAGCTAAAAAATAGGTCTGAAATCTGCTATAGGTAAAAACATGAAATCTTGGGCTTTTGTATGTGTTGTGATTATTATATGTAATGATTATTATATGTAATAATTAATGTGAATATTTAATTTATTGATAATTATAAATATTTAAAAAATTATTTATGTGTGAGATTTTAGTACAATAATAATGGGAATAAAAAAACAAAAATAAATAAGCATAAATATGATAATTGAATAATATTGACATTTTTTAAAATATTGGGAATTAAAATAAAAATAGTTAAGGCCAAAGACACCTAGGCTAGAACTAGAATAGAAAATAGTTTGGTCTGCCAATCAGGAAATTTAGGCACTCAGTGCTAAATATGAAAGCCGATAATGACAATTTATAAATGCACTTGGCGCAATATTATGAAAGCCGGAAATGACAATCTCGTTATTGCTATTAGTTAGTTTGGTTATAGGTGTTATGGGCACAAGAAAATAATAATAATAATAATAATATCGAAGTATGTGATTTTATAAATGTTATTTGAATTAAAGTTAAATATTGAGTATTTGCTGAAATTTATTGATTTTATATAATTCTTTATTTTATGTCTTATTTATTAAATGGTTAATTAATATGTGAGAATATATATATGTATGTAAAATTTTTATCATTGAAGCACCACTAAGCTATTAGTTTAGCGCGGGTGGTTTCCTCTCGTGCAGGTTTAGAAGGGTAGCCGTAGAAAATAAATTGTCAGAAGAAGGGTACCCGGAAGGAAGCAGCAGAAAACTTAAAGTTTTCTTTTTGGTATATTTTATAAAGAAAAAATTTTGTAAATTAAATTATGGTTTTATTTTCTATATTATGTATTATAGACATGAATTATAATGTAAATTAATGTATTTTATAAATAAATAAAATTTTGAATATTTATGCTTGTAATAATTTTTATTCCACTGTCTGCAATATTTTCGTTAAAAAAAATTATTCACTTCATTAATTTTATAAAACAGTAAGACGAGTAATGTCCACTTACCTTGCTGAACTACAGTGAGGTAAGGGGGTGTTACAATAGACATGAAAATATTTTTTTGTGAAAAAAATATTTTTAAGACACGACAAAATTCTCTCAAGAACACTTTCAAAGCTAGCACTTTGAATTTGTTCAAACCATTTCTCTTTATAGTTCTTCTTCATTCTTCGCATGGATTATCATTAGAGACATCATAGTGTGGATTGTTGTGGTTTGCTACAACCCAACAAGGTGAAGATTTGAAGAATAAATAAGAAATTGCAAGGTATAATTTATAATCTTTATATTTATGTAAATTAGTTTTAATGGCACAAGTATGATATTTTGTTTCGGATTTTGAAAATTTTATTTTTCCGCTGCGTTTATGAATATGGTTCATTCTTCAAAGCCCAGCACATACATCCTATAACATGTATTTAACAAACCATCAATTAAGATTGCATACCAAAACGTACATATAATACATTCATCATTCTTCATGGGCATGAACTACTTAGTCACGACCATTAAGGTATACTTTCACATTTATCTTAGTTGTAAACCATCACGTGAAAGAAACAGAGCATTTACGAGCGTGACTTACCTATTCACAGTGGTGACACCACGTCATCACAGCTTCCCAACCATGACACCAAACCGTGAAATTATGGGTTCATACAAGTTCATCAACCTCGACATTTATGACTATGACACTTTTGTTCATAGGCATAAATCATGCATTTTCAGTAACCTAAAACAGAGCAAACATACATTTTATACAAAATCTCTAAAAATAACACTTTTATATATATACCATGTTCAAAAGATGTTTAAACAACATTTAGATCATTAAATCCATTTTAGGTCAATTTAAACCATAACATATCTCATATGTCATTTAACACTAAAAACCCCTTTTCCATGTTATTTATCAACCATAACATGTCTTTATCATTGCATTCACATTTATAACATGCAAAAACATATCAAGATGCATGATAAATGAATAATGTGCCCATATGTCACAAGTTATAAGGGGGTGGTAGAAGTGATATTAAAGTAAGATTTGGTGCAGAGAAAAGAGAAAAGTGACACTACATATGGCCAATCGACCTATGTTCATGGGCATGACCCTTATCTTCATGAGCGTGAAATGCCATTCACGGCCATGATTAATCCATTCATGGGTGTGAATGTTCTCTCTTCTCAAAACACTCTCGGCATGTCCAAAACTATTCACGAATGTGAAATATTTATTTTTCACAACTCTTAAACTTTAAAACACGTTAAACCCCCATTCTTTCCCTCTCTAAATACATATAACTCACAAAGCCCTACTTTATAGGCGTTATAATTCTCTCCCCCTTAATGAAATTTCATCCTCAAAATTTTCCTATTGTGTCAGATGAAAACAACTGAGGATACTAAGTTTTCATCACATTCTTACTTTCCCAAGTTGCCTCTTCAGTAACATGATTCTTCCATAACACTTTGACTAGTGTTATATGCTTGTTCCCTAACTCCTGGACTTTCCAAGCCAAAATCTCGACTGGTTCTTCCTTATACAATAAGTTTGGCCTAAATTCAATGCTTTCGACTGAAATGACAAGAGAAAGATCTGATATATACCTCTTTAGCACAGACACATGAAACACATTATGTATCCTGCTCAACTTTGGCAGTAATGCTAATTTATAAGCAATTGGCCCAATCTTTTCCAGGATCACATACAATGAACCTGAGACTCAACTTGCCCTTTTTTCCGAACCAAAGAACTTTCTTCCATGGAGAGACTTTAAGAAATACTTTGTCTCCCACCATGTACTCAATATTTTTCCTCTTGAGATCTGCGTACAACCTTTTTCTATCTAAAGCTATTTTCAAAACAATTCTGAATGATATTTATTTTTTGTTCTGCCTCTTGCACTAATTCTGGCCTCATAAGCTTTTTCTTGCTAAGTTCAGTCCAACATAATGGTGTCCAACATCTTCTACCATAAAGCGATTCGTAGGGAGTCATCTGAATGCTCAACTGATAACTACTATTGTAAGCAAACTCCATTAATGGTAGATATCTCTCCCAACTCCCCTTAAATTCTATAATACAACTTCTCATCTTATCTTCTAATATCTAAATTACCCTTTCTGACTGACCGTCTGTCTGAGGATGAAATGTTGTACTAAAGTTGAGCTTTGTATCCAACGCTTGCTGTAGACTCTTCCCAAACTGTGATATGAACCTTGAATCTCTATTCGATATGATGGAAACTGGAACTCCAAGAAGTCTTACCATTTCATTCACTTATGATTCTGCTAGTCTATTCAATTGATAATCTCTTTTGATAGGTAAGAAGTGAGTTGACTTTGTTAACCTATCTACTATGACCCATATGACATCATACTTTCCCAGTGTCAGAGGTAAACCAATAACAAAATCCATTGTGATCGTTTCGCATTTCCATTTCGGAATAGTGATCGGTTGTAATAACCTTGATGGTATTTGATGTTCTACATTGACTTGCTAACATGTCAGGCATTTTTGTAGTGAACTTTGTAATTTTCTTCTTCAATCCTGACCACCAATATGTTACCTTCAAACTTGGTACATCTTGTTACTTCCTAGATTCATCATATATTTAGTCTCATGTGCCTCCTTCAATATCCTCTGTCTCAAATTTGGTATATTCGACACACATAACCGTCCCTAATAGTACAACCCACTATCTAACTCAATTGAAAATTCTGGTTTCTCCTCTTTGGAGACTAACTTGATCAACTTAACTAATATGGCATCCTACCTGTGTGCATCTCTAATCTCTTGATTCAAAGTAGGTAGGTCAAATATGCAATTCTTTCATGACTTTTCTACTCAACGCATTGGCTACAACATTGGCCTTGCTCGGATGGTAATCAATTACACAATTGTAATCCCTTATCAACTCCAACCACCTTTTTTTCTCAAATTCAACTCCCTTTGAGTAGAAAGATATTAAAAACTCATGTGGTTGGTGTAGATATAATACTTTTCCTCATATAGGTAATGATGCCAAATCTTTAATGCAAATACTATAGCTGCCAATCCTATATTATGGGTTGGATAATTGTTTTCATGAGTTTTCAATTGCTTAGAAGCATCGGCAGCAACCTTTCCTTCTTACATCAAAACACATCACAAAACCACTGTGAGAACCATCACTATAAATGACATACTCCTTATCCATAATTGGTTGTGTTAGAACTAGAGCTTCTGTTAATAAACTCTAAAGTTGATCAAAAATTTGTTGAAACTTGTCTGACCATTCAAATTTCACATCTTTTCTCAATAATCTGGTCAGCCAAGAAGCTGTCATGGAGAATCCTTAAATAAAACTCCTATAGTAACTTGTTAGACTAAGAAAACTTCTAATATTTGTCATATTTTTTCGAGGCTTCCAATCTAATATTTCCTTAACCATCCTAGGATCTACTTTAACTCCATCCATTGATACTATATGTCTGAGGAATGCTACCTTATCTAGCCAAACTCACATTTAGAAAGCCTGGAATACAACTTCTGATCCCTGAGGATCGATAAAACTATCCTTAAGTGTTGATCATATTCCTCTTTATCCTTGGAATAAACCAAGATGTCATCAATGAAAACCACAAAAAACTGATCTAAATATGGCCTAAATATTTGATTCATCAAATCCATGAAAGCTATTGGAGCATTGGTCAACCCGAATGGCATAACCAAAAACTCATAGTGTCCATATCTATTTTTGAAAACTATCTTTGCCACATTTTCTGTCTTAACATTCAACTGATGATACCCTGACCTAAGGTCTATCTTAGAGAAAACTCCTGCACCTTTTAATTGATCGAACATATCATCTATCCTTAGCAAATGATATTTGTTCTTGATAGTAACTTTATTCAATTACATATAATTAATGCACAATCTCATTGATCCATCATTCTTCTTAATAAATAGTATTGTTACACCTCATAGGGATATACTTGGCCTTATAAAACTTTTACCTAACTACTCTTGCAACTGTGCCTTTAACTTTTGTAACTCTGAAGGTGTCATTCTGTAAGGTGCAGTTGATATTGGAGCTATACCTGGTGCAAGTTCTATGGAGAACTTTATCTCCTTGTCTAGAAGTAATCCTGGTAAGTCATCGAGAGATACCTCTAAGTATTCCCTCAATATCAAAAAATCTTGTAGATTTGGTCTTTTCTTTCTCATACTAATCACATGAGCTAAGTGAGCTCCACACCTATTTCTAATCATTTTTTGAGCCTTCATCATGGAAATGACTTGGGATGGCTGTGGAAATTTCTCACTTTCAACTGCTATCTCATCTCGTTTTGGGGTCTTAATAATCAATTTCTTAGACTGACAATTTACTATTGCCTCATGTCAAAAAAGCCAATCCATGCCCAGAATAACATCAAACATATGGAAAGACAACTTAATCAAGTCTATAAGAAACTTTATTCAGTGTACAATTAATGGACAACCTTTAAACACCAGGTCCACAATCACAATGTGACCTAGAGGATTCATGACTTAAATCTCATATTCTAAGTTTCCTATTATCATACTATGTTGGCTAGGTATTCTTGTGCAAATATATGAGTGTGTAGATCTTGGATATATTAAAGCAGATAAACATAAGCCATGGAGAGAGAATGTAATTATGATAACATCAGTGGCCTCATGATCCTCTCGTGTCCTCATGGCATAAGCTCTCACCGGATTCCCACTCAGTCCTGGTCTATTGACCATCTCTAATGCAGTCTAGCTAGGTCCTGACCGAGGCTATTGGTTTTTCTATCCACTCTGCACTGATGCTAATCCAACCGTTTGTGTAGGCACTGTACTACCCAACAAAAAACAATCCCTCCTCAAATGATCTTTGGATCAACATCTGTAACAAGCCTTGGTGGCTACCCAACATTTACCCCAATGGATTTTATGACATTTCTCATATACTGGTGCAACTCCTCTCGAGTTCTACAAGTGTGAACTGGCAACTGCAGAAGTAGCTTTGGGGAATGGTTCTCTCCTATAGAAATTAGGCTATGAAAAGCCTTAGATATTTCTTTTAAACTGTGATTGCTCAGAGAAAAAATGACACTTTTTGCTTGAAGGCTATGCCATGCTAGTTGATGGTTTCTTGGAAGACTCATTTGTATTCTTCATTTTTTCTTCTCAACACCGATGGCTGCGGATACCGACTTCGCGAAGTCTTCAATTTGAAGAGCTTTAACCTAATAGCTAATATCCTCACATAAACCACCCTCGAGCTGGTGGCATTGATCCATCTCATACTCTGTAACAGTGAGATTTCCCCAATGAAAATCTTGGAATTCCTTCTTCTTCTCATTCACATACACTCGTGGTGCATATTTCTTCTTAAATTCTACCACAAAGAAGATCTATGTCGATGGTTGTGGTGTATGTCGCTTCAACAGAGTTGTCTTCCACCAATCATATGCATGATCTTGAAGTAAAAAAACTGCATAACTCACCTTGTACTCATCGGCACGCTTTATCTCTTCAAAGACTCTCTCATTCTTCTCTAACCAAAACTTAGTAGCTGCTGGATCATCCTACACTTACTAGCAAAATCGATAGCCCTATATTTTCTGAGCTTATCTATTTGTACCCATAGTCTTAGTGGTGGAATTGGAGGTGGTACTAACTGTGGAGCTACCTATGGTATATTTTGTATACCATAAATGGTATCTAGCCCAACTCAGCCTGTCCGACGGTGTGCTGTGAAGGAACTAGAACAACACTTGAAACATGTATGCTAGCAACACTAGACTAATCCTAAGACAATCATTGCTTGGACTATTGCTTTCTGCAACATCATGAGGATCTACCTCATCACCTTCCATAACCTCTCACTTACACCTATAAGTTGATAAAGAAGTAGCCCATGTCAGAGTCAGATGAGACACAATAAATGCATGATTAAAAACAAACCCCTATACCCCATTTAGGTTTAGAAGTGCCTAAAGCTAAACTCTGATACCAATAAATGTAACACTCGCCAACACAGCTAGAAAAACCCTCACCAATTGTATCGATGAGCTACAGTATTGTTTTATGAAAAACTCATTAAATTAAAAATTTTACATTTAAGAGATGTTTAAAACATTATGATGCAGTTTAAGGCATAAAAATCCATCATAATATTAAAATCTCAATCCATTGATCAATATCATAGCATATAACATATGTTTTTGGCTTCTCTAGCCTTATAATACAAAAATCCATTATGAAATACCATTTACATGTTTTTAAACATCAAATACATGCAAAATATGATTCAAAACTCCCATAACAGAAACAAAAATACATAAATGCCATGTATGATAACACACCCTAAACTGGGTCCACTTTGATTGATCTCTGGTGGCTTGCGACTCTTTTAGTCAACTCCTATCTACCGCCTCCGAACCTACATGCAGGAAACCCATACGCTATATGTGCACAAAAAAAATTATACATTTAAACAATGTCATACAATTTCATGCCATTCACCTCATGATCATTCCTAAAATCATATATTCTAGTCATTTCATGCTTTAATAACATAGTAACATGTTTATCTTTCCATAGACATACTATAATAATAATCCATGTATATCATACACATAAACATATATTACATTTTCAAATAACATATCATTTTACTTGATATTAGCATGTCATTGCGCATTTTTATAATACCATAATTTCCTTTTTATATTCATTTAACTTTATATATATATATTGCACGAGACTCTCTAAGCTTGACTATTTGGATGTGGGATATGAGATAGAGTGGTTCACAATCTAAGCTTAAACCACTTGATTTCTAAAATTCAATTCACAAATAAATTTTATTATACTTATATTTTTTTTCTCTCAAATAAATATTTTTCACTCATTTCATGCCTTATAATGTTTTCAAAAATTCACAATTTAACATTATCATTCATAATATATTTTCAACCTTTAGCACATTTACTAAAAGAATTTATTAGAATTATTCTCATCAAATATATTAATTATGAAAAATTTATTAATTACTTTTCTAACTTTTACAATAGAATTTTGCACAAACTTTTTTCTTCTCGTCATTGCATACTTGTGTCTGCTAGTTCTTTCCCTTTATCTCTTGCTGGAGTATGTCCCAACATTGCGCCTGATAGTAAATAAATTTTTAATTAATTATCGAGCTACCAAAAATTATAAAATCAAGTAAAATTAAAATATCTCAACTAATCCCCGCTCTCATAGATATTAAAATACTATAATGAAAATTTTTCTCATAAAAAACTATTTTTCTCAATTTTTTCATTTTTCTCCAAATTTTCATTTCCTACTCATAAATTCCCATTAAATCAATAAATGCTCCAAATATTCTAAGTAAATTTCTATAATTACATCAACCTATATTATTTCATATTTCATCACCAATTTTACTAAAATAGTATTTAATAATTTACAATAAATTTTTTCAATAATTCAGCTAAAAATCTAAAAATTCACCAAATTTTCTATCAAATATTTTATGTACTCCAAGAATTTTGGTTAAATTTATTTGTGAGATAATTCTAGAATTATGACATTTGTCTTATATAATCCAATTAAAAATAATTAATCTCCATTAACTCTTAATCCTCACTTCTATTGGTTAATTAGAGATTAATTAGGTGTTAGTTAAGACAATTGGCCCAATCAAAAATTAATTAGGATTGACTTCCCTACTAATTCCACCAATTACAATTTTTTTTCAAATTAATTCATGATTAAATTCAATTCTCTAAAATCCAACCTCCAAACAACTTAATTTCATCAAATTAAATATACCAAAAATTATAAAATAATTTTCTGTTCAAAACCGGTTTTTTGATTTCGCGAAACAACCACTAGTGCGAAAAATTGCATCTTACTTTTTAAATATTTTTCTTAATTTGGTGCATAAAAATTCATCTATCGTTTGATTTCTAAATTATCAATTTTAAAAATATTAGAATTCAATTTGATCCCATCGGCACCAATGTGATCATGAATACATATCTCTAACTCTCAGTCAAAAAATCGGACTATAAATCCATACCGGAGATAATATTTCTACAAATCAGAGCCTTTAACCTTAAAATATCACCTTATAACTCCACCTATGACCTTGAAATAATATTTTCTACACTTTATTATGCTTAACTCAAATTTTCATAGTTGGATGAAAAAATTCAAATTTCGGCCTGGTCTGTTGCCTCGATTTGTATGCATGATATGAAATCACAACGTCTCATCAAATCAGCTCAATATTTATATTAAGTATCATATAATCATATTAAAATAAATTTTTCATATTTATTTGTGTAACACCCACTAATTAGACTTTAATTTGAATAAGTATGTGGTATAAATAGGAAAAATATGATAGATAATAGAGATTA
This sequence comes from Triadica sebifera, assembly GCA_023653625.1. Classification (NCBI taxonomy): domain Eukaryota; kingdom Viridiplantae; phylum Streptophyta; class Magnoliopsida; order Malpighiales; family Euphorbiaceae; genus Triadica; species Triadica sebifera. The sequence goes on along the minus strand of CM042899.1, from coordinate 7,409,625 downwards.
AAATAGATGGAATAAATGATTAAATTAAAAATTAAAATAAATTAAATTGATAGTCATGATGAATTTGAATAAATTAGACTACATAATTAAATTGTAGTTTTGGTAAAATAAAATTAAAGATATAATAATAATAATAATAATAATAATAATAATAATAATAAATTAAAAAAATAAAAAGAAAAAAAGTAAAGTGAACAGTAAAATCGTTAGTAGAAAAAAAAAAGACAAAAAACGGGAAATAGGGGCTGAAGTCTTTCTTTTGGTCATTTCTTCCAACTTCATCTCTTTTCTCCTTCTTCTTCATCATTCCTTTTCCTTTCTTCATATCACAGATCAAATTATTCATCATCTTCTTCAAGATTTGCATCAAAAATTAGTCCAAATAAATCTGATCTGGGTAAGATATATTTTTCCCATGATTATTGTGTTATTAGAACTCTTTAGGTTATGTTTTTACTGGATATTGCACTCTATTTTTGATTATCTTGTGAATTGAATTTGGGGATATATTAAACATAAAAGTTGTTCATCTATGTCTTTTGTATCGTTCTGCCAAATTTTACTGAATGAATTTGAGTATAAGAAGAGATATGATTATTGGGGTGAAACTATTCAGAGAGACGTATAAACTAAATAACCTACGGTTTTTGTAAACATTGATCATCTTAGTGGCTTAATCTAAGGTTTTGTAAAACTTAAAAGTTGTAGGTATATATGTTATGGAGGTCTCTACAAACTTTCGTATAAATTGCTCCTGTGTAGGTTGAGTTACTTTGAAATGAACTATGACTGTTCCTTGATTGAGCTGGTTTCATATACCTGTGCAGTTATAGTAATTTCGTCCTTATATTTCACCTATTTTTAGATCGAATTAGCCAAAGTTCAAAAAATAACTGTTTTACTCCTATGTCTTCTCTAAATATTTGAAAGTCTCACCTTAAAAGCTCATGTATTGTGTGAGTTACGATCTGAACAATTAAACTGGTCGGGTTGATACTCTATGTTGAACCAGTTATATATCCTCCAATATTTGAGAACCTTAGAGACCAAATCTGGAAATGAGTTAAACATGAAAAATGTTACAAATTAACTTATATAACTTTATAAAACTATTCAAAATAATTGAAGTTACACATTGAAAGCTATGAATTTTTGAATTGGGTACCTTGAAAATTCCTAAGGGCAGAAAATAGGGCAATATTTAAAATTATACCAAAACTTATGTAAAGGTTCAAAAATTCTGAAATTTTATTATATTTTAGTTTTACATGTTATATTTAATCAAGATCAAGAATCATATAAATTGGATAAGTGTAGAAAAAGTTATTGATCTAACAGCCCTTAGAGGTCTTATTCTAGCTTAAAAGAAATTGTAGTTATTTATTTAAATTATATTAAGAATAAATATTTTATCAAGGTATAAATTAATTATATATATTTTTTTTAAATTAGGATTTCAACAAGAAGAATACCAACAAAAGTGAACAAGCTCTGAGCTTATATTTTGGAAAAGAAAAACCATATTGAGGTTTGTAAATATATGTATTCTAGTTTGCCTTTATGCATGAATGTGTATGCAAGACATAAATTATATGTCATAATGATGAAATTATATATTATGACATGTTTTAAAATTATGGAAATGTTATTAATTGTTAACTTAATATTATACTAATATTTGGTAAAATATCATGCTACTACATGATATTGAAATAAATTATGAATATATGATTATGTTAATATGAAATGAATATTTGTCACAAAAACAAGTAATTAATGTTAATAATTGCCCATTTCTCTACCTAAGGATTGACATAGGATAGATGGTGCACCATTAGGGGAAAGTTTTGGTACTGATATTGATATGATTTAAGGACAGGATGGTTATAGCTCCGAGAGCGCCCCTGATCCTAATTACACATAGATAAATGATTATACTAGGTTAAGGTGGCTAAAGCTCCGCGAGCGCCCTTGACTTGAGATTATAGCGAGTATGGTGGCTTAAGCTCTGCGAGAACCCCTATTTCACACCCCGTATTCAGATAGTCCGGAAACAAAATTTTGGGCTAATAATTAATAGAATAAAATATGAAATTTAATTAATTAATGTAAGTAACAAAGTGTAAGATGGTTACATGAGGTGGTGCAAATTTAATTATTGAATAATGTTATTTTTTTTATTTTTTTATGTTATGTATTTATTTATTTTATATGACAAATATGCAATAAAATTTGATATGCCATGATTTTATTTGAGACATGCATTTGTGTGATTGTTTGGGGAAAACTTTAATACTTATATGTACCACTAAGCTAGAGATAGCTTAGCGTGGGTTCTTCTCACGCATGAATTGAAGTTGTAGATAGTAGATAGTGGAGTTGATCAAGAAGAAGTCCAAGCCCATATCAGCTGAGACATAAGAAGCATAATTAGAGGGTTTGTTATCTATTATTATTATTATTATTATTATTATTATTATTATTATTATTATATATATATATTAGTTTGACTATGTATATGGTGTGGTAGACATGTCTCATATATTAATATTGTGTATGTAAATAATTATGTAACATAATCGGGTGCCATATGTGTATACAATATAAGGGTATATATATTGTTAATTAGAACAACTTGCCTAAACTAATATAAATAAATAGATTAAGTTATTTAAAATGAAAAAAAAAATTCAATTCGAGCAGATTATCGAGTTAAGCTTGTGGCATCCTTCTTAGATATGTGAGATTATTCCTAATATATAAGTGGGGCACCACATTTAGTGGTACCAGAGCAGGTTTAGGCGTTTCTAGGCCTAGGTGTGAAATGAGATATTAGGTTTAAATATACATGTGTCTCATATAATTCTGATGTGGGCTTTCTTCTTGGAAACTTTTAGGATTGTAGGAAGATGTCTTGGGAAGAACGGGATATGGCTGAGGCTTGAGAGTACTGGCTCTCCTGATACTAGGACTCCTTATCAACCTAGTGCAGCGAGCGTGCAAAGGCAAAATGCTGCTCCAAATCCCCCACCTCATGCAGCAGAACAAATTGACCCTGGTCAAAATCCATTTATGCAACAGATGATTGGATTATTCGAACAGATGGTACGAGTCATTCCTCAGCCTACCCCAGTGCCACCACCTAGACCAAAAGTAAAAATTGATAAGATTCGTAAGTATGGGGCTTCGGATTTCTATGGTAAGAGAGATGAAGATCCAGCTGCAGCTGAGTATTGGTTGGAAAAGACTGAAATAATTTTTAAAGAGTTGCAAGTGGAATCAGATGACAAAGCTAGATTTGCTACTTCTCTACTCCAAGATAAGGCATATGATTGGTGGAAATCAGTTCTTACCAAGCCAGATATGGTGGAACTGGTCTCATGGGATTCCTTCCTCTCTGAATTTAAAGAACAATATATTCTATTGATCTATATTGATGAGAAAAAGAAAGAGTTCATGAATCTCAAGCAAGGTAAAATGTTAGTGACTGAGTATCAGAGGGATTTTACCAGACTGAGCAAGTATGCCTCTGAATTTGTTGCAAATAAAAGAGATAAATGTAGAAGATTTGAAGATGGCCTTAATGAAGAGGTTGGAGATATTGTGACTACTCTTCAGGATAACAATTTTTCTCAGTTAGTTTCTGCATCACTCAGCCTTGAAAAAAGGAAAAAGAGGAAAATAGAAGAATCTTATAAAAAGTCAGCTACTTCTGAGACTCAAATCACTAGGAAGAAGAGTCGTTTCTTTACTAGTCGTTCACTGAATTGAGGATAAAGAAAAAGTTTTAGCTATTCACAAACAGGGTCTTTTAAGAGGGGGCCACCCTCTAAGGCACCTTCTACTACAGCCAGTTCACAACCTCAGGTTAGCAAGGAAGCTATATCGGTATGTAACATTTGCAATAGGAACTGTTGCCCAGATATTAAGCCAAGAAGGGAGGTTGAATTGGAGTTTTTTAAAAAATTAAACTTTAAAATGTGGAAATAAAAAATTAATTTTAGGAGGGACAGAGAAATTTGACACAAGGATATTTATAGAGGTTCAGGTGTTAATAAACCATACTCCTCTCCCCAATCGCAATTGGGAGTTTTACTAACACACTAAGTGTTACAATGGAGTTTTACAAGCTCACTCCCAACTATGGTGTTTCTCACAATGGCTCACACCTAACCCAGAAATCTCTTGTGTTTTAATAGCTCACATAATAACCAATTCCTTGTGTTTTACAGGCTCACACAAACAATCTTTTATATTGTGTTTTATAGGCTCACACAAACAACCTTTTATCTTGTGTTTTACAGGCTCACACAAATAACCCTTACAAGTGTTCTACTCTTAACCCAGAAATACCTAAGACTCACTTGAGTAATAAATGATTACAGAGAGAAACACTCACAAATATTTTTTGCTCAATAAATGATGAGCAAAAAGATTTTTGCAGAGAATAGATATTGGTTCTCAAAGTATTGAAAGTACAAATAGCTTATAATTAGATTTTGATTCAAAGTATTTGCTATCCTTTTCTCTGAGTGCATAAATGACTTGCATTTATACTCCCTTGGATGATTATAGCCGTTGGGGTGCATTTAATATGAAACTAGCCGTTGTACCAACCAAATAATCGCGCCTGACATTTTCTCTTTCATCATTCACGGGCGTGACTATGTTTGTCACGGGTGTGACTGTTCTTCCCAAGTCATGACTGAAGTGGTAACCTTGGTCATGAGGCTCTCTGGAAAATTTTGAAACATTGGGTCACGGGCGTGACATATATATTCACGGGCGTGAAAAACTTCCCAGCCGTGATCCAAGTGGTGACTTTGATCGTGAAGCTCTCTAGATGAAAATTTCATGAAACTTCACGGGCGTGACATTTAATTCACGGGCGTGAATTAAATGTACATTTCATGGTTTGTGTCTTCCTTCATGGAAGTGAACTTCAAATGTTGGTTTTGGTAACGATTAGCTCTTTCACTGGCGTTACACTTAGGGTCACAGGCATGAACATGTTACTTCCTTAATTTTGTCTTCCAAGGATTATTCTTCCATTTTCCACTTTTGCTATTTTATTCGATACCCTGTTTAATAAACTTAGAAAACAAGTATGTTAAATACAATATTGCTATTTTATTTGTTATCATAAAAATGACGAAAATACCCCTCAAGGTTTAACAATCTCCCCCTTTTTGGTGGTGACAAATAATCTAGCAATATGTGCTTTGGAGAGGTCTCCCGGTCACCCTGTTCAATTTTCTATAGTCTATGCACAACTTCATAAACCCTTTTTTTCTTCTTAATGAATAACACTGGTGCACCCCATGGAGATACACTCGATCTAGTGAAGCCTTTATCTAACAGTTCCAGTAACTGTGCCTTTAATTCTTTCATCTCTAATGGAGCCATGTGATATGGTACCACTGATATAGGAGTTATACTCGGAGTAAGCCCAATTGAAAACTCTATCTTTCTTTCCTAAGGTAGCCTTGGTAACTCATCTAGAAACACATCTGGAAACTCTTCCACTATCAAAATATCGCTAAGATATGGGTTCTCCCTTCTACTGTCAATCACGTGAACCAAATAGGCCTTACATCCCTTTTTGATCATCTTCTGTGTTTTCATCATAGAGATGATCCTCATTTGTTGTGAGCATCTCTCCCCCTGAACAAGCACTGCCTCATCTTTCGACACTCTCAATTCAATTATCTTCATTTTACAGTCCACTATTGCACCCTACCGAGAGAGCCAATCCATATCCAAGATATCATCATACTCATGAAAGGTCAACTCAATCAAGTCTGTCGTGAACTCTTTCCCTTGAACCATAATCAGACAATTCTTATACACTAGGTTTACCACTGTGTTATATCCTAAAGGGCTAGTAATCTCTATCTCCTAATTTAATCTCTCTGTTAACATGTTATACTACTTAGCTATATTGGTACATATATAAGAATATATGCAACTTGGATATATCAAAGAAATTAAAACTAAGTCAAAGATAAGAAATGTACCAACAACCACATCTGATGCACTCGGATCCTCTCTAGCCTTCATAGCATAGGCCCTCGCTGATGCACTACTTGGTCCTGGCCTATTCACTGTCTCTAATATGGCCAGTCTAGATCCACTTCTATCTAAACTAGCCTGTCCCTGTCCCCTAGTATGTGTCGGCACTGAACTCTGAGTTTGAGTGGGAGTCTCACCCATCCGTAAAGGACAATCTCTCTTGCAGTGGTCTTGAGATCCACATCAGTAGGAAGACATGGTGCATCTCCAACACTCTCCTCTATGGATCCTCCCACACATTGTACACTGGGGTACTACCTCTCTCTGTGTTTGAGCCTGACTATTGACAACCGTAGAAATAACTCATGATGATGGTGCCTATCTGGTGTACCTTGACTGACCCCGACCCTATCCCTGCCCTCTAGACTGGAAGGGTCCAGAATTGGTGCAAGCCTTTTTGCTTGATGACTGTGTGATAGTGTAAGCTGACCCTCTGAAGTCTCTCCTAGATGAATCCTTTATTTTCTTTAGCTTTACCATTTTCTCTATTGTAATAAAAGAAGATACCAACCTTGAGAAGTCTTTAAACTGTTATGAGATCACATGGAACCCGATCTCATCTCTCAGATATTCCTCAAATCGGCGACATTTATCCACCTCATCCCTAATGATACCAATCGCATACCTACTCAATCGAGTAAAACCTCTCTCATACTCGGTCAGTGTCATGTTTCCTTATCACAAGTTCATAAACTTTTATTGTTTCTTATCCGCATATGCCCTCGACACATACTGTTTCTTGAACTCAGCGATAAAGGAATCCCAAGTAATCAGCTCTAAAATCTATAACTTCTACAAAACTGACTTCCACCAATCATAGGCATGCTCTTGGAGAAGTGAAACAACATACCTAACCTTGTACTCCTGGGCACAATCTAGCTCCTCGAAGACCCTCTCGCTCCTCTCTAACTAGAACTTAGCAATTGCTGGATCATCCTCAATACTGCCTATGAAGTCCATAGCTCCATACTTTCTTAACCTGTTATTCTAAACCCTACATCTTGGTGGCAACTAAGGAGGTGGTGGAGGTGGCGACGGTGGAGGAGGTGGTTGTGTCATAGCCTGTACTAACTACTGTAGTAGAAGCAACAAGATTCTACATCAGAGGATTTTGTGCCTGATTCACCTTGACTAGCCATCGACTACTGTAAATGAGGTGTGTCAGTCGACCCTTGCACATTAGTTTGGCTCGGCTGATTCTAAGCATTAACATTTGGAGGACTATTACTCTTGGCTACATCATGCGGTTCGATCTCTATACTTACTCTTTAGCCTACACATCAACAGAAAATAGCCTACATCAGAGTCATATATGATAGCACTTGCACACGTGATACACCCATCCCACCTAAGTTCAGAACTGCCTAAATCTAGGGTCTGATACCACTAAATGTAACACCCTTCGATATAATTAAGAATAATTCCAATTATATCAAAAGATGTTACAATACACATGAGTTAAAATATGACAATTTAAAACTTTTATGCACCATGGCCAAGATGACTTAAATAAAATAAAACATCATGAAAAACATGATAAAAACAAAGTTAAATACATAAATCAAACGGGCAGTACTAGCCCAAAATTTATACAAAATGAGTAGTTATAAAACTACATGTCTTTGAAATATATGTAAAACTATAACTACCCAACCCACAAGAAAACAACCAAAAATACAACAGTTTATCACCCACCCCAAATGTATCATTGGCTCTGATCATTGGGCGTCCTCCTCTATCAATCCTCCCCTAAGCTCCAAACCTGCGAATGAAAAATTCATATGCTAAGCAACTCGTGCCTAGTGGTACATAACAATGTGCAAGGCATGCAACAAAATATATATAATATGCATGATATACTCACCGAGCTACTACAACAAATTACCTCGAAGTCCACACATGCACTAACTCACATACTACATGACATGCCATCAGAATTTTATATATAAATATAATACACACCACTACATGGTATATCAAACAATCACCTAGTATCATACAAGTATTTAACACATATAATGTAATTAATTATCTTACATTTGCCCAATTTACTCATAACTAGACAAAAATGGATACGAGTACTATAAAGCTCTCGTTCGAGCTAAAAATAACCCACCGAGGAAGCTCTCATTGCTTACCTCTAGGACTTCAAGTATAACCCACCGAAGAAGCTCTCATTGCTAACTTATGGGCCTTCAAATATAACCCACTAAGGAAGCTATCATTGCTAACCTCTGGACCTTTAAATATAATCCATCGAGAAAGCTCTCATTGCTAACCTCTAGTCCTTCAAATATATCAACCGAAAAGAAATGAGTGCACAGAACAGCTAAGAGGGAAGCCCATCTATCTAGACCCCGAACCTTCTAAGTATCTCATTAATCATCAAAATATCTCAATCAAGACAAATATATGTCACCCCGCACCGATCTCCCCCTTAATGGCATGTCAGATCTAGTCCTAATTAGAGTATTGGTCTTAGAATTTCAACATGTGTACCATGCATATTTTCATATTATCCATTTTCCATATTTTATATAAATACCATGATTTCCACAATCATTTCCACAATATATAATTTCCATACAACTGCACCTCACAATGAATCAGTCTTGATTCATAAACAAACATATAAGTTTTTCAACATAAATAGCTTCACGACCGTGAATAACCATTCACGATCGTGAATCACTACTTAACGAGTTGTCTCCCTGTAAGCCAAGTCATGATTCAACCTGTGAATCAGCACACATTTATGGTCGTGATTGCCCTTTCATGGGTGTGAACCCACCCATGAAGTTGCTCGTAAATGGGTCTACTTCAGCAACAAAAAAACATTTTCATGACCTTTATGCCCGTGAACCAATTATTCACGGCCGTGAATCTGAAAATTTTTCTAGAAAATAGAGCATCACAACTTCATGTCATTCTTACATGCAATACTCTTTATGGTTGACCAACATCAACCACCCTATCAATATTCCAGCATGCCTTTAAGTTATCTATCAACATCATAAACTTCCTAACCATCAACATTAACCAGAATAACTCATCAAACATCTCAATCTAACCATATTCATACAAATTTCCATCATGCATCTCAACCCGCCATTTTATCATTTAACTACTCACTGATCATTTACATTATGTATTTAAAGTAAATAACATAGAAACATCAATTAATTGCCTTAAGTGTTGTTATGTATAAACCTTACACCTAGGATCAAGGTTAGCTAAAGCTTGAGCTCTTCAAGCTTGTCCTCTCTCTTGAGATGGACTTCTAGCTTCTCTCCCAAATCCTAGCAAGATGAAGAATGCTTTCATAGTCTCTGGAAAATGACCAAAATCTAGAAAAACTCAAAAACCTACTTTTTACCCCCAAGCTCACAAACTTCCTTTCTCGCTCTCCTCTCTCACTTTACTCTTTCAAAACTTGATCTTCAAAGCTTCATCAATGGAAGAAGATGGAGTCTAGATGAAGAAAAAGATGCAGATGGCATGTTTGGTTGGTTAATAGGGAGTAGATAGCAGATTTAAATGAATAGTATGAAGAAAAATATGACTATCTCACCTGATCAGCCTGCCCAGGCTTCACGACTGTGACTCCTCTCTTATGGGTGTAAACCTCTCCTTCATAGTCATGAAGAAACTTGTCACAACTGCTAACTAAAATCTCAATATTCATGGTCGTGACAACCATTGTCACGGGCATGAAACAATAGATTTCAGCAACTCTTAAACTTTCAAAATTCCACTTAACCCTCAACTCTCACTAACCAAGAACATAACTTATAGGCCCTAATTATAGGTGTTACAGCTGTAACTTGGCGAATTGATCTACATTCGTGGAAGTGAAATGCCATTCACAGTTGTGACAACCATTCATGGGTGTGAATGTCCTCTCTTCTCAAAATGATCCTACCATGTTTAAAACTATGTCATTCTGAACCATAGCATGACTTTCACGAGCGTGAATAACCATTCATTAGTGTGAAAGCTTTCCTTTTCAAAAAACTAAACTTTAAACTTTACCACACCTTAACCCCATCCTTTTTCTCGCTATACACATAACTCATAGGCCCTACTTTATGGGCGTTACATAACATGTATTAAGAGTGTATAAGTGGTATATAAGTGATTATGAATTTTGGGACATGAAAGTAGTTAAAAAGACATGAGAAAGTGAGGTTTCACAGGGTTCACACCCATGACAAGAAGCCTTTCGATCGTGAACATCACGAGATGGAAATTTTTGAAGCTTAACAGTTTCATAGCCTTGAAAGGCATAGTCACTCTTGTGAAGCTCTATAATTTAAATTGAGTAGTTTTGTATTTTATCAAACACATGAATTCCACACTAGAAACCCTAGCCACTGGAGTGTTAATCATCATAAGTAATATCCCTTCAGTTCTCATCCCATATTTAACATTAACAACACCAAAACCCTTATCAATAACAAGATTTAATTGTGAAAATAAAAAAAAATTGAGTTATTCCATTGAGGCCAAAATTGGGGTGAAAGGATAAGGTAAATTTTTAACCTTAACTAACATTTGATTCTTCAAAGTGTAGGTAAGTAATTACGATATCCTTAGTTCCTTCATAATTTTAATTCTATTTTATATAAGGAATAGTGAGTAAGGGCCTTTGTTGATAGATTAAGTTAAGGTTTGGTTAGTTAATGACATTATGGATATATTATATGGAAATAAGCAGTAATGAGGTTCTGATATTGTGTTAAGAGATGAAAAGGAAGGTAGAAAAACCCACCAAGGGTTTAGGCACACTAAAAAGGTTGATTATTGAAGCTCCAATTCATGTTTGTACATATATGCATCTAAATTCAAATTATGGTATACTTGTATGATGAATTGTGCAATTGGCATATTCGTTGTCATAAATGGGTATATTAGATGCTAGAAATGAGTTTATGTAATTGTTAAACTTAGCATGCATAAGGAATAAAGATAATTGAGGCTTATTGTTGTTATGGTTTGACAATTGAAGTAATAAATCTAGTTTGATTGGTTAAATGTTGTAATATGCATGTTTATTGATGTAATATGTTGAAAAATATTGATAGAAATGGCTAATATTGGTTAGCCTTAGAGCCATTATGTGTGGTGTGCGTTAGCCTTATTTTGGTACTGAAAATACTGCATAATCTAGATTCACAATTGTGACATGATGTTCACACCCATGAATGATGGCACAAAAGTGAATAGATTCATTCATGACATGGTTCATGGATTGAGTCATGGGTAGACAATCCGTGAAGGGTGTCTTCACAGCTGAGAATGATTAATCACACCTACAAAGACCTAAAATATAATTTATATGTTGATTTTTATGACAAAATAGCATGAAATTTGTATGCACACACATATTACATGATGAGATATGATTGTATATAGTATGATTATATGAACATGGTTATGAATATGCTCTAGATCACAAATTTGTATGCAGATAACATGTGGAAAACATGAAAATGATTATGAAATGAAATGGATAAACAAGTTAATGAATTTTAAATGTCCATTCTCTATATGAGGACTAGCATAAGATATATGGCTTACCATTGAGAGGGTTACGGTACCATTTAATATGTTACTTACTCAATCAGAATAGTTTAAGCTCGGGTGATAGCGCTCTTGATTTGAGAAGCTTGATTGAGAATATCCATATAAAGGATAGGGTGGCTTAAGCTCGTGTGAGAGCGCATTTGTTCTTGTTACTTTATTATACTCAATCAATATGGCTTAAATTTTGTTGAGAGCGCTCTTAACTTGAGAAGCTTGATTGAACACTTTACAAACAAATACAGATAATGAGTAGGGTGGCTTAAACTTCGGCTGAGAACGCTTCTATTTCACAATCTGCATTCAGGTAGTTTAGATCTAGAGTATTGGGCAATACAAACAAGAAAAAAGGATAAGTAAATCAGATATATAAAAAATCAGTTATTAGCTATAAAATATAAAAAGGAAAACTAGTAACCAACTATGAAAGTAGAAACAAATGTGGAAACCCATTGTCAGGTATATGGAATAAGGAAATAGAAATTTGTATTAAATGGATATGGATACATGGATTTATCTTTGTGAATTATGGTATATGTATGTGATAAACCAATAAACCAGGTATGCAATAGTTTATAATATTATTTGATGGCATGATCACATGCATAAGGTATATACAAAGTTTGTATGTTATGACTTATACGTTATGACGATGTATAATTCCTTGTTAAAATTTTTATGTCTATGTATATCATTAAACTTTCAGTAGCTTAACATGTGAATTTTCTTATATGTAGGTTTGAATCCAATAGATAACTAAATTAACATGAAGAGGAGTCAAAACCCGTTAAAATGAGCTCATACTTGGGTTGGTGTTATTATTTCATTCATATTCATTTTGTTTCAGATTCATGACATAAGATTGGAATAATTTATTTTGTTCTTGTTTTTATTAATAAGAATATGTAATTGATTTGGTTATTTTAAACAATGATTGTTTTGTAATAAAAGGGCAAGTGTATGCTAAAACACAATATCTTCAGAATATGGATTTAGTTTTTAATTCAAACATAATATTTGGTTTATGTAATATGATATATGGATGTTTTAGTTATGTATTTTATACAACTATGAGTAAGATATAGACGAGATTTATAAGATGGGTAAAATTATGAAATGGACTAGGTTTTATAAGGATCCAATTAGATTACATCGGCCTATATAGTGATGTTATTTCCTACTATATGGGATAGGTGTTATATTCAAAATGATGTGACAGCTCAATGGGACAGTTGTAGCAAGTCTCAAAAAAACCATTGCCTCAAATCTTGAGAATTGTCAAAAATTAAAAATTAAAAATGTGGATCAGACAATCAAGATATGACTCTGAATCTACAATGTTAATTTGCAGGAGTCAAAGCACTAATCGATTTTGGCTAATATAAAACTTGCAACAAGCAACATTGGAATATATCAATTTAACATGATCTGATTTGATACATCAAACACGAGTAAAGACATTTGACTAGATCGGACCCTTTTGGGAGGGGAGACAATTGATAACCATGTAAAATGTAACTTGGGCCTTGATCCATAAACCAACCCAATAAAAGGAGCATGATCCAATTGGAGGAAAATAAATTGCAGAGTCCTCCTTAAACCCTACTAGACACATGCTTATCCAGATTAGGGATGTTAACCTTGGAAACGCATCAATTTGATCAGAGTAATTTTGAAAACTTTATGTTCTCATAAGGAGTCTTAATGTCCAAGAATACACTCAAAACAGACAATTTATGCCCTACAACAAAGGCATTTACATGGTTGAGGCAAGATTATATTCTTTTTTTTTAATATTTTTTTTACACTTTTTGCTTATTTCCATGTTACTGACTTAAGCATTAAAGTCTCTTCTGCTACTTATCATTTGCCAGTTATTGCACACCCGATCATAGTAGATCCTTTTTTCGAATGTATTATTGAATTGGTAAAAAAAATTGATATATGAATATCATTAGATTAGAAAATTATGTTTTACTATACGAGTTTTTTTTTTTTCTAATAAAGTATTTAGATTATATATATGTAATTTCATTAAGCGCTTTTCTTTATTCAAAACTATAGTCAAGGCTAAATTCTTAATAAAAATTTTTAGAAAAAAGCTGAAAAATAATATCCTTATCTTCTAGCAATAGCTTTTTATTTCTAAAAAAAATCACAAGTCAGAATGAAATAAAGGAAAAGATATTTTTTTGAAAAAAAATTAATTTAGCAACCGAACAATGGCTTCTTTTCTAGACGTGATTTAGTAATTTATTTGTAAACCGTAAATTAAGTTCTCATTGCTCGTCCTTCATTCCAGGGCTGGAAATTGTACCTACACTTTATTGAAAAATGAATTTAGTGGAGTTGATTTGGATTGAGTAATGCCCCAATCCTATTGTTGAACTACTTTCTAGTGATGAATCAATGAATGCAATTAGCTATTTTATATCACAAAAAAAAAAGATAAAAAAATTATTAATTAGTGTCAATTAATTTCCATCAATAAATGGATCAAAGCTTAAAAAAAGAGATTAAGTAAGAGTAAATTTAATGCCTTAAATTAACAATACACTGGAAATGATTAAAGGTGAAAGGGAATATGTAATTAATAGAGATTAGAATTCAATTTTCTAACAACGAAGGTATTTTTGACTTTTTACACCTTATGAAATGACTATAGTACCTAGTTTGGATGGATTGTAAACAACCAGTTTTGGCATACCCTAAAACTATAGAGAGATAACTTGTAATAAAGAGAACCAATAATTCATTATTTTAAATAATTATAGAAGATATTGATATTAAATAACATTGTCTAAATCAAATATTTTAAAATATATACACAAATTTAGAAATATATCACATAAAAAAAGTCAAGTATGTTTAAATAGACAAAAAAATATTCTAAAAGGACGTTTGATTTAATTTTATGAAACAATTGATAGCTATTTGATGCCTAACCGCTGTTAAAGTAGTATTTGATAAAATATTTCAATCAATATTTCTTGTAATATTCTCAACTTTCTCCACATGCATTTCAACATGCATCTCATTTAAACATATTTATCTTACATATAATTACTTGAATACATGCATTCCAAGTGCATTTTTTGTTATCATATGTTCATCTAGCATATAAGTCACTTGAATACATGCATTTTTAGTTTGAACAAATTTATGACATATACTTACTATGCATCCAAATATTTTGTAATTGTATCAAGTTACACGTATCTGCTTATAACCTAAATGAGGATGATAATGCATTTGAAATAAATTGAATAAAATGACTAGATTGAATCGATAAAATTTGTATAGTTTGATGAATTAAATTAAAATAAAGAATTAAATTATATTTTTTTATATTAGTTAATGAAATCAATTATATATATATATATATATATATATATATATATATATATATATATATATATATATATATATATATATGGAAAAGAAGAAGATAATGATGATGATAAAAAGAAAAAGGAAAAGGAAAAGGAAGAGTCAAAGAAAACAAGTGGACTTATTTTTTGTTTTTTTAAGAAAAAAAGTCTTATTCCTTATCATATTTTTGCACCTACTCTCTATCTCATTTTTGTTCTTCCTTTTTCCATCACCATAACATCAATTTTTTTCCTTATTTCACTCAAGATTTACAGTAATTTCAGCCTTAGCAAGTTTGCTATTGGTAAGTAATAATTTCTCAAGGTACCAATCTTGATTCAGGCTGTTAGAACCTATGAATAATCAATAAGTTGTAGTACATTTTTGGTGACTATAAAAATTGATTTTCAAAAAATTTTAAACATAAAACTTATAGATCTATATCTTATATATATGTATTTAAAATTGTTTTGCAAGATTTGATATATTTGAAAAGAAATCATGCTTTGAGTGAGAATGATTCTGGTTAGAATTCCAGTAGATTATCCTTCAATTTTTGTTTATTTTTACTATTATAGAGGTCGAATTACATTTTTTTTATTTTTATTATTATAGAGGTCAAATTACATAAAATATAACATGAAAGTTGTAAATTTGTATATTATATACATATCTATAAAATGGATTAGTGAAATTCAATATTGATAAAATGATATATATGAATGAATCATGATTGTTCATTTGATTAAAGTTGTTTCCTTTGTACCTTTGTGACTCCAGAAATTTATCCTATTTTTAAAGCTATTTATACACAAAATTTACACAAATAGGAAATATAAAAGTTTTAATTTATGTCCTAACTAAATTCAAGTGAAATTCTTACCTTCATATGTAGTGTATTTTGTAAGTTATGCTAATAACAATGAAACTGGTCTACATGTCACTTATGTGGCTTACCAGTTACAAGTTTTCTATTATTGATGAGGTATAATTAGAAAATTTTGTAAACATAAAAAAAATATTTATTTGTGCTTAGCTAAGTGTTTGAAAAGTTTCACAATAATTAAGCATAGATGTTGTAAGATATAAATTATTAAAATTAGTATCTCAAATCTGCCTAAGGACAAGAACAAAGCAATATTTGAAATTCAACTAAAAATTATGTGATACTCCAAATATAATGAAATTTAAATATGTTATATCCTTATATGTTAACTTTAAGTAGAAATAAGAATCACATAAACTAGAAAGTATATAAGAAGTTATAGGTTGATCAGTAATCAGAGCACATTTTGTACCGCATATAAGTTCATACAAGTGTCATATGATGTTTTTATCATTACATATGAGGTATTGATGTATGTAAAATGAATTCATATATATTTAAGACCTTTACTGGTGGTAGAACAAAGGGAAAAACAAGGGTAAAGTGTGTTTAAGTGTTGCAAGAGGTAAGTATAGCATACAATTGAGAACTTTTCAATAAAATGTCAAGGTATGTAGTTATTATGTGTTTTATTAATTAATAGTGAATAATTAAGCTTTAACATGATTCTATGATAATTGGTTTGGATATATGCCTATTGATATGATATTTGGATGCACAAATTATGATGTTATCTTGATATGAGAAAATGATGTTAATGATCCATGTATATATATATATATATATCAGAGTTTTCAATAGTTACGACTCTATGGATAACCATGATAAATCTTAGTATTAAATAACATTAAATAATATTAATTGTTATAATATTAAATTATCATAATTATTGTAGAATTAATTAAGATCATTAGATTTTTTATTTAATGGTTGAAAAATAGTACCCATGGATGAGTAAATAATGTAGCAACTATTAAACATTACTCATATATATATACAAGATAATACATTAGAAATGGGTATCAGAAATGTGATGTTCGTATATATATGGAAAGAAAATATTAATTACATATTAAAATGTGCAAAGGTATTATGAGTATGATTTGCATTTCACTCCACTTAAAAAAAAGTTGTGACTAGTTACCCACGATTGCAAATCGCATGTTACATTAAAAATGATACATTTACATGACAAATAAAGAAAGCGTAAATAGCTCAAATGTTCACATGTTACATAGACGATCGCTAGTACAAAATCTAGCTAGTAATATTCATATGATTTACAAGAAAATGCCAAACAAAGGGCATTCCTATGTCTATGGAATTACAATTACATGGAAAATAGAACCCGAGGCAATCCATGCTAACTTAGTCACAACTAAATTAAGATGGAAACCTCATATGCATATGTGAATGCTTATTTATAAGTGTACATGTTCAAACATTGAATTACGCGTGATGAGCATATTTTTCCTTGTAGATATTTGCATATATATAACAATACTTATTTTATTTATTGTGATGTATATTAGCTTTTAATTGTGTATTATACTTGCTGAATAGCGTCCCATAAAAACGTAATTATGTTTCTAGGTAAAAAAGTTTATGAAGCCTAACTTGTAGATAAAAGCTAAAAGAGACTATGGATATAAGGTCATCTATAACTCCTCCAACCTCTCTCCTTGGGCATCCACTAAGATTACATGCATTTTGTTGGTCATATTGAATTGTTTGACCTATGATTATGTTTTGTATAATGAAGTTGAATGCTTAATGATGAACTATGTATATGGTGACTTGACAATGCATGCTATGTACATATTTTTTATATGATGTATGCTATACATATGATAAGGGTGTTATAATTCTAGCTCCAATTAGTTGTTGATTGAAAAAGCACAATTTTGGAGCTTTTTTCCATTAATTGGTAGCTGATTTGATTTGATTTTTTTATTTTGGTTATATTATACTTAAGATTTTTTATTAATTACAAAAGACTTACTTCCTCCAAATTAATTTTTCAATCAATAAATTATTTGTAATAATTAATTTTTTAATCAATAAATTATTTATAATTACAAACGTAAAAAATATTAAAAAATTGTTAAACTAGTAATATCGTTTATTTTTAAATGACAAAAATATATACTATATTTTTAATTACTATATATATCATTTAATATATTAAGCATAAATTATGATAAATTAATTGATTTTGCTTATAAATTATATATACACATTTGTTTAAAATTTTATTTATAATTGATTATATTTTATTATTTTAATTATAATAAATAATTATATCAAATTATTATTTTGTTTATTCATACATCATATGAAAATATATACTTTGAATAAAATAAATTATATCTCTATTGGTAATTTTACATTTTAACAGCAATAAATCAGTTAGTTTTACCAAATATTAATATCAATCGGCTATCAGTCATCAACCGCCAGTTATCAACTATTAACTACCAAATGCACTCAACAATTAATCAAACAGGGCCTAAATATTCACTTCTTTGGAAATCAAGCCCAAATGTTTTTGAAGGATTCATGATCTGATTGACTCATCCAGCCTCGAGGTCCAAACTAACTAACCTAGGTTATGATGTATGCGACAAATAGCGTAGTCAAGGTTGATCACCTTATTAGGACGGGCATGATTTTTGAGATCATAACTAGATTGTAATATTTCAAAAATAAAATATTGAGAAGTAAGTTACTATTTGTTTTTAAGAATAATGACTTACGAATAAAATAATTGTTTAAAATTGAACTGTGTGATACTAAAATGGCAAAAAAAAAGTCATTTGATCAATAAATGCAATCTTATTTATAGTGTGCCATGTGTGGGTCTCTTTTCCAATGAGAATATTATATTTACAAAATTTCCATTGTGATCACTATAATAGAGTTATTTTTATCAATTTTTATATCATGGACTCATATTCATGTCCATGTTGTATTATAGACTCAACATTTTTTATAAGTGCAAGAATAATTTTATTTATTTTTTATATATTTCAAAAAATAAAATCCTTTATCAATTAAATAAATGACACATGATATATCATGAATACAAGTTCATTATATAATTTGAGTTATCTTTGTATATTCGGCCTACTTTCACTTTTCATACTTTGAACACCTATCTGATGGGCCTAAGCCTCTTTGAGCCAACGTAAACACTAAATCTATATTCATAGGTCCTAAATAAGCCATGAATTACATTATGGATTTGTGTCCATAACATATTGTATGTTTTTATTTAAATGATAAAAGATTTTATTTTTTAAAATATTATAAAAAAAAAAGGCACATTGCACTTATGAAGTAGGTTGAATCCATAATGCAACATGAATTTGGGTCCATAATATCATAATTGTAAATAAGTTATCACTTTTGCGTATTTGATTTATACTTAAAAAGAAAGTGCATGATATACTTCAACATTATATATATATATATATATATATAAACTAATTTGCATTCATAAACTTATCAAGATAATTGATTGGAAAATATTAGCAGAAACAAAACTATTGGTCCATGATGGAATCAAGCAAAAAATAGACCATAAAAAAGTAGGTATACCCGAGTGTAGGGTGAGGAGAACTACTTCCACCACCAATTAGGAAGAGTAATAGAACCTGCAATATATACAGTCAGGAAATAAATAAACAAATAAGTTCATAGGAGTTCAACAAAATGCCTAATAAAAGGAAATTCTTGCCATCGTCATCATCTGATGACTTAACTCAGCTTCTGTTGCAGCTTTCACCATAATAATCTCATATGTTCTTATTACTGTTTGATAAAAAAACAACAATTAATGTATTATGTATATATTTACTATTACTTGAAACACACCTAGGAAATACTTGAAACGCAAATTGACAGTAGAATAAGATAGGGACAGATCTAGAATTTATCTTATGTGGTGTAATGCCCATTTTTGGGGTCTATAAGTTATGTTGGTGTTTAGTGACATCTGAGATTTTAAATGGAGTTTTAAGAGTTTTCATATTGCTAAAAACAATTGTTTCATGCCTGTGACAATGCGTGTCCCGACCGTGAATATCATATTCTAGTTAGCAGTTGCAATAAGATTTTCATGATCATGAAGAGTTTTTTCACGATCATGAAGGAGTAGTTCACACCCGTGAAATATGGGTCATGGCCATGAAGCATGGGCAATATGGGGAGGTGAGAGAGCCACGATTTCCAACTTACCATGTCCCTTTAAATCCGCTCCCATACTCTTTTAACTAACCTAACACGCCACATTTTCATCTCCTTCACCATCAAAAACTTTTTTCCTCCATAGTGGAAGCTTTGAAGATTAATTTTTGTGAGGGGTAAGTCAGAGAGAGGATTGAGAAAAGAAGTTGTGAGCTTATGGGTGAGATCTTAGTGTTAATATTTTCTGAGTTTTGATTCAATTCCAAAGGTTAAGGAAACGATTTTTTTTTTTTTTTTGCTGTTAGGAGCTAGAGGCAAAGGTGAGGATCCTCTAAGAGCTAGGCAAGCTTGGAGGGTTTAGGCTCCATTTTCAAAGGTTAGTATATATATGTATATTAATTCCAAATCTTATGTGTTTGCTATGTTTTATGTCATGAAATGAATGAAAAATGTGATAAAGAACATTACAGTGTCTTTGATTATGTATATACATGTTAGTCATAAGAAAAATATGTTATAATGGCATGAAATGAGTTAGGGAGATTATTATGTTCAAAAGGTATTTTAGCATAAAACGTATTATGAAAGCTCCATTTTATGATTAAGGCATGTTACTAGCATGAAATATTTCTAAATAATGATAGGAGTGATTGTCATTGGTCAATATTAGAGACCCTTGCATGATTGTGTTGATATGCTTTATTTTTGGGTCTGTAAAACCCAAAAATTCACACCCATGATATGGTTGTCACACTTGTAAATGATAAACAGAGGCAGGTTTCATGCCCGTGATAAGGTATGTCATGCCCATGAAACATGAACCCAGAAAATGTCTAGAACAGGCAAAAACTTTCGCAGCTTGGGTCACAGCTAAGGAAGTTGTGAATGCAAGGGTTCATGCTCGTGAACATATAGTCATGGTCGTGAACATTGAATTCCAAAATTTCTGTCTTAGCTTCACAGTTTGGCTCATGGGTGAAGGAGTACCCGTGAATGGTTTGTATGTTGTTTTTAAATTATGATTCTATGTGATGTTTTATTTAAACATATTATATAAAAAAGTATATAAGTATGGTAAATCACATGTGGATGATGTTTATGAGTCAACGTATCAATGGTAAATGCTTAATAGCAAGTATATGTGATAATGACAAATATGTGATATGATATTTATGTGTTGGTATGAGAAAGCATAAATGGTAGATGAAGCTAGTAATTAGCCTGTGTTTAAAAGGAAATGAAAATAAGGTCAAGACTTTAAAAAGCCCTTTTTTTTAATCTACGATTGTTAATGGGTAGATGGTATACCATTAAAGGGGTTTTGGTACTGTAGAATTTTTTTTATGAGGCCTTAGTAGTTGAAGCTCTAAGAGTGCTCTTGGACCTCAATTCCATATGATTATAAAGACAAGGTGACTAAAGCTTTAAGAGCACCATTGATCCATGTTGAACCTTGAGGGGTATTTCCATCATTTTGATGCTAACAAATAAAATAGCAATAATGTATTTAACATACTTGTTTTCTAAGTTTATTGAACAGGGTATGGAATATGATGCAAGAATGGAAGACTAACTTTAAAAGACAAAAATTGAAGAAAAAGCATGTTCACGTCAGTGACTGTTTATGTCATGCCCGTAATGTAGCTTAGCGCCAACTACCCAACATTTAAAGTTCACGACCATGAAGGATCATAACAACCGTGAATGATCATATCAGTCACGCCTGTGAAAGAAAGTCATGCCCGTGAAAAACATGTCAAATTTCTCCAAAGAGCTTAACGGCGAGAGTCACCACTTGGACCACGGCTTCAAAGGATGTTAACGCCCGTGATCAAACACTTCAAATTCCTCCAGAATTCTTCACGGCCAGAGTCACCACTTGAGTCACGACTTGGAAAAACATTCACGACCGTGACACACATATTCACTGTAACACCCCCTTACCCCACTTCTGTTCAGTAGGGCAAATGAGTATTACCCGTCAAACTGTTTTGTAAATTTAATGAAATGAAGTAACATTTTTTTTATGAAAATATTGCAAACACCGAAATAAAAATTATTACAAGAACAAATATTCAAAATTTTATTTATTTATAAAGTACATTAATTTACATTATAATTCATGTCTATAATTCATACTATGGGAAATAAAACCATAATTTAATTTAAAGAATTTTTTTATAAAATATACCAAAAAGAAACCTCAAATCTTTTTGCTGCTTCATTCCGGGTATCCTTCTTCTTGTGACAATGCTAATTTTTACAGCTACCCTTCTAAACCTGCGCGAGAGGAAACCACCCGTGCTAAACTAATAGCTTAGTGGTGCTTCAATGATAAAAATTTTACATACATATATATTTCTTCACATATTAATTAACCATTTAATAAGTAAGACATAAAATAAAGAATTATATACAATCAATAAATTTCAGCAAATACTCAATATTGAACAACTTGAATTCATATAACATTTATAAAAATCACGTACTTCGATTTTATTATTATTATTATTATTATTATTATTATTATTATTATTATTATTATTATTATTATTATTATTATTTTGTGCCCATAACACCTATAACCGAACTAACTAATAGGAATAACGGATTTGTCATTCCCGTCTTTCATAATATAGCGTCATGCGTTTTTATAATAATGTCATTACCGGCTTTTATTATATTGTCATTACCGGCTTAATAATTTTGCGTCGAGCGCATTTATAAATTGTTATTAGCGGCTTTCATATTTAGCACCGAGTGCCTAAATTCCCTGATTGGCATGCCAAACTATTCTCTATTCTAGTTGTAGTTTACGTGTTTTTGGCCTTAACTATTTTCATATTAATTCACTATATTTCAAAAATGATAATATTATTTAATTATCATAATTATGCTTATTTATTTTTGTTCTTTCTTTCCATTATTATTGAAATAAAATATCATACATAAATAATTTTTTAAATATTTATAGTTACCATCAAAGTAAATATTTGCATGGATTATTACATATAATTATAACCACACATGCAAAAAGCCCAATATTGTATGTTTTTACATATGGCAGATTTCAGACCTATTTTTGGGCTTCATTTTTAGCCCATTGATAATTTGAATTTGGAGCTCTGGTCTTCTAACAATTTTTATCCTATTGTCTTAGCTTTCATATGCATCAAAAATCACTTAAATCACAGTTTTCTATGAAAAGTTATGATCAATTCACTAATGCATCATCACAGAATTTTCTGGATAGATTCTAGGTTTAAACTTCATGTATTTTTCTGGGCATATCTAGATATAATTAGATGTTATAGTCTAAATAAAACTTAAAGCCCTGTGTCTTAGCTTTCATTTCCAATAAATAACATACAAAAAGGAGTTCTTTAACTCAAGTTATCATCAAAATAGACACGGTTGTTCCTGGAATTCTGTACCCCAGCCATCAATTGACATCAATCCATATTTCAACCACATTCATCATTTGCATTCATTTTAATACTAAAATTTCCAGAATTACAACTACATTCATATGTCTCAATTATTTCACACCATTTGGTCCCATTTCCATATATAATATCAAAATTCACAACAAATCACATAACATCTTAAAAACACAAACATAACAAACCTTAACATAAAATTCCATACATATTAACAATATGCAAAATTTTTATCAATGAAGCACATACCTAATCAGCCTTAGTTCTTCCCTTAAACCTTCTTTTCCTTCCCTTATTAGCTAGCTTTCTCCTTGCCTTTATAACTCTCATGAGGGCCTCTCACTTGCTCATTGAGAGCTTTTTCCTACACAACCATACCATAACTCAATTCCAACATCCATTTTCAATGCTTTTCATGTCTACATAGTATTCTAATGTTCCTAATATATTTGACACCTTAATTGAGCTAAAATGTACTAAGGTTAAACTTTCCTCTTACTATGTCATGGCTGCCCAAAAACTATATCCTAGTTCCCAATTCATTTTCTTCAATTCAACACTCAAATCATGTTTGACTTATCACCAATTGTTGTGCTTCTATGCTAATTCCAATTTTCCCCAAATTTCTTTAACTATGGCAGCCCCTCATTCATCCATGAACATCATATTTTCTTTAGTTTTTAAGCCATAAAACAATTAACTAACTTCAATTATTATTAACTTAAAGTTTAATTACACTTTCATCAACTATTCACAAACTTAAATTTCTATGTTCAATCTTGCAACATAACCTATATCTATCAACCCTAATCACATCTATCATCAATGTGGATCTCAAATGGAAGGAAAAATGTTGAATTTAAGAAGAATAAACTAAAATGTTGAATTTAAGAAGAATAAACTAACCTTAAGTGGTCTTCAAGGTGGGCCGAAATCTGTCCCACTCTTCTCCCTTTTTTCTTCTTCTTTCTTCCTTCCTTCTTGCTCCTTTGGTACATTTGTAGTAAGAACTCTTTAATTATGATTTTTCCTCTCTCAAAAATAATTTATTTCCTCACTTTTTCAAGCTGGATTTGCAGAGAAAAATGGAGCTTTAGGGAGCCTATGGTGGACAGCAAAGAGAGGAGAAAAAGAGAAGATGAAGATGGCTTATGGAAGAATGTGGAATTTGTTCTTCCTTTTGACTTTATATACCTTGATTAAGATGTGGGTCCCACTAATTAAAATTAATCTTAATTCTTATTGGTTCATTAAGTTAATTAATCTTGATTAATAATTAAACTTTGAGAAATTCCATTTTTACCACATCTTCTTCCATATTCACACTTTTTCCCCAAACAATCTCCATAATACCGATTTTGTCCATAGAAAATTTTATTTTCTTCTAATTCTACCCCTAATCTTTTTAATTCCCAAATAATAATACACTTAATTATTTTCCCTTTTTATTAGTCATTTTTTTACGGGTTCAAATTTAGACTCCGATTGAATCTGCGCGCCTCACTACGGTCACGCGCAATCGGGGCCTAAATTACTGAATGTTACATTCACGACCGTGAAAGAGGAAAGAGAAACATGTCAGACACGAAATTAAGAGTTGGTGAACGGCTATTTTCGGATTAAATGCAACTAAACGACTATAATTCACCATGGAAGTATAAATGCAAGTCATTTATGAATCCAGAATAAGAGAATAGCAATTACTTCAAATCAAAATCTTGTTGTAGCCATTTGTACATTAATTACTTTCAACTAAACTTTAAAAATCTTTTTGCTTATTATTTCTAAGCATTATAGATTTGTGAGTGTTTTTCCTTGTAATCTACTACTCAAGTGAGTTTGGGTATATTGGGTTAAGAGTAGAACACTTATAAGGGTTTATTGTGTGAGCCATTAAAACACAAGGAATTGGTTTATTGTGTGAGCCATTAAAACACAAGGAATTGGTTTATTGTGTGAGCCATTAAAATGTTAGAGGAGTGCTGTAAAGGCAATCACCTTTAGCACTTATTGTACAAATTTATTTGATTAATAAAAGGTTCTTTCATTAATTTGATGTTCATTTGATATATGAATTGATAAGTGATCTTAAATCAATTAATAAAGTCTTTGATACATAACATAGCATGAAGGAAATCATTATGAGATCATGATATTGAGATTCTTATCATGTGTAATTATGTTAGTATCAAAATTATCCCTAGTCATAGAATTAATGAGACGGGACATTATTAATCCAAACAGACTAGCACATATTACACTCCTTGATTGGATCGAGTAGTAGATCTCATAATCTATAAACATGAGAAGTTTAGAGTTAACATGTGGATGCTTGCTAAGTGTAGCTAAGTACATTGGATGACCAACTATGAGACAATCATATGAATAATCTATTCAAATGTCAATGATAGTCTCATCATAGCAATGGTGCAAGTATCCTTAGACTTGAGGTACTCAAGGATATCTTGAATATTGATTCTGTATTTTGACACTATTCCTTGTTGCCTCAGAGAGATAGCTCATAGGGTGGCGATTGGATACAACTTGAGGTGTTTCAAAGGTAATTCGGTAACCAACAAAGGATTCACCACTATTGATAGAAGGAGTGTATACCCATGGCCTCTTGTTGTGGTCATTACTCGGGAATCTCTGGCCGAAGTGGAAATGTCATAAAGATAGTCTTTAATGACATATATAATAGAGTAATGAGCCTCAAGGACAAGAACTAACATTACTTAGACTAGACGTGACGTAGTCAGTGTAGTGGGAGTTGACACATGTCCATACTCTAAACCAAGTGGGGTATAGAATGGTTAAAGGAATAATTGCATGAAAATTGTCTATGGAAAGGTTCGTAGTCAAACCACTGACTTTTCGGTTAATTGGGGGTCATGATATGTTGCTAGATACCGCTCATGACCTGCTTAAATTAATTGTTAATTTAAGTGACTAACATAATTGGGAACCTAATGGGTCACACGCATTGAAGATATAGAGAATGAGTAAAATGGTCTTGGATAGGATCCAAAATATGAAAGAATTATTTCAGGATAGATAGCAATGAGATCGTATGGAAAAATCTTTCTAGAGGGTCATAAGCCCGCGTGAGCCCATGCAGGCTGCTGGCCAACCTAGCGGGCCAGCTGGGCTACCCAACAACAGCCCGCTGTAGGCTTAGCACACTGCTGCCTCCCACCCGTTGGCCAACGGCAGATTTTGGCCTTTATTAGGCCAATTATGGCTAATTACTTTTCATTCATTTCCCTTTTTTCCATTTTTGATCTTTTCTTTGAATTTGATTCAAATAGAAAAGACATCAAATGGCATAATATAGACATGAAAATATTTTTGTGAAAAAAATATTTTTAAGACAACAAAATTCTCTCAAGAACACTTTCAAAGCTAGCACTTTGAATTTGTTCAAACCATTTCTCTTGATAGTTTCTTCTTCATTTTTCATGTGGATTATCATTAGAGACATCCTAGTGTGGATTGTTGTGGTTTTCTACAACCCAACAATGTAAAGATTTAAAGAACAAATAAGAAATTACAAGGTATAATTTTTAACATTTATATTTATATAAATTAGTTTTAATGGTACAAGTACGATCTTTTGTTTTGGGTTTTCCGCTGCATTTATGAATATGATTCATTCTTCAAAACCCAACATAAAACATAAGGGATTTTTGGGTTAGGTGTGATCCATTGATAGAAACACCATAGTTGGGAGTCAACTTGTAAAACTCCATTGTAACACTTGGGAAACACCTAAGCTTGGAAGATGTAAATAACAAAATTCTGAGAAGTCTTCCTCTCAAAGATTACGGTTCAAGAGTTGTTGGTATATAAGAAGCCAATGAAGACATGAGTGTTATGAATACCGATGTGCTTATTGGCAAACTTCTAACACATGAAATGGCTGTGAAAAGAGATAGAGAGCTTGAAGCCGAGCCAGAAAAAAGAAAGCCTCTAGCACTAAAATCCACTACTTTAAAATCTCAATAAGAAGTTGAAGATGATGAAGAAAAGAGTGATGATGCAAATGAGGACATTTTTATGCTCTCAAGAAGGCTGAAAAGAATAATTGAGAAGAGAATGGGAAACTCTAGAAAATTCAAGCAAAGAAATTTCAAACAGGCCTCGAATGACTCTCAAAAGAGTAAAGAGGAAGTAAAATGTTATGAATGTGGGATGAAAGGAAATATTAAACCGGAATGTCCAAGGCTCAAGAAGCACAAGAGTAAATACCAAAGAGACAATGGTGAGAAAGGCCACAAAGCTACATGGGATGACGAAAGCTCTTCAAGCAAAAAAGATGACAATGAAAGTGAAGAGGTCAACCTATGTTTTATGGCTATAGAGGATCACATCTCGGATAAGGTAGGATCACTTCATCCATACTCATTCAATAATGATAGTAGTGATAATGATAGTAATAGTGAGGATGATGATGAGCAAAGCCTAATAGAAGTATTGAATCTAGAAATAGAGAATTATAGAAGTAAATTCAATACTTATAAAAATAACATTTCTAGTTTGAAAATCAAAATGGATGTTTTAGAAATGAGAACTTTGAGCTTAAATCATCTAATGAATCTCTTCAAAAATCATTAGAAGAGTACTCTTCAGGACCCTCAACTAAATCCTTACTTAAAGAAAATAATATTTTGAAAAATGAAGTTGAGGAACTTAGAAACTCCATTTCAAAATTTCATAAGGGAAATGAGAGTTTAGATACTCTCATTGTGTCTCAAAAACCACCCTTAATTAGACATGGTCTTGGATTTAAGGGTACATCATCTTCATCTCACAAGACTACTTTTGTTAAGTCAAGTGAACCCCACATCTCCACATTAGATGTAATAGCCCCAAGGGCTAAGTGCATAACATACACTAAACCTTCTATACATAAGAGGAATGATCAAGGGTTGGTAAGCCTAAGAAGGAAATCTCAAAAGGCTAATCATGCTTTTATGTATAAGAAGCATGCACCTAGAAAAGCACCAAGTCATCATGCTTGTGCATGCCATTGCTCACAAACTCTACCTAATAGAAAAATGGCATTCAAAAGCATAGTAAGACCAAAAAGCATATTTAGAGCTAAACAATGTAATTATTGTATGAAATTTGGTCATATAAATAAACATTGCTAGATAAGGAAGGCTCATTGTGAACCTTCATGTGCTAACCCCAAGGACCCAAGCTCAATTGGGTACCTAAAAATAATACTTGAATTGTGATTCTATAGGTATGCCTCAAGTCCACAATAAACAAAAATACTTGGCTAGTAGATAGTGGATGCTCAAGGCATATGACCAGAGACAAAGAACTTTTCAATGAAATCAAAAGTATTGATGGAGGCAAAGTGACCTTTGGAAACAATGCTAAGGGTAAGGTAATTGGCATTGACTCTATTGGTATTAATGGTACTAGTTTCATTAAAGATGTCTTACTTGTTGATGGTTTGAAACATAACTTGTTAAGTGTAAGTCAATTTTGTGATAAGGGAAACTAAGTAATCTTTACTTCCAATGAATGTCTTATAACCTCTATTAATGGCCAAGAGATATTTAAAGGAAGTAGATATGTCAATACCTACATAATAGACTTACACAAAATATTTAACCTTTCCTCTAAGTGTCTTGTGACTACTAGTGATGAATCTTGGTTGTGACATAGAAGGCTTGGTCATGCAAGCATGGATTTAATTCAAAGCCTTAGCAAAGGAGAGCTGGTAAAGGATCTACCAAAAGTCAAATACGAAAAATACAAGACATATGAACATTGCCAAAGAGGAAAACAACACAAGTCATCCTTCAAATCCAAAAACATTGTAAGTACCTTAAAACCTCTTCAACTCCTGCATTTAGACTTATTTGGACCTACTAGAATTGCTAGCTTAGGAGGAAAACATTATGCATTTGTCATCATAGATGATTACTCTAGATTTACTTCGGTAATTTTCTTAGCTCAAAAGAGTGATGCTTTTGAAACTTTCAAAAACTTTTCTAAGAGAGTTCAAAATGAAAAAGGATATTGTAATTCAAAAATAAGAAGTGATCATGGCAAAGAATTTGAAAATGAAAACTTTGAAAAATTTTGTCTAGAACATGGCATTTCACATAATTTTTCCTCTCCTAAGACACCTCAAAAATATGGGGTGGTCGAAAGGAAAAATCAAACTTTAATTGAAATGGCTTGAACAATGCTTCATGAGTATGGTTTACCAACTTACTTTTGGGCCGAAGCCACAAATACTGCATGGTATATTTCAAATCGAGTTTTCAAAAGACCTCTCTTAAACAAAACTTCATTTGAGTTATGGAAAGGAAGAAAGCCCATTATATTATATTTTAGAGTATTTAGATGCAAGTGTTTCATATTGAATACCAAGGACAACCTTGGAAAATTTGCCTCTAAATCTGATGAGGGTATATTTTTAGGATACTCCATCATAAGCAAAGCTTATAGAGTCTTTAATAAAAAGTCATTAGCTGTTGAAGAATCTATGCATGTTGTTTTTGATGAATCTAGTAAGCTTGATCTTGTGAAAGGTAGTGTTCTTGATGATGTTGTACGTACAATGGAATTGATCTTGAAAATGGAAAAGGAGAAAATGATCAAAAAAATTCACATCAAGATGACTCTCTACCTCCAGCTTAAGAGGAAAACAAGCAAGAGCTCCCAAAGGAATGAAGATTGACAAAAGATCACCCCAAGGAGCAAATAATTGGTGATCCTACAAAGGGAGTAAGTACTAGATCTCATCTCAAACCTTTAGATTCTAATCTTTCCTTTGTCTCTCAAATTGAGCCTATTAATGAGACTCTTAATGATGAAAGTTGGATGATTGTTATGCAAGAGGAACTCAACCAGTTTGAGAGAAGTAAGGTATGGACCTTAGTTCCTAGTCCTAAGGAGCATCAAATCATTGGAAGTAAATGGGTATTTAGAAATAAACTAGATGAACAAGGTTCAATAACTAGGAATAAGGCTAGGTTAGTTGCAAAGGGATATAATCAAGAAGAATGAATAGATTATGATGAGACCTACGCTCTGGTAACTAGATTAGAAGCCATAAGAATACTTTTAGCATATGCATGCCATATGAATTTCAAACTCTTTCAAATGGATGTCAAAAGTGCTATCTTAAATGGTTTTATAGAAGAAGAAGTTTATGTAAAACAACTACCAAGTTTTGAAAGCCATAATTTGCTTAACTATGTATTTAAACTTTCAAAAGCTTTGTATGGTTTGAAACAAGCCCCAAGAGCTTGGTATGAAAGACTAAGTTCTTTTCTTTTAGAAAATAATTTTTCAAAGGGAAATGTTGACACTACTTTATTTATTAAAAAGCATAAGCATGATATTCTAATTGTTCAAATTTATGTTGATTACATCATATTTGGGTCTACTAATGAATTGCTTTGTCAAGAGTTTGCTAAGTGTATGACTAGGGAATTCGAAATGAGCATGATGGGTGAGCTCAAGTTCTTCCTCGATCTACAAATAAAACAAGGAAATTGGGGCATATTCATCAACCAATCCAAAAATGCCAAAGACTTAATTAAGAAATTTGGAATGGAATGATGCAAAAATGCCAAGACTCCAATGAGCACATCAACAAAATTGGGCAAGGATGAAAAAGATAAGAGCATTAATGAAAAGCTCTATAGAGGTATGATCGGATCACTCTTATATCTTACTACCTCTAGACCCGATATAATGTATAGTGTATGCTTATGTGCTCGCTTTCAATCATGTCCTAAAGAATCACATTTAAATGCTGTGAAAAGAATTTTAAAATATTTACATGGCTCATTGCATCTAGGTTTATGGTATCCTAGAAATTCATCTTTTCACATTATAGGATATTCAGATGCTGATTATGCTGGAAGTCTCTTGGATAGAAAGAGTACTTCAGGTACTTGTCACTTTATTTGTGAATGCTTAGTTTCTTAGTTTAGCAAGAAACAAGTTTCAGTTGCTATTTCTACTGCTGAAGTGAAGTATGTGGCTGCAGGATGTTGTTATACACAAATCCTTTGGATGAAACAACAACTTAAGGATTATGTCATAGTATGGACCATATACCTATCAGATGTGACATTACAAGTGCTATAAATCTATCTAAGAATCTCATTCAACACTCTAGAAGTAAGCATATTGGCATAAGACATCATTTTATTATAGGTCATGTTCAATATGGAGATGTTGTATTGGAATTTATAAACACATACAATCAATTGGTAGATATCTTCACTAAGTCTCTTAATGAAGAAAGATTTTACTTCATAAGAAGAGAGCTTGTTATGATTGATGGATTAACTTTATGATTGCCAAATTTGTCGAACCTTGATTGTCAATCTTGTGTTATTGTCTCATCTTTTAAGGTATGAAGTGGCTCACTTGATAGAAATATATGTTATAGGGGATAGAAGCACCTTAGAAATCATTTGGTCTTGTTTTAAACTTAGTTTTATTTAATGAGGATTTTAGGCAGTTCACACCCGTGACATATATTCACGGCCGTGATCATAATCACCAAAAGCTCCAGTAGCTTTCACGCCTTGCTTCACGACATGCTTCATGGTTGAAAGTAGTGAAGACTATGTTTCATGCCCATAAACTTTTTCTGTCATTTCCATGAAACTCTTTGTTCACGACCGTGAACATTTCCACCAAATACTTACAGAAGCATTCACGCTTTGTCTCACGGTCACAAGTAGTGAAGATTGTACTTCACGACCGTGACTCATTTTTCACCACCGTGAAATTTAATCATCCACGCCCATGACCATTAAATGTCACGACAGTGAATCTTTTCATATTCTTCATCACAAGTAGAGCGTCTCTTCAGCAAACCGTGAACACGACATTTCACACCCGTGAAGATGTCGGCTATAAAACATTTTCTGTCGTTATTTCTCTCATTTCTAACTCTCCAACTTCTCTCATTTATCACCATTCAATACCATTTCATAGATTTCGGCCCCCTAGCAACATTCTCCATAGTCTCACATGGAGGGCCTCGAGGCAGAAGTAGTTTGCCTTAGAGATAGGATGTCCGGCTCCAAATCTAGCTAGATTTTTTTTTTATGCTTATTAGTTTTTAGTATTGCAAATGTAGGACTTTAAGTTACTTTTCAAAATTGTGTACTTTTCCATTTGATATTAATATAATTGCATTAGTTTTCCCTTATGATTTATCTTTTATGTTGTTTTTGTTGATGACAAAAGTGGGAGAACCTAGCAATATAATTGAATTAAACGAATATGTAAATTACATGAATGCAAATGTGTTGATACTTTGAATATACCTTCAATATACTTTGCATATACTTAACTAGTTAAAAGCAAACAACTTGATATACTTTGAATATACCTTCAATATACTATGCATATATTTAACTAGTTATAAGTAAAAATTTGGTATACATTGGTTATACTTTGCATATACCTTGCATATACCTAAACTAGGAAGCAAGCATCCATCTTACACTTCATCATTCTTAAAAATTCTTGTACTTTAGAAATTTTTTATCTTAAGTATCTTTTGAGGGAGATACTTCTCAAAAGCACATATTGCTAGATTATTTGTCACCATCAAAAAGGGGGAGATTGTTGAACCTTTAGGGGTATTTCTGTCATTTTGATGCTAACAAAAAAAATAACAATAATGTATTTAACATATTTGTTTTCTAAGTTTATCGAACAGGGTATGGAATATGAGGCAAGAATGGAAGACTAACTTTAAAAGAAAAAAATTGAAGAAATAGCATGTTCACGCCCATGACTGTTTATGTTACACCCGTGATGTAGCTTAGCGCCAACTACCCAACATTTAAAGTTCACGGCCATGAAGGATCATAGCAACCGTGAATGATCATATCAGTCACGCCCATGAAAGAAAGTCATGCCCGTGAGAAAATATGTCAAATTCCTCCAAAGAGCTTCATGGACAGAGTCACCACTTGGACCACGGCTTGGAAGGATGTTCACACCCGTGAAAGAATAATGTTTCCTCCAGAATACTTCATGGCCAGAGTCACCACTTGAGTCACCGCTTAGAAGAACATTCACGACTGTGACACACATATTCACGACCATGAAAGAGGAAAATAAACATGTCAGACACGAAATTAAGAGTTGGTGCAACGGCTATTTTCGCATTAAATGCATCCAAACGACTATAATTCGCCATGGAAATATAAATGCAAGTCATTTATGAATCCAGAATAAGAGAATAATAATTACTTCAAATCAAAATCTTGTTGTAGCCATTTGTGCATTAATTACTTTCAACTAAAGTTTAATTCTCTATAAAAATCTTTTTGCTTATTATTTATGAGCATTATAGATTTGTGAGTGTTTCTCTTTGTAATCTACTACTCAAGTGAGTTTGGGTATATTGGGTTAAGAGTAGAACACTTGTAAGGGTTATTTCTATAAGCCATTAAAACACAAGGAATTGGTTTATTGTGTGAGTCATTAAATCACAAGGAATTGGTTTATTATGTGAGCCATTAAAACACGAGTGATTTTTGGGTTAGGTGTGATCCATTGATAGAAACACCAGAGTTGGGAGTGAGCTTGTAAAACTCCATCGTAACACTTTGTGTGTTAGTGAAACTCCCAATTGAGATTAGGGAGAGGAGTTGGGTTTGTTAACACCCGAACCTCTATAAAATTTCTTGTGTGATATCTTCCTATCCCTACTCTACTTAACTTTTCTTTCCGCACTTAAAAGTTAAGAATTTTTAATATCCAATTCAACCCCCCTTCTTGGTTCAATATCTGGGCAACAATCCAGTTTATACTCAGTGAATGTGGTTGAAGCTACGAAAGGGTCATTGACTTGAGGAGCTTATTCGGGTTGAAGCTCCGCGAGTGCCTCTATTCCACAACCCGCATCCGCATAGTCTGACTTAGAGTTTCGGACGAAGGAAAGAAAAATAAGATAAAAGGATGAAGAAAAGAAAAATAATAATAAGTAAAATGAAATTTATGGTAGGTTTTGGGTAAAGCCAAACTATGGTTGCTATGTGGAATGTTGATGGTATGACCATGCATTAGAATATTATTAATGATATGATGGCATAACATGAACATGCATAAAATGCCATGATTTAACTTGTATGGTTGTATGCTTGAATTTTATGCCTATATGTACCATTAAGCTTTCAGTAGCATAGCGTGTGGGTTTCCTGCATGTAGGTTGAAGCCTAAGGGATAACTGAAGTTGACTTGAAAAGAAGAAGTGCTTATTTTGAAGAGTCAATGATACATGTCATATATTTTTTTGTTGTATATGACATGATTTTTGAGGCCTTTATATTTTGTAAAAATTATATGTAAACTTTATTGTATAAAATATTTATTTTAGTAAATAGTGGCCAGTGGAGGCCAAGTTTGTTTATATATATATATATATATATATATATATATATATATATATATATATATATGAATTTGATTTCAAAGGTACAAAGTATTATGTTTTATGCTATGAATTTAAATGCAAAAGTTTAATAATGTGTGTCAAGGAAAGTTTAAAGTTTTAATTGGATTTAAAAAAGGGAAAAAATGCATAGCACTCACTTGCATAATCAGTGTCTCACCGATTGTATCAGCAGGTGTTACATTTATTGGTATCAAAACTTAGGTGCAGGCGTCCCTCGACCTAAGTGGGGTAAAAAGGGTTTGTCATGCATGCATGTTCATCTCGTTTGACTTTAATATGGAATGTTTCTTTGTCAACTGTAGGATTAGAGTGAAAGGGTTATGGAGAAAGAACCGCACGATGTTGCTGAGAGCAATAGTCCTACGAATGATAAGGCTCAAGCTCAACCTAGTGATGTAAGTGTTTATGGCCCAAGTGTAGCACCAATTCCTCCACAGCAGCCAATGGCTGGTCTAGTGGATCAATCTGAAGATCCATCAATGCAGAACCTAAAAGCTTTTCTAGAAAGTTTGGCTCAAGCAATACCTTAAGTAATGCCACAACCAGTTCCACTGCCACCGCCACCAGAGGCACCTAAGGTAAAGATCAACAAGCTCCGGAAGTATGGGGTTATGGATTTTCTTGGTAATGGTGAGGATGAACCTGCAACTGCTGAATATTGGTTGGAAAAGACCGATAGGGTTTTTTAAGAGTTGGAGTGTGCCGAAGAGCACATAGTAGACATGTTGTATCTCTTCTATAGAAAGATGCTTACGACTAGTGGAAGATAGTTCTGCTTTAACTAGAGGTTCCTCATTTGTTGACATGAGAGTTTTTTCTAGTAGAGTTCAAGGAACAGTATATCTTCAGAGTTTACATTGATGAGAAAAAGAAAGAGCTTTTGAACCTTAAATAGGAAATGATGATGGTCACTAAGTACCAGAAAGACTTCATTCGCCTGTGTCATATCCGCTAATTTAGACTAAAGTCACGCGAATTGTTAAATCGACTCGTCGGTTTGACCAGAGTCTAAATTTGGACTTTTATCGAAAAATAATGAAAATAATGGTAATTAAGTATGGAAAATATATAATAAAGTGTTCAAAATATTTAAAGATGTTAAATTTCAGTAAAGGACTAAATTGCAAAATTTAAAAAGTTTATGGGTCAATTTGCAATTTACCAAAAATTTGAGGATTTATTGGGATAATCATAAATTAAATGCATGAATTGGGACATAAAATGCATATGGAGGCTAGCCACACCAAGTGGCACATTTTAAGAAGTCAATTGACATACATGAATTAGAAATTAATGAAAAGTTTCTAGAAAATGCTTAGGTGTTTCCATTAATTATGTAATTTTGTCACTTTGTTCTTAAGTGCTTATCCTTTCTTAATTATCCCCCTTGATCTAGAATTTTCCCATCATTAAGTGTCTTCCACGTTTCTTGAAGCATAACACACCAACTAGCAAAGTTTAGTAAGCTAATTAAGATACATGCATTTAACATTAATGAAGGTTTCTATATTGATGCTTAGGTGTCCCTCCCATCATAATGACTTTTGTCATTTTCTTCTTGATTATTTCTTCTTCTTTATTAATCCTTTGTATCTAGAATTTCCCATCATTTTCTTCCACGTTCCTCTTATCATACATCAAAGGAAGATGAACATATTAATTAACTAAGGAAAATATCTAGATTTTTATAGCCTATGTGTCAAATTATTGA
Organism: Triadica sebifera; assembly: GCA_023653625.1. Taxonomy (NCBI): domain Eukaryota; kingdom Viridiplantae; phylum Streptophyta; class Magnoliopsida; order Malpighiales; family Euphorbiaceae; genus Triadica; species Triadica sebifera. The sequence goes on along the minus strand of CM042899.1, from coordinate 7,372,909 downwards.
TCAATTTTGTCTTCTTCCTCTTAATTACTCATCCTTCTTCCTTATCCTAACATCTAGAACACTCTATTCTCTAAACCAGCCACATTTATCCCTTGTACAGCCATAACCAAACCTTGTTCTAAGAAGAGAAAGTGAGAAAAAGAGAGAGAAAGGTATGAGAAATTCCATTTTCATGTCTAAGGAAGCTTAGGAGAGTAAAGAAAAAGAGAAAAATTAGGGTTTATGAAGTTTTAATAATCTGATTTTAATTTTAGGAACTCAAGTTAACAAGGAACTAGATCAAGAGTGCAAAGGAAAGGAGAAAGAGAAGTAAAGAGAAAGAAAAGAGAAAAAAAGAGGTTTGTGCATAACCTAAAGCAATAGCCTATTTTATTTTTTTTTATTTGCATGATTTAATTATTTGGAATGTTGATGATTCTGAATTGATATTATTTTGTGATGAAAATCTTGGGGATGCATGTTTGCTAGACTTAGGATTTAATTTGGTAAAAATTGAATGTGATTATCTTGTATGTTCCTTGCCGGAAATTGACGAGCAGTGTTCACTTAAACTGTTATAACTTAAGTTATACAACTCGGTTTTGCATGTTGTTTATTGGGTTTGAAAGATAAGACATAGATATATAACTTTAATTTAGATCATAAAACCTGAATATATCTATAATTGTCCAGAAAAATTCATAAAATTGGGACATGGAATCTGTCCAGAAATTCTGGACAGAATTGTTAGTAATGAGCAGTGAGTACTTAAACTGTTATAAATTGAGTTCTGGAGCTTAGATTTGTGTGTTCTTTGTTCGGTTTGAAAGATAAGACATAGGGATAAAAATTTTATTTGGACCATAATATCTGAATATGTCTGTAATGGTCCAAAAAAATTCATAAAGTTCAGACTTAGAATCTGTCCAGAAAATTCTGGGCAGAAGTATCAGTGACCAGTTAGTGCAAATATTATCATATATTTTGATAAAGAACTAAGAATTAAGTGATTCAAGTTGCATATTAATTCTAAGATCCATATCTAAAACTTTTAGGAAGATCATGTAACTAAATACATAACGGCACATGACCAAAATTAAGGTCCAAAACAGAGAACAGAATCTGCCAGTGGCAGGGCAACATGTGAATTGAGGAATGAAATAAGTAAAATGATGAGAAATTTGTTATATTATATAAATATTATTTTAATTAAGTGATTATGTGATTATTTTGAGATATTACATGCATGAAAAGTATAAATTTCATTGTTATGAATTTTAATGAAATTGTATAAGCCCTAAAACACCTAACTAGAACCAACTTAGGATAGTTTGGCATGCCAAATAGGGGGGAGTATGATGAAAATGAAAATCATTAATGGTATGATTATCTATGTCGGGTTTGATAATGTTTTCTATGCTGGGTTTGGCAATGTTATCTACGCCGGGTTTGGCACTGTTATTTATGCCGGGTATGGCATTATTATCTATGCCGAGTTTGGCACGGTTATCTACGCCGAGTTTGGCACGGTTATCTATGCCGAGTTTGGCACTTATATGCGCACATCATATTGCCCGAGTGACACTCCTAAGTGTCTGGATGGAAACTCTGTTATCCTATTTAGTGGTTCATAGGTGTCCTGGGCATAAATGAAAACATAAATAAAGAAGTTATGGAACATAAAAGAATTATTGAAAATAAAAATGGAATTATAAATTGTGGCATGGATAAAAAGAAGATTTAGTGTTATACAATAAGATGGTAATAAAATAAATAAGTATGAGATAAAATAATATAATTTGATGTCTATACATGCTAGAATATCATGATTTGCATGAGAATAATGATTTGATTATGTTAAACAAAATGAGATAAAATAAATTGATGTTATGCATACTAGAATATTATGAAATGTATATTTGCATGATTTGATCATAAATTGTAATATGACAATGCATGTGACATTAAAAATAGTTTATTGCCTTATCTATATGCACCACTAAGTCAAGAGCTTAGCGTGAGAGTTTTTCTTACGCATATTTAGTAAAGAATAAATAGAAGATAGTAGACAAAGCCAACGGTGACCTAATCCTGTAAAGCAACCTGTTGCACACATCGTAGGTTACACAACTTCTGTGTATTATCTTGTAAATTTTATTTTGAAGTATTTGTAAAATAAACAGTATGTTTTGTAAAGAACATGTTACTATTTAAAAAGGTAGTTTAACTTTTATGTTATATTTCTTTTATAAATGCAAAGTAAATAAATAGTGAATATTAGAAATGAAAAAAAAATGTACAATTGATTTTGCTTTATATATAACTTATATAATGATATTTTAATCGATGAAGTCAGTGTAGCACACCCTCATTTGGGCAAGAGCTGTTGGGGTGAGGGGGTGTTACAGCCTAAGTAAGTATGCCTCTGAATTGATCACAGATGAGGTTGACAAGTCTCGCCGATTCAAAAATGGCCTTACTGCAAAGATTGGAGATTTTGTGACAGCTCTACAACACGTGAGTTTCTCCAAGTTGGTATCCTCCACCATTAGTGTGGAGAAGAAAAAAAGAAAGAAAAACGAGTCGAGGAAGCTCCCAAGAAGCCAACAACTTTATTGGCTCAGACTTCAGGAGATAGAGGTCATTTCTCCTCATGGCACTCATAGAGTAGAGGATCGGGATAGAGCCATTCCCAGTCTAGTTTGTTTAGGAGGGACCACCCTCTAAGAATACATTTACTGCCACCAATACACAGTTGGTCAGGGATATTGCACCTTTGTGCAAGACTTGTCATAAATTCCACAGAGGAGAGTGTCGCAAATTTTCAGGGACTTGTTATAGATGTGAGGCCTAAGGTCACTACATAAGAGATTATCCTTTGCAGTCTCATGAGGTTCCTACACTTACTAAAGGATCAATGTCGACTCAAGTCTAGGGTCAGGGACAAGCTAGGAGCAGAGCCAGCTAGACCATTTTTGAGACAATGAACAGGCAACAATCGAGTAGAACACCAGCCAGAGTTTATCACATAAAGGCCATAGAAGGACTAAAGCCTGTAGATGCTACTGATGGTACATTTTCTTTTTGTAGTTATATTTTCGCTAGTTGTTCATCTCGAGCAACTAAGTAAATTTTGAGGATGAATTTTTTAAGGGGGGAAGAAATGTAACACCCATTTTTGGGGTTTATAAGTTAGATTGGTGTTTAGAGAGAGTTGGAATTTTAAAGGTAGCTTTAATAGTTTTCATATTACTGAAAACAATTGTTTCATGCCCGTGAATATCACATTCCAGTTAGCAGTTGCGATGAGGTTTTCACGATTGTGAATGAGTTTTTCACGCCCGTGAAATATGGATCACGGCTATGCAACCTGGGCAATATGGGAAGGTGAGACAACCACAATTTCCACCCTACCATGTCCCTTTAAATCCGCTCCCATGCTTTTTTAGTTGACCTAACATACCACCTTTCCATCTCTTTCACCATCAGAAACCTTTTTCCTCCATAGTGGAAGCTTTGAATATCAAGTTTTATGAGGGGTAAGTGAGAGAGAAAAGTGAGAGGAAAAGTTGTGAGCTTATGGGTGAGAGCTTGGTTTTAATGTTTTCTAAGTTTTGATTTGGTTTTAGAGGTTAAGGAAACATTTTTCTTGTTAGTAGGAGCTAAAGGCAGAGGTGAGTATCCTATAAGAGCTAGGCAACCTTCAAGAGCTTTGAGTGTTTAGGCTCCATTTTCAAAGGTTAGTACATATATGCATATTAATTCCAAATCTTGTGTGTTTGCTATGTTTTAGGCCATGAAATTAATGAAAAACATGATAAAGAACATGACAGTGCCTTTGATTATGTATATACATATTGGTCATAAGAAAAATATGTTACAATGGCATGAAATGAGTTAGGGAGATTATGATGTTCAAAAGGTATTCTAGCATGAAACATATTATGAATGCTCCATTTTATGATTAAGGCATGTTACTAGCATGAAATATTATTGAATAATGATAGGAGTAATTGATATTGGTCAATCTTAGAGACCCTTGCATGATTGTGTTGATATGCTCTGTTTTTGGGTCTGTAAAACCCAAAAATTCATGCCCGTGACATGGTTTTCATGCCCGTGAATGATTAACACAATCAAGTTTCACGCCTATGAAAAATGAACCCAGAAAATGCCTATAACAGGTAGAAGCTTTCATGGCTTGAGTCACAACTAAGCAAGTCATGAATGCAAGGGTTAATGCTCGAGAATATATAGTCACACCTGTGAACATTGAATTCCAAAATCTATGCCTTAGCTTTAAGTTTTGGCTCTTGGGTAAAGGAGTACCTGTGAAGGTCTTTCATGCCCGTGAACAAGTAGTTCACGCCCATGAATGATCTGTATGCTGTTTTTAAATTATGATGCTATGTGATGTTTTGTTTAAACATACTATATAAAAGGGTATATGAGTATGGTAAATCACATGTGGATAATGTTTATGAGACAACATATCAATGGTAAATGCTTGATAGCAAGTATACGTGATATGATATTTATGCATTGGTATGAGAATGCATTAATGGTAGATGATGTTGGTAATTAGCATGTGTTTAAAAGGAAATGAAAATAAGCTTAAGACTTTAAAAAGCCCTTTTTCTCTAATCTACGATTGTTAATGGATAAATGGTATACCATTGAGGGAGTTACGATACCACATAAATTTTTTTTTATAAGGCCTTAGTTCTGAGAGTGCCTTAGTCCTCAGGTTCCTTATGATTATAAGGACAAGGTGGTTGAAGCTCCACGAGCGCTTTTGATATGGTTTATACTCAATCAAGTTGGTTGAAGCTCTGAGAGTGCCATTGATTTGAGGAACTCATTTGAGCTATTATAGATAGTGGACAGAGTGACTGAAGCTCCATGAGCACTTCTGTTCTACAATCCTCATCTAGATAGTCCGATTTAGAGTTTTGGACGAAGGAAAGAAAAGTAAGATAAAAGGATAAAGAAAAGAAAAATAATAATAAGTAAAATGAAATTTATGGTAGGTTTTGGGTAAAGAAAAACTATGGTTGTTTTGTGTAATGTTGTTGTGAGTTATGATGATGATATGACTATGCATTAGAATATTATTAATGATATAATGGTATAACATGAACATGAATAAAATGCTATGATTTAACTTGTATCGTTGTGTGCTTGAATTTTTATGTTTATATGTGTCATTAAGCTTTTAGTAGAGTACCGTGTGGATTTCCTACATGCAGGTTGGATCCTAAGGGATAGATGAAGTTGACTCAAGAAGAAGAAGCGCTCATTTTGAAGAGTCAGTGATACATGTCATATTTTTTTTATTGTAAATGACATGATTTTGGGGAGCTTTATATTTTGTATAAATTATATGTAAACCTTATTGTATAAAAGATTTATTTTAGTAAACAGTGGCTAGTGGAGACCAAGTTTATATATATATATATATATATATGAATTTAATCTATAGAGACCAAAGTATTGTGTTTTATGTTATGAATTTAAATGCAAAAGTTTAATAATGTGTGTCAAAGAAAGTTTTAAGTTTCAATAGAATTTTAAAAAGGAAAAAAACGTTTAGCACTCATTCGTATAATCGGTGTGTCGCCAATTATGTCAACGGGTGTTACAAGTGGGGACAAACTTAATTTAATAGATAATAATTTATAAATTATAAAAAGAGAACCATTGTATGAAAAAAAAATTACATTCATAATGATATAATAATATGAACTCTAAATTATTACAGTTCTATTTGAGTTCTCAAATTTTGATATATTTGTAAAATTTTCTCATCATCAACAGGGGGCAAGATACTTCATATATTAAGAAATTTTTTAGAGATTAAAAGATATACTAGGAAATATTTTATGGAGCAATGGGGGCACCCCCACCCTAGATCTATCCCTGGAATGAGATGAAGTAGGAATGAATTTTCATTTTATAACTGCGTAAGGTTTAAATGATAGAACATGAAGAGAAAGTCTTGTGACAAATAGTGATGATTGTTTGTGAGGCTAATGCTTAATATTATATATTAGGGCATTTAGTCATTTTTATATTAACAAGTAATTTATTTTAGCAATTTAAGAAGTCATCTTATTGTTATTAATGAGCAAGTAACCCTAGCTTCGCGTCGGGATAAATGATCTGCAATTATAAGTATCAATTAGTAGTTTAGTATGTTATAAATAATACAAATTAAATATGATTTTTTTCTATAGAAAATGAAACAGATACATGAAGATCTCTTTGAGTATAAGAGGAATTTTGCATTTAAATCAAGAATGACATATTAGCAACCAATAAACAGCTTCCCAATCTTTAGAATATTAAAAACAATAAAATGCACAAACTCATCACATATCAATGACAATCATAACAATTCAATTCAAATCATATCCATTACTATATAAGATGCAAAATGAATAATCATCAAAATTACAATTTAATGAAAATTTGACAACTTGAAAAGTAATAAAACAGATAAATCAAATATAATTCAAGACTTATTTGAAGAGATTTAAAAAATGATGCCTACTTTTTAAGGGTTTGACATGGTTGCTGAATTATTTGTATGGAATCTTCGTTACTAACTTTAATCATCCTGAGCTCCCTTCCTTCTTTGGATCACCATCTAGAAACTGAATCCATAACCACATCTTAAAAGGCTGCAATTAAAAAAGCAAAAAAAAAATTAGCAATTTAACATTTTAGATGTGTAACAATCAATTATAATAACCAATATCAACTCAATATCATTTCATAATCAGATTAAATAGATGAAAAAAGTTTATCAATAAAAATATGAATAATATACTCCTATAACCATTAAAGAGAAATAAATATACCAAGAAATATCTTTTCATTTAAACTGTTGGACCATGAAAATTCCTATGACTTAAAGGTTGTTGCCTTTCAGAGGTTACTCATAGGGTGGTGATTGAGTATAGTATGATATATTTGAAAGTGGTTGGTAGTCAATAAAAGATTTACTACTCCTAATGGAATGAGAGTATACCTATGGCCTCTTGTAAAGATCATTACATAGAAATATTTAGTCAAGGTGAACAAGTCTAGTGGGAGTTATAGACAAAAACTAATATCATTTAGACTAGATGTGACATAGTCAGTCTAGTGAGAGTTGACACACAATCCATGCTCTAATCCAAATGAGGTATAGTATAGTGAAAGGACGAATTGCACAATAATTGTCTCTAAAATGATTTATAGTCAAACCATTGAATTTCCAATCAATTGGGGATCATAATGTGTTGCTAGACATTACTCATAATCTGCTCAAAATCATGTGATGATTTAAGCTGCCAACATAGTCGGGAACCTAACGAGTCACACGCATAGAAGGAATGAAGAAAATTTAAAATGGGCCTTGGATTGGATCCAAGACATGTGAGAGAAACAATTTGACCAAGCAACATGGGTCACAGACGTTGTCATAAGTGTGGTAACATAGAAGTCATGGACGTGAAAGCCCCAATATCAGCTTTTGCAATTTTAGGTTTTCTATTTTGAATAGAACTCCAATGCATAGAAAACTTATGTTCAACCCTAATTATGATTAGGAGACATATAAATAACCCTTTTAAGAGCCAAATTTGTGGCTGCCACCTTGAGAAATAAAAGTTACTCTCTCATCTTTGAAATACCATTGCTAGCACTTTGGTGCTTTGACATCGTATCTCCCTTGTGGTTGTTTCATTCGTTCTTTCGCATGGATTATTGCTAGATACTATCCAGCTTTGGATTGTTGTGATTTGTAATAACCTAACTTGAAAGAAAAGCTCACGATATTGGAAGATCAAAAGATATAAACAAAGGTAATCAACTTCACCCATTTTTTTAGTATGCAATCCAATTTTAAATTACATAGGGTGTTCCATAGTTTTTAGGTTTAGTTAATTTTGAATTTCTATTATGTCATGTATGAGATGCATGTTAAGAACCCAACACCATTAACTAATATAACCTTAACTTATTCTATCAACAAGGCCCTTATTTAATTCCTTATATAAAACTGAATTAAAATTATAAAGGGACAAAGGAAATCATGGTTAGGGTTAAAAAATATGCCTTCTTCCTCCACCCTAATTTTGCCCTCTATGGAAGAATTCAATTTCTTTATTTTCACAATTAAAACTTGTTACTAATTAGTTTTTTCAATTATTAATGTTAAATATCGAAAAGGAACTGAAGGATAATAATTATGATGATTAATAGTTCGATGACTAAGGTTTTTGGGGTGGAATTCATAAGTCTCTGAAAAAACACAAAACTGATCAATTTAAACTACAAAACTTCATGTGCGTGACTATGCCTTTTATGGCCATGAAGCTGTTAAGTTTTAGAAATTTCCATTTTGTGATGTTCACAGCCATGAGGTTTCTAGTCACAGGCGTGAACCTTATGAAACCTAACTTTTTCAAATCTGTTTAACTACTTTTATGTCCTAAAACCTATAACCATTTATATACCACTTATACACTCTTAATACATAAAATTTCTAGGCCCTAACTAGCATGCATTATAATGAATGCCATCCTGGCTCCACCACACGTCTCCACCCTATCTTTACATCTTTTTAGGAATTATTGCTAAGATTTTAAAGACTATATTGCCTCTATAAATATTCTTTATGCCAAGTCATCCCTTTCTATTTTTTTCCTTTTGTTTTGTCAAGTTTCAAATTTTAGAGACTTTGAGTCCTTCTTTCATGATTTTTCAATGATGTTTTAATTTTTAAGTAATTTTTCTGATATTTTTCCCTTTTTTCTTTTATCTTATTGATGATGCAAACTCGTTCCTTTGTTCAAAAGGTTGTAATTCCTTGAACATCGTTGAACGTGACTGAGGATGATATGAGAGTTATTTTTGGGGTAGTGGAGAGTAAGTCAAAGAAAGATAACTTAAAAGTTGAAGGTTTTTTCAGAGATTATTGATGATAAAGTAGGAAAACTTACTACTCATTGTTAAATTCCTTTAAACTTCACCTTTTCAATTGCTAGAGAGGATTTTAAGCAAACTAATAGCCAAAATCAAATTAAGTCATCTTTTATGAAGAGTCTTTTTGATTGGCTTGTGGTTTCCTTTGACAGTGTTTGTTTGATTTATTTTGGTTGAGTACAATGTTTCCTTTTGCCAAATAGTCCTAAATGGATGGCATATCTTGCTTATCTTCAAAGCATTGTGCAAGTGACATGGAGTGCTGATGAGTAGTGATCTATTTAGATCCTTATTTACTTGAAGCACTAAAAAGATGAAGGCTAGACATTTAACTAGGCATATTCTAGTTGTAAACTATTTTAAGATGTGCCAAAATCAGCTACTGGTTGGAAGAGTTGGTTTTATCCTTATTCATAGTGCAAACAGCTAGGGAGATCTTCCAAGGAGTTGGACTACCTTTGTGTGCAAGCTTAAGCCTCATTTCCTTGCTAATATGGGGCTTTTAAAGGCTAAAAAAAATTCAGACATATAGCTCATATCTAGCTACATATTTGATCAAGCTACAAGATCCTAGAGCATCCATTCCATCATAGCTTGAAAACCTCCATATTGATAATATAAGACTTTTGTTTTGTACGTTTTCTTAATTTAGATTGAATGCGTTTCTCATATTTGTTTTTTTTTCTATAGTGAATCTCAATGTTGATACTGCTTTGGCAAGCCTTATCTCTAAATATAAAGGGAAGAAGAAAACTAGAAAGGCTAATGCTCAGAGTTTTGTTGTTCTTATTGAGCTGTCCAAAACTTTTTCTAGTCCAACCGATGCAAATGAAGGAAAACTGCCTAGATGGCCAAGTGTAAGTCTCAAAATACTCAATAGGAAGGTGAATTGAGCTTTAAAAATAAAATTTTCCCCATTACAACACTATTTTCTATCATTTACTTCTACCAAGTAGAACATATATTTCTACACAATAGAATCTGACAATTTTCTACTACTTGTTTAAATTTGTAACTTTGAAACTTAAAATGAAACCTTTTATGACAAATTTTTGATAAACATCTAGAAACTGACTTGTTACACTACTTTTGAATCACAAAGCCAACTTTATATATATGAAGTCTTTTTTTTTCCTTTTTGGTTTCTCGAAATCAAGAGTTTAGTTTTTAAAGCTCAAGATTCTTTATACTATAGTTTTGCTTTGGATAAATAGTGTCAAAAGTTTATTGTAATAATAAAAATGTAGTAGAAAATAGTAAAGATAATTGACACGATGATTTATAGTGGTTCAATTTTTGTTTTCCTATAACACCAAGTAATTAGGTCATATAAGTTATGTTGGTTTAGAGAGATAGAGAATGGGTAGATAAGGTTTTAAAAAGGTTAAGTTTTTATGATGAGAGTGGTTTTCATGCCTATGAATGAGTGTTCATGCCCATGAAAGTCGTGTTAGGGTTCAAAACCATAGAGTTTAAATGAGGTAAGTTCTTTTTGGAGTGAAGAGAACATTCACGTCCGTGAATGGTTTAGTCATGGTCGTAAATGGTGATTCACCCCTGTGAAGGAAGCTTCACGCACATGAACGCAAGTCAGTTCTACATGTGAGAAGCCATACTTTTCTCTTTCCTCTGCTCCTTATCTCTGCATCAGCTACTCTCCACTGCCTATAAAATCCTCATTGGCATGCCAAAGACTTTTGCTCCACCTTATTTTTATCCATTCACACACAAACCTCCATTGATAATCTTTGCTGAAGCTTATAGGATCTTGTTATCAAAGGGAGAAAAATTGAGTTTAATAGGTTGAACCAAAGCTTGGTTTTAGAGTATTTTATATTGTTTTCTATTAAAAATATCTCGTAAGGACATTTTCATATGTTAGGTTTTGCTAGTGTAACATCGACCCAGCTAATCAAGATTACTCCCAACTAATTAGGCGACACTTGTGAAATTAAAACTTTCCTTACAAAACTAATTTTATAAACCTTGATCCCTAAGTATCTCTTTCATAAAATACCAATTTGACCTTAATTAGCCCACTGTTTACAAAAAAAATACAAATTTAAAATTAAAAACATATTATTTAACATACAAACTTATACAAAACATAAAATCCAAAACCATGTCATGTACAAACAATGAGGATGACATGTATCACTAACTCTCAAAATGGCCACTTATTCTCTTGAGTCAACTCTTACTATCCTTTAGGCTCTAACCTGTATGCAGGAAACCCACACGTTAAACTTCTAAAAGCTTAGTAGTACATATAGCCATAAAAATTCAAGCATGCAACCATACAATTCATATCATGGAATATTATGCATGTTTGTGTATACTATCATACTATAAATACTATCCTAATGCATGGTAATATAATCACCATATCTCATATCAATATTACACATAGCAAACTTTCTCATACAACTAGTTCATAGAATCCTTTCCTTATTTTATCTCATAATTACCGTTATCTATTTACCATTTCCTTAATTTGGTTCCCTTTAGTTCATTACCTTGCCCAAAACATACCATAAATATCCTTTTTAATTTGTATTCACCCAAAATTCTAAGTCGGACTATCTGGATGCGAGTTATGGAATAAAAGCGCTTTCAGAGCTTTAGCCACTCTATCCACTAAACGTAAAAGCTCACTTGAGCTTTTCAAGTCAAGGGCGCTCCCAAACATTCAACCATCTTGACTAAATATAATCCGGATCAATGACATTCTAACCTAAGTTTCAGCCATCTTATCCTTAAAATTTCATGGAACTGAGGATCACGGGTGTTCTAACCTGAGCTTCAGCTACTAAGGCCTTATATATAGAATATTCTACGGTACCTTAACCCCCTCAATAACATGCCATCTATCCAAGGCTAAGTTATAGGTTAGAGAAAAAGGGCATTTCCGGTTCTTATAACTTATTTCTTTATCGTTTACCTCATTTCTATATAATACCATATATATATAGAACCATACTTATAACATCATCATATTACTTCTCATGCATCATCACATTTATTATTTATATCACTTTTACATTATCTATATGCATTTAGAAGCAAAACCACCTCATCTCGATTAAAACAATACACTGCATATGTAAAATAACAGAGAATTCACGAGCATGAACTACATGTTCACAGGTACTCATTTACCCGTGAACCAAACTTGACTGTTCATGTTAAAGCTTTTGTCCCCAAAACACATTTTATTCATGGTCGTGGCTATATGTTTATAGATATGAAACCAAGCATTCATGACTGTAGTTCAAACTATGAAAACTAAGGGTGAAAAATTGGAAATAGATGTTCACGACCATGACTACCTATTCATGGGTGTGAACCCATGCGTTCTCGACTTCCTTAGTCGTGACACAAGATATGAAAGCTTATGCCCATTTTGGACATTTTTTGAGTTCATATTTCACAAGCGTAAAACGTGTTTGTGTGCTATATTCACGACCGTGATAACCTTATCATGAGCATGTATTTTTTGGGTTTTCCAAAAACAAAAATAGAGCATAATAAAGTCATATGCAAAGATCTCTAAGATTCACCAATGTCAATCACTCCTATCAACATTTAACCACATATCATGCTAGCAACATGCCTTTATCCTCCATTGGAATATTCATAACACATTTCATGCTAAGATCTCTCTTAAGCAACATAACCAATATAACCTATTTTCATGGCATTTCTAGCAATTATACCATACTATTAACATCTAAAAATGTTTCAAAAACACATTAATCACATTTTCATAGAATATAACACTACAACATGCAAAATAGGTGAATTAATATGCATATATGTACTAACCTTAACAATGGAGCCTAAAACCTTCAAGCTCTTCAAGCTTTCCTAACTTTTTTGATGATCCTCTCCACTGGTTCTATCACCTACCACACGAAAAAATCCATATCTTAGAACTATAGAACATAAAATGAATTAGTAAACTCACTCTGAAACCAACCTTTGGTTTAAACCTTAAGAACTCCTCTTTTATCTCTTAGGTACAAGCTACCACAAGGATTAAAAATGGTGATTTTTGTATAATAAGGGAAGAAGAAGCTGAAAAAGATGAATGTGGCGTGTAAACTTGGGTTATAGGGGCAGTGAAGTAGCTGAAAAGCATTGGAGAGAAAGAAAAGAATGACTTTGCTCAACAACTCTGCTGACTATTGTTCACAGGCATAAAGTATGTCTTCATAGGCATGAACTCCACTTCCATGGCCATGACAAACAATGCACAGGTGTGAAATCAAATCATGATATTAACAACTGTGAACCTATATTCACAGGCGTGAACAACCTCTTTTTCACTATATTAAACCTTTCAAACTCTAATCGCACTACACTCTCTCTTAACCAACCCAAACTCTAAAAAACGGGCATACAGTGTGACACCCTTATAACACTTTTTTCTACACGTACGTTACGTGGGTTAGTACGATTATAACCGATGTGTGCCAAATTTTTTTCTTTAACTTAATTTAATGACCATAATATTATTAGTACTTAATTAATTTTTTTCAGTTTTTCAAAAATTTCAGCAGCATAACAGCTATAAACTGAATACCATACCTGCAAAACAAACAATTCTCAACCCATTTTTTGGCACAACAATACTCATGTAATACAATATATTCTCCATTCATCTATAAATTCATATTTCATTATTTACATATATAATAATAATTTACAAATATCATTTATCGTAATATGTACAATATTTTATTCTTACAATTCCGTATCCATATATATATATATATATATATATATATACATGTCATTCTGTATACTAACCTAATATTATTTATTCTTCCATCAGCTCCCAAAGTTTGTATATTTGCTCCCGTCTTTCCCACTATTACCTGCACGCAATTAAATAATTACGTCTTGAATATTAATATGCTCAATGGTGATTGCTAATTTAAAAATTTCTATTGCCTATATTTTCATGCATTCAAACATGTAATAACATTTTTAATACATTATTCAAATTTTCTATTTAATATATATTTATTATTGTTTTATCAATATTTTATTTTTAATTTACTATTTAATATATTTATTCAATTAACAATATTTCTCATTTTATCTCATAGTTTTTTTTTTGTTTTTTTCATTTCCTCTCAATTTAATCATTTTTCACTTTACTTCTTTAATTAATCATTCATTTCAATTTTTCATTTAATTAGCTACAAATTTCACTTTAATTCTTAAATTTCTATTTATTTACAATTATGACATTACTTTATATTTATTTACACTTTAACGACACAATTTAACATTTTCTTTCACTTATTTCTCATTTTACTATTTTACTATTTTTTTTTCTTTTGTCACAATTATCACTTCTATCATGATTATTATTATACCATTTTATTATCTTTATCACTTTTATCATATTTATCAAATTTCTCACTTATGTCATTTTTATCATATTTTTCATTTTTTTCTCATATTTTTCACTTTTATCATTTTATTCATATTTATCACTTTTATCATTTTTACAATTATACCATTTTATCATTCTTATCATGTTTTTCACTTATTTTTCATTTTTTTCATTTTTACAATTATACCATTTTATCATTTTTATCATGTTTTTCACTTATTTTTTATTTTTATCATTACTACTACTTTTATTCAAATTTTGCCCCTAGTTTCCATCTGATAGAAATTTTTCGGATTAGATATATAGGACGTGAACCCTAAAGTCCACTACACTGAAGAGTAATTCTGAAAGACCACCCGAGCATTGCACTGTATACTGATTCATTGTATCAATATCATTGAAGTAGACCGTTATTGGCCTACATAAGCGAGTCGCCATAACCCGCACCATGGTAATAGTGTCCCTATGGTTAACCAATTATATCCCGAGCTAGATTTAACCATCAGAAAAATAACTGATGGTATTATTTTATTCCTTTAATTCAATTTCTAATAAATTCATAATTTTCATAATTTTTACATTATTAATCACTTAACATTTTATTTATCCATAGAATTTTATCTCTATCATAATCTTTTCACATTTTTCATTCTACTATATCAATATTTCATTATGAATATTCAATTAATTTATTAAGCTTCACTAAACACACTTTAATCATTATTTTTTATTTTATGCCTAATAAAATCAATAATTAGAAAAAATATTCAATATATCATTTAAAATTTCTCAATAAATTTAAACATACTCAAAATTATATTTCCTTGCATTTCATGACTAAATTTTCATTTAATTAGCAAGAAAAATACTAATTTTTCCTTCTTCAATTTTCGGCCTATAAATAAATTTTCATCATTAAAAATTTTCTTTCATCTTCTAATTATTTATTTCACTAATTTATACATTAATTATTCCATATGTATCATAATATTACAATAAAATGTATTTATTCCTTAATATTCATTTTTCATATAATAAGGTCATATTTTATAATTTCCACTTTTAATTGAAATTAACCATTCTAATTCACTTTTCCTAATCCTTTAATCATGTTTTAAGCATTAATTAGCAATTACATGCAAAACACACAAATTTCTAAATTTTCATAACCCTAAATCATGCTTAATTAATAGAAATAAATAGATTTTGAAATCATAAACTTGAATTTCTTGCTTTGACCTTCCTAGACTTCCTTTTCTTTAGCTTTTTCCTTGAAAGCACCTTCACCTTCTCTTGAACCTACCATAGCCAAAAAATTTCCTTCATTAATCCACCCTTATTTTTCTTTCTTAACTCAAATAAACTTCATATTTATCATCTACATACCTTAAAGTACTTATTTGAACTATCAAACTAATTTAAAACTATAAATTTCACTTACCTCAATTTGGCATCCTAACTTTTCTCTTTTGATTTTCTTCCACTGTAGCTCTCCAAATGAAGATTAAAAACTTATATTAGCTACTATAGATGTTGAAATTATTTTTGGGTGGTTGATTTTGGTGTAATAATTGAAGAAAATTGAAAAAAATTGGAGAAGAAATGGGAGAAGGTAGTTTCGGCCATGAGGGAGGAGAGGAAGAAGATGATAGAGCAGATTTATCTCTAGAGAATTATGATATTGAGCCTATTTATAGTGGTCTAAATTGGGCGGGTTTCGGCCAAACAAAACTCAACCCATTTAGCCTAATTATGCACTATAAATTATTTTTCTTACTTTTCAATCTCAATTTCACTTAAATTTGATTCCATAATTCATAAAACATGTTTATATGTCTACGCAAAAATTTTCAACTCAATCGGAGTCCATTTTCTGTCTAGCTCATCAAACCGAATTGATAATTCAATTTTCGGTATTACCGTAAAATTTCTTTTTCATTGTCAAATAATCCTAGATATTATTTAGAGCCTATCCATGATTTAAAATAAATCTTTAGATATTGTTTGCTATTTTTTATAGTCTAGTCAAAAATATGGTCAACCAACTATTTAATTAAACTAAGTCCCATTTTTTCTTAGTTTTGATTTTTTAGGACTTATTTGACCTCATTTTTACTCTAAATTTTATCTCCGAACTAGTCATAATCTATATTTTTCGATGATCAAATAAAATATTTTTCACATGCGGATATATTTTTAACCTCCGGTTATACTGATTATTCTCGAAAACTACAGTTTACAATTAACCTGATATTTGGGCCATTACATATAGCTAAACCCAGTGGTGAAGATCATCAAAGGGTTTGGTATGTACATATTAGCCTTTAAATTCATTTTCTTTGCATTTTGGCATGTCAAATGTGTTGTAAATGCATGATGAAGATGTTCAGGCATGATATCAATGAAAATGACTTAGTTGTGCAAGTTTTGAATGTTAAAAAAGCATAAAGGTTAACTTTGAAGGTAATAAGTTTTTGTTATGGTTTTTGAATTGAAAAGTTGTTTAAATGAGTTCATAAGTTGTTAAAGCATGTTGTTAACATGATATATACATTATAATGCTAATAGGAGTGATTTACATTGGTCAATCTTAAAGTCTTTGAGTGTATTGCATGATTACTTTGTTTTGGCTTGGTTTTTGTCATTAAAATTCCAAAATTCATGCTCGTGACATAGGATTCATAACCATGAATGCTTAATCTAGAACATATTTCATGCTCATGACAAAAGAGTCATGCCCTGTGAAATGTGTGCCCAAACTAGGCATTAGCTTTTCATACCTTGTTTTACGACTAAATCATTCATAAAATGCATGAGTTCATGCCATTGAACAATTAGTCACAATCGTGAATATCGATACCTAGTTTGTCATATTCAAAGCCAGAATTTCACAGTTTGTTTCACATGAAACATGGTTTCCACAACAAGAAAATGCCGGTTTAATGACAAAAAAATAGCGATAGAATGAATCTGTCACTATATGGTGACAAAATAATGACAGATTAGTAAGAAAATAACCATAAACAAACATTTTAAAAAGTAGAGACAAATTTCCAATGGATTAGCAACAAAATTTAGCGATGAAATAATTTTGTCACTAAATCCATCGTTAACTTACCCGTTATCGTTTGGCTTTCGATGTTGTAACATAATAGGGATGCATTGCCTTCAAAAGTTTAACGACATAAACATTTCCGTCACTAAATATGTTGCTACTAATTTGCGTTGAATTTTTCACTTTTAGTGACCAAAATTTTCCATCGCTAAATAGCGACAGACTTTTTTGTCATTAATTCATTGATTCAATTAGATTTAACGTCAAATTTGTGTCCATCGCTATTTAGAGACAGAACATTTCCGTCGCTAACCTGAGCTGAAATGACGTTGTTTTTGCTCCATGAAACGGCGTCATTTTTGTTTGTTATTTAGTGTTCAATTCATAGCTCTTTAGCATCTCTCTCCCTACGCTGCTCCCTATATTCCCTCCAGATCTAGCGTGAATCTCCTCCGAGTTGATCCCATAATTTCTCCCCGACGCACACACCCAGAGATTCTCCCTCTCTTTTACCTCACCTTCACAGTCATTGTCGTTCTACATCGCTCCACTCGCTAATTGTTTTTGCCAATTTCGACATTCTCAGACCCAACAGTAGTCGTCGCCTCCTAGCAGCCCCACACCATGCCTAGAAACAGTCGTGCTGCTTAAAATCTGCGAGGTCAAACACTTGTGAGGTTCTTTTTTTGCAATTTTGCTTTTGCAGTTACAATGATTCCTTTTTTGTTTGTTTGTTAGTGTTTTATCTTTTCTATTTTTCTCTACAAGCAGTTGTAGAGATTGCTTGTTAGCAACAACGAAATGCATATTGAATGAATGTTTATATTGGATTTTGTGCTTCATTTGTCATTTTCCCCATTTGTTTGATGCTTAATTCTGATTGTATGTTTCATGTGGTTTAATAGATTTTTGAGACCTCTTTTAAGAAGGAAACTATGGGTTTGATGCTCATTATTATTATTATTATTATTATTATTATTATTATTATTATTATTATTATTATTATTATTATTATTATTATTATCCTCATTGGTTACGTATTCCTCTATGAAGTATATTGTAGTGGGGAGGTGCTCCAGTTAGAAAAGTATAGAAAGAGAGATTAAAGGGAATCCTTGGTTATCCTTTGCTGACGATATTGAGAATGGAAGTGAAGAAGAGAATGGTGAAAAGAGTAAGAATTTTTTTCAGTACATACTTAGGGTTGATTGTTCCAGTTAGTTCTGATGTTTAAAGACTGCATTGATGAACTATTTTGTTGTTTTCTACTATATTAGATTTTTTATTTGCTAGTGTTTTATGATTGCCTCTTTACTACTTTCCATTTCCCATCCTGGGACATATTAACTATATTTTCCGCCACTTTTCATGGTTTATTTCTGAATTATTAAGAGTTTCCACATTTACTTTCTGATTCTATCAATGGCTAGAAAGTTGATAGAGATCATAGGATCTACAAATGCAGCTGATTGACATGTATGCTTAGAACTCTATTTTAAAAATTGTTTTGTCATTAGCCTTTGTAAGTGTAGTCCTTTACTTCCTATTAACTTGTAAAAAGGCATAGGTTTATGTCGCTGACTCTTTGGTAACTCTGCTTTAAATTTAGTTTGGTTTAGAAATCATTGTGGGATGGGGTGTTCCATTTCTAGGTGTTATTTTAGCTTAAGGGCCTTCATGCTAAGAGATCCCTGGTAAGCAGGCTGTTAACAATAAATGGAAAATTTGCTTCCCCTTTTTCTTATCATCCAATTGTAATAATCGAACTCATTAATTCAATATGCCTCTGACTTGTTGATAATAATTCTTTTTGCTTTCTTTATTTGGTTCAGTTATGCATTTTAATATGATGTTTGTTGTTCCATATTTTTCAAGATATGAATGAATCACTGGTTCCTCATTTTTAAAACAATGAATTGAATGTGGAATTCAGCTTTAAAGATAGATGGAATTTGGATGGTACCTTCATATATCTATGTTTTCTCTGATTTATTTTTAAAAATTATTTTATGGCTTCTCTTGAGGGGGAGCTATTGTAAGATGTAGAGTTAGAGATTTCTATCTTGGTGTTAAATAATGGTAGGGCCTATGATGTTGTAGACTCGATCTGAAGATGTTTCTCTGATCATATAAATCTCTACAACAATTTAATGTGATTGTCCAAGATTAGATGATAGATTTTCTTATATTGTTCAATGAAAAATGGCTAAAGAAAACTTGAAATTGTTGTATTATGTAGGAACAACATTTAATTCTTTAAATTACTTGTTAACTAAAGAATTTCAATTAAAAAACTATGCAATATTAAAGATAATTTTAATAAATATCATTAAGTATTATATTGTCTTTAGTTTAAGAAATAATTTTAGCAAATGTGAAATATACATTGGGCAAAAAGGTATGAGATTGGACTATTTTACTAAAATGTGTAGAAAGTTTAGAATAAAATGTTGGTTTTTAAACATATATGAACAAGCATGGAATCAACGAGAACTTGGCAAGATAGAAGATTGAACTTTTGAATATTATTCAACTCTACTCTACAGCTTATATATACATGAGAAAGTAACTGCTCCTAATCTACTAACCAATGAGAAAATTGCAACTCAGCAATTCTAACAGATTCTACCAACAAACTAACATAACATAATTCTAACAGTCATAATTGAAGTTTTAGTTTTATGCATCCACATGTTTGAAATAGTGCAATAGATTTTTGAAAATCCATTTTTAATTGTTTCAATTACTATTTTCTTATTTTTATAGCAACATTTGTATTGGTGTTTCCAATATAAGGATTCCACCATTAACCATGAGTAAGAGCTAGCAGATTAATGATCACATCCTAGAAGAAGAAAAATTATTTAAATAATTAAACTTGTTATTGCACTACATAATATTAAACCAGAGAAACAATAAGCACTCTCAAAATAATACCTTCTTGTACCTAGTCATGCACAATTGTTAATAAGCCTAAAATGTCCTTAGTAACATTTTCGAGTTTTTTTATTATTATTTTGGCATCTTAGAGTGCCACTACATGTTGTAGTTAATTGCAAACTTAGAAGGTTGCAAGTGTGGGTCATTGTAATCGACAACCAGCTACACATTTGGCTTATGGGAGGAAGGTTGATGGCAACTGACCTGGCCCTTTATAAGCTTATTTTTAATAAATCAATATGGTAGTTGGTGAATATCAATTTTAGTTTGACATCTTTGTTGAATTTACTGAAGTCTGCATATTGCTTGAGCCTTTTAAAGAAACTATAATTTTACCAAAAAGGACATTGCTTCTTATTAAGCTCCAGTTCAACTTTATTCTATGATTTTGGAAGGTTACAAGGATTGTGGTTACAAAGTTAGTTTGGGAATATCAAGGAGATGCGATATATTAATTTCATAATCATTTCATTCGACATTTTTATAAGAATTTGGCATAGCATTATTTCACTAATAACTAAAATTATCTTATGTGTAGATTTCGGATGCATCTCACTGTAAGAGAGTACGGACCATGGAGGGCCATCGATTATGTTTGGGGCCTTGGCCTGGAGTTCATCTTTGCTGTCTTCTAGTAGCCAAGATAAGAGTATTCTTCAACGTAATTTACGTGCCTAGGAAGAATTTGTTAGCAAACTCTTTGGACACAAGTCAAAGGTTTGACTCCCAAATATTATCAGCTTGATTAAACTTCTTAGTCAATCAATTTTATTATTTTTCTTAAATTATTATTTTGTACTTCAATTAGATCTTTATTTTGCATTTGTGTGCCTCTCCATTGATTTCACTCTACTAATTATTGTTTGTTATCTCTTGTTAGAAACTATATGTGCTGCTTATTAATATAGACCAGGGATCTGATTATTGATAGCCTAATATTAACTGCTTGTGATTAGGTTTGTGGATTGAAGTGGTCTTTATGATACTCGTGAGTTGGCATCTAAGGGAAATGATAATAGAGTGAGTAATGATGACTTTAGCATTTTTATATTGCATTGTTATAATAGCTGAACAATAATTCTTTGTTTTTCCTTTGCATTGAATACTGAATCTTCTCATTCACATGCAGCTTTTTGTTTGGAATCATCATGCAACTCAACCTATGTTAAAATACTCTAAGCATATGCCTCCTGTGAAAGCAATTGCTAATTATTTTTGTAATGATTATCAAATAGAAATAAAAAAAACAAGACAAACATAAATAGAAGAACCAAAATGAGTTTTTCTACAATATCTAGTTTGAACATGTTAGAAATGTGATTTTGATGTTATTCTTCTACTTATTTTCATAATTTGGACTAAGTGTATGATGGAAATGATACAAAACTAAAGAAATGGTATGAAACTATCAGGATACTTTTGATTCAGATTTGTTCATTAGCTCATGGTCAAATTTGTTATCTTTGCAAGAATTTGGAAAATGTGATGATTTCCAGAGTTATAAGCAATAAAGAAGTACTCAACTTCTTATCATCATATATGCATGTTTGAAGATTTAGTCTCAAGTTTCATTTTTAAGAATGAAAAAAATTGAGAATGAATGTTAAAACTATTTGTGTTCTATGTCCATAAGTTTGTATTCATTATGTGTGAGATAAGCTTGTGAATTAGCTCCTTACTCAGTGCTTCATGGGATACACCATTTTTATTAAAAGTTAATGCAATGTTAAATTGAAGCTTTATTATTTGATATATATATATATACTATTACAATTTCGATCTTGAGGTTTGAATTTTGCTAAGTTGAGTTGAGGTTGGATTTGCATCTTAGTCTCTAGCCGAGAAGTTTCAAAATTAATGTAAGATATGTTTAAATTCATTGCAACTTAAGCATGAATGAATATATTAGTTCATTATAAATATATTAAGAGCAAACTATTAAAGCAACACAAAAATCTCCTAATTAGTGACAGATTCCTAGTCGTTGCTAAACAGCAACACAAATATTCTGGCTACAATAAAAAACATAACGGATTTCCTTCTGTCGCTACATTAGTGATGGAATATTCATTGCCAATCCATTGCAATTTTGTCTTATTGGTCATCCATTTGAAGACGAAATTAGCAATGGATTTTAACGGTTAACGACTGAATAAATCCACTGTTAAATATAACTATGGATGCAAAATTCGTCGCCTAATTGCTAACTACCATCGATATAGAGACGAATTATGTCCATCTCTATTCTGTCGTCAAGTACCTTTAGCAATAGAAAAAAACACTTTAGCGACGGTTCTATATTTTTTTGTAGTGTTCATGCCTATGGTGGATATTTTACGGCTGTGAATAATATGTATTTTATATGCAGTAGTATTCAAGTTTTGGTTCATGGGTAAGACCCATGAATGGGTAAGACACCCATAAGTGAATATATGATATGCAGTTTTTGATTTTGATGCAATATGATGGGATTATTTTATTCCATGCTATGAATGATATGGATGAATAATCACATATGGGTGATGTATTTGAGTTTATGTATTGGAAATATAATGAGGCATGATATGAGATATGATTATGAGAAATGCTTATGAACATGGATAAATATGATAATGGAATTAAAAAAGAAATAAAATAAATGATTCTTGAATGCTCGTTTCTCTAATTTATGACTTGACATAGGATAGATGATTTACTCAACCAGAATGGGTTAAGCTCGGGTGAAAGCACTCTTGATTTAAGAAGTTCAGTTGAGCATATCTAGATAAAGGACAAGGAAGCTTAAGCTCAGGTGAGAACACCCTTAATCCTAATTCTTTTTTTACTCAATCAAGGTGATTTAAGTTTGATGAGAGCGTTCTTAATTGAGAAGCTCAGTTGAGTTCATACAGATAGTGATAAAGTGACTTTAAGCTCAAGTGAGACCACTCTTAGTTTACAATATGTATCCGGATAATCTGACTTAGAGTTTTAGATAGAAAAATAACATTGAAATGATAAGTTTTGAGCAAGTAAAGTAAAAAATATAAATGGTAAATTGTATATGGAACTTGTTGTGATATACAAATATATTAAACCAGATATATGAAAAATATGGAATAAGGATATATATATATATATATATATATATATGAAGGTATATGATGAAATGATAGTGCTATCTGGATTATTGTCTATAATGGTTATATGCAAAACATGGTAATAAGAATAAGAAAACTAGGTAAAGGAAATATGTTGATATATATATATATATATATATATATATATATATATATATATATATATATATATATATATATATATACAAAATGAATGTGAATATACGTTAGCATTACTACGAGTTGTAATGTATTACCTATGTATAACGAATACAATTATAAATATAAGGACCACAATTAATGTATGCCCTATGCATGATCACTAGGCAAATGTTATGAGCACAGTATTGTATGACATGACACATCACGATTGTATGTAAAATTTTTATGCACATATGTAATACTAAACATTAAGTTGTTTTGCATGTGGATTTTTTTTTCTTCACGCGGGTTTTGGAGCCTGACTGATAGCAATGGTTGAAATGACGAGTAGTAGGCTATTACATAGATCAGTCAGAGCAAATCCATTTTTGAGTTGGTGATTCATATATGGCATTTATTTTGGTTCTTTTTGAAAATATCATGGGATATGAGATATAGTTTTTGAACAAATATGTAATTTTCATATTGATGTATTTTTGTAATAAATGGGCTAGTGAAAGCCTGAATATGGTTTTTGTTATACATTTATGATCTTTTAGATCATGTGAAAAATGCATGTTGTATATGGATGTTAATGTTATAAATATGATTTTTGAGGAAAAAGGGTTTTTAAACAAAATTAAGATTTTACAAAAAAAAAAAAGAAAAATGTTTTAATTCAACCATTTGTTTCGTAAAAAAAAGTTTCGTATCATTCTCTTATGCAGTTGGGATTATGCTAATTGTGTGAGAGGGTGTTATATTACCTACTCCACTCCTCAATAAATATTTTTTTAGAGTTTTTCTCACTAGTGACCCTTTTAGTGGGCAATATTGGATCAAACCAAATTATAGTCCTAATGTTCTAAAAACTTTAGACTCACCATCACTGTAATTTCTAAGGTTTTACACAAAGGCTAACTTTAAAACCTTCTTCCTTTTTCTAGGCTAAAATAGAGCCTCTCAAGCTTCAAGGTTACTTAACAAATAAAATGTAAAATTATAAAAAAAATTTGTTTCTCACTATCAATAGAACATTACAACTCAATCTATAGCCGAAATGAGTAGGATATCTAAGATATGAAGCTTAAATAATGAAAGTATAATTAAATAGTTTAGAGTACTTTCGAAAATGATAATCAACTTTCTCTCTGTCCTTAATTTTTTTTAGTTTAATGTTTTTAGGTGATATTTATAGTTAAAGTTCAAAAATATAGTCATCATGACCGTTTTAATACAACTGTCAGATAAAACATTAAATGCCCACCTACTCAACACTGCTTTTCACAATGCTGTGTTTAAGGAATTCTACTAGGTAGAACAACATTTCACTTATGCTCAGTAGAAATAATATTTTCTCCTTAAAAATATTATTTTCTTGAAAACTACCATATTAAAAAAAAAAAAAACTTTTTCAATCATGATATTTTTATGCAATGAAAAAATATTTAATTTTCAAATTTACTTCATAAAAATATTTTGCATGAAATGCAATCTAACTCCTCATTTGGTTTTACAGTAATTCCTAAAGGCCTTCTTTTTTTAAAAAAAAATTTCTCCTTAATATCTTTAATAATTTTTCTTTGAATTTTATAAGCAATATGAAGTTAGGGAGAGTTAGTGAGAATTATAAGTGTTCTTCAATGAAGAACATGATTTTGGAGGTTTGGGAGGCTATTTCTCGATTTATTCTGTGTTTTCGAGAAGATTCTGCCATATTTTGATGATTCATGATAAAATATGAGAATATTTAACCTAAAACTTAGTTTTGATCTTTAATTTCTTGTTATTTTTATATTAATTTCATTTTTATGGTTTATTAGCATGTTTTTGGCATGATATTTTGATTATTTAAGATGAATTAGGATTTTATTATGTTATTCTTCCCTAATTTTAATTCTAAGTTATTTTGACTACTAAATACATAATCATGTTTTTACCATGGAAAGAGCCAAATTACCTAATTGGTCCTGAAATGCTGAAGAATTTATCTCGTGATGTCACAGGATGGGTCATTTTATTATTATTTTTGTATTATTTTATATTATTTTGCATTTTAATATTATTTTATTGTTGTGTTGTTATTTTTGTTATTATCTTGCTTATATTCATCTGCATACCTTATGGACTTATTGTCAATATGTGAACGGTAATACTTGGATTGCTTGACTTAGAAAGAAATAAGGCTTGCAATGGACTCAATCTCTAAAGATCAATAAGTTGTTCTCTGTAATGGGTTTAAAATGCTTATGCTAGCTCATTGGTTCTCGGTTTTACCAAGTGGCAACTCTTGATGATTTTTCATCACAAGCATTCCCACTCACACCCACCCTGATCAATTCAGTCAATTAACTGGGTTGCAAGCTGTATCTCACCAATAATTCACAATAACAATAGAAATCCCACACATCATGAGCCATTAGTTTTCAAAATATAGCTGTTTTAAAAAAGAGAAGTATGAGCATGACTAAACACTAGCTTCAAAGGGCCATTATTAGAAATTGGAGTCACCACATTATAAAAGCAATCAATTGAAAAATAAGATATATAATCAAAAGGCAGAGATCAATGCATAATCCAACCTTCCAAAAATACTATGACTAGTACCTCTTCCCCTCTCCCAAGTAAAGCCAAAAACGTGCAAAGGTAAATCAACTAATTGATAAAAATCAATACATTCCTAAAAGCCATTAATCAATGATAAAGGATAATCAGCCTTGCCATGCTTGTCCTCTAAAAAAGCAAATCGTTAAAATCCCTAGTACGTGCCCATGAAAATCAGGCCGGAGCTTGAGACTTTTAAAAAGATTTTAAAATTTACACCTCCACCACACTTGCTACTTAATCACCATCTTGGTGAGCCAGACAAATAAACAATCATGTCAATATGGTGATTTGAAAAACAAGTGACTTGTAAATAAGAAGAAGAATGCCACAAAACTGCTAAACCCCCACCACGATCAATTTGATCAACTCAAAATCAAGAATCATATCCTAACTTCATACTAACTTCTTCTATTTTATTAGTATTAAAATTGTGGCTTGAATTTTGGGATCCGAATTATGACTCAACTCGAGAAGTTTACGATAAAACCTAAAATTAGTTGAAAAACGAAGGTTTGTGTTCGAAGCAAAGGGCACATACTAGTACAAATTTTCTATATTTTATTCTTATTTCGAGTAGATTTCTAAGTAGGAAGACACAAGGGCGACTAAAGGGCTACAAATTAGTGATTATATTCTTTCTCGATACAGTGGAATTTTCTCTGTCTTGCCTGTGGACATAGATTACAAAATCAAACCGCATAAATTTCTTATGTTCTACTTTCTATTTCTCTATTTATGCATGTGTGCTATTCTACTTTGTGTTGTGCGATCATGTCTTAACAATTAGCATGCACTATAGTTTCCATAAGAAAAATAACATTTAGCTTGTCCGATAACAGCAAATCTTTAAGAGCTAGAGTTGTTCGAGTGCTGTTGAGACCTCAACAGTTACAACTTACGCAACTTATAGCTATCAGCAGGCCTATGTAACAGGACCCGCTGATGGTAAAGGAAAGGAAGAAGGAGAATCTTGTTCACCATCAGAAGCATTTTGTGAAGCTCACAACTTATCCCCACATAGCTCAATACCAGGTTGTCTCTTTTTCTTTTCCATATAAAAGCTGAAATGGTGTCATCTTCAATTTCAACATTCTTAGTTATGAACTTCCCATATCCATAACTGTATTTGTCGTCTCATTTTTTAAATATTAGTTACATCTGAATTAGGATTAAGAACACGAATACCCCAATTATGTTCCAGATTTTTTTTTTTTTTACCTCAGATCTCAAACAATTCCAAAAATGCCTTCTTCGTTTTTTTTCCCAATTTTTCCTTTTCAACCAGTCTGGTAGGGGAAGTACGTCAGAACCTTTTTTCCCGCGCCACCTGGATGAATCCCTCTTCTATCGAGGAATTCAACATGACTAGGTATTTTTTCCACTTCAATGCTTTTTTTTTTCTTTTTCATCATCTTAAACTTTCTTATTATTATTGTCCTATAAATTTTAACTTGTTCATTCTTTGTGGATGACCGATAGGATTCTGATTTCAGGCTATTGAGGCTCCTAAGTTGATCCTATTCTTAATTGATTTAAGAACAAGCCCAAGTACTGATGTTGACTTTTTGCATCTGTTGAGTAGAATACAATGTGAAGTTTCAATTGATTATTATTTCTAACACTTTTGATTACTTTGCAGCTATTCTCTAGTTAGACATTGTTTGCAAGGAAGCATCTAAAAGGGAAAATTTTCAATGCTTTTAATTTCAACATTTTGGTGAGTTTATTAATTTGCTTCAAATTGCTTTGCTACATTTTCCAGGACTGACGAACAACTTAGTGCTGAAAAATTATCAAATGCTAATGTATTCTGCTGAATGATTCATATTAAATTTCACGTTGTTCATAAACTCCAATACTTCTCAATTATTTCTGAAAATACTGGAGCAAAACCTTTATTCTGGTAAGTGACTTCTACTTATCATAATGTTCTTTCGTTCCTATCTTATTTTTATATGTTCATCTAATAAGCCCTCCATCCTTCTTTTCTCTCTTGCTAATGTAGTTTCCTGGAAAATTGAAGATATCAGTTCAGTGAATGCAAATATAGAGATGACGAGGATATTGGTGAAAGTTTATCAAGTCAATTTGCATTAAGAAGTGGAAAATAGAGAAGCGGCAGTTGCACACTATATAAAGAATCGAGACAGTCTCGAATTCAGCTGAGTTCCAGAAAGTGAAGCTTGGAAAATGGACTTTGCCACATCAAAAACACATTTGATCATCAAATTTCATAATATGCTATGGATGTTTAATAATTCTGGTTCTTTACAGATATTTTAAAAAAAATACTTTTTAAATAGATTTTTGAATTATGATATTTATATTTATTAAAAATTATGTTACACAAATATATAAAACATATACTATATATATAAGTATTATATATTTATCATATACTGTTTACTGTACATCTAATAATTCAAAGTAACACATAGATATATAAAACATATAGTGTATATATAAGTAACATATAATTCACATATACTTTTTATTGTATATTTAATAAGTAAAACAGATATATTAAATGTATATTATAAATATAAGCTGAACATATCTTTTATTAAAATCCACTAACAAGTGATTTTAGTAACTGTTATGTGTATATTGTCTATGAATTGATGGATACTGATTTGCACATATACTAAACATAAAATTCACATATATTTAAATACCTCATATATATTTCACACATAATGAACATATATTTGATATATACTTTTCACTGTATATTTAATAGTTCTAAGTAATATATATATATATATATATATATATATATATATATATATATATATATATATATATAGTATTTGTTCAATATAAATCAGGAATATATTCAGTAAATGCCAAAACTAGAAGGAAAATGATAGAGTTCAAAGAACACGAGGAGTAAATATAAGGTAATGATATTTTGAAGAAGAAAATGATTTCGTGAGCTAGTTCTACAAAAAAGGAAGTAATATGCTAACAACAATTGAAGCATATGTTTAACCGGTGTAAAATTGATGTCATTAAGATAATAATAATAATAATAATAATAATAATAATAATAATAATAATAATAATAATAATAATAATAATAATAATAATAATAATAAGAAGAAGAAGAAGAAGAAGAAGAAGAAGAAGAAGAAGAAGAAGAAGAAGAAGAAGAAGAAGAAGAAGAAGAAAAACAGAATCTTCTTGATTAACCAACAGAACTTCCAAACTAAAACTTCTAAATCACTGCAAATTACATCTTCAAGCTAACAACAATCAAGTAATATGCTAACAACAATTACCAATTTATCATGAATTTCTATTGCTATCTTGTAATGAATAATTAAAATATTAATGGGGAAAAAATAAAATTGTATTTTTAAAAATATATTAGAACAAAATAATCATAAATTGATAAATCTGTGATAATTTTATCAAAAAAAAAAAAAAAGAGAAAGTGGAACCATTATTTTCCAACGCAACCTGGTGATTCATTTCGTTCCACCCAAAATCACTTCTACACTATTATTAGGTAAAATGTAGTAATTTATTACAAAAATAAAAGCTAGTAAGATAGCTGACGATTCATGATGAATGTCTTAGATAGCTGTAAGTGAAATGAAATAAAGACTACTAAGTAGTAACTAGGAATGCGACTAGCTTAGCTAGTTTACATTCTTGCTCGGCATTATTTGCCTTTTTCAGGGTGTTTTTTTGCGCGTTAGGAGACAGTCCAAGGAAAAAAAAAAAGGAAGTGACGTAAAAGGGTGGTGGTGGTCCTTTTTTTTTTTCTCTTTTTTGAATTTTGCAAGTGACTAGTTCATAGAAAAAAAAAAAAAAAAAGAGAAATCAGACGGTGCATTTCACCACCAGTAATTTATTTCAACGTGGCAATATTGCAGTTGGTCCATCATCTCTTATTTTAACAAGATTAAAATCTTATAGGGTCCACAGGTGGAGAATGGCTCACATGTCGGTTTGGCTGTTCCAGATAAAGTGGATGAGATGGGCCTCACAAAAATTTATTCTGTATCAAATTGTATGGAGTTTTACAATAAAAGTAGAAGGGGGGAAAAAACGCGGAACAGGTATTTCTGTCAAAACCAAAAAGCGAAAGAATTTTTAGAATTTTTTTTAAAAAAAAAAGAGAGTATAGAGTGTCATTTTTCTTCCTAATTATTGCCACTACCTGCTTGACCCATTAATGGAAATGTATTGCCCCCTAAATCCCACAGCCAAGGATTAGCAGATGCCTTCACTGGCGACTGGACAACCGTTTGCAACGAAGAGCCCCATCAATGTTCAACAGCATCATCAGAAGAAGTAAAATGCAATTCACGGAAAACATCAGAATGCCCCAGCCTTCCACAAGTGAAACAAAAATGCAGCAGTTATTCATATTTAAACTGAACAACAACTCCTTCTTCCCCCTCTCACCAGATCTTCTTCCAACGTTTAAGAGGTTGTCTAATATCAACAGAAACCCTTAATCGCATATACTAACCCTTCGTTCCAGTCTTAAAATTGGAATCGTACTCTATAAACTTACGTACATAATTCCCCAATTGAACAACAATTTCCTCGAAGAAATAACCAGGAGGTATGCCTTGAATATGTACCCAAAAATCAGTCGTACGAAAAGCTATCTAACTTGGATCGTCACTTTGCAAAATACTATTGAAAAAAAGCAAGTGTTTGTTAAAAGTCCAAGGCCCTCTAGTCACCACACACTTCAGATCATACATATGGGAAAACTGGAAAAAAATAAACACGAGGCCCATGTTCCTATATTATGCAAATTCCTCGTATCGGACTCCAAAGAGTAGACAGAGTATTCTGCATGGCTTCAAAATTAATGGGGCGATCTGGAAGAAATTTACCTACCATGCATAGCTCATAAGTGATTTGATGAGATGGTTGATCTAGATACGCAACCACAGTAAACTGCATGATTTTGCGATCAAAATTTGTTAGGATCATATATAACCAGAGTAAACTGCATGACTTGATTTTGTGTTGCTTGATCAAAATCTCTAGGTAGATAGTTCTTTTCACAATTATCTCAACTGTAATTATAGAAAAAAAAAAGCACTAAATTATAAACTATAAATAACACAGAAACTCTGAAAGCAAGAAAAATTTATGAAAATATTTATTTTCTTTCTACTTGAATCTTTATGCTGCCCTGCTGAGTTTGGTAAAAAAAATTATTAAATTCTTAATTTATCAATACAATTTTAAAGTAGGAAAAGTCTCAGTCTCCAGGTTTTATAGTCGTTTTATGAAGGCATAAGACATATACGATCTATTGAATTTTTCTATATTTTACCCCATAAAAACTTTTTGGTATCTTTAAATTTCATTTTTGGTCTGCTTCACCAATTAATAATTTAAAAAAATTGCAATACTTCGCCACTTATCATTTTAAGCTCGGAACAATGAGTGGGAGTGAAATTCACATGCGTCTCGAATAATGTAATTAATGAATTATTTAAAAAATATAAAATGAATTTGCTAGAAAATGAAGAGAGAGAAAAGACCTAAAGATTGAAAATTAGGGTTTTAAAATGGAAATGGCGATCAGCGGCAGCTTCTGGCTAGTAGGCCATGCTTCAGGTTGGATTATGCTTGTTAAACTTGAGGGGTATTTCCGTCATTTTGATGATAATAAATAATATAGCAATATTGTATTTAACATACTTATTTTTGAAAGTATATTATACAGGACATAAAATGGCAAGAATGGAGAATTGGAAGAATAATCCTTAAGAAATAAAAAGCAAGAAGTAGCATGTTCACTGCCATGACTCTAGGAGTCACCCCCGTGAAAAAAGCTAACCGTTACCAAAACCAACATTTGAAGTTCACGGCCATGAAGGAAAACCAAACTGTGAAGAAAGCATTTCAGTCACCCCCGTGACTAGAGGTGTCACCCCCGTGAAGAGTTGTGTAATTTCAACCAGAGAGCTTCACGACCAGAGTCACCACTTTGGTCACAGCTGTGAAGATATTCACCCCCGTGAATGAAGGTGTCACCCCCGTGAAGGATATATTCAATTTCATCCAAAGAGCTTCACGACCTGAGTCACCACTTGTCTCACGACTGTGAAGAGTGTCACGCCCGTGACTAATTAACATCACGCCCGTGACTCTATATGTCAAGACATTCCAGAGAGCTTCACGACCAAGGTCACCACTTCAGTCACGGCTTGGGAAGAACTGTCACCCCCGTGACAAGCATATTCACGCCCGTAACCAATGAAAGAGAAAAATGTCAGACGCGATTTTTTGGTTGGTATAACGGCTAGTTTCTAAATTAATGCACCCCAACGGCTATATTTAGCCATGGGAGTATAAATGGAAGTCATTTATGCATTAAGAAACAAGAGAATAAAAAGAAAAACAAAAGATTAGCATATACTTCAAATCACAAGCTATCTTGTATTTTTATGCTTTGTGAACAAATCTATTCTCTGTAAAAATCTTTTTGCTCCTCATATTTGAGCAATAAAGATTTATAAGTGGTTCTCTCTGTAATCTTTACTCAAGTGAGCATTGGGTAGTTATGGGTTAAGAGAAGAACACTTGTAAGGGTTAGTTGTGTGAACCTCCAAAACACAAATTAAAAGGTTGTTTGTGTGAGCCTGCAAAACACAAAGTGTACGTTATTGTGTGAGCCTGTAAAACACAAGTGTAGGTTATTGTTTGAGCCTGTAAAACACAAGTGTAGGTTGTTTGTGTGAGCTTGTAAAACACAAAGGAATTGGTTATTGTGTGAGCCATTAAAACACAAGAGATTTCTGGGTTAGGTGTGAGTCATTGTGAGAAACACCATAGTTGGGAGTGAGCTTGTAAAACTCCATTGTAACACTTAGTGTGTTAGTGAAACTCCCAATTGCGATTGGGGAGAGGAGTAGGGTTTGTTAATACCCGAACCTCTATAAATCTTTGTGTCTGATTTTCTCTATCCCTTCTAAAATTAGCAATTTTATTTCCGCACTTTAAAGTTTAATTTTAGAAACTCCAATTCAACCCCCCTTCTTGGTCTAATATCTGGGCAACAATTGGTATCAGAGCCTTGTCTAGCATCGAAGCCTAAAAAGCGCTAGTAAAGAGTAAGATATGGCCAGTGAAGGATTCCAGAGTCTCAAACCTTACTTTGATGGAGCAAATTATGTCCATTGGAAGTTTAGGATGGAGACATACTTGGATAGTGAAGGAATTGAAGTATGGGATAATGTACGAAAAGAATGGACACCACCAACCAGAAGAGGAGCTGATGGTGAAGAGGAAATGCTATCAAGAGACGATTGGACAGAGCCCCAAAGGAGAGCAAATTTCAAAAACAAGAGGGCAATGACAATTCTATCAAGCTCATTATCTATTGAAGAATGTGGGAGAATACAGCATTGCTCAATAGCATACAGTATGTGGAAGACATTGGAGAACTATCATGAGGGAACTAAGCAAGTCAAATCCAAAAAGATTCAACTTCTAACCTCAGAATATGAGCTTTTCAAGATGAAATCCAATGAGTCAATCATTGACATGACAAACCGTCTTCTATCCATTATAAATGGAATGAGGAAACTTGGGAAGCATCTGAGTTTGGAAGATGTAAACAATAAAATCCTGAGAAGTCTTCCTCTTAAAGACTATGGTTCAAAAGTTGCTGGCATAAAAGAAGCAAATGAAGATATGAGTATCATGAACACTGATGTGCTGATTGGCAAGCTTCGCACACATGAGATGGCAGTAAATAGAGATAGAGAGCTTGAGGCAGAGCCAGAGAAAAGAAAACCATTAGCACTCAAAGCCTCTACTTCAAAATCTCAAGAAGAAAGTGAAGATGATGAAGAAATGAGTGATGATGAAAATGAGGACATCGCTATGCTTTCAAGAAGATTAAAAAGAATCATTGAGAAAAAATGAGCAATTCCAGAAAATTCAGGCAAAGAAACCTCAAACAAACTTCAAATGATACACACAGAAATAAGGAAGAGGTAAAATGCTATGAATGTGGAAAGAAAGGACATATCAAACCTGAATGTCCAAGGCTCAAGAAGCATAAGAGCAAATTTCAAAGAGACAGTGGGGAGAAAGGTCACAAAGCCACATGGGATGACGAAAGCTATTCAAGCGAAAAAGATGATAATGAAAGTGAAGAGGTCAACCTATGCTTCATGGCTATTGAGGATCATATCTCGGACAAAGTAAGATCACTACACTCATACTCTTTCAATAATAATAGTAGTGATAATGATAGTGATAGTGATGATGATGATGATGAGCAAAACCTAATAGAAGAATTAAATATAGAATTAGAGAAATATAAAAGTAAATTTAATACTTATAGAAATAATATCTCTAATTTGAAAAATAAGATAGATGGCTTAGAAAAGGAGAACATAAAGCTTAAATCATCTAATGAATCTCTTCAAAAGTCATTAGATGAATACTCATGAAGACCCTCAACAGCTTTACTTTTAAAAGAAAACAATACTTTGAAAAATGAAGTTGAAGAACTTAGAAATTCCATTTCTAAATTTCACAAGGGTAAAGAGAGCTTAGATACTCTCATTGTGTCTCAAAGACCACTTTTAGTAAGACATGATCTAGGGTTTAAAGACACATCATCATCTTCTAACAAAACTATATTTGTCAAACCTAAAGAACCTCACATCTCCACACTTGCTGGAAAAACACCAAAAAATAAGTATAGTAATCCCTCTATACATAAAAGGAATAATCAAGGATTAGTAAACCTAAGAAACAATCCTGTCTCTTACTGTAAATCACTGCCAGCCCAGTCCAAGCCAGATTGCGCAGTAGGTTGTTGGAGGCAGGGATCGAACCCTCAACCTCCCTTTAGCCTCAGTAAGAGACTATCAATTGTACCATGGTACAATTGGTAGTCTCTTACTGAGGTTAAATGGAGGTTGAGGGTTCGATCCCTGCCTCCAACAACCTACTGTGCAATAGTCGTTGCGGGCCTGAGACTCGGGCTGGTGCACAGTGATGGGTTGGGGGTATTGGGCCATGGACCCCGGCAGCCCGTTGGTCTCAGTGAGACGACGGGTGGGCTCTCATCCTCTAGTAAGGCAGAGCTCAGCCGTTACATACATGGGATGAGTTCAAAAAGGAACTGAAGAGACAGTTCTACCCGGTGAATGCAGAACATGAGGCGAAAGCCAAGTTTAGGCGACTCACTCATAAGGGAAGCATCTTGGAGATCCCCGATTATCCCGACAAGGAAGCACTATTTGCTTTCATGGATGGTTTGCAACATTGGGTCAAGCTAGAGATCGAGAGACGTGGTGCCCAAGATCTTACCACTGCCATTTCCATTGCTGAATCTCTTATCGAGTTTAAGAAGAATGAGAAACCGAAGTTTCATACAAGCAATGGTGACAATGGAAGGAGTGGGGGAGACAACCATCATAGCAAAGAGAGCTCCCATAAGTACAACAAGGGGAAGAGCATCAAGGATGACAAAGGCGGAGGTAGGCCAACTATCCAATGTTTCTTTTGTGATGGGCCACATAGGGCAAGGGAATGCCCGAAGAAGGCCAAACTATCTGCCCTAGTTGAAGAAAGGGAGGAACATAAGCGATATGAGGAGACGAGGGTGGGATCCCTACAACTCTTTAATGCCATGAAAGCCAAGGATTAGATGCCAAAGTCCGATAGGAAGGGACGATTGTTCGTGGAAGCCCAAGTTGACCAACAAACCGTTAAAGCATTGGTGGACACGGGAGCTAGCCACAACTTCCTCGAAGTAAAAGAAGCGAATCGGCTAGGCATCAAATATGCTGGGGAGAAAGGATGACTTAAATCCTTAAATTCTGAAGCCAATGCCACGTTTGGAGTTGCTCGTGGAGTAAAGGTAAGCCTTGGTGGATGACATGGCTTAGTGGACTTTTCCGTAGTGTCAATAGATGATTATGCTATCGTGTTAGGCATGGAGTTCCTAGAACAAGTCAAGGTCATGCTCATTCCTTGTGCCAACACGATGTGCATATTGAAGGAAGGCAATGCTTGCATGGTGCTATTAGCAAGGGAAGCAAGTCCGAAAGCCAAGCGGATATCGTCCATGCAACTCTCCAAGGAGGAGATGCTACCTGAATTGCCCAAGAGACTTCCACCCAAGGGTGAGGTGGATGGGAAGGATCAGTTGAATTCTGGTGCCATTGTCAATCGAATGGTGCCTTCCGAGTTTGGAGAATGGAGGAGGAAATCAAGGGCTACTGTCACAAGCCCGAGGATTTCATTGGGGGAGCAAGACCCACAAGCCAAGATATCGAGGGAGTTGGCCAGTCATGGGAAGACTCGCCAAAACTGGCTTAAAGGTGGGGAGCTCACCAAGGAATGTCATAAGTTTCCAAGCATCGTCAAGTTTGCCAAAGGTGGGCATGAGAAGCCAACCATGGCACAAGCACACCAAGCTAAGGCCGAGAAGCAGAGGAAGAAATGAGCCGAAGCTAAAAAGGGTCACTCGAAGCTTGAAGAAGGGGATGCGACGAGGGCGTCGCCAGATTGAGTGGGGGAGAATGTCACACACCGCAAAGGTTCATCCGGGATTCCCCACACATGTATAATTTTTCTGTATATGTATAATATTCTAAAAGGTCATTGTACACTGTTAGATTAAATGGATCATGACTGTCCATTTTGGTAGGTAGGAATTAATCCTAGCCTTCCATTTGGTAGGTGGGAATCAATCATAACCGTACATTTTGGTAGGTGAGAGTTGATCATAACCATCCATCTAGTAGGTGGGGATTGATCTTGGCCATCCATTGAGGAGGTGGAAGCCTATATATACTTTATGTAGTTCATTTGTAATTCATTCAAGCAATACAAGTAATTCTTAAGCATTCTCCAAGTTCTTTCTCTACTTTGTGTTCTTAACATCTTTGCTTACTTACTAGCTATATCTAGCATTCGTGGGAGAGACTGACTAGCATTCTTACGAAGGAGTCTACTAGTGTCGCGTGGTTGTTGATAGTAAAAGACCAAGTCCGTGACAGTTATCACTGGAACCTGCCAAGTTATGATTCTCGCACCATCACAACTGTTGCCGACAACAGCCTCTATTTTGAAACAGATGGAACTGATTTAAATGTTTCAATTTTTTTTGAATTTTTTTTTCATGAAATTGGTTATATTTGGAATATAATCATGAAATTGGCTGTGTTTGTGGCATAATTAGAAATTGGTCAGTAATAGAATAAGAAATTTCATCGACTATTTCTTTTCTTAAAGATCTCTCACTCGCCATAAAATTTGTCTGAATTCTCTTTCCATCCCACGTAAGCAATAGGTGGCCAAATGTAATTTTTTTAAAATTATTAAGCAGCGAGTGGATAAAAATGAAATTCAGGAGGCAACTGGACAAAAAAATTTAAGGGGTAAAATGACGAAAGGAACAAATATGCCTTATGCCTTTTATAAACGATAAATAGGCCCATGTTCGCTGGTTTTGGATTATCTTTATCATGGCTTCTTTCCTGCTGTGAAGCCACTAGTTCTGCTGAAAAGAGATTATATGTCTCTGGTGGAGCTGAAGATAAATTCTGTCCCACCTTTTCTTTCGCAATCTTCAAGCTGAAAGTCATATTTTGCGGCATAATGTATAAAAATTTGTAAGCATTGGCCAATGTTTCTATAAAATCTCAATGCCTTCAAGTGCTATTTTCCATTAGGATTACAGGCTGATCATCCTTTTTGCTTCCTTTTCACTGTTTTCAGTTGTGATTTTCATTTTGCTCAGCACACCTTGTTTATCTGTGATGAGAACAAATTGCAATCGAGGCTTGAAAAATATTATTTTCTAGTTCTAAAAATATAAATCACAACAAATATGACATTAACCAAAAACAGAAGTCATGATAGCTTATTAATATAAACAAAGGGCTAAACACACACAATACAGCTGCATAAGAGTCAATGAAAGAACTCAACAGACATTTCTGCACTGTTAGAACTTCATATATCTTGGTGGTAAGGTTTTAGATATTATCACCTCGGTTAACATCTCTAACTTCCTCATTTGCAACTATCTCCATAGTCTCTTATGAGGCAAAGATTCTTGTGTTGAACTAAAACAGCCAAATGAGAAGGGAGAAATGTGACTTTTGTCTTACGTAGTGATCAATCACCTCATGCAGCTTTTTCATTTTTTCTTTTAACCATGAATTAAATATTTAGGCAAAATTCATCTTATGAAATGGCATTTTCTTTAGAATTCTTACTCGCAAATGTGAAAAATAAAGCGGTAAGTTTGCACTTAATTCATAGCCGTATCAGCCTATCAGGACCATATTGAACTGTCAAATTATTTCAAAATTGCATCATTTTGATATATAATTTTTCTCATGCATTATTCATATATATATATATATATATATATATATATAGATTTCTCATCGTTTTGGAGCCAATTTCCTCATGTAATGTTTGTTGGATACACCGCAATGAAGCTCAATATTTTTGGTTTTAAAAAGAAAAAAATAGATCCTAGAGTTATACAGTGAAAGATCCTGATTCTATGACTAAATGAAAGAAAATAAAAGAGATACAAATACCTTACAAAATTCCCAATTGGAGAAAACCTCAATCTTTGCTGCATCTATGTAAAACAAATAATAATACGTTGAGAAGTAGAAACTAGAAAGCCAATCAGCACAAGTCAAAAATTCTCTTGGAAAATGTATAGATACTTAGGAAAAAAAATACAAATTATTTGGAAAGAATTAATTGGGTCTCCTTTTACCAAATTGAAATGCATTTTGAAAAGTAGACCTGAGGAAGAGAGCACTAGTGCTGCTACACACAACATGTGTAGTTATAGTGTTTTGTGTTAGAATTCCTTGTTCCCCTGCACCTGCTACATTTGTGTCATCCTCTTCATGTACCATCACATCCACCGATACCACAACCCAACTCCTCTTCAGTCTGACCTTCCTCACGCTTCTCTCACTTATTCCTCTGCACATTTTCACCTTCAATTTCACCAAATTTGGACACCCATCTCCAATTGCTTCAATCCCACTTTCAGAAATGGGGCATTTCTTAATGCACAACTTCTTTAAGGCAGTGAATTTTTCTGCAATGACTGCCATTTCTGGATCCCCAACTGTTTCTGTGTTACAGAGTGCTAATCTCTCCAGTGTCCTGCAATTACTAGCCAAGGCGGTAAGAGAGGCAATAGTTACAGGAATCCCCATTAGTACTAACTCCCGCAAATTTGAGCATTGTTTGGCTATGTTCAAAACACCTTCATCACCAATTGACCTGCCACCGAATCTGCTCCACGCATCTATGTGCAGCTTCCTCAGATTCTTGCAAGAATTAGCAACTGCACACAACCCACCATCTGTACAATCAATGGTGCGGCTGAGCTGCAGAACTTGCAGGTCAGGGCAACAACAAGAGATGGCCATTAGGCCTTCATCACCCATTTGTACATTCTCCATTTGGATCTCTGAAATGGCAGTAATTCTTTCTTGGGCTACACTTTGCATAACTTTATCCCAGTTGCCAGAGCTTCTGCACACAATGAGGGTTTTCAATACTTTAGAAGCAGCAGAGAGAAGAGGGACAAAAATGCGAGCATTGTGCAGATCCTTAAGGCAGAGACGTTGGAGTTTGATATGACTTTGTTTGGTATTGATAGAATTATCATAACACAAAGGGATATTATGGGCATCTAAATTGCGGAGACGCTTCAGAGTGAGATGGTGAAGAGAAGGACAATTAATAAGAAGAGATATGAGACCCTTAGCACTGAAACCACAAGAAGCAAAAGAGATTTTAGAGAGAAAAATGGGCCGATGAGAGGCAAATGCTACCAACCCATCATCAGAAACATCAACACAACCCTTGATTTTAAGTTTCTTAAGAGAAACGAGTAAAATGGATATTGTGGAGAAGCAATGATCATCAATGCTAAGATGTTTGCGGGAGCATTTAAGGGAGAGAATAGAAACAGAGCTAAAGCGAGAAAGCAGAGCAGGTAAACAAGTAGACATTTGAGTAGAAGCAAACAAGACAAGTCTCTGTCGAGACTTAGAATCAACAAGTTTCCACCTCTTACAAACCATAGAGCAAGAATTATTGTCATGGCAACCCAATTTACCAAACACAGTGGCCAAACATTCATCAGGAAGACACAATGTGAGATCTTTTTTTTTCTTGGTAATGACAATAGAATGTCCATCAGCTGTTTGCTTGCGGATCTCATCACCACATCTACATGAAGAAGAAGAAGAAGAAGAAGAAAAAGAAGCAGCTTGTCCCATCCCAAAAAAAAATGTAACCCAATCAGGTGTTTAACTGGGGAAACAGAAATTAGCCATGGATTACAGTAGAAGACGAAGAAGAAGAAGAAGGAAAGGAAGAGGAGCGAAGAAACGTGATAATGATGGGAAAAGCGTGCAGTGGTCTAAAGAAGAGCTGAACAAGAGTGAAAAAGTGTGGGGTCATTCTCATTCCAAAGAGCCCTTATGTTGTCTGCTAGTTTCATAGACATACTTATTGCTTTTTTTTTTCTTTATAAATTAGAGTTTAGAATTTAGAAGAGAAAGAGAAGAGATTTAGACACGGACAATTGATTCGTTGAGGAGATATGGCTAAATAACAGCTGACAAGACGGTGCCAGAACGTATCCTAACATTCTACCGCTGTCACACGTTTGAATTTTTTTTTTCTTTTTCTTATCACCATTTAATTGAATCAGAATTTTAAATATCATCCAATTCATTAGATATAATTCGGTTACCTAATATTTTTTTAGGGTTTCAATTGGAATTGACAATTTTAATTCAATATAATATATAAATTTAATTATATATGAATTTAAATTAATTCCAAAAACACTTTTTTCATCTAAAAACTTTTAAATTTTCTATAAATTTCTTTATTTTTTCATTTTAGATTAAATTTATATTAGACATTCACATTAGTATTAGAGTTTTACATCCTTTGAGACTGTGAGGCAGATAAAAAGGAAACCATTTCCAGAATAGAGAGACTAGAAAATCAGAGTAAATGAGTTCAAAAGAGAAATAAAATACCTACATGGATTCCACAAATAGTTCATCTTTTTCTATCCATATATTTAATGGTAAGAACTTCCATATTTTGGCAATCAAGATGAATTTTATTTGAAATCTAAAGGTTTTTGGGAAGCGAGGAAGTCAGATAGAGATCCACCTCTTGCGAGAGCAAATCCCACCATTGTACAATTGAGGGTATGTCAAGAAGAGAAGTTGAAGAAAGATAAAGCTATTACCTATATTCATGCAAGTTTGGCAAACTGTATCTTCACAAAG
Source organism: Triadica sebifera (assembly GCA_023653625.1). NCBI lineage: Eukaryota > Viridiplantae > Streptophyta > Magnoliopsida > Malpighiales > Euphorbiaceae > Triadica > Triadica sebifera. Next base: position 7,331,395 of record CM042899.1, on the reverse strand, counting down.
ATTATGGATTTAGAGTCAACCAAGCAAGTTTGGAACAAACTCAAGGAAGAAATTGAGGGTAGTGAAAGAGTTAAGATGGTTAGACTCCTTACTTTAAAGTGGGAGTTTGAACTCATGAAGATGAAAGAAAATAAGTCCAACAAAGACTACTCAGGCATATTAATGGATCTCGTAAACCATATAAGGCTCCTTGGAGAAGTTATTTCAGATCAAAAAGTGGTAGAGAAGATCATGGTGAGTGTTCTTGAGAAGTTTGAGGCTAAAATTTATGCCATTGAAAAGTCTTGTGACTTGGAAACTCTCCATAGCAAAATTAGTTAGCAAACTCCAAGTACAAGAGTAAAGAGTCTCAATCATATCAGAAAATGCAGTCGAAGGTGCTTTCTGAGCAAGACACAAATAGAAAGATTCACAAACTAAGCATGACAAGAAGCATCAAAGGAATAAGACTTGAAAAGAAAAGGGCAATGAAACTTCGAAAGGAAATACCAAGAAAGGTAATTTTCCTCCTTGTGGCTTTTGTAAAAAAAGATAACCAGACTGAAAAAATTGTTGGTTTAAAAAAAAAGACAAGGTGTTTGTTGTTTGAAAAAGGTTTGCCTTCCTTTTTTGGGCTAAAATAGTTAATACAACTATGTATTTGCTTAATAGTCTTTCTACCAATGTTGTACAAGATAAGACACCATTGGAGGCATGGTGCAGACTATGGGTGTTCATGGTTCAGTTTGGTTCGTTTAGGCCAAAAATTTATAATCAAACCAATAAAATCAGTTTTAAATACTTCAACTTTTAACCAAACCAAATACTACTACAAATATTCGAACCAATGCTATTTAGATAGTTGGTTGGTTAATTTGATAAATAAATAAATGAATAAAATTAAAAAAATAAATAAATAAATAAAAATTCGACAAATATTAATTTAAAAATATGATCAAAATAGCAAAATGAATATCATCCAAAATATAAAAATTTAGCACACTATTTTAACTTTAGGAAAATTCAAAATATAATTTGTAGATTAGTAAAGCAAAATTTTATTCAATTATAGTGATCCAAAGAAAGAGTGTAGAAAATTAAAAAGTCTATAATTTTAAAAAATTAAGAAATTATAGTATTATTGAACTATATATATATATTAAAAGAAATCCTATATTATTGGTTCAGTTCACTTTTATTGGATTTATATTTTTTTAATCCAAAACCAAATCAAAAAATCGATTTATTAAAATTTCAAAATCATAATCATCCATGAAACCACCTAAACCATGGTTTTCGATTTGAATTGAATTGGGGTTGATCTGATTTGGTCAATTTTGTTAATTTTTGTGTAGCCTTAGTGCGGACATAAACCATTAGCTTAACACTTGAAAATCTTTGGCTCAGTATGCTCACATTTCTTTGGCATACAAAAACAAGTTATACAAAAAGGCAACCAATGGGATTTTCTTTAGATGCAGTGGAGTCTAAGGGGTATCAAATTTATGATTTGAGTACGAAGAAGAGTTTAGTTGAGAGGGGTGTGGATTTTGACGAAAATGCACATTGGGATTGGAGTAAGGAAGAGATCGTTGTTGTTAATGCTACCTTGTAGTCAAAAGGTTCGCAAAAATTTCAGGTGTGTGCTTTAGAGATACTTTTGCCCCTGTAGTCAAACATGATACAATTAGATTGCTCTTAGTAATTGTAGGCCATATGAGCTAGAAAGTTTACCATTTAGATGTAAAATCAAAATTTCTAAATGTTATACTTGTTGCAAAAAAGGTAAATGTTGCTAAAAAGGAGGAGATTTATGTGTAGCAACTAGAAAGTTTCCTAGTGTTCAAAAGTGAAGATAAAATGTATAAATTGAAAAAAACTCTTTATGGGCTGAGACAAGCATCTCAAGTATGGTATGACAAAATTGACTTACACTTGTTGCAAAAAAGGTTTTGAAAGAAGTGTGAATAAGGCAACCTTGTATGTGAAGCACTATGGAAGTAATGAAACGATTATAGTCTCTATCTATGTTGATGACTTGCTTGTGATATGGATTCATTCTCAATTTCTTGTTGATTTCAAGAAGGAGATGAAGAAAATATTTGAAATATCAGATCTTGGCTTGATGAAGTATTTCCTTAAGATGGATAGATCTTGGCTTGATGAAGTATTTTCTAAGGATGGAAATTGTCCAAAATGATGCTGGAATTTTTATAAACCAAAGAAAGTATGCATTTGATATTTTGAAGAAGTTCAAGCTTGAATCTTGCAAGTCGGTTGCAACTCATTTAACTCAAAATGAGAAACTTTCAAAAGTTGATGGAGTTAAGCTCCAAGATCCCTCCTCTTACAGAAGTTTGCTTAGCAGCCTCCTTTATTTAATGACTACGAGACTATATTTAATGTTTGATGTAAACATGTTGTCTAGATTTATGGCATCACCAAGCCAAGTGCATCTCAAAGTTGTAAGAAAGGTTTTAAAATTCCTTAAGGGAACTATAGATCATGGCATATGGTATCTAAGAATAGAAAAAATGGAGTTGATAGGCTATTCCGATAATGATTGGGGTAGTTGCATAGATGATATGAAGAACATATTTGGCTATTTGTTTTCTTTTGGCTCAGGTATGTTTTCTTGGAACTCAAAGAAGCAAGAAGCAGTAGCCCAATCCATAGTGGAAGTGGAGTACATCTCAAGTGTAGCAATACCAAATTAGACCATTTGACTCAAAAAATTGCTTGAAGATTTTGGTTTTCCATATTCTTCGCCAACTAGGTTGTTTGTCGATTACAAGCTCACCATCGCCATTGCCAAAAATCCAATTCAACATGGAAGAACAAAACACATTAATGTCAAGTACCATGCAATACGAGAAGTAGAGAAAAAACATCATATCAATCTGATCCATTATTCCTTAGAAATTCAACTTGATGGCATAATGTCCAAAGCAGTTATGAAATCCAGACTTGAGTTTATAAAGTTAAAGATGGGAATATCCAAAGAAAATCTCAAGGAGGAGTGTTAGAACTTATGAGATTAACCATGGACATATTAGAATTCTAGTCTCTTTTTGTTTGTAATCCTTTTTGTTAGATTAGATGGGCTTAGACTTAGATTAGTTATTTGTATTAATTTTGTATTAGTAAGCCCAATAGAAGCGACTTCTCTTGTAAGCTTGATAAAGTACTATATATATATGTATGAAAAATCTGTAAGTAATGAGAAGATTAAAAGACACTTTTCAAATATGCTTTCTAAAACCTCCATCTTTCCATTTAGAAACCTTTAAATTCTCTACATATCATTTCTTCCTTTTTTTAATCTCATATCAGATTCATACTAGACTTTCACACTAATTGCTCTGTTGTTACTTTTTCTAGTAGAATCAGAACATTGTCAAGGATTTTCAGACATATTTATCTAATGAATGCAATTTCTTGATTTCTCAATAAGGTTTGCTCTAATATATGATATTTTAGCGAATGAAAAAGTTATGATGCCAGGAGACTTGATTTGGCTTTGAAAACTCTTATGATAATATAAGTCAAGAATTTCTTAGAGGTGTGATGTGACAAGTTGTATTGGCTTTTTGATATTGTTGATTGTTATTGGAAAGCCAGAAAATCCTTTATGGATTCCTGGAAAAGTAGAAAAGGAAGATTTATTTCTTTTTGTACACTTGTTTGATAGCATATTTCCTGAATACTAATATTGAGTACGTTCCTAGCGTTCTGACTGCAACACTTACTAAAACCACAGACAAAATACTCATTTAAGCATTAAATCATAATCTCATATTCATTTGCCCCATAAGTATAGTAGGAGGGAAAAGAAGGAAAACCAAAACCTGTCATCAAAAAAAAAAAAAAAAAAAGATAGCTTGTCAAATCAACTTTAAAACTCTAAGCACTTCCAAATAAAATTCGGAATCAGGTTTCCTCTTTTCTGAAAAGTAGAAGTATATGAACATCATTGTTACTCAACTCAGTGTTGCATTTATTAAAGCAAAAAAATTCAGCAATATAAAGAAAAATAATAAATCAAAGCAAGCAACAATAATAAATAGATTCAAAAGTAAAAATATGCAATTAAATAAAATGGAATAGAATATCCTGGATTGAAGCACGTCGTAAAGCTATCATTTGAGAGGAAATGCCCCCATTGCACTAGAAATTCTTGTAATCACGTTCCTTTTTAAAGATACCACAATCCATTGGATCTCTAGTGTACAGTTAAGAATATCCTAAAATCAAACTTTTGCCCAAACTCATCAAAAAATAATGTTTAGTGTTTAATAATGACAAATTTTAATTTGCCCAACTGAAACAAGAATTTGATGGGAGTTTAGATTTGGAGTAAAGAGAGCAAGGAAGAGAACATAAGCAAAAATGGCGTGAATAGCTTATAGTAGGAGATAGGTCTTTTGTTGATTATTTGTTTTTAAATAATAATGATAAAAGTCAGACTTCTTTTCCTTTGTGTTACCAAAAACTTTCTACAGTGGAAAGTGGAGAAAAAATGTATGGAGTAAATGTGTGAGTGACCCTTAAAATCTGGAGATGATATTTTAAAAATCATAAAAAATATTATTAATAGAAAAATATAAATAATAATAATTCTTTAACAGCTAGATTTTAAAACCAAATTAAAATCCATGTTTAGCAATCCCCCACTTTGGTTTAAAATCTTTAATTTAATTTTTTTATTTAAACCAAAAGTAAAATACATTATTTCTTGGCAAATATTAAGCTATGTAATAGGTAAAGGTACCTTGCGGGTTTGAACCTTCACTTAGTATAGATGAGCTTTAATTTGAAGAAGACATAGAGACCTTGCATCTTCAACTAAACTTTCATGATCAAACCTTAACTCACTACACACATAACTTTGGGCAAATTTTATGGTTATATCAGTTTTGTGCTTTACGATCATGACACGTATCTTGCTTTGTGAATATCTTTACGAAGTAACCCAATTTCCTATAGTAAGGACACTACTACCATACCCATATAGGTGAATCCTCCAAGAGTGTTTGTGATTAACACCCTACAAACAAAATGCCATTGGAATCATTCATAGTAGAATGGTTCCTCATCATGACAAATCAAGGTACTTACCCATAGGAATGTAATTTGGAAAGTTACCCCATCAAATTCAATAGTGCTTTACCAATCACTTTTATAGCTTTGTTATTACCCATTGAACTTCATTCATGGGATCACCATTAATTTGAAGTTGGGTTTCCACTATAGTGATTAATTTATAGGCTTCAATCCCATTCCCCTGCATGATTCAATAATTTTCTCGTGAGCCAGTCCCTTTGTAATTGGATCTGCAATATTATTTTCAGATTTGACAAAATCAAGAAAAATTACACCATGAGAAGTCTAATGTTTAATTGATTTGTGTCTCATTTTCAAATGTCTCCTTTTCTCATTAAAGTTCTTACTTTTAGCTTCATTAATTGTAGCTTGACTATCACAATGAAAAAATATCGGAGAAATAGGTTTTGATAAAACAAAAATATAATGTAACAAATTTTTAATCCATTTAGCTTATACACTAGCTATATCTAAAGCAATAAATTCAACTTCTATTGTAGAACGAGAAATTAAAGACTGTTTTATAGATTTCCATGATATAGCACTGTAAGATAATACTAGAGTAGCGGATACTTACTTGTTGAGCGTGAATCGTGCGCTTTCAATGCTTTAGGCGGAGACAAATTACTATAACTTGACTCAATTCCACAGTACGAACGCTTTTATTCTCTTGTTGTTGAACGGAGATGAAGAAATTCACTTTTCGAGAATTTCCGTATTTCAGAGAAAAACTTCTGATGAATAGTTATCTCTTTTTCTTATATCTTTTCGTTATATTCTTATCTTCTTAAGTTATATCTTTTCATAACTTTATATATAAGAATATATGGGCCTGGGCTGGGTCAAGCCCACATGGGCGGCCCAATACCATAAAGCCCAACATCTCCCACTCGCCCAAAGTGGGCTTGGATCAATCCAAATATCATCTCACATCTCAAACTTTAAACAAAGAATCTTTCATACAAGCGAACGGACCGTGCGACCCAAAGCACAAAAATTGTGGGAGCTCCAATACAAACCTAATTATAGGCCATATAGGAGACATCAACCCAAAGTTGTAATTATTTTCGATAATGTGCTTAATTACCCCAAGTATTTTTCTCAATACACTTAATTCGAGTATCATTCAATCCCTCATGAATCTATACTCAAATCATTCTTACAATCTCTTGTATTCTAAGTTACTTCTCGCTTCATCAAGCGTAATAACCCCGGCCGGTGAACACAAGCTGTGAGTGCATAAGCAAAGTACTCTTTCTTTTGCCCTCGTATCAATCAGTTTTGAATTAACTCGCTTTTCTAGGAGTGTTCCGTTAAGTCGAATCATTCCATGACTATAGGATACATCCTAAGATAGCCAACATTAATTCATCACATTATGATATAGTTAAAAGTCACAAAGGGTAAAATTGTTTGAAATCCATTTTTAGGATTTCCAGGACTCACATAGCGAAGAAGTAGGGATCCATTCTTTTGCTTCCTAATAGGTCGTATAGCACATGCAGTATGAAATACATGCTATGGTGGAGCTACTCTTTTCTTATCAAAGATAAAAGAGTGTATGTCTTGCTCTTAGTTCAAAATAAATAAACACCATATGAGTATTAGTCTTGTCGCTCTCAATGCGTCAAACTTGAAACTTTTATTTATACATTCAACAATGTTAAATAACAAATTTCACACTCAGCTTTCTCTATATAGACACATGAATGGTGGGGAAGTCATTCATGTTGATTCTTATATATATTAAGAATCTCATCTTGATCCTCATCAAGGCGACCTTATAAAAATTTAATAAAACTAAGACCGCTCCCACTGCATCTTAGTCATTCACTTAATGCCTCTGCATTTATGGTCTCATCTCTATAGCGCCAGAGGCGATTACTCATGTGAGTGAGTCAATATAAGTCTATCGACATACTTATTCGAATTGTGCTAACTGACATTTGTAATACATTCATATAATTGAAAAATCATTAATCAATTGAAATGATATATCAATTGTAAAAACCAAGTGATCTGACATAACATATATTGATTACATTCTACATAAGCCTAGAGATTTTATGTGCCTTACAAACGCATCCCTAGCTATTGGTTTAGTAAATGGATCTGCTACCATTTTGTTTGTAGAAATGTGTTTCAGAATCACTTCCTTTTCTACAATCATGTCTCTAACATAGTGATATCTAATTTGGATATGTTTGGTCTTTCCATGATATTTTGGATCCTTAACATAAGCTAATGCAGCCATACTATCACAATAGATTGTCACAGGTTCAGATGCTGACTTGACAATCTCTAAGTGCTGCAAAAATCTTTTCAACCAAACTGCCTCTTGTATAGCCGATGAACATGCTACATACTCAGCTTCCATCGTCGATAAAGCTATACAAGATTGCTTCTTGCTACTCCATGAGATTGCGCAATCATTAAGCAAGAACGCATATCCAGAGGTCGATTTGCGCTGATCTATATCACCTCCCCAATCAGCATCAGTGTAACCAATTAAGCGCAAATCCTTCCCTTGATAACATAGAACATAGTCTGAAGTTCCTTTTAGATATCTCAATATTCTCTTGACTGCCATCCAGTGTTTTATACCTGGATTAGATTGAAATCTGCTTACTAGCCCAACGGCATAGCAAATGTCTGGACGTGTGCACATCATTGCATACATCAGACTACCGACAACATTGGAGTAGGGTACTTTAGACATTCGTTCTTTTTCATCCGATGTTTTAGGACACATATCTAGACTAAGGCTCAGATTCCTTTCGACAGGGGTATCCATAGGCTTACATTCATGCATATGGTAACGCTCTAACATTTTCTTTATATAAGTCTCTTGAGACAAACCCAGAAGTCTTTTAGAGCGATCCCTTAGGATCTTAACACCAAGTACATAACTAGCCTCACCCATATCTTTCATTTCGAAGTTCGATGATAACCATTTCTTGGTAGTATCAATCAACTTCTTATCATTTCCAGCTATTAAAATGTCATCAACATACAAGGACATAATTATAAAACCATTGTTAGAACGTTTAACATATACGCAATGGTCTTCCTCCATCATCGTAAAACCATCCTTTAATATGGCTTGATGAAATTTGAGGTTCCATTGTCTTGATGCTTGCTTAAGACCGTAAATGGATCTTTTGAGCTTGCAAACTTTGCGCTCTTGTCCTTTGAGTTCAAAACCCTCAGGTTGATCCATATAGATCTCTTAGTTCTCCATTGAGAAAAGCAGTTTTAACGTCCATTTGATATAATTCTAAGTCCATTCGTGCTACTATAGCCAGAATGAGGCGAATTGATGCAAACCTGACTACAGGTGAGAATGTATCTTCATAGTCAATTCCCTCTTTTTGTGTGTAGCCCTTAGCTACTAATCGAGCTTTAAATCTTTCTATTGTCCCATCTGCCTTACGTTTTATTTTGAGAATCCATTTGTTCCCAATAGTCTTACGATTAGACGGTTTCTCAACCAAATCCCAGACTTGATTGTATATCATCGAATCCATTTCCTCTTTCATAGCTTTAATCCATTCTTTTGCTTTAGGACCAGAAAGAGCTTGTTGAACTGTTTTAGGCTCTTCTTCATCTGGAGCAATCATAAAAGCTTCCCCCTCAATCTCAAATCGACGACGGGGAATCTTGTCACGATTACTACGTCGAGGTTGAGATTGTTCATGGTCTTGCTCCATTGGAACAAAATCTGACATTCTTTCACTCCCACTTGGTTCAGGAGGAGCAATAAATTCTTGCTCTGTGAGTGCGAAATCAATTATTTTTGCACTCCCACTAGTCTCAGGATCTTCCATTTCATAAAATTGGAAATCCTTATTTATCTCACCTCTTTCAGGAAAGTCCTCTTCTAAGAAAATGACATCTCGTGACTCAATTTCTGTTATTCTTCCATTTGTATCTTCCCCCAAGAATACATATCATTTGGAGAATTCTGAATATCTTATAAAGATACATTTCTTCCCCCTCGGACCAAGCTTTCCATATTCATGGGAAGTATTGTGGATATAAGCTGCGCAACCCCATAGGCGCATATGGCTTAATTCAGGCTTTTCGCTTTTCCACAATTCATATGGGGTGGAATGAACAGATTTTGAAGGTACACGATTTAGAATGTAGGCAGCAGTCATTAATGCATCTCCCCAAAAGAAAATTGGTAAATTAGCTTGCGCCATCATTGACCTAACCATGTCCAATAGGGTTCTATTTCTTCTTTCTGCTACGCCATTTTGTTGCGGAGTAGAAGGAATAGTTAGCTGCCTAGCTATACCCTTATCATCACAATAACTTTTGAATAAATCAGATAGATATTCACGCCCTCGATCGGTCCTTAATGATTTTATATTCAAATTCAATTGATTCTCAACCAATTTACTATAACGTATGAAGCAATCTAATGCTTCAGATTTATGGGAGATCAAATAAATATGACCGTATCTGGTGAAATCATCTATGAAAGAGATGAAATAGTGAGCACCATGTCTTGCTCTAACATTCATTGGGCCACAGAAGTCAGAATGTATAAGCTGTAAAGGAAATGTGGCTCTTTTGGCTTTGCCAAATGGTAATCTTGTTGCTTTTCCAGCTAGGCAATGCTCACAAATAGGCAAATCTATTTTCTTAACAGATCAAAAAAAAAAAACCAGCTTTTGCTAATCTTTTTAAACGATCTTGCCCAATGTGTCCTAATCTAGCATGCCATTTAGTATCATCAATCAATGAAACATTATTGGAATTTCCAACAAGAAATATAGATTGCTTAACATCCATAAAAATAGTGTCTAACACTATAAAACCATTCAACATATATCCAGAACCATAAAAAACTTTGTCTAAAAGTATTTTAACACAACCATCTTCAAAAATTATTTTGAAAACAAGTCCAAGTAAAACAATAATAGAAACTAAATTTCGTCGAATATCAGGAGCATAAAGTACATCATGGAGATAAAGCGTGCGACCTCCCCGCAGCACTAGCCTGCAGGAACCGATCCCAAGCACGTCAGCCGAAGCATTATTCCCCATATATATTTTTCTACTCCCCTTTGGAATTCGACGAAATTCTACAAAGGCAGATCGGTCCCTCGCTATGTGGTATGTTGCTGCTGAATCTACAGTCCAATAAGGAACAGTTTCAGCTAACATCAAGCAACTACTTACATATAAATTTGAGGGACTAATTTGGTCATACAATACTTTTGGCTCAGTGCAATCACGAGCAAAGTGACCGTGCTTCCCACAATTGAAGCAATTCATGTTCTTGCCTTTCTTTCCGCTGCGTTTCCCACGCTTGCGCTTATTTCCATTAAATTTTGTCTTATTTCCTCCCTTTCCTTGCCATTTGCCCTTACCTTTCCATTTTCTTTTGCCCAGAGCTAGAAGCCCCTCTGCCTCTAGACTCAGTCATATAAGCCTCTCCTTCAGGCTTATCAGCGAGAAGACGATCCTCCTCTAGCTTAACATGTCGGGCAACATCATCAAAAGTTTTTATATTATCATTATGGGTAATGTTGACACTCATGTGTTCCCAGGCTTTTGGAAGAGAGCGAATCACAGCTTGAACTTGTTGCTCGTCAGTCATCTCATGGCCAGCACCTTTCAGTTCACTTATCATGTTAGACATGACAGTAAGGTGTTGCCTCATTGTTTGATTAGAATTTTTCTTATATGCATCAAACTTTAGAGTTAACTGACGCAGTCTTGTTGTTGAGGTTCCACCAAACTGAACCTTAACAGCATCCCAAAACTGCTTGGGCTGAGCGGTGCTTCTCAAAGCGTAGCATCAAGTCATTTCTCATGCTACTCAGCATCAATATGCGAGCAACTCTGTCCTTGCGCTTATAGGCTTGATATGCTTCCATATCGCGCCTATGTTGAGCAGTATTTCCATGCTCAGGCTCAGCCATTGGTTGTGTTATTGTTTCTAGCATATCTTGGTCTTCCAGGAGATACTGAATTTTACGATGTCAAATGTCATAGTTTTTATCATTCAGTTTATCTCCTTGATTCAAGTCAGCAATTATGCTTTTTGTTGCAGCCATTTCAACTATTTAGAAACAATGATTATAATTAGGATTAGCACAATTCATTATTATTCTTATCAATTTCAAGTCACAATGCTTTTAAATTAATCAATAATAACTTAACATAAGTAGTAGAAACAAAAAAAACTGCATATTCAGTTCAATCAATTCCTACTAACAAAGTCCAGTTATCATTGTTTAATTTAAACATGCGCCAATTAATTCTATATTAGATGAGATTCATCAATCTACCAATCTAATATTCCCACATTACATTGATTATATAATGCAATGTAACAATAATAATATATATGCATTAAAACAAGATAAACATCAATTACATCTTCAAAAATAACAAATTAACATGTAATTATGTTCCTATTTGCATATTTTTCTCCAAATTTCTCATCAAAACCATCACAAAAAAATTTTCAAAAAAATATCCATTAAATTGGAAATTAAATTTTGAGAATTTTACAAAAAATTTGGACCAAAAATAATTTTTCACGCGCTCCCACGCGCAGTCACGCGCTTCCACGCGCTTCACACGCGCCACACACGCTCTGACACGTGTTCTCTCCATGTCATCATGGTGGACCAATCCTAGGAAGCTACGTGGCTGAACTGCCACGTGTCACGGACACGTGGCATAACCGTCGGAAAACCGTTGCCACGTGTCATGCATACGTGCGTGACACGTGGCAAACCGTCAGAAACGGCTTGCCACGTGGCATGTACACGTGCGTGACATGTGGCAAAACTGTCAGAAACCGTTTGCCATGTGTCATGAACACGTGCGTGACACGTGGCAAAACCGTCAGCAACCACTAGCGCGTCACGCGCCGAGGCCGAGAGTGCAGTGCACTCGCCGTCTTCCGGGGTTGATTTTTCACCATTTTTTGAAATTTTACACATATTTTACGGTTTTATAACCACTAGGACCATTTTTATTCCATTTTAAAAACATTTTGGCCGTGTTTGAACAACACATATACGATCTGAGAGTGGGAATAGTTTTAATGATAATTTTCTGAAAAAATATTCTCATAAACTTTGAAAAATCATAGAAATTCAACCACTCATCAGAAAATTATGCAAAAATACTCGTTAGAAAGCTTGTGATGAGAGCTTTCCAACGATACCAAATTCGAACTATGAAACTGAAGAATCAATTTTCGAAAAATTGAAGAAATTTCGAATTTGCATAGTAAATTTCTTAAAAATCATCACAATTATGATTTTAAGCACAAAAACGCACAAACGGGGCTCTGATACCAATGTAAGATAGTACTAGAGCAGCGGATACTTACTTGTTGAGCGTGAATCGTGCGCTTTCAATGCTTTATACGGAGACAAATTACTAGAACTTGACTCAATTCCACATTACGAACGCTTTTATTCTCTTGTTGTTGAACGAAGATGAAGAAATTCACTTTTCGAGAATTTCCGTATTTCAGAGAAAAACTTCTGATGAATAGTTATCTCTTTTTCTTATATCTTTTCGTTATATTCTTATCTTCTTAAGTATATCTTTTCATAACTTTATATATAAGAATATATGGGTCTGGGCTGGGTCAAGCCCACATGGGCGACCCAATACCATAAAGCCCAACAAGCACCACCTCCCAATATAACCACTATTTGATTTAGTTTTATCTGAATCTGAAATCCAATTAGCATCACAAAAGCCTTCTACTACTTCTGAAAATCTTGAATAAGTTACACCATAATTTATAGTACCTTTAAGATATTTAAATACTCTATCAAAAGCATGCTAATGTTCCATACTAGGATTATGAGTATATATACCAAATCTACCAACAACACAAACTATATTATGTTTAGAATAATTAGTTAAATGTAATAAAGAGCCAATAATTTGAGAATATTTATATTTATAACTCCCGCAAGTTAGGGCCTGAAATTAATATATTAATAAATTAAGAGTATATGGGAGGTATATAGTGGTTAAGGATTTTGGTAATGTGAAAATAATAAAAAAGATAAGAAAAGTGAAGTTCTCAGCATTTACGCCCGTGACATAGGTAATCACGATCGTAAATGTCATGAAATTTAAATTCTGAGGCTGAGGAGATTCACGGCCTTGACACTATGGTCCAGCCTGTGAAGACCTGCAAGTTTAAATATAGGAGTTTCATATTTCGATAAAAAAACTCACATACTTTCGATCAGGAACCCTAACCACTAGACTTTGAATATCCCAGAACCAATTCCCCTTATTCCCTTTCAATTTTAATTGTTTAAACACAAAATCCCCACAAAAAATAAAGCTAAAATAAATTAGAAACAAGGATTTCAGTAGACAATTGAAATCAGAATCAAAGAGCATTAGCACACATTCTGAGACTAGAAAACCAATCATTAACCTTCTAGACAAAGGTAAGAATCATGTCCTCTTGAGTCCTTTGATCTAGTTCAATTTGGGTTTGTATATATTGAGGGTTTTAGGCTTAAAAATCAATAAAAAATGGTGATGGTTATTAAATTATGGCATATATAGATAGGATGACAATATAAGACATTAATATGGTCTCTGATTTCTAGTTAGAGACCGAAATAGAGGGTGGAGAACCCCATCAGAGGCAGTAGATGCGAGAGAGTTGCGTTTTAGGGCTCCATTATTAAGGTTCGTATATATATACATTTTAATTCGATTATTTTGTGCTTGTGATATGTGATATGAATTCTGAAATGTCATGTGATATGTAATTGTTGATTTAATAGTGTTGGAATGGAAGTAAATGACTTGTTAACTTCTAAAAATGTATAATGAAGTTGATATAATGATGAATGAACATGTTTTGATGTTATGGTATTGATGAATAAGGCATGGAGCCTAGTTAATTGATGAAGTACGAATATATGCATGTTTATAATTATTTTATAGTTGAATATATTGAAAAGTGTTGATAGGAATGGCTAACATTGGTTAGCCTTAGAACCCAATGCATATTGTGTATGAAATTGGCTTAAAACATTACTGGAATTAAGTTATAGACTAAAGTATCACACCCATGAAGCCAAAATATATGCCCGTGAACCAATGTTCATAACCATGAATGATCAAAGAGCCAGTCATAGTTAGACAACCCGTGACTTAAGGTTTCATGCCTGTGAATGTCCTGTATCCAAAATTTGGTTAATTGAGTTATATGATTGATCTACATGAGTACTATATACACATACATTTGATACGTTTAAATGAGATTATAAATAATATGATTACAAGACTATATAAAATAAATATGCACTCAGTGCTCTAAATTATAGAATGACATATGATGTTTATGTGAAACCATGAATATGACATAATTGATAATGATATTTAGTATTTAAATAACTATACCCATTACCTATTCAAGGACTAGCTAGGATAGGTGGAATGCCATTGAGGGGATAACGATATCGTAGTATATTATTATTACTGTGTTAATTAGGGTGACTTAAGCTCGGGTAAGAGTACTCCTAATTACCTAGGGACAAGGTGGCTTAAGCTCGGGTAAAAGTGCCTTTATACCCATATACATGTAGATGTTATTATTAATCAATGTGGTTTAAGCTCGAGTAAGAGCCCTCCTAATTTGAGAAGCAGAATTTGCAATATAGATAGACACAAATAGTGAGCATGGTGGCTTAAGTTCGGGTAAGAGCGCTTCTGTTTCATAACCCGCATCCGAGTAGTTTGGGTCTAGAGTATTAGGCTTAAAAACTAGAAATTGGTAATGTAATGCTTGTAAAAGAGGGTCTATAAGTTATATAAATGTTTAGAGTGGGAAAAGATGGGGTTTAAAGTGTTTTAAAGTTTAAGTGTTGTAAAAAGAAAAGTTTTCACGTCTGTGAATATTTGTTCATGCTCGTGAAAGTTCATGCTATAGTTCATATGACAGAGTTTTAGAAATGGCGGGAGTGTATAAGAAAAGAGAACTTTCATGCCCGTGAATGGTTTAGTAACAACCGTGAAAGGCGTTTCACGCCCGTGAAACAAGTACCAATCTCACTTTTCTCTTTTCTCTACACCAAATCTTACTTTAAAACCACTTCCACTGCCCCTTATCACCCTCTGACACAAGCCAAGACTTGTTAGTCATCTTCTCCACCTCAAGAAAACCCTAAACACTATTGTTGAGCTTAAGAGCTTGAGAGACATGGAAGTTTGGTAGAGTTTTTGCCTATGTTGAGGTAGAACTTAGGTTTTTGGTTAGTTTGAGTTCGTTTTATGATACAAAGTTCTAATAAAAATATTTTTATGATGTTAGGATCTACCAAAGGGCAAGGAAACACATCACAAAGGGATAGGCAAGCTTAAAAAGCTTGGAGTGTTAGTAAAGGCTTCATTTAGTGAAAGGTAAGTACATATAGGCATTTAAATTTGTTTCCATGCTTCTAGTATGTTTTGCTTGTTATGAATGATAAATGGCATGTTATGGTTGATAAATAACATGGTAAAATGGTTGAAGTGTTAAAATGATATGTAAATGATCCAAGAATGAGATTTTAATGACTTAAATGTTGTGAAAACATGTAGTAGACATGATATGGGTATGTAAGTGTTGATAGGAGTGATTAACACTGGTTAATCTTAGAGTTTTTGTATGAAATGCATGAATGACTCTGTTTTGAGTTTATTAGAAATGTATGATTCATGCCCGTGAACAACGGTGTCACGATTGTGAATGTCGAGGTCTTATGAATTGCATGAACCCAAAATTTCATGGAATGTATCACAGTTTGAGAAGCCATAATGATATGCTATCATGGTTGTAAATAAGTAATTCACGTCCATAATGGTTATATTTTATTCACGTTATGATTTAAAGGCAAGGTAATTGTAAAAGTTTACCT
This sequence comes from Triadica sebifera, assembly GCA_023653625.1. Classification (NCBI taxonomy): domain Eukaryota; kingdom Viridiplantae; phylum Streptophyta; class Magnoliopsida; order Malpighiales; family Euphorbiaceae; genus Triadica; species Triadica sebifera. The sequence continues at coordinate 7,315,397 of CM042899.1, read as the reverse complement.
TCACGACTGTGAATAAGTAGTTCACACTCGTGAAGCTATTTGAATGTATAATATGTACATTTTGAATTATGACCTATTTGCTAAATGGATTAATGGTATGTTATGAATGTACGAATACATGGTAAATAAGATGTGGATGACATGATATGATATTTATATATTGGATATGATAATGCGTAAAAGTAAATGCTAGAAATAACATGTGATAAATGAATCGAAAGATAAATGGTTAAAAGATAAAAAGCCCAATTCTCTAGTCTTGTACTTGACATAGGATATATGGTATACCATTGAGGGAGAAAACAATACCGTAATGAGCTATTTTTATATGAGGACAAGGTGACTTAGGGTTTTGAGCTCTTTATCCTAATTTGGCCTATATGTCTTGTTTTACTCAGTCAAGTGGGTCAAGCTTAGGTTGTGTGAGCACCATTGACTTTGAAAGGCTCAGATGAGCTGATATAGGTTGTGAGTAGGATGGCTTAAGTTTGGGTTGTTAAGCACCCTTGTCTCATATCCCACATTAGATAATCAAACTTAGAGATACTTGGATGGTAAATATATATTAAAATGTAATTGTTTGTAATGCTAATATCAGGTAATATGATATGGTATTATGTATGAGATATATGTATTTGTGTATTATATACATGGGTGAGTTATACGATGTCTATGATATTGATAGATATGTAAACTTGTATTGAGGCATGAAACAACTAGAATGTATAATTCTATGAATGATCATGAGGTGAATTGCATGACATGTTATGACACGAGTTAAATATAAATATTTTATGCACATATGTATCACTAAGCATTTGTTTGCTTAGCGTGTGGGTTTTCTGCATGCAGGTTTGGAGCTGGTAGACAGAAGTTAATATAACACCTCCTCACCCGAACAACACGTGCCCGGATGAGGGAGCACTAATGTCCGTCTGTCTTTCTCATACTTCTTCAGGAAACTATATATATATATATTTTAATACTCATGTATATATGGATATAAACAAAAATCATAGTACAATTTATTTACATAAAATAATAATTTTTAACATCTGCGGAATTCTTAACAAACTTTAAAAGTAAGTTTTACAAACTCAAACATTTCTTTAATATAAAAGTCAAATACAAAAGTTTCAAAACTTATAACCCACTTTCTCAAGATTTCGGCTGCTTTGCTTGAAAGGGATCACCGCTTGCTTTATCTAACGTCTTCAGCTACCTTTCTATATATGTATGGAAATTAACTCCATGCTAAGCTCTAAGCTTAGTGGTGCATATAAATAAGGCAATATACTATATCATGCAACAAGCATTAACAATTATCATTTTGTGCATAAAAATGTTTGCATGCATGACTATCAACATATTACTATTTCATACAAGTATAGATGTCATGCTCATATAGACAATGTTATTTTCATTTATCTTTAATGACAAATTATTCTGTAAATCTCTTTATCATTTCATCTCAATCTCATATCATCATCATTTTCTTATTCTTTCATTTTCTTATTTTTCCGATATATCCTCATTATCTTGCCCACATCACTCTAAATTTTTGGACTGACTGGATACAAGTTATGGATCAGGAGCGCTCACAACAAGCTTATGCCACCCTGTCCACTATTTGGCTCATAAGAGCTTCTCAAATCAATGGTGCTCACAACAAGCTTTAGCCACATTGATTGAGTATAATTTCATCATAGATGAATAACTGGATCAAGGCCGTTCACACAAGCTTATGACACCTTGTCCTTATTTATATGTGCTTATCGGAGCTTTCTCAAGTCAGTAGCGCTCACACAAGCTTTAGCCACACTGACTGAGCATCCTAGACCAATGGCGCTCACAACAAGCTTTAGCCACATTGGTTGAGGTATAGTACGGTACCGTTCGCCCCCTTAATGACATGTCATCTATCCTGATTCTAGTCCGCAAGTAGAGTAATGGGCTTCTTTACATTTTTACATCAATCATTATTCTTAAATTTCCACACATCAATATCTCATATTTATCAACATCTCAATTTTCTTATTTTGCAAACATATAGTCATAATCATATATCTTTTCATTCATTTACTAGATTCATCAATATTCTCATGTTTATCATCCGTATCAGATTTCATGTATTTCACCAATATCAGAATTCATATATCATTCATGACAATTCATTTTTCTATATGAATTCCTTTTTCTATATCACAACATATCACATTCTCACATCAATATATATATATATATATATATATATATATATATATATATATATATATATATATATATATATATATACATACATATATCTATATCCATATCATTCTTATTTCACTGGATAGACAATAACTTTCACTTACTTACCTGAATTCTTCATTTGATAACCACATTCATAATCACAATACAGAGCATTCATGGCCGTGATTACTACTTTCACGCCCATGATCCCAAGCCGTGAACGCTACTGGAATGAATCGCCCAAAAGCATTCACGGTCGTGATTACTCATTCACGCCCGTGAATAAGTTCACCTCCGTGATTCCAACCCGTGAACGCTTCTGGAATGAATAGTACCATTTCCACCCAGAAATTCGCAACCGTGACACAATCAGTCACAACCATGAACCCTCAAGTTCACGCCCGTGACTCAATAGTCACGCTCTGCATATTCACATTTCATTCATTCTAACATCATTCAAATCATACCAAATTCTATTTCATGCATTTCTAAAGTTCTTTACTCAACTTATTACTTTTGAATACATGTAAATGCCTTGATCATACAATATTCTCTAACATGGATCATTAATTCATTATCACACAAGGATCTCATTCATACATGTCTAATTCTATAGTTTCATGCCATAATCATCATCATTCTTGAAATATATTTATCAAACATCATGTTCAACAAGCATGATTTCAAATAAAATAGGCTATTGCCTTAAGTTATGCATAAACCTTAAATCTTTCTCCTTCACTCTTTTAGGTAGCTTTCTCTTTTCCTTTGCTCCTTAAAGCTTGTTCCTTGTCATTTGGAACTCTTACAACATCATAAATCATTATTTCCATATGATTTTCTCAAGACCCTAACTCTCTTTCTCTCTTTCAAAACCCCAGTTTCTCTTTCTTTCCATATAAGTCTTAGATGAGTTCAAAATTTGAACTTCCTTTAAGAAAAGATGATGAAGAAGAAGAGATGCTTCTTACCTTACACTTTTCTTCATCAAAAGGAGATTTTCTCTCTCTACCAAACTTGATTTTTCTTCCTCTTTCTTGCTCTTTCCAGCTTCCTTAAGAGTTATAGAACATAAATATGACTTTGTCTTGCTCTTTCCCTTCTCTTCCCTTCCTTTCTCTCTCTAGAATCAAGGTGAGCTATGGAAGAATGGATATAGCTGGCATGAATGGTAAAGAAAAGAGAGAAGGAAGCAGAAAATGAAGAGAAGAAGAAGAATAAAGGAAGTCTTAAATAGGGTACCCAAAAAGTCTTCATGTGGAACCCACCATTTTACCATTTTCTCCCAATTTTACACTTAATCAAATATTAATTCTCTTCCTTTAGTGTCATGGTCGGCCAACACAATTTTAAGTGTCCAAATTTCCTATTTTTAATTAGCCATTAATCTCATTAACCCTCCAATTTTTGATAAATTGCAATTTGACCCCAAAACTTATCAAATTTTGCAATTTAGTCCTTTACTGTAAATCAACTTCTTTAAACTTTAATATCACTTATTTAGGAATTTATCATTTAATTTAGCCATTTCTTAATCAATTTTTGTAAAAATCCAAATTTAGACTCTGATCGGTCAAACGCGTCAATTTCGCAACACGTGCGACTCGGGGCCTAAATTAGCGAATATTACAGTTAACCGGTAAAATGGAAAGCCCAAGAGTTCAGTCATAGAGCCCCCAATTCGGGTGTGTACATTCATGGCATTATGTATTTTGTTTATGTCATGGGATTAAGTGATGTATTTTGTAATACGGAGTTTGTGAAGCCAAAAACATATATTTATGTTATGATATTGATCGTTGGATCGAGGTTTTATTTATATTGATTTTATGCATTAATTTCATTAGAATATTTAAACAGGTTTTAAATGTGAAAGGCTTTTCAATTAATCAATTTTTTGCAAGTTTTCCCATAACACTCACCGGTACAGTTGGGGGTTTTTCTAGATGTGTTGGAGGGTGTTATAGGTAATACAATATGTAGAAATTGTATGGAGATTATTGTAACATAGTTATACAGAAATCAGTGAATCAAAATACAGTTGTGTCTTGGAAAAGAAATTTGTAAATATGTAATCAGATATATGAAACCAAGAGCTAGATAATTAAAATTTATGATAAAATTTACTATGTATATGGTGATATAGAAATGCTATGAATGAAATGTATTATGATTATGATGATATGGATTCATTTGTGCAGTTTATGCAATGAATGTATTGAAATCAATTCAATTCAGAATGATGAGATATTATATGGATATTATTGTATATGAGGATATGGTCAAGCAAAAAGGTATGTTTCAGATTATGTATGCTATGTTAATATGTGAATGCATACTAGAATTTTAATGCCTATATATATCACTAAGCTTTTAGAAGCTTAGCATGTGAATTTTCGTGCATGCAGGTTTGGAGTCGTTAGATTGCTGAGTTGATAGGAAGAGAAGATCAAGCCAGTCAAAATTGACTTGTGTTGGGTCTATTTCATTATTTCATTAAGTTATTATTCATCAAGTCATGTGATATAGACTAATTAATAAAGCATGTTTTTAATAAGGACATGTAATTAAGTCTAATCATTTTTATAAGGATGATTTTGTAATAAAGGCTTATGTTTTCCAAACCAGATTGCAGTCAGAGCATGATTTTATTATGAGATAAATTCAAATATAGATATGATTTTAAATTGCTTGTTATAAGATATATTGATATTGATAAAAAAATAAGTTAAATTTTTTTTATTCAAAATAAGTTTAAATAGATACAGTTGTGTGGTATCCGTCTGTACAACAAGGTTCGCCTTGACTATATAGAAGGGTGTTACATTTAGTGGTACCAGAGTTTAGGTTTAGGCGGTTCTAGACCTAAGTGGGTTACGGGGTTATCATGCATATATACATGTGTCTCATCTGACCCTGACTTGGGCTACTTCTCTATCAACTTGTAGGATTAGAGTGAGATGACATCTGAATCGAAGGATATGCATGAGAGCCAAAGCTCTCCACATAATGGGATACTAAACAAGCCCAATGCAGCTAGTGTTTAGGGTCTATATACAGTACCAGTCCTTGACTAACAAGCTCCTGAAAAAGCTAATCAGGACCAGACTCAATTGATGTAGCATATAGCTAGAGTTGTACCACCAGCACCAGCACCAGCTCCTCCACCTCCACCATCGAGGCCAAGGATATAACCAGACAAGCTCTGTAAGTTTGGAGCTACTGGTTTTCTATGAACAAAGGGTGATAATCCTGTTGCTACAGAATATTGGATTGAAAAGATAGAGAGGATTTATGATGAATTTAAGGTGGCCATTGATTAGAAAGCCAAGTATGCCATTTTCTTGCTGCAGAAAGATGCTTATGACTGGTGGAAAATAGTGTTGCTAAAACCAGAGGTTCCCTTAGCAATGACATATAATTTCTTCATAATTGAGTTCAAGGAGCAATATGTCCCTCCGATTTATGTAGATGATAAGAAGCGGGAATTCCTAAGCCTCAAGCAAGGCAATATGACTATGACAGAGCTTAAAGAGAGTTTACTCGACTGAGTAAATATGACTTAGAGATGATCACAAGTGAGAGAGATAAGTGGAAAAGATTTGACTATGGCCTCAATGTAGAGATAGATGATTTGTGATTGCATTTCAACATGTCAGCTTTACTAAGTTGAATGCATCCACAGTGAGTATCGAACAAAGAAAGAGAAAGAGAGCAGAGGAAGCATCTAGACAGACAGTGACTTCAGTGACTTAGTCGTTAGGAAAAAAAGGTCGATTCTATCCATAATAGTTTCATGGCAGGAGTCAGGGGCAGAGTAGGGGTTACACACAAGGTGGACCACATAGGAGGGGACAACCTTCCAGAGCTACATCTGCAGTTGGTAGCAAGAGTTTATGGCATTTGCAACAAGAGTTATAGAAGAGTGCTGGAGAAATATTGGTGATTGCTACAGATATTGATCTAAGGATCATATGAAGAGGGATTTTCCTCTAATGATAGGCAATGCACCTGCCCATACTACTCAGTTAGCTCCAGTTCAGACTAGACAGCAGACCAGAGGAGGTCGTACAGGAACTATTGTAACACCACATCTTATGAATTTAAGTATAACCTATTTCTGTATCAAATAATCATATAGCATGCTGGAAAAACAAAATATCCTATTAATAGTGATAGTAATTTTTTTTATATCCTGTAATATCATTCAATGACTTTGCAAGTCTCATATCCTATAATTTTATTCAATGACTTGCAAGTCTCATATCCTGTAATATTATTCAATGACTTTGCAAAGTTAACACCGAGGTTTTCACCATAATATAATATATCACATATATTAAAACATAAACTTTACACATAAGTATTTACGAGTTTCTTTCATTTATACATTTTTAAACTCATTCCAAAATGACTATACATATTCAAGCACGTAAATACAAAACACATATGACATATTTTCATGCTTGTGTGGAATGCAAGGAGAGAGAGTGATGAGGCTCGACCAATGACCTGTGCTCCATGTCTTCTATACACTACTCAAAATGAGCTATCACTTTTCTTCACCTAAAAAATGATGCAAATTGATGAGTTGCGGCTCAGTGAGAATAATCATCCAATGAGCTCTAAAGCACCAAACAACTCATATTAATAAATCACAAATCCAATATATACCATATATTCCATTCCATTCCATTCATCAGTATCATATAAGTATCAATAAAGTTGAAACATATAATCATTACTCTTTTGTATGCAAATTCTTTGCTTATTTCTTTTTGTTGTGACAAAGTTAAACAGACATTGCCCCGGGTGTAATGCCCGATAATTTAGGCCACGGTAGCGGTTGATCGAAATCCGGCGCGCTGAACCGATCGGGGTCTAAATTCGGACATGAAAGAAATAAATTTAAATAATAATAAGATGGGAGAAAAATATTTTGAATATTATTAATTGAGAATTTTGAAGTTTGGAATTAAAATTGGGAAAAAAATTATTTTTCGCTGAACGAAATTTGGAATTGCAGTGTTTTTGGCACAGAAATTCTAAGAAGGCATAAAAATGGAATATTCTTTATCTAAGGAAAGGAATATTCTTTTGATTAAAATAAAGTAAGAGTGATTTAAATTAATGGACCAATAGGAAGCAAGATTAGTAACTAATCCTAACCACCCACCTAATCCAACTATAAAAAGTCAAATTTTCACTTTTTTGACCATTCTTCTTCTTCTTCATCTTGACCAAACTCATTTCTCTCTCTTTTCTTCTTATTTTCCGTGAGCTTCTCCTCTCCCATTTACTTTTGTTTTTCTTTCTTCAAATCAAGCTAAGATTAGATGAAAAAAAAAGGGGATTAAGGCAAGATCATGAAGAAAGTGAAGTAAAGTGAGCAAACTAAGGAAGAGGAAGGAAGAAAGGAAGAAAAAAAAAGAGAGTTTTTAGCCATTTGGAAGATCATCAAAGGTGAGTTTAGATTTTCCATCTCCTTACTTTCTTCTTCTCTTTTCTTTGAGTTTGAGGTTAGTTGCCATTATAGCTAGTAAATTAGGGTTATTAGTATGCTAATGGTGATTAAGGGTGGATTAGTGTAAAATTTATTGTTAGGGCAAGGAAGTGAACAACCTTTGAACCAAAATCAAAGGGGAAGTAAGGGCAAGGAAAAGGCTATCTAAGAGGAAGAGAAAAGTGAAGAAAAATAGAACTTTGAGGTATGTACATTTGGCAAAAATTCAATATAGAAAAGTATTGATTTTGATTTTGTGATGTAGTGAATTTATGTATGAAATTCTGAACATTTGATTGAGTGATTAAATGATGCCATGAATGTGAAAATAAAGACTAGAAAATGAGGTTGATGCACGTAACTTTCTATGTGCTCTATTGGGTTTATTAAATATATATTTTAATTCATATGGTCACTATTTATATTGACAGAATTAACATAAGTGTTGTACACATGCTGTTAAATTATTCAAGGAAATCATATCTTTGGTCATTGAGGAATAGGTTCTTTCATATAATTGAGTCCCTAATTTTCTATTCTATTTTAGTGGGCTCCTAAATATTAATTTTAATTCAAATTGAAAATTAATAAAAGTACAGTGCACACTTTGTTAAAGACTCATGACAAAGGAAATAGATCGCTGATTAGGAGAAAAGCATTTTAGTTGAGGCGAATTAGAGTAAATTCTTTTGTAACTATATTTAACTGTGTATGGTAGAGCATTAATTATTATTTTTATTGAATCTATCAACCTAAAGACTCAATAAGTAAAAAAATAAGTATTTAGAGACCTAATAGAACATAATATAAAGTCAGGGATTCAATAAAGAAAATGCTACTCTTTCAAGAAGTCTGTTGCCCAAACAATGAACCAAGAAGGAAAGTTGAATTGGTTATGAAATAAAAATTTCTTAACTTTAAATGCGGAATAAAATTAAATAGAGTAGGGATGAAAAGATATCACACACGAGATTTATAGAGGTTCGGGTATTAACAAACCATACTCCTTTCCTCAATCTCAATTGGGAGTTTTACTAACACACTAAGTGTTATAATGAAGTTTTTACAAGCTCACTCCCAACTATGGTGTTTCTCTCAGTGGCTAACATCTAACCGAGAAATTTCCTTATGTTTTAATGGCTCACACAATAAACCAATTCCTTGTGTTTTATGGCTCACACAATAAATCCTTACAAGTGTTTCAATCTTAACCCAATATACCCAAACTCACTTGAGTAGTAGATTACAATGAAAACATTACAAGTGTTTCAATCTTAACCCAATATACCCAAACTCACTAGAGTAGTAGATTACAATGAAAACACTCACCAACCTATAATGCTCAGAAATTATGAGAAATTAGGTTTTTTTTACAAAGAATAAAGGTTTTGAAAATAATTAATGCACAATGGCTACAACAAGATTAAAAATTCAAAGTAATTGTTGTTCTTTTGTTTAGGATTCATAAAATGACTTGCATTTATACTTCCTCAGCGAATTATAGCCGTTTGGGTGCATTTAATACGAAAATAACTGTTGAACCAACTCCTAACTTCGCTCCTGACATATTTCTCTGTCCTTATTCACGGGTGTGACTATATGTGTCACGGTCGTGAATGTTCTTCCAAGTCGTGGTCTAAGTGGTGACTCTGACCGTGAAGCTTTCTGAAAGAACTTGAAGTGTTTGATCACATGCGTGACTTTATACTTTCACAGGCATGACTTTATACTTTCACGGGCGTGAACATTCTTCCAAGCCGTGGTTCAAGTGGTAACTTTAACTGTGAAGCTCTCTGGAAGAACTTGACATGTTGTTTCACGGGCCTGTGTTTCTTTCACGGGCGTGACTGATTTGATCATTCATGGTTGGTATGATCCTTTATGGTTGTGAACTTTAAATGTTGGAGAGTTGGCGCTAAGCTATATCATGGGCATGACATAAGTAGTCAGGGTGTGAACACGCTATTTCTTTTTATTTTGATCTTCAAAGTTGTCTTTCATTCTTGCATCATATTTTATTTAAGATATATCATGTTCAACAAACTTAGGCCACAAGCAATGTTAAATACATTATTGCTATTTTATTTGTTAGCATCAAAATGATGAAAATACCCTTCAAGGTCCTCAAGGTTGAATAATCTCACCCTTTTTAATGGTGACACATAATCTAGCAATATGTGCTTTTGAGAAGTCTCCCCCTTAAAAGATGCTTAAGACAAAAATCATAGAGTGGAAGAATTAAACGACGTATAGCATGGATCTTTGCTAACTAGTTAGGTATATGCAAGGTATATTCAAAGTATATCAAAGTTGTTTGCTTAACTAGTTAAGTATATGCAGAGTATATGTGAGGTATATTCAAAGTATATCAAATTTGTTTGCTTAAGTAGTTAAGTATATGCAAAGTATATGTTATACAACACATTTTCCTTTTACTACACATTTGCATATATTACTAGGTTCTCCCCCTTTTGTCACAAAAAAAACCATAAAATGATAATGAGATAATTATATTAAAAGAAGGAGAAGGATTACAAGGTTTAAAAAATATAAATTTAAAGTCCTACACCTTTAAGAATAAAAACTAGTACATAAAAAAAAGGTACATGAAGAAAACTAGGACTCTAATTAGGCTTCAAGCCTAACAGACCATCTCTAAGGCATGCTACCTCTGCCTCGAGGCTATCCATACGAGATTCCATGAAGTCTTTTAGGTTTTCCAACCTCTCATCGATAGAAGCCTGCAATAGGTCAAAGCGAGGTGCTAAAAGATCAGTAACTTGCTGCGCTAAGCAAGGTGTGGTAGAAGCCGATGATTAACCAATCTCTTGCTTAACCTCTGGGGTCTCTGTTTCGACTCGGGCTTGTTTTCTTTGCTGGATACCCTGGAGGCCAACTTTGAAATAATTATAATCATGGTCTTCCCCAATCAATTTCACCAGCTGGAGTGGTGAAATGGTAATATACATTATTCTCATAAACAATGCGAAAAACTGCTCCCATCTTTATGAAAGACTCGACATCTAGTTGGTCTCAAGGATGTGCTAGAATGAGGTTGAAATTGTTCTCATCAAGTTTTAGATACCCGAGCTCAATTGCAAGGTGAGCCACATACCCACCAATCAAAGATATCTCCCGATGGCTTTGTTATAATTAACAGCAGATGATTTACAAACCAGCGAGACAGAGCCACGGTTAGACCTCTTCGTGCCATCTCCACTAGGAAAAGCTCCGATTTCTAGATTGCCTCGTTACTATCTCCTTTGGCAAAGATACTATAGGTAAGAAACCTATGTAAATATTTATGCACAAAAGACCGAAGATGGATGATTTTTGTCTTCTTTACATCCTAGCTACAATCCAACCCAAAATGAGTCCATGCTGGATTGGCATAAAATTCCACTTCACTCTTATTGAGAATGCCATCTGAGGGAAGTTTGAAGATAGTGCCAAACTCCACGGCTATGAGAGTGTTCAGATGCTTACAGAGTTGGAATTTGATTGTTCCGGTGAGAGAGACTTGCAAAGTGCTAAGGAACTCAAAAGTTGGTTCCCTTAGCATTGGCCAATGAATGTCCACAAATTCCTTAAGGTGAAAAGCTTGCAATTGTTCTATCATGCTTGTCTTAAGACTAAAGTCCTGACAACACTCCACTCGAAGGAATGAGACAAAAGTAAAGGCCTTTTCTTAAGAACAACATATCTCGGATGACAATGCTCCAGAATGATGTTGAGAAGGTGGTCCATGTGGCATCTCAGAGCATGGGATTTCTTTCTTGTGTCTTTTGATGAGCCAGGTTCCATTGATAATCTCGAAAAAGGATTTTGGAGAGTGATTTTTTTACCAAGGATTTGAGAACAATCTTGAGATGTTATGATTCTTGAAAGAGAAAGAGTTTTGAAGATTTTTATAGATGGAAAAAGATATGAGGAGGCCGGATTTTATGAGAAATATTGAATGAGAGATTTAATTGAGAGAATTTTTAAAGTTGAAAGTGAGAAAAAAACAGTAGAATCCTGTTTCATAGTCGACAGATTCACAGCCGTGAATCGTCCATCATGGGCATGAATAGTCGTGATCACGGTTTGTTGAAGAGGCACTCTAGTCTTGATAAAGGATACAAATTAGTTTACGGTTGTGACATTAAACAGTTACGGGCGTTACTTATGAATTTCATGATGTTGACAAAATGAGTCACAATCGTGAAGTGCAATTTCACTACTTCTGATTGTGAGGCAATGTGTGAACGGTTCTGTAACTATTTGATGTTAATGTTCATGGTCATGAAAAAGTGTCACGGGCGTGAATGAAAAGTTTCATGGGAGTGAAAGAAAAGAGTTAAGGGTGTGATACATAGTCTTCACTACCTCCAGCCGTGAAGGATGTCGTGAAGCAAGCCGTGAAAGCTACTGGAACTTTTGGTGATTATGATCATGACCGTGAATATATGTCACGGGTGTGAATTTCCTTAAATCTTCAATAAATAAAACTAAGTCTAAAATAAGACTAAATATTTCTAAGATGCTTCTATGCCTTATAACATATATTCCCATCATGTTAACCACTTCATACCTTAAAAGACTAGACAATAAAAAACAACATATGAAGGAAATTAACATTTGAGGTTTGACAATTTTGACAATCATGCTTAAGATAAGGTTAATCCATCAAGCATACCAAGCTCTCTTCTTATGAAGTTAAATCTTTCTTCATCAAGAGACTTGGTGAAAATATCTGCTAATTGATTGTTTGTATCAATAAATTCTAATTCAACATCTCCATATTGAACATGATCTCTAAGAAAATGATTTCTTATGTCAATATGCTTACTTCTAGAGTGTTGAATGGGTTCTTAGATAGGTTTATGGCACTTGTATTGTCACATTTGATGGATATATGGTCCAAACTATGACCATAATCTTTAAGTTGTTCCCTCATCCATAGGATTTGAGTACAACAACATCCTGTTGCCACATATTCTGCTTCAGCGATAGAAAGAGCAACCAAAACTTGTTTCTTGCTAAACCAAGAAACTAAGCATTCACTAATAAAGTGACAAGTGCCTGAAGTACTCGTTATATCCAAGAGATTGCTGGCATAGTCTGCATCTGAATATCCTATGATATGAAAGGATGAATTTCTAGGATACCATAAACCTAGATGCAATGTGCCATTTAAATATTTTAAGATTCTTTTCACATCATTCAAATGTGATTCTTTAGGACACGATTGAAGTCTAGCACATAAGCATACACTATACATTATATCGGGCCCAGAGGCAGTAAGATATAAAAGTGATCTAATCATACCTCTATACAGCTTTTCATTAATGCTCTTACCTTTTTCGTCTTTGTCCAATTTTGTTGATGTGCTCATTGGAGTCTTGGCATTTTTGCATCCTTCCATTCCAAATTTCTTGATTAAGTCTTTGGCATACTTGGATTGGTTGATGAATATGCCCTCATTGCTTTGTTTTTTTGTAGACCAAGGAAGAACTTAAGCTCACCCATCATGCTCATTTCAAATTCCCTAGTCATACACTTAGCAAATCTTGGCAAAGCAATTCATTAGTAGACCCAAATATGATGTTATCAACATAAATTTGAACAATAAGAATATCGTGCTTATGTTTTTTAGTAAATAATGTTGTGTCAACATTTCCCTTTGAAAAATTATTTTCTAAAAGGAAAGAACTTAGTCTTTCATACCAAGCTCTTGGAGCTTGTTTCAAACCATACAAAGTTTTTGAATGTTTAAAAATATGATTAGGCAAATTATGGCTTTCAAAACCTGGTGGTTGTTCTACATAAACTTTCTCTTCTATAAAATCATTTGAGAAAGCACTTTTGACATCCATTTGGAAGAGTTTAAAATTCATATGACATGCAAATGGTAAAAGAATTCTTATGGCTTCTAATCTAGCTACCGCAACATAGGTCTCATCATAATCTATTCCTTCTTCTTGATTATAACCCTTTGCAACTAACATAGCCTTATTCCTAGTTATTGAACCTTGTTCATCTAGTTTATTTCTAAATACCCATTTGCTACCAATGATTTGATGCTCTTTGGGTCTAGGAACTAAAGTTCACACCTTACTTCTCTCAAATTGGTTTAGTTCCTCTTGCATAGCAATCACCCAATATTCATCATTAAGAGACTCATCAATATGTTTAGGCTCAATTTGAGAGAAAAAAGCAAGGTTAGAATCTAAAAGTTTGAGATGAGATCTAGTGCTTACACCTTTAGTAGGATCACCAATGATTTGATCCTTGGGGTGATTTTTTGTCATTTTCCATTCCTTTGGAAGCTCTTGTTTGTCTTGCTCTTGAGCTTGAGGTAGAGAGACATCTTGATATGGGTTTTCTTGATCATTTTCATCTTTCTCATAATCAAGATCAAGCTTTTCTATTGTACCTATGATATCATCAAGAACACTACCTTTCACAAGATCAAGCTTACTAGATTCATCAAAGACAACATGCATAGATTCTTCAATAACTAATGACCTTTTATTAAAGACTCTATAAGTTTTGCTAGAGGTGGAGTATCCTAAGAAGATACCTTCATCGGATTTAGAGGCAAAATTTCCAAGGTTGTCTTTGTAATTTAATATGAAACACTTGCATCCAAATACTCTAAGGTATGATATCATGGGCTTTGTTCCATTCCATAACTCAAAAGAAGTTTTGTTAAGAGTGGTCTTTTGAAAACTCAATTTGAAATATAACATGCAGTATTAGTGGCTTCAACCTAAAAGTAGGTTGGTAACCAATACTCATTGAGCAATGTTCAAGCTATTTCAATTAAAGTTCAATTTTTTCTTTCGACTACCCCATTTTGTTGAGGCGTCCTAGGCGATGAATTTTTTTGTGAAATACTATGTTCTAAACAAAAGTTTTCATTTTCAAATTCTTTGCCATGATCGCTTCATATTTTTGAAATAAAATAACCCATTTCGTTTTGAACTCTCTTAGCAAAGTTTTTAAAAGATACAAAAGCATCACTCTTTCGAGCTAAGAAAATTATCCAAGTGAATCTAGAGTAATCATCGACGATGATAAAAGCATAGTGTTTTCCTCCTAAGCTTGCAACTCTAGTAGGTCCAAAAAGATCTAAATGCCAAAGTTGTAGAGGCTTTGAGGTACTTACAATATTTTTGGATTTGAAGGAGGACTTGTGTTATTTTCCTCTTTGGCAAGGTTCACATGTCTTATCTTTTTCAAATTTGTCTTTTTGAGTCCACTTACTAGCTCTCCTTTGCTAAGGCTTTGAATTAAATCCATGCTTGTATGACCAAGCCTTTTATGCCACAACCAAGATTCATCACTAGTAGTCATAAGACACTTAGAGGAAAGGTTAGAAATTTTGTGTAAGTTTATTTTGTAAGTATTGACATCTCTACTTCCATTGAATATCTCTTGGCCACTAAAGGAGGTGACAAGACATTCATTTGAGGTAAAGATTACTTGGTTTTCCTTATTACATAATTGACTTACAATTAACAAGTTATGTTTCAAACCATTAACGAGTAAAACATCTTCAATGAAAATAGTATTATTAATACCAATGCAGCCAATGCCAATTACCTTACCCTTAGCATTGTTTCCAAAGGTTACCTTACCACCATCAATACTTTTAATGTCGTTGAATAGCTCTTTATTTCAGGTCATATGCCTTGAGCATCCACTATCCAAAAGCCAAACATTTTCTTTTATAGTGGACTTGAGGCATACCTATAAAATTACAATTTAAGTATTATTTTTAGGTACCCAAATGAACTTGGGTCCTTAGGGGTTAGCACATGAAGGTTCCCAATTGGCCTTCCTTATCCAACAATGTTTATGGATATGACCAAATTTCATACAATAATTACATTGTTTAGCTCTAAACATTTTTTTCGATTTTACCATGTTTTTAGGTCTCATTATCCTATTAGATGGCGTTTGTGAGCAGTGACATGCACATGCATGATGAATCAGTGCTTTCCTAAGTGCATGCCTCTTATACATAAAAGCATGATTGGCCTTTTGAGGTTTCCCTCTTAGGCTAATCGACCATTGACCATTCTTTTTATAAATAGAGGGTTTAATGTGTGTTGTGCACTTAGCCCTTAGGGCTATTACTTCTAATGTGGAGATATGTGGTGCACTAGACTTGACAAATGTGTTCTTGTAAGATGAAGATGATGTTTCATTAAATCTTAGACCATGTCTTATTAAAGGTGGTCTATGGGACATTATGAGAGTATCTAAACTCTCATTGCCTTTATGAAATCTTGAAATGGAGTTTTTAAGTTCCTCAACTTCATTTTTCAAAACATTGTTATCTTTAAGTAAGGATTTAGTTAAGGGTCTAGAGGAGTACTCATCTAATGATTTTTTAAGAGGTTCATTAAAAGATTTAAGATCAAGATTTTCCTTTTGTAAAACTTTCATTTTGTTTTTCAAATTTAAAATATTATTTTTGTAAGTATTGAATTTACTTCTATATTTTTTTAATTCTAGGTTCAATACTTCTATTAGACTTTACTCATCATCATTTTCACTATCACTATTATTATCACTACTATCATTATTAAATGAATATGAATAAGAAGGACCTACCTCATCCGTGAAGTGATCCTCTAACGCCATGAAGCATAGGTTGACCTCTTCACCTTCATTGTCATCTTTTTCACTTGAAGAGCTTTTGTCATCCCATGTGGCTTTGTGACCTTTCTCCCCATTATCTTTTTGATATCTTTTCTTGTGTTTCTTGAGCTTTGGACATTTTGGTTTGATATGTCCTTTCTTCTTGCACTCATAACATTTTACCTCATCTTCATTCCTTTGAGAGTCATTTAAGGAGTGTTTGAGGTTTCTTTGTTTGAAGTTTCGAGAGTTGTCAATTCTCTTTTCAATTATTCTTTTCAGTCTCCTTGAGAGCATGACAATGTCCTCATTTGCATCATCACTATTTTCTTCATCATCTTCAACTTCTTCTTGAGATTTCGAAGTAGAGGCTTTGAGTGCTAGAGGCTTTCTTTTTTCTGACTCAGTTTCAAGTTCTCTATCTCTCTTTACCACCATTTCATGTGTTAGAAGTTTGCCAATAAGCGCAACCATATGCATGACACTCATGTCTTCATTGGCTTTTTCTATACCAGCAACTGTTGAACCATAATCTTTAAGAGGAAGGCTTTCTAAAATTTTTTTGTTTACATCTTCCAAGCTCAAGTGCTTTCCAAGCTTTCTCATACCATTTATGATGGCTAAAAGACAGTTTGTCATATCGGTGATGAATTCATTGGATTTCATCTTGAAGAGTTCATATTCTGAAGTGAGAAGTTGAATCTTCTTGGATTAAACTTGGTTTTTTCCTTTATGATAATTCTCCAATGTCTTCCACATGCTATATGTGGTAAAACAGTGTTGGATTCTGCAACATTCTACAATGTATAGAGAGCTTGCGAGGATTGTCATTGCCTTTTTGTTTTTAAAGTTTTCTCTATGTTGAGGCTCTATCCAGTCATCTCTTAAAAGGATTTATTCTTCACCATCAACTCCTCTCCTGGTTGGTGGTGTCCATTCTTTTTGAACGCTATCCCAAACTTTAATTCCCTCACTATCGAGATATGTCTCCATTCAGAACTTCTAATGAGTGTAGTTTGCTCCATCAAAGTAAGGCTTGAGAATTTGGAATCCTTCATTGGCCATTTCTTGATCTTTGCTAGTGCTTTTTAGGATTTGATGCTAGACAAGCTCTGATACCAATTGTTGCCCAAATATGAACCAAGGAGGGGGGTTGAA
The DNA here is from genome assembly GCA_023653625.1 of Triadica sebifera. NCBI lineage: Eukaryota > Viridiplantae > Streptophyta > Magnoliopsida > Malpighiales > Euphorbiaceae > Triadica > Triadica sebifera. The sequence goes on along the minus strand of CM042899.1, from coordinate 7,297,867 downwards.
TTGGTTATGAAATAAAAATTTCTTAACTTTAAATGCGGAATAAAATTAAATAGAGTAGAGATGAAAAGATATCACACACGAGATTTACAGAGGTTCGGGTATTAACAAATCCTACTTCTCTCCCCAATCTCAATTGGGAGTTTTACTAATAGGCTAAGTGTTACGATGGAGTTTTTACAAGCTCACTCCCAACTATGGTGTTTCTCTCAATGGCTAACACCTAACCCAGAAATTCCCTTGTGTTTTAATGGCTCACACAATAAACCAATTCCTTATGTTTTATGGCTCACACAATAAACCCCTATAAATGTTTCAATCTTAACCCAATATACCCAAACTCACTTGAGTAGCAGATTACAATGAAAACACTCACCAACCTATAACGCTCAGAAATTATAAGCAAATAGTTTTTTTTACAAACAATAAAGGTTTTGTTGAAAATAATTAATGCACAATGGCTACAACAAGATTAAAGATTCAAAGTAATTGTTGTTCTTTTGTTTAGGGTTCATAAAATGACTTGCATTTATACTTCCTCAGAGAATTATAGCCGTTTGGGTGCATTTAATTCAAAAATAGCTGTTGAACCAGCTCTTAGCTTCACGCTTGACATGTTTCTTTGTCCTCATTCACGGGGGTGACTGTATGTGTTACGGTCGTGAATGTTCTTCCAAGTTGTGGTCCAAGTGGTGACTCTGACCGTGAAGCTTTCTGGAAGAAATTGAAGTGTTTGATCACGGGTGTGACTTTATACTTTCATGAGCATGAACATTCTTCCAAGCTGTGGTTCAAATGGTGACTTTGGTCGTGAAGCTCTCTGGAAGAACTTGACATGTTATTTCATGGGCATGTCTTTCTTTCAAAGGCATGAATGATTTGGTCATTCATGGTTGGTATGATCCTTCATGGCCGTGAACTTTAAATGTTGGAGAGTTGGCGCTGAGCTATATCACGGGCGTGACATAAGTAGTCACAAGCGTGAACATGTTATTTCTTCTTATTTTGATCTTCAAAAGTTGTCTTTCATTCTTTCATCTTATTTTATTCGAGATATATCATGTTCAACAAACTTAGAACACAAGCATTGTTAAATACATTATTGCTATTTTATTTGTTAGAATCAAAATGATGGAAATACCCCTAAAGGTCCTCAAGGTTCAACAAAGTCAATTAAAGATGTGTTTTTCCATAATCAAATTAGCACTCCTTTATACGAAAATGATGTTTAGGAACAAAACTAAACATATCTAATTAAGGTTTTCATTCAAACTTGCAATTTGGCACGACACCCATTGCACCAAATATTAGTACAAAAGAAAAGAGAGAGTTAAAAAGCCAAAAAATAGATGCAAATGAGGGTTAACATTGCTCCTGTTCTTGGAATATATATATAGACAGGTCATATAATTAGTATATGAAATATTGGAAATTAAAGATAAAGAGATGAAAATGGAATTAATCTCATCAAACTCACCCTAATAAAGCACGAGACAGGCATCACTTTTGGCCAATAATGACGACATTAACCCCTAAAGATTCTCTTCTATCAAGAATACCATTAATATCCTTGTCCTACCTCCCTTTAGCATCCACGTGCACAATATTTGTGAATAGGAGATTCACGGGTTAATGTTTAAGTTGACTCGGTATAAATTCAAGGGTTATTAGGAGTGAATCCAAGAAATGGACTGAACTATGATAACAAAAATTCAAGGGTTATAATTTGGTAATGACTAGGAGATTCTCCTTTGGGATTTCTAAATCAGGATTTGGTCATGGACATGAAGTTCCTCAGGCTCAGTCTTCTGCTGCGGGTCTGTGGATTTGATTACAGGTGCATTGTTACATTGAACTGCTTATCACACATGAGAGAAATCATCATGAGTGTGTTGGACAAGGTGCCATGCACGTAATATCCTATCACAATCGGGACACTCATCCTTGTTTGCTGTTTTAGTTTCAGTCATAATCAAATTCCAATTCTTATTCCAGTCAAGTGGGGACCAAACTTTAAAGATAAATACGTATTTGAAGATCAATTTATAATTTACCAAAAATTGGATTATTAATTAGGATAAATACCAATTAAATACATATATTGGACATTAACATATGGGCTAGCCGGCCATAGCATAATGGAAAAATATTAAAATGTTAATTAAGCTAAGTATCAAAGTATATGGTCAAAGTTAGTGGGTCCCACATGAGGACTTTTGTTTCTTTTCTTCTTTCTTCCTTTTCTTCTTCTCCTTATTTATTTTCTTCTTTCTTTTCTACTCAAGAACACCCTCCACACCAGTTCCTCCTTTCCACCATAGCTAGAGCTTAATCTAGAAAGAGTAAGAAAGAGAAGAGAGGGAAAAGAACAAGTCAAAGCCATTTTCATGCACAACAAGACTTGGAGAAGTTAAAGAAGGGAAGAAGGGAGGAAAAAGAGCAAGAGAAGAGGAGAGAGAAAAAATTCAAGTGCTGATCAAGAAGAGGAAAAAGTGTAGGTAAGAAGTTATCCCTCTCCTCTTTAACTTTCATAAAAGGAAAATATGGTTTTGAGCTCATTTAGTGATTATGTAGAAAAAGAGTTTAGGGTTTCATAAGAGTTTTGATAAGCAAAAATTTTGATGATGATTTTGTGTATTTTAGGGGTTAAAAGTGACAAAGAAGGAGCTGAAAGAAACAAAGGCAAAGAGAAAGCTACTTAGAGAAAGTGAAGGAGAAAAAGAAGAGGTTTATGCATAACTGAAGGCAATAGCCTCTATTTTATTATCAAGTTGTATGATTTGAGCATTTGGAATGTAAATTAACATTATTTTGTGATAAAATTCTGGGTATGCATGTTTGTTAGACTTAGGAGTATATTTGATAAAAATTAAATTAGATGATTGTGTGTGTGCAATGCTGAAATTTATGGAGTAGTAAGCACATATATTGCTATAACTTGAGCTCTAGAATTAATATTTTTGTATTTGGGTTTGAAAACTAAGACATAGGGCTTTAACTTTCATTCAGATCATAAAATCTAAATATGTCTGTATTTACGCTGAAAAATATATATATTTCAGATCTAGAATCTGTCCAAAAAATTATGGGCAAAATTGTTAGTGACCAGTAAGTGTTCAATTAATCATATCTTTTTCTATTGAACACCAAATTTAGTGATTCAAGTTGCATATTAAATATGAGATTCAAGTTTAAAATTCATAAGAAGACTTTGTAATTTAATTAGACTGTAACAAGACCACAATTGAGGTACAAAATATAATATAAATTATGCTTGAAACAGGACAAATTGAAAAAAATGAAATCTAAATATTGAAGTTATATTCGGTTAATTGTTATAATGTGAATTTTACCTGAATGAGGCATATAAAAAATAAAATGAGTTATTAGACTTATAAAAATGATCTGGAACCAAAGTCATAGTTGAGTATTTTATGATTGAGATAATAAAAGATAAAGGAATATATGTTTTTATTTTCTTATAGTTATGAATTTTAATAGCATTAATTAAGCCTTATAACACCTAGGTTAAAACTAGAATTTTGAATAGTTTGGCACGCTAATCAGAGGGATTATTAATGCCTATGATGACACGGTTAATGAAGCCGGTGATGACATTATAATTAAAGCCAGTAATGACATTATAATTAATGCCAGTAATGACATTATTATTAATGTCGTTGATGACACCTATATATATCTATATATAAATGATGATGATGACACTTGTATGTGCATACTATAAATACCCAGGTGGTACTTATAAATGCTTGAATGATAACCTTGTTATCCTTGTTAGTGGTTTTTAGGTGTTATGGGCATAAATGAGTAATTGATATTAAAACAGTTCATGATGAAGTAAAATGAATTACCAATTCATATATTTTAATCTCATATTCATTTTACTTTATCATGAACTCTTATATATATATATATATATATATATATATATATATATATATATATATATATATATATATATATATATGCTAGTGAACAATGAGATAATAAATTGTATGAAAAATGTGCACCATAAAAGCATGATAAAGTGTGTTGCATGAATTTTTATACATTATGAATATATGGCAATGCATGTTGCATGATATAGTATATTGTCTTATCTTTATGCACCACTACGCTGGTAGCTTAGTGTGGGAGTTTCCTTCCATGCAGATTTAGAAAGGTAGCTGAGGCTTGTAGATAAAACTAGCTGTGACCTAATACAGTAAAATAGTCGATAGTGACAACCTTGGGTCGCAACTCTTTTGTATTTATATTTCTTTATTTTAGATTTATAAGTTATCTTCTATGGTTTTGTAATTAACCTGATGTTTTGTAAATATTATCTTATCGAAATAAAATATACATTATCTCTTTTAAATCTTTGAGCTTTGAGTATTATATATATATATATATATATATATATATATATATATATATATATATATATATATATATATATATATATATATATTCTAAAATAATAATTTGAAGAAGTCAGTGTACCACTCCCTTATCCAGACATTTGAGGTTGGGGTGAGGAGGCATTACAATTTTTAGTATCAAAGCCCAATTTGGGCGGTTTTGGAATTTTAAAAATAGTTTTCAAAAATATTTATCACTTTTGTGTACCAATATTTGGATATATACAATTTACTACTTACTAATTAGGACCATTATATTATGATATAGGTAGGTTATGGCTTCAGGATCATGACAAATCGTGGTTGAGAAGGCTGAAAGTAATGAGTCTACTGAAAGAGAAGCCTCATCGAGACCAAGTCATCATAGGGGTGTAGAATCAAGATTTGATGCTAGCTCATCATGTGGGCAGTCAACTACTAATACAACACAAATAGAGTGGATGAGGAATATGGTAGATCTGTTATAGAGGCAACACAGCCAGTCCCATCGGTGCTATAATTTGAGAGGCTGAGAAAGTTAGGGGCAACTAATTTTTATGGGAAGAGAAAAAATGATCCTTCAGTGGCAGAGTTCTAGTTAGAGTGAGCTAAGAGGGTTTTTGATCAACTGCACTGCATAGATGAACATAAATATGAGTATGCAGTATCTTTGCTACATGAGCATGCTTATGATTAGTGGCAGTTAAAGTCAGAAAGCTCAAAAGCACCCGACCCTATGACATGGGAGTTCTTTTTAGAGAAGTTTAAATAGCAGTATATTTATCCTATTTTTATTAATGACAAGAAGAGAGAATTTTTAATGCTAAAGCAAGGAAATCTATCAGTATCTGAATATTAGAGATATTTCACACATCTCTATAAGTATGTTAGAGGTATTTTATCCACTGAGGCAGATAAGTGCTGGAGATTTAAGGATGGATTAAGGGATCTAATTAAGCTACAGGTCTCAACCCTACGGTTGATGAAATTCCCTAGTTTACTAGCATCTGTTAGAATAGTTGAAAGAGTCCTGGTGACAAAGTAGCCAGTGCAGATTAGTGGGGTTAGTAGACCCACACCACAGCCAAGTGGAGGGCAGTCAAGTGGCAAGAGAGCCAGATCTTTTCCTGGTCGATTTCAGGTTGGGGGTTCCAGCAGAACTCCTTTTTATAGACGATGACAACTCATGAGATCTGTTTCATCAGCTGCCAGTGCACTGACACAGGTATTTCATAGATCTACACCTCTACTAGTGTGTCAACATTGTGGTTGTCCTCACATTGGAGAGTGTTGGTGAATGACAGGAGCGTGTTTGAGATGCGGCTCTAAGGACCATTTAAGAAGAGATTGTCCATTGTTAAAGTTTGGTAGAGGTTCAAACATGTTGAGTCAGTATCGATACGGACTATAGGACAAGGCAGAGGTTGATGCCAAGGGCAAGGCAGAGGAGGCCGAACAAGGGCAAACCAGTTTAGGTCAGACACAGTGGAGAGGCCGAAAGGCAGTAAAGCTGCTCCCTCAAGAGCTTATGCCATGCGAGGCCGGGAGGAACAGGATGCACTTGACCTCATAGTGGGTAAAGTCCTTCTCTTTGCTCTTATATATATGCATTGATAGATCTAGGGTCAATGCATTCATACATATGCACACCACCACCGGATCGAGAGGGTTTAAAACCAGAGACTCTGGAATATGAGATTCTTGTGACTAATTCTTTAGGGAATAGTGTGTGGGTTAGTAAAGTCTTTTGGGGTTGCCTAGTCGAAATTCAAGGCAGACAATTCCTAGTTGATATGATAGAACTACCATTCCACAAGTTCAAAGTGATTTTAGGAATGGATTAACTCGTCATGGAGTCATAGTAGATTATGGAAGAAGGCATATGAGAATTAGAGTTATAGATTTTGAGGAAGAGATAGTGGTGATGGGTGAGAATAAAAAATATCCAGATAATGTGATATTGATGTTAAAAGCTTAGAAAATCATTAATAAGGGATATGAGGCTTACTTGGTGCATGTGATTGATACGAGAAAGAATAGTTCGAAGTTGGCCGACATCCCAACAGTTAATGAGTTTCCAAATGTGTTTCCTGAGGAGTTACCAGGGTTACCACCTGACCGAGAGATAGAGTTTGCTATTGAGTTAATACCTGGCACCATTCCTATATCTATTACACCATACTTGATGGCACCTGCGGAGTTGAAAGAGTTAAAGATGAAGTTGGAAGAATTTTTAGATAAGGGATTTATATGACCCAATGTATCACTATAGGGTTCTCTATTGTTGTCTGTAAATAAGAAAGACGACATCTTACGGTTGTGTATTGATTATAGGCAACTTAACAGGGTGACTATTAAGAATAAGTATCCATTACCTAGGATTGATGACCTTTTTGATCAATTGAAAGGTGTAAGCATATTTTCAAAGATAGATCTTCGATCAGGGTATCATCAACTAAAGATCAAGGAGTCAGATGTACCGAAGATGGTGTTTAGGACTTGTTATGGTCATTATGAGTTCCTGGTGATGCCATTTGGTTTGACAAATGCACCATCAGTGTTTATGGACTTGATGAACTGAGTGTCCAAGCCATATCTTGATCAGTTTGTAGTGGTGTTCATTGATGATATTCTGGTATACTCTAGAGACAGAGAAGAGCATGATCAATATCTCAGAATAGTAATGCAGACCTTGAGAGAGAAACAATTATATGCAAAACTATCTAAGTGTGAGTTTTGGTTAGAATTAATTAGTTTTCTGGGTCATGTGGTATCAGCAGCGGGTATTCAAGTTGATATTGGTAAGATTGAAGCTATTCTAAATTGGAAACCACCTCGTAATGTGACTAAAATGAGGAGCTTCCTTGGATTAGCTGGATATTATAGGAGGTTCGTGAAGGGATTTTCATCCATAGCGACTCCTTTGACCTGATTATTGTAGAAAGACATCTGGTTCGAATGGATGAACAAGTGTTAGGCTAGTTTTGATATACTCAAGGCAACGTTAACTTAAGAACCAATCTTAACTCAGCCTACTCCAAAAAAATATTATGTTGTGTACTGTGATGCAAGTCATAATGGGCTAGGTTGTGTTCTTCTGCAAGAGGGAAAAGTGATTGCATATGCCTCTAGAGAGCTCAAGCATCACGAGCTTAACTATCCAATGCATAATTTAGAGCTTGCAGAGATAGTCTTTGCTCTTAAGATCTGGAGATAGTACCTGTATGGAGAAATATGCTACATTTATACAGACCACAAGAGTCTTAAGTACCCGCCTTTATAGAAAGAGTTGAACTTGAGACAACGAAGATGGTTGAAGTTTATTAAAGACTATAATTGTGTGATTGACAACCAGCGAGGAAAAGTGAATGTAGTGGATGATGCCTTAAGCAGAAAGATGTTAACTGAGTTATGAGTGGAGTCTACTATGATGTAGAGGATTAAAGCGGATCAGAAGCAAAATAAAAAGCTAGTAAGGATAGTCAAAGCCATGAAAAATGGAGAAAAGTCATAATTTTCTTTAATAGATGACGATACTTATATCTCAAGAATCGGATTTGTGTACCGAGTATAGAAGAGTTGAAGTAAGAGATTTTAAAGGAAGCTCATGAAACGCTCTATACCATGCATCCAAGTGGAAACAAAATGTATCAAGATTTGAAAGCACAATACTGGTGGTTAGGGATGAAAAAGGATATCACTGAATATGTTGCTAAGTGTCTAACCTGTCAACAAGTGAAAGCTAAACATCAATTACCCATAGGATTACTATAACTGAGTTACATACCAGAATGGAAGTGGGAAAGAGTCATGATTGGTTTTATGTCCCGTTTACCAATAACTCAGAGGAAGCATGATGCCGTGTGGGTGATAGTGGATTGACTAACGAAGTCACCACATTTCCTACCAGGTCGGATGGAATATCCTTTGAACAAAATGGCCAAGATTTATATGAATGAGATAGTGAGACTTTATGGAGTGCCTATATCTATTATCTCTCATAGAGATCCCAGATTTACATCGTAGTTCTAGAAGAGCTTATAATAGGCTTTGGAAACTTGACTCACTTTCAGCATGACCTTTCATCCACAAACGGATGGACAATCAGAGGGAGTCATTCTATTGTTAGAAGACATGATGAGAAGCTATGTGCTTGATGTTGAAGGAAGTTGGGATCAATATCTATCTCTTATGGAATTTGCTTACAATAACAGTCATCAGACAAGCATTGGTATGGCTCTTTATGAGGCTTTGTATGGAAGAAAGTGCAGGACCCTAGTTTGTTAGACGGAGCTGAATGAGAAGAAGTTGATCAGGCCAGACATAATGTAACACATGCAAGAGAAAGATAAAGTGATCAAAGAAAGATTGAAAATGACACAAGATCGACAAAAGTCGTACACTGACCTAAAAAGGTGAGACATAGAATATGTTGTAAGTAATAATTTTTTCCTTAAAGTTTCACCTTGGAAGAAGGTATTAAGATTTGGCAGAAAATAAAAGTTGAGTCCAAGGTTTATTGGTCCTTAGGAGATTCTGGAAAGAATCGGACCAGTGGCATACCGATTAGCCCTTCCACAAGATTTGGATACAATTCACAATGTATTCCATGTATCTATGTTAAGGAGATATCGTTCATACTTGACTCACATTATAGTAGCTGAAGAGATAAAAGTGCAGACATATATCTCTTACCAAGGGGAACCAATGGCTATTTTAGCACGTGAAGAGAAAACTTTCAGGAATAAGAGAGTTCCTCTAGTTAAAGTCTTGTGGAGGAACCATGCAGTAGAAGAAGCCATGTGGGAAAGTGAGGAAATGATGAAGAGACAATATCCACAGTTGTTTAGTACAAAATGAATAGGTAAATTTCGCGGATGAAATTTATTTAAGGGGGAGAGAATGTCATATCCGCTAATTTAGGCCTTGAGTCACACATGTCACTAAACGGACATGTTGAACCGACTAGAGTCTAAATTTGGATTTTGAATAAAATTAATCAAGATAATGATTAATAATTATGATTTATGCCTATAAGGTGTTTACAAAGTTTAAAGAAGTTGATTTACGATAAATGACTAAATTACAAAATTTGACAAGTTTTGAGGTCAATTTGTAATTTATCAAAAATTAGAGTATTAATTAGGATAAATACCAATTAAATACATATATTGGACATTAAGATATGGGTTGGCCAGACATAGAATAATGGAAGAAGGCTAAAATGTTAATTAAGCTAAGTATCAAAGTATATGGTCAAAGTTAGTGGGTCCCACATGAGGACTTTTGTTTCTTTTCTTCTTTCTTCCTGTTCTTCTTCTCCTTATTTATTTTCTTCTTTCTTGTCTACTCAAGAATAGCCTCCACACTAGCCCCTCCTTTCCACCATAGCTAGAGCTTAATCTAGAAAGAGTAAGAAGGAGAAGAGAGGGAAAAAAACAAGTCAAAGCCATTTTCATGCACAACCAGACTTGGAGAAGTTAAAGAAGGGAAGAAGGGAGAAAAAAGAGCAAGAGAAGATGAGAGAGAAAAACTTCAAGTGCTGTTCAAGAAGAGAATAAAGTGTAGGTAAGAAGTTCTCCTTCTCCTCTTTAACTTTCATAAAAGGAAAATATGGTTTTGAGCTCATTTAGAGCTTGATTATGTAGAAAAAGAGTTTAGGGTTTCATAAGAGTTTTGATAAGCAAAAATTTTGATGATGATTTTGTGTATTTTAGGGGTTAAAAGTGACAAAGAAGGAGTTGAAAGAAACAAAGGCAAAGAGAAAGCTACTTAGAGAAAGTGAAGGAGAAAAAGAAGAGGTTTATGCATAACTGAAGGCAATAGCCTATATTTTATTATCAAGTTGCATGATTTGAGCATTTGGAATATAAATTAACATTATTTGGTGATAAAATTCTGGGTATGCATGTTTGCTAGACTTAGGAGTATATTTGATAAAAATTAAATTAGATGATTGTGTGTGTGCAATGCTGGAATTTATGGAGTAGTAAGCACATGTATTGCTATAACTTGAGCTCTAGAATTAATATTTTTGTAGTTGGGTTTGAAAACCAAGACATAGGACTTTAACTTTCATTCAGACCGTAAAATCTAAATATTTCTGTATTTACGCAGAAAAATATATATATTTCGGATCTAGAAACTGTCTAAAAAATTCTGGCAAAATTGTTAGTGACTAGTCAGTGTTCAATTAATCATATCTTTTTCTACTGAACTCCAAATTTAGTGACTAAAATTAATCAAGATAATGATTAATAATTATGATTTATGCCTATAAGGTGTTTACAAAGTTTAAAGAAGTTGATTTACGGTAAAGGACTAAATTACAAAATTTGACAAGTTTTGAGGTCAATTTGTAATTTATCAAAAGTTAGAGTATTAATTAGGATAAATACCAATTAAATACATATATTGGACATTAAGATATGGGTTGGCCAGACATAGAATAATGGAAGAAGGCTAAAATGTTAATTAAGCTAAGTATCAAAGTATATGGTCAAAGTTAGTGGGTTCTACATGGAGACATTTGTTTCTCTTATTCTTTCTTCCTTTTCTTCTTCTTCTTATTTCTTTTCTTCTTTCTTTTGTAATCAAGAATAGCCTTCATGCCAGCCTCTCCTTTAAACCAAAGCTAGAGCTTAATCTAGAGAGAGAAAGAAAGAGAAGAGAGGGAAAAGAATAAGTCAAAGCCATTTTCATGCACAACAAGGCTTGGAGAAGTTAAGGAAGGGAAGAAGGGAGAAAAAATAGCAAGAGAAGAGGAGAGAGAAAACCTTTAGGTGCTGATCAAGAAGAGGAAAAAGTATAGGTAAGAAGTTCTCTTTCTCCTTTTTAACTTTCATAAAAGGAAAATATCGTTTTGAGCTCATTTAGAGCTTGATTATGTAGAGAGAGTTTAGATAAGCTAAGATTTTGATGATGATTTTGTGTATTTTAGGGGTTAAAAGTGACAAAGAAGAAGCTGAAAGAAACAAAGGCAAAGAGAAAGCTACATAGAGAAAGTGAAGGCGAAAAAGAAGATGTGTGTGCATAACTTAAGGAAATGACCTATGTTTTATTATCACGTTGCATGATATAAGCATTTAGAATGTAAATTAAAATTATTTTGTGATAAAATTTTGGGTATGCATGTTCGCTATACTTTGGAGTTTGTTTGGTAAAAATTAAATTAGGTGATTGTGTGTGCAATGCTGGAATTTATGGAGTAGTATGCACATATATTGTTATAACTTGAGCTCTAGAATTCAGATTAATATGTTCGTGGTTGGGTTTGAAAGCTAAGACATAGGGATTTAATTTTTATTCAGATCATAAAATCTAAATTTGTCTGTATTTACCCCAAAAAAATATTTTAGACCTAGAATCTGTTCAGAAAATTATGGGCAAAATTGTTATTGACCTGTCAGTGTTCAATTAATCATATATTTTTCTACAGAATTCCAAATTTAGTGATTCAAGTTGCATATTAAATATAAGATTTAGATCTAAAATTTATAAGATTCTATAATTTAATTCAGATTATAACATGACCAAAATTGAGATCAAATACATAATACGAATTCTGCCTGAAATTGGGCAGATAGAAACAAAAAATAAAATTTAAATATTTAAGTTATATTAGATTAATTTTTATAATTTGAATTTTACCCAAGTGAGGTATATGAAAAATCAAATGAGTTATTAGACTCATAAAAATGATGTGCAAATAAAATCACAGTTGAGTATTTTATGATTGAGATAATAAAAGATAAAGGAATATATATTTTTATTTTCTTATAGTTATGAATTTTAATGACATTAATTAATCCCTAGAATACCTAGCTTTGGACTAAAATTTTGGATAGTTTGATATGCCAATCAGTGAGATTATTAATGCCTAAGATGACATGATTAATGAAGCACGCGATGACACTATAATTAAAGCTAATAATGACATTATTATTAACGTCTGTGATGACACTTATATATATATATATGTATATATATATATATAAATGACTATAATGACACTTGTATGCGCATATTATAAATACCAAGGTGGTACTTATAAATGCCTGAATGATAACCCTGTCATCCTTGTTAGTGGTTTCTAGGTGTTATGGGCATAAATGAATAATTGAATTAAAAGAGTTCATGATAAAGTAAACTGAATATGAGATAAAAATATATGAATTGGTATATATATATGCTAGTGAACAATGAGATAATAAATTGTGTGAAAAATGTGCAACATAAAAGCATGATAAAGTATGTTGCATGAATTTTTATACGTTATGAATATATGGCGTTGCAAGTTGCATGATATAGTATATTACCTTATCTTTATGCACCACTAAGCTTAGAGCTTAGAGCTTAGCGTGAGAGTTTTCTTCCACGTATATTTAGAAAGGTAGTTGAACCTTGTAGATAAATCCAGCTGTGGCCTAATCAAGTAAAGCAGTTGACAATGAAAATCGTGGGTCACAACTCTTTTGTATTTATATTTCTTTATTTTAGATTTATAAGTTATCTTCTATGGTTTTGTAATTAACCTGAAATTTTGTAAATATTATCTTATGTAAATAAAATATACATGATCTTTTTTAAATCTTTGAGCTTTGAGTAAAGTATATATATATATATATATATATATATATATATATATATATATATATATATGTATGTATGGATTTTTAACATTTATTAAAATAATGATTTGAAGAAGTCAGTGTAGCACTTTCTTATCTAGGCACTTGAGGCTGGGGTGAGGAAGTGTTACAGATAAGGCTGGATTATGTTGAACCTTGAGGGGTATTTCCGTTATTTTGATGATCATAAATAATTAGGCAATAAGGAATTTAACCACATTTTGTGTTCTAAGTGTGTTAGATAGGTTACATATTCTTAAGACCATGAAGCAAGTCAATTGAAATTGGTTGAAGTTCAAAAGAATAATAATTAACAAGGATTCATTCTCATGAAGCGTTTATTCACACTAGTGAACAATGTCATACCCGTACTGAAGAATCACCACAACCATGAAAAGAGAAATTCACACCCGTGACTCATATTGTAAAACTCGTGAATGAGTTAGCACCAATACTGTTCTTCAAATGTTCACGGTAGTAAAGCATTAGACCACTTGTAAAGCTTTATTAAGTCATGCCCATGAAGAAATGTATAGCACCCTCTCGCCTAATTAGGGATAGCCCGACTAAATGAGTGAATGCCACACAACCTTTTATGCAGAAAACCTGTGAAATTTGAAAAATTTTCTTTACACCATGGCCATGATGACTTGCATAAAACATAAAGAAAGATAAAACTTGACTTAACATTTAAATTCACAATTTGATAAAATGACCAACCCTTGTCCAAGGGTTTACAAAAATACATGCCTTTGATATAATTTATATGATCCTTACATTACAAACATGTATATGGGTAAAAAACCCCCCAAAAAGAAAAGACATGTACATAATGCAAAAGCGTGATATGAAATATCAATGACCTTCTTAGGGTCTGATTTTTATCTCTGATGTTGGGCTATCTTTTCTTGATCAACCTCTACCATCGTCTACTAGGCTCTAACCTATGTGGGGAAAACACCTACACACTAAAATTTTGAAAGCTTATAGGCATAGAAATTCCACATGCAAATTAAACATTAATATATACATGGCATCCTAGATCAAGTAATATCTAATCATGGTATCATATAGTAGATTATGGCAAGGCATTGAATACATCAAATCATATGAAATTCTTTACTTTGTGATACTAAGAAAAAATCATTAAACATATAAAGATAACCATTGCATATAGTCTGAACAATAAAACATGTATACTTGTGTCATTGAACTTCCTTTCCATTTTCTTTATCTTTTAGTAACTTTAGATTCATTGCCCAACAACTCTCAACATAGACTACTCAGATATGAGTTGTGAATAGGGGCTCTCTTCGAGGTTAAGGCACTTTGCCATTGTCTATAATCATATGTGTCAGTCCAGGCTCTTCAAAGTCAATGGTGCTCTCCGATCGTAAGCCATATTGACTAAGTAAATATATATAACTATGATACTATATGCCCCCTTAATGGTGAACCATCTATCCTACTGCTAGTCTTAGTATTGAGTCTGGACTTTACTTGTTCATAATACCTTTATTACACTTCAATATAGCATTCATATCACGTACCATAAATACTTTTTCATATGGAAACTCATAATGTAACTTCCTTGTGCTAGAAATCATACATGCATACTTAAATCATATCATTTTGAATCATGTGCATAATATATTTCCTTTAAAGCAAATATTTCCTTTAAAGGATTAACATATTTCCTTTAAAGCAAGATTCACTGGCGTGAACTACGTGTTCATGATTGTGAAGGTTGATTCATAGGTACCCCGTCTTGTGAACCAAACCGTGAATTAAGTTGCAAATACTTCTATCCATTTTGTACACTTTCTCCACAGTCGTGAAGAATTTAGTCACTAGTGTTAGAGGTGTGCTCTAAAGGCAATCACCTTTAGCACTTATTATACAAATTTATTTGATTAATAAAAGGCTTTTTTAGTAATTTGATGTTCATTTGATATGTGAATTGATAAGTAATCTTAAATCAATTAATGAAGTCCTTGAAACATAACATAGCATGAAGGAAATTATGATGAGATCATGATATTGAGATTCTTATCATGTGTAATTATGTTAGTATCAAAATTATCCCTAGTCATAGGATTAATGAGACGGGACATTATTAATCCAGACAGACTAGCACATGATACACTCTGTGATTGGATCGAGTAGTAGATCTCATAACCTATAAACATGAGATGTTTAGAGTTAACATGAGGGTGCTTGCTAAGTGTAGCTAAGTACATTGGATGACCAACTTTGGGATAATCATATGGATAATCTATTCAAATGTCAATGATAGTCTCATCATAGCAATGGTGCAAGTATCCTTAGACTTGAGGTACTTAAGGATATCTTGAATATTGATTCTATATTTTGACACTATTCCTTGTTGCCTCATGGAGGTTGCTCATAGGGTGGTGATTGGATACAACTTAAGGTATTCGAAGGTAATTGGGTAACCAACAAAGGATTCACCACTCTTGATAGAATGAGTATATACCTATGGCCTCTTCTCATGGTCATTACTCGGAAATCTCTGGCCGGAGTGGAAATGTCATAAAGATAGTCTTCAATGACATATCTAGTAGAGTAATGAGCCTCAAGGATAAGAACTAACATTACTTGGACTAGACGTGATGTAGTTAATCTAGTGGGAGTTGACACATGTCCATACTCTGAACCAAGTGGGGTATAGAATGGTGAAAGGAATAATTGCACGAAAATTGTTTATGGAAAGGTTCGTAGTCAAACCACTGAATTTTCGGTCAATTGGGGGTCATGATGTGTTACTAGATACCGCTCATGACTTGCTTAAATAATTGTTAATTTTAGTGGCTAACATAATCGGGGACCTAATGGGTCACATGCATTAAAGATATAGAGAATGAGTAAAATGATCTTGGATAAGATCCAAAATATGAGAGAATTATTTCGGGATGGATCGTGCGATGAGATAGTTGGGGAGGGTCACGGCCCCATACAGGCCCGCGTGGGCTAGGCAGGCTGCTAGCCTGCCTTATGGGCCAGCTGGGCTGCCTAGCAGCAGGCCCAACGCACTGCTGCCTCCCATTTGTTGGCCAATGGTAGATTTTGGCCTTAATTAGGCCAATTATGACCATTACTATTCATTCATTTCCCTTTTCTCCATTTTTGACTTTTCATCTTTTCTTTGATTTTGATTCAAATAGAAAAGACATCAAATGGCTGAAAATAGACATGAAAATATTTTTTTGTGAAAAAAATATTGTTAAGACAACAAAAATTCTTTCAAGAACACTTTCAAAGCTAACACTTTGAATTTGTTCAAACCATTTCTTTTAATAATTTCTTCTTCATTCTTCACATGGATTATCATTAGAGAAATCCTAGTGTGGATTGTTGTGGTTTGCTATAACCCAACAAAGTGAAAATTTGAAGAACAAATAAGAAATTACAAGTTAAAATTTCTAACCTTTATATTTATATAAATTAGTTTTTTCAATTTATAAATACAAAAGTTATGTGACTCATAGTGGTTGAAACAAGTTGCTCTATTGGATCAGGCCACTGTTACCATTACCTACTATCATATGCTTATTCTTTACTATATCTGCGAGAGAAATTCTCATGCTAAGCTCTTGGCTTAGTGGTGTATATAAATAAAGCAATAAACTATTTCATGCAACATGCATTATCATATATCAAAATTTGCCCAATCATCTTTTCATGCAAATATACATCTCATAATATTTTAGCATGCATAAATATCAAATTATATTCTTTTATCTCATAACTGTTTTACTTAATTAACACATCATTATATAATCCATCATAATTAATCATATCACAAATTATAATTCCATTTATTTTTCATAACTTCTTTATGCCCACAACACCTATGAACAACTGACTAAAATAACAGAGTTGTCGTCCAGGCACTTAGGAGTGCCACCCAGGCAATATGATGTGCGCATATGAGTGTCATTACCGACTTCAATAATAGTGTCATTACTAGGTTTAATAATAGCGTCATTACCAGTTTCAATAATAGTGTCAATACTGACTTCAATAATTGTGCCATTACCGACTTCAATAATTGTGCCATTACCGGCTTCAATAATTGTGTCATTACCGGCTTCGATAATCATACCATTAATGGTTTTCATCATACTCCCCCCTGCTTGGCATGCCAAACTATCCTAAGTCTAGTTCTAGTTATGTGTTTTAGGGCTTACTTAATGTCATTAAAATTCATAGTTATTAAATTCACCCATTTCATGCATGTAAGGTTCAATTAATCACACAATTACTCAATAAAAATAGTATTTTTATAATATAACAAGGTTCATATTATTTTACTTCTTACATTCTTCAACTCATATGCTGCCTTGTCACTGGCAGATTTCATGCTCTATTTTGGACCTTAATTTTGGTCATATTACGATCCGAATTTAATTATAAAGTCCTCTTAAAAATTTTATTTCTGAATCTTAGCTTTAATATGAAACTTGAATCACTTAATTTGGAGTCCTATAGTAAAAGATATGATCAAATTAACACTGATTGGTCACTAACAATTTTACCCAGAATTTCATGGACAGATTCTAGGTCCAAACTTTAAGTATTTTTCTGGAAAAATATAGACATATCTGGATTTTATGGTCTGAATAAAAGTTCTAGCCCTATGTCTTAGCTTTCAAAACCAACAAATAACATACAAATACAAATTCAATAACTAAAGTTATAACAGTTTATGTACTCACTGCTCATCAATTCCAGCAAAGAACACACATTTACCATCTTCAATTTTTACCAAAATTAATCCTAAGTCTAGCAAAGATGTAGCTCCAAGATTTTTATCACAAAATACTATTAAGTTAGTATTAGTAACATGCTAAATTCTTAAATCATGCATCTAAAAAAATAAGACATAGGCTATTGCCTTAGGTTATGCACAAACTTTTTTTTTTTCTTTTCCTTCTCTTTCCTTCTCTTTCTCTTTTCCTTTGCTCATTTGAGCTAGATCCTTGTCAATTTGAGTTCCTAAAATACATAAAAGAGATCATTAAAACTTTACTTCCTTAAAACTCTATAACCCTAACCTCCCCGCTCTCTCTTTAAACCATGCTCTATTCTCTACCTTTCTTTAAAGAGAACATAGAAGAGAAGAAAAATCACCTTATATTCAATTCCTTGCTTCCATAGCCAAACCTTAAGGTTTTATTTTTCTTTTATTTCCTAGTTTATTTTTTTCTTTTCTTTTACTTTCTCTAGTTTCCTTTTGATCAACTATACATGAAATCTATTCTTCCATGCCTTTCTCCCTCTCTTTCTCACTTTCTCTTCCTAGAATAAAGCTTTGGACATAGAGGAAGTGGTGGGGAATGTGGGCTGGTTTAGAGAATAGAAAATTCTAGATGATAGAGATAAGGATGGAAGAGGAAACAATTAAGAAAAAAGGACGAAGTTAATTATTGTGGGGTCCCATTTTTATCTTAAATATCTAGATATTCTTTTGGCTAGTTAATGTGTTCATCTCACTTGGAATATTTCTTTGAGAGGAACGTGGAAGACGACTTAATGATAGAAAATTCTAGATATGAAGAAATATGGAAGGATGAAGGAGCAATTAAGGAGAAAATGACAAAAGTCATTAAGGATGGGAACACCTAAGCTTAAATATCTAGATATTTATGTTTAATTAGCTTCTTAATGTGTGACATTTGGTTTGGCAAGCCATCACATGGATTTAATGTCTAATTCATTCATTTAATTGATAGTTATCCCAATTAATCCTCTAATTTTCGATAAATTGTAAATTGACTCCAAAACATTCCAAATTTTGCATTTTGGTCAATCACCATAAAATAATATATTTAATTACTTTAAAAACTTTATTATATATTTTTCATACTTAATTGCAATTATTTTAATTATTTTTCGGTAAAAATCTAAATTTAGACATCGATCAAACCGACGAGTCGATTTAACAACTCACGTGACTTATGGCCTAAATTAGCGGATATGACACTTGTATCTCCTCGACATGGAGATATGAAAACATTATGAATCTTACTTAACTCTAGCAGTAAAGCAACTATGTAGGCGACTAGCCCAATCCGTTCTAAGATCTGATATGGTCCAATGAATCTATAACTTAACTTGCCATTCTTTCCAAACCTTATGACCTTCTTCCATTGAGAAACTTTCAAAAATACTTTGTCTCCCACTTCATATTCTATATCTCTTCTCTTGAGATTTACATACAATTTTTGTCTATCTGTCTGAAGCTTCCTTTAGCCTTCCTTGTAAAATCCTTACTTTTTCCTCTATCTCTTGTACCAACTCTGCTCCCAGTAACTTTTTTTCATTGAGCTCTATCCAATATAGCAGTGTTCAACACTTCCTATCGTATAGTGCCTTATAATGAGCCATCTGTATGCTAGACTAGTAGCTATTGTTATAGGCAAATTCCATTAGTGGTAGATATTTCTCCCAACTTCCCTCAAATTCGATAACACAACTTTTCATCATGTCTTCCAAAATCTGTATTACCCTTTTTGACTGACTGTCCATCTATGAGTGAAAAACTATATTGAAACTGAGCCTGGTACCCAAAACTCATTGTAAACTTCCCCAAAATTGAGATGTGAATCTTGGATCTTTGTTCAAAATGAAGGAGACTAGAACTCCATGTAGTAGCACTATCTCGTTCACATAAAGCTATACTAGTTTATTCAAAGGATAATCTCTCATAATAGGCAAGAAGTGTGCTGACTTCATTAACTTATCCACTATGACCCAAACGACGTCAAACTTCCTCAGAGTCATAGGCAACCCAATAACAAAGTCCATTGTGATTTTTTCTCATTTTCATCCCGGTATTGTAATCGGTTACATCAAACTTTAAGGTTTGATGTTCTACTTTGACTTGCTGGCATTTCAAGCATCTTGTTGTGAATTATGTGATGTCCATTTTCATTCCTGCACAGCAATACCTTCATTTTAGATCATGATACATCTTGTTACTGACTAAATGCATGAAAAACTTGGATTTTTTGCATTTCCTTTAAGATCTTTTGCCTTAACTCAGTAACATTGGGCACACATAAGCGGCCTTGATAATATAAACTGTCGTCTAACTCAACTATGGGCTCTAGTCTCTCCTCCTTAGAGACCAACTCTGCAATTTTAACTAACTTGTTGTCTTGTCTTTGTACATATATGATTTTCTAGTTAAGAGTAGGTTAAACATGCAACTCTACCATAGTCTTTCTGCTTAAGGCATCAGCCACAACATTGGCTTTGCTTGGATGATAGTCGATAATGTAATTGTAGTTCTTGATCAATTCTAACCATCATCTCTATCTCAAACTGAGTTCCTTTTATATTGGTAGATACTTTTAGTTGTTATGATTGGTGTAGATGAAACACTTTTCCCCATATAAGTAGTGATGCCATATCTTTAGAGCAAATACTATGGCTGCCAACTCAAGATCATATATGGGGCAATTCTTTTTATGCGGCTTCATTTGCCTGGAAGCATAAACAATGACCTTTCATTCTTGCATCAAAACACATCCCAAACCATTTTAAGAAGCATCGCTATAGATGACATATTTTTTATCGGGAACTGGCTGTTTAAAAACTGGAGCTTCTGTCAACATACACTAGAGTTTGTCAAAACTAGCCTCATTAAAGCCTGGTTAAAGGAGAAGCAATCAAAGAAAAACCCTTTACAAACCTCCTGTAGTAACCTGCCAAACCAAGAAAACTCCTCATTTCAATCACATTTAGGGGAGGTTTCCAATTCCATATTGCTTCAACCTTCCTGGAAAAAATCTTGATGTCGTCTGCTGACTGGATGTGTCTAAGGAAAGCTATTTCATCTAGCCAAAACTCACATTTGGAGAGTTTGGCATAAAGCTTATAATCTCTAAAGATCTTCAACACTATTCTCAAATGTTGATTATACTTTGTTTGGTTTTGAGAATACACCAAGTTGTCATCAATGAAAACAACTACGAACTAGTCCAAGTATAGCCTGAATATCCAATTCATCAAGTCCATTAAAGCTGCTGGAGCATTGGTCAAAACAGAAGACATAACCAAAAACTCATAATGACCATATCTCGTTATGAAAGTTGTCTTAGCTATATCCTCTTCTTTTATCTTCAACTGGTGATAATCTGATCTTAAATTGATCTTGGAGAACACTCATGCACCCTTTAACTAATAAAAAAGATCATCAATTTGTGGTAATAGATATTTGTTCTTGATAGCACCTTGTTCAGCTGTCTGTAGTATTTGCACAACTTCATGGACCTATTTTTTTCTTTACAAACAAAAGCAATGCACCATAAAGAGATACACTTGGCATGATAAAACCTTTTTCTAGCAATTCTTGCAATTGAGCTTTTAACTCTTTCATCTCTGAAGGTGCCATTCTGTAAGGAGTAATCGATATCGGTGTTGTGCATGGTGTGAGCTTTATGGAGAACTCAATATGAAAATTGGCAGATCATCTAAAAAGACATATGGAAACTCTTTCACTATAGGGATATCTTGGAGATATGGAACTCCTCTCCTGGTGTCAATCATGTGAGCCAAA
This sequence comes from Triadica sebifera, assembly GCA_023653625.1. NCBI lineage: Eukaryota > Viridiplantae > Streptophyta > Magnoliopsida > Malpighiales > Euphorbiaceae > Triadica > Triadica sebifera. Next base: position 7,276,250 of record CM042899.1, on the reverse strand, counting down.
AAAGCCTCACATCCCTTTCAAATAATCTTTTGTGCCTTCATCATAGAAATTATCTGAGGATGCTGTGGAAACCTCTCACCTTTAACTATCACTTCTTCTTGTTTTGAAGTCTTAAAAACAAATGTCTTAGACCAACAATCCACCACTGTCTAGTACTGTGAGAGCCAATCCATACCCAATATGGCATCGTACTTATGAAATGGTAACTCTATGAGATCCACAGAAAACTCTTTACCATATACAACCAAAGGGAAACTTCTGTATACCTTGTTCACAAGGACACCGTGGCTTAAAGGATTCGTTATCTCAATCTCAAATTCTAACTTCTTTATGGTCATACTATGCTAACTAGATGTGCTAGTGCAAATATAAAAATGTGTAGAGTATGGGTCTATCAAAGCACATAAATCTGAGCCATGTAAAGAAAACATGCCCACTATGACGTCTATGCCACCCTCGTCCTCATGGGCCTTCATCAAATATGCTCTAGCTAGAGCTCTACTAGGTCTCGACTAGTTCACCATCTCCAAAATGGTCTAGCTAGGTCTTATGTGACCTCTTTGTGGCTGGTTCCTACTCTTACGTGGGTAAATACGATTATAGCCGATGTATGCCAAATTTTTTTTTCTTATCATCTTAATTTAATGACTACAATATTATCAATACTTAATTAATCCTTTTTACTTTTCCAAAAAAATTTTGGCATCATAACGGCTATAAACTAACACACCCACCTGCAAAGCAAACAATTCACAGCCCATTTTTGGGCACAACAATTCATATATAATACAAAAATATTTTACATTCATCCACAAATCATCATTTCATTCTTCACACACATAATACTTCACAAATACCATTTTGTCATAATATGTATAAAGTTTATTCTTTCAACTCCATATCTATGTATATATATACATGTCATTATTAGTAATATCTTATTACAATTTTGTTCTTCCCTCAGCTCCCAAAATTCGCATACTTGCTCCTGTCTTTTCCGCTACTACCTGCACGCAGTCAAATAACTACGTGCTGAGCATTATTATGCTCAGTGGTGACTACTAATCTAAAAATTTTCACTAATTATATTTTCATGCAATTTTATTTTTAATATACTATTCAATTTTTCTCATTAATATATATAATTCATTTTATTATTTTTAATTACTCTTAATTCGCTATTTAATATTTTAATTAATTTTATCAAAATTTTTTTAATCATTTTTTTCTTTCTTCTTTTCAATTTCTTTCTTTTTTAATTCATTACAAATTTCACTTAAATTCCTAAATTTCCACTTATTTACAATTATGTCATTAACTATATATTATTTACACTTTTGCCACTAATATTATTATTTTTCATTTATTTATTTGATTATTTATCTTTACTACACAATTTAATATGTATCTTCCACTTATTTTTCATTTTTCAACTTTGTATATATATATATATATATATATATATATATATAGGTGAAAAATATATATATATATTTTTCATTTATCTTGTATTTCACACTTTCATTATTTTTCTTATATTTTTTACCTATTTCATTTTTATCCTATTTTTCATTTTAATCACTTTTCTCATATTTTATTTATAATTATCACTTTAATCACTTTATTCACACTTGCCCCTAGTTTCAATCCGATAGAAAATCTTTGGACCGGATACATGGGACGTTGACCCCAAGAGTCCACTATACTGAAGAGTAATCCCGAAGGATCACCCGAGCACTATACTGTACACTGAATCACTGAGTTACAATCACTGAAGTAGACCATCATTGGCCTACATAAGCGAGTCGCCATGACCCGCACCGCGGTAATAATGTCCCTATGGCTAGCCAATTATATCATGAGCTAGATTTAACCATCAGAAAAAATAACTAAGGGCATTATTTTATTTTTTTCAATTCAATTTCTATTAAATCATAAATTTAATTACTTTTACATTATCAATCACTTAATAATTTATTCTTTCATAACAATTTTATCATTACCAAATTTTTTTCACATTTTTCATTCTAATATATCAATTGAGTTATAAACTCACTAAATATATTTTATTCATTATTTTTCATTTCATACATAATATCATCAATAAATAGAAAAATATTCAATATTTAATTTAAAAATTTTAAATAAATGTCTACATACTTAAAATCATATTCTCTTACATTTCATAACTAAATTTTCATTTATTTAGCAAAGAAAATATTAATTTCATTTTTTTTATTTTTTTGCCTATATTTAATTTTCATCATTAAAATTTTTCTTTCAATTTATAATTATTCATTTCACTAATTAATACATTCATTATTCCATATATATCATAATATTACACTAAATGTATTTATTCATTAATATTCATTTTTCACATAATAAGGTCACATTTTACAATTTCCACTAATTAATTTTTTTAACATAAATTAATCATTCTAATTCACTTTTCATAATCCATTAACCATATTTTAAGCATTAATTTAACAATTACATACAAAATACACAAATTTCTAAATTTCCATAACCCTAAATTATACTTAATTAATGGAAATAATTAGATTAAGGAATCACTAACCTTAATTCCTTATTTTATGCCTTCCTAATCTTCCTTTTCCTTTCATTTGGAAGATCCTTCACCTTGCTTTGAACCTACCATGGACAAAATTTTTTCTTCATTAATCCACCATTAAGTTACTTCCTTAGCTCAAATAAACTTCATAATTATTATCTACATATCTTAAATTACCTATTTGAACAATTAAATTAATTTAAAACCATAAATTTTTCTTACCTCAAAATAAAATCCTAAACTTTCTCCTTTGATTTCCTTCCACTTTAGCCTCCCAAATGAAGAATAAAACTTCTATTAGCTATTAGAGAGGTTGAAATTAATTTTGAGTGGTTGATTTTGGTGTGAGAATTGAAGGAAAATGAAGAAATTTTGAAGAAAAGGAATGAAGGAGTGGCACGGAAAAGCAAGGGAAAGAAAGAGGAAGAAGATTAATCAGAATTCTATCTAGAGAATTCTGCAATTCTGGGTCTTATATAGTGGGTAAGTTTGGGTGGGGTTGGGCCAAACAAAGCCCAACCCATTTAGGCCCAATTATGCATTATAAATTAATTTTCTCACTTACCAAGCTCCATTTTACCCAAATTTGATTCCATAATTCATAAAATATTTTTATATGTCTACACAAAAAATTTCAACTCAATCAAAATTCGTTTCCTGTCCAGCTCACTTAAATCGGACAGATAATCAAATTTTCGGTGTTACCGTAAAATTTCTTTTTCACTTTCAAATAATCATAAATATTATTTAGAGTCTATCCATATCTTAAAATAAAATTTTGGATGTCGTTTGCTATTTTTCATAGCCTGGTCAAATTACGGTCAATCAACTATTTAATTAAACCAGGTCCCTTTTTTTCTTAATTTTGACTTTTGATGACTTATTTGACCTCATTTTCACTCCAAATTTTTCCCTCAGACTAGTCATAACCTATATTTCCAATGATCAAATAAAATATTTTTCACCCACGGGTGTATTTTTGACCCCCAGGTATACTGATCAATTTCGGAAACTACAGTTTACGACTAACTAGGTATTTGGGTTATTACAAGCCCTATACTTACGGAGCCTATATATCTTCATCTTTGGTGCCTTTGGTGGTGGCTACAGAAGTAGCTGTGGCGGTGCCTGTGGTACGATCTATGGTATGGTCTGAACCAATAGTTGTAAGACACTGGCCATTTGTTGCATAATCGGTATGGCACCTAGATCTAATTGTCCAATAGGTGGCTGTTGAGGGATTGTAGCAGAACCTGGGGCTCATATTCTCGAGGCACTGGATTGATTAGTAGCCCTAGGATTAGGAGAACTATTGCTCTTGACAACCTCATGTGCTTCTAGCTCCATCTACACCTTACACTCCTACAAGTTGATAGAGAAAACCCACATTAGAGACATGTGATGTACTTTGTATGCTTGATAACCCTTGACCCACTTAATTAAAAAACACTTAAACATAAGTTCTAATACCACTAAATGTAGCGTCCTCTCACCTAACCAAGGTTAGCCCAACTAAACGAGTGAATGCCACACAATCTTTATATGGAAAATTGTGAAATTTAGAACATTTTTTTTGCACCATATCCATGATGACTTGCATAAAGCATAAAGAAGGATAAAACTTGACTTAACACTTAAATTCAAAATTTCATAAAATGGCTAACCCTTATCAGAGGTTTACAAAAATACATGCCTTTAGCATAAATTACATGATCCTTACATTACAAACATGTATGTGTGTAAACAACCCTTTAAAAGAAAAGACATGTACAAAATGCAAAAGCATGATACGAAATATCACTGACCCTCTTAGTGCCTGTTTTGTTGTCTGTAATGTTGGGCTAGCTTCTTTTGGTCAATCTCCAAATTTGTCTACTAGGCTCTGACTTGTGTGGGGAAAACACCTGCACACTAAGTTTTTGAAAGCTTAGTGGTTCATATAGATATAAAAATTCCAAAAGCAAATTAAATATTAACACATACATGGTATCCTACATTGAGTCATATGTAATCATGGTATCATATATTTGATTATGGCATAACATTGAATACATCAAATCATATGAAATACTTTACTTAGTGATATTAAGAAAAAATCATTAAACATATGAAGGTAACCATTGCATATAGTATTAACAATAAAACATGTATACTTGCATCATTGAACTTCCTTTCCATTTCCTTTATGTTTTAGTCCCTTTAGATTCATCACCTAACAACTCTTAACACAGACTATACGGATACGGGTTGTGAATAGGAGCACTCTCCGAGCTTAAGCTACCTTGCCACTATCTATAATCATATATGTCAGTCCAAGCTCCTCAAGTCAATGACGCTCCTTGAGTTTAAGCCATATGGACTGAGTAAATATGTAACTTTTGCATAAAAATACTTTAGACCATCTTATGTGCCAATGCAGGCTTTTCAAGTCAATGACGCTCTATGAGCTTAAGCCATAATAATTGAGTAAATATATATAACTACGGTACCACATGCCCTCTTAATGGTGCACCATCTATCCTACTGCTAGTCATAATATTGAGTTTGTACTTTACTTGTTCATATTACCTTTATTACACTTCAATATAACATTCATATCATATAACATATATACTTTTTCATGTGGAAACTCATTATGTAACATCCTTGTGTTGGAAATCATATAGGTATATTTAAATCATATCATTTTGAATCATGTGCATAGCCATTGTATTGTAACCATTGGAACAATTAGCACATTTCCTTTAAAACAATATTCATAGCCATGAACTACGTCTTCACATTCATGAAGGTCCATTCACGGGTACCCTTACTTGTGAACTAAACAGTGAATTAAGTTGTGAATGCTTCTGCCCATTTTGTGCACTTTCTTCATTGTCATGAAGAATATAGTCACTAGTATGAAACTGAAGATTCACGGTCATGAACAACTAGTCATAGGCATTAATCTAGGTTTTTCAGCAGTTAACAACATTCAAAACATGCATTCATTACAAGTCACAAGCAAGGTCTTTAAGGCTTGTCCATTGACAACATTTTTCCTATCCACAATCATCTCAAACATGAATTTAAAACTTGTTATGGCATCATATAAACACATAAAAACATATTTCAACTTAACTTATCCTATTAATTCATTTAATACCTTTTTATGCATTTATGGTTCAACAACCTCTTCTTACCTTTCCATCATCATAACTTGAGCTCATTAATACCTCTCAAGATACATTTATATCGTTTAATTAATTACATTTATCACGCATTTAACACAACATGCCATATTTTGGAATTTAGATGTATATATGTACATACCTCTAATGGAGTCTCAAAATCAAGCTTCTCTTAAGATTGCTTGTCCCTTTGGTGGGTTTCACCACATACTCTTTCAATTCCTATCACATATAACATCTTTATATAATAATCCATAACCTTTAAAACTAGCCTTTAAAGCCATATAGATGAAAACCCTAACTTTAACCCTTATTTTAACCTTATTCTCATATAACATCTTTCTAATACTTGCTATAACCTTTAAACAACTTAAAGAGAGATATTTAACCATAAAATCTCAAGATCAAGCTATAATTGAACCCATTTTGAAATGAGTCTCTACCATAAACGAACTAGACATGATTCAAGGCTACAAAAGCTTGTAAAAATGAAAGGGAAATGTGATTCCTTACCTTAATCGAGGGAAACACAACTAGAAAACAAGATTTGTCTCCCATCTTCCTTCTTAGGTTTGGACCCCCTAAAAAATACCACTTTTTCATTCTATATTTTTGCCAATAACTTGTTGAAACCTTGATCTTTTGCTTTAGATTAGTTTTTTAAGGTTAGGAATCAAAGGAAAATGTAAGACATTAGCCTCTAGTGTGAGGAAACTCCAAATTCTAAGGTTCCTTTTTGATTTCAAGTTGTGAAAGAAAGAAAGAACGACTGATGAAATTTATATCCGATGATGTTCACGGGTGTGACAACTATCATCATGGCTATGAATCTGCTTAAATCCAGAATTCCATCTCCCAATGGTTCACCATAGTGAAAGTATTGTCACGAGCATGAACCCTATGACATTTCACTCTCTTGTGTCTTTTCAACTCTTTTCTCATAACCCTTAATCATATACTTATATCTCTTAATCCATATGAATTACTAAGCCTTAATTATGGGTGTTACAAAATGTGTCACGCCCTTTAAAGACTTCTCATTTTTGGATAGAACTGTTCATGACCTAATTCACCACTTCAGTCACGGCTATGAAAAACAGTCACACCCATGAACTTAGAAAGAGAAAGTTATCAAGTACAAATGGAATAGTTATTGAACGGGTATTTTTGCATTAAATGCATCCCAAATGGCTATATCTGTTAAGAGAACTATAATACAACATATTTATGACTTCATAAGGTTAGAAAAACAAGAGAAAAATGTGCATTCAATCTACTAATCTTGTATAGCTTTTTGCATTTAATTGATTTAACCATTCTTATTTTTTTTATCTTGTAAGAATCATAATTGGTTAGAATTGTTGAGCTTTTTGGTTAGTGAGTGTTTTATTCTTGTAATTAATTACTCAAATGTGAGTTTGAATGAGTTTGGTTGTGAGTGAAATATTTAAAAGGGTTTTTGTGTGAGCCATTAAAACACAAATATTTTGTTATAGTGTTAGCCATTAAAACACAAGGGATTTTCTGGGTTAGGTGTTAGCCAAGAGAGTCAAACACCATAGTTGGGAGTGAGCAAGAAAAAACTCCATTTGTAATAATTTGAGTGTTAGTGAAATACCCAATTGAGATTGGAGAAAGGAGTAGGATTTGTTTGTAAGACCCCCTCACCCCAACAGCTCGTGCCCGAATGAGTGTGTGCTATACTGACTTCATCGATTAAAATATCATTATATAAGTTATATAATGAAGCAAAATCACTCGTACTTTTTTTTTCATTTCCAATATTCACTATTTATTTCCTTTGCATTTATAAAAGAAATATAACATAAAAGTTAAACTACCTTTTTATATAGTAACATGTTTTTTACAAAACATATTGTTTATTTTATAAATACTACAAAATAAAATATACAAGATAATACACAAAAGTTGTGTAACCCACGATGTGTGCAAGAGGCTGTTTTACTAGATTAGGTCACCGTTGGCTTTGTCTACTATCTTCTATTTATTTTTTACTAAATCTGCGTGAGAAAAACTCTCACGCTAAGCTCTTGGCTTAGTGGTGCATATAGATAAGGCAATAAACTATTTTTAATGTCACATGCATTGTCATATAACAATTTATGATCAAATCATGCAAACATACATTTCATAATATTCTAGTATCCATAACATCAATTTGTTGTATCTCATTTTGTTTAACATAATCAAATCATCATTATCATGCAAATCATGGTATTCTAGCATGTATAGACATCAAATTATATTATTTTATCTCATACTTATTTATTTTATTACCACCTTATTGTATAACACTAAATCTTCTTTTTATCCATGCCACAATTCATAATTCCATTTTTATTTTTAATAATTCTTTTATGTTCCATAGCTTCTTTATTTATGTTTTCATTTATGCCCAAGACACCTATGAACCACTGAATAGGATAACGGAGTTGCCATCCAGGCACTTAGGAGTGCCACCCGGGCAATATGATGTGCGCATATAAGTGTCAAACCTGGCGTAGATAACCGTGTCAAACTCGGCATAGATAATCATGCCAAACTCGGTGTAGATAATGATGTCATACTCGACATAAACAACAGTGCCAAATCCAACGTAGATAACATTGCCAAAATAGGCGTAGATAACATTTCCAAACCCGATGTAGATAATTATACCATTAATGGATTTAATCATTTTCATCATACTCCCCCCTATTTGGCATGCCAAACTATCTTAAGTTGGTTCTAGTTAGGTGTTCTAGGGCTTATACAATTTCATTAAAATTTATAACAATTAATTTCATACTTTTCATGCATGTAATATCTCAAAATAATCACATAATCACTCAATTAAAATAATATTTGCATAATAGAATAAATTTCTCATCATTTTACTCATTTCATTCCTCAATTCACATGCTGCCCTGTCACTGGCAGATTATGTTCTCTGTGTTGGACCTTAATTTTGGTCCTGTTCCATTCTGAATTTAGTTACATGATCTTCATACAAATTTTATATATGGATCTTAGCTTTAATATTCAACTTAAATCACTTAATTCTGAGTTATGTATCAAATGATATGATAATATTAACACTAACTGGTAACTGATAATTCTGCCCAGAATTTTCTAGATAGATTCTAAGTCTGAATGTTATGAATTTTTCTGGATACTTATAGATATATTCAGATATTATGGTTTGAATCAAAATGGTAGACCTATATCTTATATTTCAAACGGAATAAATAACACATAAATTCAAGCTCCAGAACTCAATTTATAACAGTTTAAGTACTTACTGCTCCTTACTAACAATTCTACCCAGAATTTCTGGACAGATTCTATATCCCAATTTTATGAATTTTTATGGATAATTAGAGACATATTTAGGTTTTATGGTCTAAATGAACGTTATAGCCCTATGTCTTATATTTCAAACTCAATAAACAACATGCAAAACCGAGTTCCATAAATTAAGTTATAACATTTTAAATGAACATTGCTCATCAATTTCCAGCAAGGAACATACAAGATAATCACATTCAGTTTTTACCAAATTAAATCCTAAGTCTAGAAAAAATGCATCTCCAAGATTTTTATCAAAAAATAATATCAATTCAGAATCATCAACATGCCAAATAATTAAATCATGCAAATAAAAATAAAAAAAATAAAATAGCCTATTGCCTTAGGTTATGCACAAACCTCTTTTTTCCTCTCCTTTTCTTTCTCTTTATTTCTCTTTCTCCTTTCCTTTGCTCCTTTGAGCTAAATCCTTGTCACTTTGAGTTCCTAAAGTTCATAAATAGATTATTAAAACTTTATAAACCTAATCTTTCTCTTTCTTCTTACTCTTTGAAGCTTTCTTAAGTATGAAAATGAAATTTCTCATGCCTTTCTCTCTCTTTTCTCACTTTCTTTCACTAGAATCAAGCTTTGGTAATTGCTGTCCAAGGGAAAAACGTGGGCTGGTTTGAGAGGTAGAATTTTCCTCAATGAAAATGGATAAGGGAGAAGAAGAAACAATCAAGAACAAAATGACAAAAGTCATTATGATGGGGGGGACACCTAAGCTTCATCTAAAAACTTTCATTAATGTTTAATTCATGCACCTCACTTGTCTAATTGTTGTATGCCATTTAGGGTGTGGTGCTTCAAGAAATTTGGAAGACACTTAATGATGGGAAAATTCTAGATCAAGGATGATAATTAAGAAAGGATAAGCACTTAAGAACAAAGTGAAAAAATTACATAATTAATGGAGACACCTAAGCATTTTCTAGAAACTTTTCATTAATTTCTAATTCATGTATGTCAATTGACTTCTTAAAATGTGCCACTTGGTGTGGCTGGCCTCCATATGAATTTTATGTCCAAATTCATGCATATAATTTATGACTATCCCAAAAAATCCTCAAATTTTCGATAAATTGCAAATTGACTCCTAAACTTTTCAAAATTTGCAACTTAGTCCTTTACCAATATTTAACATCTTTAAATATTTTGAACACTTTATTAGATATTTTCCATACTTAATTGTCATTATTTTAATTATTTTTTGATAAAAAATCCAATTTTAGACTTCGGTCAAATTGACGAGTCGATTTAACAACTCACGTGACCTTGGTCTAAATTAGCGGATATGACATTGTTAATACCTATACCTCTATAAATCTTGTGTGCAAAATTTCTCTTTCTCTTTCACAAATCATTCTTTAGGAAAATTGCCTCATGTAAAATTTTTAATTACTAACCAATTCAACCCCCTTCTTGGTTATTGTTTTGGGCAACAATTGGCATTAGAGCTAAGTCTATCATTCAAGCCTAACAAGCACTAGCAAAGATCAAACAATGGCCAATGAAGGATTTCATAGTCTCAATCCCTTATTTGATGAAGCTAACCATGTAAATTGGAAATTCAAGATGGAAGTCTATCTTGAAGTGAAGGAGTAGATGTTTGGGAGTCAATTCAAAAAGAATTGACTCCTCTGACATGAACAAACTTTGAAAGAGAAAAGAGATCATCCTAAGAGATCATTGGACTAAAACTTAAAGGAGAGAAACTGGCAAAAGTAAGAAAGCCCTTACAATCCTAAGAAGCTCTTATCCCTTGAAGATTGTGGTAGGATTCAACATTGTCTTACAACTTTTTCCATTTGAAAGACATTGGAGAATTACCATGAAGGTACCAGACAAGTGAAATCTAAAATGGTTCAACTTCTTATTACCGAGTATGAGCTCTTCAAGATGAAGCTAAATGAAAATATAACCAAAATGAACAATCTTCTTCTTTCCACTGTTAATGTTATGAGGAAGCTTGGAAAGCACTATAGTTTGGAAGACATAAACAATAAGATTTTGAAGAGTCTTTCAAAAAGAGATTACGACATAAGAGTTACGGGTATAGAAGAAGCTAATGAAAAGTTGAGCATAATCTCCATCGATGTGCTAATTGGTAAAATTCTCATTCATGAGATGGCTTTAGTAAAGGAAAAAGAGCTTGAGGGAGAAAAGGAGAAAAGAAAGCCTCTAACACTTAAGGCTTCAACCTCAATAGCTATAGATGAAGATCTCCTGAATGATGAAGAGTTGGTTAATGAAAGAGATGATTAGATAGCCTTTCTTTCAAAGAGAATCATGAGGTCGATCACCCATAAGTATGGCTCAATTAAGAACTACAAGCAAAAAGTCTAAAGATTCCCTCCTATAAACTCTTCATCTAACAAAGGTAAAGAGAAAGTCAGATGCTATGAGTGTGGGAAGAAGGGACACATTAGATCGGAGTGCCTCATGGCCAAGAAGTATAAGAGGAGACCCAATAAAGAAGATGAAAAAAGTAGGTCGCAAAGCCACTTGTGATGATGAAACCTCATCACTCACTGAAGTAGAAGAAGAGGAGGTGGCTAACTTTTGCTTCATGGCTATTGAGGATTACTCCATGATGAGGTATGTTCTACATCCCAATCTTGTAATGATTTATGTGATTTAATTGATGATGATGATGATGATATAGTTGAAGTATGAAATCTAGAGATACAAAGGTACAAAATGAAACTTGATCTTTACAGGAAAAATAAATCTAAACTTAAAAATGATTTTGATAACCTTCAAAGGTAGTTAAAGAGCTACAAACCTTAAATGACTACTAAAAGAAATCATTGGATAAGTTTTCATCAAAATCTTCAATCAGTTCTCTAATGAAAGAAAATAATGCTTTAAAAAATGAGGTTGAAAAGCTTAGAAATCCTATCTCAAAATTTCACAAAGGGAAAGAAAATTTGGATACCTTAATTACATCTCAAAGACATCTCTTGGTGAGACATGACTTAGAATTGAATGGAGCATCATCATCTACTTCACCTAGAACTATTTTTATTAAATCAAGCACACCACAAACCTCTAATATTGAGGTAATAAGGGGTAATGGTAAAGCACACATAAAACCCTCTACTCAAAAGAAGAGTAGCCAAAGGTCGCATGGTCCAAGAGGGAAACCTCAAAAGGCTGATCATCCTCTCTTATACAAGAAGAATGCACCTAAAAATGCACCTAAAAAAACACCCATAACATATGAATGTTTATGTCATTGTGCACATACTCCACCTAACAGTGTAGTAAAGGCTAATCCTATTGCAAAGTGGAAAAACATATTTAAATCCAAATAGTGCCACTATTTTATGTAGCTTAGGCATATAAAAAAATATTGCTTTATATGGTAAGCTCATTAGGAACCTTTTAGTATAAACCTCCAAGGACCCAAGTTCATTTGGGTACCTAAAAACCAAACCTAAATTGTTATTTTATAGTTGTGCCTCAAGTGTACATCAAAGGAAAATTCTTGGCAAATGGATAGTGGATGCTCGAGGCATATGACCTGAAATAGAAGCCTTTTCACTCAAATCAGAAAGAATTGATGGTGGTAAGGTAACCTTTGGAAACAATGCCAAGGGTAAGGTAATTGGCATTGGCTCAATTGGTTTAAATAATGCTACATTAATTGAAAATGTTTTGCTTGTTAATGGTTTAAAGCATAATTTATTAAGTGTAACTCAATTAAGTGATAAGGGAAACCAAGTCACCTTTACCTATGATGAATGTCTTGTGACTACCCCAAATGGTCAAGAGATGTTCAAAGGAGATAGAGATGAAAATATTTACATAATATATTTGCACAAGATATTTAACCATCCTTTAAGTGTCTTATGACAATTAAAGGTGAATCTTGGCTATGACATAGAACGCTTGGTGATACAAACATGGACTTAATTCAAAGCCTTAACAAAGGAGAGGTAATGGATGGACTACCAAAGTCAAATTTGCAAAGGATAAAACATGTAAACCATGTCAAAGAGGAAAACAACACAAAACATCATTCAAGTCTAAGAATGTAGTAAGTATCTCTAGACCTATACAACTTTTTCATCTGGATCTTTTTAGACCTACTAAAATTGCTAATTTAAGTGGTAAACACTATGTTTTTGTCATTTTTGATGGTTACTCAAGATTTATTTAGATAATTTTCTTAGCTCAAAAGAGTGATGCCTTTGAATCCTTTAATAACTTTACCAAAATACTTCAAAATTAAAAATGGTATTTTATTTCTAAAATAAGAAGTGAACATGGCAAATAATTTGAAAATCAGAATTTTGAAAATTTTTATTTAAAATGTGGTATTTCTTATAATTTTTCAACTCCTAAACACCTTAACAAAATGAGGTTGTTGAAAGGAAAAATATAACTCTAATTGAGATGGCTAGAACAATGCTCAATGAGTATGGTTTACCAACCTACTTTTGGGTTAAAGCCACTAATACTGCATGTTATATTTCTAACCAAGTTTTCAGAAGGCCAATCTTAAATAAAACCTTTTTTGAGCTATGAAATGGAAGAAAACCCTTTATCTCATATTTTAGAGTATTTGGATGCAAGTGTTTTATATCATATACTAAGGATAACCTTGGAAAATTTGCTTCAAAATGCGATGAAGGTATCTTATTAGGATACTTCACAACTAGAAAAACTTATAGAGTCTTCAAAAAAAGATCATTAGTTGTAGAAAAGTCTATGCATGTTTTTTTTATGAATATAGTAAACGTAATCTTGTGAAATGTAGTGCTCTTAATGATATTATCGGTACAATGGATAAGCTTGGTCTTGATCATGAAGAGGATGGTAAGACCTCAAAGAGAGACAATAATGATGATCAAGAAGAGCAACAATAAGAGGAGCATCAAGATAATCTACTACCTCAAGCTTAAGAGCAAGACACCTAAGAGCTTTAAAAGGAATGGAAATTCATAAGAAACCATCCCATGGAGCAAATCATTGGTGGTCCCACCAAGGGTGTAAGTACTAGATCTAATCTTAAGTATTTAGATTCCAATCTAGCTTTCATCTCTCAAATGGAGCCAAAGAATATTGATGAGACTCTTAGTGATGAGAGTTAGGTGATTGTTATGCAAGAGGAACTCAACCAATTTGAGAAAAATAAGGTTTGGTCCTTAGTTCCAAGACCTAAGGACTATCCAATCATTGGTAGTAATGGGTCTTTAGGAACAAGTTAGATGAGTAAGGTCATATAACTAGAAATAAAGCTAGATTGGTTTCCAAAGTATACTACCAAGAGGAAGGCATAGACCTATGCTCTAGCGACTATATTAGAAGCAATTAGAATTCTTTTATCTTTTGCATGCCATATGAACTTTAAAATTTTTCAAATGGATGTCAAAAGTGCATTTTAAATGGTTTTATAGAGGAGGAAGTTTATGTTGAATAACCTCCTAGTTTTGAAAGCCATACATTGCCAAATCATGTATTTAAACTTTGTAAGGACTTATACGGTCTGAAACAAGATCCAAGAGCTTGGTATGAAAGACTTAGTGCATTTCTTTTCAAGAATAATTTTTAAAAGGACATGTAAACACTACTCTTTTCATTAAAAAGCACAAACATGATATATTAATTGTTCAAATTTATGTTGATGATATTATCTTTGGATCTATTAATGAATTGCTTTGTCAAAAATATGCTAAATGTATGACTAGATAATTTTAAATGAGCATGATGGGAGAGCTCAAATTCTTTCTTGGTCTTCAAATCAAGCAAAGTAAGGATGACATCTTCATCAACCAATTCAAGTACACCAAATACCTATTAAAGAAATTTGGAATGGAAAGGGGTAAAAGTGCTAAAACTCTAATGAGCACATTAACCAAATTGGACAAAGATGAGAACGGTAAGACTATAGATGAAAAGCTTTATAGAGGTATGATTGGATCTCTTTTATACCTTACCACTTCTAGACCTGATATAATGTATAATGTATGCTTATGTGCTAGATTTCAATCATGTCCTAATGAATCTCATTTACATATTATGAAAAGCATTTTAAAATATATATAAGGCGCAATGCACTTAGGCTTATGGTATCCTAGAAACACTTCATTTCATATCATTGGTTTTTTGGATGTCGATTATGTCAGAAGTCTTCTAGATAGTGAATGTTTAGTTTCTTGGTTTAGTAAGAAATAAGTTTCGGTTGCCTTGTCCACTATTGAAGCAGAATATGTAGTAACAGATTGTTGTAGCACTCAATGTTTTTGGATGAGACAACAACTCAAGGATTATGGTCAGGAGATTGATCACATTCCCATAAAATGTGACAATACAAGTGCTATAAATCTTTCTAAAAATTCCATTCAACATTGTAGGAGCAAACACAAACATTAGGCACCATTTTATAAGAGATTATATCCAAAATGGTGAGGTTATGTTAGAATTTATTAACACAAACAATCAATTGGCTGACATTTTCACCAAGCCTCTCAATAATGAAGGTGTTGTTTTATAAAAAGGGAGCTTGGTATGCCTTATGGGAGCACATTGTCTTAAAATTATTTTTAACAGTAATTTCATTCACTTTGCTCACTTATGTATCTATGATGTTCAAATTGTGAACCTTGATTAATATTTCATATATTTGATGATTTGCATGTTCAAATTGTATGATGAATGATTTTTTGTCATGAAAAAGCATGCTTAATTTGCTTAGGAAAGAATCGTGTATCACATCCTTTTATTTGAATCATGTTTTAATTTTTTTAATTGTTTTAGGTCTTCACGCCTAAGAGTAAATATTCATGGTTGTGAAAATAGTAGCAAAAAAGGACAGAAGATTTCACGTCTTAACTCATACCTTGTGTCACGGTTTGATCCTATGAAAATTCTCCTTCACTCCCGTTACTATTTTATGTCACGGTCGTGAACTTAACATGCTTCAAATGACTGAAGTGTTCATGCCTTTAGTCACAAGATGGGTCACTATTTGGTCTTTTTGTGAATACGATTATTCACACCCGTGAACTTTTGTTCACGACCATGAATCGATTGATATAAAGCCTGAAACGTCACTGTTTCTTTCATTCTCTCTCTTCAAAATATTGATAGTAGCATCCTACTTTAATTTTTTGGCCAAATTCAACCTCCCAAACACCTTGTCACCTTAAATCCTTGTCGGAATGATCCTCTAAACACCACAATCATCAATGGCATCTAATTTTTCTTAAGTTTCTTTGAGTTTTTTATGTGAGAATTAAACCCTAGTTATCTTTTTTCACCTTTTTTTTGGTTCAAAGGTGTCGACCACTACCATGGCCTCAAGAGTCGGTTCTTCTAAAGGGAAGAGAAAAAGCACGACCCTAAAGCTCTATATGGATCATATATTTAATGGTCTACCCCAACACTTCCATCAGAAGTATGCTTCTCTTAAGAAACGACCTATTTTGTCCACCTGGACATTCAATTGGGATTATATCAAGGCTTTTGGCCTTGAATCATATATGAAAGTCTGGCTTCAGTAATGTGGATTGCTGGAATTCGTAGACATCTACAAGCCCACTTTTAAAAAGTCAACCCTAGATGTTCTAGGTACCTTGCAAGTATCTTCTATTGGTAAGGCCTCTTTCCAGCTCTACAGGAAAGAGAATTCTCTCACCACCTCAGAATTTATAGATATCTTCAAGCTACCATATGAGGGCTTGATAAATGACAGTGAGGCAAAGGATTTTAATCCCTCTATAGATTGGCACAACTTTGGTTGTGATTGCAGCTGGAATGTGAAAAAGATTAAGAGAACTCACTTGAAGAATTTGGTTTTCCACTACATTCACTGGTTCCTGACATACTCAATCTTTTCCTGAGGAGATAGCAACAAGACAATCAGGAAATTGAAATTGCTTTTGTTTAAGATGGTTCAGAAAAATAAGCTAGTTGCCCTGTCAAGGTGGTTCACATCTCATCTTCAGTCAATAGCCTTGAAGCCATTAGGTTGTGTGTGGTTACATTACTCATCTGGAAATTAAGCTCAAGTTGATGGATCTTAATGACTAGAACTTCATCATTATCCTAACATCCCTCAGAGATTGACTAGACATTGAATCCTTCATCAAGATAGGAGCTTCAGTGAGAATCCTCCTTCAGGATGACACCTATTATAGGTTTATCACCCTTGCAGGCGAGATTGCATGGAAACCAAAGGATTTGGAAGAATTTAAAGCTGACCTTTAAGGGATACAGTAGAGAAAGAGAGCTATAGTCGAGCCTCATAGTATTTCGACAAATATGTCAATGCCCTAAAAGTTGGTGAAGCATCTTTATCTCAACCGAACATGGCTCCATAGCTTGTGACACTTATCACTCTTTACTTTGACATGCTTCAAGAAAGCATGGATTCCTTTCAGCAATCCATTGATCAGAAACTAGAGAATCTTAAGGATTTCATGGAGTCGAGAGTTGATAGCTCTAAAAAGGAGATAACTCATCTTCGTGAGCAAGTATCTGGCTTTAAGCCATGATTTATCTTTTTTTTTTTAGTTTTGGTTTCATGTATCTTGTTTTAGGATCCTTAGGATCATTAGATAGGAAATCATGTTTGTATTTAAACTCATATACGTATTTTTTTATTATGTAATGAAATATGAGATTTGCTATTTTCTTTTCTTGATTGTCTCTTTTTTATTGTGACAAAGGGGGAGAAGAAATGCAATATGCTTAACAACATATACTTGACATAGACTTTGAATATGCTAAACAAAAATGCCTTTTAACATAAAATATACTTAACATATACCTTCCATATACTTGGCATAAATGTTATGATCAATGCTTAATTGAATTTCTTTTGAAACTTCATTTCTTATATGCTTATGGGTTGAAATGTGGTATCCTTGTGCTCTTTATAATTCATATTTATTAAGCATTTTTAGGGAGATTGTTGAACTTCGAGGGATATTTTTGTCATTTTGATGATCACAAACAAGTAGGTAATAAGAAATTTAACCACATTTTTGTGTTCTAAGTGTGTTAGATAAGTTACATATTCCTAATAACATAAAGCAAGTTGATAGAAATTGGTTGAAGTTCAAAAGAATAAAAATCAACAAAGATTCAGGCCGATGAATTAGATATTCACGCCAGTGGTGAAGAATCACCATAATTATGAAAAGAGAAATTCACGCCCATGACTCATGTAGTAATGTATGTGAGTGAGTTAGCACTAAGATCGTTCTTTCAAATGTTCACGGTAGTAAAGCATTAGACCACCCGTGAAGCTTGACTAAGTCATGGTCATAAAGAAATGTGTCACGCCTGTGAAAGACTTCTCATTTCTAGATAGAACCATTCATGACCTACTTCACTTCAGTCATAGCTACGAAGAAAAATCACGCTCGTGAACATTAAGTCACGCCCGTGAACCTGGAAAGAGAAAGTTGTCAGGCGTGAATGGGAAAGATGTTGAATGTGTATTTTTTGCATTAAATGCATCCCAAACGACTATATTTGTTAAGGAAAGTATAAATACAACATATTTATGACTTCCTAAGGTTAGAAAAACAAGAGAAAAAAATGTGCATTCAATCTTCTAATCTTGTATAGCCTTATGCATTTAATTGATTTCACTAATCTCATTTTTTATCTTGTAAGAACCATAATTGCTCAAAATTGTTGAGCTTTTTGGTTGGTGAGTGTTTCATTCTTGTAATCAATTACTCAAAAGTGAGTTTGAATGAGTTGGGTTATGAATGAAATATTTGTAAGGGTTTTTATGTGAGCCATTAAAACACAAGAATTTGGTTGTTGTGTTAGCCATTAAAACACACGAGTTTTTCTAGGTTAGTTGTTAGCCAAGAGAGTAAAACACCAAAGTTGGGTGTGAGCTAGGAAAAACTACTTTTGTAACACATTGAGTGTCAGTGAAATATCTAATTGAGATTGGAGAGAGGAGTAAGGTTTGTTAATACCCAAACCTTTACAAATCTTATGTGCCAAATTTACCTTTCTCTCGAACAAATCATTCTTTGGTAAAATTGCCTCATGCAAAATTTTTAATTACCAACTAATTCAACCCCTTTTCTTGGTTATTGTTTTGGACAATAAATTATTAGACACACCATCTATAATTTAACTTAAAAATTAGACTGAATATTAGTTAATTCATTGGTTTGATTAATTAATGCTTAATGGAAAGAGCCATAAAATCTTCATTCATTTATGCTTAATTCATTATAGGATATGCAAATTTGGGGTTGTGAGCCAAGTCCCTATTTCCTTTCTCATTGATTTCTTTATTCCTTTTTTATTGCAATCTTAGTTATCAATTTCACTTCTTTATCAACTCACTAAAATTGCCTAGAGTGTTTAGGTTTTTATTTTACTATTCATTAGTAGGTTAAAACTAATTTAGCATTTAGAATCACGTAGTTCCTTAAGAGATCGACCTCGGAAGTAAACTTATCATATTACATTGGTTCTTGCACTTATGAGTACACTTTGAGTTACATAAAATTTTTGTCGCAGTTACTGGAGAACTACTATTTGTTAAATTCTTAATTAATCCAACTTTTGTTGTTTAGATAATTTCAAATTATTGTTTTGCATTTTTTATTCTATTTCATTCTTTTCCTATTTTTTTAGTTACTAACTTTGGTATGCTAGGTACATGTAAATGAAAAAAATTAGTAGAAACATCCATTCAAAGGAATTATGAATTAAGGTCTAAAACACATAGACAAGAAGAACAAACCCTTGAAGAAAAACAAAAGAATTTTGAAAATCCTAAAAATTTAGAAAAGAAGTAGCAACCGAAGAAATGATAATTATACCAAGAGTAGCTGGTGAATTGAGGCAGTTAGCCATGAAAGATTATGCCAGACCAATTATTAGCAACAATACCTCTTGCATTGTGTTAGGAGAAGCAAATAGAAATTATGAGATGAAAAGTGTACATTTGAACATGTTTCCATCTTTCTTTGAGTTGATTAATGACGACCCTTTAACATTCATTAGGAAATTTTATGCAACAATCAAGACTTTCCCTTTGAACGAGCTTAATGAAGATCAATTGAGGATGAGGTGTTTTCCTTACACCCTAAAAGAAACAACCAAGGCATGACTGATGGTGTTATATCCTAATTCTCTAAATAACTAGAAAAAAGTATATCACAAATTCATGGGAAAATTTTATTCGCATAAAAAAACAAAACAGTTAAGAGATGAAATTACCATTTTTACCAAAAAGACTCCAAAACATTCTATAAAGCTTGGGATAGGTTGAAAATGATTCTTTTATCTTGTCCTCACCATGGGTACCATCTTTTAGTAAATAATCAGTCTTTCTATGATGGTTTAAGCCAACAATATGAGTGCATGGTGGATAACGCAACTGGAAGGCCTATAGGAGAAAAGATAGTAGCCAAAGTTTATGAAATATTAGAACTTTTGGGAGCTAATTCTCAGCAAAAAAATGCGAGAGGACGGAAGATGATAGTGTAGGAAGTTTCTAGTGGCAATGAGTTGGCTTTATAGATTGTTGAACTTATAAAGCAAGTTTTAATGTTAATCAATAAAGAACAAGTGTCTGTAAATCAAGTATGTGGCATTTGCAGTATTTATGGACATGAAGCAAATATGTGTTTTTCCTTTACAGGGAAGATGTGGAATAAACAAGTGCCTTAAACTCTTTCCAATCAAGGCAACAAAACAATCCATATTCAAATACCTACAACCTTGGCTTGAGAAACCACCCAAATTTCTCATGGAGAAATAATGAGCAAAATCAAAATCAGTACAACTACCAAGAGCCTTCAAATCAACAGTCCTACCCACATCCAAACCAAATTGGACATGCTAATACATCTAGAAAATCATCATTAGAAAAAACATTAAATAGATTCATACTTGCAACTCAAGACAAATAAGAGAGAATGAATGAGAGGTCTTATTCAATGTAAGCTTTATTTAAAAGGATAAAAGATTCAAATTGGCTAGATCATGGAGGTTGTATAGGACAATAAAAATGGGAAGTTACTAAGTCAAATAGAACAACTCAAGTCTATAACCACATAAGGTAATCTTTATAATGATGAAGTAATATTTGAAACTAATATGCAGCCCTACTCTCTTGTAGGTACATGTGAAATTCAGCTCTAAGACTTAAAATATATGGAAATTGAAGCAGAAGAAGAGGACAAAAAGCCTGAGGATCCAACACCTCAATTACATAAATCAACTGAGCCTTATAAGCCATCTTTCCTAAAATAGAAGGAAAGTAATAAAGGTAAGACATCTTTTCAAGGTAAGAGTAACTAACATTTAATTACTTCTATTAGGAAAGTAACTCCATCTACAAAGTCTGTACAAAAATATGCTTTAATTAAGAAAAATAAAATGAAGGATCTAACGAAGACATCACTATTACCTTAAAAAAAGAAAGTCTTTTGGAGTTTATTATCAATATTACCTTAGGTGAAGAGATCAAAGAAAAAGCTATGTTGGATTTAGGCGCTAGTATTAATTTGATGCCATATTCTATGTTTAAGCAACTAGGTTTATGAGAGTTAAAGCCAATTACTATGGGACTCTAGTTAGCCAATGGCTGAATCAAAATTTCCTTAGGTACTATTGAAAACCTTATAGTTCAAATTGCTAAGGTAATTGTGCTTGTTGATTTTGTGGTGATGGATACTAAAAATGAAAGTGTAAAAGAAAGTTCAAATATTGTAACATCATACCTTATGCATTTCACTAAAACCTATCCCTGTGTCAAATAATCACATATGGCATATTGACAAGACATAAGATCCTATTAACAGTAATAGTAATTTTTTTTTCATCATATCCTATAATATCATTCAATGACTTTGCAAGTCAACATTGAGGTTTTCACCACAGTACAATATATCATCTATTAAAACTTAAACTTTACATCTAAAGGATTATGAGTTGCTTCCATTTATACATTTTAAAACTAATCCAGAGTGACTATACATGTTCAAACATATAAGTCCAAAACACATATGACATGTTTTTCATGCTCGTGTGGAATGCAAGGAGAGAGAGTGATGAGTCTCGGCCAGTGATATGTGCTCCATGTCTTCTATATGCCACTCAAAATAAGCTATCACTTTCCCTTACCTAAAAATAATGCAAATTGATGAGTTGTAGCTCAGTGAGAGTAATCATCAAACAAGTTCTAAAGTACCAAGTCACTCATAGTAACAAATCACAAATCCAATGCATATCACGTATTCCATTTCATTCATCAGGATCATATAGTTACCAGTAAAATTTAAGCATATAATCATTACTCTTTACCTATTGCATGAAAATTACCCAACTTTCATCATTAAGAGCTTCATCAACATTTTTAGGCTCAATTTGAGAAATAAAAGAAATGTTAGTGACTAAATGTTTGAAATGAGATCTAGTACTTACTCCCCTTGATAGATCACCAATGATTTGCTCTTTTGGATGATCTTTCATCATTCTCCATTCTTTTGGGAGTTCTTGTTTGTTTTCTTCTTGAGTTTGAGGTAGAGAATCATTTTGATGTGAATCTTCTTGATCATTTTCATCCTTCTCATTTCCAAGATCAAGTCTTTCCATATTACCTACAACATCATCAAGAACACTACCTTTCACAAGATCAAGTCTACTAGATTCATTAAAAACAACATGCATGGATTCTTCAATAGTTAATGATCTTTTGTTAAATACTTTATATGCTTTGCTATTTGTAGAGTATCCTAAAAATATACCTTCATCATATTTAGAGGCAAATTTTCCAAGATTGTCCTTGGTATTCAATATAAAGCACTTGCATCCAAATACTCTAAAGTATGATATCAAGAGTTTTCTTCCATTTCATAGCTTAAATGAGGTTTTTTTTAAAAGAGGTCTTTTGAAAACTCGATTTGAAATATAACATGCAGTGTTTGTGGCTTCTGCCCAAAAGTAAGTTGGTAAATCATATTCATTGAGCATTGTTCTAGCCATTTCAATTAAAGTTCGATTTTTCCTTTCAACTACCCCATTTTGTTGAGGTGTCCTAGGAGATGAGAAATTTTGTGAAATGCCATGTTCAAGACAAAAGCTTTCAAAGTTTTCATTTTCAAATTCTTTTCCATGATCACTTCTTATCTTTGAAATGCAGTACCCTTTTTCATTTTGAACCCTTTTTGCAAAGTTTTTGAAATGTTCAAAAGCATCACTTTTTTGAGCTAAGAAAATTACCCAAGTAAATCTAGAGTAATCATCTACGATGAAAAATTCATAATGTTTTCCTCCTAAGCTAGCAATTCTAGTAGGTTCGAATAAGTCTAAATGTAGGAGTTGAAGAGGTTTTGAGGTACTTACTATGTTTTTGGCTTTGAAGGATGACTTGTGTTGCTTTCCTATTTGGCATGGTTCACATGTCTTGCCTTTTTCATATTTAACTCTTGGTAGTCCTTTTACTAGTTCTCCTGTGCTGAGGCTTTGTATTAAGTCCATGTTAGCATGACCAAGCCTTCTATGCCATAGCCAAGATTCATCACTAGTAGTCACAAGACACTTAGAGGAATGGTTAGATAGTTCATGTAAGTTTATTATGTATGTATTGACATCTCTAATTCCTTTAAATATTTCCTGACCATCGATAGAGATCACAAGACATTCATTGGAAGTAAAAATTAATTTGTTTCCTTTATCACATAATTGACTTACACTTAACAAGTTATGTTTCAAGCCATCAACAAGAAAGACATCTTTAATAAAAGTAGTACCATTAATACCAATAGAACCAATGCCAATTACCTTACCCTTTGCATTGTTTCCAAAGGTAACTTTACCTCTATCAATACTTTTGATTTCATTGAAAAGTTATTTATCTCATGTCATATGCCTTGAGCATCCACTGTCTACTAGCCAAGCATTTTTGTTTATTGTGAACTTGAGGCATACCTATAGAATCACAGTTCAAGTATGATTTTTAGGTACCCAAATGAGCTTCGGTCCTTTGGGGTTAGCACATGAAGGTTCCCAATGAGCCTTCCTTATCCAGCAATATTTATTTATGTGACCCATTTTCATACAATAATTACATTATTTTGGTCTAAACTTGTTTTCTGGTCCTCAAACTTATTTTGAGAATGATGGCATGCATAGTTATGATTAATTGTTGATTTTCTAGATGCATGCTTCCTATACATAAAGGCATGATTATTATTTTTATGTATGGAAGGTTTAATATGCTTATTTCTTGGTGTTGTTCCAATAAGTGTGGAGATGTGAGGTTCATTTGACTTAACAAAGATGGTTTTGTGAGAAGATGGTGATGTGTCCTTAAATCCTAGACCATGTCTAATTAAGGGTGATCTTTGAGACACAATAAGAGTATCTAAGCTTTCTTTACCTTTGTGAAATTTTGAAATGGAATTCCTAAGTTCCTCAACTTCATTTTTCAAAGTATTATTTTCTTTTAGCAAGGAAGCAGTTGAGGGTCTTGATGAATATTCATCTAATGACTTTTGGAGAGATTCATTAGATGATTTAAGCTTTATGTTTTCCTTTTCTAAATCATCTATCTTATTTTTTAAATTAGAGATGTTATTTTTATAATTACTAAATTTACTTCTATATTTCTCTAATTCTAGATTTAATTCTTCTTTGCTCATCATCATCATCATCATCATTATCATTATCACTACTATCATTGTTCAAAGAGTATGAGTGTAGTGATCTTACCTTATTTAAGACGTGATCCTCAATAGCCATGAAGCATAGGTTGACCTCTTTGTTTTCATTATCATCTTTTTTACTTGAAGAACTTTCGTCATCCTATGTGGCTTTGTGACCTTTCTCCCTATTGTCTCTTTGGTATTTGCTCTTATGCTTTTTAAGCCTTGGACATTCTGGTTTGGTATGTCCTTTCTTTCCACACTAATAGCACTTCACCTCTTCCTTACTTCTTTGTGCATCATTAGAAGTTTGTTTTAGGTTTCTTTGCCTGAATTTTCTGGAGCTGCTCATTTTCTTCTCAATGATTCTTTTTAGTCTCCTTGAAAGCATAGCAATATCCTCGTTTTCATCATCATCTTCACTTTCTTCTTGCGATTTTGAAGTAGAGGCTTTGAGTGCTAAGGGCTTTCTTTTCTCTAGCTCTGCTTCAAGCTCTCTATCTCTTTTCACTGCCATTTCATGTGTGAGAAGTTTACCAATCAGCACATCAGTATTCATGATGCTCATGTCTTCATTTGATTCTTCTATGCTAGCAATTCTTGAGCCATAGTCTTTAAGAGGAAGACTTCTCAGGATTTTGTTTTTTACATCTTCCAGGCTCAGATGCTTCCCAAGTTTCCTCATTCCATTTATAATGGCCAGAAGGCGGTTGGTCATGTCAGTGATTGACTCATTGGATTTCATCTTGAAGAGTTCATATTCTGATGTAAGAAGTTGAATCTTCTTGGATTTGACTTGCTTAATTCCTTCATGATAGTTTTCCAATGTCTTCCACATGTTGTATGTTGTTGGACAGTGTTGTATTCTTCCACATTCTTCAATAGATAATGAGCTTGATAGGATTGTCATTACCTTTTTGTTTTTGAAATTTGCTCTTCTTTGAGGCTCTGTCCAATCATCTCTTGATAGGATTTCTTCTTCACCATCAGCTCCTCTTCTGGTTGGTGGTATCCATTCTTTTTGTACACTATCCCAGACTTTAATTCCTTCACTATCCAGATATGTCTCCATCCGAAACTTCCAATTTTGCTCCATCAAAGTAAGGTTTGAGACTTTGGAATCCTTCACTGGCCATATCTTAATCTTTACTAGCGCTTTTTAGGCTTCGATGATAGACTAAGCTCTGATACCAATTGTTGCCCAGATATTAAGCCAAGAAGGGGGGTTGAATTAGAGTTTCAAAAATTAAACTTTAAAGTGCGGAAATAAAAAAAATTAATTTTAGGAGGGATAGAGAAATTTGACACAAGGATTTTTATAGAGGTTAGGGTGTTAACAAACCCTACTCCTCTCCCCAATCGCAATTGAGAGTTTCACTAACACAGTAAGTGTTACAATGGAGTTTTACAAGCTCACTCCCAACTATGGTGTTTCTCATAATGGCTCACACCTAACCTAGAAATCCTTTGTGTTTTAGTGGCTCACACAATAACCAATTCCTTGTGTTTTACAGGCTCACACAAATAACCTTTTATCTTCTGTTTTACAGGCTCACACAAACAACCTCTATTTTGTGTTTTACAGGCTCACACAAATAACCTCTATTTAGTGTTTTACAGGCTCACACAAATAACTTTTACTTTGTGTTTTAAAGGCTCACACAACCAACCCTTACAAGTGTTATACTCTTAACCCAGAAATATCCAAAACTCACTTGACTAATAGATGATTACAGAGAGAAACACTCACAAATATTTATTGCTCAATAAATGAAGAGCAATAAGATTTTTACAGAGAATAAACATTGGTTCTCAAAGTATTGAATGTACAAATAGCTTGTAATAAGATTTTGATTCAAAGTTTTTTGCTATCCTCTTTTACTGAATGCATAAATGACTTCCATTTATACTCCCTTGGCTGATTATAGCTGTTAGGGTGCATTTAATATGAAACTAGCCATTGTACCAACCAAATAATCGCGCCTGACATTTTTCTCTTTCATCATTCACGGGCATGACTATGTTTGTCACAGGCGTGACATTTCTTCCCAAGCCGTGACTGAAGTGGTAACCTTGGTCGTGAAGCTTTCTGGAATATTTTGAAACATTGGGTCATGAGCGTGACATACATATTCACGGGCGTCACAAACTTCCCAGCCGTGATCCAAGTGGTGACTTTGGTCGTGAAACTCTCTGGATGAAAATTCCATGAACATTCACGGGCGTGACTTAAATGTTCATTTCACAGTTTGTTCTTCCTTCATGGTCGTGAACTTCAAATGTTGGTTTTGGTAACGATTAGCTCTTTCACGAGCATGACACATAGGGTCACGGGCGTGAACATGCTACTTCCTTAATTTTGTCTTTCAAGGATTTTTCTTCCAATCTCCATTCTTGCTATTTTATTCCATACCCTATTTGATAGACTTAGAAAACAAGTATGTTAAATACAATATTGTTATTTTATTTGATATTATCAAAATGACAGAAATACCCTTCAAGGTTTAACAGATATGAACCTGAAATTCAGTATAAGCATATAAAACGCATGTATCTACAACTTTCATCTTTTGAGCTTTCTAAAATCTAGGTTCTATCATATTCAAAACTAATATATTTTCACAGTAGTTAACTCAGCTTGGGTTCACACCCTGACTAGTTCCAATAAGATGCCAATATATTTTCATATACACTAAATATTGAAAATATATTTATATATACATAAATCTAAGACATAAAGGAAAAACTTTCATGTTTTAAAATTTTCCAGAATTAGTTTCTATTGGTATCAAAATCGGGGTTCAAAACACTGCAGCAACTTAACCCTAACAGTTCAAACCAACACTAGAACAATGGGGAGAAGGTTACTTACCAAGAACGAAATTGAAAGGGATCAATTTGCTGCAAAACCTAGGTGAAATAAGGAAGAAATGAAGGCTAAAATGGGGGATGAAGAAGAAGAAGAAATGGGTTGGAGAAAGGAAAGGAAGAAATTGGAGGAAGAAGATAAAATTCACCTCGCACCTCACTTTTGTCATTTTCTTCTATTTTGTTTCTTCTTTTCTTTTCTTTTTCTTTTCTTTTACTTTTCTTTTACTTTTTCTTTTCTTCTTCTTCTTCTTCTTCTTCTTCTTCTTATTATTATTATTATTATTATTATTATTATTATTATTATTATTATTATTATTATTATTATTTTTATTATTATTATTATTATTATTATTATTATTATTATTATTATCATCATCATCATCATCATCATCATCATCATACATACATCTATATACAACTTAATCATGTGGCCCAATTTAACTAAATCAATCATGTCATATTTCTATTGTTTCAATCTAGTCATTTTGCTCACTTAAATATCAATTTCATGTCATTTCCAACTAAATTATAAAATGGACATATGCAACTCAACACAATTATCAAATACCAGGACACGTAGCTAGTGCATGTCATGAACTTGTTCATATAATAATACACCTAGAATGCACGTGATCAAGTGAAATACATGGTAAATGCATATGTTCAAATGATATGCCTGTATAAATGCATAAATGAAAAGTCAATGATGTTACAAATATACTTCTTGGTAGACCTTTTATGGCCATAACATATACCTAAGTTTACGTTAAACTCAAAAAATTAAACATGACAATAGGGGGTGTAACTAATGAAATTGAGGTATGTGACCTGTCAACTACTGCAAGTCAATGTTTTTCCATTTTCCAGTTGATAAATTTGTTTCTAAAATAACCTGTGAGATGTTTAAGTGCAGTGAAGTTGAGAATAGGGTAGAAGGGGATGACAAGCTCCAAATTACTTTCAAACCTCCTTAAAGGACCATATTTAGAAATGTCTTGCCTAGACCATAAATGTGGCGCTTCTTAGGAGGAAACCCACATTATTTCTATTTCTTTAGTTTGTTAGCTTTAACTTTCATTTGTTATTAGTGTTTAAGTTTTAACTTGAATTCTGACTCTATTTGGCATTTAGGAATGCATTTATAAAAGAAAAAGGCATTGAAATGCTTAAAACAAAGAAGGAAGCCACGATGGTGAGAAATTCCTCACACACATGACACCCTAAGGTAAAAATGGGTGTCAAGGATGTGAGGCATCTTCACGTGTGTGACACCCCACTTTTTTTCTTTTAAGTTGCTCACTTGCCTATTTATGTGTAGATAAAAACTCTTTTCACAACTGTGCTCTCCCATTGCCAAATTTCCTTCTTCATTTTTCTTTCAAAAATTTCCAGACCCTAACACCTAATTACCCATTGATTTCCCATTTTTAGTCCAAATTACCATAAAATTTCACAAACCCATAGGAATTTTGGCCCCATTCGTTAATTTTTATCAGAAATTAACATGCCTAGGACACGAAGTTCATATTAGAGGCATGGAGAGACATCACACACATGCGACCCTTCACCACCACAATCTCATGAGAGTGAGGAGGAACCAACACATGATAGTGATGAGGGAGCTAAAGAGCATGAGGAAATCAACATATATTTCAGGTTTGATGCTCCCTTCCCTATTTATTCAGTTGAAGAAGGTGATAAATATGAAAATTATACATCTAGGACTATAGTTGCTTGCAGATTCCTTGATTTTGAGACCTTAGAGCAATTAAATAGTTTATACTCAATTAAAGCATATGCCAGGTGTAATATTCGCAAGACACCGAGTCAAACGTGTCGTGAAATTGACACATCTGACCGGTCAGAGTTTAAATTTGGATTTTGATCAGAATTAATCAAGTAATGACTAAATTAAATGATATATTCTTAATTAAATGATTATAAAGTTTAAAGAAGTTGATTTACGGTAAAGGATTACATTGCAAAATGAGATTGTTTGCTAATTAACATAAGAGATGAGATATTTTAAATTGGTTTGATCGGCCGTAGCATGTGGAAGAACAAAAATTAGATGTGATTAAGTCTAATGTCAAGAATTTGTCAAAATTTATGGGTCCCACATAAGGACTTTTATGTTTTCCTTTCTTTTCTTCTTCTTTTTCTCATTTTCTGCTCTCTTCTTTCTCTCTTTTCTGCCAGTGACGCCAACCTCATTTCCTCCATAGACAAACCAGAAATAAAGAGAGAGAAAGGAAGAGAAGAAAGGGAAAATATCAAGATAAGATGATCTTCATGGTCCATAACTCCTAAGGAAGAGGAAGAAAAATCAAGTTTGGTAGAGAGAGAAAATCTCCAAAGTTGTGATTTAGTGAAGAAAAGAGTAAGGTAAGAAGTGATTCTTCTTCTTCATCATCTTTTCTTAAAGAAGTTTGAATTTTGAACTCATCCAAGACTCATATGGAAAGAGAGAGAAATTAGGGTTTTGAGATAGAATAAGAGAGATTAGGGTCTTGAAAAAATCAGATGATAATAATGATCTATGATGTTGTAGGAGTTTCAAGTGACAAGGAACAAACACTAAGGTGCAAAGGAAAAGAGAAAGGTACCTAGAAGAGTGAAAGAGAAAGATTAAGGTTTGTGCATAATTTAATGCAATAACCTATCTTTGTTTGAAATAATGCATGTTTAGTATGATAATTGATGATTGAAATGCATTAAGGATGACTATGGCATGAAACCATATGTTAGAGATAAAGAATGAGTTTTCTTGTGATTTATTGAATTAAGTGATGCATGTTAGAGAATTTAATTATGATTAAGGAATTTATATGTATTAGTCATGGTATGTTGAATAAAGGACTCCATAAATGCATGAATTGTGTTTTGATATGATTTGGTGTAATTAGAATGAATGAAATGTGAATATGCAGATTTCCTACCGAAAGTCAGTGGTGTGACTATCGGGTCACGGGCGTGAACTTGATGGTTCATGGTTGTGAATGATTTGTATCACGATTGTGACTTTGGTGTGGAAATGGTACTATTCATTCCAGAAGTGTTCGCAGTTGGGAATCATGGGTGTGAACTCATTCACTGACACGAATGAGTATTCACGACTGTGAATGCTTTTGGTATGATTCATTCCAGTAGCGTTCATAGCTTTGGATTACAGGCATGAATTAGTAATCACAGTTGTGAATGCTCTGTTTTCAAATAAATTATGAATATGATTATCTATTGATATATCTAGTTAAACAAATAAAAAGATGTTATCTAGTATGTATGAGAATGATGATATGGTGCAAAACAAGAAAATTGAGATGTTGATACATGAGAATATTGATGTGTCGAAATTGAGAATGATGATGATGTGATGTATAGTATGAGGATGATGAAATTATGTAAAATAAAAATTAAATAAAGATATATGATTGATGCAAAAATATGAAGATGCCCATTACTCTACCTGTGGACTAGAATCAGGATAGATGATATGTCATTAAGGGGGCAAACAGTACCGTACTATATGAGATATTCCTCGATCAATGTGGCTTAAGCACAGAGAGCGCCATTGATCTGAGATGCTCGGTAAATGTGGCTTAAGCTCAGAGAGTGCCATTGACTTGAGAAACTCTGATGAGCACATATAAATTGAGGACAAGGTAGCTTAAGCTCAGAGAGTGGCCTTGGTCCGGTTATTCATCTATGATGAAATAACACTCAATCAATGTGGCTTAAGCTCGGAGAGTGCCATTGATTTGAGAAGCTCTATTAAGCCAGATAGTGGATAGGGTGGCTATAGCTCTAGGAGTGCTCCTGATCCATAACCCTTATCCAGTCAGTCAAAATTTAGAGTGATGTGGGCAAGATAATGAAGCTAAGTCAAAAAAAAGAAAAGAAATGAAATGATGATGATATGAGATTGAGATAAAATAATAAAGAGATTAACAGATTAACTTACCATCGAAGATAAATGAAAATAACATTGTATATGTGAGCATGATATTTATACTTGTATGAAATAGGAACATGTTGATAGGAATAGCATGCAAAGATTTTAATGCATAAAATGATAAACGTTAATGCTTGTTGCATGATATAGTATATTGCCTTATTTATATGCACCACTAAGCTTAGAGCTTAACGTGGGAGTTTCCTTCCGTGTAGATATAGAAAGGTAGCTGAAGGTGGTAGATAAAGCAAATAGTGATCCT
The DNA here is from genome assembly GCA_023653625.1 of Triadica sebifera. Classification (NCBI taxonomy): domain Eukaryota; kingdom Viridiplantae; phylum Streptophyta; class Magnoliopsida; order Malpighiales; family Euphorbiaceae; genus Triadica; species Triadica sebifera. The sequence continues at coordinate 7,244,425 of CM042899.1, read as the reverse complement.
ATTCAAATTAAGGCAGCCGATCTCGAAATAGTGGGTCACAAGCTTTTGAACTCTTGTAATTTGTTTTCTGCATCATATATACTTATAAGTTGTAAATTAGTTTTCAAAGTTTGTTAAATAGTAAATTGGTATTTATAAATATTGTCTTATGTAAATAAAATGTACATTATTTATTATACAAATGAAAAAAAAATTCTAGCTCTGTAGTAAACAAAAAAGAAAATAGCAATTTAAAGAAGTAAAAAAGACAGGCAGTAGCGTGCCTGCATCCAGGCACGTGCGGTTTGGGTGAGGGGGTGTTACACCAGGTGCCTAGGATGGATTAAGTTTATTATGTTTAGTAAACCACAAAATTATGAGAAAAATTTTTAAATTCTTTATTGAAGGAGTACAAGAAATGCTTGATAATTTTAATGCTGATAAGATTTGGCAAGTGCTGACTAGAGAACCTCATTTTAGTCTTAGAAATGCTTCTACAATGAGTTTTCAAGATTTATGTGTTTCTCTATTTCATAAATTCATGTGCCATGCAATCTTTGGAAATTTTGAGAGTAACAAATTTTCTCAAATTGAGTTATATCTTTTATGGTGTATGCATTCAAGAACAAGAGTCTACACATCTACATTTATTTTTAAGTATATGCTACACTCCATTAGACATCCTAGGACTATATTTGGCTTAGGCCACATTATCATTGCCTTTTGCTAGGCATTTTTGTGCTTTTAATTTTTCAATCAATTAACTGACACTGATTCCTAGCTAGGGAAATTTTGCTAGTATTTCTTTGCATTGTTCTAACCTGGTTATCAGAGAAGGAGATACTATTCATTGGTCAGTACTACCAAGGAAAATGGTGAGCCTTCACATTAGGAAGGTTATGATGAACCAGCTGCGCAACAACCTCCACCTCAGTCCAATGAGCCAGAGCAATCCTCTATACTTATTATACATTGAGTAATGTAGTGCTTAGATCGTATGGATCATCGAAGGGATAGGTTAGAGAGCACCAGTGCCCAACACACCATGCTACTATGCTAGATTTTGAAGCATCTTCCTCCTCCATCTCAATGAGAAGTTCATCATACTAGGGGAGTATTCCTTTTCCTTTCCTTATTTTATTTCTGCTTTTTCTTATCCATTGAGGACGATGTCTAAAATCAGTGTGGGGGAAGGAATTCTATCTTTTGGGGTTCAAAGTTATTTAAATTTGTGTGTTAAATTTTATGGGTTTTTATTTTAAAAAAAAGAAAAAAATATAAAAAATTCATATGTTGCGATGTGATTAATATGTTTAATTTATTTTCTTTGTTTTCTCATAAGTAAGTTAATGAAGGAATGTCAGATCTTGATTTACGTTAAATTTGTTTATTTTGATTAAATTTAGGATAGTTTTAATGCTAATTGTAACACCAAGTGATTTAGGCCCCGATTGCATGTGATTGTAGTAAGGTGCGCAGGTTCAATCGGAGTCTAAATCTGAACCCATAAAAAAATGACCAATAATAAGGGAAAATAATTAAGGGTATGATTATTTGGGAATTAAAAATATTTGTGATAGAATTAGAAAAAATTAAAATTTTCTATGGATAAAATTGGTATTATGGCAATTGTTGGGGGAAAAAGTGTGAATATGGATGAAGATGTGGCAAATAAGGAATTTCTCAAAGTTTAAATGTTAATCAAGATTAATTAAGTTAATGAACCAATGAGAATTAGGATTAATTTTAATTAGTGGGACCCACACTTTAATCAAACTATAAAAGTCAAAAATGGGAGGAATTCTCTATTCTTCCACCAAAATATCTAACTTACCTTCTTCTTCCTCTCTTCACCCATGTGTTGTCCACCATAGCCCTCCAAAAGCTCCATTCTTGATTCAATCCAAGCTTGAAAAAGAGAGAAAAATTTAGTTTTGAGAAAGGAAAATTCAGAATGTAAGAGTTCTTACTACAAAGGAAACAAAGGAGCAAAAAGGAAGGAAGAAAGAAGAAAGGAAAGGGAGATTTGTTAGGGGGAATTTTGGCCCACTTTGGGAACTCTTAAGGTGAGTTTATTGTTCTTAAATTCAACATTTTTCCTTCTATTTGAGACCCATAATAATGATAAATGTGATTAGGTTTGGTAGATTGAGCTTATGTTGCAAGATTGAACTTAGAAATTTAAAGTTTGCAACTTGTTGATGAAAGTGTAGTTAAACTTTGAATTAATGATAATTGATGTTATTTAATTGTTTTATGACTTAAAAACTAGAGAAAGGTAAATTTAATGGAGGAATGAGGGGCTACCATAGTTAAAGTAATTTAGGGAAAATTGAAATTAACATAGAAACACCACAATTGGTGATAAGTGAAATGTGAATTGAGTATTGATTTGAGGAAAATGAATTGGGAACTATGGTAAGGTTTTTGGGAACCAAGACATATTAAGAGGAAAGTTTAACCTTAGTACATTTTGGCTAAATTAAGGTGTAAAATATATAAGGAGCATTAGAATATTAGGTAGACATGAAAAAACTTCGAAAATGGATGATAGGATTGAGATATGGTATTGGTTTTGTATTAAAATCAAATGAACAAATGAGAGGCCCTCAAGAGGGTGACAAAAGCAAGGAGAAAGCTAACTAATAAGGGGAGGAAAAGAAGGATTAAGGGAAGATCCAAGGCTGATTAGGTATATGCTTCATTGATAAAAATCTTACATGTTGTTCATATGTATGTAATTATGTATTAAGGTTTGATATGATTGTGTTTTTGATATGAAATGCGATTAGTTGTTGTTTTTGATATTTTATATGGCAATGAGGCTAAATGGTGAAATAATTGAGACATATGAATGTAATTGTGATCTGAAAATTTTGATATAAAAATGAATACAAATGATGAATGTAGTTGAAAGGTAAATTGATGCCAATTGATGACTTTGTTCTAGAATTCCAGAAGCAGTCTTGACATTTTTGGTTATAACTTAGGTTCTAGAATTCCGTTTTATATGTTATTTATTGTAATTGACAACTAAGAGATAGATATTTAACTTTTATTCAGACCATAAAATCTAAAAATGTTTGAATTTGCCCAAAAAATACATATAGTTCAGACCTAAAATCTGTCTAGAAAATCCTAGGAAGAAATTGTGGTGATGATTCAGTGTTTATTTGGCCATAACTTTTGATAGAAAACTAGGTTTTGATTGATTTTTGATGCATATAAAATCTGAGACAATAAGCTTCAAATTTTTATAAGACCATAACTTCAAATTCTAATTATAAATGGGTAAAATGAAGTTTAAAATCAGGGCCAAAATCTGCCATAGGTAAACACTTGAAATATTGGGTTTGTGCATGTGGTGTGATAAGTATATGTGATAATTAGTTTGAATTTGTACTTTAATGGTAATTATAGATGTTCAATAAATTATTTATGTGTATTTTAGTGCAATAATAATGGGAATAAAGAACAAAAAAATAAATAAGCATAATTATGATAATTTAATAATATTGTCATTTTTGGAAATATTGTGAATTAAAATAAAAATAGTTAAGCCCTATGACACCTAGTCTAGAACTAAAATAGAAAATAGTTTGACATGCCAATCAAGGGATTTAAGGCACTCGGTGCTAAATATAAAAGCCAAAAATGAAAAATTTATAAATGTGCTCGGTGCAAAATTATTAAGCCGGTAATGACAATTTTATGAAAGCCAGTAATGACATTATTATGACATGCTCAGCGCAATATTAAGAAAGCTGGTATTGACAATCTTGTTATTTCTAATAGTTAGTTCGGTTATAGGTGTTATGGGCACAAGCAAGAAATGAAAAATAATAATAATATTAAAGTATGTCATTTTGATAATGTTATATTAATTAAAATTGTTAAATATTACATGTTTGATGAAATTTGTTTGATTTTATATAATTCTTTATTTTATGTCTTATTTGTTAAATTTATAAATGACATGTAAGAAAATATATGTATGTAAAATTTTTATCATTGAAACACCACTAAGCTAGTAGCTTAACGCAGGTAGTTTCCTCTCGTGCAAGTTTAGAAGAGTAGCCGTAGATAGTAGAATTGTCAGAAGAAAAGGACACACAGACGAAAACAACTAAAAACTTTGGATTTATTTTGGTATATTTTTATCAAAAGTTTTGTAAATTAAATTATAGTTTTATTTCATCTAATGTGAATTAGAAATGTGAACTTGTAATGTATTGAACATAGTTTGAATGTAAATTAATATATTTTATAAATATATAAAATTTTGAACATTTGTGATTGTAAAAAAATTTATTTCAGTGTCTGTAATATTTTTGCAAAAAAAAAAGAAATTATACTTCATTTCATTAATTTTATAAAACAGTTAGACAGTTAATACTCACTTCCCTTGCTGAACGGAAGTGGGGTAAGGGGGTGTTGCACTAATCTTATACTTTAGAAATTAAAAGCATTTCAATTTAGTTATGTAATTGCCTCATATATACAATATTAATAATTTACTTAAGCTTTGGATTATTAAATGTATTAAACTCATATATTAAGTCTTTAAACACCATATATAATCAAAAAGCTCAGTTAAAGTATAGAGTTGATAAAAATAGCAAGATAGAGCATAAAATGCACTTGTCTTATCTACTCTGTTGTCCTACCAAGGATAAGAGTATGCAAAGCACCCTATATGAGTGTAGTGTATTTCTAAAAGAACAAGAAAGAACAAACAAAGTTCAAATAGAGAAATACACTATGATTTAGAGAAGAATTGTTAACTCTAAGAAAAGTATCATGAACTTAGAGATAGAGAGATATAAAAAGAAAATAAAACTTTATAAGAAGAATAACTCTCAACTTAAAATCAATTTCAATGACATTCAAAAGGTAGTTTTAGAGCTAAAAAACTCTAATGATTCTTTAAAGAAGTCATTATATGAAATTTCATCAAAACTCCCAACCATTTCTTTGTTAAAAGAAAATAATGGTTTGAAAAATGAGGTTAAGGAGCTTAAGAACTTTATCTCTAAATTTCACTAAGGGAAAGAGAGTTTGGATACCTTGTGTCATATTTGCTAATTAGGTCGCAAGTTGTGCAGGTTGTTAAATTGACTCGTCGGTTCTACATGAGTCTAAATTTGGATTTTGACTCAAAAATAATTAAAATAATGGCAAATAATTATGAAAATATTTAAAAAAGTGTTTATATTTAAAGAAGTTATTTGACAGTGGACCTAAATGCAAAATTTAAAAAGTTTTGGGGTCAATTTTTAATTTATCAACAATTGGGGGATGAAGTGAGATACTTATTATTTAAATGCATGAATTGGATATTAAATACATGTGATGGCTAGCCAAACCAAATGGAAAACATTAAGGAGCTAATTGATATAAATATCTAGATATTTATTAAGAAAGTGGGACCCATCATTAATGATTTTGGCATTTTCTTCTCATTTGCTTTTTCTTATTCCTTATCAATTTTCATTTAGAATTTTCTGCCTTCCTAAACCAGCCTCACATTTTCACAATTTCTTCCATAGCCAAACCTTGTTCTAAAGAGAGAAAGTGAGAAAGCAAATGTGAAAAAGAAAGAAAGACATGGAAAATTCTATTTTCATGCTCAAGGAAGTGAGAGTAAGTTAGTAGAAGGCTTAAAACTGGAAAATAAGAAAGAAAAAAAAAAGAGAAAGAAGACCTTAAGGTTCGGCCATGGAAGCTAATAGGTGAAGGTAAGGTGATTTTTCTTCTCTTCTATGTTTTCTCTAAACAAATGTGGTGATTAGAGCATGTTATGGAAAAAAAAGAGAGAGAAAGAGTTTAGGGGTTAGAGCAGGTTGATAAAGAAAGGTTGTTGATGATGTTTCTTGTATGTTTAGAAGCTCAAATTGACAAAGAACAAGCTCAAAGTAGCAAAGGAAAAGAGAAAGAGAAGTGAAGAGAAAGAAAGCAAAGTAAAATTTTAGGTAAGTGCATAATTTAAGGCAATAACCTATAATTTATTATAAAGTTCCATATTTGAGTAGTTTTCATGTAAATGTTTGTTAATTAAAAGTGTTTTGGGAATGCATGTTTGCTAAACTTATGATTAATTTTGGGAAAGATTGAATGTGGCTAATGTGTATGTTCTTTGCTGGAAATTGTGAAGCAGCGAGTACATAAATTGTGATAACATGTTCAAAATTAAGTTGTGGAACTCAGATTTATGTGTTATTTGTTGGGTTTAATATCTAAGACATAGATCTTTAACTTTTATTTAGACTATAAAATCAAAATATATCCAAATTTTTCCAGAAAAATACATAAAATTCGGACCTACAATATGTCCAGAAAAATTCTGGGCTAAATTGTTAGTGACCAGTTAGTGTTTATTTGACCATATCTTTTCCTACATAACTCAAATTTAGTGATTCAAGTTTCATATTAAAGCTAATATTTAGGGTTAAAATTCTTAAGAGACCTTGTAATTTAATTCGACTTCTAACATGTTCAAAATTAAGGTCCAATATATAGCATTGAATCTACCAGTAACAGGGCAAAATATCAATTGAGAAATTTGATGTGAAAAATAATGTGAACCCTGTTATATTATGCAAATGATATTTTTATTGAGTAATTATGTGATTAACTAAGCCATTAAATACATGTAAAGTGTAAAGTTAATAATTATAAATTTTAATGACATTAAGTAAGCCCTAGAACACCTAACTTATAACATGACTTAGGATAGTTTGGCATGCCAAGCAGGGAGAGAGTATGATTAATGCCAATAATGGCACGATTAATGAAGCCGGTAATGGCACTATTATTGAAGCTGATAATGATACTATTTTTAAAGTTGGTAATGAAACTATTATTAAAACCGATAATGACAATATTATTAAAGCTGGTAATGACACTTGTATGCATAAATCATAATGCCCTGGTGGCACTCCTAAGTGCCTGGATGACAACTCAATTATCCTAGTCAGTGGTTCATAGGTGTTGTGGGCATAAAGAAATTATCAAAATTAAAAGGAATAATGATTTGTGATATGGTTAATTATGATGGATTATATAATGATGATTTGATAAAGTAAATCTAGTATAAGATATAAGAATATAATTTGATGTTTATGCATGCTAGAATGTAATAAGATAAGAATTGTAAATAAATAATAAAATTGTATAAAAATAATATAATAATAATATGGTATGTAATATACATGACAATGCATATTGAATGAAATAGTTTATTGACTTATTTATATGTACCACTGAGGCTAGAGCTTAGTGTGGGAGTTTCCTTTCGCGCAGATTTAAAAAGGTAGCTAAAGTTGTAGATAAAGGAAATAGTGATCCTAATCAAGTAAAGCAACTAAATTCTACAAATTGTGGGTCAAAAATTTTTGAATTTTATAATTTATAATTTATATTTTGTATTTGGATTTATATGATATCTTTTATGGTTTTGTAAAAATAACTTGATGTTTAATAAACATTATCCTTTGTAAATAAAATAAACATTATTTTTCTTTATAATAAATATAAGAAAATAAAAATATATGAATATCAGAAACTAGGGTTTAGTAGAGAGAGAAAATCAGAAAATCATTCAAGACTTATGTGGAAAGAGAGAGAAACTAGGGTTTGAGAGAGAAAAAGAGAGTTGGGATCTTAAGGAAATCAGATGATAATAATGATTTATGATGTTGTAGGAGTTCCAAGTGACAAGGAACAAGCTCTAAGGAGCAAAGGAAAAGAGAAAGCTACCTAGAAGAGTGAAGGAGAAAGATTTAAGGTTTGTGCATAACTTAAGGCAATAGCCTATTTTTGTTTGAAATAATGCATGTTGAACATTATGTGTGATAAATATATTTCAAGAATGATGATGATTATGGCATGAAACCATAGAATTAGATATATATGAATGAGATCCTTGTGTGACATTGAATTAATGATGCATGTTAGAGAATCTTGTATGATCAAGACATTTACATGTATTAGAGAGTAATAAGTTGAGTAAAGAACCTTAGAAATGCATGAAATAGAATTTGGTATGATTTGGATGATGTTAGAATGAATGAATTGTGAATATGCAGATTTCCTGCTGAAAGTCACGGGTGTGACTATTGAGTCACAGGCGTGAACTTGAGGGTTCACGGTTGTGACTTCTGGGTGGAAATGGTACTATTCATTCCAGAAGTGTTCACGGGTTGGAATCACGAAAGTGAACTTATTCACGGGCGTGAATAAGTAATCACGATCGTGAATGCTTTTGGGCGATTCATTCCAGTAGCGTTCACGGCTTGGGATTACGGGCTTGAAATTAGTAATCACGGTCATGAATGCTCTGTATTGTGATTATGAATGTGGTTATCAAATGAAGAATTCAGGTAAGTAAGTGAAAGTTATTGTCTATCTAGTGAAATAAGAATAATTGCATAGAATATATATATATATTGATGTGAGAATGTGATATGTTGTGATATAGAAAAAGGAATTGATATAGAAAAATGAATTGTCATGGATGTTATATGAAATCTGATGCGGATGATAAACATGAGAATTTTGATGAATCTAGTAAATGAATGAAAAGATGTGTGAGTATGACTATATGTTGCAAAACAAGAAAATTGAGATGTTGAAATTTGAGAAATTATGATTGATGTGAAATTATAAAGAAGCCCATTACTCTACTTGCGGACTAGAAACAGGATAGATGACATGTCATTAAAGGGGCGAACGGTATCGTACTATACCTCAACCAATGTGGCATAAGCTTGTGTGAGTGCCATTGGTCTGGGAAGCTCGGTCAGTATGGCTTAAGCTCTGGGAGCGCTACTGATTTGAGAAAGCTCTGATGAGCATATATAAATGAAGACAAGGTGGCTTAAGCTCGGAGAGCGCCCTTGGTCCGGTTATTCATCTATGATGAAATTATACTCAATCAATGTGGCATAAGCTTATGTGAGCGCCATTGTTTTAAGAAGCTCTTATGAGACAGATAGTGGACAGGGTGGCATAAGCTTGTGTGAGCGCTCCTGATCTATAACCCATATCCAGTCAGTCCAAAATTTAGAGGGATGTGGGCAAGATAATGAGGATATGTCGAAAAATAAGGAAAGAAAAGAATAAGAAAATGATGATGCTATGAGATTGAAATGTAATGATAAAGTGATTAACAGAGTAATTTACCATTAAAGACAAATGAAAGTAACATTGTCTATATGAGCATGACATTTATGCTTGTATGAAATAGGAATATGTTGATAGTCATGCATGCAAATATTTTAATGCACAAAAAAATAATTGAAAATGCTTGTTGCATGATATAATATATTGCCTTATTTATATGCACCACTAAGCTTAGAGCTTAGCTTGGAGTTTAATTTCCATGCTGATATAGAAAGGTAGCTGAAGGCGTTAGATAAAGCAAGCGGTGATCCCATTCAAGTAAAGCAGCTGAACCTTGAGAAAGTGGGTTACAAGTTTTGAAACTTTTGTATTTGACTTTTATATTAAAGAAATGTTAGAGTTTGTAAAACTTACTTTTAAGTTTGTTAAGAATTACTCTGATGTTAAAATTACTATCTTATGTAAATAAATTGTACTCTGATTTTTGTATGTATACATACAAGAGAGTTTAAAAAAATATAGCGATTTGAAGAAGTAAGAAAGACAGGTAGTAGCGTTTCCCCCATCCGATCGCGTGCGGTTCGGGTGGGGAGGCACTGTACACAACAAAGTCTTTTTCTGGAGTAGGTTGAGTCAAAATTGGTGCTTTAGAAAACATCCTTCAGTCAATCAAAACTTGCTTGACACTTGTCTGTCCACTCGAAATGGACCTCTTTTCATAGCAGTCGTGTCAAAGGAGTCGCTAAGGATGAAAATCCCTTCACAAACCTCCTATAATATCCGGCTAATCCGAGGAAACTTCTCACTTCTATCACATTTCATGGTGGTTTCCAATTCAGAATAGCCTCAATTTTACTAGGATCGACCCGGATACCTTCTGCTGAAATTACATGACCTAGAAAACTGACTGCTTCAAGCCAAAACTCGCTACAACTGCTTCTCCCTCAATGTTTGCAACACTATTCTGAGATGTTGATCATGTTCTACTCGGTCTCTAGAGTAGACAAGAATGTCATCAATAAACACTACTACAAATTGATCAAGGTATGGCCTGAAGACTCGGTTCATCAAGTCCATAAAAGTTGTTGGTGCATTCGTCAATCCAAAGGGCAAAACTAGGAACTCATAATGACCATAACGAGTCATAAATGTCGTCTTAGGTACATCTGACTCTTTTATCTTTACTTGATGACACCTCGATCAAAGATTTATCTTCAAAAATATGGTTGCACCTTTCAATTGGTCAAATAAGTCATCAATCCTAAGCAATGGGTATTTATTCTTAATAGTCACCTTATTATGTTGCCTGTAATCGATGCAAAGACAAAGAGTGCAATCTTTCTTCTTCACAAATAATACTGGAGCACCCCATGGTGATACACTAGGTCGTATAAATCCCTTATCTAACAACTCCTGCAACTGTACCTTCAGCTCTTTCAACTCTGCTGGTGCCATCCTATATGGTGTAATGGAAATAGGAGTGGTGTCAGGTACCAAATCGATAGCAAATTCAATTTCTCTATCCGGCGGTAACCCTGGCAACTCCTCTAGAAATACATCGGGAAACTCACTAACAGTAGGAATATCCACCAACTTCGGACTTCTTTTTCCATATCAACTACATACGCTAAGTATGCTTCGCATCCCTTACTGATGAGTTTCTGAGCTTTTAACACTGATATCACATTGTCTGGGTATCTTCTATTATCACCCATCACCACTATCTCATATTGTTTTGGAATTCTAATGATCATCTGTCTTCTTCCACAATCCACTACCACTCCATAACGAGCTAACCAATCCATTCCCAAGATCACATCGAACTCATAGAATTGTAATTCTATCAAGTCTGTTGGTAATTGCCTTCCTTGAATTTCAACTGGGTAACCCCTAAACACCTTGCTAACCCTCACACTGTGCCCTAATGGGTTAGTCACATGAATCTCAAATTCTAGAGTATGTGGTTCTAAACCCTCTCGACCCGGTGGTGGTGTGCATATGTATGAATGCGTCAACCCCAGATCTATCAATGCGTGTATGTCAGAGCCAAAGAGAAAGAATTTACCAATTAAGACATCCTGTGCATCCTGCTCCTCTCGGCTTTACATGGCATATGCCCTGACTGGGCAGCTCTACTACCTTCTAGCCTCTCAAATTTCTTTTATCTGAATTGACTTGACCCTGATCGGCCTCATTTGCCTTGCCCTCCACCTCGGCCTCTACCTTGCCTAGAAGCCTGTGTTTGCATCAGCTTAGTGCTCTCTGAACCTCTGCCATACTATAACAAGGGACAATCTCTCCTCATATGGTCTTTAGAGCAACATCTAAAACACGCTTCTGTCATCCACCAACACTCTTCGGGATGAGAACGACCACAATGCTGGCATTCTGATAGGGGTAGAGATCTATATGGCATCTGTGTTGCTGCACTGGCTACTGAAGAAACAGATCTCACGGGTTGTCCCTGCCTGAAGGAAGAAGGCCTGTTGGAACCCCCAGCCTGAAATTGACCACTGAAAGATCTAGCTCTTTTGCCACTTGACTTTACTCTACTCGGTTGTGATATGGGCCTCTTGAACCCTCTATCTTGTGTTAACTATTGTGTGGCTAGAACTCTCTCAACTGTTCTGGTAGATGCTAGCAAATTAGGAAAACTCATCAGACGTAGAGCTGAGACTTGTAGCTTGATTGGGTCTCTCAATCCATCTTCAAATCGTGGCACTTATCTGCCTCAGTGGATACAATGCCTCCAGCATACTTGTAAAGATGTGTGAATTCTCTTTCATAGTCTGTTACTGATAAGTTTCATTGTTTCAGCATTAAAAACCCTTTTTTCTTATCGTCTGTGTAGATAGGAGGAATATACTGCTCCTTAAACTTCTCTAGAAAGAACCCCCATGTCATAGGGTCAGAAGCCTTTGTGCTCTATGATTCAGATCGCCACCAGTCATATGTATGCTCCTGTAGTAAAGATACTGCATAATCATATTTATGCTCGTTTGTGCAATGCAGCTAATCAAAAACTCTCTTTGCCCATTCTAGCCAAAACTCTGCCATTGAGGGGTCATCTTCCCGTTTACCGTAGAAATCGGGTGCCCTTAACTTCCTTAGTCTCTCAAATTGTAATCCTGATGAGGCTGGTTGTGATGCTCTTTGTAGCAAATCTATCATGTTCCTCATAAGCTTTGTTTGTCCTGTGCCAGTAATAGACTGCCTTCTTGATAGACTAGCACTGGATCTAGATATAGTAGCTTCGTGACGACTGGGTCGCGATGAAGCCTGTGTTTCAGTAGGCTCATTACTTTCTCCTCCTTCGGCCATAATATGTCGTGACCCTGACGCCATACTATACCGATATCATAAAATAACGGCCCTAATTAGTAAGAAGCAACTTTAATACTTAATTGTGGGCACACACATGTTATAATTATTTTTGCAAACCATTTTAAAATCCCAAAACCGCTCAAACTAGGCCTTAATACCAAAATCCAGAACCACCAACCTTGCTCTGATACCAAAAAATGTAACGCCCCCTCACCCCAATAGCTCGTGCCCGAATGAGGGTGTGCTAGACTGACTTCATCGATTAAAATATCATTATATAAGTTATATATAAAACAAAATCACTCGTACATTTTTTTTCATTTCCAATATTCATTATTTATTTACTTTGCATTTATAAAAGAAATATAACATAATAGTTAAGCTACCTTTTATATAGTAACATGTTCTTTACAAAACATATTATTTATTTTACAAATACTGCGAAATAAAATATACAAGATAATATACAAAAGTTATGTAATCCACGATGTGTGCAATAGGCTGCTTTACTGGATTAGGTCACTGCTGGCTTGGTCTACTGTCTTCTATTTATTCTTTACTAAATCTGTGTGAGAAAACTCCCACGCTAAGCTCTTGGCTTAGTGGTGCATATAGATAAGGTAATAAACTATTTTTAATATCACATGCATTGTCATATAACAATTTATGATCAAATCATGCAAACATACATTTCATAATATTCTAGTATGCATAACATCAATTTATTGTATCTCATTTTGTTTAACATAATCAAATCATCATTCTCATGCAAATCATGGTATTCTAGCATGTATAGACATCAAATTATATTATAGTATCTCATACTTATTTATTTTATTACCACCTTATTATATAACACTAAATATTTTTTTTATCCATGCCACAATTCATAATTCCATTTTTATTTTCAATAATTCTTTTATGTTCCATAACTTCTTTATTTATGTTTTCATTTATGCCCAGGACACCTATGAACCACTGAATAGGATAATGGAGTTGCCATCCAGGCACTTAGGAGTGCCACCCGGGCAATATGATATGCGCATATAAGTGCAAAACCCGGTGTAGATAACCGTGCCAAACCCGGCGTAGATAACCGTGCCAAACTCGGCGTAGATAACCATGCCAAACTCGGCGTAGATAATAATGTCATACCCGGCATAAATAACAATGCCAAACCTGACACAGATAACATTGCCAAACCCTGCGTAGATAATCATACCATTAATGGAATTAATCATTTTCATCATACTCCCCCCTATTTGGCATGCCAAACTATCCTAAGTTGGTTTTATTTAGGTGTTCTAGGGCTTATATAATTTCATTAAAATTCATAAAAATTAATTTCATGCTTTTCATGTATGTAATATCTCAAAATAATCACATAATTTCTCAATTAAAATAATATTTACATAATATAACAAATTTCTTATCATTTTACTCATTTCATTTCACAACTCACATGTTGCCCTGTCACTGGCAGATTCTGTTCTCTATTTTGGACCTTCATTTTGGTCCTATTAAGTTCTATATTTAGTTACATGATCTTCATACAAATTTTAGATATGGATTGTATCTTGAATATAAAACTTGAATCACTTAATTCGGAGTTCTGTATCAAAAGATATGATAATATTAACACTAACTGGTCACTAATAATTCTGCCAAATATTTTCTGGGCAAATTCTAAGTTTGAATTTTATGAATTTTTCTGGTCAATTACATACATATTCAGATATTATGGTCTAAATAAAAATTTTAGTCCTATGTCTTAGCTTTTAAAATGAATAAAGAACACACAAATCCAAGCTCCAGAACTCAATTTATAAAAGTTTAAGTACTTACTGCTCATTACTAACAATTCTACCCAGAATTTCTGGACAGATTCTATGTCCGAATTTTATGAATTTTTTTGGACAATTACAGACATATTCAAGTTTTATGGTCCAAATGAAAGTTATAGCCCTATGTCTTATATTTCAAATCCAATAAACAACATGCAAAACTGAGCTCCAGAAATTATGTTATAACAATTTAAGTGAACACTGTTCATCAATTTCCAACAAGGTACATACAAGATAATCACATTCAATTTTTACCAAATTAAATCCTAAGTCTAGCAAACATGCATCCCCAAGATTTTCATCATAAAATAATATCAATTCAGAGTCATCAACATGCCAAATAATTAAATCATGCAAATAAATAAAAATAAAGTAGGCTATTGCCTTAGGCTATGCACAAACCTCTTTTTTCCTCTCCTTTTCTTTCTCTTTACTTTTCTTTCTCCTTTCCTTTGCTCCTTTGAGCTAAATCCTTGTCACTTTGAGTTTCTAAAGTTTATAATCAGATTATTAAAACTTCATAAACCCTAATTTTTCTCTTTTTCCTTACTCTCCTAAGCTTCCTTAGGCATGAAAATGGAATTTCCCATGCCTTTCTCTCTCTTTTTCTCATTTTATCTTCTTAGAACAAGGTTTGGTTATGGTTGTCCAAGAGAAAGACGTGTCTAGTGTGGAGAACAGAAATTTTTCTCAATGAAAATGGATAAGTAAGAAGAAGAAACAATCAAGAGGAAGATGACAAAAGTCATTAAGATGCGGGGACACCTAAGCTCAATCTAGAAGTTTAATTAATGCTAAATGCATGTATGTTACTTGGCTTCTTAAAATTTACCACTTGGTGTGCCTAGCCTCCACATGCAATTTATGTCTCAATTCATACATTTAATTGATGATTATCCCAATTAATTCTCCAATTTTCGATAAATTTGCAAATTGACCCCTAAACTTTTCAAAATTTGCAATTTAGTCCTTTATCGAAATTTAACATCTTAAATATTTTGAACACTTTATCTAGATATTTTCCATACTTAATCGCCATAATTTTAATTATTTTTCGATAAAAATCCAAATTTAGACTTTGGTCAAACCGATGAGTCGATTTAACAACTCGCGTGACTTTAGTCTAAATTAGCGGATATGACAACAATAGCACCGCATAGATCTCTACCTTTACCAGAATGTCAACATTATGGTCGTTCTCATCTAGGAAAGTGTTAGTGGACAATAGAAGCATGCTTGAGGTGTGGTTCCAAATATAATATGAAAAGAGATTGTCCTTTATTACAATATGGCAGAAGTTCGGAGAGCACTGAGTCAATCCAAATGCAGGATTTTGGGCAAGGAAGAGGCCGAGGATGAGGGTAAGGTAGAGAAGGCTGATCAGGGGTCAGTCAGTTTAGATCAGAGACAGTTGAGAGGCTGGAAGGTAGTATAGCTGCCCCAGCTAGGGCATATGCCATGCGAGGCTGATAGGAGTAGGATGCACTTGATGTTATAAATAGTAAAATCCTTCTCTTTTTCTTTTATATACATACATAGATCTGGAGTCGACACATTCATACATATGCACACCACCACTAGATCGAAAGGGTTTAGAACCACATGCTCTAGAGTTTGAGATTCTCATGACTAACCCATTAGGTCACAGTGTGAGGGTTAGCAAAGTGTTTAGGGGTTATCCAGTTGAAATTCAAGGTAGAAAATTCCCAGCAGACTTAATAAAGTTACCATTCCATGAGTTCGATGTAATCTTGGGAATGGATAGGTTGGCTCGTTGTGGAGTGGATTGTGGATTGTGGAAGAAGACAAATGATCATCAGAATTCTAGAACAAGAGGAGATAGTGGTGAAAGGTGAAAATGGAAGATATCCATACAATGTCATAGTAGTGTTGAAAGCTCAGAAACTCATTAGTAAGGGATGTGAAGGATACTTAGTGTATGTGATTGATATGAAAAAAAAAAAAAGCAAGTCCAAATTTGGTGGATATTCCTACTATTAGTGAGTTTCTTGATGTTTTTCTAGAGGAGTTGTCAGGGCTACCGCTGGATAGAGAAATCGAGTTTGCTATCAATTTCGTAACCATCAGCACTCCTATTTCCATTACCCCATATAGGATGGCACCAGCGGAGTTGAAAGAGCTGAACATATAGTTATAGAAATTGTTAGATAAAGGGTTTATATGACCTAGTGTATCACCATGGGGTACTCCAGTATTATTTGTGAAGAAGAAAGATAACACCTTACATCTCTACATCGATTACAAATAGCTTAATAGGGTGACTATTAAGAATAAGTACCCACTACCTAGAATCAATGATTTATTTGATTAGTTGAAAGGTGCAACCATATTTTCAAAGATAGATCTTCAATCGGGGTATCATATCAGCTGAAGGTCAAGGAGTCAAATGTACCTAAGATAGCCTTCAGGACTTGTTATGGTCATTATGAGTTCCTGGTGATGCCTTTTGGACTAACAAATGCACCACCAACTTTTATGGACCTGATAAACCGAGTGTTCAGATCATATCTTGATCAATTTGTAGTAGTGTTGATTGATAACATCCTGGTGTACTCTAGAGACCGAGAAGAACATGATCAACATCTCATACAAGTGCTGTAAATATTGAGGGAGAAGCGGTTATATTCAAAGCTATCTAAGTGCAAATTTTGGTTTGAAGCAGACAGTTTTCTAGGTCATGTACTTTTAGCAGAAGGTATTCAGGTTGACCTAGTAAAATCGAGGCTATTCTTAATTGGAAACTACCTTGAAATGTTATGGAAGTGAGGAGTTTCATCGGATTAGCCAAATATTATAGGAGGTTTATAAAGGGATTTTCATCCATAACAACTCTTTTGACATAACTACTACGAAAAGAGATCCATTTTGAATGGACAGATAGGTGTCAAGTAGGCTTTAATTGACTAAAGGCAATGTTGACTGAAGCACCAGTGTTGACTCAGCCCATACTTAGGAAAGTCTTTTATTTTGTATAGTGATGCTAGTCATAATAGTTTAGGCTGTGTGCTTATGCAAGAAGGAAAGGTGATTGCTTACACCTTAAGACAATTTAAGCCTTATGAGCTTAATTATCTGACACACGATTTGGAGTTAGCAGCTATTGTTTTTGCTTTGAAGATTTGAAGACATTATCTATATGGGGAAAATGTTATATCTATATAGATCACAAAAATCTTAAGTACCTTCCCTCACAAAAAGAGTTGAATATAAGACAACGAAGATGGTTGGAGCTGATTAAAGATTATGATTGTGTTATTGATTATCAGCCAGGAAAAACAAATGTGGTTGCAGATGCACTAAGCATAAAGATTTTATCTGAGATACGAGTACAATCCACCTTGATGCAGAGGATCAAAGATGCTCAAAAGCAAGATGAGAACTAGTAGAGATAGTCGAGGTAGTGAAAAAGGGAGAAAAGCCTGAGTTTTCATTTACGGAAGATTGCACGGTATACTTTAAGAATAGGATTTGTGTGCCCAGTATAGAAAAGTTGAAATATGATATTTTAAAAGAAGCACATGAAACACTATATACAATGCATCTAGGCAGGAAGAAGATGTATCAAGACTTGAAAAATCAATATTGGTTGTCAGGAATGAAGAAAGATATCACCGAATATGTTGCTAGGTGTCTAACCTATCAACAAGTAAAAGTGGAACCCCAGTTGCCCACAGGATTGCTACAAAGAATACCAATACCAGAATGGAAGTGGGATAGAATCACGATGGATTTCATATCTAGTTTGCCAATGAGTCAGATGAAGCACGATGCAATGTTGGTGATAGTGGATAGACTGACAAAATCAACGCATTTTCTACTAGTTTGGATGGATTATATATTGAACAAACCGACTGAGGCTTATGTAGATGAGATTATTGTTGGGTTTTGAAGAATGAATCATATTCATAAACGCATCGGAAAAATAAAAAATCTGAAACAAATGATCATACTTGTGCCATTAAAACTAATTTATATAAAAATAGAGGTTAGAAATTATAACTTGTAATTTCTTATTTGTTCTTCAAATCTTCAATTTGTTGGGTTGTAGCAAATCACAACAATCCAAACTAAGATGTCTCTAATGATAATCCACACAAAGAATGAAGAAGAAACTATCAAAAGAAATGGTTTGAACAAATTCAAAGTGATAGCTTTGAAAATGTTCTTGAGAGAATTTTGGTTGACTTAAAAATATTTTTTTCACAAAAAAATATTTTCATGTCTATTTTCTTTCCTTTGATGTCTTTTCTATTTTAATCAAATTCAAAAAAAAGATGAAAAGTAAAAAATGGAGAAAAGGGAAATGAATGAATAGTAATTGGTCATAATTGACCTAATTAAATCCAAATTATGCCATTGGCCAACAAGAGGGAGGCAGTAGTGCGTTGGGCCTGCTGCGGGCCCACTAGGTAGGCCAACAGCCTGCCCGTGTGGGCCTGTTACCCTCCTGAATGACTTTTCCCATGCGATCCATCGCAAAATAATTCTCTCTTATTTTGGATCTTATCCAAGACCATTTTACTCATTCTCCATATCTTCAATGCGTGTGACCCATTAGATTCCCTGTTATGTTGGCCACTTAAATTAACAATTAATTTAAGCAAGTCATGAGTGGTATCTAGCAACACATCATGACCCCCAATTGACCGAAAAGTCAGTGGCTTGACTACAAACCTTTCCATAAACAATTTTCGTGCAATTATTCCTTTCACCATTGTATACCCTACTTGGTTCAGAGTATAGACATGTGTCAACTCCCACTAGACTGACTACATCACGTCTAGTCCAAGTAATGTTAGTTCTTGTCCCTGAGGCTCATTACTCTATTAGATATGTCATTGAAAACTATCTTTATGACATTTCCACTCTAGCCAGAGATTCCCAAGCAATGACCACGAAAAAAGGCCATGGGTATACACTCCTTCTATCAGGAGTGGTAAATCCTTTATTGGTTATCCAATTATCTTCAAATACCTCAAGCTGTATCCAATCGTCACCCTATGAGCAACCTCCCTGAGGTAATAAGGAATAGTGTCAAAATACATAATCTATATTCAAGATATCCTTGAGTACCTCAAGTCTAAGGATACTTGCACCATTGCTATGATGAGACTATCATTGAAATTTGAATAGATTATCCATATGATTGACTCATAGTTGGTCATCCAATATACTTAGCTACACTTAGCAAGCATCCACATGATAACTCTAAACATCTCATGTTTATAGATTATGAGATCTAATACTCGATCCAATCAAGGAGTGTAACATGTGCTATTCTGTCCAGATTAATAATATCCCATCTCATTAATCCTATAACTAGGGTCATGATCTCATCATGATTTCATTCATGCTATGTTATGTATCAATGACTTCATTAATTGATTTAAGATCACTTATCAATTCATATATCAAATGAACATCAAATTAATGAAAAAGCTGTTTATTAATCAAATAAATTTGTACAATAAGTGCTAAAGGTGATTGCCTTTAGAGCACTCCTCTAACAATTATGAGACTACATAGAGTACCAATGTGCATTATCTCCGACAAAGATCCGCGCTTTACTTCGCAATTTTGGAATAGCCTATAATAAGCTTTGGGAACTCAACTCAATTTCAGTACAACCTTTCATCCATAAACGGATGGACAATCTGAGTGGGTAATCCAGTTAGAAGACATGATGAGAAGTTGTGTGCTTGATTTTGAAGGAAGTTGGGATCAATATCTACCTCTTATGGAGTTTACCTATAACAACAATCATCAGATGAGTATAGGTATGACTCCTGT
Source organism: Triadica sebifera (assembly GCA_023653625.1). Classification (NCBI taxonomy): domain Eukaryota; kingdom Viridiplantae; phylum Streptophyta; class Magnoliopsida; order Malpighiales; family Euphorbiaceae; genus Triadica; species Triadica sebifera. The sequence goes on along the minus strand of CM042899.1, from coordinate 7,224,344 downwards.
TGAGGCATTGTATGGAAGAAAGTGTAGGACACTAGTTTTTGGACTGAATTGAGTGAAAATAAGTTAATAGGGCTAAAGTTAGTGCAACAAACAAAAGAAAAGGTTAGAATTATCAAGGAAAGATTGAAGGCAGCTCAAGATTGATAGAAATCATATGCTGACCTCAAGAGACGAGATATAGAGTATGGTGTGGGAGATAAAATATTTCTCAAAGTTTCTGTAATGTCCACTAATTAGAGTTTAATTTGAATAAGTACGTGGTATAAATAGGAAAAACATGATAGATAATAGAGATTAAAATAGATGGAATAAATTATTAAATTAGAAAATAAATTAAATTGATAGCCATGATGAATTTGATTAAATTAGACCACATAATTAAATTGTATTTTTGATAAAAATTTAAAATGACTAGATAAGTAAATATATGAAGATGATAATGATGATGATGATGATGATGATGATGATAATAATAATAATAATAATAATAATAATAATAATAATAATAATAATAATAATAATAATAATAAACTGAAAACTGAATTTTGGACACACCAGAAAAGAAGATAAAAAATAGCAAAATCGGGAGAAAGTAGGACTAAAGTCAATTAAGACTTCTTTTGGCCATTTGCTTCCAATTTCAACTCTCTCCTTCTTCTTCATCATCCCTTTTCCTTCCTCCATATCACAGCCCAAAATCTTCATCCTCTCCTTCATGATTTGCAAGAAAATTCACTCAAAATAAATCTGATCTTGGTAAGTAATATCTTTCCCATGATTATTGTGTTATTAGAGCTTTTAAAATTATGTTCTGCAGTGTACTTCGTTCATTTGTTTGAGTACCCTATGAATCGAATTTGAGGAGGTGTAAAACATGAAAGTTGTTCATATATGTGTCTTTTATATATCTATCAAAGTTTATGAAATTATATTAGGTATATGAAGAGATAAATTTGTTTGAGTGAAACTGGTTCAGGGAGAGGTATTAACTGAATAACCTACAGTTTTTATTTAAATTGATTATCTTAATGGCTGAATCTGAGGTTTTGGTAAAACATAAAAATTGTAGCTATATGTGTTATTTAGGTCTCTACAAAATTTGGTATAAATATCTCTTGTGTAGGTTGATTTATAGTGAAATGAATTATAGTTGTTCCTTGATTGAGTTGTGTTCTGGTACTTGTGCAGATCCAGTAACTTCGTCCTTATATTTGACCTATGTTTAGGAGCTCCAATAGACAAAGTTCAAAACATGAAAGTTTGAATTCTATGTCTTATCTAAATTTCTGTAAAAGTCCCACCTTAAAATGTCACGTATTTTGTGAGTTATGAGCTAAAAAATTGAACTGGTCGGGTTGATACTCTATGTTGAACCAGTTATAGATCCTCCAGTATTTGAGAACCTTAGAGACCGAATCTGGAAATGAGATAAATATAAAAAATGTTTAAAATTAACTTATATAACTGTATAAATATTTTCATAATAATTGAAGCTATACATTAAAAGATATGAATTTTTAATTATGGTACTCCGAAACTGCCTAAGGACAGAAAACATAGCAACATTTAAAGTTACATCGAAAATTGTGTAATGGTTCATAAATTCTGAAATTTTAGTATGTTTTATTTTTATATGTTATATTTAATTAGGATCAAGAATAATATAAATTGGATAAGTGTAGAAAAAGTTATTGATCCAACAGTCCTAAGAGGTCATGTTCTAGCTTAAAAGAAATTGTAGTTATTTATTTAAATTATATTAAGAATAAATATTTTATCAAGGTATTAATTAATTATATTTTTAAATTAGGATCTCAAAAAGAAGAAGAACAACAAAAGTGAAAAAGCTTTGAGTTTATGTTTTGGAAAAGAAAAAATACTATCGAGATTTTTACATATATGTATTATATTTTTCCCTTATGCATGATTGTGTGTGCATGACATGAATTATTTGTCATAATAATAAAATAATATATTATGACATGTTTTAAAATTATAGAAATGTTATTCATTATGAACTCAACATTATGCTAATATTTGATAAAATATCATGCTATTACTTGGTTTTGAAACAAATTGTGAGAAAATGATTATGTTATGAAATGGGTATTTGTTATAGAAACAAGTAATTAATGGTGTTAATTGCCCATTTCTCTACCTGAGGACTAACATAGGATAAGTGGTGCACCATTATGGGAAAATTACGGTACCAATATGGATATGATTTAGGGACAGGGTGGCTTAAGCTCTTGGAGCACCCTGATCCTAATTACACACAGATGACATGATTATATTCGGCCAAGGTGGCTTAACCTCCACAAGCGCCCTTGACTTGAGATTATGATGAGTAGGGTGGCTTAAGCTCCGTGAGCACACCTATTTCACACCCCATATCCGGAAAGTCCGGGAATGAGATTTGGGCTGATACTAATTAAAAACTATGGAATGAAATGTGGAAAATTTTATTATTAACATAAGTGACAAAAAATGAAATTCTTACATGAGGTAGTGAGAACTTAATTATTAAATATGGTTATTGTATTTATATTGTTATGTGATGTGGTTATTTCTTTTATATGACAAATATGCAATAAAAATTCAATGTGTCATAATTTATTTGAGATATGCATTTGTGTGACTACTTGGGAAAAACTTAATGCCTATATGTACCACTAAGCTAGAGATAGCTTAGCATAGGTTCTTCTCACGCACGAATTAAAACTATAGACGGTAGGAAGTGAAGTTGGTCAGGAAGGAAATCCAACCCCATATCAGCAGAAACACAAGAGACGTAGTTAGAGGGCTGGTTATCTAATATTTTTTCTAGTTTCATTATGTATATGATTTGTGGTAGACTTGACTCATATGTTCATATTATGTATGTAAATAATTAAGTAACATAATCGGGTGCCATATGTATATAAAATAATGTTATATATATATATATATATATATATATATATATATTGTTAATTAGAATGACCTGCCTAAACCAATATAAATAAATAGATTAAGTTATTTAAAATGAAAAAAAATTTAATTCAAACAGATTTATCAAGTTGAGCTTGTGACATCCTTCTTATATATGTGGGATTATTCCTAATATATAAGTAGGGCATCACAGTTTTGCCTTGGAATAAAGTATTGAGATTCGGTAGGAAAGGAAAGTTAAGTTTGAGGTTCATTGGTTCTTATGAGATTTTGGAAAGAATTGGACCGATGGTGTATCGGTTAGCACTTCCACCAGAATTGGAAAGAATTCATAATATTTTTCATGTGTAAATGCTAAGGAGATATAGATCGGACCCAACTCATATTATTCCAACTGATGAGATAGAAGTACAGACCAACTTGACATACAAAGAGGAACCGGTGGCTATATTAGCACATGAAGAAAAAGTATTAGGAAACAAGAAAGCTCCTTTAGTTAAAGTGTTGTGGCGGAATCATGCAACTGAAAAAGGCACATGGGAAAGCGAAGATATAATGAGGAAGCAATATCCTTAGTTGTTCAACACATAATGAACAAATAAAATTTCGAGGGAATGTCATATTTGCTAATTTAGGCCCAAAGTCGCGTAGGTTGTTAAATCAACTCGTCAATTTGATAGGAGTCTAAATTTAGATTTTGACTGAAAAATAATTAAAATAATGGAAAAATATTATGGAAAATATTTAATAAAGTGTTTAAAGTATTTAAAGATGTTATTTTATGGTGGAAGACCTAAATGCAAAATTTTAAAAGTTTGGGGTCAATTTTTAATTTATAAAAAATTGGGAGATGAAGTGAGATATTTATTATTTAAATGTATGAATTTGGACATTAAATATATGTGATGGCTGGCCAAACCAAGTGGCAAACATTGAGAAGCTAATTGATATAAATATCTAGATATTTATTAAGAAAATGGGACCCATCATTAATGATTTTGGCATTTTCTTCTCATTTCCTTTTTCTTCTTCCTTCCTTATCCCATTTCATTTAGAATTTTTTGCCTTCCTAAACCAGCCCCATGCTTCCACAATTTCTTCCATAGCCAAACCTTGTTCTAAAGAGAGAAAGTGAGAAAGTAAGTGTGAAAAAGAGAGAGAAAGACATGGAAAATTATATTTTCATGCTCAAGAAAGTGAGAGTAGGTTAGTAGAAGGTTTAAAAGTGGAAAATAAGAAAGAAAAAAAAAAAGAAAGAAGACCTTAAGGTTCGGCCATGGAAGCTAAAAGGTGAAGGTAAGGTGATTTTTCTTCTCATCTATGTTTTCTCTAAAGAAAGGTGGTGATTAGAGCATGTTATGGAAAAAAAAAAGAGAGAGAGGGAGTTTAGGGGTTAGAGAGGGTTGATAAAGAAGGGTTGTTGATGATGTTTCTTGCATGTTTAGGAGCTCAAATTGACAAAGAACAAGCTCAAAGTAGCAAAAGAAAAGAGAGAGAAGTGAAGAGAAAGAAAGCAAAGTAAAAATTTAGGTAAGTGCATAATTTAAAGCAATAGGCTATAATTTATTGTAAAGTTGCATATTTGAGTATTTTCCATGTAAATGATTGTTAATTAATCTTGTGGGTGCATGTTTACTAATTTATGATTAATGTTGGGAAAGATTGAATGTGGTTAATGTGTATATTCTTTGCTAGAAATTGTAAAGCAGTGAGTTCATAAACTATTATAACTTAAGTTGTGGAATTCATATTTGTGTGTTCTTTATTGGGTTTGATAGTTAAGACATAGATATTTAACTTTTATTTAGACTATAAAATCTAAATATGTCTGAATTTTTCCAAAAAAATAATAAAATTAGGACCGAGAATATATCTAGAAAATTCTGGGCAAAATTGTTAGTAACCAATCAGTGTTTATTTGACCATATCTTTTTCTACAGAAGTCAAAATTTAGTGATTCAAGTTTCATATTAAAGCTAAGATTCAGGGTTAAAATTCTTAAGGAGACCTTGTTATTTAATTATACTTTGAACAAGTTCAAAATTAAGGTCCAATATCAAGCATTGAATCTGCCAGTAATAGGGCAGAATATCAATTGAGAAATTTGATGTGAAAAATAATGTGGACCTTGTTATATTATGCGAATGATATTTTTATTGAGTAATTATGTAATTAACTGAGCTATTAAATGCATGAAAGTGCAAAGTTAATAATTATGAATTTTAATGACGTTAAGTAAGCCCTAGAACACCTAACTTATAATTTGACCTAGGATAGTTTGGCATGCCAAGCAGGGGGGGAGTATGATTAATGCCAGTAATAGCATTGTTGCCAAACAATGAACCAAGAAAGAGGGTTGAATTGGTTAATAAAAAATTCTTAACCTCAATTGTGGAATAAAAATAAATAAAGTAGAGATGAAGAGATATCACACACGAGATTTATAGAGGTTCTGGTATTAACAAACTCTACTCCTCTCCCCAATCTCAATTGAAAATTTAATAACACACTAAGTGCTACAATAGACTTTTACAAGCTCACTCCCAAGTATGGTGTTTCTCTCAATGGCTAACACCTAACCCAAAAATTCTCTTATGTTTTAATGGCTCACACAATAAACTAATTCCTTGTGTTTTATGGCTCACACAATAAACCCTTACAAGTGTTTCAATTTTAACCCAATATACCCAAACTCACTTGAGTAATTGATTACAATGAAAAACACTCACCAACCTATAATGCTCATAAATTATGAACAAATAGGTTTTTACAAAGAACAAAGGATTTGTTGAGATTTTTGATTCAAAGTAATTGTTGTTCTTTTTGGTAGGATTCATAAATGTTTTGCATTTATACTTTCTCAGTGAATTATAGCCGTTTGGGTGCATTAAATGCGAAAATAGTCATTGAACCAACTCTTAACTCCGTGTCTGTCATGCTTCTCTATCCTCATTCACGAGTGTGACTATTATGTGTCACAGTCGTGAATGTTCTTTCAAGTCGTGGTGCAAGCGGTGACTTTGGTCATGAAGCTTTCTAAAAGATCTTAAAGTGTTTGATAACGGGCATGACTTTATACTTTCACAGGTGTGAACATACTTCCAAGTTGTAATTCAAGTGGTGACTCTGGCCGTGAAGCTTTCTAGAAGATCTTGAAGTTTTCTAGAAGATCTTGAAGTGTTTGATCACAGACGTGATGTTATTTCACGGGTGTGACAGGTTTGATCATTCACGGTTGGTATGATCTTTCATGGCTATGAACTTTGAATGTTGGAAAGTTGGCACTAAGCAATATCATGGGCATGACATAATTAGTCACAGGTGTGAACATGCTATTTCTTTTTGTTTTGATCTTCAAAATTTGTCTTTCATTCTTGTATCTATTTCAATCAAGATATATCCTATTCAACAAACTTAGAAGACATATCATTAAATACATTATTTCTATTTTATTTGTTAGCATCAAAAGGACGGAAATACCCTTCAAGATCCTCAAGGTTTAACAATCTCCCCCTTTTTAATGGTGACAAATAATCTAGCAATATGTGCTTTTGAGAAGTCTCCCCCTCAAAAGATGCTTATGAGAGCATTCAAGTGAGACAATATTTGACATATGAAGAAGAACCAATCCAAATTTTGGCAAGAGAAATTAAGGAGCTGAGGAACAAGCGAGTACCATTAGTGAAAGTACTATGGAGGAATCATGCAATCGAAGAAGCAACATGGGAAAGCGAGGTTGTGATCAAAGCTCAATACCCTTACTTGTTTAGTGACAATGCATTAGGTATGTTTCAAGGAAGAAACATTCTAAGGGGGAAAGAATTGTAATGTCCATTAATTAAAGTTTAATTATAATAAGTATATGGTATAAATAGGAAAAACCTGACAGATAATATAGATTAAAATAGATGGAATAGTTGATTAAATTAGAAATTAAAATAAATTAAATTTATTGATATGATAAATTTGATTAAATTAGACCACATAATTAAATCGTATTTTTTGTAAAAATTAAAAAGGACTAGATATAAGTAAATATGTGCAAATAAATAAATAAATAAAATAAATAAACAATAAAATTAAAAAAAGAAGAGGAAAAAAATTTATAAAAAAATAGAAAAGTGAACAGTAAAAAAGTGGACAATAGAAAAAAAAATTAAAACTAGAGAAGGGGGGGAAGTCAATTATGACTTTGCCCCATTTCATTCTAACTTGTATACTCTCCTTCTTATCATCATCATCCATTTCCTTCCTCCCAAATAACAGCCCCAAATTCTTCATCATCTCCTTCATGATTTGCAAGAAATTTACTCCAAATAAATATGTTCTTGGATCTCAACAAGAAGAAGAACAACAAAAGTGAACAAGCTCTGAGTTTATATTTTGGAAAAGAAAAACACTATCAAAGTTTATACATATATGTATTTTAGTTTGCCCCTTATGCATGATTGTGTGTGCCTGATTTAAATTATTGGTCACAGTGATGAAATTATATATTATGGCATATTTTAAAATTATAGAAATGTTATTAACTATGAACTCAACATTATGCTAATATTTGATAAAATATCATGATATTACATGGTTTTGAAATAAATTGTGAGTATATTGTTATGCTAATATGAAATGAGTATTGGTTATAGAAACAAGTAATTAATGGTTTTTAATTTCTCATTTCTCTACTTTAGGACTGACATAGGATAGATGGTGCATCATTCGAGGGAAGTTTTTGTACCGAATTGATATGATTTAAGGACAGGGTGGCTATAGCTTCAACAGCGCCCCTCATCCTAATTACATACAGATAAATGATTATATTAGGTCAAGGTGGCTAAACCTCCACGAGCGCCTTTGACTTGAGATTATAGTGAGTAAGGTGGCTTAACCTCTGCGAGCGCCCCTAATTGACACCCCGTATCCGAACAGTCCAGGAACGAGATTTTGGGCTAATAAATCATAGAATGAAATATGAAAATTTATTAATTGATGTAAGTAACAAAGTATAACATGCTTACATAAGGTGGTGCAAATTTAATTATTGAATAAGGTTATTATGGTATCCTTTTCTATTATGTATTTATTTATTTATATGACAAAAATGTAATAAAATTTGATGTGCCATGATTTTATTTGAGACATGCATTTGTGTGACTACCTAGGGAAAAGTTTAATGCTTATAAGTACCACTAAGCTAGAGATAGCTTAGTGTGGGTTCTTCTCACACAGAAATTGGAACTGTAGCTAGTAGAAGTGAAGTTGATCAAGAAGAAATCGAAGCCCATATCAGCAGAGGCACAAAAGTCATAGTTAGAGGCTTGGTTACCTATTATGTTTTTTTTAGTTTGACCATGTATATGGTTTGTGGTAGACATGTCTCATATGTTAATATTGTATATGTAAGTAATTATGTAATATAATCGGGTGTCATATGTGTATACAACATAATGATAAATATATATTGTTAATTAGAACGACTTGCCTAAACCAATATAAATAAATGAATTAAGTTATTTAAAATGAAAAAGTTTTAATTTGAACAAATTTATTTAGTAAATCTTGTGGCATCCTATTTATATATATGAAATTATTCCTAATATATAAGTAGGGTGTCACATTGGTTGCAATTAATCACCCTGCTAATTGTGTATACAACATAATGATAAATATATATTGTTAATTAGAACGACTTGCCTAAACCAATATAAATAAATGAATTAAGTTATTTAAAATGAAAAAGTTTTAATTTGAACAAATTTATTTAGTAAATCTTGTGGCATCCTATTTATATATATGAAATTATTCCTAATATATAAGTAGGGTGTCACATTGGTTGCAATTAGTCATCATGCTATCCACCAATTAGTCCAATTTAGAATGTTATAGGCAATTGATAAAGAACATGTGAATATAATTACAATTTTGTTATCATTAAAGATTTCAATGCTTTTCATTATCACTACAACAAATAGGGCCTTTAGCAACCACAAAAAATTTCATCTATATAAGTAGGTTAATAGTGACCAGATTTTTCTCTGGTCATTAAATTTACCAAAATAATGAGATTTTGCAATGACATAAAATAGTGGTCACAATATGTCTACACCAGTTGTTACTATTGTCTAAAAATGGGCAAGACATTTTAGCAAGAATCAATAATAAAATAATACTTATTAAAAAAATAGAATTGAAAACCTAAAAATCTAGAAACTCCATCTTGCCTTCAAACTATAAAGAAAACCTAAAAATCTAGAAACTCATATTTTCTTCTCTCATCCCGTTTTCGTCTTCCTATAAAATAATGCAACTAAAAATCCTATTTTCTTCCATTTTCTCATCTCATTCTCGCCTTCTCTATATATTTTTCCTATTTTTTTAGTTTTCGCCTTCTCTTAACAATTTTGTTGCATTGTGTTTCAGTTCTAGGCTTTGCTCTATTTGTTATTTGACTAGTTTTAAGTATATTGCATATTTTTGTTTGGTATATATCATCAGATTGAGCGATAACTTGAAAATGGAAGAACGAGTGAGAAATTTTATGTGAGTGACTTCTATTGTTTTCTTTTGTATTTTGCTTATGTTTCATTAATATTGTGATGCAGAGAAAAGAAAGCATTCGATATATATATTTTTTCTTCTTGGAGATCTAAAGGGCTTAACTAGTTTATTATATGAATTTTTTTTATGATATGTTGTAAGCTTTCATTGTTCTTCTTTCGAGTTGAGAGGAATGCCGAATTTGGCAATTAAAACTTTACCATATATATAGTGATTCTGATCATGATCTATATCATATTAGCTTGATCTAAGGAAACTAATCCTTTATTAAGTTGTTATCTTAGTGATTTGAATATAGATTTGTTTTACTTGTGCTGCTAAGAAATATTAAGAAAGATTTGTTATTTTTCATTTATTGCATTGGTTGTCGAAAAAACATAGTGAATCAAAGGTAGGGTCCAAGTCTTTTATATTTAACCTTATCAGTTTTGCAGTTAGTATATGACAATAAGTATCTTTAAATCATGATATATGAAGTATTCTCCAGTTGCAAGATCAAATATTATGTTCCTAAAATGATATGTCATGTTCTTTTCCTACTAATAACTTTCTCTTCTTTTCTTTTTTTGCCTTTTTTTATGGAGTTTTATATTTTATAATGGAAACAGGTAATATTATATATAAGTTTTAGACTACCAAATCAAGACAAAATAAAACATAATAAAAAAAAAGAGATTATAAGGCAAAGATTTCCATGGAAGATTAAAGGAAAATGTTTACCTCTATTTTTTCCGATCTAATTGAAAAATGTTTACTTTGGACTTTGTTTTTTGAGCATGTGAAAATAATCAATATCTATTTTTCTCTTTTGTTTAGTTAATAAATATATTTTCCCTTTGATCATTAACAGTGGAAATTGCATTGGTTAATGCAGATCCGTGCTAATATTCTTGAAGTGGAGAATAAACAATGGTGTTTTAGGAATAACATGTTTTCATCAACAACGCATCTAATAAAATAGACTCTTAAGTCATTTGGTAAGTCTTTTCAACACATAGCTGGTGCCTTATAGTATATATGATTTTTTTTGAGACCCCATTTTTACATCACTATACATTTTTACATATGCTATATTGGTGTCCCTAAATTTATGAATTCATGTAGTGATATATGAATAGATTACTACAGTTGGAGTCATGAGATCTTTTAATTTATTTCAAGTTAAAAAGTAATAGTCACTCTTCTAGCTATAATCACTTAATCCTTTATTATTTATGGGTTCAATACTTTAGTTGGATTTTAAGTAGGACTTTTTAGATTAAAAATTTTAGTTTATTTTATGTTAGGAAAAAGAAGGAATTCTATAGAGAGTTCTGAAGAAGTTTAGTGGCATTGTTGAATTTCAGGGAGTTTTACCTTTCATCTTTATTTTCTTTAATGTTTAACTGAGCCATAAAAATATACATCATCACTTTTATTGAGATGCTAGGCTAAATGCTTTAATAGGTGTTTAGTGAGCAACCCTAGTTTGTATGATTCCTTTTTATCTTTTTAATGAACACATGATTTTCTTAAATTTTAATTGGGCTTAATAAGTTTTGAGTTTGATAGTTTCTTAATCACCAATTATTCAACTTTGAATGGACATGTTAAGGCTAGATTATTAGACACACCATATAACATCATGTCTTATGCATTTAAGTACAACTTATTCCTATGTCTAGTAATCACATATGGCATACAAGTAAGATAAACGAACTTGTTAATATTGCTAGAAATATTTTTTTTCATTACATCCATATCATCATTCAAAAAAAATGTACAACTCAACATATATCACATATATTAAAATTAAACTTTACACATACAGGTTTACGAGTTGCATCTATTTACATATCATTGTACAACTTCTTGTAAATATACATGTATATTCACATAAATCCAAAATGTAGATGATGTGATTCCATGTTCATGTGGAATGCAAGGAGAGAGAGTGGTGAGGCTCGACTGGTGACCTTTGTTCCACATCTTCTATATGTCAACCAAAATGAGCTATCACTTTTCTTTACCTGAAAAATAATACAAATTGATGAGTTGCGACTCAGTGAGAATAATCATCGAATGAGCTCTACAGTACCAAGCAACTCATAGTAACAAATTGCAAATCCAATGCATACTTTGTTTCCATTTCATTGATCAATATCACATAGTTAATCAAAGTATATAATCACTATTCTTTGCTTATGTTTATGCTTTGCTCATTTTCTTTTGTTGTGACCTAATTAGGCAGACATTGCCTCAAGTTTCTGTACGAACATTTTCCATGTGAAAATTTGTATTTGCTAGCTAGCTTGATCATTTATTTCATTTGCACATTTGTTGGGTCATATGCCTCTTCTTTTGCCTTGCAATGTTGATTAACAAGTCACAACACATTTTTAAGTCTTTATGCATATGCATTTGCAACTAAGCATTCATCATCCATTATGTCCTTATTACACATGCTATACATATACCACATATATACCTCATATGCCACAAATATACCTTAGATATACTAAATATATACCATGCATACATCATGTATGCCATATACATACCTCAAATATACCATACATAGACCACTTATATATACCACATAAGTCATAAATTATCCATCATCTCATTATTAAGGTCAAATTAAGGCAATCATATGAATCACATAATCACGAGTCAATTCACATTTCACATAGTAAGCAATGTGTATGTGCACTAAAGAAATCATTTGATAATTAAACTCACCTTTCTTCTTTGATTTCGACCCTTAACTTATTCTCTTCCCCTCCTTATGGATATCCAATTTGTTATAAACCTAATATGGGAATATAATTGATTAATTCATGACTAGAGAAACTTCATGTGGTTTAAACAAATTAATATGCATAGTTTATATAGATAGTTAGAGTTTTTCCTATGAGGCAGTGTAACCTTATGGGACTTATTAGCCTATAACTGTTTTCACACCTGTCCAATTTATTTTATTCTTATTAATAATTAAATTTAACATATAATTATATAATATATTCAAATTTTAAAGAAATTTGAGTTTTGTACAATTTTTGGTAGAATTTCCAATTGTGTTATGTTTTCTACCCTGTTTTCTACCTTTACGTAGTTTTATGGTACCAATTTTAATATTTCATATCTTACATTATGTATGTCATCTTATAGTGAAACTCTATAGGAACTTTTATAAGTTAAAATGAAACATTTTTATACTTACAAATTTTATTGGTTATGTGTCTAAGGTCCTCAAATTATAAGAAACATTTCATTGGTCCATAATAGAGTTGGTTTCCGGACCAGTATGACTTGTTAAAGCCATATCTTACTCTATACACAACATATTTAGGTTAACATTTCACCAAATTTTAGCTAAGACATACCCTTTAACTTTCATGTTTTGAAAAATTACAGATTCCATCTATAAGGAGTCAAAATGACCAAAAACATTGTTGGACCTGCCCAGGGCATTAAGCAAGTATTTCAAACTATGGAATAGTTATAGTTTCATTCATCATAAATCAACATACATAACACATGTGAACCTAAAAATTTGTATCAAGATATATAACTAATGTATATACAACTTTCATGTTTTGAGCTACTTAAAAAAAGGAGCTCTATCATATTCAAAACAAATGAAGATAGTAGCTAACTTAGCTGGGTTCACACCCGCACCAGTTTCACTTACATGCTAGTATTTTTCATATACAGAAAGTATTGAAAAAATATAAATATGAGACATAAATGTACAAATTTCATGTTTTACACTTTTCCAGAATCAACATCTAAGTTCTTCGAATTTATGGCACAACATTCTGTCATTCAGAGACTCTAAATAGCTCTTATCAAGGTTAAAACAATCAAAGATAATAACTTACGAAGAACAAACTTACAAGGGCTGAATTGGCTGTAAAACTCAAGTGAAACAATGGAGAAAATAAGGCTGAAATGGTGGAAGAAGAAAGAGAAAAGAGCTGGAGTAGGGAGGTAGAATATTGAGAAGGAAAATAAGGTCCACCTCCTCACTTTTGTCATTTTCATCTTTTGTTTTTCTTTTTTTTTGTTTTTTTTCATTTTTCTTTTCTTTTTATTATTATTATTATTATTATTATTATTATTATTATTATTATTATTATTATTATTATTATTATTATTATTATTATTATTATTATTATTATTATTATCTATTCTACATATTTGCACATGTCTAGTCCTACTAGTCAATACCAAAATTGCAATTTAATCAAGTAGTCTCATTTAATTATATTTTTAATGTCAAATTTGTTCATTAATTTAATCTAGTCATTTTATTCACATAAATTTCAATTTCATGTCATCCTCAACTAAATTATAAAATGGATACATGCAACCCAGCACAATTGCAAAATACTCAGACACATAACTAGTGCATGTTGTGAACTTGTCCCTGTAAAAATACATATGAAATGTATGTGTTCAAGTGAAATATATACAAATGCACATGTCCAAATGAAATGCATATGTGGGAAGTCAATGATGTTACAATTCTCTCCTCATTTTAAAAATTTCATCCTCAAAAATTAATACCTGAGAATAGATGTGGATATTGCCCCTTCATATTTTCTTCTATTTCCCATATTGCCTCTTCTTGTGAATGATTTCTCCATAATACCTTAACCAAAGGTATTTCTCGATTTCTTAGTTGTTTAGTCTTGTATCCGATGATTTCCATTGGTTTCTCAACATAACTCATATCATTTGCTATCTCAATGGCTTGATCTTTAAGTACATGTGTAGAATCTCACATGTACCTTCTATGCATGCTCACATGAAACACATTAAGAATCTAAGCCATCTCGGGTGATAAAGCCAATTTGTATACCAATGGACCAACCTTCTCAATAATTTCATAAGGTCCTATGTACCTTGGGCTTAATTTAACCTTTTTGCCAAATCAGGTTACCCCTTTCTGTGGAGATACTAGTAGAAATACCTTTTCACCTAAGTCATATTCTATTTCCCTTCTATGCTGATTGGCATAACTTTTTAGTCTGTCTTGTGATGCCTTTAACTTGTTCTTGACAACCTTGCTTTTATCCACTATGTCTTGTACTATCTCTAGCCCTTCTAATGCATGTGCTCCTTCTTCATCCCAAATGATGGGCTCCTACACTTTCTTCCATACAATGCCTCATATGGTACCATCTGGATACTACTATGATATTGATTATTGTAAGCAAATTCTATCAATGCTATATATTCATCCCAAGCTCCTCTGAATTCCATAGAACATGCCCTAAGCATTTCTTCCAATGTCTGTATAGTCCTTTCTAATTGTCCATCAGTTTATGGGTGGAATGTAGTGCTGAAGTTCAATTTTATTCCCAATGCATCTTGTAAACTCACCCATAAATGTGAAGTAAACCAATGATCTCTATCAGACACAATGGACACTAGAATACTATGTAATCTAACTATCTCATTAACATATAATTTTGCTAAATTATCAAGTGTACACCCTTATCTAATAGGTAGAAAATGTGCTGAGTTGGTTAATCTTTCAATAGTTACCCATATTGCATCATTTTCCCGTGGAGTTATTGGCAATCCATAAACAAAATCCATCATTATTTTCTCCCATTTCCATTTTGGTATTCGCAATGGATGTAGTTTACCAACTAGTGTCTAGTGTTCAATCGTAATCTGCTGATATGTTAAGCATTTTGAAACATATTCTGCTATGTCTTTCTTCATTCTGGGACACTAATAATGAGGCCTTAAGTTGTGATACATCATGGTCATCCTTGGTTGTATTACATAAGGTGCGTTATATGCATCTTCCATTATTTCCTAGCGCAAGTTGTCAGTATTTGGAACACATATGCAGGACTTTAACATTAGTGTATCATTTTGCACATGAAACTCTATTTTTTTTCCTCACTTTACCATTTCAATCTTCTTACATAGTTGAGGATATCTGCCTTTTGCTTCCTTGATCCTTTCCTTTAGCATAGGTCTAACTTGAAGAGTAGCAATCAGTGATCCACCATCATGCATATTCAATTCAATATTCATGGACCGTAATTGAATCAAATATTGAAAAGATGATACTTGTAAGTGAGCTACACTGCTACTGGACTTCCTGCTCAATGAATCTACTAATGCATTAGTTTTCCCTTGATGGTATTCAATTGTGCATTCATAACCTTATAAAAGCTCTAACCATCATCTATGCCTCGTGTTTAACTCCTTTTGTGTCAGCAAATAGACCAAGCTCTTATGATTAGTGAGTTCTGGAATGTCTCACCATACAAACAATGCCACCAAATCTTCAATGCAAATACAATTGCAGCCAATTCTAAATTATGCACTAAATATGACATCTCATGTGATCTTAACTATCTGGATGCATAAGCTATCACCTTTCCATGCTGCATCAATACACATCCCAAGCCTAAGTGAAAAGTGTCACTATATACTGTAAATCCACGTGTACATATAGGAATAACACCGGTGCAGTGGTTAACCTATGTTTCAACTCATCAAAACTTCTTTGGCATTCTAGAGCCCATTTGAAAGGCACATTCTTTCTTAGTAATTTAGTCAAAGGGCTAGTAATTAAGAAGAATCCATCAACAAATCTGCGGTAGTATCCGGCTAAACCCATAAAACTATGCTCTTCTGAAACATTTTTAGGAGCTTCCCAATTTACCATGGCCTCTATTTTCTTTAGGTCTACCTCTATGCCCTTGATTGATACCACATGTCCAAGAAATACCAAATGATCTAACCAAAACTTGTATTTACTCAATTTAGCATACAGTTGTTTCTCCCTCAAAGTTTGCAACACAATTTTTAAATGTTGTTCATGTTCTCCCTTATTCTTTGAGTACACCAATATGTCATCAATAAATACTATCACAAATTTGTCCAAATATGGTTGAAACACTTTATTCATTAATGTCATAAATGTACTTGGAGCATTAGTTAACCCAAATGGCATTACTAAGAATTCATAATGTCCATACCTGGTTCGAAAGGTAGTCTTTGGAATATCTGCTTCTGCTACCTTTAGTTGGTAATAGCCTGATTTCAAGTCAATTTTGGAATATATCTAGGATCTCTGCAACTGGTTGAACAAGTCATCTATTATGAGGAATGGATATTTGTTCTTGACTATCATTTTTTTTAGTTGCCTATAATCAATGCACAATCTCATTGTTCCATCTTTCTTTTTAACAAATAATATTGAAGCTCTCCAAAGTGATACACTAGGTCTGATATATCCTTTATCAAACAATTCCTACAATTGGATCTTTAATTCTTTCAACTTAATTGGGGCCATTATGTAAGGTGAAATCAATATTAGCGTTGTTCCTGGTACTAGTTCAATAGTGAATTATATCTCTCTATCAGGTAGTAAACTAGGTAGATCATCAGGAAATACATTAAAAAATTCTCTCACCACTGGTATATTTTCAAGCAACCCATCAGTGGTTATAGTATCAGTTGCATATGCCAAATGTGCCTCACATCCTTCTTTGATCATCCAGAATGCTTTTATAACTGAGATTAAACATGTAGCCATAAGTTTTCTTTCACCTAGAAGTATAACCCTTGGTTGGTTCGATGATTCTAAATTTACTTCCATAGTAAAGCTTAACCAGTCCATTCTAGTATCACATCAAATTCATATAGTGGCAATAAGATCATATCAGCTATCAATTCAACTTTATCAATGCATATCAAGCAATCACGACATACATTATTCACAACTATTACTGTTCCCAGTAGAGTACTAACATTTATGTCAATCCTCTATACTTACTGTTTAGGTTTTCATAGGGTACTTTTGCATGTGATGATTGTGACGCATGTACTAAAGAATGCATTTTGGCTGGCCTCTCCCTTCTTGGTGAATCATATCTTATAATGGCCTTAAAATTCATAAAATTGTATCACTACATAATGGTCAAAATATATGATCTTTATTATATCATGCTCTTATGCATATACATGTTACCAAAGAACCTATTATTGCTCTGATACCAAAAATTTAACATCATAACTTATGCATTTAAGTACAATATATTCCTATGTCTAGTAATCACATGTGGCATACAAGTAAGTTAAAGAAACCTGCTAATATTGATATAATTTTTTTTTCATCACATCCATATCATCATTCAAAAAAAATCTACAACTCAACATATATCACATATATTAAAATTAAAATATAGGTATACGAGTTGCATCTACTTACATATCATTGTACAACTTTGAGTAAATATACATGTATAATCACATAAATCCAAAATGTAGATGACATGATTCCATGTTCATGTGGGATGCAAAGAGCAAAAGTGGTGAGGCTCGGCCGGTGACCTTTGTTCCATGTCTTCTATATGTCAACCAAAATGAGCTATCACTTTTCTTTACCTGAAAAATGATGAAAATTGATGAGTTATGGCTCAGTGAAAATAATCATCGAATGAGCTCTACAATACCAAGCAGCTCAAAGTAACAAATCACAAATCCAATGCAAATTGTGTATTTCATTCCATTCATCAATATCATATAGATACTAGAAAAATTAAAGCATATAATCACTATTCTTTGCTTACGATTATGCTTTCCTAATTTCATTTTGTTGTAACCTAGTTGAGCAAACATTGCCCTAGGTTTTCGTATGAACTTTTGTCATATGAACATTTGCATTTGCAAGCTAGCTTGATCATTTATTTCATTTGCACATTTGTCAGGCCATAAGCCTCTTCTTTTGACTTGGATTGTCGATTAACTAGTCACAATACCTTTTTAAATATTTATGCATATGCATTTGTAACTAATAATTCATCATCCATTATGTCCTTATTACACATACCATACATATACCACATATATACCTCATATGTCACGCATAACCTCGGATATACTATATGTATACCATGCATACATCACGTATGCCACATACATACCTCAAATATACCGTACATATACCACTTATATATAACACATAAATTATAAATTATCCATCATCTCAATATCAAGGTCAAATCAGGGCAACTGTATGAATCACATAATCACAAGTCAATTCACATTTCACATAGCAAGCAATGTGTATGTGCACTAACGAAATCATTTGATAATTAAACTCACCTTTCCCCTTTGATTCTAACCCTTAACTTATTATCTATCCCCTCCTTGTAGATCTCCAATTTGTTGTGAACCTAATATGGGATATAATTGATTAATTCATTACTAGATAAACTTAATGTGGTTTAAACAAATTAATATGCATAGTTTATATGGATAGTTAGGGTTTTTCCTATGAGGCAGTGTGACCTTATGAGACTTATTCGCCTATAAAATTTTCCAAACCTGTCCAATTTATTTCATTCTTACTTATAATTAAATTTAACATAAAATTATATAACATATTCAAATTTCAAATATATTGGAGCTTTGTACAAATTTTTGTGGAATTTCCAATTGTGTTTTGTTTTCTGCCCTATTTTCTACCCTTAGGCAATTTTAGGGTACCAATTTTATTCCTTCATATCTTACATTATGTGTGTCATATTATAGTAAAACTTTATAGGAACTTATATAGGATAAAATGTAACATTTTTATGTTTAGAACTTTTATAATTATGTCTCTAAGGTCCTCAAATTTTAAGAAACATTTCAAAGGTCCAAAACAGATTGGCTTTCGGGTGAGTATGATTTTTTAAGGCCATATCTTAATCTATATGTAACATATTTAGGACAAATGTTTACCAAATTTTATATAAGGCATAAACCTATAACTTTCATGTTTTGACAAATCATAGATACCATCTATAAGGAGCTCAAAATGACCAAAAATTTGTTAGACCAAGGCACTAACCAAGTATTTCAAACTATGGAACAATTATGGTTACATTCATCATAACTCAACATACACAATGAATGTGAACCTAAAATTTGGTATCAAGATAGATAAGTCATTTATCTAGAACTTCCATGTTTTGAGATACTTAAAATAGGTGCTCTATCATATTCGAAACAAAGAAAAACAGTAGCTAACTTAGCTAGGGTTCACACCCAAACCAGTTTGACTTAGATGCTAATATCTTTTCATATACATGAAGTATTGAAAAACTATTTATATATCCAAAAATATAAGACAGAAACCTACAAATTTCATGTTTTACACCTTTCCAGAATTAACCACTAAGGTCTTCAAATTCGTGGTATAACTTTCTTCCATTCAAAGACTCTAAATAGCACTTATCAAAGTTAAAACAATAAAAAATAATAACTTACCAAGAACAAACTTATAAGGGCTGAATTGGATGTAAAACTCAACTGAAACAATGGAGGAAACAAAGCTGAAATTATGGAAGAAGAAGGAGAAACGAGTTGGAGTAGGGAGACAAAATATTGAGAATGAATATAAGGTTCACCTTCTCACTTTTGTCATTTTCATCTTTTGTTTCTTCCTTTCTTTTGTTTTTCTTTTTTTTTGTTTCTTTTAATTTTTATTTTCTTTTATTATTATTATTATTATTATTATTATTATTATTATTATTATTATTATTATTATTATCATCATCATCATCATCATCATCATCATCATCATCATCTCTTCTACATATTTGCATATATCTAGTCCTATTAGTCAATACCAAAATTATAATTAATCAAGTAGTCCTTTTTAATTATATTAACTATGTCAAATTTATTTATTAATTCAATATAGTCATTTTATCACATAAATTTCAATTTCATGTCATCCTCAACTAAATTATAAAATAGACACGTGCAACTCGGCATAATTGCAAGATATTTAGACACGTAGTTAGTGCGTGTCATGAAGTTGTCTGTATAAAAATACATATGAAATGGACGTGTTCAAGTGAAATATGCAAATGCATATGTCCAAATGAAATGCATGTAGATGTGCATATATGGGAAGTTGAGGATGTTACACACCATCTGTAATTTAACCTAAAAATTGGGCAAAATACTAGTTAATAAATTAGCTTGATTAGTTGGTGCTCAAAGGCGAGAGCCATAGAATGTAAATTTATTAATTCTTAATTCATTAAAGGGCATGCAAATTGGGGGTTGTGAGCTAAGTTCTTACTCTTCTCTCATTGATTTCTTTTACTGCTTTCTACTGCAATCTTAGTTATTATTAATTCATAGCTTAATCAATTCTTCAAATTTGGCTAGAATTTTTAGGGTTTTATTTTATTGTTTATTGGTAATTTAAATCCAATTAAGAATTTAAACTAACAAAGTTCCTTAAGTGATAGACATAAAGAGTAGCTAGTTTGCTAGTATTGCAAATGGGTTATGCACTTGTGAGTACAATTTAAGTTACATCATGAAGAACAATTAAGAGACAAATATACTATGATAATTCTTACCTTTCAAACGGATACATCCAATGGTTTTGAATAAGTCCAGTTATCCTTGCCTCATACGGTAAGTGGACCAGAAGATGTTTCATTGACTAAAAAAAACTTGGAGGGAAAATATGCTCCAGCTTACACCATTGCATAAAGACATTATAGTCATCACTTTTCATACTAAATAATTTAATCTTCTACATGTCAACACATCTAGACATGTTAGGTGCATATCCATCATGAAATTTTAGGTTCTTCACTCATTCACACAACATTAACTTCATCTACTTGTAAAAAGTGTAGCAAGCTTTAGGATATTTACCGTTAATATTTGAGCTTGCAAGTTCCGGTCGATGAAAGTAATCATTCAATTCTTGTTTAGATTTTGTAGTGTCTTTCATCTTTCTCACTACATTCATAATTGTGTTGAATATGTTCTCAAAAAAGTTCTTTTCAATGTGCATTACAGCCAGATTGTGTCGAATAAGATTTGTACTCTAATACAATAAATCCCACAAGATGCTACGTTCTTCCAACTTTGGATTTTAATGATAGAACCATTAATGTCAAAAGCCCTCTCTTCAAACCCAATTTGTTAATAATGTTTAATATATCTATTCCATAATAATTGGTGACGTATCTTTCTTGACTATCAATTTTTAAGGAATGAGTTCTTATTTCTTCAAAATGGATGAATATGTGATAAAAACTTCACATGATTATCAAACCTTAATTGAGTACCACTTGTGGACAATGTAAATGTGTCAAACTCTATAATACAATATGGGCATGCTAAATGTCCAAGAGTGGTCAACCCAGACAACATTGAATATGCCAAGAAGTCACTAATGGTCAACATTAAAGTCGCTCTCTTATTAAAATTTTACTTCAATGAAATGTCATAAGTAGTAATCTCATATTCTTACAACATTTGCAACTATAAAACTAGTGGTTGCAAGAATACATCCCTTTTTTTGGGTTTTAAGGGTCGGAATCAGCACTGTAAAAAACATTAAAGAATCTTTCATGTATAGCCAGAGGATAGATTATATATAGTAAGAATGACTAACAAGCACGAATATTGTTGCTCCAATTGATCAAAAGGTGGAATCCATCATTACATAATCCAAACCTGACATTTCTAATTTCAATTGCAAATTCAGGATGAAGTTCATTAAAATGTTTTCGAGCAATATAATTTGATTCATAACTTATGACACCCTCATCAGCCTCATGCTTTGCATGCCAATGCATTTCTCTGGCTGTGGCTTTTGATGCATACAATATGAGCAAGTGCTATAACACCCCCTCACCCCAGCCTCAAGTGCTTAAATAAGGAAGCACTACACCGACTTCGTCAAATCATTATTCTAATAAATGCTAAAAAGTCAGACATTTTTTTTTACTCAAAGCTCAAAGTTATACAAAATATAATGTATATTTTATTTATATAAAATAATATTTACAAAACTTTAGGTTAATTACAAAACCATAGAAGATAATTTATACATCCAAAATATGAAATATAATACAAAATACAAAAGTGTTGTGACCCATAATTTTCTCTGTTAAGAGCAAAGACTATCATTGCAAGCTCTAAATCATACATCGGATAGTTAAGCTCATGAGACTTGAGCTATCTTGAAGCATATGCAATCACTTTTTTCTCTTGCATAAGAACACAACCTAGCCCATTATGACTTGCATCACTATATACAACATAATCTTTTCATGGAGTAGGTTGTGTTAAGACTGGTGCTTTAGTCAATGTTGCCTTGAGTCTATCAAAACTAGCCTGACACTTGTCTATCCATTCGAACCGAATGTCTTTCCGCAACAATTGGGTCAAAAGAGTCGCTATGGATGAAAATCTCTTCACGAACCTCCTATAATATCCTACTAATCCAAAGAAACTCCTCATTTCAGTCACATTACGAGGTGGTTTCCAATTAAGAATAGCTTTAATCTTACCAGGATCAACTCGAATACCCTCTGCTGATACCACATGACCCAGAAAACTAACTACTTCCAACCAAAACTAACACTTAGATAGCTTTGCATAGAATTGCTCCTCCCTCAAGGTCTGCAATACTATTCTAAAATGTTGATCATGCTCTTTTCTATCTTTAAAGTATACCAGAATATCATCAATGAACATAACTACAAATTGATCAAGATATGGCTTGAACACTCAATTCATTAGGTCCATAAACATTGCTAGTGCATTCATCAAACCAAATGGCATCACCAAGAACTCATAACCATAACGAGTCCTGAATGCAGTCTTCGGTACATCTGACTCCTTCATCTTTAGTTGATGATACCCTGATCGAAGATCTATCTTTGAAAATATACTTTCACCTTTCAGTTAATCAAAAAGATCATTAATCCTAGGTAACGGATACTTATTCTTAATAGTCACACTGTTAAATTGTCTATAATCGATACACAACCGTAAAGTGTCATCTTTCTTTTTTACAAACAACACTGGAGAATCCCTTATCTAACAATTCTTGCAAATGCACCTTCAACTCTTTCAACTCCATAGGTGCCATCCAGTATGGTGTAATAGATATAGGAGTGATGCCAGGTATTAACTCGATAGCAAACTCTATCTCTCGATCAGGTGGTAACCCTGGCAACACCTCAAGAAACACATCTAGAAAATCACTAACTGTTGGGATGTTCGCTAACTTCAGACTATTCTTTCTTGTATCAATCACATATGCTAGGTAAGCCTCACATCCTCTATTGATGAGTTTTTGAGCTTTTAACACCGATATCACATTATCTGGATATTTTCTATTCTCACCCATCACCATTATCTCTTCATCTAAATCTGGAACTCTAATCCTCATCTGCCTTTTTTTCACAATCTACTATTATTCCATGATGAGGTAGCAAATCCATTCCTAAGATTACAACAAACTCATGGAATGGTAGCTCTATCAGATCAGCTGGGAATTGCCTGTCTTGAATTTCGACTAGACAACCTTGAAAAACTTTACTAACCCGCACACCATGCCCTAGTGAGTTAGTCATAAGAATCTCATATTCTAGAGTCTGTAGTTTTAAACCCTCTCGACCCAGTTGTGGTGTGTGTATATATAAATGCATCGACCCTAGATTTATCAATGCATGTATATAAGAGCCAAAGAGAATGAATTTACCCACTATGAAGTCAGGTGCATCCTACTCCTCCCGGCCTTGCATGGAATAATCTCTTGCTGGAGTAGCTCTACTTCCTTCCGCCCTCTCCACTGTGTCTAACCTAAACTGGCTTGGCCCTGCACGGCCTCCTCTGCCTTACCCTCAGCCTCGACCTCTGCCTTTTCCTATAGTTTGTATCGATATGGACTCAACACTCCCTGAAGCTCTGTCAAACTGTAGCAATGGATAATCTCTTCTCAAATGGTCCTTAGAGCCGCATCTCAAGTACGCTCTTGTCATCCACCAACACTCTTCTGGGTGAGGACATCCACAATGCTAACACACTGGTAAAGGGGTAGATCTGCAGAATGCCTGTGTCGGTGCACTGCCTGTTGATGAAATAGATCTTGCGGGTTGTCCCCGTCTGTATTAAGGAGGTCTGCTGGAACCCCCAGCCTAAAATCGACCACTAAAAGTTCTAGTTCTTTTGCCACTTAACTATCCCCCACTTGGTTGTGGTGCGGGTCTATTAACCCCACTAACTTGCACTGGCTACTATGTCACTAAGACTCTTTCAAATGTTCTAGAAGATGCTAGTAAACTGGGGATGCTCACCAGACATAGAGCTGAGACCTGTAGCTTGATCGAATCCCTCAACCCATCTTTAAAATGTCAATATTTATCAACTTCTTTGGATACAATGCCCTCAACATACTTGCATAAATGTGTGAATTCTCTCTCATATTCTATTACTGACATGTTTCCTTATTTTAGCATCAGAAACTCTCTCTTCTTGTCATTTGTATAAGTAGGAAGAATATATTACTCCTTAAACTTGTCTAGAAAGAACTCCCATGTCATAGGTTCGGGTGCTTTCAAGCTTTATGACTCTAATCGCCACCAATCATAAGCATGCTACTGTAGCAAAGATACTGCATACTCATATTTCTACTCATCTATGCAGTGCAGTTGATCAAAAATCCTTTCAACTCACTCAAACCAGAACTCTGCCATTGAAAGATCATCCTCTCTCTTCTCATAAAAATTAGGTGCCTCTAACTTTCTCAACCTCTCAAATTGTAGCACCGATGGGACTGGCCATGTTGCCCTTTGTCACAGATCTACCATATTTCTCATCAACTTTGTCTATGTTGTATTAGTAGCTAACTGCCCACGTGATGAGTTGGCACTAGATCTTGATGCAACAGCTCGGTAATGACTTGGTCACAATGAAGCCCTTGTCTCTATAGGCTCATTACTTTCAGCCTCTTCAGCCACTATCTGTCGTGATTCAGAAGCCATAACCTACATATATCATAAGACAATGGCCCTAATCAGTAAGCAGCAACTTATATATATCCAAATGTGGGTACTCACATGTGATAAATATTTTTGAAAAGTGTTTTTAAAATCCCAAAACCGCCCAAATCGGGCTCTGATACCAAAAATTGTAACACCCCATCACCCCAGTCTTAAGTGCTTAGATAAGAAAGCACTACACTGACTTCTTCAAATCATTATTCTAATAAATGCTAAAAAGTCGTACAATTTATTTTTGCTCAAAGCTTAAAGTTATACAAGAGATAATGTATATTTTATTTACATAAAATAATATTTACAAAACTTTAGGTTAATTACAAAACCATAGAAGATAATTTATAAATCCAAAATAAAGAAATATAATACAAAATACAAAAGCGTTGTGACCCACAATTTTCTCTGTCAATTGTCTTGCTGAATTAGGCCACAGCTAGCTCTATCTACAAGTTTCAGCTACCTTTCTAAATCTGCGTGGAAGCTCTAAGCTTAGCGGTGTATAAAGATAAAGGCAATATACTATATCATGTTGTTCATAACATATAAATATTCATGCAATATGTTTTATCATGCTTTTATGGTGAACATTTTTCATACAATTTATTATCTCATTGTTCACTAGCATATATATATATATATATATATATATATATATATATATATATATATATATATATATATATATATATATATATATATATATATATCAATTCAAATATTTTTCTTATGTTCATTTTTCTTTATCATGAACTCTTTTAACTTCATTAACATTTATGCTCATAACACCTAGGAACCACTAATAAGGATAATGGGATTGTCATCCAGACATTTATGAGTGTCACTCGGGCATTTATAGTATGTGCATACAAGTGTCATCGCCTACATTTATATATATATGTGTGTGTGTGTGTGTGTGTCATCACCGGCATTAATAATAATGTCATTACTGGCTTTAATTATAGTGTCATCACCGGCTTCATTAATTGTGTCATCATAGGCATTAATAATTCCCCTTACTGGAATGCCACACTATCCAAAATTCTAGTTCTAAGCTAGGTGTTCTAGGGTTTAATTAATGTTATTAAAATTTATAACTATAAGAAAATAAAAGTATATATTCATTTATTTTTTTTAGCATCTCAATCACAAAATACTCAACTATGATTTTGCTTACACATCATTTTTATTTTTCTAATAACTCATTTGATTTCTCATATACCTCATTTGGGTAAAATTCACATTATAACAATTAACCTAATATAATTTAAATATTTAATTTTATTTTTTTCAATCTACCCTATTTCAGGAAGAATTTGAATTCTATTTTTGACCTCAATTTTGGTCCTGTTACAGTCTGAATTAAATTGTAGATTCTTCTTATAAATTTTAGACTAAATCTTAGCTTTAATATGCAACTTAAATCGCTAAATTTTGAGTTCTTTAGAAAAAGATATGATTAATTGAACACTAACTGTTCACTAACAATTTTGCCCAAAATTTTTTGGATAGATTTTAGGTTTAAAATATATATATATTTCTGGGAAAATACATACATATTTAGATTTTATGGTCTGAATAAAAGTTAAAGCCATGTGTCTTAGCTTTCAAACTCAACCAAGAACACATTAATCCAATGTATGTAGCTCAAGTTATGGCAATATATATGCTTAATGCTTCATAAATTTCAGCATTATACACACACAATCACTTAATTTAATTTTTACTAAATATACTCTTAAGTGTAGCAAACATGTATACCCAAAATTTTATCACAAACTAATGTTAATTTACATGCCAAATTCACAAATCATGCAAATTGAAAATAAAACATAGGTTATTCTCTTAATTTATGTACAAACCTCTTATTAATATTCTTCACTTTCTCTAGGTAGCTTTCTCTTTTCCTTTGTTTCTTTGAGCTCCTTCTTTGTTACTTTGAGCTACTAAAACACACAAAATCATCATCAAAACCTTACCTTATCAAAACTCTCATGAAACCCTAAACTCTCTCTCATGAAACCCTAAACTCTATTTACATAATCAAGCTCTAAATGAGCTCAAAACCATGTTTTCCTTTTATGAAAGTTGAAGAGGAGAACGAGAGATTCTTACCTAAAATTTTTCCTCTTCTGGATCAAAACTTGAAGGTTTTATCTCTCCTCTTCTTTTCCTCTTTTTCCTTCCTTCTTCCCTTCCTTAACTTCTCCAAGTCTTGTCGTGCATGAAAATGTCTTTGACTTGTTCTTTTCCCTCTCTTCTTTTTTTTCTCTCTCTATATTTCAAGGTTGGCTATGGAGGAAAAGGGGGCTAGTGTGGAGACTAGTTATGGGAAGAAAAGAAAGAAGAAATGAAGTAAGGAGAAGAAGAAAAGGAAAAAATAAAGTCTTCATGTGGGACCCGCCATTCTTTGACCACTTCTTTGATTCTTAGGCTTTATTAACACATTAATCTCATTCTTTCATGCTATGGCCAGCCAACCCATTTTTAAATTTCCAAATTTCATATGTTTAATTAGCAAATAATCTCATTAATCCTCCAAATTTTGGTAAATTACAATTTGACCCTAAAACTTATCAAATTTTATAATTTAATCCTTTATCGTAAATCAACTTCTTTAAGCTTTATAAACACTTTATTAGGCATATATCATAATTACTAATCATTATATTGATTAATTTTGATCAAAATCTGAATTTAGATTTCGGTCGGTTTAACACGTCAGTTTAGTGACATGCGCAACTAGGGACCTAAATTAACGGATATGACAAGCACAGTGTCCAAGGAAAATAATGCATCTTTTTGCAGGGGACATGTTTATTCCTCATTTGATTACCATCATGTTATTGGTTTCTCCTATACTATGGATGGTCACATATCTTACATTGAGTCAATTTTGAGGCTTCCCCTTAGAATATCATGCAATTATTTTTACAACAATGAATTGTCTCAACTGGTATACCAAGTTTGTGTAGAAACCATTTGGTTGAGTAGAAATTTTTAACAGCTACATTTTTAGGTGGCAAGGCTTTCTTTATTAATTCTGGTAATGCATCAAAAGCCCTTACAAATAGGCGGTGTTCTACCTTAATATTTAGTAGTATAGCTACACAAGAAAGTTGTGAATGATTCTCATGTTCAACCCATAGTTCTATATTAGTAGCATTGAACATGTCATAAAATTTCTGGGCTTCAAAATTTGGTTCTTCCTCACATGGAAACAAATTGAATGATGGACCTATCACACACATCACTAATTCATGATACACAGTTTCAGGGAGCGAACGGTACCATAGAATAAGAAATGTATTCCTCAGTCAATATAGCATTAGCTCTGAGAGCGCCATTGACTTGAGAATCTTAGTTGAGCATATATAGATAGAGGACAAGGTAGCTTTAGCTCCAGGAGCACTCTTGGTCCGGTAATTCTTACATGATGATATATTACTTAGACAATGTGGTTTTAGCTCTAGGAGAGCCCTTGACCTGAGAAGCTCGGATGAGCCAAATAATGGACAATGTGGCTTTAACTCTAGAAGCGCCCTTGATCCATAACCCATATCTAGTTTAGTCCAGTTTAGAGTGATATGGGTGATACAAACATATATATGTACATATATATATTACCTAAATATATATATATATATATATATATATATATATATATATATATATATATATATATATATATGTACATATATAAAATAATTTTGTACATACATGAGAATTAACAGTTTAGCATGAATTTTTGTTGATGCATATATATGTACATATATATATTGCCTATAAATAAGTGCGATACAAAGATATGAGGGAAATAGATGAAGCAAAATGCTATAGGTAAGTAATGTTATATTATGATGACCTTATAGATAATACAATAAGGATGTTAACAGTAAATGTATCACAAGTATAGAATAAATATAAAAAATAAGGCTAGTATGAAATTGTATATGTTATCCAAATGAAATAAGAAATACATAACTATACTCTGGCATAATAATACATTATGATTTTAATGTTGTTGAGTAAGAATGTAAAACGTAGATTAATACAGTGAAAGATATAATAACATTAATTGCAACAATTATAAGTACATATAGGATAAAAATTAACAAAGGTATAAATGGCTAGAGTTGTTGCATATTTTATAAATGCTAGATCTAAATACAAATACATGTCATAGCATAGTCTATGGCTTATTGCCTACTTGTATACACCACTAAGCATTTATGTTTAGTGTGAGAGTTGTTAATTTTTCTCGTGCAGGTTAGAGGTGATGGTAAAAGCTAAAAATTAAACAGTGAATAAAGAGAAAGACTAGTGGAAATCCAGGTCAGTGAAGCTGCCATGAATCCCCAAATATGGGTGATTATTACACTCATTCATCTATTTTGTGTGATTGCAATTTTATTTGATCATATATATATATATATATATATATATATATATATATATATATATATATATATATATATATATATATATATATATATATTCATAATGTCAACATGAAATTTGGATCATGTTTTAATGCACTTAAAATTTATTATAAGAAAGATATAAGAGTTATTTTAAACATTTCTAGTAGCTTAACATGTAAATGTATTTTCAAGTTAAAAAAAACTTAAAATTAATAACAATATATGTTATTTTTCATTGATTATTAAATTGTGAATTTGACTAAAGAAAGTGTAGTACTTCTTCATCTGGGCATGTGTTGATAGGGGTGAGGGGTGTTACACACGGTGTGTTTTCAATGCCTTAGACGGAGTCAAATTATCAAAATCAGGCTCAATTCCATAGTACAAATACCTTGTGATCCTCTTGGATGAATATCTGAGAGAGTATTTTTTAGAGAATAATTTTTTTGAGTTATAGAGTAAGAGAATAAATTGTTTTCATGTTCTTTAACTTCTAATCATTAATGGGAGCAGTTATTTTATCAAAATAAAACTGCCTTTTTTATACTTGAATATATGGGTTTGGGCCAAGTCAAGCCCACATGGGTGGTCCAATCCCATAAAACCCAACACTATCACAATAGGTAGAATTTGTTGTGTAGGTCATCAACTTCACTAATTACCAATTTATAACACATCAAGTTTACATTTTTATCTTACTAGAAAGTCAACGAAACTTCATAAGTTCTCAGATTTGTGAAGGGATATACATATATACTAACATTAACTTTCAAGCTTTTAAATCACTTCTTCTTCCTAGTTCAAGTTTCACCTTCCTCTTGGAGAGTTTTTCTTCCTCTAGATCCTTTTTCAATCTTATATTTTTGGAAATGAGTCTTCTAGTGGCCTCATTCTTTCTCTTTTTCTTCTTCTAAAACTTGCTCTCTTAGCTCAAACCCTTTCCTTTCCTTTTTTCTTTCTCAAAAACTTGACCGAATCTCACTTTATAACTACAAATTTGATGTTTGGGGACTTAAAATCAAGGAAAAGTGTGGGATAATCTCTTTGGTATGGAGAAGGAAGAATGGCGGTTAAGGTTTCTTTCAAAATTTCAAATGAGAGAGAAAAAAAGTTCATGCTAAATACCCAGATTGAGATTCATAGGTATGATTATGACTTCATGACCGTGAATCTACTCAGACTCACATATCCATCTTACGATGTTTCACAGCTGTGAAACTTCAGTCACTAATGTCAAAGATGTGACATCCAATTTCTTATCTTTGCTTATCTATTTTTATACTTTTTCATATATCCATAACCTTAATCATATACTTGTTTTTCTTAAATCAAATTATCAATTAGGCCCTATTCAGTGGGCGTTACACTATTTCAATTCTATTTCCCAACATTTTTATTCAATTATGATTGATTAAGATTTTTATGTGAGCCATAAACACAAAAAAATAGTTGTTGTGTTAAACATTAAAACAAAAGGATTATTGGGTTCGGTGTGAGCCAAAAGTAAAAATACTTAGTTAGGAGAGAGCAAGAAAAACTCATTTGTATATCATTGTGTGAGATAGTGAAAATAATCAATTGAGATGAGAGAGATGATGTAGGGTTTCTTAATACCCAAACCTCTATAAATTGTTTGTATTCTTTCTATCTTCCTTTAATTTTTTTTTATCTCTTATCTGTTTTCCTTTGCACTAAAAGTTTAATCTATGACTAATTCATCCTCTCCCTCCTTCTTGGTAATTGTTTGGGCAATATACTCAAACTATACCAACACTCTAATTACAAAATGCTTGAACATAAGCTAGCAAAGCTTTGGCATATGAGAGGTTGTTGGCATTAGATTCAATGGCTTTTGGAGGGATATTTATAGCCCCAAACCTCCAAATAGTCATTACAAATAAATCCTATAAACTCTTTTCTAACAGCTAGTATTTACTAGAGTTACTAAACTACTAAAAGCAGAATCACGATCTCACTTTCTCCCTTTGAGGTCTCAATTTTCCTATTATAAATGGTAACTTTAATGTGGCAGCTTTTAAGTACTTCTCGCTCTCAATAGTCTAATCTTGATGAAATTCGCAATCGCCCTTTCACTATTACGGTCGTAATTCTTCTTTTGAAGGATGACATCACAATTGCAATCCTTGTCGTGAACCAAACTATCCAACTTGGGTTTTTTCCATCACTAATTTTGTGATCGCTCTCTCTTACATCATAGTCACAAAAATTCATATTACTCTTAACCTTTTGAACACGTGGACTGCTTGGATTGGTCTTCTTCTCAATGATGTTGCCCTTCAAATACCATTATCGCAAACTGTCCTTTCACAATCGCAAACTATCTTTCGAAACAAACTTTACGATCGCACTCCAGTTCACGAACCATACTTTTGGGTTCAAGCAATTTTCGGTAACTAAAGATTGGGCACGGTTGCAAAATCCTCTTTGCGTGCAGCAAATGTCTACAGTCTCAATTTTGATGCTCAACCAAGCTTCTTAAAATTTTACCATATATTTGTTTTTCGAATACGATAAAACTTTAGTTTCTAAAAAACAACACTTTACAAACACTTTTGTAATATTTAATTAAATCATCAAGATCAAAATAGAGATCTACTAGCTTAGGACAATAGGTCCTTATGTGGTATTTAAAATGCTAAACAAAAGAAAACACTACTATCCTTACCATGAGATTCAATGTCAAAATGTGGAGTACCTTCAACATTCCAATAAATATCAAAAACCGACAATCCAACCTTGTCTACAATCCCAATGACTTTTAAAGTTAGACCTAAAAATGGCAAAATTTATGGTCCAAATTTTTTTTACTTTGGTCCAATGTAGTGAAAATAGAAGAAGAATACTTTGTAATAATCTCTCAATTGATGCAAAGCAAAACCTCTTCTACCATCCCATTAGTTTCTAAGTTTGAGCTTATTATTGATTTGGGTGATGAAAATGTAGATGACTGCTTTATGATTTTCCCACCATTGAAAAATTTATTAAAAAAAGTATTTTTCAAATTATCATCCTTGTCAGCATTTTCCCAAAAAGATAGACCATGTGAAAAATTCAGACTTTACATATCATTTTATTAATAATGGACTCTTATTTGCTCCCTCCAAATAGACTGACATTAAAGGCCTACACATCCATGTGATGGTTTGACTCTGTCATGATACAACAAAATAGGAACGATGTTTTAGTAGCATTGAATAAGAAAGTGGAATAAGAAGTATGCCTGGAGATGGAAATAAAGGAGTCAAAACCAAAAATGGAAGAAGCCCAACTCACTAGTGAAGCTCAGGGTAAGAAAAAAATGAAAAAATATTGAGCCACAAATAGGAAATGCAATAAACAAAACCCAACCTGATAGTGATGCTCGAGAAGCTTATGTGGTAGTTGGCAAAATGATGTCATTGTTAGTTAATAAACAATAAAATTAGTTAATAGTAGCTGAATTGGAGTCTTATGTGGAAGATAGAGCAATATTATTGGTTGAAGAGAGGTTTCATGAGGTATCTATATTTGCATTTCATTTCATTGTACTCTTCGTTTCATTTGTCTGTTAGAATATAAGTCTATACATATAACGAAAATACTCAGGTTATTAATGAATACAAATTGATTTCCCCTAATTTTCTCTCTCGTTCACGCTTTATCACTCTCTTCTACTTCTTCTATTTATGCTTCTCTTTCCTCAACTTCTGCTTATGTTTCTTCCTTTCTTCTATTTTGCTTATTCCTTCCTTACTCTCTACTCTCCTCCTTTTAAAACTCTTCTCTCCTCCTAAAACTCTTCTCTATTCATTGGTAATGACCTTGTGTCATTACATACTCCTATAAAAAGGGAGATTGATTTATTTCTTGAGGTGGAACATTCCTTTCCAAAATCTTTAGTTTAGAATTCTCAGAAAGCTCATGTCCTTAGCAACCTTGTAATCTCTCTACTAATGAATTTTATCTCTGATATTATAAATTTTTCAATCTATTTTCAATTGCACAGTTTATAAAAGTGAGTATTTCTTTTCTTTCTCATGCATTCATTTTTGTTACTCTTTGATTCTATGGATATTCGGTATGTATATATCTTGCTAAATTTTGAAAATAATCAACATTATGAGGGACATCATCGCAAATTCTCATGGAACAATATATTTGTCAGTAATTTGCAACTACAACCTCGCAAATTGATCTGTGTTTTCCTCATGAATTAACGAGGGGTACAAGATTCCCTCATAAAACGGTTACTAATTGTAGCGAGGATCATAATTTCTCGCAAAATATTTGCAGCCATCGCATCCGTGATAATTGTACTCTAAATCCATCGTGAATAGATTTAGCAACAAAATTTTCCACGAATCTATTGTCAATTTTTGTATCCAATGAGTCGTTTTCTATGCACACAATTTAGTTAATACATGTAAAATTCAAGACATGCCATGTATGTTGGAGCCAAGATAGTTCGCACCCAAGAGAAGTGAAAAAAATAAAATAAAATAAAAATAAAATAAAAGTAACAAAAGTAAAAACAAAGCCTTTAATATATAATTATTTTCCAAACTTGTCCCCAAGATGGTATTATAATCAAGAATGTTGTCAGAATTTTTATTCAGTAGGGTCAAATTTTTGTTATAATGAAAAAAAATTACTCAAATCAAAATAATAGAAAATTATTTAAACTGAGTCATAATATATACAATTTTTATAATAGCATCATACAATTAAATTAAATTATTTACTATACTCTTTCTAAAGCAAATTATCAAGCAACAACAATTTTTCTAAATTTTAAAATTAATTTACATAAATTAATTAATTAGTTTATGTCAATGAGACAACAACTAAAAATTAATTGCTTAAACTAAACATTAAAATTGCAAGTTTCTATTTAGGGTTTATATAGACATGAACAAAAAGATAACAGGAGAGGTAAAATTATAAAATTGTAAGTTTTTATTTAGGGTTCACAGAGTTATGAACAAAAAGGCAAAATTTGATGAAAAATTATACAATTGCAACTATCTATTTAATGTTTATGGATATGAACCAAAATTTAAAAAGAAAAAGTAAGTTATAAAATTGCAAGTATATATTTAGAGTTTATGGAGATATGAGTAAAAAGACAAATAGAGTATTTAAGATTGCTGTTAGGTGGCCAAAAAATAGGTTTATAATTTTTTTTATTTAATTAACTGATTTTTTAAATTTTTTATAAACTGTTTTTCTCAAATCTAGTTTGGAAAAAAATATCTATTTATCTATTTCTCTCTAAAAGCAGTTTTCAAATAACTCTTTTAACTATCTCTTATATATTTATATTTGTTT
This sequence comes from Triadica sebifera, assembly GCA_023653625.1. Taxonomy (NCBI): domain Eukaryota; kingdom Viridiplantae; phylum Streptophyta; class Magnoliopsida; order Malpighiales; family Euphorbiaceae; genus Triadica; species Triadica sebifera. Next base: position 7,189,279 of record CM042899.1, on the reverse strand, counting down.
AAAATAGTTAATAAGACACTTTAATTTATTTAAAATGATTTTTAAACGCTTGAACTTACTTTTTAGAAAAATTGATATCCATTAGCACATTTTATTAGGTGTATAACGAATATATTTTGAATAAATTTAAATATATAATAATATAGAGAACAAATTATAAAAAATTTCTAATATTTTAATAAATTACATCTAAAAGTTATTTTTTAAAAAACTAATAATTTCTCATCCTATCGTTTGAAATAATATTTATTAATTCATACAGTATAATTTTCAAATATTGTAACGCAATATATCATATGATTTTTGTATATTTGAAATATTTTTTTTGTACATTATTTATAGTTTCATATACAGTTTAATAACTTTTTTATAAGAGTTTATAATTTTTTTCGTTACCAACGACTGTGGCTGTAAACCAAACAGTGCATTTAAATAAAAAAAATTTATAATTATTAACTGAAACGATATTTTTATCGAAAGACATAAATTTTATGTTATAATTTTTTAAAAGTTTATTTTTGCTATAATTTGTTAAATTTCACAGATTTTCTATAACTTATTTTAATATATATTGCAGTTTTTTATTGTAAATAAAAAAAAACTGCTCTTTGCAATTGAACAAAAGTTTAAAAAAAATATTCTTTCTCTCTTAAAAATTTTCTGTATTTTAATCTCATTTTTTCTTGAATTTTATAAAAATTAAGATATTCATACTATAAAATTTAATTTAATTTTGATAATTTAATTCCACCTAAATTATTAAAAATACACATATTCAATTTGAAAAATAAATTTTTGCTGCTATATATCTAAAAATATAAAATGAGAATAAATTTAAGGATAGATAATTGTTTCCGACAAAAACAAATAAGATTAAAAAAAAATCAGTGTAATATTTGCACAGCTTCCAAGGAGATAAAAAGTAGACTGACTGATTCATTTCTTGCGAATTTGGATTTTGCAAATGCCATTGTATTGCAAAGAATGGACTTTATTAAGAAGGGTTTCCATAAATGATATATTGCATTTATGATATTAGAAATGAGCACTTCAGCAGTCATGGGGAGTTTTATTTTGAACAAACAATATTTTTTTAGCCTTTTCAGCTATATTTCTAAATAATTATTTTGTTATAATTATGTCTAAATTTTAAATTTTAAATAAAATAATATAATTATTTTAATATATATTGGACCCTTAAATTATCATTTTTTAACTACTTATTGAATTCCTATTTGAATTATTATGAATTAAAATTATTAATTATCATTAGAGAGCCAATAAAACAAAATATATATAAATTTGAGAACTCAATAAAAAAGAATAAATTGAAGAACCTAAAGAAAATTTTTGTCTTTTATTTTCTAATTAACTACTGGTAAAAACATACAGATCTTGTCTTATAAAACTTATTACTATGCATGTAAATAAAAACTTTGCTTACATAACAGATTATTCATTATAAAATAATAACTGAAAATTTTATTAGTAAAAATAGGAAAACATACATGTTGGTAAAAAGGTTTATTAACTAAAAATTTCATTGTTGGTATTGTGCTTCTTAACAATTTTACCGAGAGAATTACTAGAAATTTTATAGATTTATTGAATTTATTTATTATAAAACTATTTATGGACTTAATTAAACTAGTTTAGTTCCATTAAAATGGAATTATTTTTTCTTATAATATAAAATGTCAAGACTAAGCCACATTTTGTAGTATACAATAACAAGGTAAAAAAAATTTGTAGAAAGAATTGAAATTGTTAATTAAGAAAAATTAGAACTAATGCAATTATCCCATATCCCTTATAAAGTAAATAATAATAATAATAATAATAATAATAATAAATAAATAAATAAATAAATGTAAAAATATAAGACCTAATATTTGAATCAGTTTCAATTCAACTTTCAATATTTTTTCATACCACATGGGACTCCAACATTATTCAAATTTCTTAATTGCATTTTTCGATTAGATTTTCTCTCAAAATGAACAATTTTCAGTTTGCCATGGATTTTTCTCTTCCAATTCATTGTTATTTTATTTATGATTTTAATGTATTTCTTCAAGCAGATTTTTTACTTAATAAAATATATTATTTGATATTTATGTATTAGTATATTTTTAATTTATTATCATAATTTATAATTATAATAATTTATCAAACTTTTGTTGTCACACCCCTTTAACCAAACAGCATGTGTCCGGATAAGGGAGCGTTATACTAACTTTTTTCAAATCACTATTTTAGTAAATGCTAAAAAGCCATACAATATATATATATATATATATATATATATATATATATATATATATATATATATTAAACTCTTAGCTCATAGATATACAAGAAATAACTTACATTTTATTTACATAAAATAGTAATTATAAATTTCAAGTTAATTTTTAACAAATTATGAAAGTCAATTTGCAAATCTAAAAGTATACAATATGAAAAGCAAAATATAAAATTTCAAAAAATTGTGACTCACTATTTCAAGATCGGCTGCTTTAATTGACTAGAATCACCGCTTGTTTTAATTGACTAGGATCACCACTTGTTTTATCTACAACGTTCAGCTACCTTTCTATATATGCACGGAAAGAAAACTCTCACTCTAACCTCTAGACTTAATGGTGCAACAAGCATTAACATATGTCATTTTATGCATTAATGTCATTTCATGTTATTCTTCTCTTCATGTCCATATTTCATACAATTATGAATATCATGCATACATGTATAATGTTATTTTCATTTATTTTTAATTATAAGCTACTATTTTCATCTCTTTAATATTCTATCTCAATTTCATATTATTTTTTCATTATCATTCAACTTAACTTCATTATCTTGCTCACATCACTCTAAAACTGTGTAATGACCTAAATACCAGATTAGTCATAAACTATAGTTTCTAAAATTGATCAGCATACCCGGGGTTAAAAATACACCCGTTAGTGAAAATATTTTATTTAATCATTGGAAAATATAGGTTATGATTAGTCCAGGTGTAAAATTTGGAGTGAAAATAAAGTCAAATAAGTACTCAGAAGTCAAAACTAAGAAAAAAATGGGATCTAATTTAATTAAATAGTTGGTTGACCGTACTTTGATCAAACTTTGAAAAATAGCAACCAACATCTAAAAATTTATTTTCAATCATGAATAGACTCTAAATAATATTTAGGATTATTTCACAGTGAAAAAGGAATTATACGGTAATACCGAAAATTGAATTATCAGTCCGGTTTGAGTAAGCTAGACAAAAAATGGACCCCGATTGAGTTGAAAAGTTTTGTGTCGACATATAAAAATATTTTATGAAATATGAAATTTAATTTGGATGAAATTGAGCTTGAAAAATGAGAAAAATAATTAATAGTACATAATTGGACCTAAATGGGTTGGGCCTTGTTTGGCCCAAGCCCATCCAAATTAAACCACTATAAATACCATTAGGTATTTATAGTTCTCTAGAGAAAATTCTGCAACACTTTCTTCCCCAAATCCTCCCTCTTGGCCGAAACTTGCTTCCCATTTTTCTCTTCCATTTTTCTTTAATTTTCTTCACTTTTTACACCAAAATCAACCACCCAAAAATAATTTCAGCCTCTCTATTAGCTAATAGAAGTTTTTAATCTTCAATTGGAGGGCTAGAGTGAAAGAAAATTAGATGAGAAAAGTTAAAATACAAATTTGAGGTAAGTTAAATTTATGGTTTTAAATTAGTTTAATGATTCAAATAAGTAGTTTAAGATATGTAGATGATAAAAATGAAGCTTATTTGAGTTAAAGAAGCAAAATAATTGTGGATTAATAAAGGAAATTTTTTGGTCATGATAGGTTCAAGAGAACGTGAAGGTGCTTCAAAGAAAAGACTAGGAAAAAGGAAGATTAGGAAGTCTTAAATAAGAAATTAAGATTAGTAATTCCAAAATATATTTATTTCCATTAATTAAGCATGATTTAGGGTTATGGAAAATTAAGAGTTTTGTGTGTTTTGCATGTAATTGATAATTAATGTTTAAATCATGATTAAGAAATTATTAAAAGTGAATTAGAATGGTTAATTTCAATTAAAAAAATTAATTGATGGAAATTGTAAAATATGACCTTATTATGTGAAAAATGAATATTAAGAAATAAATACATTTTAGTGTAATATTATGATACATATGAAATAATGAATGTATTAATTAGTGAAATAAATAATTAAAAGGTGAAAGAAAAATATTAAAGATGAATATTAATTATAGGCCGAAAAATGAAGAAGGAGAAATTAATATTTTTCTTGCTAATTAAATGAAAATTTAGTCATGAAATGCAAGAAAATATGATTTTAAGTGTGTAGAAATTTATTGAACATTTTTAAATGATATATTGAATATTTTTCTATTTATTGATTATATTATGCATGAAATGAAAAATAACGAAAAAAATATATTTAGTGAGTTTATAACTTAATTGATTATCCATAATGAAATATTGATATATTAGAATGAAAAATGTGAAAATTTTGGTAGTGATAAAATCGTTATGAAATGATAAAATATTAAGTGATTAATAATGTAAAAATAATAAAATTTATGAATTTAATGGAAATTAAATTGAAGAAATAAAATAATGTCCTTAGTTATTTTTCTGATGGTTAAATCTAGTTTAGGATATAATTGGCTAGTCATATGACACTATTATCACGGTGCAAGTCATGGCGACTCGCTTATGTAAGCTAATGATGATCTACTACAGTGATAGTAATTCAGTGAATAGTATTGCCCGGATGAGGGAGCGCTGCTACCTGTCTTTCTTACTTCTTCTATTCGCTATATTTTTTTTTATACTCATGTATATATGGATATAAAAAAAATCATAGTACAATTTATTTACATAAAATAGTAATTTATAACATTAGCGGAATTCTTAAAAACTTTAAAAGCAAGTTTTACAAACTCAAGCATTTCTTTAATATAAAGGTCAAATACAAAAGTTTCAAAACTTGTAACCCACTTTCTCAAGATTTCGGCTGTTTTACTTGAATGGGATCACCACTTGCTTTATCTAGCGTCTTCAGCTACCTTTCTATATCTGCGTGGAAATTAAACTCCACGCCAAGCTCTAAGCTTACTGGTGTATATAAAGAAGACAATATACTATATCATGCAACAAGCATTAACAAATATCATTTTGTGCATAAAAATGTTTGCATGCATGACTATCAACATATTCCTATTTCATAAAAGTATAAATGTCATGCTCATATAGACATTGTTATTTTCATTATCTTTAATAGCAAAGTATTCTGTCAATCTCTTTATCATCACATTTCAATCTCATATCATCATCATTTTCTTATTCTTTCCTTTCCTTATTTTTTCGACATATCCTCATTATCTTGCCTACATCACTCTAAATTTTGGACTGATTGGATACGGGTTATGGATCAGGAGCGCTCACGCAAGCTTATGCCACCCTGTCCACTATCTGACTCATAAGAGATTCTCAAATCAATGGCGCTCACACAAGCTTATGCCACATTAATTGAGTATAATTTCATCATAGATGAATAACCGGATCAATGCCGCTCACACAAGCTTATGACACCTTGTCCACATTTATATGTGCTCCTCGGAGCTTTCTCAAGTCAGTAGCACTCACACAAGCTTTAGCCACACTGACTGAGCATCCCAGACCAATGATGCTCACAACAAGCTTTAGCCACATTGGTTGAGGTACAGTACGGTACCATTCGCCCCCTTAATGACATGTCATCTATCCTGATTCTAGTCCGCAATTAGAGTAATGGGCTTCTTTATATTTTTACATCAATCATTATTCTCAAATTTCCACACATCAATATCTCATATTTATCAACATCTCAATTTTCTTGTTTTGCAAACATATAGTCATAATCATATATCTTTTCATTCATTTACTAGATTCATCAATATTCTCATGTTTATCATCCGTATCAGATTTCATGTATTTCACCAATATCATAATTCATATATCATTCATGACAATTCATTTTTCTATATCACAACATATCACATTCTCACATCAATATATATATATATATATATATATATACATATATCTATATCCATATCATTCTTATTTCATTGGATAGAAATAACTTTCACTTACTTACCTGAATTCTTCATTAGATAACCACATTCATAATCATAATATAGAGCATTCACGGCCGTGATTACTAATTTCACGCCCGTGAATTAGTTCACGTCCGTGATCCCAAGCCGTGAACGTTACTGGAATGAATCGCCCAAAAGCATTTACGGTCGTGATTACTCATTCACGCCCATAATTCCAACCCGTGAACGCTTCTGGAATGAATAGTACTATTTCCACCTAGAAATTCACAACTGTGAACCCTCAAGTTCACACCCGTGACTCAATAGTCACACCCGTGACTTTCAGCAGGAAATCTACATATTCACCTTTCATTCATTCTAACATCATCCAAAACATACCAAATTCTATTTCATGCATTTCTAAGGCTCTTTACTCAACTTATTACTTTTCAATACATGTACATGCCTTGATCACACAAGATTTTCTAACATGCATCATTAATTCAAAGTCACACAAGGAACTCATTCATACATTTCTAATCCGATGGTTCATGCCATAATTATCATCATTCTTGAAATTGCATTTATCTAAAATCATATTCAGCATGCATTATTTCAAACAAAAATAGGCTATTGCCTTAAATTATGCACAAACCTTAATCTTTCTCCTTCACTCTTTTAGGTAGCTTTCTCTTTTCCTTTGCTCCTTAGAGCTTATTCCTTGTCATTTGGAACTCCTACAACATCATAAATTATTATCATCATCATCTGATTTCTTCAAAGCCCTAAACTCTCTTTTTCTCTCTCAAAACCCTAGTTTCTCTTTCTTTCCATATAAGTCTTACAAGAGCTCAAAATTCGAACTTCCTTTAAGAAAAGATGAAGAAGAAGAAGAGATGCTTCTTACCTTACACTTTTCTTCATCAAATCACAACTTTGGAGATTTTCTCTCTCTACCAAACTTGATTTTTCTTCCTCTTTTCAGCTTCCTTAAGACTTATGGAACATGAATATCACTTTGTCTTGCTCTTTCCCTTCTCTTCCCTTCCTTTCTCTCTCTAGAACCAAGGTGAGCTATGGAAGAATGGATATAGCTGGCGTGACTGGTAAAGAAAAGAGAGAAGGAAGCAGAAAATAAAGAGAAGAAGAAGAAGAAGAAAGGAAGTCTTAAATAGGGTACCCAAAAAGTCTTCATGTGGGACCCACCATTTTACCATTTTCTCCCAATTTTACACTTAATCAAATATTAATTCTCTTCCTTTAGTGTCATGGCCGGCCAACCCACTTTTAAATGTCCAAATTTCTTAAGTTAATTAACCATAAAACTCATTAATCCTCCAATTTCTGGTAAATTGCAATTTGACCCCAAAACTTATCAAATTTTGCAATTTAGTCTTTTACCGTAAATTAACTTCTTTAAACTTTAATATCATTTAATTAGGCATTTATCATTTAATTTAGCCATTTCTTAATCAATTTTTGTAAAAATCCGAATTTAGACTCCGATCGGTCAAACACGTCAACTTCACGACACGTGCGACTCGGGGCCTAAATTAGTGGATGTTACATTCTCTCCCCCTTAAAATAATTTCGTCCTCGAAATTTACCTATTCATTCGGGGTTGAACAACTGGGGATACTGCTTCTTCATCACTTCTTCACTTTCCCACGTGGCTTCTTCAATTGTATGATTCCGCCACCAAACTTTAACTAGAGGAACTCTTTTGTTCCTGAGAACTTTCTCTTCATATGCTATTATAGCCACTGGTTCTTCCTCGTAAGACATATCTATCTGTACCTCTATTTCCTCAATCGGTATAATATGGGTTGGGTCTGAACGATATCTTCTTAACATTGAAACATGAAACACGTTATGAATTCGGTCTAGCTTCGGAGGAAGAGCTAATCGGTAAGCCACTGGCCCTATTCTTTCTAGAATTTCATAAGGACCAATAAATCTTGGGCTTAACTTCCCCTTTTTACCGAACCTCAATACCTTTTTCCAAGGCGAAACTTTAAGAAATACTCACTAGTACAAAATAGTGTTATATGTGTCTGTTATTTTGCATTTTATGCGTCTGTCAAATAGTAGACACATATATAGGAGACGCATATGATATATATTTTATGTGTTTGTCATTTTGACAGACACATATAAATAGTTATACGCGTCTGTCGTTTAATAATAGCAGATACATATAATCAATTATACACGTCTGTCGTTTAATAATAGCAGACGCATAAAATAGTTATACGCGTCTGTCGTTTACTAATAGTAGACGCGTATAACCTTGATTATATGCGTCTGTTTTTTAATAACTAAAAAAATTCATAATAATTCAAAATTCATAATAATTCAGCTTCAATAAGCCACAATAGGCATCCAACATTCAACTCACAAAACTCAATAATCAAGAATTCACAGGACAACACAAACTAAAAAAATTAAATAAATCAAAGCAATAGCATCACGCCTAAAACAATTCACATTAAATAATTAATCTACAAGTTATTCAAAATTCTTTAATTTAAAATTGTATTTCTCATTAATATATATGAAATATTTTACAAAAGTAAATAAAAAGATTACATACACTCTCTCATAAAGTAATTTGACCACATATGCCGAATTTCATCTATTTGATCTTGACTATGTGATCCTTTTTCAAAGCCCTATAAGACAAATAAACAGATAATAGAAAATATGTTAGAAATGAAAAAATTAATAGCTAGTTATGTATCATACTTGTAATATAAACTGACTAGTATTTGAAAGAACGTACCTTAAGCAATGTTGTATCACTGTTATGATATACGATAATTTCGTACATATACCTCATGATGTAATATCCGCATTCAACACCTCCTTGTTGTTGAGGTCACTTAAAATAGAAAAAACAACAAAGTCCCATGCTAAATAAAGGATTATAAAATCATAAAAACTTTAATTTAACTAGTAATTCAGAATATAAAATTCTCACCGAAATGTCATTCCATTTTAACCTGACACCTTTATTTTTTCCACCTTCTATAGCATAAGTTCTATAGGCTCTGAAAAATAAATGTATATCAAAATTGGCATTAATATTGAAAATGCTACAAACATCGTAGAAACTATTAGCTAGTAGTATTATAACTTACAGGTTAATATGAGGTTTCAGACTTATATCGCGGCTGCCACGAGATAGAGGATCCATGAAAAATGCCTCACTCCGTTCACAGCAAAATACAATCAACATCCAATGGTTACTATAGATATACAAATATGTTAGAAGTTAGTAAAAATGTTGAGAATAAAAATTATGCAAACATGAATGTAAATATTTCTTACTTCTCGAAATGTGGTAGTAGAATGAAATGTTTATCTTTTTGTTCCTTCAAAGCTTCTATAATAAATCTTTCTGCTGAGTTAGTCTCTGTGAACATCAAACGAAGCATTGTTGGACAAAGAAATCCGATCGACGATATGAAGAATGTATCGCACAAGTTATGAAGGTACCTGCATGCATGAATCACAATACATACATAAGTATTATTTTTGTATTTTTTAAATCAATCTTATAATATTAGTAATAATTAGTATAATCTTACATCATAAATATTCGAATGATCGAGACATCAAGCCATTCCATGGAGATGAGTTGAGCGATGTCTTCCATACCAACATGAATCATCTGATTATCTACTGGATACTTAAATACTGTAATGTCTGCAGGAACTTCAAAAATATACCCAGTAGGCAATTTAGCAACCATCTCATGCATCAACCTCACGTCACCACTCAAAGTTGCCAAAATGTTCTCATTAACTAAAGGCACATGTTGCTTTGTAGTTGATTCTTTCGATAAACCGCTACCTTGTTTATTCTTTGGAGCCTTCTTTAATGGCTTGGATTTAAGTTCCTATCAATTAATAATAAATTATGATATATGAAATGCAATAATTTATATTGAAAATTTTTAAAAGTTTAGAAATTATTACCTCTCCAAGAACCACAAGATGTTGTGGCCATTGAACAAAGCTACCTTCTGCTTTCCCAACTGTAGTTTAGTATTCAGTAAGCACAGGAAGTTCAGCTTCATGATAGCCAGATAATACTTCATCTACAGATACCTTGACGTGATTGGGCATGATTGGTCGATTGTGCACCATAGCATCAATAAGGGATGGATAAACCATACCCCTTGCCACAATCACCTACTTACCTTCATTAATGGTAGCAAGTCTGCATGATGTAGGTGTCTGCAAAAACACAAATAATCAATATTAGCTAGATTAAAGGGGAAGTGGAACTAATGAAATTAATGTACTTTTTACCTGTAATTCTGATATTGGAAATGGTGGGTCCACAGAGTGACAACTACTGGGAGTTGGGCGAGCAAATGAAGGCCCCATCTCCACCTCCATATCAGGGCCAATTTGAGAGGACTTCATAGTTCTCTCCTCTATCATATTCTCAAGATGTGCAATATGTGTCGAGAATTTAGCAAATAATCTGGCCTCTATTTTAGTCTCAAGCGCTTCAATAACTTCAGGTGAGACGAATGTTGCTAGTTTCCTTTTTCCAGGATTACCATAAAATTATTTGATGGTCACAGCACTTCCAACACCTCTCATATAGCCAGAATGTTCGGGCTTTTCAAGTGCACATGACAATATGTCATCATGCCTCTCTGGTACCCAGCTACCTTGGGCTACTTCTCCCCGTAATGTCTCCTATTCACCAGATAAACAATATGTTATAAGCAATCATAGATAAAAAGCCCTACAAATTCCTTGATACCATTGTTTGTTTAGCAAGTTATACTTACGATTTTTGTTGCCACCTCTTTTGTCTTTTCTACTGGGATTATATAATTTCCTTCTTCTGTCTTTTTTGTTCTAGCTCTTACCCAATCTTGGCTTTGATCATATGATGATGTAACATCAGAGCTCATAGATGGTGATGATGAAAAAGAAGAGATGGGATCTTCAACCATCCATTGAGTCCTTTTCCCAGCATAGCCCACACGACCCAAGAAATGTGGATGCACATTCTTTGCTTGCTTTTCCTTCGCCTTGGCACTGATTTGTTGTTAACAAAATAATGAAGATCCCATTATCAAGCATTGCATAAATGTAAATATAAATTGCATTAATCTACTTCATAATTCGTACCTCATATTCTTCAGATTCATGTGCTTGTTTAAACTCCTCCCAATCTTTCTCGATGATGAAGTCATATAATTCCAATGGTGACTTTTGTACTGATTTATTCTTTATGTACTTAACCACCAATCGATACTTAAAATCCTTCCACCTCATTCCAACAATTCTGAGTACAATATTTTTCTTATCATCCGGAATGTTGAACTCTTTCTGCAAAATAATATTTTAGATTAATTAGTTTTACTTCTTTACAATCAAATTTCTTAATAGATTTGAAGGAAACTTACCTTGATATCTTCCCAATTTGTATTTTTAAGACCCTTATCGACCAGATCCTAGCTTTTTATAGTGATGTTCACATGGGAATGTGCAACAAGGCCAACGTAGGAACTAAATATATCGGCGTATGTTCCTGTTGAGCGATCAAACTCATCGAAATCTATTGTCTTTTGTTCATTCCCTTGCTTCTTCAATTTTTTGCACGTGGTAGCTCCCCTAGTTTTCCTTTTTGTCATGATACTTGATGGCTCAGAATCTGGTTGTTCATTGGACATGATTTCCTGTAACATAAATATAACAAAGAAACATGTTAGTATAATCCACAATAATAATACTTTATTTTAAAGGGAAATAAAAACAATAGATTTATATGATAAACAATAACAAAACTGGTAATTATGAGTATAAACCACATTAATCATAATACACATTTATAAATAAACTTACAAGAAACATATATGCATCAATTATTATCCTTTTTCAATCCATATGCCTTCGGTATGATCATCACGCATGTAATTTGAATCTAAAATATATTCCCCAACTGGCATTGGTAACCCGATAGAAAACGGGGGAGTCTCATCAAACTAATCATATTCTTCCTCATCTACCACATCATCGATACCAACAATACGCCTCTTACCTTGAAGAACAATAGACCACTTACTATCGTCAGGGTCAATAATATAAAATACTTGTTTAGCCTGTGAAGCAAGAATGAATGGATCATCTTGATAACCCAATCGGCTAAAATCAACCAAAGTGATTCCTAACTCATCCACTCGAACACCGCGTCGGTTTTCAATCCATTTACATCGAAAGAGATGAATCATAAATTCCCTGTAATCAAGCTCCCAAATGTCTTCAACTACACCATAATATGACATTGTAGCATCTATTGGCATGGTGTCTTTAGCACTAGAAAATTCTCGTGATGAAGCTATCAAAGTAACTCCACTATTTTGCATTGTGCTTTTGTCATCCTGACGTTTAGTGTAAAAGGTATATCCATTGATGTCATATCCTTCATAAGACCGTATATTCATCCTAGGGCCATAGGCTAACCATTTTATGGTATCAGTTACATCTTCTGGCACTTCTGATAACTGACGCATCACTCGGTCTTTAAACCATCCAATAAAAGAACTATTATGTTCATTTGTCAACCATATTTCACCTTTGGATGGATTCAGATGCCTTAAAATGGACATGTGTTCTTCTAAATATGGATGAACTTGTGTAAGGTGGTGCAACACAATGAGATGTGTTTTCTCACGCATCTGAGCACCAAGTAATACCATTTTAAATCCAATTGTTCCTTTACCTCCAAGTCTTCCCTCGTGATGAGACTTAGGAATGCCAATAGGTTCAACACCTGATAAGTAGTCTGTGCAAAATTCAATACCCTCCTCAATCAAGTAACCTTCAATAATACTACCTTCAGGTTGATATCGGTTCCTCACATACCCTTTTAAGATACCCATGAATCTCTCAAAAGGATACATATACCTCAAATACACTGGGCCGCACAATTTAATCTCTCTAACAAGATGAACAACCAAATGCACCATTATGTCAAAAAAGGAAGGTGGAAAATACATTTCAAATTGACATAGAGTAACAACAATATTGGCTTGCAACTCATCCAAATTATCTGGATCAATGACCTTACAACAAATTGCATTGAAGAAAAAACAAAGTCTTGTGATAACATTCCTCACATGATTCGGTAGTATTCCTCGAATTGCTATCGGTAAAAATTGTTGCATCAAAACATGACAATCATGATACTTCATACCTATCAAGTTTTATTCTTTCATTGACACAAGACTTTTAATATTTGATGAAAATCCATATTGAACTTTAACACCATAAAGACACTCACAAAAGCTTGTTTTCTCTTTTTTAGACAACGTATAACAAGCTGGGGGAAGATATGTTCGTTTCCCTGTATCTTGAGGTGCTAACTCCATCCGTATGCCCATTTCTAACATGTCCTTTCTTACTTTGATACCATCTTTTGTTTTTCCCGGTATATTCAACAATGTCCCTATTATAGCATCACAAACATTTTTCTCCACGTGCATAACATCAATACAATGACGAACCGGTAAGTATTCCCAATATGGAAGATCCCAGAATATAGATCTCTTTTTCCAAGGACCCTTTTGAGTAGGTTTAAAAGGTTTACCAAATGCATTATCAATTTCTCTAACTCGTTCAAAAACCTCATTTCCTGTTAATGGCAAATGAGCTACTCGCATTTCGGTATATCCATTGAAAGACTTTTTCTTCTTACGATAAGGGTGATTAGGAGGGAGAAATGTTCGATGACTCATATAAACATTTTTCTAGCTATGATTTAAAAGTTGGTCCATTGTGTTGTCCTTACAAATCGGACACACTTTTGCTCCTTTCACGGTGTACCCAGATAAGTTACCATAAGCCGGAAAATCATTTATAGTGCAAAATATCATGACATGTAAGGTAAACATGCTTTCACTGTATGCATCATACATCGGCACACCTTCATCCCACAACAGTTTCAAATCATCAATAAGTGGTGCAAGGTAAACATCAATATCATTTCCCGGTTGTTTAGGCCCTGATATCAACAACGACAACATAGTATACTTACGCTTCATAGTCAGCCAAGGAGGCAGATTGTAAACCGCAAGAAGAACTGGCCACGTGTTATGTTTACTACTGAGTGTGCCATGGGGGTTGATTCCATCCATACAAAGTCCAAGCCTCAGATTCCTAACTTCACCACCAAATTCTGGGAACGTTCTATCAATTGTTCTCCATTGAGGAGAATCTGCAGGATGTCTAAGTTTTCCATCATGTTTTCTTCCTTCTGCATGCCACCTTAAGTTTTTTGCATCTTTTGCATTTGCAAACAGGCGTCTGAATCTTGGTATTATAGGTAAATACCATAATACTTTAGCTGGAGGCCCTTTTTTATCCTCAGAAGAAACTTTCCCATGTTTGTAACGTGATGTTCCACACCTTGGACACTCATGCAAGTCCTTATATTCATTTTGATATAATACACAATCATTTGGACATGCATGTATCTTCTTATATTCCATACCCATGGGACACAACATTTTCTTAGCCTCATATGTAGATGTGGGAAGCTCATTTCCCTCCGGAAGCATGTCTTGCAACAATTCTAATAATGTCGTGAAACTCTTATCACTCCATCCATTTTTTGCTTTCATGTTACAGAGTTTAAAAACGACTGACAATTTTGTGAAATTACTGCAACCGAGATACAAAAGTTTATCAGCATCGTTTAACAATCTCTGAAGGTATTCCGACCTTTCCACAAAATGTTTCATATCATCTATCATCTCATCTACATGATCAATCTCTTCATCATCAATGTTATTTTCTCCTTGCTGATCAAATTCATTATTATTAGAACGTGTCCCAGTTAAAACACTCTCACCATGCCATATCCACCGCGTATAACCTTCCTTAAAACCACGTCTTATTATATGAGATTTCACTATATGAACATCTTGAAACTTTTTCATGTTCTTACAATCAACACAAGGACATACAATCATTTCTTCTCTTTCCTTTATTTGCTTTTCCTCCGCAATTCTAATAAATTCCGCAACTCCATTCAAATATTCAAATGTAGTGCGTCTACCATACATCCAACTTTGATCCATATCTAACCACACAAAAAAGGTTCAATATATATAAGTCTTATTGTTTTTTAATCAAGAGATACATTATATATAATATCCTTAAACATCTAATGATCAGTAAATCTTGAATGGGTATTGATGATTTTGAATCCATTGTTGATTGAAAATATCGATTTCATATCATTGCTAAACTGTTAATGCAACTATCTGGAAACATAATATATATATATATATACACATATATAGTTGGAAAATTTATATACACATGAAATTCAAGTAGGAATTATGCAACCATAATGACTAAAATCAATAGAAGGTTGATGATATTAAGATGAGGAAAATATACCTCGAGTGTTCTTGTATTTCAATACGGAAAACTTGATATGAGGAATGAAGCCTGGTCCGAGATCAAAATCTATCATATTATCAAGTGAGGATCAAGATTAAAATTCATAAAATGGCATTGGGCACTCCCAAAATCAAAGTTGTCAACCATAATAGAGATAAGTTGCAAGCACATACAATGTGGCTACTTGTAAGAAACCAATGTTGAATGGAATCTCTCCTGTTAGCTGGTTGTAGGACAAGTCCCTATCAATAGAAGGTATATTTAGTTGAATTAATAAAATCAAAGAAAAGTAGAAAGCATATAAGCGGAAAAAGCTTTAACAAAGCTATAAACAATTAACTCGAGGAAGGGAAAAGTTTTCCACCAACAAGAGGTAATTGAATAAAAAAGATTGCAGAATCATCTCCATGATGACAAATGTTTGGTGCCAATAAAGCCCCAAAATGAATTCAGACATTTAGGAGTTATGAATGACATCTGAGAACCACATCTAAACAAGGTAACAACAATGGAAGACCCCTTCATAAAGGTCACCAAGATGATATAATGAACAACCAATGTAAAAAAAAGAGCTTAGATATCCAAAACACAGTTAGTAAGTTGAGGACCAGGAATCCTATGATTAAATATCATTAAAAAGAGAGAAAATGAGGAATAAGATTACTTAATCAACAAAACTAAGAAAATGAGTAATAGCAAAATCTATAAGTCGTGAAAATGTAACAATTTAGTTATGCAAATCAAAGACTTGAGAAACATCAGTTCTATATTTTCATACAAAAAAGCAGGACAAATGCAAACATGAATTTGAAAATAAGTAAATAATCTGCCTTTGATTATAACATGATAAGTCATGGTTATTTAATCTCCATTATTGATTATCAATGAATGATTTATTTTAAAAAAAATAAATAATCTGCCTTTGATTATAACATTTAATCTTGATTATTCATTAAGAACAAACATTAGTTTTTAAATAAACATAACCTATCCTTTAACTCAACATGAAAGAATCCTATACTAGAATTAATCATATAATGTCATAACTAATTCTTTTTTCTTTTTCTAGAGTCAGTTGTTTGGGTTTGTTTCCATTTATTCATTTTTTTCTTTTGGTAGAATATATATTAGCTTGATTCTCTATAATTTATTTAAATCTAAATTTACTATTAAATCATCCAAGTGAGTTTATAAGAAGATATCTAACTTGATTTAGTAAAACTAATAGGCCTTTTTGTGATTACAACTAATTTCCAAGAATTTGATGCTTATGGAAGCTTTGTTTGATAAAAAAATGTTTTTCTGATTAAAGAGAAAATAAAAGTATTATTATTGTAACAAAATCATTTTCTTCTCAGTTTCAAAAACATTCTTTTTCAGAACTCACACACAGATAAAGAAACTAAAAGAATATATATATATATATATATATATATATATATATATATATATATATATATATATATATATATATATATATATATACACTTGCATGTATATACCAGCTAATCCAGCAGCCATTTTCTCCTTTTTTTTTCTGTTCCGTGGTTAATTTGTCAAAAAAATAGAGTAACAGATGTTAATTATTAGGAT
Source organism: Triadica sebifera (assembly GCA_023653625.1). Classification (NCBI taxonomy): domain Eukaryota; kingdom Viridiplantae; phylum Streptophyta; class Magnoliopsida; order Malpighiales; family Euphorbiaceae; genus Triadica; species Triadica sebifera. The sequence continues at coordinate 7,172,148 of CM042899.1, read as the reverse complement.
ATAAGCACATTATAATTAATTTCAACATGATTATAATTTATAACACATAATTCACAATTTCACAAACATAAAAAGAAAAAAAATATTAAAATGAATTTTCCCTCTCTTAAACCCTCAAAGAAGAGCTAGGGAGAAAAATGCAAGTAGAGACATCTACTGATTTAGACAATGCACGAGCACAACTTTCCCTTTATATTTCTCATTTTCAGTTATTCTTCTAATTTTTATTTTTATCACTTATTTTGCATCAAAATCAGAGAGGCAGGGAAGCACTGAGACTTCTGAATTCTGATGCACACTCTCCCTCTCATAAAAAACCCATATCATCGAAAGCAAAAGAAAGAAGCAGAAATATCCAACAACCCATATCATCAAATAAAAACCAGAACAGTAAATAATAACCACAAAATTAAAATTAAAATTAAAATTATAAGCTTTTAAATCTTTACGTACCCTTTTCTCTTAGAATGTCAGATTGGACTCCCCCCTTCCCCACATCCCATTTAACAAGCTGGATCTGTTGATGAGACGAAATGTATGAGTAGTTTCAGATGAAAATAATTTGTTGCAGACGAAACTGTGTAAAGAGGCTCGTTTTTAGATTTTAAAAAAAATTTATATGCGTCTGTCTTAAATAATAACTGACGTCTATTATAACATCATATGCGTCTGTTATTATTTAAGACAGACGTCTAACATTTATATGTCTGTCATTTATAATGACAGACGCATATTCTTTTAAGTTATATGCGTCTGTCATTATAAATGACAGACGCGTATACTTCGTCTAAAACTTTAAATAGAGGCGGTGACAATTTTGTAAATAGCTTAGTTGTTATATGCATCTGTCATTATAAATGACTGACACATATAATTACTTATATGCGTCTGTTATTTATAATGACAGACGGCTAAACTTTATATGACTGACATTTGTAAATAACAGACGCATATAACAAGTAATATATTTACAAAATTGCCACCGCATCCATTTTAAGCGTCTGGAATTTAGTCAATAGACATATATAACCTTTAACTTAAAGTACTTATTGTACTTGTGACTTTGTCTCTACTGCATATTCTATATCTCGCCTTTTTAAATCGGCATAGGATTTCTGTCGATTTTGTGCTGACTTTAGCCTTTCCTTGATCACTTTAACTTTCTCCTTGGTCTGTTGAATTATTTCCGGCCCAATCAACTTTTTCTCATTCAACTCGGTCCAACATATTGGTGTCCTACACTTTCTTCCATATAAAGCTTCATAAGGAGCCATGCCTATGCTTGTTTGATGACTGTTGTTATAGGCAAACTCCATAAGAGATAGATGTCGATCCCAACTTCCCTCAAATTCAAGCACACAACATCTCATCATATCCTCTAGAAAATATCAATTTATTAGAGATTAAAATTGATATAAAAATAAAAAAATCTAAGAACTAGCTTTCAATATGAAAAGTCGAAAATTTCAAATTTTAGTACAAATTTCAAGAGTTCACTTTTGAAGAATTTTCACAAATTAACTTTTTATTTTATTTTATCAAACAGAGCTATTACTTTTTTATTTTGAAAAATTGAATTAGAAATAAATTTACCAAAGGTATTTTTGTTTATTAGATTGGTGAAAAATGAGAGTAACAACTCAAACAAATAGACACTTTACTTTTAGATTTTTTAATCGCTATAAGAATTAATCAATCACTCAATTTAACTTTTATTTATTGAAAGATGAATTTTATAAAAATACCTTGTAGTTTTGCTAAGTGTACAAAGGATTGTTTTTTAGAATTACTTTATGCTTTTCTCTGTATCAAATAAATACACTTAATTTAGTTTTTTACACTTTTATTTTATAAGTTAAGCTTTTAAAATTCTTATTTTCAATCACATATAATATTAAGATTCATAAGGATTGATACTAATAAAAATTTAACCATATCTAAGTATTATTTAACATAGAAAAAAGTACATATTAGTAGGGATGTAAATAAACTGAGTCAAGCTAAATATTAGTAAGTTCGAACTTGGTTCATTTATGTTTATCATAGGCTTGAGCTAGATTTGAGATTTTATACTTGAACTCGAACTCGGCTCATTTGAAAATTATTAAATTCACGAACAGTTTAAACTCAGTTTGTAAAAAATTGGTTTATTATGCTTAAGAGCTTAGTTTGAATTCGACTTATTAACTAATAATGATAAAAATTCGAGTTCGATAATAAAATATAATATAAATGAGTCATAAATGAATATGTTTACGAGTTTTTAAACAAACATGTTTATGATCTTTTAAATGAATACATTTGCGAGCTTTTAAATGAATACATTTGCGAGCTTTTAAATGAATACGTTGTGAGCTTTTAAATGAATACGTTGTGAACTTTTAAATGAATATGTTTGGGAATGTATTCGCAAACTCGTAAACGAATATATGCACGAACTTACGAACCAAACAGTATTAAACTCGAGTTCGAAAAAGTTTTTGAATTTTGATTTGAATTCGAGCTCAGCTCTTAACAATAATAAATAATACTAAACAAATTTTTTTCAAATCGAGATCCAAATAGTTGATGAGCGGTTTAGTTCATTTACAACCCTACATGTTAACTATCCACACAAAAAAACTCTCTAAAAGTCAGATTACCAAACCACATGATGTTTTTATAAACTCTCTCTTATATATTTGATTTATCGAGCCCTTAAATTTTATTTATTCAAATTAATTCTTGATTTTTTATTTTGTTAAAATTAATTCCTTTAATCATAAATTTTCTATAAGTCTTCTAATTTTTTTTTATCTTAATTTTCTTACTTAAGCCTTCCAATTTTGACTTTTTCTAGCTAATTTTTAATCAACAGTTGTTTAATTTTAATAAAATAAAATTACAAAAATTCATAAGTTCCATAAGCAAAACAAACACAGATCCGAAACCATATAACAATATTTAGTATGTTCTTATGGAGATATGCTTATCATAATCATAACATTAACCTTGACATGAATAGACAGTGAAATAGCTATGAGGAAACTCATCTTTCTCAGCTGCTGTTATATAGTAAATAATATATATATCCAAACATGAATGTTCTTTTAATCATGTACCAATTACATACTTAAAGTAAATCAGAAATTATACTTTTTTTTAAAAAAAAGGACATTTTCGTAGTTTGTGCAGAAAAATGATTTGTGTTTGTGGATCTCCATTACTCTTATTTATTAATTTGATTGATATCATAATCCCCACGGAATTGTTTCCTCTGCAGACTCACTTTATACAGAGATCTGTAATAGAAAGTGACAGTGCATTCCACATACTTTACCACAATATAGCCCAAAGCCCTAATCTTTCATAAAAAAAATTTTCCTTAGAAATTAATTTACATAATGCAGCCTAAGTTCTTTCTACTTTCTTTTTCTCTTTCTTTTCTTCCATATAGCTAAGCTAGTAATTGGATAATCTCTCTTATTCTCTCCCACTGTAACTCTCTCTACATATCACACAGATAATACTTGATTGATTTGAAAAAAAAAAAAACTTACAAATTTAATTAATGGCACTCAATCTCTTCAATTCTACAAGAAGTAGTTGCAAAAACAAAATCACACTCTCATTCAAACTCTTAATTAATTAAGCTGTCTAATATAATAATGTTACTATGGTGATGATGATGATGTTGCGGATCTGTGCCCTAACCTGAGCTCAAGATCAACTTCTTCTTCATTGGAAAACCCCTTGCTGCTGCCATTATCCATAGATGTTGCAGGTTCGGCTTTGCAATTGGAGTAAGACTGAGAAGAATTAATCACTGTTCTTGATTCTATCTGATGATGATAATTATGGGGATATTGTGAGATAGAGAGAAGAGTAGAAGGTGAATCAATAGGAAATTTATTGATAGCTGTATAACTGAAAACAGCATTAGGGTTTGGTAATTGGTAGAGTAAGCATAACCTACCATTAGAGGAAAATTGTTGAGGTGGGTTTAGAAAAGTAGATGATGAAGAAGTATAAGTAGATGAGGATGACGGTGTTTGGTAATTAGAAGGTGTTTGATGGAGTCTAGCACGGTCCCGGCGGTGAACATTCATATGACCGCCGAGGGCTTGAGCTGACCGGAATTCCCTTCGGCAAAATGTGCAAGTGTAAGACCGCGGGGGCCAAGTAGTACCCATGATATTACCTGCATCTTCTTCAAAAGCTCTCACCTCCCATGAGTCGTCTTCTTCTTTAGCTTGTTTAGGGTTCCACATCCAGGCGGATGATGATGAAAGGGATGATGGGTTAGAGTTATTTTGATGGTTTAGTTGTTGGGTTGCAGCTATTTTTTCAAGTTGGAGTTGAGTCAGAGAGACAAGGCCAAGCTCAGCAGCCATTGTTGTACCAATGGTACCATTTAAGATAGGTGAAAGAGATGATGTGGAATGAAAATGGAGAATAGAGTTAAATACAGGATGGAGCTAAGGGTAAGAGATTGAGACAAAATAAACCCTAATACCGAGGATATCAACCAAAATTTTTGTAACAATCAAATTGGAATTTAGTAACATTCACATTCTAATAATTTCCCCTTCCTCAACTTGCCATCTCCACATATATAGACAATATTTCTCACTTTGGCTTCAACGCTCCACTATTTATATTTATTGCTTGTCTCTCTTATTATAAACTTAATTATTAATCAACTCTCAAGCATATATAGTTGTAGCAGGTCAATGATTTGCCAAATTAATTGATGCAATTGGAGTTTGAGAAGTTGCTAGCTAATTATTGCTATTGAAATTTCTTGGCCTTGTGGAATTTATATCCATTTTTGTGAAAATTCAATATAAGAAATGCATATGTTTCACTTGTGGAATATATATTCAATGTAATTTGACAAGAAACATATGTTTCTGTAATTGTCAAGTGAAAAGTAAAGGTGGTTAATTTAATTTCAACTTTTGCAGTATATATTTGAGTGCAATGATTAGTAATTTATTTGGGCTGATTTACTCATGGGTGTTTATTTTCTAAAACAGAATGTGAGAAAAGGTGGGAAAATGCTTGTAATTTTTACCAAATTCTTGCATATATTCTCAAACTATTTTTAGTCGTATTTCCTTAACTTTACAAAAATAGCTCAATTATACCCTTGTTTAACGGTTTGACTTTGTAACCGTTATTTCAAAATTTTGAAAAAAAATAAATTTTGGCCTATTAACTGTATTATAATTAAATAGAGAAAATAATAAAAGTATTGAACTATCAACAAGGACTTTGCTATTTATGGAGAAAATATAAAAATAATTGAGGAGTATTATTGCTAGAAAGGGTTATGCTATTTTTTTGCTACAAAATAATGTCTACAAGAAGTATTTTGTTTGTAAAAATCTTTTTTTTTTTTTTAAATATACTCCAACAAAAGGTTAAACATCCAAATTTCAGCACATTTTTCCTTTTAGAAAAAAATTAATATTAATGATAATATTCATAGCTGTTATATATGCTAAGAAAAGGCATGAGCATTTAATTAAAAATAAATAAAATAAAGGTTTGAATTTATATATATACACATATATAATATATTGAACTGTTTGCAAAGGTGCATGAATTAACTTATCTTAACATTACCAAAAATAAAGAAGAACAATCTATTGTCTTTCTCTTACTATTTGAATTTTTTTTTGTATTACCAACTTCCCATAAAATTTATGAATAACAAATTAAATGCATGTGCAGAAATGTAAGATTTTCTTATTGATAAAAAAAAAAATGTAGTGTGACCTAAGCATTAGCCTACATGGATGTTGACTGTCATGTACAACTAGGCCTCAGACACGATTATCCCTTTTCTTCCTAATTCTTACTGTTGTCAGCTCCTTTTTGTAATTAGTAAAACTAAACGTAGAACTATGCTAATTTAAAAGGCATAATGATGTTAATTAGTGGTGGTAATTATTATTAAATTAATTTAATATGAGGAAGATATAATATTAGTTGCCGCCATTACTTTAATGTTAGCTATCTAAGTAGGAAATTGTGCCTAAAAGCTGGGAACTAAAAATTAGTTGATCATGAAATGGTCTACAACAGATAACATAGCTATCCTCGTCAACGACTAAAACAAGAACTTGTAAATCTTCTTTACTACTTTTTTCTTTGGTATTGACAGTATTTTCTTTCTTTCTTTCTTTTTCTTATATTATTCTATTACATGAGAAAAGACATTGATGAAGTCAAGTAGAATATATATTCTTTCTTATCAATTTTAGTTATGATACGGCTACACTTATAATAATTTTATTTAAAATATATTATTCTCTGTCCAAGATATGCTTTTTTTTTTTTTTACATATGTTTAAAAGGATAGTCCATTGTTCTTTTTAAGCATATAATTATTTTGTTAATTCCCTATTACACTCATTTTAATGTACTTTGTTAATTGTTATCAACAAATAGGAAATATTATCTATTATTTGTTCAGTATGCCCCTAATTAATATGGAGTATGTTAGACAAATTTTATAATTTCAACCAGTTAACTAATTTTTTTAATGTGTGAGAATAAAAATAAAATCATCATTTGGGAATGGAAGAAGTATCATTATATGCTCTTACCTATAAATTTTAACTCTTAATAAAAGTTTTTTGACCTTATATTATAGGACATGTCTTCCCTAAATTCATAACTTTCCCTTTTTGGAAAAATTCCACAAAAAAGTCCTAACATAGAAGTATTTTTAATTTAAACTCTTAACATTTTTTACTATCATTTCAAATCATAACATTTATTTTACTTTCAATTCTCATCCTTTCCATCTATCTGTCGTTCAAAGGAAGGACAAAATGATGAGCTTAATGATGAGGAGGATAAAAATGTCATATTAGGCCATTGATTGTGTGACACGCTGCTTTTTTTTCTTCTAAAAATCTGAGTTGTCATACTGTAAAACTAATCATAATTTTCTTTCAAATTATCATTTATTATTATACTGACAAAAAAACTTATTTTACGGGTTTGATCGAAAAAGGATCCGACGTGTGAAACAGTTATATAGTGAGTCAACATCTTACAATTATAAACAAAATTTTCTAATCCTAATAACTACATAATGAGGTTTCGAGATTTCTATTTATCCATAACAGAATTTATGGTTTCGAGATTTCAATTAGGATCCCCTCGTTTTCTTTCAAAAATGACAGGTGATTTCCGGAACTTATTTGCTATTAATAATTAAGCACATTCTGGACACTGAACTAACTTAGATAATAACTTATTTCGTAAGTGATTATTGAATGTCAGCCCACAAGAGATGTATTTAGTTCGTAAATTGGAGGGGAAAGTTAGAAAAATAAAACCAGTTGAGCAACTTAAATTTTTACTTTTCTTGATAATTACTTGCTCATGTGAAAGATATTAATTTGAGAAAGGGCCAAGGGCGTTGACTTTATTAGAGCCAATAATTAAATTGCATCCCAAGTTCCAAATCAATATATTCGAGAAATTTCTATCTCAATTCTTGTGAGTGACGAGTTGAAATAGGTTTAATTTCTTAATTAAGATAATTATAGCAACACCACACAACTAGTATTGATATTATCATCAAGAATTTGAGGATATTCCTACAGGATTCATTTCAGAAAGTTGCTTTAAACATACCCTTTATTACAATACACTAGTTGGAGAAAGTTATATATTCTCAATAAAAACAAATATAACAGCCACTCAAAAAAAGATAAAAGGCAAATAATTAGTATATAATTAAGCAATACGTGATGAGTTAAAGAAGCCACCTGGAACCACCTTATAGCCTATATTAAAGCGACTTGTTTTGGATCCTATTTTATGTAAATTATGGAGTCCTGCAGGTCTCTATCAAAATAATCAATTATTCAAAATTTAAACCTAGACAAATAATTACAAATTAACTTAAAGATTAAAAAAGAAAAGATTTTTCTGAGGTATATGACACATCATGGATTTTCATTATAGGCACATCAAAGAGTTTGATTAAGGAATGTAAAAGATAGGCAAACTTCATTCTTGAATCAATCAACTTCTTTTTGTCAGGATTATTCCTAATGATTGCGAATTCAACTTAACCCTAATAACTCAAACAATACTAGGACAATTGAGAGAATATTATTTACCGAAAACGAACTTGAAATAGATCAATTTGCTATAAAACTTAAGTGAAATATGAAAGAAAATAAGGATGAAATGGTAGAAAAAGGAGAAGAAACGAATCTAAAGTTAGGGAAGCAGAATGGTGAGGAGGAAGATAAGGTCCACCTCCCACCTCCTCACTTTTGTCGTTTTCTCTCTTTTGTTTTTTTCCTTCATTTCTTTTCTTTTTCTTCCCCCTTTTTCTTTTGTTTCTTTTCATTTTTCTTCATTAATTTGATCTAATAATTTTATTCATATAAATTCCAATTTCATGTCATCCTTAGCTAAATTATAAAATGGATACGTACAATTCAACACAATTGTAAAATAGTCAGATACATAGCTAGTGCGTGTCATGAACTAGTCCATATAAAAATACATATTTTTGAACCTTGAGGGGTATTTTTGTCATTTTGATACTAACAAATAAAATAACAATAATGTATTTAACATGTTCTAAGTTTATTGAACAGAGTATGAAACATGATTCAAGAATGGGAGACTAACTTTGAAAGTCAAAAAAATAAAGAAATAGCATGTTCACATCCGTGACTGTTTATGTCATGCCCATGATGTAGCTTAGCGCCAACTATCCAACATTTAAAGCTCACAACCATGAAGGATCATAGCAACCGTGAATGATCATATCAATCACGCCCGTGAGAAAATATGTCAAATTTCTCTTGAGAGCTTCACGGCTAGAGTCACCACTTGGACCACGGCTTGGAAGGATATTTACGCCCGTGAAAGAATAAAGTCATGCCCATGATCAAACATTTCAATTCCTTCCAGAATGCTTCATGGTCAGAGTCACCACTTGGACCATGGCTTAGAAGAACATTCATGACTGTGACACACATATTCACGACCGTGAATGAGGAAAGAGAAACATGTCAGGTGCGAAATTAAGAGTTGGTGCAACGACTATTTTCGCATTAAATGCAACCAAACGACTATAATTCTCCAAAAAGTATAAATGCAAGTCATTTATGAATCCAGAATAAGAGAATAATAATTACTTTGAATCAAAATCTTGTTGTAGCCATTTGTGCATTAATTACTTTCAACAAAACTTTAATTCTCTGTAAAAATCTTTTTGCTCATAATTTTTGAGCATTATAGATTTGTGAGTGTTTCTCTTTGTAATCTACTACTTAAGTGAGTTTGGGTATATTGGGTTAAGAGTAGAACACTTGTAAGGGTTATTTGTGTGAGCCATAAACACAAGAAATTGGTTTATTGTGTGAGCCATTAAAACACAAGGGATTTATGGGTTAGATGTGATCCATTGATAGAAACACCATAGTTGGGAGTGAGCTTGTAAAACTCCATTGTAACACTTAGTGTGTTAGTGAAACTCCCAATTGAGATTGGGGAGAGGAGTAGGGTTTGTTAAAACCCGAACCTCTATAAATTTCTTGTGTGATATCTTCCTATCCCTACTCTACTTAACTTTTTATTTCGCACTTCAAAGTTAATAATTTTTAATATCCAATTCAACCCCTTTCTTGGTTCATTAACTGGGCAACACATATAAAATGCACATGTTTAAGTGAAATATATGCAAATGCATATATTTAAATGAAATGCATGTAAAGATACATATGCATGTAAAGAAATATATGAAATGCATGTCGAGAATGTTACAATTCTCCCCTCCTTTTAAAAATTTCATCCTAGAAATTTAATACCTGGAAATAGGTGTAGATATTGTCTTTTCATATTTTCTTATATTTCTCATGTTGCCTTTTTTAGTAAATGGTTACACCGTAATACCTTAACTAAAGATTTTTCTCGGTTTCTTAGCTGTTTAGTCTTGTATCTGATAATTTCCACTCGTTCCTCAACATAATTCATATCATTTGCTATCTCAATGGCTTGATCTCTAAGTACATGTGTAGAATCTAACTTGTACCTTCTAAGCATGCTCACATGAAGTACATTATGAATATGAGATATCTCGGGTGGCCTTATGTACCTTGAGCTCAATTTACCCTTTTTGTCGAATCGAATTACCCCTTTCCATGAAGATACTCATAAAAATACCTTTCCATGGTAGGGTAGACCCTCGGTGCCTCAACCATAGTCTTAGATACTCCTCTGCCCAGTCTTTGCTAGTTTGGCTCTTTCTAGACAATCTTTATACATGTGCTCCATCGACCCATAGAAATAACATGCTCATGTGAGCCTTCTGCATTCGCCTGAATAATATCTACCATAATGAGTACATGTAGGCATTTGTTCAACATATTGGCTCTGTCTTCTATCTGGGTAAAAGCAAATCATTGCACAACCTCTAGATCTCGAGTATCCACCTTTGTTACTCGAGTATACTGGCATGTATCTTCTTCTCTTTCCCTGCCTTCTTCTAGACTCTCCAAAAAACTTTGATGCTGCCTTTTTAAATTGTTGTTCTCTAGCTTCTTTTATTAAGCTTTCAACTTTAATTGCAACAGCTCTGAGTCTGGTATAGATATCGAGATTAGTAATTGTGATTCTATTTCTGATCTCATATTTGAGGCCCTCCTCAGTCTTCCTACATTTGTCTCTTTCAGTAGAGACCATAAAAGAGGCATAATGGAAAAGTTTGTTGAACTGAACCTCATACTCAACAACGGATATGTTCCCCTATTTTAGATTCAGGAATTCCTTTCTCTTCTCGTTTTTATATGCCTCAGGCATATAATTATTTTGAAATTCCTGGAGGAATTCATTCCACATCAGGACTGGTGGTTGTACATCACTATATGGGACTATCACCCACCATTCATAGGCATCACCTTAAAGCAAAGACACTGCATAATCAAATTTCTCATTTGGGGTACATTTGATCATATTCAGTACCCTCTGTGTCTTTTTCAACCATGTCTCAACTTTTGATGGGTCTGTTATGCCATTGAAATCAGTTGTACCTTATTTTCTCAGCTTGTCATAACGTATTTTCTTATACATTTCAGGACCATATACTTCATGTTATGGGTTTTCATGGGCTACTTCTACATGTGATGACTATAATGCATGTGCTGGAGCCGTAGCTCCTGATGTTGGTTGATCTTTATGTAAATGAGGTGATGCCTCATGAGAATGCATTTCGGCTAACCTTTCCCTCCTTGGTGAATCATGTCTTATGATGGTCCTAAAATACATAGAATTATGTCACTACATAATGTTCAACACATAGGATGTATGTGTAATCATGATCTTATATAAATGCATGTTCCAATAGAACCTATCCCTGCTCTGATACCAAAAATGTAACATCATACCTTATGCATTTCAAAAAAACTTATCCATGTGCCTAGCACTCACATGTGACATACAGGTAAGTTAAATGAACCTATTAACATTGATAGTAAATTTTTTTTTTATCATCACATCCATATCATCATTCAATAAATCTGCAAATCAACATGTCTCACATATATTAAAACTTAAACTTTACATCTAAGATTTACTAGTTGCATCCATTTACATATCATAATACAACTCTGAGCAAATATGCATGTATATTCATATAAATCCAAAATGTAGATGACATGGTGGAATGCAAAGAGAGAGAGAGTGGTGAGGCTTGGCAGGTGATATGTGTTCCATGTCTTCTATATGCCACACAAAATAAGCTATCACTTTTCTTTACTTGAAAAATGATGCAATTTTATGAGTTGCGGCTCAGTGAGAGTAATCATCAAACAAACTATAAAGTTCCAACCAACTTATAGTAACAAATTATGAATCCAACACATACCATATATTCCATTTTATTCATCAAGATCATATAGTTACCAGTAAAATTTAAGTATATAATCATTACTCTTTACGTATGCACATATTTTGCTTATTTCATTTTGTTGTGACCAAGTTAAATAGATATTATCCGGGTTTCCGTGTGAACATTTATATTTGCTAGCTAGCTTGATCATTTTTTTCACTCGCATATTTGTTAGGTCATAAACCTCTTCTTTTTCCTTACAATATCGATTAAATAGTCACAACGCCTTTTTAGTCCATATGCATATGCATTTGTAACTAAGCACTTATCAACCATTGTATCTTTATCACATATACCATACATATATCACATATATACCATTTATATGTACCACATATGTTATAAATTATCCATCATCTCATTATTAAGATCAAATCATGACAATCATATGAATCACATAACCATAAATTATCTCACATATCACATAGTAAGCAATATTCATATGCCCTAAAGAAATCGTTTGATAACTATACTCACCTTTCTCCTTTGATTCTGACCCTTAACTTATTGTCTATGTGATGCCCTACTTATATATTAGGAATAATCTCATATATATAAATAGGATGCCATAAGATTTACAAAATAAATTTGTTCAAATTAAAATTTTTCATTTTAAATAACTTTGTTGCCCAGATATTAAGCGAAGAAGGGGGGGTTGAATTGGAGTTTAAAAAATTAAACTTTAAAGTGCGGAAATAAATGATTAATTTTAGGAGGGATAGAGAGAATTTGACAAAAGGATTTTATAGAGGTTCGGGTGTTAACAAACCCTACTCCTCTCCCCAATCGCAATTGGGAGTTTCACTAACACACTAAGTGATACAATGGAGTTTTACAAGCTTACTCCCAACTATGGTGTTTCTCACAATGGCTCACACCTAACCCAAAAATCCCTTGTGTTTTAATGGCTCACACAATAACCAATTCCTTGTATTTTTCAGGCTCACACAAAGAACCTTCACTTTGTGTTTTTACAGGTTCACACAAACAACCTTCACTTTGTGTTTTGAGACTCACACAACAAACCCTTACAATTGTTCTACTCTTAACCTAGAAATACCCAAAGCTCACTTGAGTAAAGATTACAGAGAGAACCACTTACAAATCTTAATTGCTCAATAAATGAAGAGCAAAAAGATTTTTACAGAGAATTGATTTTGTTCTCAAAGTATCAAAGTACAAATAGCTTGTAATAAGAATTAAATTCGAAGTATATGCTATTCTCTTGATATTCCCTTCATTCTATTTTTCTTAATGCATAAATGACTTCCATTTATACTCCCATGGCTGAATAACGCAGTTGGGATGCATTAAATACGAAACTAGTTGTTGAACCAACCAAAAAATTGTGCCTAACATTTTTCTCTTTCATTGTTCATGGGCGTGACTATGCTTGTCACGAGAGTGACATTTCTTCCTAAGCCGTGACTGAAGTGGTGACCTTGGTCATGAAGCTCTCTGGAATGTTTTGACATATAGAGTCACTGGCGTGACATACTCATTCACGGGCGTGACAAGCTTCCCAGCCGTGATCCAAGTGGTGACTCTGGTCGTGAAACTCTCTAGATGAAAATGCATGAATCTTCACGAGGGTGACACCTTTATTCACGGGGGTGACTGAAATGCCCACTTCACTGTTTGTTTTTCCTTCATGGCCATGAACTTCAAAAGTTGGTTTTGGTAACGATTAGCTTCTTTCACGGGAGTGACTCATAGAGTCACGGTAGTGAACATGCTACTTCTTGAATTTTGTATTTCAAGGATTATTCTTCCAATTCTCCATTCTTCCTATTTTAATCCATGTCCTGTATAATAGACTTAGAAGACAAATATGTTAAATACAATATTGTTGTTTTATTTGTTATCATCAAAATGACGAAAATACCCCTCAAAATTTAACAAACTTAATCCATTTATTTATATTGGTTTAAGCAAGTCGTTCTAATTAATAATATATATTTATCATTATGTTTTATACACATATGACACTCGATTATATGACATAATTACTTACATATATAATATTAACATATGAGACATATCTACCACAAACCATATATGTAACATTCAATGATTTAGGCCTCGATTACGAGTGACCGTGGTGAGGCGCGCAGGTTCAATCGGAGTCTAAATTTCAACCCATAAAAAACGACTAATTATAAGAGAAAATAATTAAGGGTATTATTATTTGGGAATTAAAAATATTAGTGCTAGAATTAGAAAAAAAAAATTTCTATGGACAAAATTGGTATTATGGCAATTGTTTGGAGAAAAAGTGTGAATATGGAGGAATATATGGAAAATAAGGAATTTCTCAAAGTTTTAATGTTAAACAAGGTTAATTAACTTAATGAACCAATGATAATTAGGATTAATTTTAATTAGTGGGACCCACTCCTTACTTTAGGTATAAAAGTCAAAAAGGAAGAAGAATTTCTACATTCTTCCATAAATCTAATTCTTCTTCCTTCTCCAACCTAGGCCGCCCACCTCTTCCTTCCATAAGCCACCATTTTTATTCAAATCAAGCTTGAAAAGGTGAGGAAAGAAATTAGTTTTGGGAGAGGAAAAATCAGAATTTAAGAGTTCTTACTACAAAGGGAACAAAAGAGCAAGAAGGAAGGAAAAAAGAAGAAAGGAAAGGAAGATTTGTTGGGGGGAATTTCGGCCCACTTTGGGAACTCTTAAGGTGAGTTTATTCTTCTTAAATTCAACCTTTTTCCTTCTATTTGAGACTAATAATGATGATAGATGTGATTAGGTTTGGTAGATTATGCTTATGTTGCTAGATTGAACTTAGAAATTTAAAGTTTGCAACTAGTTGATGAAAGTGTAATTAAACTTTGAATTAATGATAATTGATGTTAGTTAATTGTTTTATGACTTAAAAACTAGAGAAAGGTACATTTAATGGAGGAATGAGGGGCTGCCATAGTTAAAGTAATTTAGGGAAAATTGAAATTAACATAGAAACACCACAATTGATGATAAGTGAAATGTGAATTAAGTGTTGATTTGAAGAAAATGAATTGGAAACTATGGTAAAGTTTTTGGGCAACAATGACATATTAAAAGGGAAGTTTAATCTTAGTACATTTTGGCTAAATTAAGGTGTCAAATATATTAGGAGCAATAGAATATTATGTAGACATGAAAAAACTTTGAAAATGGATGATAGGATTGAGATATGGTATTGGTTGTGTAGGAAAATCAAATGAACAAATGAGAGGCCCTCAAGAGGGTGACAAAGGCAAAGAGAATTAGAATGCCAACTAATGAGGGGAGGAAAAGAAGGATTAAGAGAAGATCCAATGCTGATTAGGTAAGTGTTTTATTGATAAAAATCTTACATGTGATTTAATGGTATGAAATTATGTTTTAATGTGTGTGATATGCATGTAGTTTGTCATAATGTGGCTAAGTGTTGGCTTTAAATGTTTTATATGGTAATGAGACTAAATGGTGTGAAATCATTAGGATATGCGAATGTAATTGTGATATGGAAACTTTAACATAAAAATAATAATGAATATGATAAATGTAAGTAGTATATAAAGTGATGTCAATTGATGACCCTGCTGTAGGGATTCTGGAACAGTCTTGACTATTTTGATTATAACTTGAGTTTTGGAATTCTGTTTTATGTGTTCTTAATTGTAATTGAAAGCTAAGACATAGGGATTTAACTTTTATTTAGACCATAAAATCTAAATATGTTTGAATTGTCTCAGAAAAATACTTAAAGTTCAGACCTAAAATTTGTTCAGAAAATTCTGGGCAGAAATTGTAGTGATGATTCAGTGTTCATTTGGCCATAACATTTGATAAAAAACTGGGATTTGAGTGATTTTTGATGCATTGGAAATATGAGACAATAAAATTGAAATTGTTAGAAGATCATAACTTCAAATTAGAATTATAAATGAGCTAAATATGAAACCCAAAATCAGGGCCGAAATTTGCCATAGGTAAACACTTGAAATATTGGGTTGTGCATGTGGTGTGATAAGTATATGTAATAATTAGTGTGAATTTTTACTTTAATATTAATTATAGATGTTCAATAAATTATTTATGTGTGCGATTTTAGTGCAATAATAATGGAAAAAATAACAAAAAAAAGCATAATTGTGATAATTTAATAATATTGTCATTTTTGGAAATAATGTGAATTAATATAAAAATAATTAAGCCATATAACACCTAATCTATAACTAGAATAGAGAATAATTTGACATGCCAATCAGGGGATTTAAGGCACTCGGTGCCAAATATAAAAGCCGAAAATAACAAATTTATAAATGCGCTCGGTGCAAAATTATTAAACCAGTAATGACAATATAATAAAAGCCGGTAATGACATTATTATGAAGCGCTCGGCACAATATTATAAAAGCCGGTAATGACAACCCCGTTATTCCTATTAGTTAGTTCGGTTATAGGTGTTATGGGTACAAAAAAAAAAGAAAAATAATAATAATATTAAAGTATGTCATTTTGATAATGTTATATTAATTAAAATTGTTAAATATTACATACTTGATGAAATTTGTTTGATTTCATAATTCTTTATTTAATGTCTTATTTGTTAAATTTATAAATGACATGTAAGAAAATATATGTATGTAAAATTTTTATCATTGAAGCACCACTAAGCTAGTAGCTTAGCGCGGGTGGTTTCCTCTCGCACATGTTTTAGAATGGTAGCCGTATATATTATAGTTGTCAGAAGAAGAAGGGTACCCAGACGAAAGCGGCTAAAAACTTTGGATTTCTTTTTGATATATTTTGTTAAAACTTTGTAAATTAAATTATCGTTTTTATTTTATCGAGTGTGTATTATAAATATGAATTATAATGTAAGGGACATAATTTGAATGTAAATTAATGTATTTTATAAATAAATAAAATTTTGAATATTTGTGTTTGTAAAAATCTTTATTTCAGCGTCTGTAATATTTTTGCAAAAAAAAAATTTGTAATTCATTTCATTAATTTTATAAAACAGTTAGACGGGTAAAACTCACTTACCTTGTTAAACAGAATTGGGGTAAGGGAGTGTTACAATATACATGATCAAACTAAAAAAAAAATCATAAGTAACCAACCCTCTAACTACGTCTTTTGTGCCTCCGCTGATATGAGCTTGGATTTATTCTTGATCAACTTCACTATCTATTAGCTACAGGTCTAATTCCTACATGAGAAGAACCCACGCTAAGCTATCTCTAGCTTAGTGGTACATATAAGCATTAAAATTTTTTCCAGACAGTCACACAAATGCATGTCTCAAATAAAATCATGGCACATCAAATTTTATTACATTTTTGTCATATAAAATAAATAAATACATAACATAAAATGATAACATAATAACCTTATTTAATAATTAAATTTGCATCACCTCATGTAAGCATTTTATACTTTGTTACTTACATAAATTAATAAATTTTCATATTTCATTATATGATTTATTAGCCCAAAATCTCATTCGCGGACTGCCTAGATACGGGGTGTTAAATAGGGGTGCTCATGGAGCTCAAGCCACCCTACTCACTATAATCTCAAGTCAAGGGCGCTCGCGGAGCTTTAACCATCTTGATCTAGTATAATCATTTATCTGTATGTAATTAGGATCAAGGGCGCTCTCGGAGCTATAGCCACCATGTCCTTAAATCATATCAATATTGGTACCAAAACTTCCCTCCCTAATGGTGTACCATCTATCCTATGTTATTCCTTAAGTAGAGAAATGGGCAATTAAAAACCATTAATTACTTGTTTCTATAACCAATACTCATTTCATATTAACATAATAATATACTCACAATTTATTTCAAAATCATGTAATAGAATGATATTTTATCAAATATTAGCATAATGTTAAGTTCATAGTTAATAACATTTCTATAATTTTAAAACATGTCATAATATATAATTTCATCATTGTGACATATAATTTATGTCAGACACACACAATTAAGCATAAGGGGCAAACCAGAATACATATATGTACAAACCTTGATAGTATTTTTCTTTTCCAAAATATAAACTCAGAGTTTGTTTACTTTTATTGTTCTTCTTCTTTTTGATATCCTAATTCAAGAATATAAATAATTAATACATTGATAAAAATTTATTCTTAATATAGTTTAAATAAATAACTATAATTTCTTTTAAATTGAAACAATACCTCTTAGGACTGTTGGATCAATAAATATTTGTACATTTATCTAATTTATATGATTTTTTATCCTAATTAAAATTAATATGTAAGACTAAAACATACTAAAATTTCAGAATTTTTGAATAATTACATAATATTTAGTGCAATTTTAAATATTGGTCTGTTTGCTGCCCCTTAGGCAGTTTCGGGGTACCATATTAAAAAAGTCATATAATTCAACGTGTAGCTTTGTTTATTACTAAAACTTTTAAACATTTACAACAGGTAATTTGGAACAATTTTCATCTTTACCAATGTTTCATATTTTGTTTCTAAGGTCCTCAAACACTAGATAATTTATAACTGGTTTAACATAGAGTATCAACCCGACCAGTTCAATTGTTCAGCTCATAACTCACAAAATACATGACATTTTAAGGTGAGACTTTGACAAAAATTAGATAAGACAGAGAAATAAAACTTTGGCTAAGTCAACCTTTAAGAAGCTCAAAAAGGAACATGAATTTAATGGAGCTGCACAGATACAAGGAAATAACTCAATCAAGGAACAGTCATAGTTGATTTGCCTATAACTCAACCTACACAAGAGATATTTGAACAACATTTGGTAGCGACCTAAATAACACATAAATCTACAACTTTTATGTTTTACCAAAGCTCAGATTCAGCCATTAAGAGGATCAATTTAAGCAAAAACCATAGGTTACTCTGTTGACACATCTCCCTGAATCATCTCACTCAAACAAGTTTATCTCTTTATATATCCAAAATAATTTCATGAAATTTGATAGACATAAAAAAACACATATATGAACAAATTGTATTTTTAATACTTCTCCAAATTCGGTTCATAGGTTAATAAAAAATAGAGTGAAATACACTGCAAAAACACAACCCTAAAAGCTCCAATAACACAATAACTATGGGAAGGAGATTACTTACCAAGAACATATTTATTTGGAGTGAATTTTTTGCAAATCATGAAGGAGATGATGAAGAATTTGGGGCTGTTATTTGGGAGGAAGGACATGGATGATGATGATAAGAAGGAGAGTGTAGAAGTTATAAGGAAATGGGGCAAAGTCATAATTGACTTTCCCCTCCCCCTCCCTTCTCCCGTTTTATTTTATTTTTTATTTTTTTTTGTTGTGCCTACTTTTTTACTATTCACTTTTTAATATAAAATTTTCCTCTTTTTTAAATTTTATGATTCCTCTTTTTTAAACAAGTGAGGATATTGAGCTTTCATCACCTCCTCGCTTTCCCATGTTGCTTCTTCGATTGTATGATTCCTCTATTGTACTTTCACTAATGGTACTTGCTTGTTCCTCAACTCCTTAATTTCTCTTGCTAAAATTTAGACAGGTTCTTTTTTATATGTCAAATCTTGTCTCACTTGAATGCTCTCAGTAGGTATGATGTGATTAGGATCTAATATATATCGTCTTAGCATTGAGACATAGAAAACATTATCTATCAGACTCAACTCCGGTGGTAGAACGAGTCTATAAGCAACATGTCCAACTCTTTCTAATATTTCATAAGGTCCAATAAATCTTAGACTTAACTTGCCTTTCTTTTCAAATCTCATAATTTTTTTCCACAGAGAAAATTTTAGAAAAACTTTATCACCCACTGCATAATCAATGTCTCGTCTCTTAAAATCAACATATGATTTCTGCTTATCTGTAGTTGCCTTAAGTCTTTCGCGAATGACTTTAACTTTTGCTTCCGTCTCTTGCACTAGGTCTGGTCCCACAAGCTTCCTTTCACTGAGCTTTGTCCAACATAGAGGTGTTCGAAACTTTCTGCCATACAATGCCTCATATGGAGCCATATGGATACTAGATTGATAATTGTTATTATAGGCGAATTTCATTAAAGGAAGATATTTGTCCCAGCTACCTTCAAATTCGATGACACAACTTCTCATTATATCTTTAGAACATGAATGAATCTTTCTGATTGTCCATCTGTCCGCAGATGAAAAGTCGTGCTGAAATTAAGCGTAGTACCTAGAGCTCACTGTAGACTACCCCAAAATTGAGATGTGAAGTGGGGATCTCTGTCAGAAACAATAGAAACAGGTACTCCATGAAGTCGTACTACTTCATTCATATAAATTTTTGCCAATTTATTCAGTGGGTAGTCCTTCCTGATAGGTAAGAAATGTGCTGACTTTGTGAATCTATCTAGTATGGCCCATACAGTATCATGTTTCTTTGGAGTCAAAGGAAATCTAGTCATAAAATCCATAGTGATCCGTTCCCACTTCCATTCTGGAATAAAAATTAGATGTAGCAACTCTGAAGGTATTTTATATTTAGCCTTGACTTGCTGACAACTGAAACATTTTGAAGTGTATTCTGTGATATCCTTTTTCATACCTGCCCATCAGTATCTGTTCTTCAACTCTTGATACATCTTGTTACTCCCTGGGTGTATAGCATATTTGCTTTCATGGGCCTTTCTAAGAATCCTCTGTCTAAGATCTTCTACATCAGGGACACATAGTCTGTCTTGATAGAACAGTCCACCATTTAAGTCCATAATGAATCTAGGTCTCTCCCCCTTAGAGATCAACTCAGCTAATTCAATTAGCTTTCTATCTTGTCTTTGTGCATCATTGATTTCCTACGTAAGAGTGGGTTGAAGGTGCAACTCTACCACAATCTTTCTGCTTAAAGCATCTGCTACTACATTAGCTTTGCCTGGATGGTAGTCAATCCCACAATTATAATCCTTTATTAGCTCTAGTCATCTTCTCTGCCTCAAATTCTATTCTTTCTGTGAGGGAAGATATTTTAAACTCTTGTGATCTATGTAAATGAAACACTTCTCCCCATATAAATAATGGCATTAAATCTTCAATGCAAAAACTATAGCTGCCAACTCCATATCATGGGTAGTATAATTCTTCTCATGCGCCTTTAATTGCCTACAAGCGTAAGAAACCAACTTTCCATCTTGCATCAATACACAACCCAATCCATTATGAGAAGCATCACTATAAATGACATACTCCTTATTAGGAATCGGTTGTGACAAAACAGGGGCCTTAGTGAGCATACTTTTGAGCTTATCAAAACTAGCTTCACATTTATCTGTCCACTCAAATTTAACATCCTTTCTCAATAGTCTTGTTAAAGGAGAAGCAATCACTGAAACACTCTTAACAAATCTCCAATAATATCAAACTAAACCCAAGAAACTTCTGACCTCGGTCACATTCTGTGGAGGCTTCCAACTCACAATTGCCTCAACCTTGCTAGAATCCACTTTAATGCCTTTTGTAGAGATAATGTCCCAGAAATGTCACCTTTGTAACACCCTTTTACCTCACTTTTGTTTAGCAAGGTAAGTGAGTATTACTCGTCTAACTATTTTATAAAATTAATGAAATGAAGTATAAATTTTTTTTTATGAAAATATTACAGATATCCAAAATAAAATTATTACAACCACAAATATTTAAAATTCTATTTATTTATAAAATACATTAATTTACATTCGAACCATGATCCTTACATTATAATTCATATCTATAATACACGCTCAATGAAGTAAAAACAATAATTTAATTTACAAATTTTTCAACAAAATATACCAAAAAGAAATCCAAAACTTTTAGCTGCTTTCTTCCGGGTACCCTTCTTCTTCTGACAACTATACTATCTACGGCTATCCTTCTAAAACCTGCATGAGAGGAAACCACTCGCACTAAGCTACTAGCTTAGTGGTGCTTCAAGAACAAAAATTTTACATACATATATTTTCATACATATTAATTAATCATATCATAAATAAGACGTAAAATAAGAAAATTATATATAAAAAATAAATTTTAGCAAACATTTCATATTTAATATTTTAATTAATATAACATTATCACAACGACATACTTTGATTTTATTGTTATTTTTTATTTTTTTGTGCCCATAACACCAATAACTGAACTATCTAATAGGAATAATGAGGTTGTCATTTCCGGCTTTCGCAATATTACGCCGAACGTTTTTATAATAATGTTATTACCGGCTTTCATAATATTGTCATTATCAGCTTAATAATCTTGCGCTAATCGCATTTATAAATTGTCATTACCGGCTTTCATATTTGGTACCGAGTGCCTTAAATCCCCTGATTGGCATGCCAAACTATTCTCTATTCTAGTTCTAGATTAGATGTCATAGGACTTGACTATTTTTATATTAATTCACAATATTTTCAAAAATGATAATGTCACTAAATTGTCACAAATAAGCTTATATATTTTTGTTATTTATTCCCATTATTATTGCACTAGAATCTCACACATAAATAATTTATTAAACATTTATAATTACCATTAAAGTAAAAATTCACATTAATTATTACATATACTTAAAACACCACATGCAAAAACCCAATATTTCAAGTTTTTATCTATGACAGATTTTGGCCCTGATTTTTGGCTTAAATTTTAGCCCATTTATAATTCGAATTTGGAGTTCTGATCTTCTAATAATTTGTAGCTTATTGTCTTAGCTTTCATATGCATTAAAAATCACCCAAATAAAAGTTTTCTATCAAAATTTATGGTCAATTGAACATTGAATCATCACTAAAATTACTGCCCATAATTTTCTGGTCATATTCTAGGTATGAACTTTATGTATTTTTCTGGACAAATTCAAATATATTTAGGTTTTATGGTATAAATAAAAATTGAAGCCCTATATCTTCGATTTCATTTCCAATAAAGAATAACAGAATGAAATTCTAGAACTTAAGTTATAATCAAAATAGTTAAGACTGTTCCTGGAATTCTGTAACAGATCATTAATTAGCATCAATCTACTTTTCAACCACATTCATCATTTGCATTGATTTTGTTACTAAAATTTTCAGATTACAACTTCATTCATATGTCTCAATTATTTCACACCATTTAATCTCATTTTCATATAAAATATCAAAAGCAACAACTAATCACATAACATATCAAAAACACAATCATATCAAACCTTAATACATAATTCCATACATATGAACAACATGTAAGATTTTTATTAAAGAAACATATACCTAATTAGCCTTGGATCTTCCATTTTTTCTTCTTTTCATCAACTTACTAGTTAGCTTTCTCCTTGCCTTTTTCACCCTCTTGATGGCCTCTCATTTGTTCATTTGTTTTTCCTACACAACCATACCATATCTCAATCCCAATATCCATTTTCAAAGTTTTTCATGTCTACATAATATTCTAATGCTCCTAATATATTTTACACCTTAATTTAGCCCAAATGTACTAATGTTAAACTTCCCCCTTAATATGTCATGGCTGCCCAAAAACCTTACCATAGTTCCCAATTCATTTTCTTCAAATCAACACTCAATTCACACTTAATCTATCACCAATTGTTTTGATTCTAGGTTAATTTCAATTTCCCCCAAATTACTCTAACTATGGAAGCCCCTCATTCATCCATTAACATCATATTTCTCTTGTTTTTTAAGTCAAAATAATTAACTAACATCAATTATCATTAATTCAAAGTTTAACTATACTTTCATCAACTAATTACAAACTTAAATTTCTAATTCCAATCTTGCAACATAGGCTTAATCTACCAAACCTAATCACATCTATCATCATTATGGGTCTTAAATAGAAGGAAAATTGTTGAATTTAAGAAAATAAACTCACCTTAAGAGTTCCCAAAGTAGGCCAAAATCTGTCCCAACTCTTCTCCCTTTTTCTTGTTCTTTCTTCCTTCATTTTTGCTCTTTTATTCCCTTTGTAGTAAGAACTCCTTAATTTTGATTTTTCCTCTCTCAAAACTAATTTCTTTCCTCACTTTTTTAGGCTTGATTTGAAGAAAAATGATGGCTTATGGAGGGAAGAAGTGGACGACCAAGGGTGAAGAGAAAAGAAGAAGGAAATGAGTTAGATATTTTGGTGGAAGAATGGAGAATTCCTCCCATTTTTGACTTTTATACTTTGATTAAGGTGTGGGTCCCACTAATTAAAATTAATCCTAATTCTCATTGGTTCATTAAGTTAATTAATATTGATTAACATTTAAACTTTGAGAAATTCCTTATTTGCCACATCTTCCTCCATACTCACACTTTTCCCCCAACAATTGCCATAATACCAATTTTGTCCATAGAAAATTTTATTTTTTTCTAATTCTACCACTAATCTTTTTAATTCCCAAATAATAATACCCTTAATTATGTTCTCTTATTATTAGTCATTTTTTTATGGGTTCAAATTTAGACTCCTATTGAACCTGCGCACCTTATACGGTCACACACAATCGGGGGCTAAATCACTGGATGTTACAACCTTCTTCAACCAAAATTCACATTTTGAGAGTTTGGCGTAGAGCTTATATTCTCTAAGAGTCGCAACGCTATTCTCAAATGCTTTTCATGTTCTTCTGAATCTTTAGAATATACCAAAATATCATCAATGAAAACGACCACAAATTGATCAAGATGCGGCCTGAAGATCTTACTCATAAGATCCATAAATGCTGCTAGAGCATTAGTCAACCCAAATGGCATAACCAAAAACTCATAATGACCATATCTAGTTCTGAATGTGGTTTTAGCTATATCTTCCGTTTTCACCCTTAATTGATGATAATCAGATCTCAAGTCTATCTTGGAAAATACTCATGCACCTTTCAGTTGGTCAAAGAGATCATCAATCCGCAGTAATGGGTACTTGTTCTTGATGGTTGCTTTATTCAACTGTCGATGCAACATCCTTGACCTTTCCCACATGCATTTCATTGAACATAAGTATCTTGCATACAATTCAATTGAACACGTGCATTTCATATGTACTTTCATAGGAACAAGTTTATGACATGCACTAGTTACGTGTCCTAGTATTTGGCACTTGTATCGAATCGTACTTGTGTAATTATAACCTAAATGAGGATAAAAAAGTATTAGAAATGAATTGAATAAGGTGACTAAATTAAAGTAAGAAAAATGATTAGATTAAGATTAGTAAACATTTACATTGTTAATTTAGTTAAATCAGGCTAAATGATTAAGCTGTATTATTGTGTGAATTAGTGAAATTATAAATATATGTAAATAATAATAATAATATAGACAAAATAAAATTAGAATGACATAAAAGAGAAATAGAAGAGAAGAGAAATGAGAAATGAGAAGAGAAAAGAGAAGAGAAGAAGAGAAAAATGACAAAATGACAAAATGACAAAAAACAAGTTGGCTTTATCTTCATCTTTCTTCCCCATTTCTACCTTCTTCTCTAGCCCTTCTTCTTCTTCAATTTCCTCCACTTAAGACTTCATTTCATCCTTGTTTCACTTGATTTTTGAGGCAAATTGATCCCTTGCAAGTTTTTTCTTGGTAAGTAGTCAATTCTTATTGCTATAGGGTTGATTCGAGTTGCTTAGGTTCAATATTAGGCACTGAATTGCACCCCAAGTTTGATATCCATAGAAATTGATTCTGGAAAATATTAAAACACAAAATTTGTTCTTTTATGTCTTAAATTTATGGAAATGTAAATAGTGTTGCAAGATGTGGTGTACAGAATGAGATATCCTCTTTGTACTAAAACTGGTAAGGGTGTGAACCCTAACCAAGTTAGCTACTGTGTGCTTTGATTTCAAATATGTTAAAGCCATTATTGGAAGTATCTAAAAACATAAAGTTGTAGATATATGTGTTTTGTATCTGTATACCAAATTTCAAGTTCATAGGTCTTATAAATTTGAGTTATGGGGAATGGAACCATGACTGTTCCATGGTTTGAACTGCCTACTGAGTGCCCTGGGCAGATACAGTAACTTGTTTGGCTAATTTGAGCTTATTATAGCTAGATTATGTAAATGAGAAAAACATGAAAGTTATAGGTATATGTCTTAGCTAAATTTGGATACTAATTTCAGCTTCATTGGTTATTTATAGACTAAGTTATGGCCTTTGGAAGCCATACTAGTCCGGAAGCCATACTAGTCCGGAAGCCAATTCTATTCTAAACCAGTAAAATGTTTGTTATAATTTGAAGACCTTAGAGACGTAATTGATAAAATTTGTAAACTTTAAAAATGTTCCATATTAACCCATATAAGTTTCTGTAAATTTTCATTAAAATAGGACTTATATATTATAAGTTATGATGAAACCAAATTAGTACCCTGAAACTGCCTAAAGGCAGAAAACAAGGCAGAAAATAAAACACACTTAGAAATTCCACAAAATATTGTACAATGATCCAATTGGTCTGAAATTTTAATATGTTCTATAATTATATGTTATTTTTAATTAGGAACAATAATAAGATTAATTGGTCAAGTATAGAAAACTTTATAGGCTAAATAGTCCCATAAGGTCACACTGCCTCATAGGAAAAATCTTAACTATTGACATGAACAATGCATATTAATTTGTTTAAGCCACATTAAGTCTCCCTAATCATGAGTTAATCAATTATGTTTTCATATTAGGCTCGCAAGATATTGGAGACCCACAAGGAGCGGATAGACAATAAGTTAGGAGTCAGAATCAAAGGAGAACGGTGAGTCTAATTATCGATTGAATTCTTTAGTGCAAATGAATGTTGCTTGCTATGTGATTCATATGATTGTCATGATTGGTTCTTGATAATGTAATGATGGATAATTTGTGACATTTTGGTACGTATAAATGGTATACTTGTGGTATATTTGAAGTATATATTTGACACATGTGATATATATACATGGTATATGCAAGGTATATGCGTGACATATGAGGTATATATGGAATATATGTATGTTGTATATGATAAAGATGCAATGGTTGATGAATGATTAAGTACAAGTGCATATGCATATGGAGTAAAAAGGCATTGTGACTAGTTCATCGATATTGTAAAGCAAAAGAAGAGGCCTATGGCCCAACAAATGTGCAAATGAAACAAATGATCAAGCTATCTAGCAAATGCAAATGTTCACATGGAAAATGTTCACATGGAAACCTGAAGCAATGTCTGTTTAACTTGGTCACAACAAAATGAAATAAGCAAAGCATTTGCATACATAAAGAGTAATGATTATATGTTTCAACTTTATTGATACATATATGATACTGATGAATGGAATGGAATATATGGTATATATTGGATTTGTGATTTATTAATATGAGTTGTTTGGTACTTTAAAGCTCATTGGATGATTATTCTCGCTGAGCCGTAACTCATCAATTTGCATCATTTTTCAGGTAAAGAAAAGTGATAGCTCATTTTGAGTAGTGTATAGAAGACATGGAGCATAGGTCATTGGCCAAGCCTCATCACTCTATCTCATTGCATTCCACATAAGCATGAAAACATGTCATTCGTATTTTGGACTTATATGTTTGAATATGTATTATCACTCTAGATTAGTTTTGAAATGTATAAATGGAAGCAACCTGTAATCTTTCGGATGTGAAGTTTATGTTTTAATATATGTGATATATCGTATTGTGGTTTTTAATGTTGACTTGAAAATTCATTGAGTGATATCACAAGATATGAGACTTGCAAAGTCATTGAATGAAATTACAGGATATAAGACTGGTAAAGTCATTAGTTGATTTTACGGGATATGATATCACTGTTATCAGGGTATTTTCTCTTTCCAACATGCAATATGTGATTATTGGATAAAGAAAAAGGTTATACTTAAATGCATATGATGTGGTGTTATAGTCGATAATCAATACATAGCCTTAAAGATCCATCATTCTTTTTCACAAACAATACCGGTGCACCCTATGGAGATGTACTTGGTCTAATGAAACCCTTATCAAGGAGTTCTTGCAATTGTGCCTTAAGTTCTTTCATCTCTGATGGGCCCATTATGTATGGCGTCTTTAATATAGGCATAGTTCCTGGAACAAGATCAATAGCAAACTCTACCTCTCTCTCTGGAGGCAGCCTAGGTAAGTCATCAGGAAACACATCTGGGAATTCATTTACCACCATAATATCTTGAAGATTTGAACCTCCCTTTCTGGTGTCAATCACATGGGCCAAATAAGCTTCACATCATTTTCTCATCAATCTCTGAGCTTTCATTATGGATATGATTCGAGGATGTGAGAATAATTCACCTTTCACAATAATTTCTTCTTGAGTTTCTATCTTAAGTACCACAAATTTAAACTTGCAATCCACCACTGCTCTGTGACGTGAGAAACAATCCATGCCTAAAATGGCATCATACTCATGGAAAGGCAACTCAATCAAATCTGCGCAAAACTCCTTCCCATGTATAACTAAAGGACAATTCCTGAATACTTTATTCACTATTACACTATGACCTAAAGGATTACTAACTTCAATTTCATATTCTAGGTTTTCTTTAATCATATTATATTGGCTAGGTGTACTAGTTCAAATATAGGAATGGGTGGAATCCAGATCTATGAGTGCACAAATGTCAAAATCATATAATAAAAACTTATCGGCAATAACATCTGTTGCTGCCTGATCTTCCTTAGCTTTCATGGCATAGGCTCAGGCTGGAGCTCTAATGGATCCAGGTCTAATCATAGTCTCTAAAATAGCCTACCTCGGTTGGCCGAGTCCTCCTCTAAACTGAACTCCAGGCCGAGTGAGTAGGAGTACTAACTGTCAAGAGTGGGCAATCCTTCCGTATGTGCTCTTTGGACCCACATCTAAAGTAAGCACCTGTGACATGCCAACATTCCCCTCAATGGCTCCTATTGCCAATGCTACATGTCGGTATAGCTTCCTTGCCAACATAAA
Source organism: Triadica sebifera (assembly GCA_023653625.1). Lineage (NCBI taxonomy): Eukaryota > Viridiplantae > Streptophyta > Magnoliopsida > Malpighiales > Euphorbiaceae > Triadica > Triadica sebifera. The sequence continues at coordinate 7,143,276 of CM042899.1, read as the reverse complement.
GTTGTGAACTTGTTGTAGCAAAAGGTGCATTAGAGGGCGGTCCCCTTCTAATAGACCTTGTTTGTGAATAGTTAGGACCCTTTCCATGTCCTTTATTCTGTGAACGACTATTAAAAAATGACTCTTCTTCTCGATGAATTGAGTCTCAATAGTGGCTGACTTTTTAAAAGATTCTTCTATTTTTCTCTTTTTCCTTTTTTCAAGACTGAGTACTGCAAAAACTAACTGAGAAAAATTGGTATGCTAGAGAGCAGTCAAAATATCTCCAACCTCTTCATTAAGGTCATCTTCAAATCTTCTGCATTTATCTCTTTCATTTGCAACTAATTCAGGGGCATACTTGCTCAGTCTGGTAAAATTCCGCTGATACTCAGTCACTGACATTTTACCTTGCTTGAGATTCATGAACTCTTTTTTTTTTCTCATCAATATAGATCAACAGAACATATTGCTCTTTGAATTCAGAGAGAAAGGAATCCCATGAGACCGGTTCCACCACATCTGGCTTAGTAAGAATTGATTTCCACCAATCATATGCCTCCTCTTGGAGTAGAGAAGTAGCAAATCTAGCTTTGTCATCTACTTCTGGTTGCAACTCTTTAAAAATTCTTTTAGTCTTTTCTAACCAATACTCATCTATAGTTGGATCCTCATTTTTCTTACCATAGAAATCTGAAACCCCATACTTACAAAGCTTATCAATTGTTACTATTGATTTAGGTGGTGGCACTGGGGTAGGCTGAGGAATGGCTCATACCATCTATTGAAATAATCCATTCATCTGTTGAATAAATGGATTTTGACTAGGATCAATCTGTTTTGCTACCTGCTGTGGGGGATTTGGAGCAGCATGTCGCCCTTACACACTTATTGCACTAGGCTGATGAGGAATCCTCGTATCAGAAGAGCCAGTACTCTCAGCCATATCACTTTCATTCGAAGATTTCTTCCTACAATCCTACAAGTTGCCAAGGAGAAAACCCATATAAGAACTATATGAGACATGTATATTTATGCCTAATATCCCTTTTCCCACCTAGACCTAGAAATGCCTAAACCTACTCTGATACCACTAAATTTGACACCCTACTCATATATTAGGAATAATCTCATATATATAAATAGGATGCCATAAGATTTACTAAATAAATTTGTTCAAATTAAAACTTTTTCATGTTAAATAACTTAATCCATTTATTTATATTGGTTTGGGCAAGTCATTCCAATTAATAATATATATTTATCATTATGTTGTATACACATATGATACTCGATTATATGACATAATTACTTACATATACAATATTAACATATGAGACATGTCTACCACAAACCATATAAATGATGAAACAAAAAAAAACATAATAAGTAGTCAACCCTCTAACTACGTCTTTTGTGCCTCCGCTGATATGAGCTTGGATTTCTTCTTAATCAACTTCACTATCTACTAGCTACAGTTCCAATTCCTGCATGAGAAGAACCCATGCTAATCAATCTCTAGCTTAGTGGTACATATAAGCATTAAAATTTTCCCCAGACAGTCACACAAATGCATGTCTCAAATAAAATCATGGCAAATCAAATTTTATTACATTTTTGTCATATAAAATAAATAAATACATAATATAAAAGGATAACATAATAACCCTATTCAATAATAAAATTTGCACCACCTCATGTAAGCATTTTATACTTTGTTACTTACATAAATTAATAAATTTTCATATTTCATTCTATGATTTATTAGCCCAAAATCTCGTTCCCGGACTGTCCGGATACAGGGTGTAAAATTGAGACACTTGTAGAGCTTAAACCACCCTACTCACTATAATCTTAATTCAAGGGCGCTCGCGGAGCTTTAGCCACCTTAGCCTAGTATAATCATTTATCTCTATGTAATTAGGATCAGGAGTGCTATCGGAGCTATAGCCACCCTGTCCTTAAATCATATCAATATTGGTACCAAAACTTTCCCCTAATGGTGCACCATCTATCTTATGTCAGTCCTCAGGTAGAGAAATGGACAATTAAAAATAATTAATTACTTGTTTCTATAACCAATACTCATTTCATATTAACATAATAATATACTCACAATTTATTTCAAAACCATGTAATACCATGATTTTTTATTAAATATTAACATAATGTTAAGTCCATAGTTAATAACATTTTTATAATTTTAAAACATGCCATAATATATAATTTCATCACTGTGACATATAATTTATGTCAGATACACATAATAATGCATAAGGGGCAAACCAGAATACATATATGTACAAATCTCGATAGTATTTTTATTTTCCAAAATATAAACTCAGAGCTTGTTCATTTTTTTTTGTTCTTTTTCTTATGGAGATCCTAATTTCAAAATATAAATAATTAATATGTTGATAAAATATTTATTCTTAATATAGTTTAAATAAATAACTACAATTTCTTTTAAGCTGGGACATGACCTCTTAGGATTATTGGATTAATAACTTTTTCTACACTTATCCAATTTATATGATTCTTAATCCTAATTAAATTTAACATTAAGACTAAAACATACTAAAATTTCAGAATTTTTTAATCATTACATAAAGTTTAGTGCAATTTTAAATATTATTCTGTTTGCTGCCCCTTAGGCAGTTTCAGGGTACCATATTTAAAAAGTCATATCATTCAACGTATAGCTTTGTTTATTACTAAAATTTTTAAAAATTTTAAAAAAAGTAATTTGGAACATTTTTCATGTTTACCAGTTTTTCAGATTCTGTTTCTAAGGTCCTCAAATACTAGATAATCTATAATTGGTTCAGCATAAAGTATCAATCCGACCAATTCAATTGTTTAGCTCATAACTCACAAAATACATGGCATCTTAAGGTGATAATTTTACAAGAACTTAGATAAGACATAGAAATAAAACTTTCATGTTTTAAACTTTGGCTAATTCAACTTTAAGAAGCTCAAAAAGGAACACGAATTTAATGAAGCTACACAGGTACAAGGAAATATCTCAATCAAGGAACAACCGTAGTTGATTTTACTATAACTCAACCTACACAATAGATATTTAAAAGAACTTTGGTAGAGACCTAAATAACACATATATCTACAACTTTTAAGTTTTACCAAAGCTCATTAAGATGATCAATTTAAGAAAAAACCATAGGTTACTATGTTGACATGTCTGCCTGAATCAGTCTCACACAAACACGTTTATCGCTTTATATACCTAAGATAATTTCATGAAACTTGATAGACATAAAAACAACACATATATAAACAAATTTTATGTTTGAAAATTCTCCAAATTGTTTTCATAGGTTAATAAAAAATAGAGTGAAATATATTGCAGAAGCACAACCTTAAAAGCTCCAATAACACAATAATTAATGAAAAGAGATTACTTACCAAGAATAAATTTATTTGGAGTAAATTTCTTACACATCATGAAGGAGATGATGAAGAATTTGAGATTGTTATTTGGGAGGAAGGAAAAGGATGATGATGATAAGAAGGAGAGTATAGAAGTTAGAAGGAAATGGGGCAAAGTCATAATTGACTTTCCCCTCCCTCTTCCTTCTCCTATTTTATTTTATTTTTTATTTTTTTTGTTGTGTCCACTTTTTTAGTGTTCACTTTTTTTATAAATTTTTTCCTTTTTTTTAATTTTATTATTTATTTATTCATTTTCACATATTTACTTATATCCAGACTCTTTAATTTTTACCAAAAGTATAATTTAATTATGTGGTCTAATTTAATCAAATTTATCATGTTAATCGATTTAATTTATTCTAATTTCTAATTCAATCAACTATTCCATCTATTTTAATCTCCATTATCTGTTGGGTTTTTCCTATTTATACCATATACTTATTCTAATTAAACTATAATTAGTGGGCATTACAGTATATCCCCTTCTTGTGGGTCTCCAATATGTTGTGATCCTAATATAAAAATATAATCATTTAATTTATGACTAAAGGAACTTAATGTGGCTTAAAAAAATTAATGTGCATAGTTCATATACATAATTAGGGTTTTTCCTATAGGGCAGTGTATCCTTATAAGACTGATTAGCCAATAACTTTTTCTAGAATTATCCAATTTATGTGATTCTTATTCCTAATTAAAATAAGATATAATTATATAACATACTCAAATTTTAGATAAATTAGAGCATTGTACAATATTTTGTGGAATTTCCAATTGTGTTATATTTTCTGCAGTGTTTCTATCCTTTGGCAGTTTTAGGGTACTAACTTTGGACCTTCATGTCTTACAATATGTAAATCATATTATAATTAAAATTTTTATAAACTTAGATAGGTTAAAATGGAACAATTTTTCATGTTTAAAACTTTTATCATTTATGTCTCTACGGTCCTCAAATTATAAGAAACATTTTACTGGTCCATAGCAGAGTTGGCTTCTATAATAGTATGGTTTGTGAAGGCCCTATCTCACTCTATACATAACAAATTAAGGTAATATTTATACCCAAATTTATCTAAGGCATAAACCTATAACTTTCATGTTTTGATAATTTACATAATCCATCTCTAAGAACTCAAAATGGCCAAACAATTGTTTGGATCAACCCAGGCACTAAGTAGACAATTTAAACTATAGAACTGTCATGGTTTTATTCACCATAAATCAACATCCACAAGACATATGAACCTAAAATTTTGGTATACGTATAGATAACATATGTATCTAAAACTTTCATGTTTTGAGCTTCCTAAAATATGGGCTCTATCATATCCAAAACCAATAAACACAGTAGCTAACCCGGCTAGAGTTCACACCCGAACCAGTTCCAATAAGATGCCAATATATTTTTCATATATACCAAATATTGAAAAAATATTTACATATCCATAAACCTAAGACATAAAGGAATAATTTTCATTTTTTAAACATTTCCAGAATCAATTTCTTTTGGTATCAAAATTGGAGTGCAAAACACTGCTTCAACTTAACCCGAACAGCTCAAACAACACTAGAACAATGGAGAGAATATCACTTACCAAGAACGAACTTGAAAGAGATCAATTTATGCAAAAAATAAATGAAATAAGGAAGAAAAGAAGGCTGAAATAGTGGAAGAAAGAGAAAAAAAATATGAAGTGAGGGAGGTAGAATGGTGAGGAGGGAGATAAGGTCCACATCCCACCTCCTCACTTTTGTCATCTTCTCTCTTTTGTTTTTTTTCCCTTCCCTTCCTTTCTTTTCTTTTTCTTTCCTCTTTTTCTTTTATTTTTTTTATTTTTCTTCATTAATACGATCTAATAATTTTATTCACATAAATTCCAGTTTTATGTCATCCTCAACTAAATTATAAAACTAGACACGTGCAATTCAGCACATTTGCAAAATACTCAGACATGTAGCTAGTGCATGTTGTGAACTTGTCCCTTTAAAAATGCACGTGTTCAAGTGAAATATATGCGAATGCATATGTCCAAATAAAATGCATATAAAAATGTATATGTAGGAAATCGAGGATGTTACACTGCCTATAAATGGGTCTACTTCAGCAACAAAATACATTTTTATTACCTTCACGCCCATGAACCCACCCTTCATGGCAGTGAATCTGAAAATTTTTCTAGAAAACAGAGCATCACAAATTCATGTCATTTTCACATGCAATATTTTCTACGGTTGACCAATGTCCACCACCCTCTCAACATTGCAGTATGCATTTAAGCCAGCTTTCACAACCATAAACTTCTTAACCATCAACATTAACTAGAATAACGCATCATACATTTCAGTGTAACCATATTCATACAAATTTCCATCATGCATATCAACTTTACATTTTATCATTTAACTATTCACTAATCATATACATCATGTATTTAAAGGAATGAACACAAAAACATCAATTAATTGTCTCAAGTGTTGTTATGTACAAACCTTACACCTAGGATGGAGATTAGCTAAAGCTTGAGCTTTTCAAGCTTGTCTTCTCCTTTGAGATGGACTTCTAGCTCCTCTACCAAATCCTTGAAAGATGAAAAATGTCCTCTTAACCTCTAAAACTCAAACCAAAATCTAGAAATATGAAAATGGGCTTTTCTCTTAAAACTCACAAACTCCCTTTCTCACTCTTCTCTCTCACTTAACCATCAAGAAACTTGATCTTTCAAGCTTCCACAATGGAACAAGATGTTGTCTAGAGGGAGCAAAAAATGCAACTGCGTGTTTGGTTGGTTAATAAGGAGTTGGGAGTAGATTTAAAGGAATGGCAGGAAGGAAAACATGACTAGCTCATCTACTCTACTTGCTTAGGCTTCATGGCCATGACTCCTCTCTTACGGGCGTTAACCTCCTTTACGGTCATGAATAAATTCTTCATGGTTATGAAAAACCTCATCATAGCTGCTAACTAAAACCCAATATTCAAGGTCATGACACCCACTATTACGAGCATGAAACAATAGATTTCAACAACTCTCAAATTTCCAAAACTCCACTTAATCCCCAACTCTCACTAACCAGGATTATAACTTATAGGCTCTAATTACGAGCATTGCATGAGCATTAGAAATAAAGCAAGGGTTGTTGCATTAGCTATAAGAACTTATGTATTGACCCTCCCTAGTGGGCTTATGTTAAATTTGGATAATTGTTATTATGTACCTACTTTGACTAAAAACATTATTTTCATTTCTAATTTAAATAAAGATGGTTTCCATTTAGCTTTTACTAATAATTATTGTTATATTATGTTGAATGGTATTTTTTATGCTAGGGGTACATTATGTAATAGAATATACATATTAGATATATCAAATCCATTTTTAAACATCAATGTTAATAAAAGGAAAAAACAAAATATGTTAAAATCATCTTACTTATGGCATTGTCACTTTGATCATATAAGTGAGAAATGCATGGCTAAGCTACACAAGAGTGGTAGTTTAGGGTCATTTGATTATGAATCATATGACACATGTGAATCTTGCTTATTAGGCAAGACTAAATTACCCTTTAATGGAAATGGTGAATGTGCTAATGGGCTTTTAGACTTAATATATTCAGATGTATGTGGTCCAATATCTATACATGCCAGTTGTGGTTTTATTTACTTCATTACTTTTATCGATGATTACTCATGATATGGGTACGTGTATCTTATAAGATACAAATCTGAACCTTTTGAAAAGTTCAAAAAATTCAGAAAGAAGTAGAGAAACAACTTGGCAAAAATATTAAAATACTTCGATCATATCAAAGAGGTGAATACTTGACCCAAGAGTTTCTAGATTATCTTAGGAATAATGGGATATTATGTAGCGCTCCCTTACCCTACTAGTCATTAATAATGTATGGAAGTGCTACTAAACTCTTTTTTTTTTTGTAAAAACCAATGCTCAAATTATTGTATACTTTTTTTCTTTTCAGTTTTTCGAGTTTATTATTAGCGGAATATTTATTTCTATATTTTTTTCCATTTAAATATGTAGCTAGTGATGGAAATATTTTCAGTTAAATCAATTCATTCATTAAACCATAATATGTAGAAATACATTTACAAATAATACTAAATATATAAATTACAAAAGTCACTCCTTATAAATCCTATATGCCACAAATTTACATGAAAGAAATTTTTAAAATTTAATTTTTACAATACAATTTCCGAAACATATGAAAAGAAAATAAACTGCCGCAATTTGATCTTGGGATTCCCTTTTTCTTCGGTCACCCTAACGCAACAGTTACGTCTATTTATCTGAGTGTGAAACACACGCACTAAGCTACTAACTTAGTGGTATATTTGGCAACTATCCAATAATTCTATAAATATTTCTAAAATAAAATTTTAAAAACTACAATTAATTTACTAAGCATGCCAAAATATGCAATTCATCAATTACCTCTTGCAAAAATATACAATTCATTAATTATCACATTTCATTCATTAAGCATGCTTGAAATTATTTAACAATACAAGACATGCAATTTAAAATATCAATTTAATAATTTACACACATTTTTTTCTATTTATTTGATAGTCCATGACATCTTAGACCGAAACTAAACATTGGATATAGGATTTATGCTCTCCGATAGTATACTCGGTGTCTACTTAATTATTTTATAACTCGACATTTAATGCCTACATCTTCAATAATAACTCAACACCATTTTGGTGCCTACATAAATTCGAACTCAACACTATTTCTTAGTGCCTACGTAATTTCAAACTCAGAACTATTTCTTAGTGCCTACATAAATTAAATCTCAACACTATTTTATAGTGCATACATTTCTACCCTTTTATTGGTATGCCAACTTATCCTAATTTCTAGTTCTTGAGTAAATGTTATAGGGCTTAACTATATTTGTTACCTTTATTATTATTTACATAAATTATGTATATAATACTAATATAATTTCACATAAATATATTAATCTCCATTAAATATTTTAGAACATCATACTTGCTCATTTAATCATTATAACTATAAGAAAAGTAAAAAAATATAGTTTTCTATCACAAAATTCTACAATCAACAAATACATACAAGCTACCCTATTCTAGGCAGCATTTCTTCCTTATATTTCCCTACATTTTTCATCCATTTTTAGATGAAATTTGGACAAGTTATCCCTAACAAAATGTAGGTACATATCTTATATTTAATTTCCATCTAGAATCATATTAAACAAAATTTTGTAGGAAAAGTTATGATTTTTTGTCTAAGCTATATTCATTCCATTTTGCCCAGTATTTTACTGGATAAATTTCTAGTTTGAACTTTGAGTTCATTTTACACATAATTTCAGGCATATTCAGGTCTAACGGTCTTATAAAAGTTGAAGCCATATGTCTTAGTTTTCCAACCCAATAAGAAACACTCAAAAAGTATTTTGAGAATTATTTATAAGACAAATTTTCCAGCACTTCAATTAATTCCTTTAATTTCCATCTTATGCATCAACCTCATATTCAAATTTTTATTTTCACATTCATGGCATCATTTAATCACCAACTCATCACTCAATCAAAATATCAAGAATTACATACACAATTACACATAATCTCACAAAATCAAAAAAATCAACATTTTCCATATTGAATTTTTGCCAAATGTACATACCTCAAAAAGTCTACTTCACTTCACTTTTCTCTTCCTCCTAGTTAGCTTTCTCTTTGCCCTTACTTCCGCTTTGATTTTGGCCCAAAGATTGTTCACCTCCTTGGCCTAACAACAAATTTCACACTAATCAATCCTTAACACCATTAACATACTAATAACCCTAAATTACCAACCTTGATGGTAACTAACCCCAAAATCAAAGAAAATAAAAGAAGAAAAGTGAAAAGAAGGAAAATCTAACCTCACCTTTGTAGATCTTCAAAATGACCAAAATTCTTCCTTTCTCTTTTTCTCTTTTTTTCTTCCTTCCTCTTCCTTTGTTTTGCTCACTTTGCTTCACTTTCTTGTTGATCTTACTTTAATCCAACTTTTTTTTCATCTAACCTTAGCTTTGATTGAAGAAAAAAGAAGAAGGACGAATGGGGGAAAGAGGTCATGAAAAAAGGGAAGAAAAAGAGAGAGAATTTGGTTTGATTAAGATAAGGAAAAAGAAGAATAATAGCAAAAAGTGAACTTTGACTTTTAATAGTTGGATTAGGTGGGTGGTTGGGATTAATTAGATAATCTTATCCCTCATTGATCCATTAATTTAAATCACTCTTACTTTATTTTAATCCAAGAAATATTTCTTTCCTTAGATAAAGAATATTCCATTTTTACACCTTTTTAAAATATTTGTGTCAAAAATACTGTAAATTTCAATTTCATTCAGCGAAAAATTTTTTTTTTTTCTAAATTTTAATTTCGAACTTCTAAATTCTCAATTAATAATATCCAAAATATTTTTCTCATATTTTATTATCATTTTAATTTTTTTCTTTCATGTCCAAATTTAGGCCCCGATCGATTCAGTGTGTTGGATTTCGGTCAACCGCGACCGTGGACTAAATTATCGGGCATTACATATTATCTCAATAGACTCTACCTTACATGCCACAACGCAATGCTATGGCTAAAAGGAGAAACCGAACTCTATTAGACATGGTAACGTCTATGATGAGCTTTGCAAAACTCCTTAAATCCTTTTGGCATTATGAACTATATACTATCATTTATATATTTAATGGAGTCCCTTCAAAGTCAGTTAATGTTACTCCATATGAGATGTAGAATAATAGGAAGCTCACACTTTCTTACATGAGAGTTTGGAATTGTCTTACTTATGTGAAGCGGATAATGTCAGATAAGCTAGAAGCTAAGTCTGACCGATGTCTATTTGTGGGATATCCAAAAGCATCATATGGATATCAATTTTTCCACTGATTGAACAAAAGGTGTTTGTTTCAAGATGTACTATCCTTTTAGAAAGAGAATCTTTTCTAAAAGAAGATACTGGGAGAAAAATTGAACTTGAGGAAGTTCAAGATGCTCAAGCAGACATTGATCAACTGCTTGAACCCGAGCATGTTATTCATATAGATGATATAGTAGTTCAACCTTCTGAAGCACAAGAGCTTCTTAGGTCAAGTAGGATATGTACTGTCCCATAGAGATATGGATTTCTCATTAGTTAACAATATGACATATTGCTTATAGAAAATGATGAGCCTACAACCTTTAAAGAAGTTTTGAATAGTTCATAATTAGACAAGTGGCTTCAAGCCATAAAGTCAGAAATGTACTCCATGTATAAAAACCAAGTATGACCTGAAGGGATAAACCTTATAGGGTACAAGTGGGTTTTCAAAAAGAAAATTGACATGAATGGTAATGTGGTTACCTATAAAGCTACACTTAAAGCTAAAGGTTGTAGTCAAAAATAAGGAATTGATTATAATGAAACTTTTAGCCCAGTAGTTATACTTAAATCCATAAGGATACTCCTAGCCATTGCTTCTCATTATGATTATGAGATATGAAAAATGGATGTGAAGGTGACTTTCTTTAATGGAAATCTAACCGAAGATGTGTAAATGACACAACCAGAAGGCTTCATATCCAAATATGGAAAAAAGGTATGCAAGCTTTAAAGATCCATTTATGAATTAAAGTAAGCATCTAGGAGTTGGAATATTCGATTTGATGAGAATCAAACAGAGGTTTCTTACAAAATCTGGATGAACCTTGTGTATACAAGAAGGTTTGTGGGAGTGCAATCATAAGCCACTTTTTCAAAAGAAATATGATTCTCATATATTCGCCTATGGAATTATATGCAAAGGCAATTGGCTTTAGTTCAAGTGGGAGGTTGTGAAAGAAGTGCTCTAAAGGCAATCACCTTTAGCACTTATTGTACAAATTTATTTGATTAATAAAGGCATTTTCATTAATTTGATGTTCATTTGATAGATGAATTGATAGTGATCTTAAATCAATTAATGAAGTCTTTGATACATAACATAGCATGAAACAAATCATGATGTGATCATGACATTAAGATTCTTATCATATGTAATTATGTTAGTATCTAAGTTATCCCTAGCATAGGATTAATGAGATGAGACATTGTTAATCCGAAAAGACTGACACATGTTATACTCCTTGATTGGATCAAACAGTAGATCTCATAATATTTAAATATAAGATGTTTAGAGTTAACATGTGGATGTTTATTAAGTGTAGCTAAGTACATTGAATGACCCGCTATGAGACAATCATATGGATAATATATTCAAATGTCAATGATAGTATTAACATAGTAATGATGCAAGTATCTTTAGACTTAAAGGACTCAATGACATTTTGGATACTTATTCTGTATTTTGACACTCTTCCTTATTGCCTCAGGGAGGTTGCTCATAGGGTGTGATTGGGTATAGCTTGAGGTATTCGAAGGTAATTGGGTAATCAATAAAGGATTAACCACTCCAGATAGAAAGAGTGTATACCCATGGCCTCTTGTCGAGGTCATTACTCAGGAATCTTTGATTGGAGTGGAAATGTCGTGAAGATAGTTTTCAATGACATGTCTAACAGAGTAATGAGTTTTACGGACAAGAACTAACATTACTTGAGCTAGATGTGATGTAGTCAGTCTAGCGAAAATTGACACGTATCCATACTCTGAACCAAATGGGGTATAGAATGGTGAAAGAAATAATTCCACAAAAATTGTTTATTAAAAGGTTCGTAGTCAAACCACTGACTTTTTGGTCAATTGGGGGTCATGATATATTGCTAGATATTGCTTATGACTTGCTTAAATTAATTGTTATTTTAAGTGATCAACATAATCGAAAACCTAATTAGTCCCATGCATTAGAGATGTGGAGAATGAGTAAAATGATATTGGATAGGATCCAAAAATATGAGAGAATTATTTCAAATCGGATCACGATGAAATTGCAGAAAAAAATTACTTGAGAGAGGTCACGGGCCTTCACGGACCCACTAGCCTACCAAGCAGGCCAGTTGGGCCTGCTGCCGTACTAATCCCTCTTGCCGTTAGGCCAATTTTGAACTTAATTAGGCCAATTATGGCCATTAACTATTCATTGACCTTAATTTTCTTCTCTTTCGATTTTTGATCTTATTTCTGAATTTGATTCAAATAAAAAAGACATCAAAAGACAGAAAAAAAACATGAATATTATTTTTGGTGAAAAATAATTTTTGAGGCAATAAAAATTCTCTCAAGAATATATTCAAAGCTAACACTTTGAAACTGATTCAAACCATTTCTTTTATAGTTTTTTCTTCATATTTTCACGTAGATTATCATTAGAGATATCCTAGTGTGAATTGTTGTGATTTGCTACAATCCAACAAGATAAAGATTTGAATAACAAATTAAAAAATTATAAGGTATAATTTATAACCTTTATTTTTGATAAATTAGTTTTAATGACACAAACATAATCTTTTATTTCAGATTTTGAAAAATTTTATTTTTTCTACTGCATTTATGAATGAGATTTTCCTTCAAATCCCAACATTGTCGATGATAGAAATTATGGATATTGTGGTTTTCTTGGCTTCACTTTGGTCTTATGCTTTAGAGTTTTGGCTTGTGTCTTCTTTTCTTTTCTTTTCTTTTCTTTTTCTTCTTCCCCTTTTGGTATGTTTTATTTGTTATTTTCAGTTGATTAGCATGCAATACTTAATCCTCCATAGTGTAATTTGTTCACGTTCGTGATTCAAAACCGTGAACACTTCTGGAATGAATTTTTCCATTTCCACATCGAAGTCACAACTGTGATACAATTCAGTCATGCCTGTGAACTAGAAAGTTCACACATGTGACCCAAAAATCACACCCATAACTATCTGCAAGAAATCTGCATATTCACTTTCCTTATTCATTTCTAGGTGCACCAAATCATACCAAAACACAACTCATGCATTTATGGAGTCCTTTACTCAACATATCATGTCTTAATACATATAAATGCCTTAATCATAATTAAATTCTCTAATATACATTACTTAATTCAACAAATCACAAAAATCTCATTCTTTATCTCTAACATATGGTTTCAAGCCATGGTCATCATTAATGCACTTCAATCATCAATTAACATATTAAACATGCATGATTTCAAAGAAAGATAGGTTATTGTCTTAAATTATGCACAAACCTCTATCTTTCTCCTTCACTCTTCTAGGTAGCTTTCCCTTTGCCCTTATTCCTTTGATTTTGTTCCTTGTCACTTGGAACTCCTACAAATTACAGATCATCATCAACATCTTACGTTCTCAAAATCCTAAACTCTCTCTCATGAAACCTTAAACTCTCTCTCTCTACATAATCAAGTTCAAAATGAGTTTAAAACTCCAATTTCCTTAAGAAAAGATGAAAGAGAAGAAGAAAAGCTTCTTACCTTTACACTTTTCTTAAGGAAATTGGAGTTTTAAACTCATTTTGAACTTGCTTGTTCTTCCTCCCTATTGTTTTTCCAAGCTTTCTCAAGACTTGTAGGTCATGAAAATCACTTTGTCTTGCTCTTTTCCCTTTTTTCCCTTCATTTCTCTCTTTAGATTTTTAAAGTTGGCTATGTAGGATTCATGGGTGTGGCTAGCGTGACTAGGCAGACAAGGGAGAAAAGAGATCATAAATAAGGAGAAGAAAAAAAAAGAAAGAATAAGAAGGGACCAAAAGTCTTTATATGGGACCGACCTATTTGACCATATCTTTGATATTTAAACTTAATCAACATTAATCCTCTTTCTTTAATGCTATGGACGACCAACCCAATTAAATGTCCAAATTTCATATGTTTAAATAACAATTATCTCATTAATCCTCCAAATTTTGGTAAATTGCAATTGAACCCCAAAAGTTATCAAATTTTAGAATTTAGTGATTTACCGTAAATCTATTTCTTTAAGCTTTATAACCAATTTATTAGGCATATATCAACATAATTTAGTCATTACTTGATTAATTTCGATCAAAATCCGAATTTAAATTCCGATCAGTCAAACGCGTCAATTTTGCGACACGTCCGACTCAGTGTCTAAATTAGCAGATATTACAAAATTAATTAATTAAATTTAATAATAATAATAATAAACAATAATAAATAATAATAATAATAATAATAATAATAATAATAATAATAATAATAATAATAATAATAATAATAATAATAATAATATAAGACATATATAGTGTTCACTTTATTGTAGTCTCTATTTAGAGACAATACGTGGTTGTAATATGGAGATTTTACTTTAGCAACAATAGAGCTTGGGGTCTCTATTTAGCGACCATATATATGGTCTCTAACTTGCTACCACAAAGCTTGAAATTTCTATTTAGAGACTGCATATGTAGTCTCTAACTTGCTACCACAAATGTGGTCTCTATTTGGAGACCACATATGAAGTCGTAATTCAACAACCATAAAGCTTGTTGTCGCTATTTAGTAACCACATAGTTATAGTCTCTATTTAGAGACCACATTTGTAGTCTCAATTTCAGGGATCATAAAACTTGGGACCCCTATTCAACAACAATGTATTTTACTACCACTTTATTGTGGTCTCTAAATTATGACCATATTAGAGACTATATTTACAGACCCTTACATCATGGTCATTATATGATCACAATTTGGTCCATTTAGTCCTCCAAAAGTATGATCGTGCAACGATTACAAAGGTAATTTTAGAGATCATTATTGTGATCATTAAATCAAGCACTATTTTGTGGTCACTAAATTCACTTAACGACCGGATTTCGACCATCTGTCATGGTCATTGAGTGGTTGCTAAAGTAATTTAGCTATCACTTAGGGATCACTTATGATGGTCACTATTTATTGACTTTTTTGTAGTGTTTATTTTAAAAAATCGTATATGTGTTTATATTCAAAAATTGTAACTTATTGATATATGTGTTTTCTGCTATTCCTATGAAACTGGATCCTCAATTGTATTTTTTCAATTCAGGCCCTACATGTTGGAATTTGATAGTCTCATCTCATTGTACCTTATATCCCGATATTCTCCATTCATAAATCACTATTGAAGTGAAAATCGCAAAATTTTCAATTTAGCTCTTTTGTCCTCGATTTTTGTACAAAAAATCAACTTCATGCATTTTAAATCAATTTTCCTCACTCATGTATAATCCAAATTTAAACTTCAACCGTATCATCTCCATTTTAGTATGAAAGTGCTTGGCTTCCGATTGGTCCACCACATTGGGTCGCAAAAATACATTTGTCAATCGGGAGCTTAAATTAGTGTACGTAACAATTTGAGCTTAAAATTCGTGTCGTGTCATTTTACTAATTATTTAAACGTGTCATTTTACTAATTATTTAAATGTGTCATTTCGTATCATGTAGTCATTTAATAGATTTATAAATTTATATACATACTTGTACATATGTATCATTTAAATGTGTCATTTCATATCGTGTAATCATTTAATATATTTATAAATATATATACGTAAACATATATAGCTATAAACAATTAACATTAATATTTCACAAATATATATTAATTTGTATGATGCATTAATAATTTGGCATAGTATAATATGTATATAAATACATATATACATATGTTATGTGTGTATGATAAAATTTATTAGTATAATAAAATTTAAGCATTTAATTATTTATATGATTATTACTAATGCAAATTATATTATTAATTTGTTAGTCTTTATTCACGTAGATTAATATAATTAATTATAATAGAATATATTGAAAATTTATTCATATATAAACTTATACATAAATGTAAATATTAATATGTAACTGAATATTTTAATTATTAGATATTTCACATAATTTTACATGTATTTAATCATGTTATAACAGTTAGATGTTTTCATATAGTGTCATCTCTAAGTTTGTATCATGTGGTATCCAAAATAGTCAGCCTTAGTTAAAAAGAAAAATTGAAATTCAAAAAACTTTTTCATTTCCAGTGCAAATAATATTAACCTCCAATGGATAAAAATTAATTGGTCAGAAATATTAAGCGGTTCAGCATACAAAGAGAGATAATAGGTGCCAATCTAAAATGAATATGAAAAATATTTTGATTTCTTACATTTCAATCTATAAAGATGCATATGTCAATTGAAAGGACACACCCGTAATTCCAAAAAAATATTTTGACTTCTAACATTTCAATAAAAAAAAGATGCATTCATAAGTTAGGATGATTTAAAAATGCAAAAAACATAAAATTTCTAATTTTATTCTAATTTTGCAAAACCTTTCTCCAAACAATGGTATGGTGAAGATATTAGCTAATTGCTCTTTAACTAGAATGAATTGAAGAATATTGTCTTTTTGAGTTTAATCTCTAATGAAGTGAGGTCAAACTTCAATATGATTAGATCTTAAGTGTTGCACGTGATTTTTGGTTTACCTGATGGCATTGGTATTGTTATCACGCATGATTGGTATACTTCATAGTTCATCCCATAGTCTTGCATTTATTGTTTTACTCGAAAAACTGAGCTATAAAGCTACCAATAGTTACATATTATGTTCTATAGTAGATAATGCAACAAATGACTATTTTCTACCCAACGATGTAATCAAAGTGTCATGACCCAAAAATGGATCGACACATAAATTGATTATACTTAACTTATGCAAGCCTCAAAACTAAATACCAATATTGATAGTTCCAAATGCAAATACTTCCTTAATAGAGTTGAAACTAAAGTCTATAGTCTAAAGTCTAAATTACAAAATAGACAATTATCCCATAAGTAAACTGCGAAGTTTTTAATGATTAAAAAATAAAAAGAATTTTAAAGACAATTTTTTTATTCCTAAGGAGAAACATAAATTCGGGTAATACCAAAGTCTATAGCCAAAGAGAAATAGAGAAAGCTTTGATCAACCAGTGGCTAATGTTTGAACCAGCTACAAAGTAACTAAAACTTTGGGAACGAAAAAGAAGACGTGTTATGAGTATACAACATGTTCAATGAATAATAATTATTGTACACAACATACTAAGAACAGACAAACGTTCGAAAAAGTTTATAAATTCTTCAATTTCTCAAATGAATAATAACCAATCGAGCAATATTTATTCAAACTAATAAATAAATAAATATATAAGTAAACAAGTTATAATTATTAAATAATAAAATAATTATAAGTTATAAGTTAAATAATTAGGTTATAAAATAAAATAATTTATAAGTTATAAAATAATTATTAAATCATAAAATTGAAGGTACAATATTATAAAATTGTGATATCCCACACTACCAAAAACTAGATAATTGGTAACTGCTCTACCAATATCAAATACATATAACATAAATCATGTACCACTGATATCAATGCAAATACTTCTAATGCAAGTAGAATGTTATATTATGTATGATGGCAATGAATATAATCTGATGCTATGGTATTTGAGGGGAGTCTAAATAATAAATATATAAATTACTCATAATCGAGCCAGATAACAGATAAACTGCATAATATAACGATTTGAAATCATTGTTCATAAGTAAAAATTTGGTTAATAATATCAATTTAATTTCAGATAACAAAATTAAATATAATTTTCAAAAGTAATAATTTTAATAATATTATTTTCAAACAAAGCTATTGCAAATATGTTAAAATAATTTTAAAAAATCAATACATAAGATTTTTAAATTAACAAAGATCAAGAGTTTATTCACAAATATCTAAAGCTCTAACGCATAGAGAATTTAACAATAATTAAATTTATAACATATTCAATATAACAAAACTAATTAAATAAAATATTTTATAGAAATTTTATTTGTGTAAAATACTTCATTAAAATCCAATTGTTAAAACAAAGGTAAAAATAATAATTCAATAATAACCTTCACTAAAACTCATTTTCATGTTGAAAACATTAAAAGATAATGATTTTACAAAAAAAATAATTGAGTTGCATCCGGATTTCCTAATCAATGTAATAAAGAAAAAATTGTTCTAAGGATATCTAATAGTCTACCACTTTAAAAAATACAATTTACATGTAATACCATGAAAATTTAAAATGTAAAATATGTAAATAATATATATTTGCGAAAGCTTTAAGTGGGACTTGTATTGAATATGTTACAAACTATAAATGAATAATATTTATACTCCAGCTTGAAGGGAAGTGTTATATAATATTTTAGTTGTAATATATTAAATGTAATTAGTAATTGACTTTCCATGTATACAAGGAGATTTGTAGACAACTAATTGATAGTGTAATACCTTCAAATATAATTAGCATTAAACCAATTATATTATCGAATGTTACAAAATATTTCTTTTCTAATTTCTGATTAAAATAAAACTTCTTTTAAATTACTTTGTTTGTACTATGACCATTATGAGTATTTTAAAATTTATAAGAAGAAAAGTAAAAAAGAAAACCATATAATTATTTTATTACTCTGAAATAATGTATAGGCTTCACATAGCCTTTGATTTACAAGCAACATCTCACAAAGGGAAAAATACAATCCTTTTTAATACATGACACTTAAAACCAAAACATCATAGTGTATTACTCACTCAACTGTGTTTTGTCCTGTGACTCATTATGAAGTCTCTTATTTTTTGTCAGCAATCATCTAACCAGCTACAACTTGTGTAACATCCCCTTACCCTTTTGTACATCAATCAGGTAAAGTGATGTCTCCGACTATAATCTACACATCACTTATAGACATACAATATATATTAAACAACTCATTATTCATAATGAGACTAAAAAAAGTCATTATATATATATATATATATATATATATATATATATATATATATATATATAATCTTGATATTTTAATATTTATTTCCATGGTCATTAGGGTAAAGATTTTGTACAAACCTGATAATGAAAACAATCCTAATAATTGCTCTTCTCGTTCTACCATTGAGCCTTAAGGCTTTTGCCTTGCCTCCCTAATCAATGATACACCTAGCAATTCATTATCTCATTTTAGATTATTACTTCGGGATATCATTCTAAATTAAATTCTAACTAATAGAATATTCTTTTTATTTACTTACGCTAATTACACATCAAAATATTACCTAATTCACATTCAAACTATCGGGACTCCTTTTTGTTTTTATATATCCAAACTCGATGGTGCACCGTATTTATGTATTCATATTCATTAATTAACTTGATTTTATCAACCCTTAAATTATAATTATGATATGAAATTTCCTATAGTTTTTCACTAATCTAATCTTATTCTTTTTATGTCTGTTTTTAGATAATTTGTCACAAAAACTTAATATGACTCTTCAAGGTATCTTGCCTTTTCAATTGCAAAAGTGTCAATTTATTGTGTATTCATCTTTCTCGGTCAATGGATTTCATTTCAACCTTAAGATTTTTTCAACAATTCCATATTCCTTCACCTCAGTAAACGTGGATAGTCTCATTTTCATGCATAATTAGTCCTAGTTCAACATTATGTTCTTCATTATGTTTTCTTTTTAGTTAATGGTGCTAATTGAATTTAATTAATCATTGAATTAATTTAATCTTTCAATTTTGATTAGTCTTCATTTTTCCGTTACCAAATAAAACGAACCCTCATCATCACCATATCTTTCAACAATTAACATCTCATTCAAGTTTGCTTTCCTCCTAACTAACATCATTAAGGGTTTTACTAATAGATTAATCAATTACTTTTTTTTACTTGCTACACCTTTCCCTATTCATGCCAAACTTGAGCAACCAAAGACTCCCTATAGTTGATAACATGTCCATTAATCATGCATATGTCCTAAAAAAAGTCAATAAAAAGATAAATTAATTCATCAATTGATTATTTCTTGTTTTAGCTTCACGGTTCCTTTTTCTATATAATTAAAAACCCCATTGTTGCCCATATATTAAGCCAAGAAAGGGGGTTGAATTGGAGTTTTAAAAATTTAACTTTAAAGTGCAGAAATAAAAAATTAAGTTTAGGAGGGATAGAGAAATTTGACACAAGGATTTTTATAGAGATTCGGGTGCTAACAAACCCTACTCCTCTCCCCAATCGCAATTGGGAGTTTCACTAACACACTAAGTGTTACAATGGAGTTTTACAAGCTCACTTCCAACTATGGTGTTTCTCACAATGGCTCACACCTAATCCAAAAGTCCCTTATGTTTTAATGGCTCATACAATAACCAATTCCTTGTATTTTACAGGCTCACACAAACAACCTTTATCTTTTGTTTTACAGGCTCACACAAACAACCTTTATTTTGTGTTTTACAGGCTTACACAAACAACCCTTACAAGTGTTCTCCTCTTAACCCAGAAATACCCCAAACTCATTTGAGTAATAAATGATTACAGAGAGAAACACGTACAAATCCTTATTGCTCAATAAATGATGAGCAAAAATATTTTCACAGAGAATAGATATTTGTTATGAAAGTATTAAATCTACAAATAGCTTGTAATAAGATTTTGATTCAAAGTATTTGCTATCCTCTTGTACTGAATGCATAAATGACTTGCATTTATACTCCCATGAATGCATTTAGTACGAAACTAGCCATTGCACCAACCCAAATAATCGCTCCTGATATTTTTCTCTTTCATCTTTCACTAGCATGACTATGTTTGTCACTAGCGTGACTGTTCTTCCAAGCCGTGATTGAAGTGGTGACCTTGGTCATGAAGCATTCTGGAAGGTTTAGAAATATTGGGTCACGGGCGTGACATATATATTCACGGGCAGGACAAACTTCCCAGCCATGATCCAAGTGGTGACTTTGGTCGTGAAGCTCTCTGGATGAATTTGTCAAGAAGGTTCATAGGTGTGACTTAAATGTGCATTTCATGGTTTGTTGTCTTACTTCATGACCGTGAACTTTAAATGTTGGTTTTGTTGAATAGTTAGCTTTTTCATGGGCGTGACTCATAGAGTCATGGGTGTGAACATGCTACTTCCTTAATTTTATCAGTCAAGAATTAATCTTCTATTCTCCATTCTTGCTATTTTATTCCATACCCTATTTAATAGACTAAGAAAACAATTATGTTAAATATAATATTGCTATTTTATTTGTTATCATCAAAATGATGGAAACACCCCTCAAGGTTTAACAATCTCCCCCTTTTTGATGGTGACAAATAATCTAGCAATATGTGCTTTTGAGAAGTCTCCCCCTCAAAAGATACTTTGGATAAAAATTGATGAAATGCAAGAATTGTAAAGAATGATGTAGCATTTGAAATAAACTTTCTAGTTTTAAGTATATGCAAGTTATATGCAAAGTATATTCAATATATACCAAAATTCTCTTTAAGTCATGAAGTATATGTAAGGTATATTTAGAGTATATCAAGTGCATATTCATTTATGTAACTTGCATTAAGGTATATGCAAAGTATACTTAAGATATATTTAAGGTATATAAAGCTCAATTTGCATACTTGCATATTTATTTTGAATCAAATTTTAAGTATGGCACTTAAACTTAAAATTTTGCTATTTTCTCCCTACTTAACTTAATATATTTGTAGGTTCTTCATTTTGATTCAAAATTAAGTATTGCTTGCACTTATCTTAATATATTGCTAGTTTCACCCCCTTTTATCATCAACAAAAAGAATAATGATTAATCATACCAACAAAGCAATTATATTAATATTGAAAGAGAAGTACAAACCAAAGTAAATAAAAGTCAGAAAGGAAATTTAAAATTTCCTAAAAACACACAAACAAGGTAAACAAATAAGAAACAAGCATATTAAGGCTACCATCTATCCTAAGACCTAACCGGACATCCTGTCCCTAAGACGAGCAACTTCAGCCTCAAGGCTGTCTATCCTAGACTCCATGAAGTCCTTGAGGTTCTCTAACCTCTCATACATGGAAGCCTGCAGCTGCTCAAATCGTGGTACTAGAAGGTCAGCCACCTGTTGTGCCAAATTTGGTGTGGAAGCTGAGGATTTCCTGATGTCCTGCTCATCCGCTGGAGGTGCCTCCTCAACCCCAGCCCTTTTCCTCTGCTGGATTCCTTGGAGGCCGGCTTTGAAGTCCTCTGAATCATTATCTTCCCATATTATTTCACCAGCAATGTCTGTGAAGTGGTAGTAAATATTGTTCTCATGAACAATTCTAACAGTCGCTCCCATCTTAATGAAGGACTCGACATCTAATCTATCTCGAGGATGCCCTGGAATGAGATTGAAGTGATGGTCATCCAGCTTCAAATATCCTAGATTCAAGGCCATATGGGTCACATATCCACCTATGAGTATATCTCCGGAGGGCTTGGTGGCAATGGACAGAAGATGGTTCGCAAACCATCGAGAAAGCGCCACTGTGAGACCTCGTCGGGCCATCTCAAAGAGAAATAGCTCAGACTTCCGAATGGTGCCATTGCTGTCTCACCGAGTAGATATGCTATAGGTTAGAAAGCTATGCAAATATTTGTGCACTGGGGACCAGAGATGAGTGCTCTTGGTCTTCTTGACATCCCAGCTGCAATCCATGCCAAAATGAGTCCATGCTTGAGTTGTGAATAACTCCATTTCACTGTCATTAAGAATGCCTTCCGAGGGTAGATTGAATAAGTCCCCAAAATCTATGGCAGTGAGAGTGTTCGAATTGCTACAGAGTTGGAATTTCACCACTCTAGTGGGAGACACTTGCAAAGTGCTCAAGAACTCCAAGGTTGGCTCCCTTAAAGTGGGCTGATGAATGTCCACGAACTCCTTCAAATGATAGGCCTATAGTTGCTTTGTCATCACCATCTCAAGCCCGAGAGTGCGTATGGTTTTCCACTCAAAAGATCTTGATGAAATGAGAGGCCTTTTCTTCAGGGTTGAGTACCTAGGATGGTAATGCTCAGGGATTCGGTTCATTAGGTAGTCTGAGTACCTCCTAGGAGCATGAGATTTCTTCTTAGTACCCTTTGATGAGCTAGTTTCCATTTGGATTAAAGAAATGAACTTTGTAGAGTTCGGAAAAATTTGACAGAAATTTTGAGGAAACCCTAAAGAAAGATGATTTTTGATGATGGAAGGGACTTTTGATGGTATTTATAGGAGAAGTTTGTGACTTGGGGGCTGAAATCTTCAATATATCATTGAATGTGTGTAAATGAGAGCGGTTTCAAGGAGTTGAAAGGTTAAAATGTGAAGAATAACCGGCAAATTTGTTATATATTCGATGCATTGACGGGCGTAAAATATGTGTTGACGATCGTGAAAAGTCGTGTCCACGGTTTACTGAAAGGGTTCTCTACCTGTGAATAAAGGAGTGAAAAGGTTCACGGTTGTGACATGTGAATGTCATGGTCATGAATGATGAACTATCACGGTGGTGAAAGATGAGTCAAGGGCGTGAATTGTTGAATTTCACTACTTATGCCCATGACACAAAGCGTGACTCAAGGCGTGAACATCTCTGTGAATTTCAGGTGAAAATGTTCACGGGCGTGAAAATTCGTCATGGGCGTGAACAAGGCTTTTCATGGGTGTGAATGATGTCATGAACATAAGCTTCACTATTTGAAGCCATGAACGATGTCATGAATCAAGTCGTGAAAGCTACTGGATCTATTGGCTATTTAATTCACAGACGTGAAAATATGTCACGGACATGAATTGCCTAAAATTTCCATAAAAACAAATAAGTCCTAGAACAAGACTAAATCATTTCTATAAAGATTCTATCCCTTATAACATAAAATTTTCATCAAATTTACTACTTTATATTTAGTAATATGATATAAAAACAAGATTATCACATAAGATTTGACAATTTGGCAATCACAAGGTTAATCCATCAATCATACCAAGTTCTCTTCTAATGAAATTAAATCTTTCCTCATTTAGAGACTTAGTGAATATAAATTGATTTTCTGCCAATTGATTTTCTATGCATATAAATTCTAATGCAACATCTCCATATTGAACATGATCTCTAATAAAGTGGTGTCTCATGTCAATATGCTTACTTCTAGAGTGTTGAATGGGATTCTTTGAAAGATTTATAGCACTTATATTGTCACATTTAATAGGTATATGGTTCATATCATGACCATAAACCTTAAGTTGTTGTTTCATCCACAGGATTTGAGTACAACAACATCCTGCTGCTACATACTCTGCTTCAGCAGTTGAAAGAGCAACTGAAACTTGTTTCTTGCTAAACCAAGAAACTAAGCACTCTCCAATAAAGTGCCAAATACCTGAAGTACTTTTTCTTTCTAAAAGATTACCAGCATAGTCTGCATCTGAATATCCTACAATATAAAAAGATGAGTTTCTAGGATACCACAAACCTATATACAATGATCCATGTAAATATCTTAGAATTCTTTTAACTGCATGTAAATGAGATTCTTTTGGACATGATTGAAATCGTGCATACAAGGAAACACTATACATTATGTCGGGTCTAGAAGCAGTAAGATATAAAAGTGATCCGATTATACCTTTATAGAGCTTTTCATTAATGCTCTTACCCTTTTCGTCCTTGGCCAATTTTGTTGATGTGCTCATAGGAGTCTTGGCATTCTTGCATCCTTCCATTCCAAATTTTTTAATTAAATCTTTGGCATATTTGGATTGGTTGATGAATATTCCCACATTGCTTTGTTTTATTTGTAGACCAAGGAAATATTTAAGCTCTCCTATCATGCTCATTTCAAATTCCCTAGTCATACACTTAGCAAATTCTTGACAAAGCAATTCATTAGTAGAACCAAATATTATATCATTAACATAAATTTGAACAATTAGTATATCATGCTTATGCTTTTTAATGAATAATGTGGTGTCAACATTCCCCTTTGTAAAGTTATTTTCTAAGAGAAAAGAACTTAGTCTTTCATACCAAGCTCTTGGGGCTTGTTTCAAACCACATAAAGCTTTTGAAAGTTTAAAAACATGATTTGGCAAATCATAGCTTTCAAAGCCTGGTGGTTGTTCTACATAAACTTCTTCTTTTATATAACCATTTAGAAATGCACTTTTCGCATCCATTTGAAAGAGTTTGAAATTCATGTGACATGCATATGCTAAAAGTATTCTTATGGCTTCTAATCTAGCTACAGGTGCATAGGTCTCATCATAATCTATTCCTTCTTCCTGATTATATCCTTTTGCAACTAATCTAGCCTTATTCCTAGTTATTAAACCTTGTTCATCTAGTTTATTTCTAAATACCCATTTGCTACCTATAATTTGATGATCCTTGGGTCTAGGTATTAAGGTCCATACCTTACTTCTCTCAAATTGGTTGAGTTCCTCTTGCATGGAAATTACCCAACTTTCATCATTAAGAGCTTCATCAACATTTTTAGGCTCAATTTGAGAAATAAAAGCAAGGTCAGTGGCTAAATGTTTGAAATGAGATCTAGTACTTACTCCCCCTGAGAGATCACCAATTATTTGCTCTTTTGGATGATCTTTTGTCATTTTCCATTCTTTTGGGAGTTCTTACCTGTTTTCTTCTTGAGCTTGAGGTAGAGAAGCATCTTGATGTGAATCTTCTTGATCATTTTCTTCTTTTCCATTTCCAAGACCAAGTCCTTCCATAGTTCCTACAACATCATCAAGAACACTAGCTTTCACAAGATCAAGTCTACTAGATTCACTAACAACAACATGCATAGATTCTTCAATGGTTAATGATCTTTTATTAAATACTCTATATGCTTTGCTAGTTGTAGAGTATCCTAAAAAGATACCTTCATCAGATTTAGAGGCAAATTTTCCAAGGTTGTCCTTGGTATTCAATATGAAGCACTTGCATCCAAATACTCTAAAGTATGATATCAAAGGCTTTCTTCCATTCCATAGCTCAAATGAGGTTTTGTTTAAAAGAGGTCTTTTGAAAACTCAATTTGAAATATAACATGTAGTGTTTGTGGCTTCTGCCCAAAAGTAAGTTGGTAAACCATATCCATTGAGCATTGTTCTAGCCATTTCAATTAAAGTTCGATTTTTCCTTTCAACTACCCCATTTTGTTAAGGTGTCCTAGGAGATGAGAAATTCTGTGAAATGCCATGTTTAAGAAAAAAACTTTCAAAGTTTTCATTTTCAAATTCTTTGCCATGGTCACTTCTTATCTTTGAAATACAATATCCTTTTTCATTTTGAACTCTTTTAGCAAAGTTTTTGAAATTTTCAAAAGCATCACTCTTTTGAGCTAAGAAAATTACCCAAGTAAATCTAGAGGAATCATCTATGATGACAAAGGCATAATGTTTACCTCCTAAGCTAGCAATTCTAGTAGGTCCAAATAAGTCTAAATGCAGGAGTTGAAGACGTTTTGAGGTACTTACTATGTTTTTGGCTTTGAAGGATGACTTGTGTTGCTTCCCTCTTTGGCAAGGTTAACATGTCTTGTCTTTTTCAAATTTGACTCTTGGTAGTCCTTTTACTAGTTCTCCTGTGCTGAGGCTTTGTATTAAGTCCATGTTAGCATGACCAAGCCTTCTATGCCACAACTAAGATTCATCACTAGTAGTCACAAGACACTTAGAGGAATGGTTAGATAATTCATGTAAGTCTATTATGTATGTGTTGACATCTTTATTTCCTTTAAATATTTCTTGATCATCGATAGAGGTTACAAGACATTCATTTGAAGTAAAGATTACTTTGTTTCCTTTATCACATAATTGACTAACACTTAACAAGTTACATTTTAAGCCATCAATAAGTAAGACATCTTTAATGAAGGTAGTACCATAAATACCAATAGAACCAATGCCAATTACCTTACCCTTAGCATTGTTTCCAAAGGTAACTTTACCTCCATCAATACTTTTGATTTCATTGTAGACTTCTCTATCTCTTGTCATATGCCTTGGGCATCCACTATCTACTAGTCAAACATTTTTATTTATTGTCGACTTGAGGCATACCTATAGAATCATAGTTCAAGTATGATTTTTAGGTACCCAAATGAGCTTGGTCCTTGGGGGTTAGCACATGAATGTTCCCAATGAGCCTTCCTTATCCAACAATATTTATTTATATGACCAATCTTCATACAATAATTACAATGTTTAGGTCTAACATTGTTTTTTGGTCTTACAATATATTTGATTGCCATATTTCTATTTAACTGATTTTGAGAACAATGACATGCACAATCATGATTAATTGATGTTTTTTTAGGTGCATGCTTCTTATACAAAAAGGCATGATTATTCTTTTTATGTATAGAAGGTTTAATATACTTATTCCTTGGTGTCATTCCAATAATTGTGGAGATGTGAGGTTCACTAGACTTAACAAAAATGGTTTTGTGAGAAGATGATGATGTGTCCTTAAATCCTAGCCCATGTCTAATTAAAGGTGGTCTTTGAGACACAATGAGAGTATGTAAACTCTCTTTTCCTTTGTAAAATCTAGAAATGGAATTTCTAAGTTCCTCAACTTCATTTTTCAAAGTGTTATTTTCTTTAACCAAGGAAGCAGTTGAGGATCTTGATGAATATTCATCTAATTACTTTTGCAGAGATTCATTAGATGATTTAAGCTTAAGATTCTCCTTTTCTAAAGCATCCATTTTGTTTTTCAAATTTGAAATGTTATTCCTATAAGTACTGAATTTACTCCTATATTTCTCTAGTTCTAAATTTAATTCTTCTATAAGGCTTTGCTCATCATCATCATCATCACTATTACTATCATTATCATTATCACTACTATCATTATTTAAAGAGTATAAGTGTAGTGATCTTACCTTATTCGAGACGTGATCCTCAATAGCCATGAAGCATAGGTTGACCTATTCACTTTCATTATCATCTCTTTCACTTGAAGAGCTTTCGTCATTCCATGTGGCTTTGTGGCCTTTCTCCTCATTATCTCTTTGGTATTTTCTCTTATGATTTTTGAGCCTTGGACATTCTGGTTTGATATGTCCTTTCTTTCCACACTCATAGCACTTTACCTCTTCCTTACTTCTTTGTCCATCATTAGAAGTTTGTTTGAGGTTTCTTTGCTTGAATTTTTTGGAGTTGCTCATTTTCTTCTCAATGATTCTTTTTAGTCTTCTTGAAAGCATAACAACGTCCTCATTTTCATCTTCACTCATTTCTTCATCATCTTCACTTTCTTCTTGAGATTTTGAAGTAGAAGCTTTGAGTGCTAAAGGCTTTCTTTTCTCTGGCTCTGCTTCAAGCTCTCTATCTCTTTTCACTGCCATTTCATGTGTGAGAAGTTTGAGAATAAGCACATCAGTATTCATGATGCTCATGTCTTCATTTGCTTCTTCTATGCTAGCAACTCTTGAGCCATAGTCTTTAAAAGGAAGACTTCTCAGGAATTTGTTGTTTACATCTTCCAAGCTCAAATGCTTCCCATGTTTCCTTATTCCATTTATAATGGCTAGAAGATGATTGATCATGTCAGTGATTGACTCATTGGATTTCATCTTGAAGAGCTCATATTCTGAGGTAAGAAGTTGAATCTTCTTGCATTTGACTTACTTAGTTCCTTCATGATAATTTTCCAATGTCTTCCACATGTTGTAGGCTATTGGGCAGTGTTGTATTCTTCCACATTCTTCAATAGATAATAAGCTTGAGAGGATTGTCATTGCCATCTTCTTTTTGAAATTTTCTCTTCTTTGAGGCTCTGTCCAATCATCTCTTGATAAGATTTCTTCTTCACCATCAGCTCCTCTTCTAGTTGGTGGTGTCCATTCTTTTTGTACACTATCCCAGACTTCAATTCCTTCACTATCCAGGTATGTCTCCATCCGAAACTTCCAATGGGCATAATTTGCTCCATCAAAGTAAGGTTTGAGACTTTGGAATCCTTCACTGGACATATCTTAATCTTTACTAGCGCTTTTTAGGCTTAGATGCTAGACAAAGCTCTAATACCAATTGTTGCCCAGATATTAAGCCAAGAAGGGGGGTTGAATTGGAGTTTTAAAAATTTAACTTTAAAGTATGGAAATAAAAAATTAAGTTTATGAGGGATAGAGAAATTTGACACAAGGATTTTTATAGAGGTTCGGGTGTTAACAAACCCTACTCCTCTCCCCAATTGCAATTGGGAGTTTCACTAACACACTAAGTGTTACAATGGAGTTTACAAGCTCACTCTCAACTATGGTGTTTCTCACAATGGCTCACATCTAACCCAGAAGTCCCTTGTGTTTTAATGGCTCACACAATAACCAATTCCTTATCCCTTGTGTTTTAATGGCTCACACAATAACCAATTCCTTATGTTTTACAGGCTCCACAAGCAACCTTTATCTTGTGTTTTACAGGCTCACACAAACAACCCTTACAAGTGTTTTACTCTTACCCAGAAATACCCAAAACTCATTTGAGTAATAAATGATTACAGAGAGAAACACTTACAAATCTTTATTGCTCAATAAATGGTGAGAAAAAAGATTTTCACAGAGAATAGATATTTGTTATGAAAGTATTAAATGTACAAATAGCTTGTAATAAGATTTTGATTCAAAGTATTTGCTATCCTCTTGTACTGAATGCATAAATGACTTGCATTTATACTCCCATGGTGAATTATAGCCGTTAGAATGCATTTAGTACGAAACTAGCCGTTGCACCAACCTAAATAATCGCACCTGACATTTTTCTCTTTCATCTTTCATGGGCGTGACTGTTCTTCCAAGCCATGACTGAAGTGGTGACCTTGGTCATGAAGCATTCTGTAAGGTTTAGAAATATTGGGTCACGGGCTTGACATATATATTCACGGGCATGACAAACTTCCCAGCCATGATCCAAGTGGTGACTTTGGTCGTGAAGCTCTCTGGATGAATTTGTCAAGAAAGTTCACGGTCGTGACTTAAATGTGCATTTCATGGTTTTTTGTCTTACTTCATGGCCGTGAACTTCAAATGTTGGTTTTGTTGAACAGTTAGCTTTTTCACGGGCATGACTCATAGAGTCATGTGAGTGAACAAGCTACTTCCTTAATTTTATCATTCAAGGATTAATCTTCTATTCTCCATTCTTGCTATTTTATTCCATACCCTGTTTAATAGACTAAGAAAACAAGTATGTTAAATACAATTTTGCTATTTTATTTGTTATCATCAAAATGACAGAAATACCTCTCAAGATTAACACCCATAAATACTCTCACAAGATTTTCATACAAATTAAATAATAAAATATAAAATTATAACTTTGTCAAGCTCCCAGGTAGAAGGAGAAAATAATGTAACAACTCTTTATAATTGGCTCACCTCTTTTAACAAAAACTTCAATCGTAGCCTTCACTCCCTTTCTCTTCTTTTTTTATTATTATTTAAATTTCTTGCAAAAAAACTTAAGAACAAAATAAAAAATATAGCAGCCCTTTGATTTGTCCAAAACTCAAAGTAAATTATTTTGTTTTGGAACACTCACCTTAAGCTTGGTCGCCCCTCACAACCTCATTTTTCTTTTCTTTTCTTTTTTCCTTCCTTTAGGCTTAAATCTGCTTAATTATTTCTTCCTACATGTCCAAAATAATAACCTTTGCTACAATTACTTTCAAAGGCGAGACATCAATGAAATTTTAAGAAGAAGATGCAGCTTGGTTAGGAAGAAAAATAGGAGAATGAAAGAGTTGGTCATAGAAAAAAATAGAAGAATGTGGAGATTGGACCTTTTTTCATCTTTTATATATTAATTTATGTTTAATTAAAGTGTAAGTGGGGAATTAGTACTCTTATAGGCATAGATTTCACATATTATACTCTTTATTTCATTATTATCTTATTTATGTTCATAACACCTAAGAATCAATAATCATGATAATGGGATTGGTTATCTAAACATAATAAAGTTATCATCCAAACATAGTGGTATGTGTATACAAATATCATCACTGACATAATATATATGTGTCATCTCTGATATTAATAAGAATATCATCACCGATATAATATATATGTGTTCTCACCGATATTAATATAAATATCATCACATATATTAATAGAAGTGTTATCACCGTTATTAATAGAAATGCCATCATTGGCATTAATACCCTTTATTGGAATGTCAAACTATCCAAAACTCTAGTTCTAGACTAGATGATATAGGGCTTATTATGTGTTATTAACAAATTCTCATTTTTTTCTTTGTTCCTTCCCCTATATCATTTCTTTATATTTTATGACATTATTCATATAATCTCACAACATTCACAACCTTATCAAATACAATGTTACATATCGATCTTTCACTTGATATTTCTAATTTAATTGGCAATTAAACAAATTATTGGAAAACGGGATATTCACGACTGTTCCTCCTTGTTCATGCCCATGAACAATTCTAGATACATTGTCTTACGATCGTGGTCAAAACGTTCACACCCATGACCCAATTTGTGTCTCAAGGTGTGTATGAATCGGGAATGAATAGTATCATTTACTTGCAAAAGTCACACTCATGATGACATTTAGTCATGCCCGTCAATTTAATAATTCACGCCCATGACTAAAACTTCACACCTATGATTAGATGCTGGAAAATCAAACTTTCACTTTCCATACTCATTTCAAGCTTCCTAAGGCCATCTGAATACAACAAACATGCATTCGTAAGGTTCTTAATATAAGATACAATGCTTTTAACACATTTAAAGGCCTTTAACACACTTAAGTTTTTAGCACACGTCACTTAGGTCAATGTACCATACAATCTCACTTCCATGAACCTAAACTCATAATTTCATGCCATAATTCAATATCAAAGGCACTTTCATATACTTTAACATAGCAAATGCACATGTCATGAAATTTTATAATAAAACATAGGCTATTACCTTAAATTATACACTAACCTCTTATCTTGCTCTTCCTCCACCTCTTAAGTCTATTTTTCCTTTTCTTTCCTTTCTTGAGTTTGATTCCTCTCTCCTTGAGCTCCTATAATACATAAAACAATCATAAAAAAAAAACTCTCCTTTCATTACCTTTCTCTAAATCTTATTTTCTCTCTCCTAAACCCTAAGTTCTCAATTTAAACATAAGCTCTAAATGAGCTCTAAATCATATGTTCTTTTTAAAAAAAAATGAAGAGGAGTTTTAAAAAAAAATGAAGAGGAGAAGAAGAAAATCCTCTCCTTTATTCCAGGTGTAAAGTGGGAGGTCCTTCTATGGTGATTCCAGGTGGAAAATAGTTTAGGTGAGATGAGAGTTTTTCCTTTTTGCATGTAGAAGACTCTAAATGGAGTATCCTTTAAATATATTATAATTAAAAGGATGATTAAGGAGAAGAAGTGGAGAGTGACGATGGGGTTTCGGGTATATGATTAAGGTGGAGAAAGATGTAGAATCTTGTAGAAGAAATGATTGTGCCCATTTTCTTTTGGCCATTCGCTTTTTATAGGCAGTTTAATAATTCAATTAAAGTTGTCAATGGGCGATTAGTTCGACAAATAAGGGTTATTTGAGTAATTTTCAATTTGTTTTATTTTTTTTAATTTAACTTATTTTATTATTATTTATTATTATTAAATTATAATCTCACATCCCATTAGTACGATGTAATAATTAATGATACCTAATTTAATTTAATTTGATAAATGTCTCATTAATCCCACAATCTTTCCAAATTTAATTAATTGGCTCCTTAATTTTTTTTTTAGTTTAATCAATAGAATAATTTTCTTTTTTCCCCAATTGCATACTCATTTAAAATTTTCATTAAATGCTCTATCTATTGACTAATTTAATTGCTCCAATTTCAGTCCGAATTAAATTTTGCAAATTTTTTCCAATTAGTCTGAATTTATACTATGAGTATTGATATTGTCTTGATAATGCATTTTCTTTTAAATTTGTTCAGGACATCCAGTCTCAAAACAAAATTTTACCTAATTAGTGGAGCCCAACTTGCAGACATGATAATTTTCTCTCCCTTAATAAAATTTCATTGTTGAAATTTTACCTAATTGATTAAAGTTAATCAACTAGGGGTACTGACTATATGAAATATTTTTAGTCCAGTTCCTAAAATTTAATCACATTTAGAAAGCCAAACTTAGATACTTCCTCTATAAATACCAATCCTCCCCGGCACCATGTTTAGCATTATTACATCTTCAACTTTTTTATTTCCTTATAATCTAAATGTAGACAGTCTTTGCTTATTGAAAATGTTATTGCAATTAACAGACAATTCTAAAGAAACAATAATAAGAACAACGATTCCTGATTTCGATTTTGAACATCTAATGTTTTGTTTTCTTCTTAATATTTCTGGTTATAGAATACAATATATATTTTAATTTAGGGTCGGACTTCTTTATTGGTTTACTTTCAAAATTTATGTTGTTTCTCATTGAATCTCATACATACTGATCTGCATATGTTCATATTTTTCTTTTACATGAGATTATGTTATGTCTTCGTTCTAAGAAACACACTCAGATTCTGAATTTTCCCTTCAAAGTACTGTTGTTTGATTATTATTGTCTAAACAATGTCTCCTCCACTATGTTCTTTATTTTTGTGTTCACCTCTCTACTCCTCCTCCTCACTGCTTTATTTATTTTTCATTTTTTTTTCCTTTTGCTATGCTTTTATATCTAGTTCTATGATTTACTTCTTTCATTTGTTGGTTTTTTTTTTTTTAGTATTTGCTTATTTAGATTTTGGATCTCTTCTTAACTAATCTTCTGCATCCAGATTCGCCAATATGCTTCCTTTATTTGTGTTTGTTTTTTGTATCTTCATATCGAGATCTATGATTACTTCTCTCATTTGTTTTTTTGATGAATTTACAGATTCAAATTTTGGAGTAGTCTAATTTGAATTTAAAAAATTGGTTATCCCTTTATTCTTTTTTTTTTTTTATATAAATATTACCGGTTTGTTTCCATATCTATTATTTTATCAACTTACCTTCTTTTTTTAGGTTTTCATTTTCTGATTTCTTGAATTTGTTATTTGGGATGTTGGATTTATGAATAAGATGTATTCTTCCTTCTGTAATTTTTTTAATTATTTTATTTTCCTTTCTATATTGCTGATTTGATTGCTTTTTATATTTTTTTAATTTTGTTTGTTTTTCCATTTTGTTTGTTTTTGAACTTTTTTCAAGTTATATATTTATTTAATATATAATATAATATAATGTAATAAATTAATAATTAAATGAGTTGAAGCTTCCACTTTTGTTAATGGTGATGGCCGAAGCTAGAAGAGAAGGCGGCCCAGCTGCATGAAGTGGTAAAGACTAAAGAGGGGAGGACAACCTTATAGAATAAGATTTGTATGCAAAATGAGGAGTTTGGGCATATCTTCTCTTATATATAGATGTTTAAATCCTTAATTAAAGAATTGAGTGGAGTTTTGAACTTTTTAATTGCCTAATGGGATGGTGACGGAGAGTAGTAAAAATGAAGCTTTAATTTTGAACTTAAACCGTAACTCATGAAAAGGAATTGGGGCTGTTTAAGGCACAGATGGAGAAAGAAGATGGAGTAGATGAAAATAGGAAAATAGATAAAATTTTGCGGTAAAAAGGACCAAAATAATTTTCAAAGACCGTAACATATTTCTTTAAGATGAATTGGGACATTTCAATTGAAACATATATGAAAGATTATTTTCCTTCTTATATTGATGGTATGTTTTCTTTTTATGGGTTTAATTTAATAATTAAACTCATTTTTATTTAATTTTAAATAAATATTTAATTTAAAAGTTTTAATATTAATATGTAATATGTTATGTTTATCTTTTTATTGTAATCTAATAATCCAACTTATTTATACAACAAAAGAAAATTCGTTAAAGGAAATAGAGATCATAATATACTAAACAAAATCCAATGCAGAATGAAAAAATAGATAGAAAAGCAACATATGGTTTTTTTTTTTTAAATGTGTGTTCTCTACAATCAAATGCTTTAAGATGAAAATAAAATTTAGAATTTCAAAGAATAAGCATATTTACTATCACCAAATATTATTCATTTTAGACCAACAAAAGTTTATAATGAATTTGAATACGTTTGCAAACCAAAATAGTGGTTTCAAATATCCTAAATCTCACAAATTAAGAACATGTGTGAATGAGACTCATTAAGCTTACAAAAAAAGATGCATTAAAATTTAATAAACGTATGTTGCGCATCACATCATTTGTATTCAATTTATTCAGCATTGAAATTAACCAAATTAATGTATTCAATTAAGCTCTTTCCCTAGCCCCACTAGAATTGATTAAGAAATAATCATTAAGCAATGAAAGGCCCTCCAATTCCACTTATAGACCTCTTTTATGCCTAAATACTAAGAATTGACCATCAACAGATAATAAAAAAAAAATGAGGCTCAGAAAATATAAAAATATCAAAACATGATTAGAGAAGATGAAGTTGAAAATTGTGGTACAAGATGTAATTATATCTAAAAAATTTTAATTCCGATGCAATGCAAGAACTACATGCTAGTGATGCATTAGTAGAGATATATTAAAAAAATTAATAAATGAACTATTTTCTTCATTCTACTCAAAGTGTCCATTTTGAAAATTTTTATTCAACTTCAAATTTACATTTAGAAATTAAAAGAGCATTATATATTTTTTCACTCTATTCTTATTAGTAAAATTATACACTTTTTTTAACTAATGTTATAGAATTGATAAAAGAGTATTTAAATAAATTACTATAAAAAGTTTATAAAATTAATAACAATTTATTATTTTTTAATTTATACGAAAAAATTATAGTAGACATTCGTAGTAAAACAAAAGTATACAACCTCCCAAAATGTTTATCCAAAGATATCATGGTTGACATCAGCTAAGCCCATACCATACTAGTTGATATTTCCCTCTGGGCATTTACATCTTGGCCCTTGCTCATTGCCTTCACTATCTGAGTTTCCATTTATATTAGTTTGCAAAACTCTATCAATATTTATATGTTATATAAAACTTCTTTATAGTATTGCATAAAACTTCTTTTTGGTCATTATTTATATTAATAATTCGTACATTTATATGAATCAATAACTATTTAAACTAGTAATTAAAAATTATATTATTAGTTTCTTTTTCTTTCTTTCATTAATAATGTAACATCTTAAACCTTCTCCACATGTATTTTGTTCTGTTGTCCAGATATTGAACCAAGAAGGGGAGTTGAATTGGATATTAAAAATTTTAACTTTTAAGTGCGGAAAGAAAAGTTAAGATGAGTAGGGATAGAAAGATAAGACACAAGAATTTTTATAGAGGTTCGGATGTTAACAAACGCTACTCATCTCCCCAATCTCAATTGGGAGCTTCACTAGCACTCTAAGTGTTACAATGGAGTTTTACAAGATCACTCTCAACTATGGTGTTTCTAACAATAGATCACACCTAACCCACAAATCCCTTGTATTTTAATGGCTCACACAAATAACCAATTTCTTTTGTTTTAAAGACCCACACAAATAACTCTTACAAGTGTTTTACTCTTAACCCCAAAATACCCAAACTCACTTGAGTAGATGATTACAGAGAGAAACACTTACAAATCTTTAATGCTTAGAGAATGATGAGCAAAAAGATTTTCTCAGAGAATAAATGTTTGTTTTGAAAGTATTAAATGCACAAATGGCTTACAACAAGATTTTGATTCGAAGTATTAGCTATTCTCTTGTTCTGAATTCATAAATGACTTGCATTTATACTTCCATGGCGAATTATAGTCGTTTGATTGCATTTAATATGGAAATAGCCGTTGTACCAACTCTTATTTTCGTGCCTGACATGTTTCTCTTTCCTTTTTCACGGTCGTGATTATGGTTGTTACGGTCGTGACTGTTCTTCCAAGCCATGACTTGAGTAGTGACTTTGGCCGTGAAGCATTCCGGAAGGATTTGAAGTGTTTGATCACGGGCGTGACATTATATTTTCACGGGCGTGAACAACCTTCCTGGCCGTGGTCCAAGTGGTGACTCTAGCCGTGAAGCTCTCTGGAAGAATTTGTCATGTCTTTTCATGGGCGTGACTGATAAGATCATTCACGGTTGCTATCATTCTTCATGGCCGTGAACTTTAAATGTTGGATAGTTGGCGCTAAGCTTCATCATGGGCGTGACATATAAGGTCACGGGCGTGAACATGCTATTTCTTCTTCTTTTTTTCTTTTTAAGATTAGTCTTCCATTCTCCATTCTTGCTATCATATTCCATACCCTGTTCAATAAACTTAGAAAAAAAGTATGTTAAATACATTATTGCTATTTTATTTGTTATCATCAAAATGATGGAAATACCCCTCAAGGTTCAACAATCTCCCCCTTTTTGATGGTGACAAATAATCTAGCAATATGTTCTTTTGAGAAGTCTCCCCCTCAAAAGATGCTTTAGATAAAAAAAAAATACTTAAGTGCAAGAATTGTAAAGAATGATGAAGTGTAGCATCAAAATATGCTTCCTAATTTTAAGTATATGCAAGTTATATTCAA
The DNA here is from genome assembly GCA_023653625.1 of Triadica sebifera. NCBI lineage: Eukaryota > Viridiplantae > Streptophyta > Magnoliopsida > Malpighiales > Euphorbiaceae > Triadica > Triadica sebifera. The sequence continues at coordinate 7,105,359 of CM042899.1, read as the reverse complement.
GGTATATCCAATGTATACCAAAATTTTTTCTTAAAACAAGTTATAGTTATGCCAAGTATATTTAAGGTATATGAAGAGTATATCAAGTGCATATTCATTCATGTAACTTGCATTAAGGTATATGCAAAGTATACTTGAGGCATATTTAAGGTATATCAATCTCATTTTCATACTTGCATATTCATTTGCTTAAACAATATATTGCAAGGTTCTCCCTTTTTTGTCATAAACAAAAAGAATAATAAAAAGATAAAACATAATGGAAAACAAAAGCAAATATATTAATGTAGAAAAAAAACAAATACAAAAGTAATTGAAATTCTAAAAGGGAATGAAATTCCTACAGCAAACAAGCTAAAAAATAACAAGGCTAACATAAAGACTAGCCTGACATCCTATATCTAAGGCGAGCTACTTCCGCCTCGAGGCTCTCCATGCAAGACTCCATGAAATCCTTGAGGTTCTCTAACCTCTCATCCATCGAAGCCGGCAATTGCTTGAATCGTGGTGCCAAGAGGTCAGTCACTCGCTGAGCTAAGATTGGCATGGAGGTAGAGGATTGTCCCATTTCATGCTCAACCTCTGGAGGCACCACCTCAACTCAAACTCTTTTCCTCTGCTGGATTCCTTGGAGGCGAGCTTTGAAGCCATCCGAGTCATTTTCCTCCCAAATGATCTCACCAGGAGTGTTGGTGAAGCGGTAGTAGATATTGTTCTCAAACACTATAAGAACTGCTGCTCCCATTTTGATGAAGGACTCGACATCTAGTCGGTCTCCAGGATGTCCTGGTATGAGGTTGAAGTGGTGTTCATCTAGCTTCAATTATCTGAGCTTCATGGCGATGTGAGTCATGTACCCACCAATCAGAATGTCTCCGGAAGGCTTGGTGGCAATTGACAAAAGATGGTTTGCAAACCATTGAGATAAAAGCCACTGTTAGGCCTCTTCAGGTCATCTCCAGGAGAAAGATCTCTGACTTCCTGATCGTTCCATTGCTGTCTCCTCTGGAAAAAATGCTATAGTTTAGAAACCTATGCAAATACTTGTGCACTAGGGATCGAAGGTGGGTGCTCTTCGTCTTCTTGACATCCCAGCTGCAGTCAAGCCCGAAGTGAGTCCATTCCTAAGTAGCATAGAACTCTACTTCACCGTCATTCAGGATGGCATCAGAGGGAAGGTTGATCAAGTCTCCAAACCCTGTGGTAGAGAGGGCGTTCGGATGCTTGCAAATTTGGAATTTCACCGTGCTGGTAGGAGAGACTTGCAAGGTGCTCAGAAATTCTAAAGTTGGCTCCCTCAAAGTTGGTTGATGGATATCAACGAATTCTTTCAGATGACAAGCCTGGAGTTGTTCCATCATGCTTGTCTCGAGGCCGAGTGTACGGATGGTTTGCCACTCAAATGACCTAAAGGAAAGGAGTGGCCTTTTCTTGAGCACTGAGTATCTAGGATGACAATGCTCTAGAATAATATTTAGAAGGTAATCAGTGTACCTTCTTGGAGCATGAGACTTCTTCCTTGTACCCTTGGAGGAACCGGTTTCCATTTTGATTGAAAAAATAAACTTTTTGAAAAGTGAGAAATTGATAGAAATTTTGAGTAAACCCTAAGGTGATGTGATTTATGACGATGGAAATGGTTTTTGAAGATATTTATTGATGGAATGAGTTGCTAGGGGGCCGGAATCTTCAAAATGGTATTCAATGGTGATAAATGAGAAAAGTTGAGAGAAGTTGGAGAGTTGGAATGAGAGAAATAATGGCAGAAACGTTATAAAGCCGACATCTTCACGGACATGAAAAACTAAGTCACGAGCGTGAAGTGTCATGTTCACGGTTTGCTGAAGAGACGCTATACCCGTGAAGAGAAAGGTGAAATTTTTGGTGGAAATGTTCACGGTTGTGAAAAATCGTCACAAGCATGAACAAAGGGTTTCACGGGGTGAATGAAAAAGGTTATGGTCATGAAACATAGTCTTCACTACCTTCAGTCGTGAAGCATGTCGTGAATCAAGTCGTGAAAGCTACTGGTTCTTTTGGTGATTTAGTTCACGGTCGTGAATATATGTCACGGGTGTGAATTGCCTAAAATTCTCATTAAATAAAATTAAGTCTAAAACAAGACTAAAGCATTTCTAAGGAGCTTCTATCCCCTATAACATCTATTTCCATCAATTTAGCTACCTTATTTATAGTAAGATGAGACAAAAACAAGATTATCAATCAAGGTTTAATCACACCAACCTCTCTTCTTATGAAATTAAATCTTTCCTCATTTAGAGACTTAGTGAAGATATCTGGCAATTGATTGTCTATGCTTATAAATTCCAATACATCTCTATATTGAACATGATCTCTAATAAAATAGTGTCTAATGTCAATATGCTTACTTCTATAATGTTGAATGGAATTCTTAGATAGATTTATAACACTTGTATTGTCACATATAATAGGTATATAGTTCATACTATGGCCATAATCTTTAATTTGTTGTTTCATCTAAAGGATTTGTGTACAACAACATCCTACTGCTATATACTCCACTTTAGCGATAGAAAAAACAACTGAAACTTGTTTCCTGCTAAACCAAGAAACTAAGCACTCTCCAATAAAGTGACAAGTACCTGAAGTACTTTTTCTATCTAAAAGACTTCCAGCATAATCAACATTTGATTATCCTATAATGTAAAAGGATGAATTTCTAGGATACCACAAACTTAGATGCAATGAGCCATGTAAATATTTAAAAATTCTTTTTTATTGCATTTAAATGAGACTCTTTAGGACATGATTGAAAGTGAGCACATAAGCATACACTATACATTATGTCGGGTCTAGAGGCAGTAAGATATAAAAGTGATCCGATCGTACCTCTATAGAGCTTTTCATTAATGCTCTTACCCTTTTCATCCTTGTCCAATTTTGTTGATGTGCTTATTGGAGTCTTGGCATTCTTGCATCCTTCCATTCCAAATTTCTTAAGTAAGTCTTTGGCATATTTGGATTGGTTGATAAATATGCCCTCATTGCCTTGTTTTATTTGTAGATCGAGGAAATATTTTAGCTCACCTATCATGCTCATTTCGAATTCCCTAGTCATACACTTAGCAAATTCTTAACAAAGCATTTCATTAGTAGACCCAAATATGATATCATCAATATAAATCTGAACAATTATAATATCATGCTTATGCTTTTTAATGAATAATGTAGTGTCAACATTCCCCTTTGTAAAGTTATTTTCTAAAATAAAAAACTTAGTCTTTCATACCAAGCTCTTGGGGCTTGTTTCAAACCATATAAAGCTTTTGAAAGTTTAAATACATGATTAGGCAAATCATAGCTTTCAAAACTTGGTGGTTGTTCTACATATACTTCTTCTTCTATAAAACCATTTAAAAGGCACTTTTTACATCTATTTGAAAGAGTTTGAAATTCATATGGCATGCATATGCTAAAAGTATTCTTATGGCTTCTAATCTAGCTACAAAAGCATAGGTTTCATCATAATCTATTCCTTTTTTCTGATTATACCCTTTTGCAACCAATCTAGCCTTATTCCTAGTTATTGAACCTTGTTCATCTAGTTTATTTCTAAATACCCATTTGCTACCTATAATTTGATGCTCTTTGGGTCTAGGAACTAAGGTTCATACCTTACTTTTCTTAAATTGGTTGAGTCCCTCTTGCACGACAATCACCCAACTTTCATCATTAAGAGCCTCATCAATATTTTTAGGCTCAATTTGAGAAACAAAAGCAAGGTCAGAGGCTAAATGTTTGAGATGAGATCTAGTACTTACTCCCCTTGTAGGATCACCAATGATTTGCTTTTTGGGGTGATCTTTTGTCAATATTCATTCCTTTGAGAGCTCTTGCCTGTTTTCCTCTTGAGCTTGAGGTAGAGAATCATCTTGATGTGAATCTTCTTGATCATTTTCTTCTTTTCCATTTTCAAGATCAAGTTTTTCCATGGTACCTATAACATCATCAAGAACATTACCCTTCACAAGATCAAGTCTACGAGATTCATCAAAAACAACATGCATAGATTATTCAACAGTTAATGACTTTTTTATTAAATACTCTATATACTTTGCTAGTTGTAGAGTATCCTAAAAACAATACCCTCATCAGATTTAGAAGCAAATTTTCCAAGGTTGTCCTTGGTATTTAATATGAAGCACTTGCATCCAAATACTCTAAAGTATGATATCAAGGGCTTTCTTCCATTCCATAGCTCAAATGAAGTTTTGTTTAGGAAAGGTCTTTTGAAAACTCAATTTGAAATATAACAAGCAGTATATGTGGATTCTACCCAAAAGTAAGTTGGTAAACCATACTCATTGAGCATTGTTCTAGCCATTTCAATCAAAGTTCGATTTTTCCTTTCAACTACCCCATTTTGTTGAGGTATCCTAGGAGATGAAAAATTCTGCGAAATGCCATGTTGAAGATAAAAACTTTAAAATTTTCATTTTCAAATTTTTTGCTATGGTCACTTCTTATTTTTGAAATGCAATATCCTTTTTCATTTTGAACTCTTTTAGCAACATTTTTGAAGTTTTCAAAAGCATCACTCTTTTAAGCTAAAAAAATTACCCAAGTAAATCTAGAGTAATCATCTACGATGACAAAGGCATAATGTTTACCTCCTAAGCTTGCAATTCGAGTAGGTCCAAATAAATCTAGATGAAGGAGTTGTAGAGGTTTTGAGGTACTTACTAAGTTTTTGGATTTGAAGGATGACTTGTGTTGCTTCCCTCTTTGGCAAGGTTCACATGTCTTGTCTTTTTCAAATTTGACTTTGAGCAGTCCCTTTACTAGTTCTCCTATGCTGAGGCTTTGAATTAAGTTCATGTATGCATGACCAAACCTTATAAGCCACAGCCAAGATTCTTCACTAGTAGTCACAAGACACTTAGAGGAATGGTTAGATATATTGTGTAACTCTATTATGTAGCTGTTGACATCTCTATTTCCTTTAAATATCTCTTGACCATCAATAGAGGTTACAAGACATTCATTGGAAGTAAAGGTTACTTTATTTCCTTTATCACATAACTAACTTACATTCAACAAGTTATGTTTTAAGTCATCAACAAGTAAGACATCTTTAATAAAAGTAGTACCAACAATACCAATAGAGCCAATGCCAATTACCTTACCCTTAGCATTGTTTCCAAAGGTAACTTTACCTCCATTAATACTTTTGATTTCATTGAAAAGTTATTTGTCTCCTGTCATATGCCTTGAGCATCCACTGTCTACTAGCCAAGCATTTTTTTTATTGTGGACTTGAGGTATACCTATAGAATCACAATTCAAGTATGGTTTTTAGGTACCCAAATGAGCTTGGGTTGTAACACCCCCTCACCCAAACCGCACGTGCTCGGATGCGGGGGCGCTACTGCCTGTCTTCTTTACTTCTTTAAATTGCTATATATATATATATATATTCTATTTAATAAATAACGTACATTTTATTTACATAACATAGTATTTATAAAAACCAATTTACTATTTAACAAACTTTGAAACTACTCTACAATTTATAAGTATATATAATGCGGAAAACAAATTACAAGAGTTCAAAAGTTTGTGACCCACTATTTCGAGATCGACTGCTTTAATTTGAATAGAATCACCGCTTGCTTTATTTACCACCTTCAGCTACCTTTTTATATCTGCGCGGAAGGAAACTCCCACGTTAAGCTCTAAGCTTAGTGGTGCATATAAATAAGGCAATATGCTATATCATGCAACAAGCATTAACATGAATCATTTTATGCATTAAAATGTTTGCATGCTATTTCTATCAACATGTTCCTATTTCATACAAGTATAAATATCATGCTCACATATACAACGTTATTTTCATTTATCTTTGATGGTAAGTTACTCTATTAATCTCTTTATTATTATATCTCAATCTCATATCATCATTATTTTCTTTTTCTATTCCTTTTCTTTTCTTATTTTCCGACATATCTTCATTATCTTGCCCATATCAATCTAAATTTGGACTGACTGGATATGGGTTATGGATCAGGAACGCTCCCAGAGCTATAGCCATCCTGTCCACTATCTAGCTCAACAGAGATTCCCAAATCAATGGCACTCTCCGAGCTTAAGCCACATTGATTGAGTATAATTTCATCATAAATGAATAACCGAACCAATGGCGCTCTCCGAGCTTAAGCCACATTGACCGAGCATCTCAGATGAATGGTGCTCTCTGAGCTTAAGCCACATTGATCGAGGAATATCTCATATGGTACGGTACCATTCGCCCCCTTAATGACATGTCATCTGTCTTGATTCTAGTCCACAGGTAGAGTAATGGGCATCTTCATATTTTCACATCAATCATATATCTTTATTTAATTTTTATTTTACATTCATTTCATCATCCTCATTTTATACATCACATCATCATAATTCTCAATTTTGACACATCAATATTCTCATGTATCCACATCTCAATTTTCTTGTTTTGCAACATATCATCATGCTCATGCATACTGGATAGCATCTTTTCATTTGTGTAACTATATACATCAATAGATAATAATATTCATAATTTATTTAAAAACATAGCATTCACATCTGTGACTACTAATTCATACCCATGAATTAGTTCACGTCTGTAATCCCAAGTCGTGAACGCTACTGGAATGAATCATGCCAAAAGCATTCACGATCGTGAATACTCATTCGTGCCCATGAATGAGTTCACGCACGTGATTCCCAATCGTGAATGCTTCTAGAATGAATAGTACCATTTCCACACATAAGTCACAATCGTGATACAATCAGTCACAACCTTGAACCATCAAGTTCACGCCTATGACTCGATAGTCACTCCCATGACTTTCAGCAGGAAATCTGCATATTCACTTTTCATTCATTCTAATATCATCCAAATCATACCAAATTTCTATTTCATGCATTTCTAAGGTTCTCTACTCAACTTATTACTTTCTAATACATGTAAATGTCTTTATCATACAAGATTTTCTAACATGCATCATTAATTCAATGTCTCACAAGGATCTCATTCATACATATCTAAACTTATGGTTTCATACCATAATCATCATTCTTGAAATTCATTTATCTAAAATCACGTTCATCTTGCACTATTTCAAACAAAAATAGGCTATTGCCTTAAGATATGCACAAACCTCAATCTTTCTCCTTAACTCTTCTAGGTAGCTTTCTCTTTTCCTTTACTCCTTAGTGTTTGTTCCTTGTCACTTGGAACTCCTATAACATCATAGATCATTATTACCATCTGATTTTCTCAAGACCCTAAACTCTCTTATTCTCTCTCAAAACCCTAATTTCTCTCTCTTTCCATATGAGTCTTGGATGAGTTCAAGATTCAAATTCCTTTAAGAAAAGATGAAGAAGAAGAAGAATCACTTCTTACCTTACTTTTTTCTTCACTAAATCACAACTTTTGATATTTTCTCTCTCTACCAAACTTGATTTTTCTTCCTCTTTCTTGCTCTTTCAGCTTCCTTAGGAGTTATAGACCATGAAGATCACTTGTTCTTGCTTTTCCCCTCTCTTCTCTTCCTTTCTCTCTCTAAATTTCTGGTTTGGCTATGGAGGGAATAATGCTGGTGTGACTGGTAGAAAATAGAGAAAAGAAAGCAAAAAAATGAAGAGAAGAAGAAAGAAGAAAAGAAAGAATTAAATAGGGTACCCAAAAGTCTTCATGTGGGACCCACCATCTTGACCATCTTCTTCCCATTTTACTTAATCAACACTAATCTTACTCCTCCTCATTGAGTAGCCGGCCAACCTATTAAAATTTCCCCAAAATTAATATGTTGATTAGTGATTAATCTCATAAATCCTTAAATTTTTGGTAATTTGCAATTTGACCACAAAACTTATCAAAATTTGCAATTTAATCTTTTACTGTAAATCAACTTCTTTAAACTTATAATCACTTAATTAGGCATATATCATTTATTTTAGTCATTACTTGATTAATTCCGATAAAAAATCCGAATTTAAACTCAGATAGGTCATACGCGTCAATTTCGCGACACGTGCGACTCGGTGTCTAAATTAGTAGATATTACATGGGTCCTTGGGGGTTAGCACATGAAGGTTCCCAATGAGCCTTCCTTATCTAGCAATGTTTATTTATGTGACCAAATTTCATACAATAATTACACTATTTAGGTCTAAAAATGCTTTTTGGTCTCACAATGCTTTTGAATGCCATATTTCTATTAGACTGAGCTTGAGAACAATGGCATGCACAATCATGATTAATTGGTGCTTTTCTAGATGCATGCTTCGTATACATAAAGGCATTATTAGCCTTTTGATATTTCTTTCTTAGGATTACCAATCCTTGATTATTTCTCTTATGTATAGAAGATTTAGTGTATTTAGTGCACTTATCCCTTGGTGCTGTTCCAACAAATGTGGAGATGTGAGGTTCAGTTGACTTAACAAAAATAGTTTTGTGAGAAGATGATGATGTGCCCTTAAATCCTAGACCATGTCTAATGAAGGGAGGTCTTTGAGACACAATGAGAGTATCTAAGCTCTCCTTTCCTTCGTGGAATTTTGAAATGGAGTTTCTAAGTTCCTTAACTTCATTTTTCAAAGTATTGTTTTCTTTAAGCAAGGATTTAGTTGAGGGTTTTGAAGAGTATTCATCTAATGAATTTTGACGAGATTCATTAGATGATTTAAGCTCAAGGTTTTCCTTTTCTAAAACATCCATTTTGATTTTCAAATTAGAAATGTTATTTTTATAAGTATTGAATTTACTCCTATATTTTTCTAGTTCTAGATTCAATTCTTCTATTAAGCTTTTCTCATCATCACCATCTTCACTATTACTATCATTATCACTACTATCATTATTGAAAGAGTATGAGTGAAGTGATCTTACCTTGTCCGAGATGTGATCCTCTATAGCCATGAAGCATAGGTTGACCTCTTCGCTTTCATTGTCATCTTTTTCACTTGAAGAGCTTTCGTCATCCCATGTGGCTTTGTGGCCTTTCTCCCCATTGTGTTTTTGGTATTTGCTTTTATGCTTCTTGAGCCTTGGACATTCCAGTTTAATATGCCCTTTCTTTCCACATTCATAGCACTTTACCTCTTCTTTACTTCTTTGTGTATCATTAGAGGTCTGTTTGAGGTTTCTTTGCCTGAATTTTCTAGAGTTGCTCATTCTTTTCTCAATGATTCTTTTCAGCCTTCTTGAGAGCATAGCAATGTCCTCATTTGCATCATCACTCTTTTCTTCATCATCTTCAACTTCCTCTTAAGATTTTGAAGTATAGGCTTTTAGTGCTAGAGGCTTTCTTTTTTTTGGCTCTGCTTTAAGCTGTCTATCTCTTTTTACTGCCATTTCATGAGTGAGAAGTTTGCCAATAAGCACATCAGTATTCATGATGCTCATGTCTTCATTTGCCTCTTCTATACCGGCAACTCTTGAACCGTAATCTTTGAGAGGAAGACTTCTCAAGATTTTGTTATTTACATCTTCTAAGCTCAGGTGCTTCCCAAGTTTTCTCATGTCATTTATGATAGCTAGAAGATGGTTGGTCATGTCAGTGATTGACTCATTGGATTTCATCTTGAAAAGCTCATATTCTGAAGTAAGAAGATGAATCTTCTTGGATTTAACTTGGTTAGTTCTTTCATGATAGTTCTCCAATGTTTTCCACATGTTGTAAGCTGTTGGGCAGTGTTGTATTCTACCACATTCTTAAATGGATAATGAGCTTGAGAGAATTGCCATTGCCTTCTTATTTTTAAAGTTTGCTCTTCTTTGAGGCTTTGTCCAATCATCTTTTGATAAGATTTCTTCTTCACCATCAACTCCTCATCTAGTTGGTGGTGTCCATTCTTTTTGAACACTATCCCAGACTTTAATTCCTTCACTATTCAGATATGTCTCCATCCGAAACTTCCAATGAGCATAATTTGCTCCATCAAAGTAAGGCTTGAGACTTTGGAATCCTTCATTGGCCATATCTTGATCTTTACTAGCGTTGTTTAGGCTTCGATGCTAGACTTAGCTCTGATACCAATTGTTGCCCAGATATTGAACCAAGAAGGGGGGTTGAATTGGATATTAAAAATTTTAACTTTTAAGTGCAGAAAAAAAGTTAAGATGAGTAGGGATAGAAAGATAAGACACAAGAATTTTTATAGAGGTTCGGGTGTTAACAAACCCTACTCCTCTCCCTAATCTCAATTGGGAGTTTCACTAACACTCTAAGTGTTACAATGGAGTTTTACAAGCTCACTCCCAATTATGGTGTTTCTAACAATGGATCACACCTAACCCACAAATCCCTTGTGTTTTAATGGCTCACACAAATAACCAATTCCTTATGTTTTAAAGGCCCACACAAATAACTCTTACAAGTGTTCTACTCTTAACCCCAAAATTCCCAAACTCACTTGAGTAGATGATTACAGAGAGAAACACTTACAAATCTTTAATGCTCAGAGAATGATGAGCAAAAATATTTTCTCAGAGAATAAATATTTGTTTTGAAAGTATTAAATGCACAAATGGCTTACAACAAGATTTTGATTCAAAGTATTAGCTATTATCTTGTTCTGGATTCATAAATGACTTGCATTTATATTTCCATGGTGAATTATAGTCGTTTGATTGCATTTAATGCGGAAATAGTCGTTGCACCAACTCTTATTTTCGCGTCTGACATGTTTCTCTTTCCTCTTTCACAATCGTGATTATGGTTGTCACGATCATGACTGTTCTTCCAAGCCGTGACTTGAGTGGTGACTTTGGCCGTGAAGCATTCTGGAAGAATTTGAAGTGTTTGATCACAGGCGTGACATTATATCTTCACGCGCATGAACAAGCTTCCTAGTTGTGGTCCAAGTGGTGACTCTGGTCATGAAGCTCTCTGGAAGAATTTGTCATGTCTTTTCACGGGCGTGACTTTCTTTCACGGGCGTGACTGATATGATCATTCACGATTGCTATCATTCTTCATGGCCGTGACATATAAGGTCACGGGCGTGACATATAAGGTCACGGGCGTGAACATGTTATTTCTTCATTTTTTTTGTCTTTTTAAGATTAGTCTTCCATTCTCCATTCTTGCTATCATATTTCATACCCTATTCAATAAACTTAGAAAACAAGTATGTTAAATACATTATTGCTATTTTATTTGTTATCATCAAAATGACAGAAATACCCCTCAAGGTTCAACATGTTCGAACATATATATCTTGCATGTAATTAAATTCAACCGAGTTGAACGTATCCATTTTATAATTTAATTGAGGATTGAAATTACGAATAAAGCAAATAAAGTGATTAAATTGAATTAATAAAAATTTGACATAGTTAATTTAATTAAATTGAAGTAAATAATTAAACTAGTGGGATTACTATATATATTTATACATACACACACACACACACATTCACATACACACATATACATGTATATAATAATAATAATAATAATAATAATAATAATAATAATAATAATAATAATAATAATAAAAGACAGATAAAAATTAGTGGAGCATTATCACAATTATACATCTTATCCCATTATTTTATTAATATTATGCACACTTCCCCTTCCTCATCTTTGTCCCTTCTTCTTCTACAACATAACAACCATATTTTTTTCTTTATTCACTTCAAAATTTTGCAGCAACAAATTTAGCAAATGTGATTATTGGTAAGCAATTATCCCCTAGTGTTACTAATCTTGATTAGTGTTGTTAGGGTCTATAAAGAGGCAACAACTTGCACCACATTTTTGGTGACTATAGAAAATGATTTTGGAAAAATAAAAAGCATGAAACTTATAGATATCTAATATATATGTCTTTAAAATAGTTTTGCAAGATTTTATGTATTTGAGAGAAATTGTCATTTCACTAAAACTAGTTTTAGTTTAATTTTTAGCAAATTATCCTATTGTGTTTTGTTTATTTTGACCATCATAGAAGTCTAATTTGATGAAACATAAAATATAAAAGTTGTAAATTTATATGTGTATATGTGTTTGTAAAATTTTGTAATAAAATTAAGTATATATAAATAAAATAATCATAATTGTTTCTTTGATTATAGTTATTTCCTTTGTATCTTTACAACTCTATAAAGTTTATTCTAATTTTTGAGCTATTTATAGACCGAATTTACACAAGTTTAAAACATAAAAGTTTTAGCATTATGTCTTAGCTAAATTACCTTCAAATTCTGTGTATTTTGTAATTTATGTTATTATCAAGAAAACTGATCTATACGTCACTTTTATGTAGGACCACTCACATGTTTCTTATTGTTTGAAACCCTTAGTATAATAATTAAAAAATATTGTAAGCATAAAAAAATATTTATTTATGTGTTAAAAAATATCTAGAAAGCTTCAAATAATTAAGCATAGACGTTATAAGATAGGAATTATTAAAATTGGTATCTCAAAACTATCTAAGGACAGAAACAAAGCAAGTTATGAAATTCAACTAAAAATTTTGTGATGCTCCAAATATTATAAAATTTAAATATATTATAGTCTTATATGTTAGTTTTAATTAGAAATAATAATCACATAAATTAGATAAATATATAAGAACTTATAGGTTAATCAGTAGTTTGAGCTCATTCCCTACATGCATATAAATTCATACAAGAGTCGTATGATATTTTATCATTATATATGAGGTCTTGATGTATGTAAAATGAATTCATATATATATATATATATATATATATATATATATATATATATATATATATATTTAAGACCTCAATTGGTGGAAGAACAAAGGGGAAAACAAGGGTAAAATATGGTTAAGTGTTTTAAGAGGTAAGTATAGCATACAATTGAGAACTTTTGTACAAAATACCAATGTATATGATTGTTATGTGTTTTATTAATTGTAAGTGAATGATTGAAGCTTTAACATGATTTTATAATGATTGTATTGGATATACACCAATTGAAATGCTATTTGGATGTATAAACTTATGATGCTATCTTAATACGAAGAAATAATGTTATTGATCCATGTGAAATACGTATGTGTGGTTGGTGTTGAATGATTCTTATTAAATTTGTATATATATATTCGTGAGAAATGTGATGTACATATGTATATAGGAAGAAAATATTGATCATATGATAAAATGTGATTGCATTTCAATACACTTAAAAAGGAAGTTATGACTAGTTATGCATGATTGCAAATCACATGTTACATGACAAATGAAGACCACGTGGTAAATGATATTTACATATACATGGCAAAAAAATAATTACATGAAAATGAAGAAAGCTTAAATGGCTCATATGTTCACATGTTATATAGGCGATTGCCAATACAAAAGCTAGCTAGCAATATTCATATGATTTACAAGAAAATGCCAAACAAAGGGCATCCCCATGTTTATGGCATTACAATTACTTGGCAAATGAAACATGAGATAATCCATGCCAGCTCATTCACAACTAAATTAAATTGAAATGTCATAATAATACATGAATACTTATTTTGTATACGTACATGTCCAAATATTGAATTTTGCGTTATGAGCTTGCTATGTTTTGTAAATATTTATATATAGATGACAATGCCTATTTTATTTATTGTGTTGTACATTATATTTAAATTGTGTGTTATACTTGTTGAGTAGCATCTCTAAAAAAATGTAATTATTTTTCTAGGTAGATAAGTTTAAAAAGCATCACTTATAGATAAAGCTAAAAGAGGCTAAGGATAAAAAGTGACCAGCCATGTCCTCCCATCTCTCTTTGTGGACATATATTAAGGCTACATGCATTTTATTGGTTATATAGAAGTGTTTTGCCTATGAATATGTTATATATAAATGTTTTTGAATGCATGAATGATGAATGATTTATACATATATATGGAAATTTTTAAATGGTTTTGAAGCATGACATGTCAAATATCCTAGAGAAAATGACATTTATGACAAGTTTAAAATATATGCCAAGGTATGATGATTGAATTACATATATGGTGACTTGATAACATATGTTATGTATATATGCTTTATATAATGTTTTTTATGCATAGGATAAGGGTGCTACAATTTTATTGGTATTAGAATAGGGATATGTGCAATGGAGCATTCATGTGTATAAGAATATGACATACATGCATTGCAATGTTATATGCATACTTGAATCACATGAGTTTACATGTTATAGGGACATAGTAAAGCATAACCCACCAAGGAGAGAGAGCTCAACTAACTTACAATCATAAGAGGTATCATACCATTCTATGAGAGATGCATTTGCACCCAAAGCCAAAGCTCCGATGGGTGTACATGCACATGCATCACATGTTGGGTTTTGAACATATATCTCATACATATGGCAGCAGAAATATAAAATTTAATTAAGTCCAAAACCCGTGGAATACTCTATATAATTTAAAATTGGATTGAACCATTTAATGGAAGAAGTTGATTACCTTTGCTTGTAACTTTTGATCTTCCAAGTTGTGAGCTTTTCCTTTTTTGTTGAGTTGTAGCAAACCACAACAATCCAAAGCTAGGATTTTCTCTAAGAGTATCCACACGAAAGAAAAAGAAGAAAATCTCCAAAGAGATGAGGTGACAAAGGTCCAAAGTGAGAAAATTGTCCCTATGAAAAATTGTCTTATGAAAGAGAAAAGGGAGATAAGAAAAATAACTCTTATTTTTTTAAGAAGGATGCCACAAAATTTACTCCATAAAAAGAGTATTTATGCTTTTTCTAATCCCTTTTAGGATTGGAAAAGAAAAAAACCTTAATGGGCCCATTTCCATAAGATATATGGTCTAATGTTGACCAAGTCAACAATCCAAATACAAATTGGATTTGATCCATTTTTATAACTCTTATAAAAGGCCCAATTCTATTTCTCTCTCACTTGGATCTCATCCAAAATCCATTTTACATTTTCTTCATTCCCTCTATGCGTGTGACCTAATAGGATTATGTTGGCAGCTTAAGTCACGGAAGGTATCCAAATCCAATTAGGAATTTTACGAGTCAAACACTTTTGATCCATAAATTGATTTATAATCAATTTTCCTAAGCTTAGCAGATCATGAGCGGTATCTAGAAATACATCATGACCACCCAATTAACTAGAAAGTTAGCGGTTTGACTTTTAACCTTTCTATAGATAATTACCATGCAATTTGTCCTTTCACCAAACTATACCTCATTTGGTTTAAAGCATAGAATGTGTGTCAACTCCCACTAGACTAACTATGTCACATATAGTCCAAATGATATTAGTTCTTTTCTATGAGACTCATTTCTCTATTAGATATGTTCTTAAAGACATTCTTTAAAATATGTCCACCTCAGCCAATGACTTTTGAGTAATTATCTCGACAGGAGGTCATAGGTATACTCTCCTTCTATTAGGAGTGGTGAATTCTCTATTAACTACCCAACTACCTTCGAATACATCATATTATACCCAATTACCACCCTATGAGCAACCTCTGAGAGGCAACAAGGAATTGAGCCAAAGTATAGGATTTAGTATCCAAGATAACCTTGAACATCTCAAATTTAAGGATACTTGCATCATTGCTATGATAAGACTATCACTGACATTGAATAGACATTCATGTGATTGTCTCATAGAAAGTCATCCAATGTACTTGACTATTCTAGCAAACATCCATATGTTAACTCTAAACATCTCATATTTTCAGTTTATGAGATCAGTTACTTGACCTAATCAATAAGTATAACATATGCTAGTCTATCCAGATTAGTAATATCACATCTTGTTAATCCTATCACTAGGGGTAATTTAGGTATAAACACAATTGCACATGATATAAATGTCACCATTATGATTTCATCATGATTTTCTTCATATTGTATTATATACCAAGGATGTCATTAAATGGTCCAATATAATAAAAATGTCTTTTATTAATAATGAATGAGTACATCAACTGCCTAAGGTGATTGCTTTTAGGGCATATCTCTAACAATCTCCCACTTGCATTAAAACTAATCGCCTTTATACATTATACCAAAGGTGAGTATATGACTATCATATTTATTTTAGGGAAGTGGTGTAGTGAGAGGATCAACTATATTATAATTATTGGTAACTCTCTCTATCTTTATATCATGCCTACCAATGATTTCTAAAATCAAATGGTAACCTGTGAGTACATGTTTGGATCTTTGATGAGATTGTGGTTCCTTTCCTTATGCAATGGCTCAATTGTTATCTTAATACAAGGGTATTAGATCAATAATGCTAAGAACCATTTCCAATTATGTGATGAATTTTTCTTATCCAAATCGCTTCCTTAACTACCTCAGAAACTGCAATGTACTCTATGTGGAACTTGTAGTCGTCTCTTATTAGAACTCTTCCAACTAAATGCTTTGTTATTTAATATTAAAACATAGCCTGATTGGGACTTGGTGTCATCCTTATCAGTTTGGAAGTTGACATTTGTATACCCACTTACCTTAAGCTCACCATCTCCATAAACTAAAAATGCATCCTTAGTTCTTCTCAAGTACTTAAGGATGTTCTTGATAGCCACCCAATGCCCCTCATCGGGATCTAATTGATATCTGCTCATGACACTCAGAGCATATGATACATTGGGTCTAGTACATAGCATACATAATGGCTCCTATAGTCAAAGCATATGGAATCCTACTCATGCATGTTCATTCATCCTATGTCTTTGGACACATGAATTTCGAAAAGGTAATCCCATGAGTCATAGGAATAAATCCTTTCACAGATTGTTACATGCTAAACTCTTTTAGCATCTTATTTATGTAAGTAGATTAAGAAAGACCAAACAACCTTTTAGACCTATCTCTGTAGATCTTTATCCTTAGTATGTAGGTCATTTCTCTAAGGTTTTTCATGGAAAAATTCTTATAAAGCCAAATTTTTTCTGATTGAGGAATTGAGATGTTGTTTCATATAAGAAGTATGTCATTTACATATAATACTAGGACTATGACTGCACTCCCACTATCCTTCTTGTAAACACAAGACTCATTAAGATTACATGAGAAACCAAACTCTTTGATTGTCTCATCAAATCAAATATTTGAACTCCTGGATACTTGCTTCAATCTATAAATAGAACTTTGCAATTTGTATACCTTTTTTTCATCACTTGATGTGAAAACCTCAGGTTGTGTTATGTACACATCCTCAGTCAGATTTACATTAAGAAAAATTGTTTTTACATCCATTTGTCAAATCTCATAGTCATAATGAGCAGCAATGGCTAGGAGTATCCTAATGGATTTATGCATAACAATTGGAGAAAAGGTTTTGTTATAGTCAACGCCTTGTTTTTAATGATATCCTTTAGCTACTATCCTAGATTTATAGGTAACTACATTACCTTCCATGTCAATTTTTTTCTTGAAGACCTATTTACACCCAACGGTTTTGATCCCTTCAGGTGGATCAACCAAAGTCCATACTTGGTTATCATATATGGAATCCATCTCTGACTGCATGACTTTTAGCCATCTGTTAGATTCTGAACTATTTAGAACTTCTTCATAGGTAGTAGGCTCATCATCTTCTATGAGCAATATGTCATTTCTATTCACTTATGAGAAATCTATATCTCTCAGGAACAATATGTATCCTACTTGATCTACAAAGTTCTTGTGTTTTAGAAGGTGTTACTATTACTTCATCTGTATGAGTAACATATTCGGGTTTAGTCAGCTGATCAACATCTGTTTGAGCATTTTGAACTTCATCAAGTTCAATCTTGCTCCCATTATCTTCTTTTAGAAGAAACTCTTTCTCTAAAAAGATAACATGTTGTGAAACAAATGCCTTTTGTTCCAAATGATGGTAGAATTGATATCCAAATGACTCTTTTAGATATCCCACAAACAAACACTTATCAAACTTAGCTTCTAACTTATCTAATTTTGTTCGCTTCACATAAGCAGAACAACCCTATACTTTCATGTGTGAAAGAATAGGTATCTTGTTATTTGATATCTCATATGGAGTAACATCAAGTGATTTAGAATGGACTCTATTTAATATATAAACAAAAGAGTCTAATGCATGACCCCAAAAAGACTTAGATATTTTTGCAAAGCTTATCATTGACCTTACCATGTCTAACAAAGTTCGGTTTCTTCTTTTAGCCACACCATTATGTTGTGGCATGTAAGATAGAGTCCATTGAGATAAAATCCCATTATTTTTTAGATAACCTTGAAACTCTTAGCTTAAATATTCACCACCTCGATTTGATCTAAGTGTTTTAAGACTCTTTTCAAGTTGTTTCTCTAGTTCATTTCTAAATTCTTTAAACTTTTCAAAAGCTTCAGATTTGTATCTCATCATATACAAGTACCCAAATCATGAGTAATCATCAATAAAGGTAATGAAGTAGATAAAACCACCTTTGGCGTACACTGATATTGGTTCACATACATCTATATGTACAAGGTCTAATAGCCCATTAGCGCATTCATCCTTTCCACTAAAAGGTGATTTTTTTTCATCTTGTCTAATAAACAAAATTCGCATGTGTAATATGATATAACATCCTCGACCTTCCCCACATGCATATCCATATGCATTTCATTTGAACATATGCATCTTGCATATAATTCAATTGAACACGTGCATTTCATATGTATTTTTGTAGGACCAAGTTTATAACACGCACTAGCTACGTGTCCTAGTATTTGGCAATTGTATTGAGTCGCATGTGTGTGCTTATAATTTAAATGAGGATAACAAAGTATTAGAAATAAATTGAATAAGATGACTAAATTAAAGTAAGAAAAATTACTAGATTAAGATTAGTAAACATTTACAATGTTAATTTAGTTAAATTGGGCCAAATAATTAAGTTGTATTATTGTGTGGATTAGTGGAATTATATATATATATGTAAATAATAATAATAATAACATAGACAAAATAAAATGAAAATGAAACAAAAGGAAAATAAAAGAAAAGAGAAGAGAAAAGAAAAGAGAAAAGAAAAGATAAAAGAGAAGAGAAGAAGAGAAGAGAAGAGAAGAAGAGAAAAAGATAAAAAGACAAAAACAAAAAGGTTGGCTTTATCTTCTTCCTCCCATTTCTGCCTCTTTACTCTAGCCCCATTTTCTTCTTCATTTTCCCCCATTCCAGCCTTCAATTCTTCCTTGTTTCACTTAGGTTTTTGCAGCAAATTGACCCCTTGCAAGTTCGTTCTTGGTAAGTAATCAATTCTTATTGCTATAAGGTTGATTTGAGTTGCTAAGGTTCATAAATGGGCACTGATTTGCACCCCAATTTTGATATCAATAGAAATTGATTATGGAAAATATTAAAACACAAACATTGTTACTATATGTCTATATTTATGGATATGTAAACACTTTTGCAAGATTTTGTGTATAGGAAGAGATATCCTCTCTCTACTGAAACTGGTCAAGGTGTGAACCCTAGCCATGTTAGCTACTGTGTTCTTTGGTTTTGAATATGTTAAAGCCATTATTTTAAGTATCTCAAAACATAAAATTTATAGGTATATGTGTTAGGTATTTGTATACCAAATTTCAGGTTTATAATTCTTGTATATGTTGAGTTATGATGAATGGAACCATGATTGTTCCATAGTTTGAACTGCCAACTTAGTGCCCTGGGCAGATCCAGCAAATATTTTGGCTAATTGGAGCTCCTTAGAGATCGACTCTGTAAATTATCAAAACGTTAATGTTATAGTTATATGTCTTATCTAAAGTTTGGTACTAATTTCAGCTTAATATGTTATTTATAGACTAAGTTATGGCCTTTAGAATTCATACTGGTCCGGAAGCCAACTCTTTCCTGGACTAGCGAAATATTTCTTATAATTTGAAGCCCTTAGAGACATAATTGATAAAAGTTGTAAACATAAAAAAAAAAAATTTCATTTTAACCCATATAATTTTCTGTAAATTTTCATTGAAATATTACTTATATATTATAAGTTATGATGAACTAAAGTGGGTACCCTGAAACTGCCTAAGAGCAGAAAACATAACACACTTAGAAATTCCACAAAAAATTGTACAATGATCCAATTGGTCTAAAATTTTAATATTTTACCTAATTATATGTTAATTTATAGGCTGAACATATTAATTGGTCAAGTATAGAGAAATTTATAGGCTAAACATTCGCATAAGGTCACACTACCTCATAGGAAAAATCTTAGCAATTGATATGAACAATGCATATTAATTTGTTTAAGCCACATTAAGTCTCCCTAATCATGAGTTAATCAATTATATTTTCATATTAGGCTCACAACATATTGGAGATCCATAAGGAGTGGATAGACAATAAGTTAGGGGTCGGAATCAAAGGAGAAAGGTGAGCCTAATTATCAATTGAATTCTTTAGTGCATATGAATGTTGCTTGCTATGTGATTCATATGATTGTCATGATTTTTCCTTGAGAATATGATGATTGATAAATTGTACATTTATGGTACATATAAGTGGAATACTTGTGGTATATTTGAGGTATATATTTGACATATGTGATATATATACATGGTATATGTATAGTATATTCAAGGTATATGTGTGACATATGAGGTATATATGTGATATATGTATGGTATATATGATAAAGATGCAATGGTTGATGAATGTTTAGTTACAAATGCATATGCATATGGACTGAAAAGGCATTGTGACTAGTTAATCGATATTGTAAAACAAAAGAAGAGGTCCACGGCCCAACAAATGTGCAAATGAAACAAATGATCAAGCTAGCTAGCAAATGCAAATGTTCATATGGCAAATGTTCACATGAAAATCTGGGGTAATGTCTGTTTAACTTGGTCACAATAAAATGAAATAAGCAAAGCATTTGCATGCATAAAGAGTAATGATTATATGTTTCAACTTTATTAATATTTATGTGACATTGATGAATGGAATGGAATACGTGGTATGTATTGGATTTATGATTTATTACTATGAGTTATTTGGTACTTTAGAGCTCATTTGATAATTATTCTCACTAAGCCGCAACTCATCAATTTGCATCATTTTTTAGGTAAAGAAAAATGATAGCTCATTTTGAGTAGCGTATAAAAGACATGGAGCACAGGTCACTGGCCGAGCCTCATCACTCTCTCTCCTTGCATTCCACACAAGCATGAAAATATGTTATTTGTATTTTGTATTTACGTGTTTGAATATGTATAGTCATTTTGGAATGAGTTTTAAAAATGTATAAATGAAAGCAACTCGTGAATACTTATGTGCAAAGTTTATTTTTTTAATATATGTGATATATCATATTGTGGAGAAAAGCCTCAAAGTTGACTTGCAAAGTCATTGAATGATATTACAGGATATGAAAAAAATTTACTACCATTGTTAATAGGGTATTTTTCATTTCCAGTATGCTATGTGTGATTATTTGACACAAGGATAGGCTGAACTCAAATGTATAAGATGTGGTGTTACATATGATTCATAGTCAAATGACCCTAAGTCAACATTCCTGTGTAACTTAGTTATGCATCTCTCATTTATGTGGCAAAGGAAACAAGGCCATAAATATGATGGTTTTATATTATCTAACTTTTGTCTTTTTATTATTGATATTGAGGATTGAATTAGGTATGTCAGGAATGTAAATCCCATTATATAATGTGTCAGTTGCATAAAGAATATCATTCAACCATATAGAGCAACCATTGTCATCAATAATTAAATGAAAACCTTTTCTATTTAAACAAGAAGCAAAAATAATATTCTTTATTAAAACTGAAACATAATAGCAATTGTCTAATTATAAAACAAGCCCACTAGGGAGTGTCAATACATAAGTTCCTATAGCTAATGTAGCAACTCTTGTTTTATTGCCAACATATAGGTCTGACTCTCCTTTTCTTGAGATATCTATTATTCCTTAGGCCTTTCATATTTGTGCATATGTGAGACCCACATCCGGTATATAATACCCATGTATTATTAATAGAAATAATATTAACCTCAATAACATAAATACTTAAAGTAGAAGTTGCATCAAATTGCTTATCCTTATCATTCTTTAAAGACTCCAGATAGGCCTCACAATTCCTTTTCCATTGACAACTTTGCTACAATGAAGGAAATATCCTTTTGATGTCATCTCTTTATTTTTCTTCCTTATTTTCAATGTATGTTGCACTCGAGAGGTCCCCTCTATCATCTTGGAATGAATAGCAATTTGGATATCTCATATCGTTCAGTTCGAGCTTGCTCATCGAAAAGCTCTCTAAGATGATACACAATGGTATTAGCATCCATGTTCTCATGCTACTTTTGAAGCTCAAGAGACATATAGGCAAGCATAATGCAACTCGCCAACTCACTATCATCCATTTGCTTCTTGTATACCAATTGTTGAACAATAGATGCATCATCAACATAAGGGGAGAAAAGCAGCTCTTCCAAGACATAGGCTCTTTTCAGCTTTGAGAACTATTCTCAAATTTCTTATCCAATCAAGAAATTTTGAGCCAGTCAATTTGTTGGATTCGAGAATTGAGCATAGGTTCACATTTAACGACATGATTTTATCAACCTAGATGTAAAGAAAGATCATGTTTAGAGAATGTACTATATGTATGATTATTAGGTCTTTAATAAACACGCATTATAACTCCCACTATTTTATTGTGAACCCATAATGCTCACTATGAATATGAGAGAATCCGTTGAAAGCTCTCCTAGTGGGTCAGTATCCAACATCACTAAAAATGATCTTGGGTGTGCCCAACAATCTACCTTAGGTCAATTTGTAGGTATTGCATACCAATTGCATTCTTTTATACAACTACTAAATCATTGGGTTATCAACTCTTGATATGTGCACATTGCATGTACACTTACCCAATATTGCCTCTAATTCAGATTGACCTTGGGTGTGTCCAATGAGCCAATGTAACTAGTTAAAGCCAACCCATTAATCATGAAATCATATTTTGATAGTTTGAACATATTCATATAGAGCGGGCTTAGGTGTAACCAAACTCTAAAAGAACTCTGGTTCTTGCCATATTAATGGAAGACATTGGCCTTAATATTATTAATGAGGGATTTCTTTAAATTAGGTGTCATCATGGCAATTTGGCATGCATAATATATTCATTCATCACATATAGAAATATAAGATAATTACACTAATTATATGGTCATGATTATGGACATAATCTAACATCAATCCTTTGAGCCATGAAAGGATTGACTAGGTCTCACATAGGTAGATGCATGACATTACAACTTTGAAATAGAAAATAATTTCCTATTCTAAGTCTTTTTGTAATTGGCACCAACTCTATTACTTCTTACTCCTTTGTACTTCAATTCTATCTTAATCCTATGCAAACTAATTATATAAATTATTCATAAGAAACCTCAAGATTATTTTAGGGGAATAAGATGAGAATAGAAATACAATAGAGATAATAGAGAAGGCAGGGACTCGCATGTCCTATTTACCAAAATTAAAATTCCATGCATGATCAATCACAATGGATTGTGTGTCAACTCCCACTAGACTGACTTTGTCACATCTATTCCAAATAATATTAGTTCTTATCTATTAGACTCATTACTCTATTTGATATGTCTTTGAAGACTTTCTTCAAGATATGTCCACCTCACCCAAAGACTTATGAGTAATGATCTCTATAAGAGGCCATATATATACTCTTCTTCTAACAGGAATGGAAAATCCTCTATTGACTACTCAACTACCTTTAAATACCTCATGTTATACCCAATCACCACCCTATGAGCGACCTCTGAGAGGCAACAAAGAATGGAGTCAAAGTATAGGATTCAATATCCAAGATAACCTTGAGCATCTCAAGTCTAAGGATACTTACACAATTGCTATGATGAGACTATCACTAACATTGAGTAGATATCTATGTGATTGTTTCATAGTAGGTCATCCAATATACTTGACTACTCTAGCAAGTATCCACATGTTAACTCTAAACATCTCATGTCATCATCTTATGAGATCAACTATTTGACCTAGTCAAGGAGTATAACATATGCTAATCTATCTGGATTAACAATGTCCCATCTTGTTAATCTTATGACTAGGGATAATTTAGATATAAATACAATTACACATGATAGGAATCTCACCATCATGATCTCATCATGATTTCATTTATGTTGTGTTACATACCAATGACTTCATTAAATGGTCTGAGATCTAAATCGTATTCATATATGTATGAACACTAATATAATGAAAAAACCTTGTTATAAATAATGAATGAGTACATCAAGTACATAAGGTGATTGTCTTTAGGGCACCTCTCTAATATCACATACACATCATATGGAAGTTCCCTATGAAAAAGTTGAACAAGAAATACAGGGGCCTAAAATAGATAGAGAGAGATGTTATGATAAGCTGAGAAAATAGGGGGTAGTTGATTTCTATAGCATGATTGACCCAACAGAAGTAGTGTAGCAGCACCGCACCTCCCCACCCGAACCGCAACACGTGCCCGGATGACGGAGCGTTGCTACCTGTCTTTTTTACTTCTTCAATTCGCTATATATTTTTTTTTATACTCATGTATATATATGGATATAAACAAAAATCATAGTACAATTCATTTACATAAAATAGTAATTTATAACATCAACGGAATTCTTAACAAACTTGAAAAGCAAGTTTTACAAACACAAACATTTCTTTAATAAAAAGTCAAATACAAAAGTTTCAAAACTTGTAACCCACTTTCTCAAGATTCGGCTGCTTTACTTGAATAGGAATCACCACTTGCTTTATCTAGCGTCTTCAGCTACCGTTCTATATCTGCATGGAAATTAAACTCCACGCTAAGCTCTAAGCTTAGTGGTGCATATAAAGAAGGCAATATACTATATCATGCAACAAGCATTAACAATTATCATTTTTGTGCATTAAAATGTTTGCATGTATGACTATCAACATATTCCTATTTCATACAAGTATGAATGTCATGCTCATATAGACAATGTTATTTTCATTTATCTTTAATGGTAATTTATTCTATTAATCTCTTTATCATTGCATATCAATCTCATATCATCATCATTTTCTTATTCTTTTCTTTTCTTATTTTTTCGACATATCCTCATTATCTTGCCCACATCACTCTAAATTTTTGGACTGACTGGATACGGGTTATGGATCAGGAGCGCTCACATAAGCTTATGCCACCCTGTCCACTATCTGGCTCATAAGAGCTTCTCAAATCAATGGCGCTCACACAAGCTTATGCCACATTGATTGAGTATAATTTCATCATAGATGAATAACCGGATCAAGGCCGCTCACACAAGCTTATGACACCTTGTCCTCATTTATATATGCTCATCGGAGCTTTCTCAAGTCAGTAGCGCTCCCAGAGCTTAAGCCACACTGACTGAGCATCCCAGACCAATGGCGCTCTCCGAGCTTAAGCTACATTGGTTGAGGTATAGTACGGTACCGTTCGCCCCCTTAATGACATGTCATCTATCCTTATTCTAGTCCGCAAGTAGAGTAATGGGCTTCTTTATATTTTTACATCAATCATTATTCTCAAATTTCCACACATCAACATCTCATATTTATCAACATGTCAATTTTTCTTGTTTTACAAGCATATAGTCATACTCATACATCTTTTCATTGATTTACTAGATTCATCAATATTATCATGTTTATCTACATCGAATTTCATATACATTCATGACAATTCATTTTTCTACATCAATTCATTTTTCTATATCACAACATATCACATTCTCACATCAATATATATATACATATATCTATATTCATATCATTCTTATTTCACTGAATAGACAATAACTTTCATTTACTTACCTGAATTCCTCATTTAATAACCACATTCATAATTTCAAATGCAGAGCATTCACGACCGTGATTACTACTTTCACGCCCGTGAATTAGTTCACACCCGTGATCCCAAGCCGTGAACGCTACTGGAATGAATCGCCCAAAAGCATTCACGGTCGTGATTACTCATTCATGCCCGTGAATAAGTTCACTGTCGTGATTTCAACCCGTGAACGCTTCTAGAATGAATAGTACCATTTCCACCCAGAAATTCACAACCGTGACACAATCAGTCACAACCGTGAACCCTCAAGTTCACGCCCGTGACTCAATAGTCACACCCGTGACTTTCAACAGGAAATCTGCATATTCACCTTTCATTCATTCTAACATCATCCAAAACATACCAAATTCTATTTCATGCATTTCTAAGGCTCTTTACTCAACTTATTACTTTTCAATAAATTTACATGCCTTGATCATACAAGATTCTCTAACATGCATCCTTAATTGAATGTCGCAATTATCTCGTTCATATATGTCTAAACCTATGGTTTCATGCCATAATCATCATCATTCTTGAAATTTGCATTTATGTATAATCATGTTCAGCATACATCATTTCAAATAAAGATAATAGGCTATTGCCTTAAATTATGCACAAACCTTAATCTTTCTCCTTCACTCTTTTAGGTAGCTTTCTCTTTTCCTTTGTTCCTTAGAGCTTGTTCCTTGTCATTTGGAACTCCTACAACATCATATATCATTTTCATCATCATCTAATTTCATTAAGACCCTAAACTCTCTTTCTCTCTTTCAAAACCCTAGTTTCTCTCTCATTCCATATAAGTCTTGGATGAGCTCAAATTTCGAACTTCCTTTAGAAAAGATGAAGAAGAAGAAGAGATACTTCTTACCTTACACTTTTATTCACTTGATCACCACTTTGGAGATTTTCTCTCTCTACCAAACTTGATTTTTCTTCCTCTTTCTTGTTCTTTCCAGCTTCCTTATGAGTTATAGAACATGAAAATCACTTTGTCTTGCTATTTCCCTTTTCTTCCCTTCCTTTCTCTCTCTAGAAGTCAAGATTGGCTATGGAGGAGAATTGTGGCTGGCATGACTGGTAAAGAAAAGAGAGAAGGATGCAGAAAATGAAGAGAAGAAGAAGAAGAAAAGTCTTATATAGGGTACCCAAAAAGTCTTCATGTGGGACCCACCATTTTACCATTTTCTCCCAATTTCACATTTAATCAATATTGATCTTCTTCTTTTAGTGTCATGGCCGGCCAAACCTATCAAAATGTCCAAAATTAATATGTTGATTATTAATTAATCTCATTAGTCCTCCAATTTTTGATAAATTGCAATTTGACCCCAAAACTTATCAAATTTTGCAATTTAGTCCTTTACCGTAAATCAACTTCTTTAAACTCTATAATCACTTATTTAGGCATTCATCATTTAATTTAGCCATTTCTTAATCAATTTTGTGTAAAAATCCAAATTTAGACTCCGATCGGTCAAACGCGTCAACTTCACGACACGTGCGACTCGGGGCCTAAATTAGCGGATGTTACAAGTAGAGACATGGCTTAAGAGGATACAATGGGTACTGAATATGATGATATACACTCTAGATGAGAGATTTGACTGTGCAATGTCCTTGCTTTAAGGTGACACTTATAAGTGGTGGAAAATAATCCCAAATAGTGATGCCCAACCTTTTGTTCTGAATTAGGATAATTTTCTTCAAGAGTTTCAGAATAATTACATCTCTAAGGTATATAAGGATGAAAAATGGAAGGAATTCCTGAATTCGAAACAGAGGAATATGTCTATACTAGAGTATGAGGTGCAGTTTATTGAGCTTTCTCACTATGCCACCTTTTATTAGACTATAGATAACTTAATAGAGTGACAGTGAAGAATAAGTATATTTTTTCTAGAATTGATGACTTGTTTGAACAATTGTATGGAGCCTTAGTCTTTTCTAAGACTGATATAAAATTGGGCTATTATTAGCTTAAGATAGTTAAGGCAGACAGTCCTAAAACTACATGTCATACTAGATATGACTATTACAAGTTTTTAGTCATGCCATTTGGATTAACCAATGCACTGATTGCTTTCATGTATTTGATGAATAAGGTATTTTAACCTTATTTCGATAGTTTTGTCTTTGTCTTCATAGATGACATTTTGATGTACTCTAAAAGTAAAGAGGAACATGATATGAACAGTGCTTCAAACTCTACAGGAGAAATAATTGTATGCTAAGTTTAGTAAGTGTGAATTATGGCTCAACCATGTTGTCTTTCTTGGGTATATAGTATTAGAAAAGGCATAGAAGTTGACCCAAAAAAAGTTGAGGCCATAATGAGTTGGGAAGCACCTAAGAATGTGTCGAAGTTACGTAGCTTTTTGGGTTTGGCTGGTTATTACCGTAGATTTATGAGTAGATTTTATTTGATTGCCAACCCTTTTTCTAAGCTATTGAGAAATAATGTGACTTATCAATGGACCTCTGAGTGTCAGAAGAGCTTTGAAGAGCT
Organism: Triadica sebifera; assembly: GCA_023653625.1. Lineage (NCBI taxonomy): Eukaryota > Viridiplantae > Streptophyta > Magnoliopsida > Malpighiales > Euphorbiaceae > Triadica > Triadica sebifera. The sequence continues at coordinate 7,076,910 of CM042899.1, read as the reverse complement.
CAAGCACATATTGGTTACTACTCTCATACTTGATAGGAGGATTTACAGTGTATAGTGATGCACCGTACCAAGGCTTAGGTTGTGTTTTGATGCAGCATAGTAGGGTAATAGTTTATGCCTCTAGACAATTGAGGCCACATGAGAAGTCATACCCTGTACATGATCTAAATTTAGCTACAGTTTTTTTTGCATTAAAAATTTGGATGGTGAGGCATTTTAGATTTTCACTGATCATAAAAACTTAGGATAATTTTTAACATAGAAAGAGCTTAACTTGAGATAGAAGAGATAACTAAAGCTACAAAAGGATTATGATTGTACTATTGAGTATCACCCAATGAGAGCTAATGTAGTAGCAAATGCTTTGAGCATGAAGTCTAGTAGCAGTTTGGCTCACTTACAAAATAACTTCTTTGGATGAGTTGAAATAGTTGAGATCTTAAATGCACAATTAGAATTACATGACAGTGGAGCATGGATAGTTACCTTTCAAATTAGGTTAGAGTTGAGAGATAGGATCAAGGAAGCATAAGACAAAGATTCTCGATTACAATATAAGATGGATAAATTAAGGCAAGGCAAGGATACAAATTTTCATATGCGAGATGGTCTTTTAATGATAGGGAATCATATATGCATGCTCGAGATTGATAGTTTGAGATAAGAGATCATAGAAGAAGCACATTGTTTACCATATGTTATGCATCCAAGAGCCACTAAGATGTATCATAGTTCAAGATTTCACTATTAGTGGCCTAAGATGAAGAAAGAGGTAGTTGAGTATGTGACTAAGTGTTTAACATGTCAGTAGGTAAAAGTTGAACACCAAGCATCCGTGGGTAATTACATCTCTTACTAGTGTTAGAATAGAAATGAAAACGAATTACCATGGATTTTATGTATGATTTGCCTAAGACACCAAGAAAAAACAATGCAATATAGGTGATAATTGATAGATTGACTAAGTCAGCTCATTTTCTACCAATCAAATAGGGATATTCACTTGAGAACCTGACTAAGTTATATGTCAAAGAGATAGTTAGATTGCATGGTATTCTTGTGTTTATTGTTTTAGATAAAGATCCTTATTTTACTTCCAAGTTTTGGAGTAGCTTGCAGAAGGCTTTAGGTACTAAGCTTAATTTTAGTATGACTTTCCACCCATAAATTGATGGACAATTAAAGAAAACTATGTAGACATTGGAAGATATGCTTAGGGCGTGTGCTATGGAATTTAAGGGAGCTTATGATGAGTATATAGCATTGGTAGAGTTTGCATATAATAACCAATATCATAGCAGTATCCAAATGGCACCATATGATGTATTGTATTGGAGAAAATGCAGAAGTTCTATCATTTGGGATGAAGAAGGAGCAAAAGCATTAGAAGGGACAAAGATAGTGCAAGATACAATAGATAAGATCAAAATAGTCAAAAGTAAGCTAAAGGCAACATAAGACAAATAAAAAAGTTATGTTGATTAGCATATAAGGGAAATGGAATATTAAGTATATGAGAAGATATTTTTACGAGTATCTCCTTGGAAGGAGGTAATTTAATTTGACAAAAATGGTAAATTAAGCCCAAGATACATAGGAACTTATAAAATTTTTTGAGTCCATTGGCATAAAGGTTGGCTTTACTTTCAGATATGACTCAAATTCATAATGTTTTTTCATGTAATCATGCTTAGAAGATACATATCAGATCATGCACATATACTTAAGAATCAAGCCATTAAGATTGTAGAAGACATGAGTTATATGGAGAAAACAATAGAAATCATCAGATACAAAGATGAAATAGTTAAGGAACCGAGAGATTCCTTTGTTCAAAGTGTTATGGAGAAACCATTCACAAGAAGAGGGAATATGGAAAACAAAAGAAAACATAAAAAGACAATTCCACACTTATTCTCATGTATTAAATTTGATGATGAAACTTTTAAAAAGAGGCAGAATTGTAACATCCTAAACCTTCTCTACATGTATTTTGTTCGAACATGTACATCTTGCATGTAATTCAATTCAACATATGCATTGTATATGCATTTTTATTTGAATAAGTTCATGACATATACTTAGTACGTATTCAAGTATTTTGCAATTATACCGAGTTGAATATGTCTATTTTATAATCTAATTGAAGATGATATGAAATTAGGAATAAAATTAATAAAATGATTAGATTAAATTAATAAAAATTTGATATAGTTTATTAAATTGAAATAAATGATTAAATTATATTTTTATTTTAATAGTAGGGTTATAATAATAATAATAATAATAATAATAATAATAATAATAATAATAATAATAATAATAATAAGAAAAGACAAATGAAAATTAGTGAAGCATTATCATAATTATGCATCTTATTCCTTTGTTTTATCAACATTCTGCACACTTCCCTTTCTTCATCTTCGCTCCTTCTTCTTCTACCACATAATAGCCATATGTTCTCCTTTATTCACTCAAAAATTTGTAGCAATAAGTTTAGTAAAGATAATTATTGGTGCGTAATTATCCCTTATTGTTACTAATCTCGATTAGGGTTGTTAGGGCCTGTAAATAGGTAGCAATGACTATAGAAAATAATTTTGGAAAATTTAAAAACATAAGACTTATAGATATAGGTCTTATATATATGTCTATAAAATAGTTTTACAAGATTTTATATATTTGAATAAAAATTATCCTTTTACAAAAATTAGTTCTAATTCATTTTTCAACAGATTATCCTATTATTTTTGTTTATTTTGACTATCATAGAAGTCTAATTTGATGCAATATAAATCATAAAATTTGTAGATTAATATATTCTATACATGGCCATAAAAATCCGTAAAAAAATTCAATATATATAAATAAATATAGGTAAAAAATAATAATTGTTCATTTGAATAAAATTGCTTCCTTTGTATCTTTGTAGTTCTAAAAAGTTTATCCTAATTTTTGAGTTATTTATAGACCAAATTTATACAAGTTCAAATATGAAAAGTTTTATAGTTATGTTTGAGCTAAATTTTAGTGAAAGTCTTATCTTCAAATTCGATGTATTTTGAAATTTATATTATTAACAAAAAAAAATTGGTATGCATATCATTCATGTGCAAGATCAGTCATATATTTCCATTATTTGAAGTCCTTAAAGCATAAGTATAAAATATTGTAAACATAAAAAATGTTTATTTGTGTCTTAGCTAAATATATATGTGATTGTTATGTGTTTTATTTAAGACCTCCATTAGTGAAAAAACAAAGGGAAGAATAAGGGTAAAATATGGTTAAGTGTGATGTACATATGCATATAGGAAGAAAATATTAATCACATGCTAAAATGTGCAAAGGTATTATGAGTATGATTGCATTTCATTCCACTTAAAAAGGAAGTTGTGATTAGTTATACATGATTGCAAATCACATGTGACATGACTAATGAAGACCACATGATAAATGATATTTACATGTACATGGCAAAAAAATAATTACATGGCAAATAAAGAAAACCTAAATGACTCATATGTTCACATGTTATATGGGTGATCACCAATACAAAAGCTAATTACGAATATTCACATGATTTATAAGAAAATGCCAAACATAGGGTATCTCCATGTTCTTAACATTAAAAATTATATGACAAATGAAATCCGGGGCAATCCATATCAACTCAGTCACAACTAAATTAAATTGGAAACCTTATATGCATACGTGAATACTTATTTGTATGTGTACATATCAAAGTATTGAATTATGTGTGATAAGCTCACTATGATAAGCTTAATATGACAATGCTTATTATATTTATTGTGTTGTATATTATATTTCAATTGTGCATTATACTTGATGAGTAGCGTTTTATAAAAAAATGTAATTATTTTTCTAGGTAGAGAAGTTTAAGAAGTCTCACTTATAGATAAAGCTAAAAGAGGCTATGGATGCGTCCTCCCACCTCTCTTTTTGGCATCCATTAAAGCTACATGTATTTTGTTGGTCATATAAAAGTGTTTTGCCTATGACTATATTTTGTATAATGATGTTGAATGCTTGAATGATGAATGATATATATATATATATATATATATATATATATATATATATATATATGACATGTTTTATATGGTCTTGAAGCATAACATGTCAAGTATCCTATAGAAAATGACATTTATGACAAGTTTAAAATATATGTCAATGCATGATGATTGAACTATGCATATGGTGACTTGATAACGTATGTTATGTACATATACTTTATATAATGTTTATTATGCATAGGATAAGGGTATTACAAATAAAATAATGCATATGTATTTTTTAATGATATTTTTTATGAGACTGTATTATCTATAATATTTTTGCAACAATTTCAATTTATTTATTGCATTTATTGTCAAAAAGTTGTATCTCGGTACATACCAGTATTATCTATTCCAAGAAATTTTATGATTGGCATTACAATTAGGAATTTTTTTTTAATTTTTTGAATTTTGATAACTGATTGTTTGAAAAAAATAGATAAATAGATAATTTTTTCAAAATTTATTTGAGAAAATAGTTTATAAAAAATTTAAAAAATCAACCAATTAAATCAAAAAATTTTAAATATGTTTTTTTAACACTTAATGACAGTTCCAAACAACCCTATTTGATTGCTAAGTTTGCATATAAGATTTCAAAAATAAATTTCAGAGTAACTAAATTTAGAGTTTGATTGTAATAACCCAAATACCGGATTAGTTGTAAACTGTAATTTCTAAAATTGATTTGCATACCTAATGTTAAAAATACACCCGTAAATGAAAAATATTTTATTTGATCATCAAAAAAATATAGGTTATGAGTAGTCCAATGGTAAAATTTGGAGTGAAAATGAGGTCAAATAAGTACTCAAAAGTCAAAACTAAGAAAAAATGGGATCCGATTTAATTAAATAGTTATTTGACTGTACTTTTGACTGAACTATGAAAAATAGCAAACAATATTCAAAATTTTATTTTAAGATATGGATAGACTCTAAATAATATTTAGGATTTTTTGATAGTGAAAAAGGAATTTTACGGTAACACCGAAAATTTAATTATCAGTCTAGTTTGAGTGAGCTGGACAGAAAATAGACTCTGATTGAGTTAAAAAAATTTGTAGACATATAAAAATATTTTATGAATTATGAAATCAAATTTGGATAAAATTGAGTTTGGAAAGTAAGAAAAATAAATTATAGTGTATAATTATGCCTAAATGGGTTGGGCTTTGTTTGGCCCAAACCCACCCAATTTAGACCATTATTAATAGAATCAATATCAGAATTCTGATAAATCTGCTCCATCATTTTCTTCCTCTCCTCCCTCATGGCCGAAACTATCTTCTTCCATTTCTTCTCCAATTTTCTTCAATTATTACAGCAAAATCAACCACCTAAAAATAATTTCAGCTTCTCTAGTAGCTAATAAAAGTTTTTAATATTCATTTAGAGAGATAAAGTGGAAGAAAATCAAAAGAGAAAAGTTAGGATACCAATTTGAGGTAAGTAAAATTTATAGTTTTAAATTAGTTTAATGGTTCAAATAAGTCGTTTAAGTTATGTAAATGATAAATATGAAATTTATTTGAGTTAAGGAAACAAAATAATAGTGAATTAATGCAGGAAAAATTTTGGTCATGGTAAATTCAAGAGAAGGTGAAGGTGCTTCCAAGGGAAATGCTAAGGAAAAAGAAGTCTAGGAAGACCAAAATAAGAAATTAAGGTTAGTGATTTCAAAATATATCTATTTCCATTTATTAAGCATGATTTAGGGTTATGGAAAATTAAGAATTTTGTGTGTTTTGCATGTAATTGCTAATTAATGCTTAAAATATGATTAAAAATTATTAAAAATGAATTAAAATGGTTAATTTCAATAAAAAAAATTAATTAGTGGAAGTTAGAAAATATGACCCTATTATGTGAAAAAAGTAAATTAAGGTATAAATACATTTTATTGTAATATTATGATATATATGGAATAAGGAATGTATAAATTAGTGAAAGGAATATTTAGAAGATGAAAGACAAATTTTAATGATAAAAATTAATTGTAGGTCGAAATATGAAGAAAGAAAATATTTTTCTTGCTAATTAAATGAAAAATTAGTTATAAAATGCAAGAAAATATGATTTTAAGTATGTAGAAATTTATTGGAAAATTTTAAATTATGTATTGAATATTTTTCTAATTATTGATTATATTATGCATGAAATGAAAAATAATGAATAAAGTGTGTTTAGTGATGTTTAATTATTTAATTGAATATTCATAATGAATTATTCACATAAAGAATGGAAAGTATGAAAAATTATGGTAGTGATAAAATTATAGGGATGAATAAAATGTTAAGTGATTAATCATGTAAAAATAATGAAATTTATGAATTTAATGGAAATTGAATTAAAGAAATAAAAGAATGTCATTAGTTATTTTTCTGATAATTAAATCTAGTTCATGATATAATTGTCTAGCCATAGAGACACCATTATCGCGGTGCGAGGCATGACGACTCGCTTATATAGGTCAATGATGGTCTACTACAATGATAGTAATTTAGTGAACAATATACAGTACAGTGCTCGGGTGATTCTTTGGGATTGCATTTCAGTATAGTGAATTTTTAGGTTCACGTCCCATGCATCTGGTCCGAAGAGTTTTTATCGGATGAAAACTAGGAGCAGATGTGAATAAAAGTAGTAATAATGATAGAAGTGAAAAATAAGTAAAAAAAATGATAAAATGATATAATTGTAAAAATAATAAAAGTGACAAAGGTGAATAAAATGATAAAAGTGAAAATATGAGAAAAATAATAAATGTGAATAAAAAGTAGTAAAGATGATTTAAGTGAAAAATATGATTAAAAAATATGTAACTAAAAAAATATATGAGAAAAAAGATTAAAATGAAAAATATGATAAAAATAAAATAAGTGAAAAATACAAGTTAAATGATAAAGGTGATAATTGAAAAAAATAAAAAAATGAAAAACAAAAATGCTAGTGACAGAAGTATAAATAATATATAGTTAGTGACATAATTGTAAATAAATAAAAATTTAGCAATTAAAATGAAATTTGTAACTAATTAAATTAAGAATTGAAAAATAAAATAAAATAAAAAAGAAAGGAATAGTTTATTAAAGATATAAAGTGAAAATGGATTAGATTGAAAGAAATTGAAAGTTCATAAGTAAGTTAAAAAAAAAAGATTAATTGAGAAAAGTTGTTAAGATTAATTAAGATATTAAATAGTGAATTAAGGTAAATAAAAATAAAGTATTGATAAAAAATAATAAAAATAGAAAATTTAAATGGTGTATTAAAAATATTATTGTATGTATAAATGGATAAAAATATGAGACGATGAAAAATTTTAAATTAGTAATTACCACTGAACATATTAATGTTCAGCACGTAGTTATTTGACTGCGTGCAGATAGAAGCAGGAAAGACAAGAGTAGACATGCAAACTTTGAGAGTTGACGAAAGATCGAAATAATTGTAGGTTATTATATAAAATGATTTGTATATATATATATATATATTTAGATATGATGTTATACGGATAAAATTATATATATATTCTAATAAAAGAGTATTTATGAATTATTATATGTGTAAAGAATAAAATATTGAATTGTGGTCGAATGAAAAATATGTTGTATTATATATATATATTGTTGTGCCTAGAAATGTGGCTGAAAATTATTTGATTTGTAGGTATGATAGTTAATTTATAACCGTTATGTTGTCGAAATTTTTAAAAAATAAAAAAATAATTAAGTGCTAATATTATAGTCATTAAATTAAGTTAAGAAAAATTAAAATAAAATTTTTTTTGGTATATATCCGCTATAATTACATAAGTATATAACGTATTTATAAATTGATTGTTATAAGGTGTCATGTTGACAGTCATTGGCCTTAAAAATAAAATAAAATAAGTGTATTATTGTCAATAATTCAAAAAAAAACCTTGAAAATCTTAAAGAAAAAGTTATATAAAAAGTGGAAGTTTTACCACCTAACCGACATCACCATTTACAAACAATAACCAAATAATGCTTAATATAACTTAAATTGCAAGATATGGTGTGACGTTTTAACAGATTCTCCTTTGAATTTCTTATAATCCCAACTACTACTATTTCTAACACGGAATCTCTTCATCAACTGTTATGTGTAAAAATTGAGTGAAAACCTGGATAAGTATTTTTATTATTTTTACATTACTATTGTTGTTTTATTTCCAATTCTGTTAGTAAGTTGTTGTGCTGACATTTTTACCAGGGTGTGCAACGACTATAATAGTACTCTCCATTGTGGGTGTTGTGCATGCTTTTTGTCGTGCTAATGAATAGATTCTCTCTTTCTCTCTCTCTTAGATTTCTTCCTACCTCATACCTGCCATTTATCTGTTATTCTTATTTTGCATCTCAATCAATCTATTTTTGTTGAATCATTTAGTATCAGAGCCTGGTTCCTTGACCTCAATATCTGATTTTTCTTGCTCCCGTCAAATCCAAATTACTGATAACAATGGCTGTCTCTGACCACACCTGATCCCAAGATTTGAAAAAGTTTGAAGAGTCCATTCGTAATATGGTGAAAGGAATGATACAAGAAAATAACCAGAAGCAGGAGCAATTACTTAATGGCATGGTGAGTGAGCTTAAAACTCTCATTTCTTCCATCAATGCACCACCCCAACCCAAAACCCATCACCCACTTCATCATCGCATCCAGCAGCAGGAGATCAATCAAATCCTATTGTTTCTCCTTTCATTAACCTCACCACTCATCCTCACCAAGCTGTTAATGGTAACATTTACCAAGTGGCCACCAGATTCACCAAAATAGAGTTTCCACGGTTTGATGGAAACGATTTAGAAGGTTGGTTGTTCAAATGTGAGAGATTTTTTCAGGTTGATACTACCCCTTCCAATTCTAAGGTTAGACTTGCTGCAATCCACATGAAGGGCAGGGCCTTACAGTGGCATCAAAGTTATGTTAAGAACATGGGTGAAATGGGTGAACCCCCTTGGGAGGAGTATATAAGGGCCCTTAAGGGGCGTTTTGGTGAGAAAATTTATGAGGACCCAATGGCTGATCTCAAGGGACTAGTACAAACCGGGTCTCTTCAAGATTACTTGGAGGAATTCGATATACTCTCCCACCGAGTAACCTTAAATGAAGATTACTCGTTGAGCTATTCTTGAGTGGGCTCAAGTATGAGCTACGTATCCCTGTGAGAATGCATGCTCCCAAAACCTTACAACAGGCTTACGCATTGGCTCGAATGCAGGAGTCATATCTTACCACCATTAAATCCCCAAAAACTTATACCAACAGACCCATTACAACCACTCCTAGCTCTTTTTCCAATTTTAGACCACAAGCCACAAACCTAATATCAAAACCTCCCATCCTACCAACCCCAGATGCAACCAAACAGAATACCCTAGCTTCTAATGCCAAGTCTGCTCCCTTATTCCTATCTAATAACAATCGAATGGCACCAACCAAAACCAGGAGATTGATTGATGAGGAGTTGAATGAAAAGAGGGCTAAGAACTTGTGCTTCTAGTGTGATGAGAAATTCACCCCGGGTCATACGTGTAAGAAGAAACAGATTCACATGATGGTGGTGCAGGAGGAACCAGAGGATGAAACAGGAGAGGTGGAAGAATCATTTTCATGGAATGGGGATGGAAACATAGATGCCTCACCAACCTTGTCAGTCCATGCACTCAAGGGGTTTACTGAGAGGGCTTACCCAACAAGGAGGGTAGTGGGAAGGCACAAGAAGAAGTCTATTCATTTGTTAATTGATTCGGGCAGCATTCATAATTTCCTTGATTTAGCAGTAACCAAGGGATTGGGATGCAAGTTACAATCAATAGAACCTGTCAGAATCATTGTAGCAAATGGCCAAGAAATCTTGTGTGCACATGCTTGTAAGCAGTTTAAATGGGAGATACAGGGTCAACATTTCGAGGCTGACTTCTTGGTGATGCCTTTAGGAGGCTGTGAAATGGTGCTAGGGATTCATTGGTTGTCTACCCTTGGAGACATTGTATGGAACTTTAAACAACTCAAGATGTCTTTTTCTCTGGGTGACAGATCTCATCAGCTTCAGGGCATTAACTCTACTTCAGTAAGGATGGTCTCAAATAGGATAATGACTAATATGCTACAACACCTCACTCCTCTCACTTACATTGTACAGATGTTTGAAGGTAGAACAGTAACACTCAATGCTGTTCAAACAGATGAAGTTTTAGAGGTAAAAGATCCTACACTTACTCACTTATTATCAGAGTTTACATCTCTGTTTGAAGAACCCAAAACAACACAGAATACCCTTGATGAAAGGATCAAAGCCTGTGAACATTAGGCCCTATAAGTATTCTTTTGTTCAAAAGACAATAATTGAAAACATGATAAAAGAATTGCTTAAGAGTGGTGTTATACAACCTAGTGTGAGCCCTTTTTCTTCTCTTATAGTGCTGGTTAAGAAGAAAGATAATAGTTGGAGAATGTGCAGAGATTACAGGGAATTAAACAAGCAGACTGTTAAAGATACATACCCCATCCCTGTCATTAAGGAGTTAATAGATGAATTACATGGAGCTGCTGTGTTTTCTAAACTTGACCTTAGGTCTGGATACCACCAAATCAGAATGCACCCTGATGACATCTCTAAAACAGCATTTAGATCACACGATGGCCATTATAAGTTTGTAGTCATGCCCTTTGGTCTCACTAATGCTCCTTCCACCTTTCAAAGCCTCATGAATGAAGTTTTTAGGCCCTTTTTTAGGAGATTTGTTTTGGTATTCTTTGATGACATACTTATTTACAGCAAGGATATGTAGATCCATGTGGAACATTTAACATTAGTGTTTCAAAAGTTACAAGACCATCACTTGTTTGCTAAGTTGAGTAAGTGCTCGTTTGGTGAATCAGCAGTAAAGTATCTAGGCCATATTATCAGTAAGAATTGGGTATCTATTGATTCTAAAAAAATAGAAGTTGTGGCTACTTGGCCTGTTCCAAGAAATTTGAGACAGCTTAGGGGATTTTTAGGGCTATCTGGCTATTATCGGAGATTTATAAAGGGGTATGGAGTTTTGAGCAAACCCTTGACTGACCTGTTGAAGAGAGATAGTTTTGTTTGGTCTGTAGCAGCAGAGGGTGCTTTTATTAACCTCAAGAATGCCTTAATCACAACTTCAGTATTGGCCTTACCATCTCCAGAAAAATTATTTGTCATAGAAACATATGCTAGTGATGGTGGAATTGGGGTTGTCCTTATGCAGGATTCACATCCAATAGCTTATATCAGTAAAGCATTGGCTCCAAGACATACTTCATTCTCTGTATATGAAAAAGAATTGTTAGCTATTGTGTATGCAGTTAGGAAATGGGATCATTATATTGCTCATAGGCACTTTTTAATTAAAACTGATCATCACAGTTTGAAATTTATATTGGAGCAAAGGATAACAACTACCCATCAACAAAAATACATAGCTAAGCTATTTGGGTATGATTTTGCTATCTCTTATAAGAAGGGCAAGGATAACACAGCTATTGATGCTCTTAGTAGACTTCCCTCTTCTCAGTTAGCTGTTTTGACACTCTCCTCACCAGTTAGCAATTTGCTGCCTGAAGTTGAGGCTAGTTGGCAACAGGATGTAATATTCAAGCTGTGATTGAGGCTTTAACAGAATGGGAAACTGAAACAGGGGCCTTATTCCTAGATTGATGGCTTGTTAAGGAGAAAAGGGAGGTTAGTGGTGGGGAATGATTTCAACCTTAAACAGAAAATATTGCAGATCATGCATGATTCCGCAACTGGTGGGCATTCTGGAATGCAGGCTACAGTTAAAAGAGTAAACTCTTATTTTTTTGGAAAGGATTGGAGAAAGATGTAAGGAATTATATCAGGCAATGTGTTATTTGTCAAACTTGCAAGCCTGAAAATGTTAACACTCCAGGGCTGCTGCAACCCTTGCCTATACCAGAGGGCATCTGGACTGATATTAGTATGGATTTTGTTGAAGGATTGCCTAAGTCACAGGGGAAAGATGTGATTCTAGTGGTGGTAGATAGGTTCAGCAAGTATGCTCACTTTATTGGCCTTAATCATCCATTCTATGCAGCAACAGTGGCTCAATTATTCTTCACACATGTGTTTAGGTTGCATGGTACTCCTTCTTCTATGGTGAGTGACAGAGATCCAATATTTGTTAGTGCATTTTGGGAGGAATTGTTTAAGCTGCAAGGAGTAGAGTTGTTGAGGTCCACTGCATATCATCCCCAAACGGATGGTCAAACCGAAGTTGTTAACAGGTGTTTGGAGACCTATCTTAGATGTATGACTGGGAAAAATCCTCATCAATGGTACAAGTGGTTATCTTTGGCTGAATGGTGGTATAATACAAATTTTCATTCATCAATTCAAGCTACTCCTTTTGAGGTGGTTTATGGCATGCCTCCTCCTATTCACATTCCTTATTTTCCTGGAGATTCTAAAATGGTTGTTGTGGACCAGTTTCTACAAAATAGGGAACTGGGATTGCAGATCATGAAGTATCACTTGGCAAGGGCTCAACATAGGATGAAACAGCAGGCAGATCGATACAGGTCAGATAGGACCTTCCACATTGGAGACTGGGTTTATCTTAAGCTGCAACCTTATCGACAACTTACTATTTCACAGAGAAAATACATCAAACTCTCACCTTTATACTATAGACCATATTGCATTGAATATAAGATTGGGAAGGCAGCTTACAAACTACAACTTCCTCCAATGGCAGACATCCATCTAGTATTCCATGTCTCACAACTCAAAAGGTCAATTCCCCTCCTTGTTCATCTCCTACCCCTGTAGCTATTCTAGATAGGAAACTAGTCAAGAGAGGCAATAAGGCTGCAACTAAGGTTTTAATCCAATGGTCTGATATGCCCCTAGAAAAAACTACTTGGGAATTCTTATATTATATCCAGCAGAGGTTTCCAAACCTTAACCTTGTGGACAAGGTCTTTTGAAGGGGAAGGGGATGTTATGTGTAAAAATTGAGTGAAAACTTGTATAAGTATTTTTAGTATTTTTATTATTTTTGCATTACTATTGTAGCCGTTGCACACCCTGGCAAGAATGCCAGCACAATAACTTACTAACAAAATTGATGTGCATGCTTTTGCCGTGCTAATGAATAGATTCTCTCTTTCTTTTTCTTTTAGATTTCTTCCTACCTCATAGCTGTCATTTCTCTGCTATTCTTATTCTGCATCTCAGTCAATCTATTTTTGTTGAATCATCAACACAATTGGGATTTTCCGGAGGAATTTGAACAATGGAGACGAGGGTTTTTTGGCCTTATGAGGATGAGGTAATTAATTTTCTTTTTCTTCTTCTTTTTCTTTTTGTTTTAGTGAATTTAATCAATTTTTTTGAGTTATATTGTCGATTTCCTATACTGGAGTCTAGTGTTGGTCCATTGTCGATTGTGTTATAAAACAATTTCTTGATTTTAACATTTTCTTTGCAATTCATTTTTACTTTGAACAGTTGAATAGAATTAGGCAAATAGTTTCTGCAATGGTTGGGAAGAGTCCAGAGGAAGTACGAGTTGTAGCTTCTCCTTATCGTATTTGTCCTCTTGGCGCCCATATTGATCATCAGGTTTGTTTCCTTAAACCCAGTGGTTTCCTATTATTGATATATATCAAATTGTCAGGTATTAGTTGGTCCATTGATTTGATCTTCATCATGTTTTTCTATTTCAAACCTTGCAGGGTGGAACTGTTTCAGCTATGACAATTAACAAAGGAATACTTCTGGGCTTCATTTCTTCTGGCGATAATAGGGTAAATATTGTTTACATTCATTAAATTTCTACTCTTCCTTTTACTCCAGGGGGCATATTGGTGTATGTATCTTCAAGGTTTAGAAATCCATGATTCCTATTCATCAGGAAAAGCTAGTCTGAGCTGTGAATTGTGTTCATTTGTTTCATTCAGCCCTACTCTTATCGACAAATTATAAAATTCAGTAGTATACTGAGCTTTAGTCAAGTACTTTTGTTGCAAGCCTTTAAAATGCTCATCACAAACTCATCAAATAATAAACTGTGAGGAACTGTTTTCTTGGTTTAACTTTCATCTTCTAGCTGTATAACCTTCTCCACAGTCTAAGAGCAGCATCCTTCACTTTTCCAATCTTTGGTTTTGTATTTTCTTAGCTTTGATACCAGAAACTGTTGAAGCTGGCTATTCCTTAACCTAAAGTATGCTGCAAAGAAACAAAGCGAATATTGAACGGAAAAGCAAAGAGTTCAAATGGCCAACCAAAGAGTTGATTTTCTGGTTATACAGCCAAGAATATAATTTCTAGAAATCTAGTTCATTTTGTTCTTGGAAAAAATAATCTGCTCTAAGTATAGTGTAGAATCCTAATAGAACTATGTCTTTGATTTAAAGTCATGTAGAAAAATGATTACCAAATTAGCATAATTACAGATCAAGAAGAGATTATAAACATAAATACGGAACTGAATAGCCTTGCTGTGGTAATATGAATAGTAGTACAGAGTACATACTGTAATTATTGCTCTTGCATCACCTTTGTTTTACCACCATTCCTGATATTTACATTCTTTACTTCTCTCTTATTTTTATTATGTATCATTCTTTTTAGTTTTTAATATCTATATTTTCTTGATTATCCCTCAAAATCTTGTTCGAGGTTGTGTTGCGCTCGGGACAATTCAGGGGAGAAGTTAGGTTCAGGTACAGAAATCATTCTAACAATCCTTTCTTTATTCCCCATCATCTTGCAGCATGTTTTGGTGGTTCAGCTTTGTGATATGCCATTTCAATGTTGCTCTCTCTCTCTCGCTCTCTCTCGAATCTATGGTTTTAAATTGAACATATTCCTTGTGAAAGTAAAGTCACCATAGGAGAAAAACAAACTATAATTTTTAAATAACCTTTTGGTTTAATTGTGCCTGATAGTTGATAGCTATTATAGTTAGGTAAAAGTAGGAGCTGATAATTAATTTTTGATTGATGTTGGTTGAACTAAAACATTGTTACCTGCAAATATTGAGTTGCTAAATGATCATTTAGGATGTATATATGATTCTTTAGATTTAATGTCTTATTCCTGGTTATACTTAACTTAATTACATATTTCAGTTAATCATATTAATTTAATAAATAAAATATTAAAAATTTATAAAATTAAATTGGTTTTTAGTAATGTCATAGCAATTAATTTTTTTTTTCGTTTTTTGCATAAAAATGTAAATGTGAATGTTTATTCAATTATTTTACATAATATTTTGAGTATAGTGTACTGTTGCCATTATTTCATGTAATATATTTATTTACAATGAATGTTGAAGTTGTATTTGATAAATAACAATAGGAATAACTTAGTCCAACTTCTGAAAAGGTTTCCAAGCATGGTTGATATCAGTACTCATAGATGCCTGACCTAATGTTTATCAAGGATTTGCCTCATTCAACATACATATTAGCGTTGGCATATACAAAATGATAGAAATGAAAGATCTGGTCATGATTGAGAAATTTTGTTAAATATTTGGATCTATTATTGTTTCTTTAAAATATGTTTCGCATAACATACTGTTCCATGGGTTTTACAGTGTTGATGAATTTCAGTATCCAAGGCCCATTATAAAAATGGGTGAGAATCATGCACCTGATTCTCTGAAACTACAAGAAGATTCTAACTGGGGAAATTTTGCAAGAGGAGCTCTCTATGCACTGCAGAGTAGGGGGAACAATATTACACAGGTTTATGAAATTCCAATTGAATTGTCAAAGAGTCAATTAGTTTGTTTGCAAAACCATAATAACAATCAGACTAATCATTTGAGTTGTTAATATATACTATTCTTATTTGCTGCATTATTCAACACAGATTATTGCATCTTATTGGGAGCAACAAATATAAAAATGATTTTCCTTTATTTTCTATAATTTCTGTGAATAATTATCTCTTAGCTATCTACTTATAATTGAACTCCTGTTAATTTTTTTTATCTCTTGATGTCTCCCATTTTCTTTTTTCTTACATATTATATGATTTATTTCATTAATTTTTTTAATATATTTCTTTTTTCCCCTATGTAATGTATATAAGAATGGTGTAAACATTATCTTTCTCAAAAATCACAAATGCTGAAATCTGAAAGCAATGACCCTTAATGTTGGCAGGTTGATTATCCTGTTTATTTATTATTTTCCCCTTCCTGCCTCAATGCTACAAATTTTATCTGCTCTATCATTTCAATAAACCTCATAATTTCAATAAGGGTAATATATTCTTTCACAATATAAGAATTTGGATAGCTACCTTCCGCAAGACAATATAAATCCTATATTGGAACAATCAAACATCTACTATAAGAAAAAGAATTAAAGATAGAGCATTTATTTAACAATTAAATAATATAGATCTTCCTTATTGCAAAATTTTTTAAGAAAAGTGCATTTTCTTGTATTAAGATGGGGAAAAAAAATCCTCTAGCCAAATATTGCACGTACAAACTAGATATGTAGAAGAATTTTGATTGCTTGTCTTACTTATCAAAATCCTGCATATTTGAATTGGTTCTTAATGTTGTTGAAATTGTTACAGGGCATCACAGGCTATATTAGTGGTTCTGATGGTTTTGACCGTTTAGGCCTTAGTTCTTCTGCTACTATAAGTGAACTCTTTAGTGCTTTCCTTTATGCTAATACATGACACTTTCTTTTTATTGGAAAAGAAATCACCACAATAAAAAGAAATGCAACAATTTTTTTCTTGGCTAGTATAATTCTCTTTTCATTTGATTAATAAAAGCCTAATCATTGTAATCTATGATAGATGCTATCAAAAAAGGAATGCTTCGGGGAGGTCAAGGGGTATATTTTGGTATTATTAATTGGGGATTGTTATTTTTCCCATTTATAAAGAAGGTTCAAGCATTACAAAGTTGATTTCTAATATGGGTTTGTGGGAATTATATGCGGCTTGATGCCAAGGGAGGAGAATTGTGTAGGATTGTTTTAAATACTATAAGACAGAATAAAATATTAGGTGGATTTCTAAAGTTGGACTTTGGCTAGGAAAATAGATAATACTGTTTTCAAGAATATTTTTGGCGTTTATGACTTTTGAGGTAGGAGGTGGTTGCGTTATTTGTTTTGGCCCAAATTGGGGTCGGAATCAAATCCTATTCTTTTCTTGGTGGTTTCAATTGGGGATGAGTAAATTTGCAATCCATCTTGTTTTTATTTATGACCAAAGAAGGGGTTGGTAAGAAAACTATTGTTTGTAGTAGAGCAAATTATGTTGGTTTGAAGTCTGTTTTTAAGAAGACAATTCTGTGAGGAGAGATAGAATATATTTCAAGTTAATGAAAATGTTTCCAAGTCCTCAATGAATTTGGGACTAGAAAAAAGGTTAGATCAAAGTGGATTAAATCATCTAGCTTTAGGATATGAGAACCATAGAATCTTATATCATCTAGCTTTAGGATATGAGAACCATAAAATCTTATATCATCTAGCTTTAGGATATGAGAACCATAGAATCTTATATCATCTAGCTTTTTAATAGCATAAATAGAATTTTATAATTACTTTTTGGGAACGTTTAGTTGACCTACGGAGCACATAGTACATACTGTGTTTTTCCTGTTCTGGCAGCTGCACTCAATTGAATTTCAACTTTTAATAAGCTTTCTCGATAACAATTTATCTGAGAGATTTTGTTGCATAAGTGGAAGTTATGTAGTTTTTATGATTGGCATGTTGTTTGGAGGTGTCTAGATTATCCTTGGAACTACTTTGTGTCCATAAAATTTAGGATGGTTTATTTAGATAAGCAGTGGAAATTGTGTTAGTGGCTTTCAACATATCATGTATATTGAGATATCCTATCCCATATTGCTTGGTTATAAGATTTAAGTGTTCCTTATATTGGCTTGGACAATTCCCCTCCCTTGAGCTAGCTTTGAGAGTGAGTTAGATTCAAGTCTCATTTGTTGACATGGTATCAAAGCCGCCAGTAGCACAAAGAAATATATGCAACATTTCAATGTTATAAGGGTGATTTTTTTTTTCCTTTTTGTTCCTTTTCCCTTTCTTGTTTCCCACTTCCTTTTAAGATTTCAAGGCTAAAGCACCTATAGTGATGGCTCTAACCTCTTTTAGATTTCATGACTTAATAAACATATTTACTTAAGAAAATTTTGTGTATTTTCTTTCCCTATCAAGAAGTTTCATAGTTTTGGAATTAGTACTAATTTGTATAGTTTCATGTGGCAGGTAGGAGTTGCTTATCTATTGGCTTTTGAAAGTGCAAATAACTTAACTATATCTCCTACAAGAAATATTGAATATGATCGGTAGGTCTGAATATTTACTTTGACTTAATGTTTCTCATACACATCTCTTAGTTGTGACTCCAACTTACATAATGTTAGTTAAAATTTGACACCCAATTTGAAAATTCACCAAACACCCAACACTCTCTTGTAGTAACCGTTGGCAAAATTAAAAGAGAACACCCTATCTGTAACATGAAATAAGCTAATTAGTGGCCTAAGTAGAGAGCTTCTTAGTAGCTTTATGATGGCCTCTGCATTTAGTTATGATTAGATTGTGTGTTAGACTTAAGGTTTTTTCAATCTTCCTTTTTATATGTGCTTCTTTGAGGTTTCAATCTTCTTTTTTTATATGTGCTTCTTCAAGGTTTTAAGGGTAATTTTCATTGATGGTACTCCAACTACACAATTCGTAATGACTTAGTACCTTAAATTTTATTTGTAATGTTAAACCCCTTTTAAATTGATCTTGTAATGCAAAGCCCCTGTCAATGTGATTTAATTGTCTGTTGACGTGGAATTTCTATCTCAACAAAAAATAATAAGAAATAAATTAGGTGGAAATTTTTTTTTAAAAAGAATGACATGAAATTTTAAAATGAATAGACAATATTACAGTTCCAATTACAATCACATATTCCTCTTATTTTCGAAAACTTTGAATTTGACTTCATATTTTCTTGAACTTTCCCACACTTTCCTTCTGACTTCATACTTTCTTGAATTTTCCCACGCTTTCCCTCACTTTCTCACAAGCCAAACAACATAAATTAATTCTTTTAATTCTTTTGAATTTTTGTACTAACGTGTTAGTATTAATAGTTGAAAAGTCAGATCTATAAATTCCAAAAACTTGCTTTGATTGTAAATTTTCAGTGGAGCATTACCCATACCTAGGGCTTTATTTGGTCTTTCCTCTATTGCCCTCACCCTCCATCTTCTCCTCTCCCTCCTTTTATGCAACTGTCGCATCTCATTTGTTCCGACCCTAGTCATCCATATCCTCATGGTGGATCTGGTCTCAGTTTTTTTCTAAAGCTTCGAATGAGAGAAAAAGAAATTCCTCATTCAATATTACAAAATCAAGCTTTAAATACATTATCAAACTAGAAAAGCGGTCGTGCTTTATTACCTATGTCCATTCATATCCTAACGCATTTTTTTTCTTTTCTTACTTTTTTTTATAAGAGAATTTGTTCAAGATTAAATGAAGTTCAAATGGAAAGTTAAAGTGGTTAAAATTAAAAACCACGGTTCTCTGGTTGGGTTTTGACAATGAAGAGTTTGAGTTCAATCTTTTATTGATCTTTCTTTTTTTCAAAATACCAATTTTCAGTAGTCTTCTCTTTCCCATCACTTCACTTCATTTGAGAGATCAAATCTTATTCGTATTCTGATTGTTTTTGATTTAGATTGTTTTTTCTTTTTTTTTTTAGTGAAATGGGATTTTATGGAAAACTAACATTTTTAATGAAAAAAAAAACAACTTTAGTTTATTTCTCTTTACATGCGTTCCCATACGGATACTGTAATTGAAATTGAGAAATTAAATATTAACAGTTTTAGCGAATAAAAAAGCAAAGCAATTCTCTTTTTCATTTATATTTTCCAGTACGCACAAGGCTCATCGGCCTCAGAGAGAGTGTGTGCGCGAGTGAGGGGAATGAGGAAGATGAAGTTTGAGATTGAGATGCAGATTCAACTTCTTGTTCTTGTGCCATTACAATATAATTTAAATATTAGAGTTTAAAATTTTTGATTTTAGGGATCTAGGGTTTCCTGCAATTTTCTTTTTGTTCTTTTTTTAAGTAGGTCATTGACTTTATTAGAATATAAATTATTAGAATAAAATTTATTTTTTAAAATTTTATATTATTTTTTTTAAAAAAATTCCACATCATTATTTAAAAAAAATTGCTGACATGGACTTTCCATGTTGCCATTCTGTTAGTTGAAGTAACTGAGATTTGATGGAGGGGGTTTTGTGTTACAAAATCAATTTAAAAGGGGTTTAGCGTTATAAATGGAACTTAAAGTACTGAGTTGTCACGAGTCATATAGTTGGAGTACCGCTAGTGAAAATTACCTAGGTTTTAAGGTTCTCATGTTGTATAGTTATGTCTTTTTATATGTGCTTCTTTTGTCACTAAGGGGACTCTTTCTCAATTATTTCCACTTTGTAATATGGCTTGGGCTATTGGGAATTAACTTTTTAGCATCTTTAAGGAGCTGAGCTTGGTAATCTCTTTATAGAAATTTAGTTGGTTTGAAATGGAAGGGTTTGGGTGGCAAAGAAAGAAGCCAGCAATCTCATAGCATAGATCTTTGCTTTATTTAAATTCTTCTTGCCCTTTCATTAATCCAAATTGAATACAAATAGGATAAAAACATAGATTATATACCACTGCTAACAAGGATTAGATAACTACTTAACAAATTGAAGAAACCAGTTCCATGTTTATTGCCACGCATGGGACTTTAACACAAAAAACAAACAAATAAATAAATAAATGAATGAATAAAAGTAACTAGCCTAGAACATAAGTTAAAAATAATAAATTGACTTAAATTAGTGGCTTCCTTCTTGTTGATCAAGATCGATAATAGAAAAAGTGGTGGTTTTGTTTCTATATGGGCTTATGAGCGTTATCCAACTTGAATGGACTTGAATGGAAGGTACTTTTTTAAATTGTCCTTGACAAGAATGAATAATAAAATTTCTTATTCACTTGAAAAATTATATGTACCTCCCTATTTATAGTAGATACAAGGAGTAAAAATTGGATCTAATCAATTGCTGGCTTTAATTCCAAATATGCACTTTCCTATTTTGTAGCATTGACTAAACCTAACTCTTCATAACTGTGATATCCCAAAGATTTTGGCCACATCATGGAAGAAACCCCAGTTTCCAGTGCTCCCTCTCAAGTTTGCTTGAATAAGTCTTCCATGGCAAGCTTACTGATTAAGTAGTCAAACTATGCAATATGATCTGCAATGAGTAAGCAGTTTATTCGATTATCAACTTGAGAAAATAACTGCTCATTCAAGTAGAAAATCTCTGGAATTGTAAAAATGATTTTCTGACTAAAAATGAATACAAAGCTATTTATATACAAGCTGAATTGGAAAATAAGGAAACCAAAAAAATAACTAAAATTCCCTCCAATACATGTTGGAAATAGAAATAGTCAAAGATTTGTGCTCATTCTTAGGGACATGATAGTTGTAAATTAGCTATAATTATAATAGTTTAGTCAAAGAAAAATAGTTGTAATTATGCCTTGATTTGTATACTTGATTTATTCCTTTTTTATTCTTTTTTTTACCTATTTATAGGTATTGTGTATCAATTCTAATTCAAAAGTGAGAAATAATAATTATTCTCAATATTCTTTCTAGTTTTTTATGGTATCAAAGCAGATACCTAATCTCTAAATCACACAAAACCCTAATTTTTTCAGCCACACTTCACTATGTCAGAATTTTATCTAGTTCCATTGTCTAGTCTAAAAACCCTACAACCAATTCATTCAACCCTAATTCACACTCTATCTAAATCACCAATATTTTATTTAATGGAGATAACTTCTTGCGTTGGTCATAATCTGTCTATATGTATATTCTGAGGTGAGGAAAAATTGGTTATTTGACATGAGAGAAGAAGGTACTAGCAGAGGAAGATTCTTCATATGCTGTTTGGGATGTTAAGAACTATATGGTCATGACATGGCTTGTAAGTTCCATGAAGGAAGACATTAGCTCCAACTACATGTGTTATTTTGTAGCTAAAGAGATTTGGGTTAATATTAACCAAATGTATTATGATATGGAAAATCAGTCCCAAATATATGAGTTGACAATAAAACTTGGTGAGCTTTGTCAAGGAGAGGATAACATTATTAAGTACTTCAACTCTCTAAAGCAGTTATGGCAAGATCTAGACATGTTCAATGACTACAAATAAAAATCACCAAAAGATTGCAATAACAAAAAGATGGTTGAAAATCATCGACTTTACAAATTGCTTACTAGATTAAATGTAGAGTTTGATGAAGTAAGGGGGGTAATTATTGGCCAACAACCCATGTCTCATTTTCCCAAGTTAGAAGAGAAGAAAGCCTCAAAAGTGTAATGCTTAGAAATAAGGGAACTACTTCATCTGTTGAAAAATTAACTTTGATTATATCTAATGCTAGTACTACTAGCTACTGCGAACAAAGCACTTATTGAAAATTCTCAAGTATGATGTAATCACTACAAAAAACCATGTCATACTTGGAAAACATGATGATAGATTACAACTCCATTGGCAAATTAAGATGAAAAGAGCCTTTTTAGTAAAGATCAGATGGATCATCTTTTCAATTTGCTAACATTCAAGTCCTCGTCTAGTACTCCTAGTGGTTCTTTGGCTTATACAAGTAGCAGTTCTAATGCTCTATCTAGTTATCTAAATCCTGCTCTTTGGATCATTGATTCTAGAGCCTTTATTCATATGACCTCATTATATCATTTGTTTAATGCATATTCACCTTGTTTTGGGAGTGAAAAAGTTAAGGTTGCTAATGGTAGTTTCTCACATATTGCAAAAAATGGTAAAATAAAAATTTCAGAAATATAAACCTTGAATCAGTTTTACATGTTCCTAAATTGATTTGCGATTTATTTTCTGTAAGCAAACTATCCAAATATTCTAACTATCAAATTATTTTCTTTGACACGCACTATGAGTTTCAGGGCCAGAAATTAGGGAGGACAATTGGCGGTGCTAGGATGATCAATGATCTTTATTTTTTTATGCAAATTTATCCAACTGTAAAATAGCTCAAGACTTTTGTAGTATTAGTTCAATTTCTGTTCGTGAACAAATAATGTTGTCGTCATAGCTAGGGCATCCTAGTTTTCCCTATATTAAACTTTTGTTTCCTAATTTGTTTAAAAACTTGGATTGTTTTTTTTCAATGTGAAAGTTGTCATATGTCTAAAAGTTATCATGCATTTTGTCAGAAAACCATACCGTGCATCAAAACCTTTGTATTTGATTCATAGTGATGTTTGGGGACCCTCCAAGGCCACCACCATGTTTGGAAAAAAATGGTTTGTGACTTTTATAGATGATCACACTTGATTATGTTGTGTTTATTTGATGTATGGAAAATTTGAAGTGAAAATTGTTTCAAAACTTTTACAAAATGATCGAAAGACAATTTCAATAAAAAATCAGCATACTCCGCTTAAATAATAGAACTGGATATTTTAATGAACATTTGGAAAATTTTTTGAAAGAAAAAAGTGTTTTACACCAGTTTACTTGTTGTGATACTCCTAAACAAATTTAGAAAGAAAAGATACATTTGAAGTAGCTCGTACATTAATGTTTTCTATGCATGTTCCACAATATCTATGGGGAGACACAGTTTTAATAGCATCTTATCTAATTAATAGGATGTCTACTCGAGTTTTAAAATATGTCACACCTCTCGATTACTTGATCCAAGAGTAGAGAAATGTGTTAATATACGTAACAAGTTTCGATCTAAACTTGATCCAAGAGCGGAGAAATGTGTTTTCATAGGATATCTCCTAAAAAAGGGTATAAGTGTGTTAATCTGCAAACCAAAAAAAATGTCATTTTTCTTGAAAATGGGGAGAAAGAAAGAAAAGACAATTTTTGGGAGGTCTTCTTTCCAATTCCTATCATTTCTAATCATTTTGTTTTTGAAACTCGAGAACAAATTGTTTAAAATTTTGGAAACAAAGAAGATTCTTGTCAAAATGTGCCATAATTAGATGGATCACAAACAGGGGGAGAAATACTATAAAAGGAAAAAAATTACTCCTGAACTTGAGCTCTTAGTTTATTCTTGGAAAAAGATTCAATAAAATGGTAAAAACCTATATATTATTCAGTCACAAAATCAATCAGAATCTCTAAATGAAGGTCCTTTGGGTGGTTCAGGTAATCCTAATCTTGATCTTGTCTCTCATAGTCCTTCTCCTATAACTCTATCTAACACTACACAATCAGACTTTAATATTCCTATAGCAATTAGAAAAGGAACTTGAACATGCACTCAACATCCCATTGCCAAATATTTATCCTACCATAAACTTTCCAATAGTTATGGAGCATTTGTTTCTAATGTGTCTAACTTGTTTATTCCAAGAATCATTGAGGAAACTATAAGTGACCCGAATTGGAAGTTAGCAGTTATGAAGAAGATGAATGCTTTAAAAAGGAATGGTACCTGAGAGGTTGTCAATTTACCAAAAGATAAAAAAACCGTAAGATGTAAATGGGTATTTACAGTGAAGTGCAATGCTAATGGAAACATAAAAATATATAAGGCAAACTTATTGCAAAAGGGTTTGCACAAATGTTCGGGATTGACTATCAAGAAACTTTTGCACCTGTTACCAAACTAAATTCAATTCGAGTTTTGTTATCCCTAGCTGTGAGTTAAAACTGGCCTTTACACAAACTAGATGTAAAAAATGTTTTCTTAAATGAGGACGAAGAGGAAGTATGTATGATCATGCCTCTAGGTTTTGAAAATGGGGTTGGTGAAAATAAAGTCTGTAAGTTCGAAAAAATTATTGTATGGTCTCGGACAATCTCCAAAAGCTTGGTTTGAATGCTTTGGGAAGGTAGTAAAAGGCTTCGATTATTGCCAAAGTCACGTTAATCATACTATGTTCTATAAGCATTCAAAACAAGGGAAATTAGTCATTTTGATTGTTTATGTGGATGATATAATTTTAAGTTGTTACAACTATTTTGAACTAGAAAGATTGAAGAAGAGGCTTGCTAAAGATTTTGAAATCAAAGACTTGGGGGCCATTAAAATACTTTCTTGGCATGGAGTTTGCAAGGTCTAAGGATGGTACTTTTGTTACTTAATGCAAATACATACTTGACTTACTCAATGAATCAGATTTACTCGGGTGTAGAATAATTGAAACTCTAGCTAAACTGAATATGAAATTATAGCATGCTAAAGATGAAGATGTGATAAATGCAGAGAAATTCCAAAGGCTTGTTGGAAGGCTAATTTATTTATTTTATACAAGGTCTGACATAACATTTGTTGTAAATAGAATAAGTCAATTCATGTATTCACTGGGATGAACATTTCGAAACAGTAAAAAAAAATCTTGAGATATTCAAAGGGAACATTTGGTAAAAGGACTATTGTTTAGAAAACGTGGGCACCTTATAATTGAAGTCTATATTGATGCAGACTAGGCAGGAAGTGTTACTGATCAAAAATCTATTTCAAACTATTGTACCTTTCTTGAAAGAAATTTAGTTACTTGGTGAAGCAAGAAACAAAACGTGGCAGTTAGAAGTAGCACTGAAGCTGAATTCAAAGTAGTTGCTCATGAGATTTGTGAAGTGATGTGGATTAAGTGGTTGTTAAAAGACTTGAGAATACCATGCACTTTATCGATGAAAGTGTATTGTGACAATAAGACTGTAATTGCAATAGCTCATAATCTTGTTCTTCATGACCAAGCAAAACATGTGGAAATTGACAAACATTTTATCAAAGAGAAGCTTGAAAAATGATTGATCTGTATACCACTAACCAGATTGCAAATATACTTACAAAAGGGCTGCACAAATAGCAATTGGATTGCTTAATGAGCAAGCTAACAATAGAAGATATTTTCAAGCCTGCTTGAGGGGGGAATATTGGTAATAGAAATAGTCAAAGATCTGTGTTAATTCTTAGCATTTAATAGCTGTAAATTAGCTATAATTATGGTAGTTTAGTCAAAGAAAAATAGCTGTAATTATGCCTTGATTTGTATACTTGATATGCTCCTTTACTATTCTTTGTATTATTAATTTATAGGTGTTGTGTATCAATTCTAATTCAGAAGTGAGAAATAATTATTATTCTCAATATTCTCTCTAGTTTTTAACGCAAAACAGTGCGTATTTACACTTGAATAAATATTAATCTACTGGTGTGAGTTCCACTGTAACAATAATGCTCGTTCTCCTCTGCAACTAAGTGCTCTATTGTGCAAAGCCACAAACAAACTGAAACGAGCTTTCTGCTAGCTGAGGTAAGCTTTCTGCTAGGTTAGTTTAGCATTCCTTCACAGTTCACGTAGATCAATCACTTCTTAATTTTTCTTTGACAAAGTGCTTTTCAACTTTCACATGCTTAGTTATGTCAATAATAAGATTATTATTAGCTTGTTATCACAGTACGATTGTGATTCATAGTTTGTTGTCACAGTATGCTTCCATTGGTAGTTTTATATATCTTCCAATAATCTCTTGATCCACAAAGCTTAACAAATTCTGTGAATAATTGATTTAAACTTAGCTTCAGCACCCTCCTAGTCATTACATTTGTTTTTTTTTTTACTCTGCCAAGTAACTATATTTCCTCCAACAAGGGCAAAATAGCTTGAAGAAGATTTTTTGTCAGTAATTCCAGCCGAATTCACATTTGTATATGCTCCTACATGAAAATATGGATCATGCATGTAAATTGAGTGGGAGAATTATGTTAATATCACACGGTAAATGTGGAAAATTAAATGTACAGTCGAATTCAAAATCTGTATAAATAAAAAAAAAACAACTTTTAAAAAAGATGTAATAAAAAAATAAGATAAAAAAAATGATTGATACATGTAAGGTGAGTGATAGAACTATATTAATATCACATAAAAGGGAAAAAAGCTTATAATAATACATAATAAGAAAAATGAAATAATAAAAAATAAAAAATATTTTAAATTGTTTTTAAATAATATTAATAAAAATAGATAATGTAATAAAATATAATATTATTAAATAATTAATAAATATTTCAAAAATATTAATAAAATTATAAAATTAATAAATATTTAATAGATAAAAATTATATTAGTTACATGTATTATTTAAGTAAGAGATTATTGTAATTAAATTACCTTTTTTATGCAGCCCATGAAAAAAATGGGCATACTGCAATAACAACTCAATTTGAGTATAAATAAAATATGTTCAAAATGAACACGTCCATCACATGTTCTTGTACATTTACTTTAAAAAAAACATAAATTCGTATTGGACAATTTAAAGCCCAAGGAGATATTGCAATCTATTAATACAATAACCGACATAAAAGGAGAGCGAAAGAAAAAAAAAATCATGAATTTTAGTATAAAAATAAAATTATAAACATTACAAGAAAAAATATATTTACCAACAGAATTTACCAACGGACAGCATCAGTTGGTATTTACTAACGGATTGCCAACGGATTAGGAATGAAAAATGTGTGTAGATAATTATAACGGATTACCGACGGATTACCAACGGTACTTTACCAACGGATAAATTTTCGTTGGTAAATAGTGCAGAAATATTTGGCGCCAAATTTACTAACGGATCGCTAATGAAAAATACTAACAGATTTAAATTTATTGATATTCCGTTGTTATTTTGGTAATTACCAACGGAATAATTCTGTTGGTAATTACCAACAGACATTTTCTATTGCTAGTTACCAACGGAAATATCCGTTGGTAAATATTTTGAATTTTTTTTATTTTTTTGATACTAGAAACAATTTTTTTTAAAATTGATTGAAAATTGAAATTGAATGTCAAATAATCTTTGAATTAAAATTGATTAATTTAAAATTGAATAAATAAATTTAATATTCAATTATTAATCAATTTAATAAATTGAATTATAATTTTATCAATTAAATCTCAATTTATTCAAATGATTCATAATTTAATTAATATGAGTACAATTAAAGTTAGTTTATTTAAATTAACTAATTGAATATCAATTGAAGTTGATGTAATTAAATTAATTAATTGAATCCCAATTTATGTCAATTTAATCAAATTATTTAATTTATTCTCAATTTAAACATTAATTGGGATTCTAATTAAGAATAGTTAATCAATTTAATTGAAATTTAATTAATTGAACTTCAATCGAAAAGAATTAAATTAAATTAAATTAATCAACAGAATTCTTATTTAATCAATTGAAGTTAATTAATCAATTATACCTCAATTTGATCAAATTAATTAATCTCAATTTAAAAATAATTTCATTAATATAAGTTTAATTAATAAATTGAATTTCAATTTAAACAATTGAAGTTCGATTAATCAATTGAACTCCGATTTAATCAATTAAATATTATTTTAATCAATTAAACCCTAATTTATGTCAATTGATTCAAATTTAAATTTAATTTATTAAATCAAGCCCAATTTTATCAATTAAACGTTAATTTTATTAGTTGAACTTCAATGTATATCAATTGATACAGATTAGTCAATTAAACCCTAATTTTATTATTTAAATTTAATTGAGTCCATTGATTCCTAATTTAATAAATATAAGTATATATAATGTTAGTTTAATAAAATAAATTAATTGAAACTTAATTTATGTCAATTTAATTAAATTAATTTATTAATCTCCAAATTAAGCCAATTTAATTAAATTATTTAGTTGAATATGAATTTAATCAATTAATGTTCAATTTGAAAATAGTTTAATAAATTTAAATTAAATTTTAAATTAAATTTCAATTTAATCAATTAAAGTTCGATTAATATGTTGAACCATAATATAATCACTTGAACTTTAATTTAATTAATTGTACAAGTTAAAAATAATTAAATCAAATTAAGTTAAATTAAATTAAACTATTCAGTTGAATTTTTATTTAATTAATTGATATTTATTTTAAATTAATCACTTTATTCAATTAATTGTTTTTTTCTTCAGTTTTTTTTTATTTTCATTCCCCTTGCAATTTTAATCAAATTATTTAGTTAAATCTCAAAATAATCAATTAATTTCAATTTAAAAATATTTTAATCAATTGAATTACAATTTCATCAATTAAAGTTTAATTTATATTAAATTTAATCATTTTAATCGGTGTTAGTAATTTCACCAATTGATCAGCACTAATTTTATCAATTGAACATCAATTTGAATAAATTAATTAAACTCAGTTTAATCAATTTAAGTTTAATTAATTAATTAATCCCTAAATTAATCAATTTAAAACTATATATTACCCTAATTTAATAAGTGAAACCTTAATGTAATAATCAATTGAACATCAATTTATATCAATTGAATGAAATCAATCAATTAAACTCTAATGAATAAATTAAACTCTAATTAATAATCAATTGAATCACATTAGTCAATTAAACTCTAAATAATCGACTAATTGAATTAAAAATTGGAATTCAATAACTAAATTAATTAAATTTAAATAGATTAATTATAACTTAAATAAAATAAATTGGTGTTGAAATTATTAATTGAAATTAATTTTAAACAATTTGCTCAATTGAATATTAATTTAAGTCAATTTAATAAATTGTTTATTAATAAATTGAACTATAATTTAATGAATTAACTCTAATTTATGTCAATTGAATAAAAGTAATCAATTAAACCCTAATTAATCAATTTATCAAATAAAAAATTTGAATTCTATATATAAATTATTTATCTATTTTTTTTCTTTTCTCACCCGAAACGGAATTTTTGTCAATTTTTTATTTTTTTTCCAGCCATTTAGGCGGGAAAAAACAAATAACAATTGCTTTTTTTTTTTGCGGGAATAGAAAGCTCTTCTTCCATACAAAAAACCTATTAGGGTTTCAAATTTTTTTCTGCAGGGGAAATTTTTTTGAAAAAAGAGTTAAAATGGAAACCTCTACTTGCAGAAGATCCACAGGAGGCGTTGAAGAAAATGTTTTAGCTATCATCGACGCAACCGATTCCAAAGATACTCAAGATGCCGACGATGACAGTACCTATTTTCGTCTTCTTTCTTTTTCAAATTTTCTAAATTTCTGTTTGGTTTCCAAGAAACAGCACTAAAACGAAAAAGTTAAACTATCGTGCTTATTCAATATTATACTATTAGTAATTCCTTTTTGCTCTATCTTTCTTAATCGCAACCCAGGGATTGATTTTCTTCGGGTTGTTCGCTCTGCTTCTTTCAATCAACATGATGGATCTCATCCTACCAAGTAATTGCTTAACTCTCTTCAGATCATTCTCTTGTTATGTAAATATGTATAGTAGGTCAAGTTGCTTAAATTGGTTGTACATAGCGTAATTAGTATGTATTATTTAGTTACTGTATGTTTATCATTGCATTGACAATGGAATTTGGCACGTCAAGCAAAATGTGCGAGGCAGTTTTTCGAATACTAAGAGTTGGGAAATCTCTGGAATTGATTATGGAAAGTTTTTGGCTTCTAAATGAGATTGATAAGGTGTTTAATTGCTTCTCTTATGCTCTTTTACTAAAACTTCTGTCTAGTTTAATCTTACTATTTTTTGTGCTTTGTGGATTCTCAGTTTCTTACCACTTACATTGGGATCTTTTCTTTTGTTTCATTTTTGGTTTATTTATGCGTAGCGTTTTCCACGAGTTTATTTATCATATACAGAAGCAGAGACATCAGAGCTAGAGGTGGTTGAAGAGCCAGAGCAACCAACCTTCAAAGATTAGAAATAAAGGAGATTTTATACCACGCAACAATTTTTATAAAGGTAAGAGTACATGTGTGTTCTTATGCATTTCAGTATTTTTGAAGATCTAGACAATTTTTTGTTGAATTGCAGAAACCATGAATTGGATGATCGTAAGAGAGTCTTTACTCAACATGCTTCTGGTATATTCCAGTGAGCCTTAAACTATCAAGATTTTTGCATCTTCTACCACATTTGCAGCTTGAAGCTTTGTTTTTGCATTAAATGGTAAAAAAATGTGATGGTGTTGCTTTATTTTACAGAGTTCAAGAAGAATTAGTTACAAAGTTTTAATGAAGGATTGCTTGTCCATTATGTGTGATCTATGTCAAGATTCTGCAAAATCTGATAATGATTTTGGATCATCTGACAACTCCATGGGAAAACTTGCTCAGAATGGGCATACTTCCATAGCACTTGCTTTAGCTGAAGTGGGAAATGCTACTTGTACTGCCATGCAGAAACTTCTGACAATGGTAAATTGTTAAAGACATCCTTCACCCTTAAGTCTAAGATAGAATCATCTTTTCTGAAAATTTTGGTGCAATTTCAGATTATGGAGCTTGATGTGTCAAGGAAGATAGCAGGTGAACAAGGTTGTACCACCAGAGCTGATGGTGTGAGGTGCTTACTTGTCTTCTTGATATAATAATTTATTTACTTTTATTCTTAATATGATGATTGTCAATCATTTTCTGCTGCACTTTGGTTCAGGACTCCTCTGGTAGAGATTATTCTAGATGAAATAATTTATGATGACCTCAGCGTCATTCTTGAATGCAACTGGAACCTGTATCCTTAGATGCTCTATTAATATGACAATTCATGTTAGATATGCCTCGTATTAACTTGAAGCCTGTGATTTAAGACTAGTAAATAATGAGCTTCGAGAGGAGATAAGGCAGAGAGAGGAGGAGATAGAGCGACATATGAAACAAAGTCAGGAGCTGATGGAGCAAGAGCTGAAAAAGAAGCATGAGGAAATGGAGGCTATGATCCAAAGGCTTTTGAGTGGTGTTGCAGGCACAATGTTATCTTCTAATCCTCCACCTACCAATGATGATGAAAAAGTTGAGGTTCAAGACTAGGACTAGATCAATATGATAATAATAAAGTATTAGTTTTCAATTTTATTAATATACATCATGTTTGTATTAAATTTGATAAATACAACTTAAAATAAATTATGTTTAATATTTTGCATTTAATAATTTTGACATAATACGTGTTATATTTATTGCTTTTATTAACAGGTTTATCAATTCAATTTTTTATATAATTTAAATTTAATTTTTTAAATAAATCAGTCATTTACCAACGGAAATTTTCTGTTGAGAATATGTCAATAATCTGTTGGTAATATACCGACGGAAAATAATCTGTTGGTAATGTTCCAACGGATTACCGACGGATATTTACCAAAAAACTAGACTATTTTTACCGACGAAATTAAATTAACAATGGACATATCCGTTGGTAATTTGTTGGAAAATTTATCGACAGATATTTTTTTTTTTGCTGGTAAGCCGTTGGTAATCCGTTGGTAACTTTACCAATGAAATTTTTTTTTCTTTGGAAAATTTAACGACGAGCACTTTACCAACAGAATTTTTCCGTTGGCAAATCAATTTACCAACGGATTTTTTTATTTACCAACGGAAAAAATCCGTTGGTAAATCTTCATTTTTTTGTAGTGAAATAATAATATCAAATTTTTTTATTTTTTAAATAATATAATATTAATAAATAATTAATGAAATATTAAAAAATATTTTAAAATATAACTTTAAATATTAATTAATAAATAAAAAATAATAATTAACATATATTTTTATGAATATTAATTATGAAATAAATAATACAATAAAATATAATACTAATGATTAACTAATGAAATTTTGAATAACATTATTAAAATATAATATTAAGAAGTAATTAATAAATTTTAAAAAATTAATTAATAAATTATTTTTTAAAAAACCAATAAATAATTTTTTTATTAGGTAAATATAATTAAAAAATATAAAAAAACCTTTTTAGATATTCCACTCATAATCTGGGTTTTAGAAAAATAGTTGTAATTATGCCTTGATTTGTATACTTGATATGTTCCTTTACTATTTTATGTATTATTAATTTATAGGTGTTGTGTATCAATTCTAATTCAGAAGTGAGAAATAATTATTATTCTCAATATTCTCTCTAGTTTTTAATGCAAAACAGTGCGTATTTACACTTGAATAAATATTAATCTACTGGTGTGAGTTCCACTGTAACAATAATGCTCGTTCTCCTCTGCAACTAAGTGCTCTATTGTGCAAAGCCACAAACAAACTGAAATGAGCTTTCTGCTAGCTGTGAGGTAAGCTTTCTGCTAGGTTAGTTTAGCATTCCTTCACAGTTCACGTAGATCAATCACTTCTTGATTTTTCTTTGACAAAGTGCTTTTCAACTTTCACATGCTTAGTTCTGTCAATGATAAGATTATTATTAGCTTGTTATCACAGTACGATTGTGATTCATAGTTTGTTGTCACAGTATGCTTCCATTGGTAGTTTTATATATCTTCCAATAATCTCTTGATCCACAAAGCTTAACAAATTCTGTGAGTAATTGATTTAAACTTAGCTTCAGCACCCTCCTAGTCATTACATTTGATTTTTTTTTTTTACTCTGCCAAGTAACTATATTTCCTCCAACAAGGGCAAAATAGCTTGAAGAAGATTTTTTGTCAGTAATTCCAGCCCAATTCGCATTTGTATATGCTCCTACATGAAAATATGGATCATGCATGTAAATTGAGTGGGAGAATTATGTTAATATCACACGGTACATGTGGAAAATTAAATGTATAGCCGAATTCAAAATCTGTATAAATATAAAAAAACAACTTTTAAAAAAGATGTAATAAAAAAATAAGATAAAAAAAATGATTGATACATGTAAGGTGAGTGATAGAACTATATTAATATCACATAAAAGGGAAAAAAGCTTATAATAATACATAATAAGAAAAATGAAATAATAAAAAATAAAAAAATATTTTAAATTATTTTTAAATAATATTAATAAAAATAGATAATGTAATAAAATATAATATTATTAAATAATTAATAAATATTTCAAAAATATTAATAAAATTATAAAATTAATAAATATTTAATAGATAAAAATTATATTAGTTACATGTATTATTTAAGTAAGAGATTATTGTAATTAAATTACCTTTTTTATGCAGCCCATGAATAAAATGGGCATACTGCAATAACAACTCAATTTGAGTATAAATAAAATCTGTTCAAAATGAACAGGTCCATCACATGTTCTTATACATTTACTTTAAAAAAAACATAAATTCGTATTGGACAATTTAAAGCCCAAGGAGATATTGCAATCTATTAATACAATAAGCCGACATAAAAGGAGAGCGAAAGAAAAAAAAATCATGAATTTTAGTATAAAAATAAAATTATAAATAATAATATCAAATTTTTTTATTTTTTAAATAATATAATATTAATAAATAATTAATGAAATATTAAAAAATATTTTAAAATATAACTTTAAATATTAATTAATAAATAAAAAATAATAATTAATATATATTTTTATGAATATTAATTATGAAATAAATAATACAATAAAATATAATACTAATGATTAACTAATGAAAATTTGAATAACATTATTAAAATATAATATTAAGAAGTAATTAATAAATTTTAAAAAATTAATTAATAAATTATTTTTTAAAAAACCAATAAATAATTTTTTTATTAGGTAAATATATTAAAAAATATAAAAAAAACCTTTTTAGATATTCCATTCATAATCTGGGTTTTTCTTTGTAAAAGCTGCTCATATTTTATATTTTATCCATTTAACAATAAAAGTTTCTTGGGAGAAAGACCGAAATGCCCATATTTGTTGGATAAGTGGGGTCAACAGAACGGGTGGACTGCAAATGGGGTAAAACGGTACTTTTGTGTGGATGCATATTGCTGTGGGTATTAATACTGTGGCGTTTTGACTGGGAGCTGGATGAAAACAGCGCCATTTAATAATAGATAAATAGATAGATGTTGGGAACATTTTGTGAATAAGGTCTTTTTTTTTTTTTTTTCCTGCCCTAGGAAGAGTAGTTAACCCATTTTACTAACTCCTTAAATACGTAGTTTATTCATTCCAATCCTAACATCCACTGCATTATTAAAATGTTAATGCCATTCTACAACAGGCCTGCAAGTTTCAAAAACATGTCAGCATAAACAATTTGTTTGCATAGATGTCAGATGAAACAAAATCATTCAACTTCAAAGTAACTTTTCTTTGCTCCATTAAGTGCTGCATTGAAGGAATTGATGGCATAGTTGGTGGATTCTATTTTGTCATTGGTTCCTCCTCATGCCAAAAATGGCAATCATAAGGTGAGAGTGAGGTATATAAAGACTGAAAGTTGAGAACATTAGTAACATATGTCTCAACTCATTGCTAACATCTCCATTTGTGGTACCTAGGTTTTTCAGTAGCTGAAAGTTTTCCTGTCATGTAGTGATTTTCTCTCAATTCATTACGCATATCTAAATTCATTGCTAACTTGGCCTCATAAAGGAATATTATGTTTAATATGTCTGAGATTTTCTGGTCTTAAACCTTAATGCTTAGATGTTATTGCTAGAATGTAATAATTCCAATTACCTAATTGATAGAATTAAAAATATTTAGTTCATGGTCTTTTTAACACTGTCGTGTAACTGAATTCGACCTGCTTCCATATTTCACTTAACAGGACAATTATGAATGATTTGATTTATTCAATTCTAGTTGACATGCAATCCCCTTGGTCATAATCATCATACTTTTTTCTTGGTTGTTTTCTCACAAAAACACTCAGTTGAATAACTAAATAGTATAAAGCATGATTAGCTCGTATGCTAATAAATTAATTGTTGTTTTCCTTTTAAGTCCAGCCCTTTTTTCCTTTCACTATATTATCACAATCTTATGCAACATGAGTTCCAAACATTTGCTTTTTTATTTTCATTATCTTTGTTTTCTGAAACGTGTAGAATTAAATTTCTTTGGAAAAGTATGCAACTTCTAATGACATATATTGTTCAACCATCTGAGCCACAGATCTTCCGGACATGAAAATTTAGAGCCTGTCCTCTGCAATGGCAAGTATCTCAACTTTCTTCTGCAGTTTAATCTCATTTCTCTCTATTTACATCCACCCTAACTTTGTTTTATCCCTGTCCCCCCAACTCTTTTGATCGAACAGTTGATCCAGATGCATATGAAAAATACAAGGTAATTGAATGACCTCTCTTTGATGCCTATTATTTTCAAAAGTGGAACTCATGATATTTGTTGATTTGTGCGTAAAACATCTCTCTAATATATATATGAGTAAGATTTTTCATGCATCAACATATCAAAATAAAAACATAAAATTATTATTTATGTTTTCGTGTTTTTCCTTGTACCTTTTTATTACGTAATCAAAAACTTACTTCAAATTTGGATCATAGTGATAGATTGCAAAATAAGTTTGAACTTGTGGTAAATGGGTAATACCAGTAGAGATCCTATACTAAAGCCCCAAGTAGCAAATTATTGGAGAAAGGAATGGCAAAAGAAAAATGTTGAAAGTTCCGAAGCATTGTGCCTTGTAGAGTACATAATCTGCATACACATGCACAACATCAAACATCTATTTATTGCATTCGATCCAACCAATAAGAATTTTCTTGATAGCACTTAAATCAGTGCATCAACTTATAGTTATATACCTAATATTTATGTTGTTCTAATTAAAGCTCCCAAAAACTTGAATTAGCTTCTATTTAGTCAAATCATTAACATGTTCATCAAGTTACTTGTGACAATTACAACAGTTATTAGCCAGGTTGGGATAAATATGGTTTCACCTGATAGTGAGCATATGGAGCGGCACATTAATGTTTTGTTGATGCATCTAAAATAGAATGCACAACTTAGCTTAAGTAAACAATTCTGATCGTGTTTTCTTCAAGAACCTTTTTTTTAGTCTACCAAACCAGCACAAGCAGAATTTTTGAAGGTTAGGGCAATTGGTATAAAGCATCCATAACTATTCTGTTTTCCTATAGTGAAGGAAGAACAAGTATCTGGTCATTAGTAGAGGTTTTTGTGATCCCTTTTTTTTTTCACCTTCATGAGCAAGAAAATTTTTTTCATGGCAATTGTTGATCAACTTGATACTAGGGAACAGCATTCCTTATCAAATCTTTTTGATCGCTTCAAGTGTATTTCTGTTATGTTTTCCTTTATAATTTTTTTAGTGCCCTGTTTATTTATTCTACATAATTTATCCCATTTTACTTCAATTAGATTTTCATGCTCATGCAAAGCTAAAACTAGGCTGTGAACTTATATTAGTGAAATAAAATCACATCTTAATAATTTGTTTCTTCTTTATATTTCTTTGGCTCTGCAGTGCAATTTGGAACCCATTTTAGCCAAAAGAGCAGAACATTATTTCTCAGAAAATGCACGGGTTATCAAATGTATTGCACCTTTAACGTGCTTTGATAATTTTTGCAGTAAACTTGTACTTCTCAGAACATGTATAATTATTATATATATATATATATATATATATATATATATATATATATATATATATATCAACTTATAGGTTTATCATATAATGATTCTTTCAGGACTTGAGGCTTGGGCTTCTGGCGACATAGAAGAATTTGGCAAGCTGATTTCAGCCTCCGGTTTAAGTTCTATTCAAAACTATGAATGCGGTATAAAACTGATAGCTTTTGGTTTTATTAGTGATTTACTGTGTCTCAACCCATGTAAATTTCATATTGCTGGTTTATTTGATTTTAAGTTCATAACAGTGCTGACTGTTTGGGCTGGAGTTGCTTTTTTCATTGTTTCATGATCTAAAATTAAAGATTGTTTAAGTTCCAGATGTGTCACAATGATCCTGTCCAAAATTTGCTTTTTCATTTTATATATATATATATATATATTGTGTGACTCTTGATTCCCATGGCTTCAAAGAGCTCCCGGGATATATGGGGCACGGTTTAGTGGTGCCGGATTCAGAGGATGTTGTGTTGCATTTGTAGATGCTAATTTAGCAGAAAAGGCTGCTTCTTTTGTGAGGGAAGAGTATCTTAAGGCTCAGCCTCACTTGGCTGCTCAAATGCACCCAGGCTCTGCAGTAATGATATGCGAAGCTGATGGCTCTGCTCATGTAATCTTGATCTGACTCCACTGTTCATCTTCTGCTTATTCCATTCATTTTTTGGGAATCATCTTTATTCATTTAAAATCATCTTCATTATCTCCTAATTGTGTTGATTGAAACGATTACAAAAATGAGGAAAAACATAGAGACGAATACAGGAGTAGTGGAAAAACATCAAGCGACGGAATACAAAATATATTTTTTTTTTAATTTTATATTCTGCCTTTTCCAAGTTTTGTTTGTTCAATAACTTATGATTCACTTAAGCAAGAATATAGACTTTGATCATGTCTTACTAGTAGTTATAGCTATTTACATTCCGCAATGCTTTCTCTTAAGCTAGAATTAATATAGACGTTAATCATGTCTTGTCACTATCTTTAACTCGATTCTCATTTAATGTCTGTAAAAATATCTTTTATATTCAGTCTTTACATAACAAGTAGAAATCAATTTCTCCTTGAATTTTTTTTAATGGATGAAGTGGTAGTCAATCTCAATGTATTTAGTTCTTTTATGATACATTGAATTTGAGGCGATATGAAGGGCAGTTAGGTTACTACAACAAACTTCTAGTGGTAACGAAGTCTTTAATCCAATTTCAGCTAAGATGTGATGTATCCATAAAATTTCATATGTGGATTGCACCTTAACTCTATACTTTGATTCTGCATTAGACTAAGATACAATATTTTGCTTCTTACTCTTCCAAGGTATAAGATTTCTACGAACAAAAACATGTTGGCCTAAAGTGAATCTTTTATCAACCTTGGAACCAACCCAATTTGTATCTATAAAACATTCAACCTCATTAAATAGTTCATGCCACAATTATAAAACAATCTCATTTTCATGCTTACGCCATTAATTCACAAATATAACATTACTAAAAGGCATTCCTATGCAATTTTACCTACTCAACATGCATCTTTCTACCCATTTGGTCATATAAGCTTACATTCACCATATTTAGCATACCATTCATCAATATCCTACTCATTTAACACCAAAACAATCCTATAAGGTCACAACAATGCAAGTACTAACATTTATAAACTCAATGTACATTAAATCACCATAAATGCATATAAAGCTACAAGTTCACATTTTGAACATTAAAAACATGCCAATAGCACAACAATGCAACAATAAAAATGCTTTGAATGTCAAAGTGTACATACCTTAATAAAATAAAGCCTCAAAATCCCTTTTTGTTTCACTCAAGCTCTTTCCCCTTCTTGGGGACAATTTCTTCACCACTAGGGCCTCCTATAGAATAAAAATACTCTTTTTAGCATGCTAATACTTAGATTTAGAACTTTTAAACTAGAGCCTTAGGTTTCCCTTTTAAAGGTCTCTCATTGAGTTTTAAACCTTTTAAAGTTCCTCTTTTCTAGCACTATAGGCATTCCTAATGGGTTTTCTAACTTAAAAACCCTCACTTGCATTCAAAACCCTAACTTTCTACATATGGGTCTCTAGTGTATGAAAATGAAGGCTAAAAGAGAAGAAAGAAGAAGAAGAAGATGGCTAGGAAACCCAACTTATCGAAATCCTTCCTCTACGGAGTTAGGCATGACCTTTTCTTAGCTTTTTCTCCATCTTGAAGGATGTGAAAGAGAAGAAATGAGAGAGAGTGGTGTGAGGAAGAAGATGAAAGAAAAAATGTTTGCAGAAAATGGGAAATGGAGAGAGAGAATGTGCCCCTTTATATACTCTCCTGTAAAATTACCATCTTGGTCCATGTACAATTACCATATTGATGCTCTTTAATTCAAAGGTCAAAATAATGCCACATCCACTTTTAAACCACAACCACATGTTTATTTAGCTAATAGGAAACAAGACTTTGGTCAAACAATCATTTTAATATTCTACACTTGCAAGAATTACAATTATGTCACTACTCATGTGCTTGTTCCAAAATTTATCTTTAGTTAACTCTCTACTTCTAAATTAATCATCTTAATGACTTGATGAATTTCTTAAATGTCCAAATTATTATTTTTGTAACATCCGCTAATTTAGGCCACGAGTCGCACGTGTCGTGAAGTTGACGCGTGTGACCGATCGGAGTCTAAATTCGGATTTTTACACAAAATTGATTAAGAAATGGCTAAATCAAATGATAAATGCCTAATTAAGTGATATTAAAGTTTAAAGAAGTTGATTTACGGTAAAGGACTAAATTACAAAATTTGATAAGTTTTGGGGTCAAATTGCAATTTATCAAAAATTGGAGGACTAATGAGATTAATTTTTAATCAACATATTAATTTTGGGCACATTTTGATAGGTTTGGCCGGCCATGACACTAAAAGAAGAAGATTAATATTGATTAAATGTGAAATTGGGAGAAAATGGAAAAATGGTGGGCCCCACATGAAGACTTTTTGGGTACCCTATTTAAGGCTTTCCTTTCTTCTTCTTCTTCTCTTCATTTTCTGCATCATTCTCTCTTTCTTTACCAGTCACGCCAGCTTCATCCATTCCTCCATAGCCAATCTTGACTTCTAGAGAGAGAAAGGAAGGGAAGAGAAGGGAAAGAGCAAGACAAAGTGATATTTATGTTCCATAACTCATAAGGAAGCTGGAAAGAACAAGAAAGAGGAAGAAAAATCAAGTTTGGTAGAGAGAGAAAATCTCCAAAGTGGTGATCAAGTGAAGAAAAGTGTAAGGTAAGAAGCATCTCTTCTTCTTCTTCATCTTTTCTAAATGAAGTTTGAATTTTGAGCTCATCCAAGACTTATATGGAATGAGAGAGAAACTAGGGTTTTGAAAGAGAGAAAGAGAGTTTAGGGTCTTAATGAAATTAGATGATGATGAAAATGATCTATGATGTTGTAGGAGTTCCAAATGACAAGGAACAAGCTCTAAGGAACAAAGGAAAAGAGAAAGCTACCTAAAAGAGTGAAGGAGAAAGATTAAGGTTTGTGCATAATTTAAGGCAATAGCCTATGTTTGTTTAAAATAATGCATGCTGAACATGATTGTAGATAAATGCAATTTCAAGAATGATGATGATTATGGCATGAAACCATAGGTTTAGACATATATGAATGAGATAATTGTGACATTGAATTAAGGATGCATGTTAGAGAATCTTGTATGATCAAGGCATGTAAATGTATTGAAAAGTAATAAGTTGAGTAAAGAGCCTTAGAAATGCATGAATAGATTTTGGTATGTTTTGGATGATGTTAGAATGAATGAAAGGTGAATATGCAGATTTCCTGCTGAAAGTCACGGGTGTGACTATTGAGTCACGGGCGTGACTATTGAGTCACGGGCGTGAACTTGAGGGTTCACGGTTGTGACTGATTGTGTCACGGTTGTGAATTTCTGGGTGGAAATGGTACTATTCATTCTAGAAGCGTTCACGGATTGAAATCACGGCAGTGAACTTATTCACGGGCGTGAATGAGTAATCACAAC
Organism: Triadica sebifera; assembly: GCA_023653625.1. Classification (NCBI taxonomy): domain Eukaryota; kingdom Viridiplantae; phylum Streptophyta; class Magnoliopsida; order Malpighiales; family Euphorbiaceae; genus Triadica; species Triadica sebifera. Next base: position 7,035,232 of record CM042899.1, on the reverse strand, counting down.
CGTGAATGCTTTTGGGCGATTCATTCCAGTAGCGTTCACGGCTTGGGATTATGGGCGTGAACTAATTCACGGGCGTGAAATTAGTAATCACGACCGTGAATGCTCTGTATTGTGATTATGAATGTGGTTATCTAATGAAGAATTCAGGTAAGTAAGTGAAAGATATTGTCTATCCAATGAAATAAGAATGATATGGATATATGTATATGTATATATATATATTGATGTGAGAATGTGATATGTTGTGATATAGAAAAATGAATTGATGTAGAAAAAAAATGAATCGTCATGAATGTATATGAAATTTGATGCAGATAAACATGAGAATATTGATGAATCTAGTAAATGAATGAAAAAGATATATGATTATGACTATATGTTTGCAAAACAATAAAATTGAGATGTTGATAAATATGAGATATTGATGTGTGGAAATTTGAGAATAATGATTGATGTAAAAATATAAAGAAGCCCATTACTCTACTTGCGGACTAGAATCAGGATAGATGACATGTCATTAAGGGGGCGAACGGTACCGTACTATACCTCAACCAATGTAGCTTAAGCTCGGAGAGCGCCATTGGTCTGGGATGCTCAGTCAGTGTGGCTTAAGCTCTGGGAGCGCTACTGACTTGAGAAGCTCTAATGAGCACATATAAATGAGGATAAGGTGGCTTAAGCTCGGAGAGCGCCCTTGGTCCGGTTATTCATCTATGATGAAATTATACTCAATCAATGTAGCTTAAGCTCGGAGAGCGCCATTGATTTGAGAAGCTCTTATGAGCCAGATAATGGACAGGGTGGCTTAAGCTCGGAGAGCGCTCCTGATCCATAACCCGTATCCAGTCAGTCCAAAAATTTAGAGTGATGTGGGCAAGATAATGAGGATATGTCGGAAAAATAAGAAAAGGAAAGAATAAGAAAATGATGATGATATGAGATTGATATGCAATGATAAAGAGATTAATAGAATAAATTACCATTAAAGATAAATGAAAATAACATTATCTATATGAGCATGACATTCATACTTGTATGAAATAGGAATATGTTGATAGTCATACATGCAAACATTTTAATGCACAAAAATGATAATTGTTAATGCTTGTTGCATGATATAGTATATTGCCTTCTTTATATGCACCACTAAGCTTAGAGCTTAGCGTGGAGTTTAATTTCCATGCAGATATAGAAAGGTAGCTGAAGACACTTGATAAAGCAAGCGGTGATCCCATTCAAGTAAAGTAGCCGGACCTTGAGAAAGTGGGTTACAAGTTTTGAAACTTTTGTATTTGATTTTTATATTAAAGAAATGTTTGAGTTTGTAAAACTTGCTTTTAAAGTTTGTTAAGAATTCCGCTGATGTTATAAATTACTATTTTATGTAAATAAATTGTACTATGATTTTTGTTTATATCCATATATATACATGAGTATAAAAAAAATGTAAATATATATTTATGAAGTATGAGAAAGACAGGCGGCAATGCTTCCTTATCCGAGCACGTGTTGTTCGGGTGAGGAGGTGCGGCTACGACAATTTTAATCCAAATTTTGACTTTGAAAAGTGTGGTTGCACTTTATGGCACATTCGCAATCCCATGTCCAAATTAGTGGGTGTTACATCTTCAGTCCTTCATTCAATCAAAATTATGACTATGAGGGCATTCTTAATCCTGAAGCGCAAAAATTTTATGATGTGCTAGATAATTAGAAATGTGTGTCTTGGCCTATACACCATCAGTTTCCAACAATTTGGTCAATCTAGGCAATAATTCTTGCACTGGCTAGTGATAGTGACTATGTAAAATCTACCTACTTAGATGTATATGAAAGAGACATATATGTTCTTAATTGTCCTTGTTCCAAGATCTTAGAATCCTAAAGCCAAGTTGGATGTGTGCTTGCAGCTGTTGATAAATGAATTGAAGCTTTTGTGGGATTATAGGGTTGAAGCATTTGACAAATCTTAGAATTAAAATTTTCAGCTGTGAGTAGCATTAATGTGCAAGATCAATGACTTCCCTACATATGTAATATTGTCTAGATGGTCAATAGTGGGATGTTTAACTTGTCCTTATTGTATGGAGGACCCAAATGACTTCATACTAAGTTGGAGTGGTAAGCAGTTGTGGTTTGACAATCATAGGGAGTTTTTGGAACCTGATCATCTGTTTAGACATAATAGGAATGCATTTATCAAAAACCGAATTGTGACAGACATCACACCTTCAGTTGATGCTAATGCGATTAACAAATTGATTAGTCAATCTTGAAGTTGGAAAAAATGAAGTATATTTTAGGGTTTGTCTCACTGGAGCTCAAATCTCATTTAACAAAATCTTGATGTCATACACATTGAGAAAAATGTTTTCAACAATTTATTCAACATGTTATTGTGTTGAATATATATGGTAAAACAAAGGACACACTAAAGTCTAGGCAAGAGCTTAGTGCATATTATTGAAGTTTGGAGCTTGATAAGTCAGAGTACATCGATAAATACCCTAAAACTTGTTACACACTTGATTGTAAAAGCCAAAAAGGTCTTGTTTGAATGCGTGCCAAAAATAAAATTTCCTACTGGATACTTGTTTAACATAGGAATATGTGTTATTAAATATAAATTGTGGTTGTTTGGCATGAAAAACTACAATTGTCATGTCTTCAAGCAGAGGTTAATGCATATTGTGTTTCATGAACTACTATTCGCTAATGTGTGCTTCAAAGTATACATTTTATTATCGAGAAATGAATATTAGATGTTTAATGCCTGCTGTTGCCCAGATAATGAACCAAAAAGGGGGGGTTGAATTGGATATCAAAAAAAATCTTAACTTTAATTGAGGAATAAAATTAAATAGAGTAGGGATAGAGAGATATCACACAAGAGATTTATAGAGGTCTAGGTATTAACAAACTCTACTCTTGTCCCCAATCTCAATTGGGAGTTTCACTAACACACTAAGTGTCACAATGGAGTTTTACAAGCTCACTCCCAACTATGGTGTTTCTATCAATGGCTAACACCTAACCCAGAAATTCCCTTGTATTTTAATAGCTCACACAATAAACCAAGTCCTTGTGTTTTATGGCTCACACAATTAACCCTTACAAGTGTTTCACTCTTAAACCAATATACCCAAACTCACTTGAGTAATTGATTACAATGAAAACACTCACCAACCTATAATGCTCATAATTAATGAACATATAGGTTTTCACATAGAATAAAAGTTTTGTTGAAAGTAATTAATGCACAATGACTATAACAAGATTTTTGATTCAAAAGTAATTGTTGTTCTCTTGTTTAGGATTCATAAATGACTTGCATTTATACTTTCTCAGCGAATTATAGCTATTTGGATGCATTTAATGCAAAAATAGCCATTAAACCAACTCTTCATTTCGCGTCTGACATGTTTCTCTTTTCACGGTCATTAATATATGTGTCACGGTCGTGAATGTTCTTCCAAGACATGGCTCAAGTGGTGACTCTGGCTGTGAAGCTTTCTGGAGGAATTTGAAGTGTCTAATCACGGGTGTGACTTTATACTTTCACGGCCGTGAATATTCTTCCAAGTCGTGGTCCAAATGGTGACTCTGGTCGCGAAGCTCTCTAGAAGAATTTGACATGTTATCTCACGAGCGTGATTATATTTCACGGATGTGACTGATTTGATCATTTACAGTTGGTATGATCCTTCATGGCCGTGGACTTTAAATGTTGGAGAGTTGGCGATAAGCTATATCACGGGCGTGAACATACTATTTCCTCTTATTTTGACCTTCAAAGATTGTCTTTCATTCTTGCATCATATTCCATACCTTGTTCAACAAACTTAGAACACAAACATTGTTAAATACATTATTGCTATTTTATTTGTTAGCATCAAAATGATGGACATACCCCTTAAGGTTCAACAATCTCTCTCTTTTTTATGGTGACAAATAATATAGCAATATGTGCTTTTGAGAAGTCTCCTCCTCAAAAGATGCTTAAGACACAAAATAATAGAGTGCAAGAATTGAGCGACGTTTAGCATGGATCTTTGCTTGCTAGTTAGGTATATGCAAGGTATATTCAAAGTATATCAAATTGTTTGCTTAACTAGTTAAGTATATGTAAAGTATATTCAAAGTATATCAACACATTTGCATTCATATATATTGCTAGTTAAGTATATGCAAAGTATATTCAAAGTATATCAACACATTTGCATTCATATATATTGCTAGGTTCTCCCCCTTTTGTGATCAATAAAAATAAACCATAAAGTTAAAATGATGTAATTATATTAATACCAAATAGAGGAAGTACAAAGTTTGAAAAAGTGAATTAAAATCCTACACTCACAATACTAGAAACTAGTAAACAAAATGAAAAAGCTAGGACTCTAACTAGGCTTTGAGCCTAACAATCCATCTCTGAGGCGTGCTACTTCCGCCTCGAGGCTATCCATTCAGGACTCCATGAAATCTTTGAGGTTTTCCAACCTCTCATCAATGGAAGCCTGCAATAGGTCAAAGCGAGGTGCTAAAAGATCAGCCACTTGTTGTGCCAAGCTAGGTGTAGAAGCCGAGGATTGACCAACCTCTTGCTCAACTTTTGGGGTCACCGTCTCGACTTGAACTCATTTTCTTTGCTGGATTCCTTGGAGGCCAACTTTGAATTCATCTGAATCGTGGTTTTCGCAATCAATTTCACCAGCTGGAGTGGTGAAGTTGTAATAGACATTATTCTCATCGATTATTTGAATAGCTGCTCCCATTTTTATAAAAGACTTGACATCTAGCCGGTCTCGAGGATGTGTTGGAATGAGGTTGAAATTGTGCTCATTGAGCTTTAGATACCCGAGCTCAATTGCGAGGTGATTCACGTACCCACCAATGAAGATGTCTCCTGATGGCGTTGTTGCAATTGAGAGAAGGTGATTTGCAAACCATCGAGACAAAGCCACGGTTAGACCTCTTCGTACCATCTCTAGGAGGAAAAGCTCAGATTGATGGATTGCACCATTGCTATCGCCTCTTGCAAAGATACTATAGGTAAGAAACCTATGTAAATATTTATGCATAGGAGACCGAAGATGGGTGCTCTTAGTCTTCTTCACGTCCCAGCTACAATCTAATACGAAATGAGTTCATGCCGGATTGGCTTAGAATTCCACCTCACTCTCATTGAGGATACCATCTGAGGGAAGTTTGGAGATTGTGCCAAACTCCGCTACTGTGAGAATGTTCGGATGCTTACAAAGTTGGAATTTAATTGTTCTGGTGGGAGAGACTTGCAAAGTACTAAAGAACTCGAGAGTTGGTTCCCATAGCATTGGCTGATGTATATCCATAAAGTGCTTGAGATGACAAGCTTGTAGTTGTTCTATCATGCTTGTCTCAAGACTGAGGGTCTTGACAGCATTCCACTCGAAGGAACGAGATGAAAGTAAGAGCCTTTTCTTAAGAACAACATATCTCGGATGACAATGCTCCGGAATGATGTTAAGAAGGTAGTTCATGTAGCGTCTTAGAGCATGGGATTTCTTTCTTGTGCCTTTTGATGAGCCGGGTTCCATTGATGATTTTTGAATGGGTTTTTGGAGAGTGAGTTTTTGATCAGGGATTTTGAGAATAACCTTGTGATGTTGTGATTTTTGAAGAAAGAAATGAGTTTTGAAGGTTTTTATAGATGGAAAATGATATGAGGGGGCTGGAATCTGTGAGAAGTAATGAATGAGGGTGATAAATGAGAGAATATGTAGAGTTGGAAATGAGAGAAAATGACAGAAAACTGTTTTATAGTCGACATAGTCACGGTCATGAATAGTAAGTCACGGGCGTAAAATATCGTGATCACAGTTTGTTGAAGAGGCGCTATAGCCGTGATGAAGGATATGAATCGATTCACGGTCATGACATTTAATAGTCAAGGGGGTTACTTGTGAATTTTCATAGTGGTAACAAAATGAGTCACGATCATGAAGTACAATCTTCACTACTTGTGACCGTGAGGCAACATGTGAAATAAAACGTGAACTGTTCTGTAATTATTTGGTGTTAATGTTCACGGTCGTGAAGAAGTTTCACGATCGTGAACAAAGAGTTTCACGGGAGTGAAAGAAAAAAGTTATGGGCGTGAAACATAGTCTTCACTACCTTCAGTTGTGAAGTATGCCGTGAAGCAAGGCGTGAAAGCTATTAGAGCTTTTGGCGATTATGATCACGGTCATGATATATATGTTACGGGCGTGAATTACCTTAAATCTTCAATAAATAAAACTAAGTCTAAAATAATACTAAAATATTTCCAAGTTGCTTTTATCCCATGTATTTTCATCATGTTAACCACTTCATACCTTAAAGGATTATACAATAAAATACAGCATATGAAGGATATTAACATTCAAGGTTCGACAAATTTGACAATCATACTTAAGATAAGGTTAATCCATCAAACATACAAAGCTCTCTTCTTGTGAAGTTAAATATTTCTTCATTAAGAGACTTGGTGAAAACATCTGCTAATTGATTGTCTGTATTGATAAATTCCAATATAACATCTCCATATTGAACATGATCTCTAATAAAAAGAATGTCTTATGTTAATATGATTATTTTTAGAGTGTTGAATGAGATTCTTAGATAGGTTTATGACACTTGTATTGTCACATCTGATAGGTATATGGTCCAAACTATGACCATAATCCTTAAGTTGTTGTTTCATCCATAAAATTTGAGTACAACAACATCGTGCTACCACATACTCTGCTTCAGCGATAAAAAGAGCAACGGAAACTTGTTTCTTGCTAAACCAAGAAACGAAGCATTCACCAATAAAGTGACAAGTGCTTGAAGTACTCTTTCTATCCAAGAGACTTCTAGCGTAAACAACATCTGAATATCCTATGATATGAAAGGATGAATTTCTAGGATACCATAAGCTTAGATGCAATGAGCCATGTAAATATTTTAAGATTATTTTCACGGCGTTCAAATGTGATTCTTTAGGACACGATTGAAATCGAGCACATAAACATACACTATACATTATATTGGGGCTAGAGGCAGTAAGATATAAGAGTGATCCAATCATACCTCTATAGAGCTTTTCATTAATGCTCTTACCCTTTTAGTCTTTGTCCAATTTTGTTGATGTGCTCATTGGAGTCTTGGCATTTTTGCATCATTCCATTCCAAATTTCTTGATTAAGTCTTTGGCATATTTGGATTCGTTGATGAATATGCCCTCATTGTTTTGTTTTATTTGTAGACCAAGGAAGAACTTAAGCTCACCTATCATACTCATTCGAATTCCCTAGTCATACAATTAGCAAATTATTGGCAAACAATTTATTAGTAGACTCAAATATGATATCATCAACACAAATTTGAACAAGTAGAATATCATGCTTATGCTTTTTAATAAACAAAGTAGTGCCAACATTTTCCTTTGAAAAATTATTTTCTAAAAGAAAAGAACTTAGTCTTTCATACCAAGCTCTTGGAGCTTGTTTCAAACCATACAAAGCTTTTGAAAGTTTAAACAAATGATCAGGCAAATTGTGGCCTTTAAAACCCCGTGGTTGTTCTACATAAACTTCTTCTCCTATAAAACTATTTAAGAAATCACTTTTGACATCCATTTGAAAGAGTTTAAAATTCATATGACATGCATATGCTAAAAGAATTCTTATGGCTTCTAATCTAGCTATAGGAGCATAAGTCTCATCATAATCTATTCATTCTTATTGATTATAACCATTTGCAACTAACCTAGCCTTATTCCTAGCAATTGAACCTTGTTCATCTAGTTTATTTCTAAATACCCATTTACTTCCAATGATTTGATGCTCCTTGGGTCTAGGAACTAAGGTTCATACCTTACTTCTCTCAAATTGGTTGAGTTCCTCTTGCATAGAAATCATCCAACTTTCATCATTAAGAGCCTTATCAATATTTTTAGGCTGAATTTGAGAGACAAAAGCAAGATTATAATTTAAAGGTTTGAATGAGATCTAGTACTTACTTCCTTAGTAAGATCGTCACTGATTCGTTCCTTGGGGTGGTCTTTTGTCATTTTCCATTCCTTTGAGCACTCTTGCTTGTCTTCCTCTCGAGCTTAAGGTAGAGAGCCATCTTGACGTGAGTTTTCTTGATCATTTTCATCTTTTTCATTTTCACGATGAAGCTTTTCCATTGTACCTACAATATCATCAAGAACACTACCTTTCACAAGATCAAGCTTACTAGATTCATCAAAAACAACATGCATAGATTCTTCAACAACTAATGACTTTTTATTAAAGACTCTATAAGCTTTGCTAGCGGTGGAGTATCCTAAAAAGATACCCTCATTAATTTAGAGGCAATTTTTCCAAGGTTGTCCTTAGTATTTAATATGAAACACTTGCATCCAAATACTCTAAATTATGATATCATGGGCTTTCTTCCATTCCATAACTCAAAAGAAGTTTTGTTTAACAGTGGTCTTTTGAAAACTCCTTTTGATATATAACATGCAGTATTGGTGGCTTTGACCCAAAAGTAGGTTGGTACCCCATACCCATTGAGCATTGTTCAAGTCATTTCAATTAAGGTTCGGTTTTTCCTTTCAACCACCCCATTTTGTTAAGGTGTCCTAGGAGATGAAAAATTTTGTGAAATGCCATGTTCTAGATAAAAATTTTCAAAGTTTTTATTTTCAAATTATTTGCCATGATCGCTTCTTATTTTTGAAATACAATATCCTTTTTTGTTTTGAACTCTCCTAGCAAAGTTTTTAAAAGATTCAAAAGTGGCACTCTTTTGAGCTAAGAAAATTATCCAAGTGAATCTAGAGTAATCATCGATAATGACAAAAGTATAGTATTTACCTCCTAGACTTACAACTCTAGTTGGTCCAAAAAGATCTAAATATAAAAGTTGTAGAGGTTTTGAGGTACTTACAATATTTTTGGATTTGAAGGAGGACTTGTGTTGTTTTCCTCTTTGGCAAGGTTCACATGTCTTGTGTTTTTCAAATTTGACTTTTGGTAGTCCCCTTACCAGCTCTCCTTTGCTAAGGCTTTGAATTAAATCCATGCTTGCATGACCAAGCTTTCTATGCCACAGCTAAGATTCATCACTAGTAGTCATAAGACACTTAGAGGAAATGTTAGATATTTTGTGTAAGTCTATTATGTAGGTATTGACATCTTTACTTCCTTTAAATATCTCTTGGCCATTAAAAGAGGTTACAAGACATTTGTTAGAAGTAAAGATTACTTGGTTTCCCTTATCATATAATTGACTTACATTTAACAAGTTATGTTTCAAATCATCAACAAGTAAAACATCTTCAATGAAAGTAGTATTATTAATATCAATAGAGCCAATGCCAATTACCTTACCCTTAGCATTGTTTTCAAAGGTTACTTTACCTCCATCAATAATTTTAATGTCATTGAATAGTTCTTTGTCTCCACTCATATGCCTTGAGCATCCACTATCCACTAGCCAAGTATTTTCTTTTAATGTGGACTTGAGGCATACCTATAAAATCACAATTCAAGTATTGTTTTTAGGTACCCAAATGAGCTTAGGTCCTTGGGGGTTAGCACATGAAGGTTCCCAATGAGTCTTCCTTATCCAACAATGTTTATTGATATGACCAAATTTCATACAATAATTACATTGTTTAGCTCTAAATATGCTTTTAGGTTTTACCATGCTTTTAACTACCATTTTCCTATTAGGTCGAGTTTGTGAGCAGTGACATACACATGCATGATGACTTGGTGCTTTCTTAGGTGCATGCCTCTTATACATAAGGGTGATTAGCCTTTTGAGATTTCCTTCTTAGGCTTACCGACCCTTGACCATTCCTTTTATATATAGAAGATTTCATGTATATTGTGCACTTAGCCCTTGGGGCTATTACCTCTAATGTGGAGATGTGGGATTCACTTAACTTAACAAAAGTGGCCTTGTGAGATGAAGATGATGTTCCCTTGAATCCTAGACCATGTCTTATTAATGGTGGTCTTTAGAAACTATGACAGTATCTAAACTCTCATTGCCTTTATGAAATTTTGAAATGGAGTTTCTAAGTTCCTCAACTTCATTTTTCAAAACATTGTTCTCTTTAAGTAAGGATTTAGTTGAGGGTCTTGAGGAGTACTCATCTAATGATTTTTGAAGAGATTCATTAGAAGATTTAAGCTCAAGATTTTCCTTTTCTAAAACTTCCATTTTGTTTTTCAAACTTGAAATGTTATTTTTATAATTATTGAATTTACATCTATATTTTTCTAATTCTTGGTTCAATACTTCTATTAAACTCTGCTCCTCATCATCTTCACTATCACTATTATTATCACTACTATCATTATTGAATGAATATGAGTAAAGTGATCTTACCTTATCCGAGACGTGATCCTCCATAGCCATGAAGCATAGGTTGACCTCTTCACTTTCATTGTCATATTTTTCACTTGAAGAGCTTTCATCATCCTATGTGGCTTTGTGACCTTTCTCCCCATTGTCTTTTTTATATTTGTTCTTGTGTTTTTGGTTTGATATGTCCCTTCTTCCCACACTTATAACATTTTACCTCCTTTTTATTCCTTTGATAGTCATTTGAGGAGTGTTTGAGATTTCTTTGCTTGATGTTTCGAGAGTTGTCAATTCTCTTTTCAATTATTCTTTTCAGTCTTCTTGAGAGCATCGCAATTTTCTCATTTGCATCATCACTCTTTTCTGCATCATCTTCAACTTTTTCTTGAGATTTTGAAGTAGAGGCTCTTAGTGCTAGAGGCTTTCTTTTTCTGGCTCGGCTTCAAGTTCTCTATCTCTCTTTACTGTCATTTCATGTGTTAGAAGTTTGCCAATAAACACATCGGTATTCATAATGCTCATGTCTTCATTGGCTTATTCTATACCAGCAACTCTTGAACCATAATCTTTCAAAGGAAGGCTTCTTAGAATTTTGTTGTTTACATCTTCCAAGCTCAAGTGTTTTCCAATCTTTCTCATGTCGTTTATGATGGTTAGAAGATGGTTCATCATATCGGTGATCGACTCATTGGATTTCATCTTGAAGAGTTTGTACTATGAAGTGAGAAGTTGAATCTTCTTGGATTTAACTTGCTTTGTTCCTTCATGATAATTTTCCAATGTTTTCCACATACCATATGTGGTTGGGTAGTGTTGGATTCTGCCACATTCTTCAATGGATAGTGAGCTTGCGACAATTGTCATTGCCTTTTTGTTTTTGAAATTTGCTCTACGTTGAGGCTCTATCCAATCATCTCTTGAAATGATTTCTTCTTCACCATCAACTCCTCTTCTGGTTGATGGTGTCCATTTTTTTTGAATGTTATCCCAGACTTCAATTATCTCACTATCAAGATATGTCCCCATTCAGAACTTCCAACGAGCATAGTTTGCTCCATCAAAGTAAGACTTGAGACTTTGGAATCCTTCATTGGCCATTTCTTGATCTTTGCTAGCACTTTTTATGCTTTGATGCTAGACTAAGCTCTGATACCAATTGTTGCCCAGATAATGAACCAAGAAGGGGGATTGAATTGGATATTAAAAAAATATTAACTTTATGTGCAAAATAATATAAAATAGAGTAGGGATAACGAGATATCACACAAGAGATTTATAGAGGTTCGGGTATTAACAAACCCTACTCCTCTCCCTAATCTCAATTGGGAGTTTCACTAACACACTAAGTATTACAACGGAGTTTCACAAGCTCACTCCCAACTATGGTGTTTATATCAATGGCTAACACCTAACCCATAAATTCCCTTGTGTTTTAATGGCTCACACAATAAACCAATTCCTTGTGTTTTATGGCTCACACAATTAACTCTTACAAATGTTTCACTCTTAACTCAATATACCCAAACTCACTTGAGTAATTGATTACAATGAAAACACTCACCAACCTATAATGCTAATAATTTATGAACAAATAGGTTTTCATAGAGAATAAAAGTTTTGTTAAAAGTAATTAATGCACAATGGCTACAACAATATTTTTGATTCGAAAGTAATTATTGTTCTCTTGTTTAGGATTCATAAATGACTTGCATTTATACTTTTTCAGCGAAGTATAGCCTTTTGGGTGCATTTAATGCGAAATTAGCCATTGAACCAACTTTTAATTTTATGCCTGACATGTTTCTCTTTCCTCATTCACGGTCGTGAATATATGTGTCACGGTCGTGAATGTTCTTTCAAGCCGTGGCTCAAGTGCTGACTCTGGCTGTGAAGCTTTCTAGAGGAATTTGAAGTGTCTAATCACTGGCGTGACTTTATACTTTCACGGGCGTGAATATTCTTTCAAGCCGTAGTCCAAGTGGTGACTTTGGTCGTGAAGCTCTATAGAAGAATTTGACATGTTATCTCATAGGTGTGACAATATTTCATGGGCGTGAGTGATTTGATAATTCACGGTTGGTATGATCCTTCATGGTCGTGAACTTTAAATGTTGGTGAGTTGGCGCTAAGTTATATCACGGGCGTGACATAATAAGTCACGGGCGTGAACATACTATTTCTTCTTATTTTGACCTTCAAATGTTGTCTTTCATTCTTGCATAATATTCCATACCATGTTCAACAAACTTAGAACGTAAGAATTCTTAAATACATTATTGCTATTTTATTTGTTTACATCAAAATGATGGAAATACCCCTCAAAGTTCAACACCTGCTAAGTAGTGTTTAGTTAATAAGATGGATTAGAACATTTGATGGTATGCAATACAATTTTAAATTACATAGGGCATTCTATGGTTTTTGGGTTAAATTAATTTAAAATTTTTGATCTTCCATATATGAGATGCATTTTAAGAACCCAAAAGTGGTATCAAAGTCACCCTATATAAATTAAATTTTGTTTTAATTAAAGAATTAATGAGCTTAATTGAAAAGGAATTACTCCTTTGGTTAAAAACGAATTTGATTTTGTTTGGCCTAAAATTTTAATTTTGATTCAATGACATGTTAATATGATGATATTAGATTTTTTATGATAATTAAAAGGTTTTAATTGGATTTAAATATGAAATTCAAAATTGTGTATCTTGTTGTACTTTAGGGTTTATGAAACTTTCTTTTGCTAATTGAGTTCCTTTTGAGGCTGTTTGAATTTATTTTGTTAATTTGATTATTCAAATATGTTTATGATATATTTATAATTTGTTTTAACTTCTGGACAACCACTTAATTGATAAAAAAATCAATTTTGATCATGAAACAAACAAAACTAATAACTAGGTCAAAAACCTTACCATGTGATGAGATTATTTTGTGTTGTAACTTAATGACTAGAACCTTAATTCACATTTATGAGATATTCACGATGTTATTTTAATATCAATTGCATGCTAAAGTCATATTAAATTTGTGCTTAAAGTTCCTAAAAAATACTAATCCATGTATAATTCAATTTAGGCAATTTTGAGTAATTGGTTTGCTAGTTAAGCTTATAATGATTTGGATTGTCTAATGAACGAATTTAATTAGTTTAAACTTATTATAAGTTGCACATAATGATGAGAATGAATTCTGAAAAATTTGAAAATTTTTCAAAAGAATTTAATTTGGATTAGAAAAGGGTTTTCTAAATCCTAGTTTGACTAGGATTCTAGTATGCAATTGTAACTAGGATTATTTAATCCTATTTGTCATCAAACTAATAACTAATTAATATAATTTAATTATGAGTTAATTACTGATCATATTTAATTTAATATTTAATGTGATTTAATTATTAAATTCATATTTAAATATTGCATGCATTAAATTGGTAGTAACCTAGTTGACAAAGTATGCAATTTTAGGAAACTTTTTGATAAGATCAAATGTATGCCTAATTTGCATGATTTCATTTCACAAAGTATTTCTAAATGTTCATATATTCATTTAATGAGATTAAATGATATATGTATGATGAATTTCATTAAAGGTCAAACAATCAAAACAATATTTTAAGAGTTATGAGATGTTTAGAAGGCTCGAGTCTAGCTAAGTGGGCTTTCCTCGCAGCTATTCCGTGCACTATTTTTCTTCGATTGATTTGTGATGAGATATTTTGAAGATTAACGAGATGTTTAGAAGGTTCAGTGTCTAGCCAAGTGTGCTTTCCTCATAGTTGTTCTGTGCACTCATTTTTCTTATGTTGATTATGTTGAGATACTTTAAGGCCTAGAGGCAAGCAGTAAGAGCTTCCTCATTGGGTTATTTTGGCTCTAGCGAGAGCTATAGAGTATCTGTATCCATTTTAGTCTAGTTATGAGTAAGGTGGGCAAATGTAAGATAACTGATAATTTTATGTGTGATAAACACGTGTATGATACTGGAAGATTGGTTGAAATGCCATGTGTATATATATATATATATATAATCCTGATGGCATGTCATGTAGTATACAAGTTAGTGCATGTGCAAACTTCGAGGTAAGTTGTTATAGTAGCTCGATGAGTATATCATGCATATTATTTATATTTTGTTATATGTCTTGCACGTTGTTATATATCAATAGACATGAATTACTTAACATATGGACTTTTCATACGCAGGTTTAGAGCTTAGGGGAGGATTGACAAAGGAGGATGCCTAGTGATCAAAGCCAATGATATACATTCGAGATGAGTAATACATTGTTGTATCTTATTTTGTTTGTTTTGTTATGGGTTGGATAGTTATACTTTTACATGCTATATTTCAGAGACATGTAGTTTCATAAGTGCTCATTTTGTAAAACCTTGGGCTTGTGCATGCCCATATGAATTTGTAATTAAACTTTTATTATTTTGAACTTGATTTCATGATTTTAAGAATGCTTTTATTTTGTTAAGTCATAATGGCCATGGTGCATAAAAATTTTAAATTTGTGATATTTTAACTCATGTGTATTGTAGTATCGTTTGGTATAATTGAGATTATTTTTAATTATATTGAAGAGTGTTACAGGGCACACCCAAGCCCACTATACACGAATATGTTCAAAGCATCTAAATATAATTTCATGATTAATGGATCGGTTTTAACTAGTTATATTGGCTTATAGGGCACACCCAAGATCAATGTGAATTAGAGGTAGTATTGGGTAAGTGTACATAAGATGTGCATATATCAATAGTTGATAGTCCAATAATTTAGTAGTTGCTTAATATGATGTAATCGGTATGAGATACCTACCAATTGACCTAAGGTGGCTTGTTGAAAGTCACTCTTAGTGATGTTGGATATTGACCCATTAGGAGAGCTTGCAAGGGTTCTCTTGTATTCATAATAAAGACTAAATAATCATGTATGTAGTATATTCTCTAATATGATCTTTCTTTACATATAGGTTGCTAGAATTATGTCATCTAATGTGAACTTACCCTCAATTCTCGAATCCAACAAATTGACTTACCCAAACTTCCTTGATTTGCTAAAAAAATTTGAGAATAGTTCTCAAAGACAAAAAGATAGCCTATGTCTTGGAAGAGTAATTTCCTTCCTCTTTTGTTGATGATGCATCTGTTGATAAATAGTTGGCATATAAGAGGCAAGTGGATGATAGTGAATTGGGGGGTTGCATTATGCTCACCTTTATGTCTTCCGAGGTTCAAAAGCAACATGAGAACATTGATGCAATTACTATTGTGTATCATCTAAGGAAGCTTTTTCATGAGCAAGCTCTAACTGAGCAATATGAGATATCAAAATTGCTCTTCCACTCCAAGATGATAGATATGACATCTCTAGTGCAATATGCATTAAAGATGAATAAGTACATTGAGTGATTGGCTACTTTGGGATTTGTAATGGATCATGATTAAGTATAGGCTTAATTCTCCAAAGTTTGCTTGGTAGTTATATACACTTCATGTTAACTATCATATTACAAAGATCTCTACATCAATATCTGAGTTGATTAATATATTTAAGACATTTGAGCCTTCTATCAAGAAAAAGCAAAAGTTTATGATGCTAGTGGACACTTTTGGTTCTTCGAAGAAAAAGAAGGACAATAAAAAAAAGTCCACAAAAACCAAAGGGGGTGTGAAGAAAAAGGACATAGAGACTGTTTCAAAAGGGATTTGCTTCCATTGTGGCAAGACTGACTGTTGGAAGAGGAACTGTAAGACCTATCTGGAGTCTTTGAAGAATGAGAAGGACAAGACATTGGATGCACCTTCTACTTCAGGTATTTATGTTATTGAAGTTAATATTGTTTATAGTAATAATTCATAGGTATTGGATACTGGATGTGGCTCACATATATGTACTGATATGCAAGACTGAAGAAACATTAGATAGCTGAAGAAATAACAGTCAGACCTGCGTATTGGCAATAAAGCAAGAGTTATTACAATAGCTATAGGAAATTATGTAATGACACTATATAGTGGACTTGTTTTAGAATTAGACAATTGCTCTTATATTCCAGTTTTAATTGAGAATATTATTTCTATTTCTTGTTTAAATAGAAAAGATTTTCATTTAACTATTAATGACAATAGTTGCTCTATATGGTTGAATGACAGTCTTTATGGAACTGACACATTATGCAATGGAATTTACATTCTTGATATGTTTAATTCAATCCTCAATAGCAATAATAATAATAATAAACTAAAGTTGGATAACCCAAAACCATTATATTTTATGGCATTGTCGCATTGGCCATATAAATGAGAGGCGCATGACTAAGTTGCACAAGAATAGTGACTTAGGGTCATTTTATTATGAATCATACGACACATGTGAATTTTATTTATTAGGAAAGATGACAAAATCACCTTTTAGTGGAAAGGATGAATGTGACAATGGACTATTGCAACTTATACATACAAATGTATGTGGCCCAATATCAGTGCATGTTATAGGTGGTTTTATTTGCTTCATTACCTTCATTGATGATTATTCACGATTTGGGTACTTGTATATGCTGAGTTACAAATCTGAAATCTTTGAGAAGTTTAAAGAATTTAGAAATGAAGTGGAGAAACAACTTTTCAAAAGTATTAAAATACTTATATCAGATCGAGGTGGACAATACTTAAGTCAAGAGTTTTAATATTATCTAAGAGATAATGGGATTTTTTTTCTCTCAATTGACTCCACCTTACACACCATAACACAATGATATGGTTGAAAGGACAAATTGAACAATGTTAGACATGGTGAGGTCAATGATGAGCTTTACAGAACTATCTAAGTTTTTTTGGGGTCATGCACTAAAGACTGCTGTTTATATACTCAATAGAGTTCCTTTTAAATTAGTTGATGCTACTCCATATGAGATATGGAATAATAAGAAACTTATTCTTTTACACATAAAAGTATGGGGTTGTCCTGCTTATGTGAAGCTGGCAATGTCAAACAAGCTAAGTCTATTAAGTGTTTGTTTGTGGGATATCCATAACAGTCATTTGGAAATCAATTTTACCACCCTTTGGAACAAAATGTGTTTATTTCAAAGCATGTAATAGATACTAATTAACTAACAGAACTCGAATATGTTACTTACATAGATGAAGTAACAACTATACCTTTTGAAACATAAGAACTTCGTAGATCAAGTAGGATACACATTGTTCTTGAAAGATATAGATATCTCATAAGTGAACAAAATGATGCATTGCTTAGATAAGCCTACTACCTATGAAAAAATTCTAAATAGTTCAAAATCTGATAGATGGCTAAAAATCATGCAATCAAATATGGATTCCATGTATGAAAACCAAGTATGGACTTTGGTTGACCCACCAAAGGGATAAACCCAATGAGAGCAAATGAGTCTTTAAGCAGAAGACCGACATGGAAGGTAATATAGTTACCCATAAAGCTAGGCTGATAGCTAAAGGATATCATCAAAGATAAGGTGTTGACTATGTTGAAACCTTTTTTCCAGTTACTACGCATAAATCCATCATGATATTCCTAGCCATTGCAGGTCATTATGATTATAAGATTTTGGCAAATTGATGTGAAGACAACTTTTCTTGATGGAAATCTGACTGAGGATATGTACATGATACAATGTGAGGGTTTCACATCCAGTGATGCCAAAGAGGTATGAAAATTGCAAAGATCCATTTATGGATTAAAGCAAGTATCTAGGAGTTGATATATTCGATTTGAAGAGACAATCAAAGAGTTTGATTTCTCACAAAATATTGAAATAGTGAAAGTGCAGTCGTATTCCAAGTATTATATGTAGATTACATAATTCTTATAGGAAATGATGCCTCAATTTTTCAATCAGTTAGAATTTGGCTTTTTAAGAATTTCTCCATGAAAGACCTTAGAGAAATAACCAACATATTGGGGATTAAAATTTGCAGAGATAGATCTAAAAGATTGTTTGGTCTTTCTCAATCTACATACATAGATAAGATACTATAGAGGTTTAGCATGGAACAGTCAAAGAAAGAATTCATTCCAATGACTCATGGGATTACCCTTTCTAAGTCCATATGTCCAAAGACACAAGATGAACAAGCGCACATGAGTAGGATTCCATTTGCTTCGACAATTGGATCTATCATGTATGTTATGTTATGTATTAAATTCGATGTATCATATGCTCTAAATGTCACAAGAAGATATCACTTAGATCCCGATGATGGGCATTGGGTGGTTGTCAAGAACATCTTTAAATACTTGAGAATAACTAATGATACATTCTTAGTTTATGGAGATAGTGAGCTTAAGGTAAGTGGGTATACGAATGTCAGCTTCCAATATGATAACGATGACTTCAAATCCCACTCAGACTATGTATTCATGTTAAATAGTGATGCAATAAATTAGAAATTCCAAACATGAGACGACTACAGATTCCATAACTAAAGAAGAGTACATTACAACTTTTGAGGCATCTAAGGAAGCAATTTGGATAAGGAAATTCATCATAGAGTTAGAAGTGGTTCCTACCATTGTTGATTCAATATCATTGTGTTGTGATAATAATGGCGTCATTGTACAAGTAAAGGAACCACGGTCTCATCAAAGATCCAAGTACGTACTCAAGCATTACCATATGATTATAGAAATCATAGATAAACATGATGTAAAGATAAAGAAAGTTTCCATTGATCAGAATATAGTTGATCCCTTTACCAAACTACTTCCGTAAAAGAAATATGATAGTCATGTAGTCGCCTATGGTATAATGCATAAAGGCGATTGGCTTTAGTGAAAGTGGGAGATTGTTAGAAAGGTGTCCTAAAGGCAATCACTTTAGGCACTTGATATACTCATTTATTATTAATAAAATATATTTTCATTATATGATATTAATTGCATATGAATTGATATAGATCTTAGACCATTTAATGAAGTTTTTGGTATATAACATAACATGAAGAAAATCATGATGAGATCATGATGGTGAGATTTCTATCATGTGTAATTGTGTTTATACCTAAATGGTCCTTAGTCATAGGATTAACAAGACATGATATTGTTAATCCGGATAAACTAGTATATGTTATACTTATTGACTAGGTCAAACATCTAATATCATAAAATGAAGACATGAGATGTTTAGAGTTAACATTACATTGGATGACCTACTATGAGACAACCACATAGTTATCTATTTAACGTTAGTGATTGTCTTATCATAGTAAGGGTGTAAGTATCAAAGTTATATTGGATACTAAATCTTATACTTTAACTCCATTCCTTATTACCTCTCAGAGGTCGCTCAAAAGGTAGTGATTAGGTATAACATGAGATATTCAAAAGTATTTGAATAGTCAATAAAGGATTCATCACTCATGATTGAAATTGAGTATACCTTGGTCTCTTGTATAGGTCATTACTTAGAAATCCTTGGCTGTGGTGGACAAGTTTTAAAGAAAGTATTCAATGATATGTCTAATAAAGTAATGAGTCTCATAGATAAGAACTAATATCATTTGAACTATATGTGATATAGTTAGTCTAGTGGAAGTTGACACACAGTCTATGTCTGAACCAAATGAGGTATAGTATGGGTAAAAGGACGAATTGCATAGTAATCATCTATGGAAGTGTTTATAGTCAGACCATTGACTTTTCCAGTTAATTGGGGGTCATGATGTATTGCTAGATACCGCTCGTGATCTGCTCAAAATCATATGATGATTTGAGAGGCCAACATAGCTGGGAACCTAATAAGTGAAAGAAATGTGAAATGGGACTTGGATTGGATCCAAGACATGAGAGAAAAACAATTTGACCGAGCATCATGGGTCACGCCGATGAAAAAGGTAATCATGGACATGATAAAAGGTTATGACGGGCGTGACAACATGGAAGTCACGACCGTGACACATTAGTCACGAGCGTGAAGACCCCGATATCAGCTTTTGCGATTTTAAATTTTCTATTTCGAATATAACTCATATACATGGAAAACTTATGTTCATTCCTAATATGGTTAGGAGATATATATATATATATATAACCCTTTTAAGGGTCAAATTCGTAGTTACCATCTTGAAAAATAAAAATTATTCTCCCATCTTTTTCTCTTTCAAGTTGAAATACCATTGCTAACACTTTGGTACTTTAACATCTCATCTCTCTTATGGTTGTTTTGTTCATTCATTCGTGTGAATTATTATTAGAGACAATCTATCTTTGAATTATTGTAATTTGCAACAATTCAACTTGAAGAAAAAACTTACAAACTTAGAAGATCAAAATATACAAATAAAAGATAATCAACTTCTCCCTTTTAATGGTATGCAATCCAATTTTAAATTACATGGAGCATTCCATTAGTTTTGGGTTCAATTAATTTTAAATTTTCGTTGTGCAATATATGAGATACATGTTAAGAATCCCTACATTTAGTGTGGTATGAAAACAAAAATTTGGTGAGCATTGTTCATTGAATAAATATAAGTGAGATGTATTATAGTAATAGATAGTAAAGGGCTAAAGATGAAAATAAGTCCTTTAAGGTATATATAAAAAAACATATATATGGTCGAAAATTGGTCATTTAAAGTACAGATAATATATATATATATATATATATATATATATATATATATATATATATATATATATATATATATATATATATATATTTGGTCAAATTGAATTATCCGCATAATAGTTTGGTTCAAATAGCTCCTTATATCAAAATTTCAAAATATAAAATGCCCCATAATTGGAGTGCAAATAGAAAGCTAATTGAACCAAAATTTAGTTTTAAAGGTTAAAATGACCTAAAATTTTAATTTAGAGAGTTAATTAAATGGAGCTTTTAACATAAAGATTTATTTCCATATTTGCCTAGAGTAAAATGAAACCGAAAATAAGAAAGGATTTGCATTACGAGACTAAATGAATAACACAATAAGTCTTGTAATTTACTTTTTCGTTTTTTTTTTTGGGTTATATTTGAAACGCATCAATAATAAATGTCATTATTTTACTAGATTTCCACCCTTTTTTAATTTCGAGAATTGGTTTTATTTTTGAATTCTGAGAGAAAAATTAAGGCAATTAAAGAACTCCAATTTTCTTGTGTGGTCATGTCTTGGGTGAAGATAGTAGAGAAAAATAAGAATTGGAGAATAAGGAGAGATTGAAAAAAAAATTGCAGAAATTGCAAGTGGGAATCCGCGTGGGATTTGGTTTGGGTTGGTCACAAAATCACAATAGAGATGACATTTTCAAAATAAGGAAATTATTTATCAGGTAAAAAGATAAAACACACATACAATTGAATTTGAGAAGAAGAAAAATAAGTCTGACAAAAACTAAGAATTTTGATAAATAAATAAGATTTTGGTAAACGCTCTTCTTCGTCTTCCTCTCTTCTTCTCCCTTTTTGTTCTTTCTGTTCTTCGATACAAAGAAGAAGAACAAAGCAGAGAAGGATTTCTTAATTATATGTTCGAAATTGAAAGATAATTTATATATAATATATTATTATGAGTAGTCACTCAGTTGCTGGTGCTTCTCGCACCTCCAACCCCATCTCTTTCTTCCAAAAGATCAAGGTTTGTTTACTTACTTTGCTTTACTTGATTTTGATTGATTTTGATTTGATTTTTGCTTGCTTTAATCTTCAATTTTCGAATGTTGTAGAGCTCCTGCCTAAATTCATCTTCCCCAGACTCAGGGAAAGGGAAAAGTAAATCATCAAGTAAAAAAATTTCTCATGGGTTTCAGTTGGTGGAAGGAAAATCGGGCCATGACATGGAAGATTATCATGTAGCTGAGTATCGGAAAATCAAGAATCACGAGCTTGGATTATTTGCTATCTTTGATGGTCATCTTGGGGATCGTGTTCCTAGTTATTTGAAAGAAAATCTTTTCCGCAACATACTTCAAGAGGTCTCTTTCTCCTTTACTTACTAATTTTCTCTTTAATAATTTTTTTTAACTTTATTTAATTTTAATTTTATTTCCTTGTTTTCTTCACAGCCTAACTTCTGGGATGACCCTAAGACCGCAATTGGGAATGCATATAGAAACACTGACAAGTTTATATTAGAGAATTCTATGCAATTGGGGCCTGGTGGCTCCACTGCTGTTACTGCTATTGTCATTGATGGCAAGGATTTGTGGGTTGCTAATGTTGGTGATTCTAGAGCTGTTGTTTGTGAGAGGGGCTGTGCTAATCAGCTTACTGTGGACCACGAGCCACACACTGAACGTAAAAGAATTGAGAAGCGGGGTGGCTTTGTCACTACTCTTCCTGGTATTTTTACTTTCTCAATACTTGCAACTACAATGCTTGGGTATTACTTTTTTTTTTTTTTTAATAACTTACAAATCATTGCAGGAGATGTGCCCAGGGTTAATGGTCAACTTGCAGTTGCACGAGCTTTTGGAGATCAAAGTCTTAAAGATCATTTGAGTTCAGAACCTGATGTAAGACATGTGCCCATAGACTCTACTATGGAGTTTGTGATATTAGCAAGTGATGGTTTGTGGAAGGTCAGTCGTTATAGCATCTTATAACTGATTATCTTTGGTGCCTTTTTTTTATCTTTCTGATTACTTCCTCCCTCCTTGCCCTATGGCTAAATTTTTGCGCCAAACAAACAGGGTAGAAATTTAGAGTTCTTTCTATTTTCTGAAATGCCTGGAATCGATGTTGCTGAAGAGTTAAGGCAATTAGATCTCAAAAAATTAGTGCTAGAATATCGTGATTGTTGTTGGAACTATAGGAATTATGGGTAAGGAAGCCCTTAGAATTAAAATTCTGAATCGAGTTAAAAAAAAACATACATCACATAAACTGACCTGTGTAAACTTTCTCTAATTAGTCAAATAAATGATAGTGAGTGAATACAAAAGGAAGTACACTTGGCTTAGTAAATATGCTAAAGGGATTATTAAAGATGAGATTGACATGTGTCGTTGCTTCGAGAGGGGGCTTAGGGCACTTATTAGAGGCAGATTAGCTGCATCTCAAATTGAGGATTTCACCATATTGGTGAAAGCTGCAAAGAGTGTAGAAAAAGCTGATGCTGATGAAAGGAAGACGATAACTCAGAGCTATGGCAAGAGACCCTTTTTCTTCCAAGTACAAGATTCTCAATGAGTAAATAAAGAAGGAAAACTGGAAAATTAAAGGAAAAAAAAAAACAACAACTAAAAGATGATAATACTGAAATCCAAATTTAAATTGGATGCTCCTGCATCATTCTGCCAAGGTCAGGCAAAAACATGGCTCTGACGAGTAAGCCTTTGATCAACTTGTTTCAAATCTTTTTTCACTTCTTCCTTAATGAAGATACTTTGTCATCCTGTTTTTAACTTTTCTGATATCATCAGTTTCTGAACTGATAGTAAATTGTGTGATCTCATTGTTAATTAAGTTGCAAGTGTAAGCTTTATTAATTGTGGTTTTCATCTTGTCCCCTGTTAGCAACCATATATTGATTCGAACTTTAGAAAGAGTCTGAATACAAACTGGAACACCTTCTTGAAGTGTCTTCTATGGCAGCGCATAAAAAAAAAGGTTCCTTTTCAATATGTTCTGCCACCTCATTTACTTATTTTTATGATTTCTAAGAGAAATATAGTTTGGATAAAACTTATCATTTCATCTTTCATATATTTCAAGACTTTAATTCTCTATGCTCTAGGCAAAGGATGCATAACCCAGCAGATCCAAATTGTTCCAAATGTTCCCTGGTTGCCTTTCTTGGGCCATCATTCTATTGAGCTGTTTCAAAACCAACTGTGATTGCAACAGCAACGGAATCAGCAGCATAGTGTCCATCTAGGATGCACATAATCTACTCAATTTCCTTTTTCACTTCAGCAACCTGCACTAAATGTCCCTAACAATTTTGAATATATCCCCTAAATGGTGAACAAAAGTTTTAGATAACAAGCTCCTTAACTTGCTTGCAAAAAGAAACTTGCTACCATCTGCATCTATTATTTGCTCTCCAGGTGTGAAATCTGACTCCAATTTAAGTTCCTTTCTACCCAACGAATGCTTATTACTACCATGAGGTTCCCCTTGTATGGTCTCACTTTCTGAGCTTCAAATCTTATTGATTTATAAATTATTAATAACTTACAAAATAAGAATGCTAAATAGAGAAGGAAAATTGAAAATAATTCCTAATTAATTAAATAAAATACTTTACTGCATAGATAAAGAAAGAAAACTGAAAAATTAAAGGAAAATTAAAAAAATTAAAATAAAAAAAAATTAAAATACTGAAATCCTAATTTAACATGGAATCCTGGTTGAACTGGGATGCTCTTACATCAAGAACACTCTTACTGTTTGTTGCAGTTAATATTTAGTGGGTCCCATTTAACTGGTGATGGACCATGAAACTTTTCAATTTTCCATCTCACTATGTAATATTGAAACAGCTATGGAGAAATCAGTCAAGTTTAGGAACAACAGCGCGAAAAGTTGAATAGTCTAGTCCAAAATTGCACTTGATACTGAGGTAAAAAGGACGATATAGGAAGGAAACTAACGATATATGACGGTAATAATATTTGATAATGGTTTTCTTGTTTTATATTCATAAATCCACTAAACCATACATTGACAATTAGACCATTTTCATATCTCTTATGCTTGTCATTCTCAATTTCAGAACTTCTCACAATTCATGGGATATTTCAAGGTTGTTATACTTTGCCTGTTAACCACAAATTATACTAATTTTTCTTTTTTTTGTGTTAATAGCTTGTTATTTTATTTCAATTTATCAGAGTTCAGGTTTCAAATTGTGGAAGAAGAAATTCTTTATGTGAAGAAGGTTTTTATAGCTTTTGCACTTTTCTTTGGACAATTTCAGTTAAGAAACAAGTATTCCTACTTAGTTTGTACACAATCCAATAACATTGATAAGCTTTTAGAGAGGAACCGTAAAGAGTTTTTCTTTTGCCAGTATGTATTGGTGAGTATTGAGCAGCGAGTGTGCTTGGCACTATATTTGGAATAAATAAATTGTAAGCACACAATTCTTTGATATAGAATTCATTTGAAAATGAATTTTGATGTTCAAATGACACAACTTAAAATATGAATTTCAATTCTACATAATATATGTTTGAAATAATTCTAAAACTAAATTTATTTGTAATTAATTCCTATAATATCCTTAACTTCAAATTGTTCCATTTGAAAAGAAATATTTTATCTATAAAGTATAAAAACTAAGGAAAACAAAGAAAAGAAGAGAGATACAGAGAGAGGCAAAAGGGTATGAGAGGGAGGTAGGAAACAAAGAGGAAGAGCAGGGGAGGAGAGATATATCATTTGAAAAATTCATTTATTTTTATAGAATTTGTTTTAGGTATATTTAATTGCTTAGAATTGATTTAACTTTGGGCTATCTTTCAAATGCACAATAATTCCTTTGGTAGTATGGAGTTCAACGCTAGAAAATGCATTTGTAGAATTGAAATGGACATCTTTTTTTATATTCCAAATATGAAAATTGGATTGGAAATTAACTCCTCAACTCATTCCAAATAGGACATTGGAGAATTTACTCATTTTGCAGTTATTTGGTGTATTTGGTTAGAGAAGAGCTTTGAGATTTTTATGCATTAGTAGTTGTAGCTGCAAGCTATTGCGGTGATAAATTTTTTTCCAAATTTCTTTTTGGTCTGTTAGCTTCTAGACATTTTGTAAATGGCCTTATTGGATATGCAACTTGATTCAATGGTTTTATGTATGTGTCTTCTACAGTATACTGTATGTGTTAACAGCTGCGCAAATATTCTCAGAGAAAGATGAACAATATCACAGCAATGGAACTCAATGAAACAAGAGAAAGGAACTTCTATTGACTAATTCTTCTTCTAACAACTAGAGAATGACAAGAGAAATTAATAGAAAATACAAAATAAAGGATATCTGTGCAAGCACAGCCCAGGGAGCAAATCCCCTTCTCTAAAGACCACAGAAATTCCAGTGCCAAAAGATACCCCCCTGTGCTGCTGTCCTCATCTTTCTTTATAACTAACTCTAGCCTTTCAATTACCATTCAGCCCTGTACAACCTTTCCACGTGTCTTTCCCTTTCTTCTAGAATACACACACCATATAGTAGGTGATGCACCAGAAGCTAAGGGCTGATTCTCTGCTGCTGCACTCCCATTTTCTTCCTTTTCTCTATCACTGCCCTCCCCTTCAAGAACTTTCTTTTCCTCGAGACTGAGTGTTGGAAATTGGTTCCAGGTGACTAATCCCTCTTCTGAATAGCTATTGGCGGAAATTCCCTTCAATTTGACTTGCTGCTTCTTGTGCCAAATTACATAGATTGAGCTCTCCAATCATGCAGGTACTTCTCTCAAAGTATGAAGCCATTCCATTCCCAACACCATATCCAAATTATCTAAGTCAAAAATCAGAGCTGACATTGCACAAGAGTACTGTCCCACACCCAAGCACACTTCTAAATTTTCACATCTTTCACTAACCCATGCTTTATGCTCATCACCCAATTTTATCCTTATTCCAGGAAATTGTTGTTTCGGTAAACCCAAAGCTAATACCAATTTTCTTGAAATAAAATTATGGGAGGACCCATGGTCAACCAAAACTTCCATTGAAATGGCCCATAACTTCCCTTGTAGTTTTAGGGTTTTTGAAAGCTGACTGTTCAAGGCTGTGATTCCAGTGACATAAAGTAACTGGCACTCTCCTTCTACAGGAACAGAACCGTTTTGCTCCAGCGAGCTCTTACTGACAATTTCTCTGTCATCGTTGAACTCCTCCTCTTCACTCAACAAGATAACCTGAAGTTGGCCTTCTGGACAGAGGTGCTGAGGAGAATATTGTTGGCCACACTTGAAGCACAAACTTTTTCTCTGACGCTCCTCCATCTCCGAGTGGGTTAGGTGACGAGCTCCTTTTTTATGCTGAATCAGGATTGCTGCTAGAGACAAAGGACTTATGATGATCTAGGGTTTGTGGGCTGGGCCGAAGATCATGGGTTCCCTCAGATCTATTATTTTGCGCCCCCCAAAACAGCAGATTTAACTTGATTTGTGCTGGTCTCCAAAACGGCAAACTTGAATGGACTTGTATTGGTCACGTGACATCCTTCTATCATGCCTCCTCCTCATTTTGCACCATCGCTACTGTACCACCAGAGCCATATGAACTCCTCTTCCCCAGAGCAACTTCGGCATTCTGAGTAGTAATCATGGCATTCAACCAAGATTCTGGCCCCATCAGACGAACCCAATGCTTCATATCATCTTTCAACCCATTCATGAAGTATCCCAAATAAAGGGCTTCAGATTTTCTGGGTATCATCGAAACAATCATCTCAAATTCATAGATATATTCTTCCACCATTCCCTACTGCCTCAAGGCTGCTAGCTGCTCATACGAACTACAACTTCCGATGCCCCCAAATCTGTTGAACAACTCTTGCTTGAACTGAGTCCAACCTAACTCTGGATGAAGTTCCCGCACTATGGTAAACCAGTGAATTGCTATACCTTCCATACAAATGTGGGCTAGAGGTATTTTGTGCTGTTCCGGCATGCCGTGGATCTAAAAGTAGGTTTCGGCTCGTGTCAGCCACCCACGAGGATTGATTCTGTTGAGTGGAGGTAATTTAACCTTCTTCGTCATTACAAAGGAATCGCCGAGTGGCACAATTTGTCCAAACCCAGGTGGAGGATATCCATCTACATACACAGGGTGAGACGGGACCGATTGGTTTGTAACTTCAGGTGAATCCGCTGAATGTTCAAGAGTGCTCCTCCCATCCTCCATGACAGGTTGCTTATCCGTCTTGTTCAATAACAAAAGTACCACTCCTTGCAATTTTTCCTAGCTCTCTTGTAAAGCAGCCATCTGTTGAGTCAACATAGCCATATGCCCAGACAGATTGTGGATTTGTTCACCCTGAGCATCCAGGCGAGCTTGTGTCCGGGTCTCCATGGCGTTGTCGGTCTTCCCCATCTTCTATCCTGCTGGTCGGAGCAATGTTAACAGCAGCACAAATATTCTTAGAGAAAGATAAACAATATCACAACAATGGAACTCAATGAAACAAGAGAAAGGAACTTCTATTGATTAATTCTTCTCCTTCTAACAACTAGAGAATGACAAAAGAGAAATTAACAGCAAAAACAAAATAAAGGATATCTGTGCAAGAACAGCCCAGGGAGCAAATCCCCATCTCTAAGCAGAGTCTAAAGACCACAGAAATTCCAGTGCCAAAAGATACCTCCTGTGCTGAACTTGCCATTGACAGGTTCCATGTGGATACGACACAAGTTAGATGCTGAACTATCAAACCAACAAACTCATATAAGAAATGATATGCAAGTACTAAAACCGTATAACATGCTGTAACTCAGAATTACAAGCTAGAGGCTGAAAGATGATACCCTGAGTCTTTCCTTAGTCAGCTTAAGTAGGCAATTGTTCATAGGTTGTCGCCCTTTGATCTCTTTTTCTGCACTCCTGGACCACACATACATTAATGCATGTTTTTGCTGTGAAAGTCAAGTTCTAGTTTCCCATTGATGACAGCATCAGTTAGGCTATTAGGAAGATGATATATACCAAAGAGTTAACACTTGTTCATCTAGGGGAGACTTCATGAATGTTCACAGTTGATTTCAGTGAACATATCATGGATAAGTTATATGTGACTGTGATGCGAGTCAGTTATTTTACTTAATTCTTAGAAATAGGAATGTCCTTATACTTAAATTTGTACATCATTAGTTATTGTTGCTCAGATCTAGTCATGCTATGATCCACCAGGCAGATAAGTCACTGTTGTTATCATCCCCACCTAAGGGTTTCATAGTAGCTGTTCCCTGGGCTTTTCTGCTTTGGAATATACCAATGACATATACTTGTGTTCTAATTCATTTATTTTATTAATTGTGGAAGACTCGTAAAAGAAATAACAGGATTCATAATTATCCTTGAATGTTTCTGTGACTTGGCAACTTACATCATCACACCAGAGACCACTGAAATCTGGACTAGGAAAAATATAAGCAAGTGTTAAAAGCATATTCTTGCTGATAATTGCATTAACTTGCTCTTTTCCAGTTTTAAATTGTATTTGTTTCTTTGATTTTTGACATCTTTTGTTAATGGCAGTTATTCTGCACATTAATGCTTCTCAATTCATTTATGTCAGAGGGTGAAATTTTTAGTGAGTGGAGATTATAGTCCTGAATTTTCTTTTAATCACAATTACTAGTACTGGTATTTTTTTAGGACTTGTGTAGCTGAAAAAGCTTTTTAAAATCTTTCAAGGAAATAAAATGTATGTGGGCTTGACACCCTATTAACTCAGAACTTGAAAACACTGGGTTTGATGTCCATCACTTATATCATGTCTTTCAAATACTTTCATTTCACCTTTGAGTGCTCTATGCTAATTGGTTATAACTATACACGGCAGGTCATGCAAAATCTAGAGGCAGTCGAGTTGGTGAAACCCATAAAGGATCCACAGGCCGCTGCCAAGCGTTTAACCACCGAGGCATTGGCAAGAAAGAGTAAGGATGATATATCATGCATTGTAATCCGTTTTGGATGAGTCTGCATACTGCAATTAAAAAAGGAACTGAGCATTCTTAAGGTTGCCCCTTTCAAATTACGAGCTGGTTGGATCTGTTCAAAGCTGGAATTAGGGGATATGACTGAGTGTGAGGACCTTTCTTTATATGATTATTTTCTCGGAAAATTTCATGTTAGAGCAAAGTTAAGATGAAAGTGGTGAAGCATTTTTTATTTGACCAAGGGAAGAGAGCCTCATTAATCCATGGTTGAAGGGCCACGTAGAGTGATGATTGCAGGGATTGTATGCAATTAATGGGGTTAATTCTTTCACTGGATGGATGATTGGAGTTAGAAAAGAAAAAAGGGATTAGATGTCTATTTCTGTGGATAGGTTGTGAACATAAATTTGGTATTTGTGTAATATGTGATGGCTGTGGTTATAGGTTTAATATATTATACAATGGTTGCTAGTTGGTCCGATGCCGTCTTAAGCCCAACATGCAAAGAGGACCTTAGGTGAAGCCATAATAAAATTATGGTAATTAAGTCCCAAATTACAACAAATTGAAAATGCGGATCTCCTAATTGAAGAACAAATTGAAAATGTAATTTGATAGATTTCTGTTAGATTTTCTGTCAAGAACTCTCTTTGTTTGATTCTCTGTCAAGAACTGAGAGCTTTCAGTTTCTGATGGATTTTCCGCTCCAAATCCGTCATCTATTTTATTTATAAGGTTTTCAAGACTATAATATATTATTTGTAATTGTAACTTTTTAATTTTATTATTTATTTAACTAAGTATTTTATTGGATATTTCATTTTTAATATATTATCATAAATTTAAATTTGAAGAGTATAATTTATAATTATAATAAATTTATTAAACTTTTTAATTACAAGAAAAGAGTAAACAATTGAAGAAAAAATTTTAATTTCAATCATGATTAATTATCTGATAGTTAATTGCCGCAATAATTATTATTAAGTTTTTCTTTAATTTACCAGGTAATTTTTTTATAATTATAAATTGTAATTTTCAAATCATATATAAATTAAAAATAAAATAATGGAATAAATTAATAATAATTAAAAGGACATTTTGATTAGGCATGTATAGGTGGATTTCTCATGGGAACCAGCTGGTATGTGGTAATAAAAGGTAATTTCCTTGTCATGTCATTTCCATTGAATATATAAATTTTCTATACAAAGATGCTTAATATAATTTGGGTATACCCTTTTATTGATGCAATTAAATTACCCAAACAAAAATCCTTTTAATGCAGAATCTGAATTCCGGTATTGATGCAATTAAATTACCCAAACAAAAATCCTTTTAATGCAGAATCTGAATTCCGGAAACATTTTTAATTAATAATCCTCTGAAAACTTAACGGAAGCATTTATGAGAATTTTGTCATTCATTCAAATATATAAGTAGGCCCTCTGTCCAAAAACCATAATAGAATCTGCTATTTTAATACTGGACAACATTAACAAAAAATTAATCCAAATTAAAATTAATAAATTATACAGTTTCTTCCCTATCAAACCTGAGCTTTTAGATCTCAATTGCACCACACATGTGATACATAATAATAATAATAATAATAATAATAATAATAATTGCTACAGATTGAAGTTTTCATAAAAATAAAATAAGATATTTCTTTGACAAAAGCACACAATATGGAATCAGCCCTCAAAGATTGCTTTCTTTCTTTCTTTCATTCTTTTTTAGTCTCCTCGAGATAATGAAATCAGATGCCAATGGTGTTGCCGCTAGTGTTTAGTAGTATGGAATTGTTGGAGGAGGAGGAGATGCGTATGATACTCCTACAATTGGTGGGAGTGGAGTGTTATCAACCGGCGGTGGCGGAGGCGATGGTGGAGGTGGAGGTGGAGGTGGTGGTGGTGGGGAGGAATACGAATACTTGGGAGGTGGAGGAGGGGGACTTTGGTGATGATATGATGGTGGATAATGCCAATTTTGTTTAGGAGGGGATGGTGGTGCGGGGTGATAACTGGGTGTAGGTGATGATGGGGATGGTGCTAATGGTGATGAGGGTGATCCTGGAATTGTGCATCCACTTGGTGGTGGTGGCGGCGGGTTGGGATGGGACGGTTCTCGCGGAGGAGGTGGAGCTCGAGTTGCCATTTTTGGTGGTGTGTAATGCTCTACCGGTGATGGAACTGGAGCTGTTGGATGCCCATGAGTTGGAGGAGAGTGTGTGTATCCACTCCTTGGCGGTGGAGAAGGTAGCGGCGGAGAATAAGCGTGATAACTTGGTCCTGGAGCCTCAGCTGACTGTTGTGGTGGTGGTGGAAGTGGCGGCGTTGATTGGTGTTGATAAGGAGGTGAGTGGTACTCAACAGGTGGTGGTGGTGGTGCTGCTTGGTGTTGGTAAGGAGGTGAGTGATACTCAATAGGTGTTGGTGGAGGCGATGCTTGGTGTTGGTAAGGAGGTGAGTGGTGCTCAACTGGTGGAGGCGGTGGAGCTTGATGTGTGGTTGGAGAAACCTTTTTGGTGGGTGGAGGAGCATAAGAGTGGGAATGGCTATGTGATGGAGGTGGTGGTGGTGACTGTTCTACCAAAGAGGGTGGTGGTGGTGGTGGTAAATGTGTTTTTGGTGATACCCTTTTAGCAGGCGGCGGTGGTGAAGGTGGTGGGTGGAAAGACCTAGTGAGAGGTGGCGGAGGATGTGATCTAGTAGAAGGCGAATACTCAAAAGTGGGTGGTGGCGGGGGTGTAGGCCTAACGATTGGCTTTCTTAAAGGACTTCTCTTTGGTGAATGAGAAACAGAACCACCACCGCCACCTACACCACATATGAACTTACTGCAGTCAATAGGACGGGCAGCTTGAGAAGAACATTCTTGAGCAGATCTTTGATCCAACTTTCCAGGAATGCAATTCTTGGTTCCATTAGAAACAGCAACAGCAGCACAAGAAGGGGCTTCACCACTGAAGTAATTGAAAGAATAAGTAAAGTTCTGCAAATTAGGCAGCTGACAAAAGGTAGCAGGAATAACACCCGTGAATCTATTATGTGCAATATCAAGCTGCTCCACACTTTTCATATTACTGATAGAGGAAGGCAAAGGACCTTGAAGATTGTTAAAACTCACATCAAAAACAGTGACTTTTTTAAGCAAACCAATCTGAGGAGGCAAACAGCCAGTGAGATTATCATTTAGAAGAATAATCTCATTAAGGGTATTCCCCATATTGCCTATACTTGATGGAAGGCACCCACCAAGATTGTTGTTGGCCAATACAAGAACAGAGACAGGGGAGTTACCAAGATTCTGAGGAATCCCAAACTGAAACCTATTGTCATTCAAGAAAATAGCATCTAAAGGCTGATCAAAGAGCTTAGAAGGAACAGAACCTTCAAACTCATTGAATCTGAGATCCAAGTATTTCAAAGAAGGCAAGGAGAGAACCACCTTGGGAAATTTGCCAACAAAACGGTTGTTGCTGAGGTCGAACTCATGAAGAAGCTTGAGTTTGCGAAAACTGGAGGGAACAATGCCACAGAATCTGTTAGAGTTGAGATGGAAGAGAGCTAGATCTGTCAAAAGCCCAAGCTCTGGAGGAAGATAACCAGCAATATCTGCATGGTTAAGATCAATGCCGGCCACTACCCTGATTTTGGGATTATTGGGTGAAGAAGCACAGAAAACACCCATATAAGAACAAACATTTGGACCAATCCAATTAGCAGTAAAGTTAAATGGGTCAGAGAAAATGGTTTGTTTCCAAGATTGTAAAGCGATGTAGGCTTGACGAAGCCTCGGATTTTCAAACTTGAAGCTTGGATCTATGTCTATATCAATATCAATGCTTTCATCTGCAATTGAGGAGGAGACCAAAAGAAGAAGGAAGAAGAAAGAAGAAAGAGGAGACATCGAAGCAAAAACAAGGGGGAGGGTTGGTAGTGGCAGCACAGCAGAGTCACATGAAGAAAAGGCTTAAAGAGTAATATGAGATTATGAGATACGCTGTGGACAATGTGTTGTGCTCATACCCATTCTTTCGCGCTTTGTTTTATAAAAACATGAAATTTTTCCTTTTTTTTTTTATATATTTTAAAAATATATTTTTTAGCCGTGGAGGGTTTCACTTTCACCTTTTTACTTTTATCTCCTAACCCTTTTTGTTTCTTTCTTTTTATAACATTTTTATATTTTAGATTAATAATATAAGTTTTCACTTTTGACTTTTGATTTTGGGATTTTAAATTCGAATTAAGTGGGAACATTTAAACACAGAGAAATATTGTCAAATAAATTCTCAATATTTATGTGCTAGAAAATTAACTGGAAAAAAATGATGACATGGTGGGATGTCTAATTGTGAAGAAAATTTTATTTTTATAAATAGAAATAGAAAATTAATTTTTTTTTAGTTATTCAGTTACTATTTATAATTTAATATATTTTGAAAATGTATTTCTAATTTTTCAAATTAAAAAATAACACAACTAAATAATAAACTTTATTTTTCAATTTTCTGAAATAAATTTTTAAAAAATTGATATTATTTTCCACCACTGCCTAAAATTCAATGTAGAGGACATGAGGACCGCTGTTCTTGTCATTCCCATTTTTACATAGAAATCTTTCCAATTTCTCATTTCATATTTCACTTTTCATTTTATTTTTCTTATTAACCCAACAAAAAAAAAGTAAAGTAAAATGGAAAAAATTGAAGAATTAGAGAGGTGACAGAACGGACATGGGTCCCATAGATACACTGTCAGCACGATGTTTAAGAGGGTTTTCAAAAAATGAGAATCTTTTTATCGTGTTGGTTTTTTATTTTATTTAACAAAATAGAAAACGCGTATGAGAAATAATTATATTTGAGTTTTTTTTTTCGTAAATAAATGAGTTGAAGATGTGAGTTTTAACAACAGATATGTGTTAACATAGATTTGATAGATAGATTGCACATATTTATTTTACAGCTGCAAGTGGGACAGAGTGGCAATTGTCCCTTATTACTATACAATAAATTAAACAATTTCACTTTTAATAATTCAAATTTTATAAATATATATAAAAATTTTCAAATGTCTTTCTTTTATACTCTTTCACCAAAACCAAATGTCTACTACAATGATTAGGTTGTAGCCCATGACTACTTTTAAATATTCTAATTCTTCGTTCTTCCTTTCAAACCAATTTCATTTTTACTTTTTTAGACAAATAATATCTTAAAACTTCTGAATTTTTTTTCACATCCACTATTAATTCCTTGTATTTTGATTTTATTATACTCACATTTGAAATAATTATTATTTCTTCTATTAAACTTTTATTCAACAATAAAAACAAAAATAAAATATTATGACCCTAACCAGAGATATACATGAGTGATATATTAGAGAATATGATTTTTTTTTCAAAATTGATTATTTATGTATATTATATTGAATTATTTGGCAAATCGCATTTTAGACTCCTAATCTGTTTATTGTTTTATTATTAAGTTCTTAAGCTTTGATTTTGTCACATTAAACTCATGAATAATTATTCGTATTTTAAGAAAAAACAATAATTAGTTTTCAAATTAAACTCTATTGGACTGTGAAAATGAGAGTTAATGTCACAAACTATTTTTTTTAGATCGGGAAAAATGTCTAATATCTGAATCCATATGGTTTTATTTTTTCATGAGATTGTCTAATTTGAAGATTGTATTTAAACAGACAAAATATTATAGATGATATTCAAAAAAAGCCAATATAATATACATAATATTTTCTGTATATATATATATATATATATATATTTCACTCATGAAATCAGCTCACCAGTACAATCTAATAAAAATGAATGAAATCCAATGGTCCGGTACCTACAAAATACTATATTGTGTTAAAATACCTTTAATATTCGCCAAGCAAGGATAAAGTCTTGGAGTTATTTCCTATAGAGGTGGACAAATAATTGATCACTGTCTCAAGGCTAATCGGCTTAACAAGTATGAGATAATAAAACAATAGATCATGAAAAAAATAAAACTAAAGCTAAAACTAATAATAACAATAAGTTAGACTGATTTGTTGAATGTATGATTCATTAACAAAGAAGTTTAATATTTATAATATAACAACCTGAATCCCTTTAGGATTGAATATCCTATCTTAAATAATAATTCTTATCCTAATATAATACAACAAACATACTCCAATCCGGATAGGCTTTTATCCTAATCTACACAAGACTTATCCTAATCGGCTTTGATTAATTCATGTTTACCTATAAGTGGTGTAAGACAACCATTCATATTTATTCTCGGGCTAAAACAAAAACAATGATTTTTGGGCTGTCCAATACTTGATGAAATGAAGGTAATGAAATTGGTAAGGAGGAGAAAAGGAATTAAAGTTTTGAAGTAAAAATGGACTAAAAAATATACCAAAAATTATGACCCAATTCTCTCTTTATGCATTCTTCAAAAAATCCAAATCATGCATATAACTAATAGGAATAACGGGGTTGTCATTTCCAACTTTCATAATATTACACCGAGCGCTTTTATAATAATGTCATTATCGGCTTAATAATTTTGTCATTACTGGCTTAGAAATTTTGCGCCGAGCACATTTATCAATTTGTCATTACTAGTTTTTATATTTGGTACCGAGTGTCTAAATCTCTTGATTGACATGTCAAACTATTCTCTATTATAGTTCTAGTCTAGGTGTCTTTGGGCTTAACTATTTTTATTTTAATTTCCAATATTTTCAAAAATATCAATATTATTTAATTATCATATTTATGCTTATTTATTTTTTTTCTTTATTCCTATTATTATTGCACTAAAATATCACACATAAATAATTTGTTAAACATTTATAATTATCAATAAAGTAAATATTCACATTAATTATTACATACAATAATCACAACACATGCAAAAGCCCAAGATTTCATATTTTTACCTATGCTAGATTTCAGACCTATTTTTGGGCTTCATTTTTAGCTCATTTATAATTCGAATTGGGAGTTATGGTCTTCTAACTATTTTTAGATTATTGTCTTAGCCTTCAAATGCATCAAAAATTACTCAAATCCCAATTTTCTATCAAAATATATGATCAATTGAATACTGCATCATCACAGAAATTTCTGCCCAGAATTTTCTGGACAGATTCTAGTTTTGAACTTCATGTATTTTTTAGGCCAAATATAGACCCAACTAGATTTTATGATCTGAATAAAAATTAAATCCTTGTGTCTTAGCTTTAATTTCCAATAAAGAACATATAAAAAGGAGTTCCAGAATTCAAGTTATCATCAAAATAGTCAGAGCTATTCCTGAAATTCTGTACTCGAGTCATCAATTGACATCAATCCACATTTCAACCACATTCCTCATTTGCATTCATTTTGATACTAAAATTTCCAAAATTACAACTACATTTATATGTCTGAATTATTTCACACCATTTGTTTCCATTGTCATATAAAATATTAAAGGCCACAACAAATCACACAACATATTACAAACACAAACATATCAAACCTTAATATATAATTTCATACATATTAACAAAATGTAAGATTTTTATCAATGAAACACATACCTAACCAGCTTTGGTTCTTTTCTTAAACCTTCCCTTATTAGCCAGCTTTCTCCTTGCCTTTGTCACTCTCTTAAGGGTCTCTCACTTGTTTATTTTTCCTACACAATCATACCATATTTCAATTCCAATATCCATTTTCAATGCTTTTCATGTCTACATAATATTTTAATGCTCCTAACATGTTGTATACCTTAATTGAGCTAAAATGTACTAAGGTTAAACTTCCCTCTTAATATGTCATGGCTGCCCAAAAACCATATCCTAGTTCTCAATTCATTTTCTTCAATTCAACACTCAATTCACACTTAAGCTATCACCAATTGTGGTATTTCTATGTTAATTTCAATTTTTCCTAAATTTTTTTAACTATGGCAGCCCCTCATTCATTCCTTAACATCATTGTTCTCTAGTTTTTAAGTTATAAAACAATTAATTAATATCAAATATCATCAATTCAAAGTCTAACTACAACTTTCATCAACTAATCACAAACTTAAATTCCTAATTCCAATCTTGCAACATAACCTAAATCTACCAAACCTAATCACATCTATCATCAATATGTATTTCAAATGGAAGGAAAAAGGTTGAATTTAAGAAGAATAAACTCACCTTAAGGATCTTCCAAGTGGGCCTAAATTCCCCTTAATTTTTCTCTCTTTCCTTTTCTTCTTTCTTCCTTCCTTCTTGCTCATTTGGTACCTTTTATGGTAAGAACTCTTAAATTATGTTTTTTTCTCTCTCAAAACTAATTTCTTTGCTCTCTTTTTCAAGCTTGGATTGAATGAAAATGGAGGCTTATGGAGGGACTAAGGTAGACGACCAAAGAGGTGAAGAAAGAATAAGATGATGACTTAGATATTTTGGGTGGAAGAATGGAGAATTCCTCCCATTTTTTACTTTTATACTTTGATTAGGGAGTGGGTCCTACTGAATAAAATTAATTCTAATTCATTATATGTCAATTATCATTTAATTAATCTTGATTAACATTTAAACTTTGAGAAATTCCATATTTGTCACATCTTCCTCCATATTCACACTTTTTCCCAAACAATCTCCATAATACCAATTTTATCTATAGAAAATTTTATTTTTTTTTCTAATTCTACCCCTAATCTTTTTAATTCCCAAATAATAATACCTTTAATTATTTTTTCTTATTATTTGTCATTTTTTTATGGGTTCAAATTTAGACTCTGATTTAACATGCATGCCTCACTATGGTTACACACAATCGAGGCCTAAATTACTGGATGTTACAGATTAATTGAGTGAATATTTCATCTATAGTAGGTGCACAAGGAGGTGAAGGTGCTTCAAGGGAAAAAGCAACGGAAAAAGAAGTTTGGGAAGGCTAAAGAAAGAAAATAAGGTTAGTGATTTCAAAATCTACCTATTTCCATTGTTAAAACTTTAATTAGGATTATGAAAATTATGAAATTTGTGTGTTTTGCATGTAAATGATAATTGAAGCTTAAAACATGATTAAGGAAATATAAAAAGTGGATTAGAATGGTTAAATTCAATTAAAAAAAATTATTTAGTGGAACTTTAAAAATATGACTATATTATGTGTAAAAATGCATATTAAAGCATAATTATATTTTAGTGTAATATTATGGTGCATATGTAGTAATGAATGCATAAATTAGTGAAATGAACTATTATAAGGTGAAAGAAAAATTTTAATGATGAAAATTGAATGTAGGCCGAAATATGAAGAAGACTTTATTATTTTTCTTGCTAATTAAATGAAAATTAAGTCATAAAATGTAAGAAAAGATAATATTGAGTCTACAAAAATTTATTAGAGAATTTTTAAAATATATATTGAATTTTTTTCTAATTAATAATTATTTTATGCATGAAATGAAATATAATGAATAAAGTATATTTATTGAGCTTAATGACTTAATTGAGTATTAATGATGAAATATTGACATATTAGAATAGAAAGTGTAGAAAAAGATTATGGTTATGGATGAATAAAATGTTAGGTAATTAATAATATAAAAATAATGAAATTTATGAATTTAAGGGAAAATTGAATTAACCGAATAAAACATCACGCTTAGTTATTTTCTGATAGTTAAATCTAGCTCACGATATAATTGGCTAGCTATAAGGATATCGTTATTACGATGTGGGTCATGGCTACTCGGTTATATAGGCCAATAATGATCTACTTTAGTGATAGTGATTCAGTAATTCAGTGTACAGTGCAATTCTCAGGTGGTCCTTTGGGGTCACTTTTCAGTGTAGTGGACTTGTGGAGTCCATGTTCCATGTGTCTAGTCTGAATATTTTCTATCAGATTGAAACTAGAGGCAAATGTGATAAAAGTAAAAAATATGATAAAATGATAAAAATGGTATAATAATAATAATAATAATAATAATAATAATAATAATAATAATAATAATGACAAAAATAGTAAAATTGTAAAATGAAATTTGTAGCTAAAGAAAAATTAAATAAAAAAAAAGAAGAGTTAATTAAAGAAGTAAAATGAAAAAGGATTAAATTGAAAAAAATAAAAGTTCAGGAGTAAATTGAAAAAAAAATTATAAGATTAATTAAGAAAAATTGTTAATTTAATGAATATATTAAATAGTTAATAAAATTGTTAATTTAATGAAGATATTAAACAGTGAATTAAAGGTAAACAATAATAAAGTATTTATATAAAGAATAATAAATATATTAAAGATAAAATTTTGAATAGTGTAGTGAAAATGATATTCTATGCATGTATGAAAATATTTATCAATGGAAATACTTAGATTAGTAATCATCCTTGGACATTTTAATACTCAGCACATAGTTATTTGACTGCATGCAGATAGTGACGGAAAAGGTACTGGAGCAAGCATATTACCTTGGGGAGCATACAAGAGAACAAAATAGTAGTCGGATATTACTAAGAATGACATGTAAATATATATATATATATATATATATATATATATATATATATATATATATATATATATATATATATGGATTTGTAGGAATGAAATTATACATATGTTACGATGAGAAATTTTTATGAATTATTATATATGTAAAAAATGAAATGTTGACTTGTGGTTGAATGGATAATATTTTGTATTATAATTGTATTGTTGTGTCCAAAATGGGTTGTGGATTGTTTGCAGTGAAGGTGAGATAGTTAATTTTCAACCGTTATACTGCCGAATTTTTTTGAAAATAAAAATAATTAATAAAGTGGTAATGATATTATGGTCATTAAGTTAATAAATTTTTTTTACCCACATCGGCTATAATCAAATTTAGAAAATACCAACAATTTTGGTAATCCTATCAGATTACATAACGTACATATAGAATAAGTGTTATAAGAGTGTCACACATTTGATCATAAAATATGGATTATTTGTTGAACCATATGAATTGCGTGAAAGTAATATACTCCAAATTTGGGAGTCCAAAAGTTTTATAAAATGCACTTGATGAAAAAAATATGAATGAAAGATCCCACTGAATTAAATTGGATCCATGAATCTAAAAAATAGTCAGAATTCTTGATCTCTCTCAATTCAAAAATCCAGGATTTGAATATTATATATATATATATATATATATATATATATATATATATATATAATCCTATGCATGATACTTAGTCTAAAACTAGAGAATCAAACAAGTTGATATGCCAATTAGAGAACTAATAAGTGTGAATAGCGTTGAGACATTGATATTATATAGGCAAACTAATTGTATAAAATTGACACACATAAAATGTTCTTTTTTTTTTAATATGTAGGTACTCGGCTATACACTGAAGAGGTTACAAAGGCAGTTAAGGTTGCAAAGGTAAATGAACCCCTTATGACTTTCTAGTTCTAGTTTAAGGTATGATGGATGAAATGATAAATTAAAAAATTCAATGGAAGCTTTCATGTGCATGATTTATTTGTGAAAAATGTGGTAAAAATGGCTATAATAATAATAATAATAATAATATATTTTATAAATATTTTTTTATGATCTTATTGATTGATATGCATGATATTGGTTGTGAAATATTGAATTAACAAGTAATAAATATTTTTTATTTTATAAATATTTTCTTATGATCTTATTGATTGATATGCATGATATTCGTTGTGATATTATAAGAATTGAATTGTTTTACTGTGATTTTATTATTTTAAAATTATATTTCCAAAGAACATATACAACTAACCAATATGCTTAGTGTGAGTTTTTCCTTCTCACACATAGCTAAGGAGCAGTTGTTGTAATGGTCAATAATTAGAGTCTAGTTAGAATAAGTGTATGATATCCATAGAAACTATATGATTGACATTAGAGATTAAAATAAATTGAGTAAATTATTAAATAAGAAATAAAAATGAACTATATAGATTGAGAAAGTTAATTTGGTTAGACATATCATAATGAAATTACAGTTTAATAAAAGCTGGTGGAATTTGGTACATGTAAAAATAAATAAATAAATAAAATAGAACAAGTGAAAAAAAAAGAGAGAAAAGAGGATAGGGGGGCCGAATTTGGGAGGGGGGAGTGTATTTGAGTTAATGACATTTATTACCATATTAAAACCAATCTTATCTCCATTATTCTTCTTCTTCTTCTTCCTCAAACCACCAGCCTTCATTTCTTCATCATCTCCTTCATCATTTGCAAGAATTTCATTCGAAATAGATTTGTTCTTGGTAAGTAATCATCTCTCAATTATTCTTATATTTTTAGAGTATTAGGACTATATAGTATCAGTTTTTTACACTCTATTTTTGAGGGAGTTATCAGTCGAATTTGAAGAAGTATAAAACATAAAAGTTGTTCATATATGTGTTTTTTATATGTTTGTCAAATTTCATAAAATTATTTTAGGTAAAGAAAGAGATAAACTTATTTGAGTAAAACTGATTCAGGGAGATAAGTCAACAGAATAACCTACAATTTTTGTTTAATTTGATCATATTAAAGGTTGAATATAAGGTTTTGTTAAACATAAAAGTTGTAGATATATATGTTATTTAGGTCTCTGCCAAATATCGTATAAATATTTCTTGTGTAGGTTGAGTTATAGTAAAATGAACTATAATTGTGCCTTGATTGAGTTGTGTTCTGGTACTTGTGCAGCTCCAGTAAATTCGTGTTCCTTTTTGAGCTTCTTAAAGGTCGAATTAGCCAAAGTTCAAAATATTAAAGTTTGATTTATATGTGTTATCTAAGATCCTATTAAATTATCACCTTAAAATTTCATTTATTGTGTAAGTTATGAGCTGAAAAATTGAACTAGTCAGGTTGATACTCTATACTGAATTAGTTATAGATTATCTAGTGTTTGAGGACCTTAGAAACCGAATTTGGAAAAGTGGTAAACATAAAAAATGTTCCAAATTACCTTTTATAAATGTATAGAAATTTTGGTTATACAAAAAACTACACATTGAAAGATATGAATTTTTAAATATGGTACCCAAAACTGCCTAAGGGGCAACAAACAGAGCAATAAATATATAATTACACGAAAAATTTTGTAATGGTTCAAAAATTATGAAATTTTAGTATGTTTTAATTTTATATGTTAAATTTAGTTAGGAATAGGAATCATATTAATTGGATAAGTGTATAAAAACCTATAAAGCCAATAGTCCTAAGAGGTCATTTTCCAACTTAAAAAAATAAAAAAATAAAATTAATTATAGTAATTTATTTAAACTATATCAATAATGAGTATTTTAACAAATTATTAACTATCATATTTTCAAATTAGGTTGTCAACATGAGGGAGAACAAGAAAAGTGAACAACCTCTGAGTTTAAATTTTAGAAAAGAAAAACGCTATCGAGATTTGTACATATATGTGTTTTGTTTTACCCTTATGCATGATTGTGTGTGCAAGACATAAATTATATGTCACAATGTTGAAATTATATATTATAGCATGTTTTAAAGTTGTAGAAATGTTATTAACTATGAACTTAATATTATGCTAATATTTGATAAAATATCATGCTATTACATGGTTTTGAAATAAATTGCGAGTATATGATTGTGTTAATATGAAATGAGTATTGATTATAGAAACAAGTAAATAATGGTGTTAATTGCCCATTTCTCTACCTGATGACTAATATAGGATAGATAGTGCGCCATTATGGAAAAGTTACGGTACCGACATGGATATGATTTAGGGACATGGTGACTTAAGCTCTGGGAGCGTCTCTAATCTTGATTATACACAAATGACATGATGTTATTCAGTCAAGGTGGATTAAGCTCTGGGAACGCCCTTGACTTGAGATTATAGTGAGTAGGGTGGCTTAAGCTCCGTGAGTGCTCCTATTTCACACACCATATCCGGACAATCCGGGAAAGAGATTTGGGTTGATAATAATTAAAGACTATGGAATGAAATGTGGAAAATTTATTATGGACATAAGTGAAAAAACATGAAATGCTTACATGAGGTAGTGAGAATTTAATTATTGAATATGGTTATTATGTTTATACTGTTATGTGATGCGATTATTTCTTTTATATGACA
Source organism: Triadica sebifera (assembly GCA_023653625.1). Taxonomy (NCBI): domain Eukaryota; kingdom Viridiplantae; phylum Streptophyta; class Magnoliopsida; order Malpighiales; family Euphorbiaceae; genus Triadica; species Triadica sebifera. The sequence goes on along the minus strand of CM042899.1, from coordinate 6,991,094 downwards.
AATATGCAATAAAAATTCAGTGTGTCATGATTTCTTTAAGACATGCATTTGTGTGACTGCTTGGGAAAAACTTAATACCTATATGTACCACTAAGCTAGAGATAGCTTAGTGTGGGTTCTTCTCACGCAAGAATTGATACTGTAGACGGTAGAAAGTGAAGTTGATCAGGAAGAAAATCCAAACTCATATCAGAAGAGGCACAAAAAACTTAGTTAAAGGGTTGATTAATAATTACTTTTATTTTTTTTTATTTTGACCAGACATATGAGTTTTGGTAGACATGTCATGTATTTGGTTTTGGAGAATGTATTATATTTTGATATTATATTGTAAGTAGTCATGTGTGAGGTTGATACGCCATAAATGATTAACTATATAACTTAATCAACTATCATAAATATATGTGATATGGTGATATATATATATATATATTGATAATTAGAACGATAAGTCAAATCCAATATAAATAAATGGATTATTTTAATTTAAACGATAGAAAAACTTAGTCAGATAGATTGATCGAGTTAAGCTTGTGGCATCTTTCTTATGTATATGAGATTATCCCTAATATATAAGTGGGCCATCACATTTAGTGATATCAGAGCAGGTTTAGGCATTTCTAGGCCTAGGTGGGAAAAGGGATATTTGGCATAAATATACATGTGTCTCATATAATTCTGATATGAGCTTTCTTTTTGGCAACTTGTAGGATTATAGGAAGATGTCTTCGGATGAACAGGATATGGGAGAGAGTACCGACTCTCCTGATGCTAGGATTCCTCATCAGCCTAGTGCATCGAGCTTGCAAGGGCAAAATGCTGCTCCAAATCCCCCATCGCAGGCAGCAAAACAGATTGATCCTGGTCAAAATCCATTTATACAACAAATGACTGGATTATTCCAACATATGGTATGAGCCACTCCTCAGCCTACCCCAGTGCCACCACCTAAACCAAAAGTGACAATTGATAAGTTTCGTAAGTATGAGGTTTGAGATTTCTATGGTAAGAAAGATGAGGATCCAGCTGCAGCTGAGTATTGAAAAGGCTGAAAGAATTTTTAAAGAGTTCCAAGTGGAAGTAGATGACAAAACTAGATTTGCTACTTCTCTACTCCAAGATGAGGCGTATGATTGGTGGAAATCAGTTCTTACTAAGCTAGATGTGGTGGAACCAGTCTCATGGGATTCCTTTCTCTCTGAATTCAAAGAGAAATATATCCCATTGATCTATATTTATGAGAAAAAAGAAAGAGTTCATGAATCTTAAGCAAGGTAAAATGTCAGTGACTGAGTATCAGCAGGATTTTACCAGACTGAGCAAATATGGCCCTGAATTAGTTGTAAATGAAAGAGATAAATGCAGAAGATTTGAAGATGACCATAATGAAGAGGTTGGAGATATTGTGATTGCTCTTCAGCATAATAATTTTTCTCAGTTAGTTTTTGTAGCACTCAGCCTTGAAAAAAGGAATAAGAGAAAAATAGAAGAATCTTTTAAAAAGTTAGTTACTCCTGATACTCAATTCACCGGGAAGAAGAGTCATTTATTTACTAGCCATTCATAAAATAGAGGACAAGGAAAAGGTCCTAGCTATTCACAAACAGGGTCTTTTAGGAGGGGACCGCCCTCTAAGGCACCTTCTACTACAACAAGTTCACAACCTCAAGTTGGCAAGGAAGCTATACCAATATGTACCATTTGCAATATGAGCCATTGGGGGGAATGTTGGCGTGTCACTGGTGCTTGCTTCAGATGTGGATCCAAGGAACACATACGAAGGGATTGCCCACTCTGGACAAGTAGTGCTCCTACTCAGACTACTAGGTCAACTTCGACTCAGCCTCGAGTTCAGTCTAAAGGAGGACCAGGCCGACCTAGACAGACTATTTCAGAGACAGTGAATAGACCTGGATCTAGCAGAGCTCCAGCTAGAGCCTATGCCATGAAAGCTAAGGAAGATAGGGCGGTAACAAATGTTATTGCTGGTATGTTTTCATTATATGATTTTGACATTTGTGCACTCATAGATCCGGGTTTCACACATTCCTATATTTGCATTAGTACACCTAGCCAGCATATTATGATTAAAGAAAACCTATAATATGAAATTGAAGTTAGGAATCCTTTGGGTCACAGTGTAATAGTGAATAAAGTATTCAAAAATTGTCCTTTAGTTGTACATGGGAAGGAGTTTTACGCACATTTGATTGAGTTGCCTTTCCATGAGTATGATGTCATTTTAGGCATGGATTGACTCTCACGTCATAGAGCAGTGGTGGATTGCAAGTTTAAATTTGTGGTACTTAAGACAAAAACTCGGGAAGAAATTGTTGTGAAAGGTGAATTATTCTCACATCCTTGAGTCATATTTGTAATAAAAGCTCAGAGATTGATGAGAAAAGGGTGTGAAGCTTATTTGGCCCATGTGATTCACACCAGAAAGGGAGGTTCAAATCTTAAAGATATTCCGGTAGTAAATGAGTTCCCAGATGTTTTTCCTGATGACTTACCTGGGCTGCCTCTGGAGAGAGAGGTAGAGTTTGCTATTGATCTTGTTCCAAGAACCATGCCTATATAAAAGACACCATACAGAATGACTCCATTAGAGATGAAAGAACTTAAGACACAATTGCAAGAACTCCTTGATAAGGGTTTCATTAGACTAAGTACATCCCCATGGGGTGCACCGGTATTGTTTGTGAAAAAAGAAGGATGGATCTTTGAGGCTATGTATTGATTATCGACAGTTGAATAAGGCAAATCGACAGTTGAATAAGGCAACCATCAAGAACAAGTACCCATTACTGCGGATTGATGATCTCTTTGACCAACTGAAAGGTGTAGGAGTATTTTCCAAGATAGACTTAGATCTAGTTATCACCAATTAAGAGTGAAGATGGAGGATATAGTTAAAACCGCATTCAGAACCAGATATGGTCATTATGAGTTTTTTGTTATGCCATTTGGGTTGACCAATGCTCCACCAGCATTTATGGATATTATGAATAGAATCTTTAGGCCGCATCTTGATCAATTTGTGGTTGCTTTCATTGATGATATTTTGGTATATTCAAAAGATTCATAAGAACATGAAAAACACTTGAGAATAGTGTTGTAGACTCTAAGAGAATATAAGCTTTACGCCAAACTCTCAAAATGTGAGTTTTGGTTAAAGGAAGTGACATTTCTGAGACACATTATCTCTGCAGAGGGCACTAAAGTGGATTCTAGCAAAGTTGAGGCAATTGTGAGTTGGAAACCCCCATGGAATGTGACTGAAGTCAGAAGTTTCTTGGATTTAGCTGGATATTATCGGAGATTTGTCAAGGATTTTTCAATGATTGCTTCTCCTTTAACAAGACTATTGAGAAAAGATGTTAAATTTGATTGGACAGATAAGTGTGAAGCTAGTTTTGATAAACTCAAAAGTATGCTCATTAAGGTCCCTGTTTTGACACAACTGATCCCTAATAAGGAGTATGTGATTTATAGTAATGCTTCTCATAATGAATTGGGTTGTGTATTGATGCAAGATGGAAAGGTGGTTGCTTATGCTTCTAGGCAGTTAAAGCTGCATGAAAAGAATTATCCTACCCATGATCTGAAGTTGGCAGCTATAGTTTTTGCATTGAAGATTTGACATCATTATTTATATGGGGGAGAAGTGTTTCATTTACACAGATCACAAGAGTTTAAAAATATCTTCCCTCACAGAAAGAATTGAGTTTAAGGCAGAGAAGATGGCTAGAGTTAATAAAGGATTATAATTGTGTGATTGACTATCATCCAAACAAAACTAATATAGTAGCAGATGCTTTAAGCAGAAAGATTGTGGCGGAGTTGCACATTCAACCCACTTTTACGTAGGAAATCAAGGATGCATAAAGACAAGATAGAAAGCTAATTGAATTAGCTGAGTTGATCTCTAAGGGGGAGAGACCTGGATTCACTATGGACTTAGATGGTGGATTGTTCAATCAAGATAGATTATGTGTGTCTGATGTAGAAGATCTTAGACAGAGGATTCTTATAGAGGCCCATGAAAGCAAATACTGTGACACCCTTATACCAATCATTCTACACATACGTTATGTGGGTTAATACGATGATCGCCGATATGTTCCAAAATTTTTTTTTCTTAATTTAATTTACTGACCATAATATTATTATCACTTATTAATCCTTTTCATTTTTTCAAAAATTTTGGTAACGTAACGGCTATAAATTAACTACACCACCTGCAATTCAAACAATCCACATTTCATTTTTGGGTACAATAATATACATATAATACAATATTCTTTATTCAATCACAAGTTGACATTTCATTTTTTACACATAATAATTCACAAATGTTCTTTATCATAATATGTAAAACATTTCATTTCTACAACTTCATATCTAACATATATATACACATGTCATTCTTGATACTAACCTATTACTATTTATTCTTCCTTCTGCTCTCAAAAGTTGTATGCTTACTTCTGCCTTTCCCACTACTATCTGCACACAGTCAAATAACTATGTGCTGAGCATTAATATGTTCAGTGATAATTACTAATCTAAAAATTTTCACTGACATACTTTTTTCATGCATTTATACATGCAATAATATTTTTAATACACTATTCAAATTTTCTCTTTAATATATTTATTATTCTTTTTATCAATGCTTTATTTTTATTTATCTTTCATTCACTATTTAATATTTTAATTAATTTTAACAATTTTTCTCAATTAATTTTTTCTTCAATTTACTCCTGACTTTTCATTTTTTTTCAATTTAGTCCATTTTCACTTTATTTCTTTAATTAACCATTCATTTCTTTCTTCTTTATTTTTTTTCAATCCTTTATTTAATTAGCTACAAATTTCACTTTAGTTCCTAAATTTCCATTTATTTACAATATTGCCATTACTTTACATTGTTTTACACTTTTGCCACTAATATTTTTATTTTTCATTTATTTTCTTTTTAACTACATAATTTAACATTTTTCTTCCACTTATATTTCATTTTTCAATTTTACTATTTTTGTCACATTTATCACATTTACCATTTTAATTATTATACCATTTTTATCACTTTTATCACTTATATCATTTTTATCATATTTTTTATTTTTATTATTTTTCTCATATTTTTCACTTTATTTATTGCTATCATATTTTTCACATTTAGCATTTTTATTGTATTTTTCACATTTATTATTTTTCTCATATTTTTCATATTTATCTACTTATATTAACATTTTTCTCATATTTTTCATTTTTCTCATTTTTTTCACTTAAATCATTTTTATCATATTATTTATTTTTACTACTTTTATTCACATTTTCTACTTTTATCATTTTATTCACATTTGTCACTTTTATCATTTTATTCACATGTGCTACATTTATCATATTTTTCACTTAAATCATTTGTACTCCTTTTATTCAAATTTGCCCATAATTTCAATTCGATAGAAAATCTTCAAACTGGATACATGAGATGTGAAAGCCAAGAGTCCACTACACTGAAAAGTAATCCCGAAAGACCAGCCGAGTACTGCACTAAATCACTATCACTGAAATAGACCATTATTAGCCTGCATAAGCGAGTCGCCATGACCCGCACCGTGGTAATGGTGTCCCTATGGCTAGCCAATTATATACTGGACTAGATTTAGTCATAAAAAAATAACTAAGGGCATTATTTTATTCCTTTAATTTAATTTCCATTAAATTTATTCATTCCATTATTTTTACATTATTTATCATTTAATATCTTATTCCTCCATAGCAAATTTATCACTACCATAATTTTTCCATACTTTCCATTCTAATATATCAATATTTCATTATCAATATTCAATTAAGTCATTAAGTATCACTAAACACACTTCATTCATAAATTTTCATTTCATGCATAATATAATCAATGATTAGAAAAATATTCAATATATCATTTAAAAATTCTCAATAAATTTATACACACTCAATATCATATTTTCTCGCATTTCATGACTAAATTTTCATTTAATTAGCAAAAAAATATTAATTTTTCATTCCTCATATTTCGGCCTATAATTAATTTTCATCATTAAAAATTTTCTTTCACCTTCTAATTATTCATTTCACTAATTTATACATTCATTGTTCCATATGTATCATAATATTACAATAAAATGTATTTATTCCTTAATATTATTTTTCACATAATAAGGTCATATTTTATAATTTCTACTAATTAATTTTTTGAATTGAAATTAACCATTCTAATTCACTTTTCATAATCCCTTAATCATGTTTTAAGCATTAATTAGCAATTATATGCAAAACACAGAAAATTCCTAATTTCCATAACCCTAAATCATGCTTAATTAATGGAAATAGATAGATATTGAAATCTCTAACCTTAATTTCTTGTTTATGCCTTCCTAATCTTCCTTTTCGTTATCATTTCCTTTGGAAGCACATTCACCTTGCTTTAAACCTACCATGGCCAAAAATTTTCCTTCATTAATCCACCAATATTTTACTTTCTTAACTCAAATAAATTTAATATTTATCATCTACATCTCTTAAAGTACCTATTTGAACCATTAAACTAATTTAAAACTATAAATTTCACTTACCTCAAATTTCAATCCTAACTTTCCTCCTTTGATTTTTTTCCACTTTAGCTTTACAAATGAAGATTAAAAACTTCTATTAGCTATTAGAGAGGCTGAAATTAATTTTTGGGTGGTTGATTTTGGTGTTAAAAGTGAAGAAATTGAAGAAAATTGGAAGAAAAAAGTGGGAAGCAAGTCTTGGCCAAGAAGGAGGATTTGGGGAAGAATGAGTTGCAGAATTCTCTCTAGAGAATTATGATTTTTGAGCCTATTTATAGTGGTCTTAAATGGGTGGGCTTGGGCCAAATAAAGCACAACCCATTTAGGCCCAATTATGCACTATAAATTATTTTTCTCACTTTCCAAGCTCAATTTTACCCAAATTTGATTCCATAATTCATAAAATATTTTTATATGTCTACAAAGTTTTTTAACTCAATCAGAGTTCATTTTCTGTCCAGCTCACTTAAATCGGACTGATAATTCAATTTTTTGTGTCATCAAAAAATTCTTTTTTAACTTTCAAATAATCATAAATATTATTTAGAGTCTATCCATATCTTAAAATAAATTTTTAGATGTCGTTTGCTATTTTTCATAGTTCGGTCAAAGTATGGTCAACCACTATTTAATTAAACTAGGTTCCATTTTTCTTAGTTTTGACTTTTGAGAGCTTATTTGAATTTATTTTCACTCCAAATTTTACTCTCAAACTAGTCATAACCTATATTTTTTGATGATCAAATAAAATATTTTTTACCCACGAGTGTATTTTTGACCATCGGGAATACTGATCAATCTTGGAAACTACAATTTATGACTAATCCGGTACTTGGGCCATTACAAATATGCTATGCAACCAGGAGGTAACAAGATGTATCAAGAGTTGAAGAGCAGATACTTGTGGGCAGGTATGAAAAAGGACATCTCGGAATACACATCAAAATGTTTGTCTTGTCAGCAGGTCAAGGCTGAACATTAAGTACCATCAGGGTTGCTACATCCAATTTCTATTCCAGAATGGAAGTGGGAATGGATCGCTATGGATTTTGTGACTAGATGACCTTTGACTCTAAAGAAACATGATACTGTATGGGTCATAGTGGATAGATTTACAAAGTCAACATAATTCTTACCTATTAGAAAGAACTACCAATTGCATAAATTGGCAAAATTTTATATGAATGAAATTTTACGACTTCATGGAGTACTTGTTTCTATTGTGTCTGACAGAGATCCCTGCTTCACATCTCAATTTTGGGGTAGTTTACAGCGAGTTCTAGGTACTAAGCTCAATTTCAGCATGACTTTTCATCCGCAGACAGATAGACAATCAGAAAGAGTCATTCAGATTCTAGAAGATATGATGAGAAGTTGTGTCATTGAATTTGAAGGTAGCTGAGACAAATATTTTCCTTTAATGGAATTCGACTATAATAACAGTTATGAGTCTAGTATGCACTTTATGGCAGAAAGTGTCGAACACCTCTATGTTGGACAGAGCTCACCAAAAGGAAGCTTGTGGGACCAGACCTAGTGCAAGAGATGGAAGAAAAAGTGAGAGTCATTCCCGAAAAGACTTAAACAGCTACAGATAGACAGAAATCATACGCTGACCTCAAGAGACAGGACATTGAATATGCAGAGGGTGATAAAGTTTTTCTTAAAGTATCTCCCTAGAAGAAAGTTTTGCGATTTGGGAAGAAAGGCAAGTTAAGTCCAAGGTTCATCGGACCTTATGAAATATTAGAGAGAGTTGGACCTATCGCATATAAACACGCTCTACCACCGGAGTTTAGTCAAACACATGATATTTTTCATATCTCAATGTTAAGACGATACAGATCAAATCCTACACACATCATACCTGTTGAAAGCATTCAAGTGAGGCAGGATTTGACATATGAAGAAGAACCAGTTGAAATACTAGCCAGGGAAATTAAGGAGCTTAGGAACAAACGAGTACCATTAGAAAAAGTGTTATGGATAAATCATGCAATCGAATAAGCCACATGGGAAAACGAGAAAGTGATGAAAGCTCAATACCCCCTCTTGTTCAATGACAACACAATAGGTATGTTTTGAGGATGAAACATCTTAAAGGGAAGAGAATTGTAATGGTCACTAATTAGAGTCTAGTTAGAATAAATGTATGATATCCATAGAAACTATATGATTGACATTAAAGATTAAAATAAATTGAGTAAATTATTAAATAAGAAATAAAAATGAACTAAATAGATTGATAAAATTAATTTGGTTAGACATATTATAATGAAATTACAGTTTAATAAAAGCTAGTGGAATTGGTACACGTACAAATAAATAAATAAATAAAATAGAATATGTTAAAAAAAGAGAAAAAAGGATAGGGGGGCCGAATGTGGTTTTTTTTGGGAGGGGGGAGTGTATTTGAGTTAATGGCATTTATTACCATATTAAAACCAATTTTATCTCCATTCTTCTTCTTCTTCTTCTTCCTCAAACCACCAGCCTCCATTTCTTCATCATCTCCTTCATCATTTGCAAGAAGTTCATTCGAAATAGATTTGTTCTTGGTAAGTAATCCTCTCTCAATTATTCTTATATTTTTAGAGTATTAGGACTATATAGTATCAGTCTTTTACACTATATTTTTGAAGGAGTTATCAACCGAATTTGAAGAAGTATAAAACATAAAAGTTGTTCATATATGTGTTTTTTATATGTCTGTCAAATTTCATAAAATTATTTTAGGTAAAGAAAGAGATAAACTTATTTGAGTAAAAATGATTCAGGGAGATAGGTCAACAAAATAACCTACGGTTTTTGTTTAATTTGATCATATTAAAGGCTGAATATAATTTGTAAAACATAAAAGTTGTAGATATATATGTTATTTAGGTCTCTGCCAAATTTCGTATAAATATTTCTTGTGTAGGTTGAGTTATAGTGAAATGAACTATAGTTGTGCCTTGATTGAGTTGTGTTCTGGTACTTGTGCAGCTCCAGTAAATTCGTGTTCCTTTTTGAGCTTCTTAAAGGTCGAATTAGCCAAAGTTCAAAATATTAAAGTTTGATTTCTATGTGTTATCTAAGTTTCTATGAAATTATCACCTTAAACTTTTATTTATTGTGTGAGTTATGAATTGAAAAATTGAACTAGTCGGGTTGGTACTCTATACTAAATTAGTTATAGATTATCTAGTGTTTGAGGACCATAGAAACCGAATTTGGAAAAGTGGTAAACATGAAAAAATTTCCAAATTACCTTTTATAATTGTATAGAAATTTTGGTAATACAAAAAGCTACACATTGAAAGATATGAATTTTTAAATATGGTACCTAAAACTGCCTAAGAGGCAGCAAACAGGGCAATATATATAATTACACTAAAAATTTTGTAATGGTTCAAAAATTCTGAAATTTTAGTATATTTTATTCTTATATGTTAAATATAATTAGGAATAGGAATCATATTAATTGGGTAAGTGTATAAAAATTTATAGATCCAATAGTCCTAATAGGTCATGTTCCAACTTAAAAAACAAATTAATCATAGTAATTTATTTAAACTATATCAAGAATGAGTACTTTAACAAATTATTAACTATCATATTTTCAAATTAGGCTATCAACAAGTGGGAGAACAACAAAAGTGAATAAGCTCTGAGCTTAAATTTTGGAGAAGAAAAACGCTATCGAGGTTTGTACATATATGTATTTTGTTTTACCTTATACATGATTGTGTGTGCATGACATAAATTATATGTCACAATGTTGAAATTATATATTATGGCATGTTTTAAAGTTGTAGAAATGTTATGAACTATGAACTTAACATTATGCTACTATTTGATAAAATATCATGCTATTACATAGTTTTGAAATAAATTGTGAGTATATAATTGTGTTAATATGAAATGAGTATTGATTATAGAAATAAGTAATTAATGGTGTTAATTTCCCATTTCTCTACCTGAGGACTAACATAGGATAGATGATGCACCATTATGGGGAAGTTACGGTATTGATATGGATATGATTTAGAGATAGGGTGGCTTAAGCTTTGGGAGCGCCCCTGATCCTGATTATACACAGATGACGTGATTTTATTCGATCAAGGTGACTTAAGCTCTGAGAGCGCCCTTGACTTGAGATTATAGTGAGTAGGGTGGCTTAAGCTCTGCGAGCGCCCCTATTTCACACCCTATATCCGGACAATCCGGGAAAGAGATTTGGGTTGATACTAATTAAAGACTATGGAATGAAATGTGGAAAATTTATTATGGACATAAGTGACAAAACATGAAATGCTTACATGAGGTAGTGAGAATTTAATTATTGAATATGGTTATTATGTTTATATTGTTATGTGATGTGGTTATTTCTTTTATATGACAAATATGCAATAAAAATTCAGTGTGTCATGATTTATTTGAGACATGCATTTGTATGACTACTTGGAAAAAACTTAATGGCTATATGTACCACTAAGCTAGAGATAGCTTAGTGTGGGTTCTTCTCATGCAAGAATTGTAACTGTAGACGGTAGAAAGTGAAGTTGGTCAAGAAGGAAATCCAAACTCATATCAGAAGAGGCACAAAAGACTTAGTTAGAGGGTTGATTACTAATTACTTTTCTTTTTTGATTTTGACCAGACATATGGGTTTTGGTAGACATGTCATGTATTTGGTTTAGGAGAATGTCTTATATTTTGATATTATATTGTAAGTAGTCATGTGTGAGGCTGGTATGCCATAATTGATCAACTATATAACTTTATCAAGTACCATAAATATATGTGATATGGTGATATATACATATATATATATATATATGTATATATATATATATATATATATATATATATATATATATATATATATATATATATATATATATGGATTATTTTAATAAATGGATTATTTTAATTTAAAAGATAGAAAAACTTAGTGAGACAGATTTATCAAATTAAGCTTGTGACATCTTTCTTATGTATATGGGATTATTCCTAATATATAAGTGGGGCGTCACAGTTGTAAATAGTGAGAAGACTGTAGAGAGCATTTTGGTAGCTTGTAGATAAAGTTTGTTTGAAAGTGACATGGATCTCACTATCAGAGGTGTAGCAAAAGACCTAGATCATTTTTTGACTGGTTTTTATTTCAATATGTTTCTCATTATTTTAGTTTAATCCTTGAACAAATTTTTTCTTGTTTCTCCTCTCCACGTCATGACAATAAGGTTCAAATTCACATAATATTTGCTTCAATCATTTGTAATCCAAATGGAAAAAATGGAAATAAACCCATTTACCTTATTTTTCCTCTATGGTCGTGACATGTAATGCTTCCTCTTTTCCATTTTTTTCTTCTTCCTCTTTTCTTTTCCTTTGCATACTATAATCCCTTTATCCACATAATGATGAAAACTGAGACAAGTGAGGCGAGATTAGAAAGAGAATATGGTCAGCACACTCAACTTCTTCACAAGGCCGAACCACTCACAAGCTCACTTTCTAACTCTTATCATCATTTCTTGCATAGCTATTGCTAGATCTTCATAAAATTACCATTCTTCCCTTTTGATGTTGTTTGGCTAAAGAGAAAATATAGGAAAAAGGGGTAGTGGTGTCAGTCACACAAAGAAAATGGAGAAGGTATGGTCATTTGAATTTTGTAAGAAAATTGTTAAATTGTTATAGAAGTGTACCACATAATTTAATTGTGGTAATTCCACTCAGTGATAAAATTAGCGTTTTGCCAATTTGGTATGAATTTTCGATTTCTCTTAATTTATTTAAAATTAAAATTAAAATTTTCATTTCTTTCTTTTTAGGTCTGTATTTAGACTTCAATCATATCAATATTCTTTTGATTGCGAATGTGTTTGGTTTTTAGTCTGTTTGACATACTCGATCTTGAAATGCGTGTGTCAGTCGAGGTTTAAACTAGCGGATAGACAATATTTCCAATTGAATATTTGAAAAGTTGGGACATAACATTGGAATGCAGAGGCTAAAGGATATAAAGTATTTTCTTGACCAAGGTTTTTGTCCCATTGGGTTTTTCCGGTAAGGTTTTTAATTAGGCAACTTAATATGTGTATTATAAATAATGGACATTTTTTTTCCTTCACTATGTTTTTATCCTAATGGTTTTTCCTAGTAACGTTTTAGTGTGATACATTATTTGTTATGGACATCCAAGGGAGAGTGTTATAAATATTATGACTTTATGAATGTCTATAACTCCTCATAAGTTACATTACAAATTAATAGGCTTAAATTCTATAACTTCTAAAAGATTAACTTTCTTATTAATGTTTTTTTTGTAAATTGTCACTTATTTGTATTTATGATCAAGAGTCTATAAATAAGACTTTTACAAGGCATAAGAAAGGTGCATGCAAAAAAAGTACTAGAAGAGAGAGACAATTAAAAGTTCATTCTTCTTATTCTTATCTTTGTTCTTGCTTCATTTCCTTTATTTTATATCAATAAAGTAGACTATATTTTTAGAAAAAATAAAAAGAAAATGGAATATAATAAGTGTAAAAACCACATTATGTATTGTATGTGTGACCAACATTATTTAAGTAAAAAAAAAAAAGGAGTAATTACCAAAAAATACACAAACTTTTTCACTTTTCACAATTTTAGCTTAACCTATCACTATTTATAGAAAGATACACAAATTTTCATTTTTTTTTCAAAATAACATTTGGAATGATGGTGGGGAGAATCATGTTGTTAGTTATGAGGTTGGGGATGAAGAAGCATGTGATCATGATGGTAATATAGAGGGAGGTGAGCAAGGTGGGATGAAGGGGTAGGTGAGCGTGGTGGGAATGCAGGTGCAAGTGATAATGCAAATGCATATATTTTTGGAGGAGTGAATACAGAAGACTTGGACTTCAATCTAATTGCATTGATACAGATGATGGTATGGACAATATCATATCGACTAATTTAGGTACCGAGTCACATGTATCGTGAAATTGATGCGTCAGTCTAACTGGAATCTAAATTTAGATTTTAATTTGAGAAAGTTAAAATAATGACAAATAATTACTAAAAATGTCCAATAAAGTATATAATTACTGTAAGAATGTTAAATTTCAATGGAGGACCTAAGTGCAAAGTTTAAAAAGTTTTGAGATAAATTTATAATTTATTGAGAATTGAGGGACCAATTGGGTTATTTACCATTGAAAATATAATTTAGACAATATATTTATAGAGTTGACCGACCACATGAAGGGGGAGATAGTTTTCCTAGATTAAATCACATTAAAGAGTTAATTATGCATAAAAAAATCAAGATTTTTACTTAAGGTGGGTCCCTTTCTTTGATAAATTCTTCTTCTTTCTCTTTTACCTCATTTTCTCTATAATTTTCTGCCTTCAAAGTAGCCCCAAAACCATTTCCTTACCCCTCTATAGCCAAAGCTCCATTAAGAGAGAGAAAATGAGAAAAATAGAGAGAAAAAACTAAAAGAGCATAGTTTCATGCATAAAAAACCTATGGGAAGCTAAGGGCAGCTAGTGGAGAGAAAGGCCTAGAGGAAGCTAAAGGAAGCAAAAGGAGTGGAAAAGAAGCTTGAAAATGGGAGAGAAAGGTTCCCTATGGTTTGACCATGGCGAAAAATTAGTGGAGGTAAGAGTTTCTCTTCCATCTCTACATATTGTTCATAGGAAAAATGGTGTTTTAAGCTCATTTAGAGCTTATTTTGGAGGGAAAGGTTTGTATGGAAGGTAGGGTTTTAAGTGGTTTAGGATTATGAAAGATAGTGTTTTAATGATATTTTTGTATGTGTTAGGTGCCTCATTGGAAGAAAACAAAGTTCAAGAAGAAGGAAAAATAAAGGCAAGGAAAAAGAGGCTTAAAAAGCCTAATAAAAGACAAGTGATACTTGCATACTTTGAGGTAAATAACCTATAATTCTTGTGATGAGTTTTTCATGTTAGATCATATAACATACTAGTTAATGGTTTAAATGCTTTAGGTTGCATAAATGCATTTGATAATGAGAAAGTAGGGGTTAAAGTTAAGTAATGACATATTTGTTATGTTGTGTTGTTGGATTGCAATAGCTAGGTTGTGAAGGCTTGAAACTAAGTTAAGATATGTTATTTGAACTAGAAATGGATGGTTAACATGAATTGGGTGGTTAAATGGTTTTAGGTGTCTTGGAATGGAAGTGGAAAGCTGAAAAGTAGTTTTCTAGTAGGTCACGGGCATGAAGACTTGCAGTTTAAATTGGATCGTTTCATATTTTTGACATAAACTCATGATTTTCCAATTTAAAACCCTAACCACCAGACCTTTCAACACTAGAAATAGTTCCCTTCAATTCCCTTTTGATTATTAATATTTATACGTCAATTTCACACCATAAACAAGATTAAAATGGATTAGAAATAAGAGTTTCACTATAGCATTGAGGAAAGAATTAAGGAGGAAGGATAATTCGATTTTGAACCCTAAAACCAATATGAATCATCAAAATAGAGGTAAAGAATCATGTTTTCCTTATTCTTACACTGGTTCAATTCATATTTAGATGGAGATTAGATTTTATACACTTTAATGGATGATTAAGTTAAGGTTTTGTTTCATTATTGCATATAAATGGTATTCAATTGTAAAGGTAGTAATTGGGTTCTAATATTATGTTAGGAACCAAAAAAGAGGGTGGAGAATCCCACCAGAGAGCTTAGGCACATGAGAGAGTTTGGAAATTAAGGTTCCAATTTAGGTTTGTATGTAATGACCCAAATACTGGGTTAGTTGTAAACTATAGTTTTCGAAATTGATCCGTATATCCGGGAGTCAAAAATACACCCGTGGGTGAAAAATATTTTATTTGATCATCAGAAAATATAGGTTATGACTAGTCTGGGGGTACAATTTGGAGTGAAAATGAGGTTAAATAAGTTCTCAAAAGTCAAAACTGAAAAAAATGGACCCGATTTAATTAATAAAGTAGTTGACCATACTTTGACAGGACTATGAAAAATAGCAAACAATATCTAAAAATTTATTTTAAAATATGGATGGACTCTAAATAATATTTAGGATTATTTGATAGTTAAAAAAAAATTTTACGGTTACACCAAAAATTGAATTATCAGTTCGGTTTGAGTGAGCTAGATAGAAAACGGACTCCTATTGACTTAAAAATTTTCTATATATATATATATATATATATATATATATATATATATATATATATATATTATGAATTATGAAATCAAATTTGGGTGAAATTGAGCTTGGAAAGTAAGAGAAATAATTTATAGTGCTTAATTGGGCCTAAATGGGGTTGGATCCTTTGTCTTGACCAAAGTCTAGCCCATTCCAATCACTTATATATGCTAAAAATATCAGAATTCTCTAAAGAATTCAGCACCTTCTTCTTCCTCTCATGCTTCCCCCTTGGCCAAATGGGTTTCTCTATTTTCTCCACAAAAAATTCTCTTCTTTTCTCTAGTTCTTACACAAAAATTAAGCACCCTAATATTCTTTCAGCCCCTCTAATAGCTATTTGAGATTTCCAATCTTCAATTGAAATGCTAGAGGTGGAAGAAATTAAAGGATTCAAGTGAGGGTATAAAATTGAGGTAAGAGAATTTGAGAGCTTTAAATTCATTTAAGGGTTCCAATAGGAAGTTTAAGGTATGTAGAATATATTTATGAAGTTAGATTGAATTATGGAAGCAAAAATAATGGTGATTTTATTTTTGTATAATTTCAGTCATGGTAGGGAATCAAGGAAGAGAAGGAACTTCAAAGGAAAAAAGTAAGGAAAATGAAGTCTAAGAAGGCTAAAGAAAAGAAATAAAGTTAGTGATTTCAAAATCTACTTATTTCCATTGATTAAGCAAGATTTAGGGTTATGAAAATTAGGAATTTTGTGTGTTTTGCATGTAATTGATAATTGATGCCTAAAACATGATTAAGGAATTGTAAAAAGTGAATTAGAATGGTTAATTTCAATTAAAAAATTAATTAGTGGAAATTAGAAAATATGATCTTATTATGTGAAAATTTTAAATTAAGGTATAATTACATTTTATTGTAATATTATGATATATATGGAATAATGAATGTATAAATTAGTGAAATGAATGTTTAGAAAGTTAAAGAAAATTTTTAATGATGAAAATTCAATATAAGCCGAAATATGAGAAATGAGAAATTAATATTTTTCTTGCTAATTGAATGAAAATTTAGTCATGAAATGTAAGAAAATATAATATTGAGTGTGTATAAATTTATTGAGAATTTTAAATAATATATTGAATATTTTTCTAATTATTGATTTTATTGCGCATGAAATGAAAAAAGGAATAAAGTGTATTTAGTGAGCTTAATGACTTAATTGATTATTAATGATAAAATATTGATATAGTAGAATGGAAAATGTGAAAAGATTATGCTAGAGATAAAATTGAATGGATGAATAAAATATTAAGTGTTTAATAATGTAAAAATAATAGAATTTACGAATTTAATGAAAATTGAATTAAATGAATAAAATAATGCCCTTAGTTATTTTTTTCTGATGGTTAAATCTAGCCCAGGATATAATTGGCTAGTCACAGAGACACCATTACGGTGGTGCGAGACTCGCTTATGTAGACCGATGATAGTCTACTTCAGTGATAGCGATTCAGTAATTCAGTGTACATTGCAGTGCCCATGTGGTCCATCGAGATTACTCTTCAGTGTAGTGGACTCTTGGAATCTATGTTCCATGTATCTGGTCCAAAGATTTTCTATCGGATTAAAATTAGGGGCAAATGTGAATAAAATGAAAAATTAACAAATGTGAATAAAATGATAAAAATAGCAAATGTGAATTAAATGATAAAAAATAAAAAAAATAATAAAAATGATCAAAATGACAAAAAGTGAATAAAAGTAGAAAAATATGATAAAAATGATAAATGTGAAAATATGATAAAAATGATAAATGTGAATAAAAGTAGTAGAAATGAATAAAGTGAAAATTAAAATAAAAATGAATAAAGTGAAAATTATGATAAAAATAAATAAGGTGAAAATTATGATAAAAATGAAATAAGTGAAAAAAATGTGAAAAAAAATGATAAATGTGAAAAATGTGAGAAAGTAGATATAAGTGATAAATATGATAAAAGTGATAAATATGATAAAAATGGTATAATAATAATAATAATAATAATAATAATAATAATAATAATAATAATAATAATAATAAATGTGATAAATGTGACAAAAATAGTAAAATTGAAAAATGAAATTTAAGAGGAAGAAAGATGTAAAATTATGTAGTTAAAAAGAAAATAAATGAAAAATAAAAATATTAGTGGCAAAAGTGTAAATAAATGTAGAGCAATGGCAAGATTGTAAATAAATGAAAATTTAGGAACTAAAGTGAAATTTGTAGCTAATTAAATAAATGATTGAAAAAAATAAAGAAGAAAGAAATGAATGGTTAATTAAAGAAATAAAATGAAAATAGACTAAATCGAAAGAAATTGAAAGTTCAGGAGTAAACTAAAAAATTTAATTGTGAAAAATTGTTAAAATTAATTAAGATATTAAATAGTGAATTAAGGATAAATAAAAATAAAGTATTGATAAAAAGAATAATAAATATATAAAAGAGAAAATTTGAATAGTGTATTAAAAATATTATTGCATGTATAAATGCATGAAAAAATATATATTAGTAGAAATTTTTAGATTAATAATCACCACAGAGCATATTAATGCTCAACACGTAGTTATTTGACTGCGTGCAGATAGTAGCGGGAAAGACAGGAGTAAGCATACAAATTTTGGAAGCTGAAGGAAAAATAAATAATAGTAGGTTAGTATCAAGAATGACATGTGTATATATTTGTTTAGACATGAAGTTGTAGAAATAAAATATTGTACATATTATGATAAAGAACATTTGCGAATTATTATGCATAAAAAATGGAATGTCAACTTGTGGTTGAATGAAGAACATTATATTATATGTGTATTGTTGTGCCCAAAAATGAGTTGTGGATTGTTTGAATTGGAGGTGAGATAGTTAATTTATAGCTGTTATATTGTCGAAATTTTTGGAAAAATGAAAAGGATTGGCACACATCGGCTATAAGTGCTAATAGCCGTTATAAGTGCTAATAATATTATGGTTTTTAAATTAAATTAAGGAAAAAAATTAGCACACATCGGCTATAATCGTATTAAACCATGTAATGTACGTATATAATGATTGTTATAAGGGTGTTACATTGTAGATATATACATTTTAAATTGAAATATTGCATGCTTGTCTGTTAAATGATGAAATGGATGTGTTAATTGGCATGTAATATTATACAAGAGTAACTGGAAATTGAGTATGTGATGTGTTAAACTTTGAATACATAAGGAAATATGGCAATTAAGTATGTATCTATGCTATGATGTTGAAATAGGGTATTAAACCTAGTTTGTTTGTTTAATTATGATAATATGCTTATTTATAGTTTGATAATGATGAAATATATTGAAATGTGTTGATAGTAATGACTAACATTGGTTAGCCTTAGAGCTTTTGTATGTGATTTGTATAATTGCCTTAAAATAATGTTGAAATTTGATACACACTATTGTTTCACAGTAGTGAAGAAAGTTTATATCCATGAAATGGACTATGGAATTTTATAAATAACCAAATTATGATTAATTAATGTCTATTCTTTATACGAAGACTAATATAGGATAGATGACATGTCATTTAGGAAATTACAGTGTCGTAGTATATCTAGCACATGAATTTATTATTTAGGGATAAGGTAGCTTAAGCTCGGGTGAGAGTGCCTTTGATCCCAAATGCATACAATACTTATATTTTATTTAATCAAGATAGCTTAAGCTCGTGGTAGAGCACTATTGACTTGAGAAGTTTGGTTAAACATTATACAAACATATACACTTGGTGAGCAGAGTAGCTTAAGCTCGGGTAAGAGCACTCCTATTTCACAATTTGCATCCGGATAGTCCAGATCTAGAGTGTTAGATAGTAAATTGTGAAACAAGTAATAAGTAAAGTAAATAAAAAATTTGGAAACCAGATACAGTTAACTTACAAAGAAATAAGGATAAACTAGTATTCCGGTATATGGAAATAGGAAATGGAAATTTGTATTTTATAATATGAATGCTATATGGATATGGTTAATTGGATTCATATATGTGCATTATGACACGTTTGTATTTTAATTCAGTAGATTAAGTATGCATGAGATATATGGATATATGAGAACATAGTCGAGCACACAGGTATGTACACAGTACATCTATATATGCTATGATTTTGTATGAATGCATGTTATAATTTTTATGTTTATATATCCCACTAAACTTTCAGTAGCTTTGTCATATGGATTTTCCTACACTCGGGTTTGGAGTGTAACATCATACTCTATAAACCTATTCCTGTGTCAAATAATCACATGTGGCATACAAATAAGACATGAGATCCTGTTAACATTGATAGAAATTTTTTTTTCGTCATATCTTGTAATATTACTTGATGAATCTGTAAATCAACATTGAAGTTTTCACTGCAATATAATATATCAAATATATTAAGACTTAAACTTTACATATAAAAGATTACGAGTAACACTCATTTATACATTTTAAAATCGATCTTGAGTAACTATACATGTACATTCATACATGTAGAAAATATAGATGTCATGATCTCATGTTTGTGTGGAATGCAAGGAGAGAGAGTGGTGAGGCTCAGCTGGTGATCTTTGTTCAATGTCTTCTATATGTCAACTAAAATGAGCTATCACTTTTCTTTACCTAAAAAAGGATGCAAATTGATGAGTTATGGCTCAGTGAGAGTAATCATCAAACAAATTCTAAAGTACCAAGCAACTCATAGTAACAAATCACAAACCCATTGCATTCACCATTACCATATAATTATGAGTAGAATTTAAACATATAATAACCAATCATTGGTTATGCTCATGCTTAGCTCATTTTATTTTGTTGTGGCCAAGTTAAACAGACATTGCCTCGGGTTTCCATGTGAACATTTTCATTTGGTAGCTAGCTTGATCATTTGTTTCATTTGCATATTTGATGGGTCATAGGCCTCTTCTTTTTCCTTACAATATCGATTAACTAGTTACAATGTCTTTATATGTCCTTATGCAAATGCATTTGTAACTAAGCATTTATCATCCATTATATCCCTTTACATATACCATACATATAACACATGTATACCATGTATTCTATGCATATGCCTTAAATATGCTATACATATATCATGTATATATCACGTATTCCAAACATATACCTCAAATATACCACTTATATATACCACATATGACACAAATTATCCATCATCTCATTATCAAGGTCAAATCATGACAATCATATGAATCACATAACCATAATCATCTCAAATATCACATAGTGAGCAATATTCATATGCATTAAATAAATGGTTTGATAACTACACTCACTTTTCTCATTTGATTATGACCCTTAACTTATTGTTTATCCCCTTCTTGTGGGTCTCCAATTTGTTGTGAGCCTAATATAGAAATATAATCGATTAATTCATGACTAGAGAAAGTTAATGTGGTTTAAACAAATTAATGTGCATAGTTCATATAGATAGTTAGAATTTTTCCTTTGAGGCAGTGTAACCTTACAAGACTGATTAGACCATAACTTTTTATATACTCGACTAATTAATCTCATTCTTGATTTTAATTAAATTTAACATATAATTACATAACATATTAAAATTTTAGAGTAATTGGAGCATTGTACAATTTATGGTGGAATTTCTAATTGTGTTATATTTTGCTGCCCTATTTTCTGTCCTTAGGCAATTTTAGGGTACCAATTTTGGCCCTTCATATCTTAAAATATGTAAGTTAGATTATAATGAAACATGGCATAAAACTTAGATAGGTTAAAATGGAACATATTTTATGTTTACAACTTTTATTAATTATGTCTCTAAGGTCCTCAAATTATAAGAAACATTTCACTAGTCCAAAACAGAGTTGACTTCCAAACCAGTATGACTTATGAATGCCATATCTTACTCTATACATAACATCTTAAGGAAAAATTTATACCAAAGTCTAGATAAGATATAGAAATATAACTCTCATATTTTAATAAATTACATATTCTATCTATAAAAAGTTAAAATGATCAAACCACCTGTTGGACCTACCCAGGGCACTAAGCAGACAGCTCAAACTATGGAACAGTCATGGTTACATTTACCATAAATCAACATACATAAGAAATATGAACCTAAAATTTGGTATCAAGATATATAACACATGTATCTACAATTTTCTTGCTTTGATCTTAAAATACAGGCTATGTCATATTCAAAACAAACAAACACAATATCTATCCACATAAATGAACAACTTTTTCATATATAGAAAAGCTTGCAAAAATATTTACATATCCATAAACCTAAGACATAAATGAACAACTTTTATGTGTGAAACTTCTTCAAATTAATTCCATAAGGTCATCCAAATTAGAGTTCAAAATACTGATGCAACATAACCCTAATAGTTCAAACAACACTAGAACAATGAAAGAATATTACTTACCAAGAACGAGCTTGAAAGGGATGAATTTGCTGCAAAAATTAAGTGAAATAAGGAAGAAAAGAAGGCTAAAATTGTGGAAGAAGAAGAAGAAGTGAAATTGGAATGAGGAAGGCAGAATGGTGAGGAGGAAGATATGGTCCACCTCCCACCTCCTCACTTTTGTCATCTTCTCCCTTTTGTTTTTTTTTTCCTTTCTTTTCTTTTTCTTTCCCTTTTTTTTGGTTTTTCTTTTGTTTATTTTCATTTTTCTTTATTAATTTGATCTAATAATTTTATTCACATAAATTTCAATTTCATGTTGTCTTTAACTAAATTATAAAATAGACATGTGCAATTAAGCACAATTGCAAAATACTCAGACACATAGCTAATGTGTGTCATTAACTTGCCCCTATAAAAATACATATGAAATGCATGTATTCAAGTAAAACATATGCAAATGCATATGCCCAAATGAAATGTATGTAGAAATGCATATGTGGGAAGAGTTGAGGATGTTATATGGAGTCATTAGATAGTTGAGTTGACAGAAAGTATAAGCTCGTGAAAGCAATTAGAGTAGACCCATGTTGGGTCAGTTTTCATTTCATTTATTTTCATTATTATTTTTCATGACATGGGATAGAGATAATCATTTATTTATATTTTCAATTAAGTCAAACATTTAGTCGAAGTTGATTACATTACTTTATTTTAAATAAGGTTGGATTATGTAATAAGGGTTGTTGTTACCTAGATCAGTGTATTTGGATATTAGGGATCTAGTATTTATACAAATACACTATTTTGGTTTAATCATAAATATGGTTTTGATTTTTGATCTAGATACAAGAAAATATTTTATACAGAATATGATATGTTGATTTTTGCATGTTATACAAATATATTGAATAAGATAGGAAAAGTTTTAAACAAGATAGGTTTATATGCATACAGTCATGTGGCATATGCTTATATAGTGGACTGTAGAGGCAAGTATTAAATTTAGTGGTATCAGAGCTTAGGTTTAGGATATTCTAGACTTAAGTGGATAATGGGGTTATCATGCATGCATAAACATGTCTCATATGACTGTGACTTGTGCTACTTCTTTGTCAACTTGTAGCACTAAAGTGAGATGGTGTCTGAATTGAATGATATGGCTAAGAGCCATAGCTCTCCATGTATCAAGAAACTAAACCAATCTAGTGCAATTAGTGTTCAGGGTCCAAGTGTCATACTAGTCCTGAACCAACTGACTCGTGAATAGGCCAATTAGGCCAAATTCCTTTGATGTAGTAGATGGCAGGCTTGTTGTAGCAAATTGCTAGAGTTGTGCCACAACCAGTACTAGTTCCTCTATCTCCACCACTGAAACCAAGGGTATAGTTAGACAAGCTTTGTAAGTTTTGAGCTACAGATTTATGGGAACCAAAGATGATGATCATGCTACTGCAAAATATTAGATTGAAAATATTGAGAGGGTTTATGACGAGTTTGAGGTCACTATTGACCAGAAGGCCAAATATGCCATATCCTTACTATAGGAGAATGCTTATGACTGGTGGAAGTTAGTTTTGCTAAAACTAGAAGTTCCATAACTATTGACATGGGATTTCTTTATTACTAAATTTAAAAAGCAATATATCTCTTGGATCACGTAGATGAGAAGAAAAGAGAATTTATGAATCTTAACTGGGGCAAGATGACTGTGATAGAGTTTTAAAGGGAGTTTAATTGACTGAGTAAATATGCTTTAGAGTTAATCACAAATGAGATAAATAAGTGTGGACCTCATGCATTTACCATTTCACCTAAAACCAATTGGTGATTGGGAAGGTGCTATCATTTTCCTTATCTTATACAGCCTAAGTGCCTATGACATTTGACTGTAACTTGACCCCATACTGAGGCCTCTGCCATGGAATAATTACTGGAAAACCTTGGCCAACAATCTTCCTCTCAATAATTGATCTCGTTAGGAATCAAGCTCATGACGTTGGCTCTGATACTAGTTGTGGACCTTATGTATTTACCATTTCACTTAAAACCAATTCGTGATAAGGAAGGCGCTACCATTAGCCTTATCCTGTATAGCCTAAGTGCCCATGACAATTGATTGTGACTTAACCCCATATTGGGGCCTCCGTTATGGGACAATTGCTGCCACACCTTGGCCAACAACAAGTGTAGAAGATTTGAGGATGACATCAATTCAGAGGTTGGGAACTATGTGACAACACTCCAACATTTGAGTTTCACTACATTGGTTTCTTCCATCGATAGTGTGGAAAAGAGAGAGAGAAATAAAGAGAGTAGAGGAATCCTTCAAATTGAAAATAGCTCTAGTGGCCCGGTTTACAGGTAAGAAGGGTTGGTATTACTTTGAAAAGTCTCAGGATAGGAGTCATGGATATAACATGAGTTATACACAAGGTCAACCACATAGGAAGAGGCAACCTCTAGAGCTTTATGTGCAGCCGATAGCACTTAAACCCATGCTACTGGATAGAGCATTCCAGTTTGTGGCATTTGCCATAAGATCCGTAGAGGAGAGTGTTAGAAAAATATAGATGCTTACTTTAGATGTAGGTCTAAGGAGCATATGAAGAAGGATTGTCTTTTGATTACTGGCAGTGCAGCTATTCTGATTACATAGTCAACTCCAGTTCAGACTAGATAGTAGACTAGAAAAGGTCATAACAAGACCTACCCAAATAGCCTCAAAGACTATTAAAAGCCAAAACTTATGCTATGAGGGACAGAGAGGACTAAGAATCTACTGATGTGATTATTGGTATGTTTTCTCTTTACGACTTAGATATTAGTACTTTAGTTGATCCAAGTTCCACATATTCTTATATATGCACAAACACACTTAGACAACACAATATGGTTAGTGAAAAGCTAGAATATGAGATTAAGGTTACAAATCCCTTAGGGCATAATATGATAGTGAATAGAGTATATAAAGGGTGTCCATTAGTTGTTCATGGGAGAGAGTCCCTACAAATTTGGTAAAGTTGCCCTTCCATGAGTTTGATGCCATTTTGGGAATGGATTGACTCTTACAACATGGGTTAGTTGTTAACTGTTAGGCAAAATTTGTGGTACTTAAAATATCTGAGCAGGGAGATGTGAAAGTGGAAATTTGTGGTACAACCTCCACATATTATTTCAATGATGAAGGCTAAGAGGATGATAAAGAAGGGGTGTGAAGCCTATTTGGCTCATGTTGTTGACACACTAAAGGGAGGTCCAAATCTTAAGGATATACCTATAGTTAGAGATTTTTAGATGTTTTTCTAAATGATTTATTAGGATTACCACTCGAGATAAGAGTTGAGTTCTCAGTTGAGCTCACCCCAGGCATAACACCCATTTCTATAGTGCCATTAGAATGACACCATTTGAGTTGAAAGAGTTTAATGCTCAATTGCAAGAATTACAAGACAAGGGTTGTTATCAGACTGAGTGTATCTCCATGAAGTGCATTAATGTTACTTGTGAAAAAGAAAGGAGGGTTTATGAGGCTATGCATAAACTGCATACAGCTGAATAAGGTGACAATTAAGAACCTATATCCATTACCACAAATTAATGAAATGTTTGATCAATTGAAAGGTGTATGTGTGTTTTCTAAAATTGACTTGAGATTAGAGTATCACCAACCAAGAGTTAGAGTATAAGACATAGCTAAGATAGTGTTCAGACCTAGATACAGGCATTATGAGTTTGTGGTTATGCCTTTTGGGCTAACCAATGATCTAATAGTCTTTATGGACATGATGAATAGGGTATTCAGGCCTTATCTAAACCAGTGTGTTGTGATCTTCATTTATGATATTATGGTGTATTCTAAGACACTTGAAAAACATGATCAACACTTAAGGATAATGTTGCAAACACTTAGGGAGTACAAATTGTATGCCAAGCTATCAAAATGTGAGTTTTGGCTTGATGAGGTAGTTTTTCTTAGACACATTGTGTTAACAGAGGGTATAAGAGTTGATCCTAGCAAGGTAGAGGTAGTTATGAGTTGGAAGCCTCATTGAAATATAACAAAAATCGAGAGTTTCCTTAGGTTAATTGGTTATTACAGGAGATTTGTTTAGGGATTTTTGATAATTGCATCTCTTTTGACCAGACTAATGAGGAAGAATGTTGAATTTTAATGGATAGAGAAATGCTAGGACAATTTTGACAAGCTTAAGATATGTTAACAGAGGCTCCCATTTTGACACAATCAGTTCTTGATAAGAAGTATGTCATTTACAGTGACGCTTCTCACAATGGACTAGAGTGTGTACTGATGCAAAAGGGTAAGGTAATAACATATGCAAATAGACAATTGAAGACACATGAGAAAAATTACCCCACACATGACTTAGAATTGGCAACCATTGTTTTTGCATTGAAGATATGACATTATTATCATTATGGGGTAAATATTTCATCTACATAGACCATAAGAGTTTGAAATACCTTCCTACATAGAGAGACCTTAATCTAAGACAAAAGTGGTGGTTATAATTGATTAATGATTATAATTGTGTTATTGATTACCATCCAGGCAAGACCAATATAGTGGTTTATGCATTGAGTAGAAATATGGTGGCAGAGTTGTACAATTTGGTTACATGTAACCAGAAGTTCATATATGCATAGAGACAAGATTGTAAGCTAGTTGAGACAGTCGAATTGGTCTCTAAGGGGGAGAGACCTGGTCATACAGTTGAGTCAGATGGTGGGCTATATTATCCAGGTCATTTATTTGTGTCCTGTGTTGATGAGTTGAGATAGAGTATCCTTTAGGAAGCATGAAGTGTAACACCCGTAATTAGGGTCTAGTATATAAGAGAGATTAAGAAAAGATAAGTAGGTTTAAGAGTTTAGATAAGGGAAAAAGTTATGTTGTTCTCTTAAATGATTATAATGCAATGGCTATACACATGCCTTTATGATGATATGTTTAAAGTATGCTCTTATGAATATTAGTACACGAATGTTACATAATGAGTTTACATATGATCAAGTGTATATGTTATGAGATATAAAATGTCTTAATGAAGTATAATAAAGATAATATGAACAACTAAAGCCTAGACTCGATATTAAGACTAGAAGTAGGATAGGTGGCATGCCATTAAGGGGGTTTATGGTACTGTAGTTATATGTTTACTCAGTCAATATGGGTTAAGCTCGGAGAGCGCCAAGTATACATGATTATCGATAATATTGCATGCAAAAGTTATATATTTACTCAGTCAATATATCTTAAGCTCATAGAGTGCCATTGACTTGAGGAGTCTGGATTGGCACACATAATTATAGATAGTGGCAGGGTGGCTTAAGCTTTGAGAGTGCCCTTATTAACAACCCGTATCCGAATAGTCTGTGTTGAGAGTTGTTGGGCAATGATTTTAAAGTGATTAAGGAATAAAATGACATGGAAAAAGAGTTCAAAGATATATAAGTATACATGATTATATTGTTAAGATTTATATGCTATGGTTATAGTATTATGTCTATTAATGTTATCCAATCTTATAAGGTATGGTATTTCATATGATTTGGCATATTCACTGCCATGTCATGATATTTTATATGATGCTATGATTATGTATGACATTTGAATTGCACGTTGAATTTCTATGCATTTATGAATCACTAAGCTTTCAGTAGCTTAGCGTGCAAACCCCATGCAGGTTGGAGCCCAGTAGATAAAGGTAGAAGTTCAACAAGAGAAGCTAGCCTAACTTTAGAGACAACATATCAGGCCCTACAAGGGTCAGTGATATCATATGTCATACTTTTGCTTTTTTGTACATGGTATAGTAAGGGGTGGTTTGCTTGCATACATGTTTGTATTTAAAGAGTTACGTAATTTATGTCAAAGACATGTATTTTTGTAAACCCCTGGACAAGAATTAGTCATATTTTATGAAATTGATATTTAAATGTTAATTCAAGCATTATTTTTACTTTATGTTTTATGTAAGTCATCATGGCTCGTGCAATAAAAAAGTTTTAAATTTTGACAAGTTTTCCAGATACAGGTTGTATGGCACTCGCTCGTTTAGCCAGGTTAACCCTGGTTAGGTGAGAGGGCTCTACACTAAGATGTATCATGATATGAAAAGTAAGTACAAATGGATATGGATAGGCATAAAGAGAGATATAACAAAGTATACAACTATATGTTTGACTTGTCAATAGATCGAGGTAGAACATCAGGTACTATCAAGGTTACTGTAGCCTATCATTGTACTAAAATGGAAATGAGAATGGATTACTATGGACTTCGGGATTGGGTTGTCAGTGGCACCTAGGAAATATGATGTCGTAAAGGTTATTGTGGATTGGCTTACGAAGTCAACTCACTTCTTGCCTATTAGAAGAGATTATTCTCTCAGCAGACTAGCAGAGCTTTACGTTAATGAAATAGTATGGCTTTATAGAGTACTAGTCTCCATTGTTTCAGACAAAGACCCTATGTTTGCTTCTCAACTTTAGGGTAGTCTATAGAGAACTTTGGGTACCAAGCTCAACTTTAGCATAACCTTCGATCCCCAAACAGATGGACAATTAGAAAGGGTTATACAGATCTGAGAGGATATGATGAGGAGTTGTGTGATTGAGTTCAAGGGTAGCTAGGACAAATAACTTCCTCTAATGTAGTTCGCATACAATAACAATTATCAGTCTAGTATCGATATGACTCCTTATGCAACACTATTTTGTAGGAAATATCAATCTCCGCCAGAAGAATATCAATAGCTTGATGATCTTTCTGTGATCATTTTGAGAGGAAAAAAAAAAAGAACAATAAAAACTTTAAAAAGCTTAACCGAAAGAGGTATAGGTAGATGCACCCCTCATGCACTAATTTATCCATAGTTTCTCAAGCACCACAAAATTTCAACACTATTTTACTTGACAATCTATCATCTCAGCAGTCCATTTTGAACCATGAGCACTGGGTTCAAGCAGGCAGGTGATAGTGAATCCTCTAGAAACATAGCATAAAGAGAGGGAACTAGCCTTAACTTAATGTCATACTTACATGTATAGCCATCATAAATTTTTTTAAAAAATAAAAATAAAAAAACATTGGAAAACCCTCGTGTGAATCCTTGGCTGCCTGGAGGGCTGATTGGGATTAACATTATGGTCTAATTGAGGAAGAATTTATTTGAACAACTCTCTCAAAGGTTGTTACCACTTCCCAAGCACAGCTGCTATCATTTCTTAAGAAAACTGATGTATGTGCCTGAGAATTTGAAGCTTAAAATCCTTTAATTAATCATATCCCAACTGTGGTAGGGGCTTGGCAATCATGATTTTCCAAAATACTAATCTAGAATGGCTTTCTCAAAGGCCGTTACTACTTCCCAAGCACAGCTGCGATCTTTCTTCAGAAAAATATGAAGCATAAACTTCCTTTAAGAGATAGAAGGGCCAAAAGCATAGAAAACATAAAGCGCATCGCATATTTGACAGACAAACTAGGTCATTGAGCACATTTCCCGACAAGGTGTACCAACATTGTGACCCAAAAATAGGAACAAGTATAGATTTGACCCTTACTCTACAGTTTTCATAATTTAGTTCACAAGCTTTTAATTTAAAAAGTCAAAGTATTTGAAGAAAAAGAGACCACTTAAAATTTTCCAGTTAGGCCCAAATTAAATTTTCATACAAGGACCAATGGCTCTGAAATGTGACTAGAATAATATTTTACAGTTGTTTCTCTCACCTATTAAATAGGAGGAAAGGTATCTAACTGAACCCATCTGACTGTTAGTCTGTTACATTGTGAAAAACTGTAAGATTGAAGGGGCAAATTATTCTAAATCCCTAAAGGATAACTTTGTACATCACCATTACCTCATCACATAGCTTTTACATAAATAAAATAAGGCGAAAGAAGTTCAAACCTAATTGAATACTTATCATTTTACCATCTGATACATACATCACCAAATACTGCAAATTTTTCCTGAATTGCTTTTTGCAAGCGATCTTCAGCTTCATCTTCTGAAATCTCTGGATGCCACAAAGAAAGAAAAAAATAATATGGATTGGAAAAGATGGTGATCAGGGCAAATCATTTATTAAGCAATACAATTTACCACCATGGATATTGAAAATAAAACATTTGCATTTATGAAGCAAAACAAGTGTTTATTAAATTAACTACCATTTCAGCACATGAAGCAATTAAAAACAATGATAAAGTAATTTTTTATTTAGCAGAACCACAAAGATAAACAGACAGAAGGTGAAAGATAACGGAGAAACTAACTTCCAGGAAAATATCCATATTGTTCTAAGAAAGGTAAAGCACACCAAGGCAATTACAGATATGATAACATTAGTTTTCTTTTTTACCAGAACCATATAAGAAATCAGACATGTGGTGGAAAATAATGGAGAAGCTAATTTCTAGGAAATTATCGATATTGTTCCAAGGAAGGTAAAGCAAATGTCACCTCATTTAGAAGAAATGAAACAAGCATGAAAAATCAACAAATTTGCCAGTCATGAGTAACAAAAGGCAAGTAGATCTTCATTCCTTCCGGTCAGATAATAAAAATAGACATCCATCCTCTCAAGGTAAGGACCTTCACAGCATAGTTCTGCAGTTCTCGGATATAGGATAGCCTCTAGGGTTTGTATTTTAGGTTTATATGATGGCTAGAGTGGATAGGAATAAGCAATTAAAGAAGTAGAGGGGCTCATATATGGCAGGAAAAAATGAAAAATAAGAATGAAGGTATTAAGCATCACACCCAAGGTTCCTATAGGAATCACATTCATAGGGAATTGTATCACACAAAACAAGAACAATTGCTATAAATTTTATTGACCCAATACTGCACTAGACCTACTACAAAACTTTGATGTTTACTAACTTTAACTAATCTAGACTTATAAGACACTGGACTAGTAATAATCTTAATCTTCTATTAATTTATATTTCTACAGAAAAAGATTTTGGTCACTCTAAAGAAATGGGGTGTGTCCAAATTCTTTTAAGAGATTTTTGTTAGTCTAAAGAAGAAAGGGTCTGGTTGCAGAAAAAATGCTAAAATTCCTGGGAATTGTGCTTTCCTTCAGCAGTATTGTTGAGCATTTGGATCAAAAGAAAGCCCACATTTTAAAAAATCAAAAGTCAAAATTCATTGTTTCTCTATGGGCTCACACCACGAGGACTTTAAATGAGTGTCTTTGAGTGCTATTCAGTTTAACTGGTACTGCTTGATATTTCATGTTTGTGTTGAGTACCAGGATACCTTATCCTCCAATTTGTACATCTTTCTTTCCCTCTTAATAGAAGTTTCTTCTCAGAAAAAGAAAACTAAAATGTAAATATATTCAAAGCTATATGCACTTCACATTATATGATAAAACAATTGCCGCAACAGAAGAGTTTAAGGCAAATAAATCTCAACGTTAAGGCTAGAATAGGGTGGTTGTTTTAGGAACAATAGAAAATAGTTTGGTATAAAGAAAACCCTAGAATCAAATTTTGAACTACGAGAAAAAATACAGTATGTAAATTGACTACAACAATCCTATTAAGTATTAACAACCGTACTAAACAGGAATCCTAAACAAAGAAGGATAACTGAAAATTATTCCTAAATAAACGAGTAAAATATTTTACTAAATAGGAATCTTCAACAAAGAAGGATAACTGAAAAATTGAAAAACTAAAATCCTAATTTAACTTGGGATCCTCCTGCATCAACAATGCCTTGAAAAAAACAAAATTAGCATTTCATGAAAGACCAACTATCAATTATACCTGCAACTGCACCAATGGTTTTTGTGACATTTGGTAAATTGAAAAAAATATGTTAGTATTTAAGCCCAAGTTATATGTGTGTGCATGCATATGTGAGTGTGAGGGAGATAGAAACATTAACACCTTTCCCTTCCAATCCATGTATCTGTGAGACATTCTGCATGAAAATCACTTAAGTCCCCTGATTTCAACTCCTCCAGACGTTTCATATCTTTAGTCTTCCTTTTCAATAACTAGATGCGAACAGAAATATTAAGAACATTTCAATTAAAGAAAGAAGAGTTGTGGGGCGGAAGAGAGAGAAAGAGGAGAATATACCTGTCGAACTTTGCTCTGAATGATATCAGCAGTGTCCTTTCCTTGATATGACTTCTCAATATTATTGAGAGCATTCAAACAAATATTGTACCATTCAACCTGAGAATATTAAAAGAACCTTAAGCTGAAAAACGTGTAATGTAACACTAAAATACTCTTCCATCTCTCATTTAGTTGAACATACGCACTCCAACTATTATTGAGGGCATTCAAACAAATATTGTATCATTCAGCCCAAGATCATTAAAAGAACTTATAACTTAACATGCCAAAAATGCTAAAAATACTCTTCCATCTCTTATTTAATTGAACATGCATGGTCCAACCATTGAAATTGACAGGAAATTTAATGAACAATTTTGGAATTTGTAATCAGGAGTCTAAAATGTATAAAGGAACCACCAAGATATTTCGTTTAGTAGGCAGTAAGACAACAAAATACTGATAATCACCATCCAACTTTGAATGAAATCCAACTACCACATTCATCCCCAAAACTCTCTGCAAAAATATTCAGGTAACATCTACACCATCAAAGAGAGACACACCCGAGCACAAACACCAAAAAAATAAAAGATGAAAGATCACCTACTAAGTCTATTGAGCTAGGCAGTAGATTCCTATCTGTATGCAAATAAAATTGAAGGGCCGTTTTCAGCCTCACATTCTCTTTAACCGATGAAGAATGCTTCCAGCACAATGAAGTAGAATAACAAAGCCAATATCCACCATTTAATTGTCCATTGAAACTGCTCCAAAATCGGTATTCGCTAGTTACAAGTATGACCACCAAATGACTATTTGGTTCACATTCATAACCAATTAAGCTACTGTACCAGGAAAAACAAAGAGAGACTTGCAACCTCCAATTCCCAAGAAACTAATAAAGATTTGCAATACAGCACTCATGTTGGAGACCAAAAACAAAGCAACCGATAAAATTTTCTACATTATAAATAGACACATTAGATAGGATTCACCACTATAAAGACTTTAAGCAAAAAGAATACTAATCGTATCAGTGTCTTCAGTTATTGTCCAGGAAAATTTTGTCATTGGATGTTTTTCATATAAAGGTCTTTTAAGCTTCTCAAGTTCTGCAAATTGTATTCGGAATATTTAGTTTTGAAAAGAACAATCTCAATAAATGTTAGCATTTAAGGAAGAAGAAGAAGAAGAAGACTGAAAAAAAGAACAGAACAGAACAGGGTATAGACAACTTTATACCAAGGGTACTTTCAGGAACACTTCCTGGCTGAAGAATTTCTGCTTGCAAACTTTTGTTCTGAACAATCCATTGAGAAAAATAAATAAGGGACAAGTTTCAAGTCTGTTCTATAGATATTACAGTGGCACCAAGAGAACTAAAACAATAACAGACATAACAAAATCTCCACATAAATCATCAAACCAGCAAATTTTTCACTTGCAGTAAATCATAAGTCATAATTGAACCTCATAAATAATATGATTATTGGAGAATAGCAACATGTAAACAGAGCAAAGAACAAATAGGAACAAATACCTCCCTCAGAAAAGTTATTTCAGAATCTGATAAACCTCTCCTGCCAGTTCGAAACAAAACAGCAGAATGTAAGATACATTCATTTAGTACATCAAAAAGGCATAAAGAATGTGATTATAAATGTACCCAGTTTGATCTCTGGCAAAAGAAAACTTTTTTTTTTCTATTTTAACTAATAGTCATTCAAAGCATCAATATATATTAAACAGTATATCAGCACAAGCACATCTAAATACTAAAAATGGTCATTTTCAATTTAAATAATAAATTAATTCTAAGCACTATGCATTAAAATGCGTTACAGAGCAGTTTGATCAAAACTCACAGCATTTTCATTTTTTTTAAGTACATTTTTTTCTTTTTTGAAATCAAAATAAATTTCATCATTTAAATGGAAAGGAAAAACAAATATTTTAAATTTATTTTTTTATTTTAACTGAAAAAATTAAATTTCCCAACTTTTTGGCTGGTTGGCTAATGTTGTAGCTAATTTCACAAATTAGGTTAAATTGCCAAAAATTAAAGGATAAATAGTGCCCATGAAGATTGACCAAGACCACTAATGGATCATTACTATTTTAAAATTGAAAAACGGTTCTGTCTCTGTTTCTGTTTTCAGTTTACTCCTTCCATTAGAAAAAACTCTATATTAGATATTAAGTTGACTGGAAATGACAAAGCTACCCTTAGTGATACTTTATTCTTTTTCTTCTTGCCTCCCAACCTTACTAGCATTCATCATTTGGAAAACCCCAGACAAATCATTAACTCTCCTATACTTGCAAAGATGATTAATAAGAATACCAAAAATTATAAGATTAGGCTCCACAACATTTGCTTCATTTTGGCCATTATTTCATTCAATCAAATCCTGTCAATAAAAGTAGTTCTTAGCAATTCCAATCCAAGCAAAAGACAATACATCAGTCCCTGGAATGATTAATCACAATCGTTCGAGCTACAATCCCCCATTAATGTTTTCTTTTTATCAAGCGAGAGAATAATGCCAAACTCTGGTTGAAAATCAATTAGGCTAGCACTGATCAAAGCCCTTCAACAAGAATCTTGAATGCATTGTCAATTATCCTAGCTCTCGACATCGTGCTTTCAACAGGGTGCTAAAGTTAGTTGAACAAAATGAGCAATTTCTCCAGCCAATTATTCCTTCCAAGGAGCAAAGCCAAAGTTTGAGTGAATTGATGATAAGTGGAATATTCCACTCTTTTGGCACCTTATAATGCTCATAGAGATCCACGAATTTATTGAAGATGATAATGGGCAATTTGAAAAGCGAGGACAAGGATAAGGGGAGATGATTGAGTTGGGATATCTTCCATTAATGATTTTGGATGTGGGGGAGTATATAAATTTATGATTTAGCTGCTGTTTTGGAGCTTTAGGAATTTTTCCACCCTCATCATTTTTTCTTTTAAAATTTGACAAGGATATTTTGGGGATTTACTTTAATTTTTGCTCAATTCCACTCTTAACATTATGGTTTGACTAACCAAAGAAAACCTTAAAACCTAATACATGAAGTTCAATGATAGACACTACTAGAAATGAATAGAATAGCGACGAAATTTAGCGATGGATTGACATCCCTATCAGTTAGCTTCGGATCAGCGACAGATCAACGAGTGAAATTAAAAAAAAATTAATAAAAATAGCAACAGATTAGCGAGGAAAATTTGCTACAGATTATGACCATAGATAAATGTTATAGCTAATATGGAGGGAAAATATGGAGCTAGAAATTTGTGACAGATTAACGACGAATTTGCGATAGCTAATTAGCAACGGATAGAAACCATTGCAAAATTGATAGAATAGCAATATAATTATATTTGTCACAAATGTTGCTATGTAAATGTCGTTGCTAAATCAAAAGATAGTTTACATAAATATTAGCAACGACTATTTTCCATCGCTATATTAGCGACAGCATTTTTCCGTCTCTAATATAGCGACGAAAAATAGCAGTTGCTAAAGGTCAAAAAGAATAAATCCACCGTCCAAAATATTAGCGACAAAATTGTTTTGTCGCTGATATTTAGTGATGGAAAGTAACCTTACGTTGGTGATGATTTTTAGCGACAGAAAGAAATAGCTCCGTTTATTTCTCATGAAACGACGTTGTTTTGTCTATGTTGGTTATAACCCTGAAACCCAACAAATTTCCCCCCTGCGTGCTTTTTCCCCCCTTCCCAGCAGGCAATTGATCCTCTCGCCCAAACTCCCACTCGATCCGGTCGTACATCATCTTCCTCTGCTCCGATCCTCTCTCTCCTTTGCTCCGACCCTCTACTGTCTCCCTCTCGATTCGGTCAGCTGCTGCTGCTTCTTAGCTCCAATCTTCTCCCAACAGCTGCTGCCTCCCAGCCCTGATCGGCTCAAGCTCCGGTCCTCTCCTTCCTCTGCTCCCAGTCCCAGTCACCTCCCAGGTAGCTGCTGTGTTTTTTTTTTATTATGCAAATTTTTTTATTTTACTTGTTTGTATGTTTTTATTAATTTAATTTTGTAATGTTGGAACATATTATATAACATATTATTAATTAATTATATGAATAAATTACATACATATTTATATAAATAATATAATGCTAGGACATAATATAGATAATTTAGGCAAAAAATTATAAAATAGCTAAATTTAATTACTAAGTTTAATAAAATAGCTATTTAGCTATTAAGTTTGATTAAAATTATAAAATAGCTAAAATTAATTAATAATTTTAATAAAATAGCTATTTAGGTAATAAGTTTGATTAAAAATTATAAAATAGCTAAATTTAATTACTAAGTTTAATAAAATAATTGAACAAAATAAGTTGAATAAAATAGTTTAATTACTAAGTTTAATAAAATAAATTAATTACTAAGTTTAATAAAATAGTTATTTAGCAGTAAAGTTTGATTAAAATTATAAAATAGTTTAATTTATTTACTAAGTTGAATAAAATAAGTTGAATAAAATACTTTAATTACGAAGTTTAATAAAATAATTTAATTACTAAGCTGAATAAAATAAGTTTAATAAAATAGTTTAATTACTAAGTTTAATAAAATAATTTAATTACTAAGTTTAATAAAATAGCTATTTAGCTATTAGGTTTGATTAAAATTATAAATTGCTTAGTTTATTTACTAAGTTGAATAAAATAAGTTGAATAAAATAGTTTAATTATGTTTTATGTTTTGTAATTAAAAAAATTATATTTTATGTTGCTCATTTGATTTGTTTTAAAAAATATGATAGCTACTTAGATTTTTGAATGCTAATTGAAATATAATAAATTTTTTTTTGGTTTTGATTTAAAAAAAATAGTATTTTATGAAAATGTAGAAATTGGATCAAATAAATTGGTAAAAGAGACATTAGATTTTTGTTTTGTGCAATACCCAATAACAACAATAAGAGACATTTTAAATGGTTCCATCTATTTTGAAGAAAATGAAAAAGCTAAAACAAAGAATAATCTCATCATCTTCTTATGTCTATGATTTTATTCATCCTTATTGTAATTTTTTTTGTTTTTACTATTTTATTATCTTTTTAAGAATAATTTCAATTGAAATTAAAAAAAAAATTAATCATATTTTATGAAATTGTGGTTTTATTATACAATACACTGACCAATTATTAAAATTATATATTTAATTATAATAAGTGATAAATGACAGTATATATGAGATTTTAG
The DNA here is from genome assembly GCA_023653625.1 of Triadica sebifera. Taxonomy (NCBI): domain Eukaryota; kingdom Viridiplantae; phylum Streptophyta; class Magnoliopsida; order Malpighiales; family Euphorbiaceae; genus Triadica; species Triadica sebifera. The sequence goes on along the minus strand of CM042899.1, from coordinate 6,953,525 downwards.
ATTGATTAGTTTACAATCAATACCAATTTTATAAATTCTAATTAGGAGCTTAAATGTTAAATAATAGCTTCGTATGTGTTACGAGCTAATATGTATTTATATAATATTAGTGCATTCATGATTTTATCGTTCAGTTGAAAGAATAGCTAAGTTGCTTTAAAGCTAGATTAGTATAACTTGAAATCTTTATGAAAGTTAATAGCAATAGTTATAATATTAAACTATTTTATAGTTTTATTTCATTATGATTTATCAATTACAATTTCATACTTCAAATTGATTAGAATGTTTTCCTTGATTTAATAGAGATAATAAAAAATGAGACCAGATCGTGAATGAATGTATTGAAAGATGGACTTTTGAACCCAGAGTTCATAATTGGTATGAGACAATTCATAGAATTTGCATGTAGTCACTCGGAAATGATGGACAATGATAGGATAAGATGTCCATGTTTTCATCGCAAATGTCAGAATCGCATGTTTCATAACGTGGATACAGTTAAGTTGCATTTGTATAGAAATGGTTTTGTACCGGATTATTATTATTAGACTTTGCTTGGGGAACAAGCAGTTGTAAGTAACTTAAATAACAATGTCACAAATATGAGCGAAGGTTATGCTACATTTGATTATGCAGAATCATCCAGTCGGTACCATTCCATGGTTATCGATGTTGTTGGTCAAACATTCAATGAAACTTACATGGAAGAAACACCGAATCCAAATTCCCAAAAGTTTTATGATATGCTTAGGGCTGCAGATGAGGACTTGTACCTTGGATGTAGAAGTCATTCACAGTTATCATTAGTTGCTCAATTAATGCACATGAAGTCAAAACACCATATGTCTGAACGTAATTTTGATGACATGGTTCGATTAATGAAAGAGATTACTCCTGAAGGAAGTCTGGTACCTGAAAACTTCTATAGAATAAAGCAGTTAGTACAAGGAATGAGTTTTCCAGTTGAAAAAATTGACTGTTGTAAAAATGGTTGCATGATATACTGGAGTGAAGATAATATTTTGACTAGTTGTAAGTATTGTGGTCATCCTCGATACAAAAGGTAACGTCATGGTAGCAGAACAGTTACTCCTGAAAAGAAGATGTATTACTTTCCCCTCACTCCTAGATTGCAAAGATTGTTTACATCCAATGTCACAGTAGCAAAAATGAGGTGGCATGCTAAGCATGAAATTGAAGATGGGATTATGATCCACCCATATGATTCCCCTGCATGGCAACATTTTAATGATACCCATCCAGAATTCACATCAGAGACTCGAAATGTTCGATTAGGTCTTTCCACTGATGGTTTTCAACCATTTGGACAATCTGGACAACAATATTCTTATTGGTCAGTCATTGTGACTCCGTACAATTTGCCACCTTGGTTGTGTATGAAGGACGCTTACATGTTCTTAACAATATTGATTCATGGGCCAACTAACCCTAAGGATAAGTTGAATGTTTACTTACAACCATTGATATCAGAACTTAATCATCTATGGTTCGATGGTGTACAGACTTATGATATTTCGATAAAACAAAATTTTCAAATGCATGTTGCTCTTATGTGGACAATTAGTGACTTTCCTGCATATGCAATGCTGTTTGGGTGGAGTACTGCTGGAAGGTTAGCTTGTCCTTATTGTATGAATCATACTGATGCTTTTACTCTTTCAGAGAGCATAAAATAGTCCTAGTTTGACAACCAACCATAAATTCTTACCTGAAGACCATCCATTCCGACGAAACAAAATATCATTCATGAAGAATAAGATAGTGACTAAAAAAGCACACCATATTAGATCTGGAAGTGAAATATTATTTGAAATTGATCAGTTCGATTTGAAGAAGGTAACAGAACAAGATGCCGAGATAACTAATGGCCCTATTTGCAAGCAATGTGGTTGGCAGAAAAAAAGTATCTTTTGGGATTTTCCTTATTGGAGTACCCTTCTCATTCGACATAACTTAGATGTTATGCATATTGAGAAAAATGTATTTGACAATATTTTTAACATTGTAATGAATGTTGTTGGGAAAACAAAAGATACATCCAAATCTCGAAAGGAATTGAATGCATACTATCGCCAACCAGAATTGGAATGAGATTCTGTAAGGGGAAAATATCCTAAAGCTTGTTACACCCTAGATAATCAATCAAAATCAGTCGTGTGTGAATGGCTAAGAAAGTTGAGATTTCCCGATGGTTATGTGTCAAAAATGGCTAGATGTGTTGATTTGAGGAAACTTAAGTTGTTTAGGATGAAAATCCATGATTTTCATGTGTTTATGCAACGTTTAATACCTATTGCATTTTGTGAACTACTTCCAAATAATGTTTGGAAGGCATTAACAGAATTAAGCTTGTTCTTTAAGGATTTAACATCTGCTATTATAACCAATGATGACATGGCACGGATTGAAAAATAGATTCCTATTATTCTCTATAAGCTTGAGCCTATATTTCCTCCAAGCTTATTTGATTCAATTGAACATCTACCAGTGCACTTACCATATGAAGCAAGAATAGCAGGTCCAGTGTAATACCGATGGATGTATCCTTTCGAGAGGTAATATAAAAGAACTTAATAATAATGCATATCAAATTTAATGGTGTTAGATTTACCATACTTGTATATTTAATATCTTAGGTACCTTCGACGATTGAAAAACAATGTCCGAAATAAAGCTAGAGTTGAAGGTTCAATATCTAATGCTTATTTGGTTGAAGAACCTTTATTGTTTTGTTCTTACTATTTTGAGGATCATGTGAATACAAGGCACCAAAAAGTGTCACGCAATGATGACGGTGGTCAATATAGGGTACACGAATATGAAGGCAACTTATCCATATTCACATTGTCAGACCAAGCCTTTGGAAAGAGTAAATCTCAATTTTTTACAGAGGAAGAATATGCTACTGCACAATCATACATTCTTCTTAATTGCACTGAAGTTGCACCTTTTATTAAGTAAGTCATAAACTCCTAATAAATTTTAACCTTTTCATTTGAGCATTGGGTAAATTATAAAATTTAATTATTATTATTCTTTTTGTTGTATCTTGAAGAATTTATATTGAAGAGCTGAAGCAAATTCTAGTGAACATTTCTACTCAAGAAATTAATGCTAAACTTGAAAAAGAATTCCCAATTTGGTTTAATAAACATGTGAGTACTGATTTTCTTTCAAACATTTTTTTATTGACAATTAACATGAATTCTACTTAGCTATCTTAGCTTATACAATTGATGACATTTGTTTTAAGCACATAATCCATCAAGCAACATATCCAATCAGTTCATAAAGGACTTAGCAAAAGGTCTATTACCTAAAATTATGTCTTACTCGGGCTATTATGTGAATGGATATAAATTTCACACTGAAGTGTATGGATCTGGTAAATCTACAATGAACAGTGGTGTATGCATAAAAGGCTCAAATTATAGTGCAAATGAATGTGACTATTATGGTCATTTGATTGAAGTTGTTCAGTTAGAGTACCCTGCATTACCAATTAAGAGAACTGTGTTATTTAAGTGTGAGTGGTTTGATCCAATGCCAAATTTGGGTACAAAATTGCATCCACATTATAAGTTGATCGAAGTGAATCAAAAACGTAGATTTAACAAGTACGAGCCATTTGTTATGACGATTCAAGCTTGTTAGGTGAATTATATCACATATCCAACTATCAAATGTGAAAGAAGTGAGTGGTTGACTGTTTGCAAAATTAAAGCAAGGGCTAAATTTGAAATTCCACAAGCAACATCAAGCAGTCAACTTTCCAATGTATCAACAGCATTCTAAGAAGATGACATTGATATTCATTTTATAGATATTGAAAATGATGAAAGTGATAATTTAGTTCGTTCAACAGGTGCATTTATTGATATCGAAGAGGATAATCAAGAAAAAGAAGAGTCTGATCTTGAAAATGAATCACATGATGATGACGAAGAAACTGATGTAGATGAGTGGGATTCTAACGATCATGATAGTGATTAGGTGTAATTGCTAAACGAAAGATGTTCTTATCTTTTTGATATTATGTACTATTCATAAATATTTAATCATTAGAGATATGTTTGTAAATTATTACATTTGTATTGCTTTTATTATTATTATTCTTTTTAAGTAGCAATTGATATTTGTGTTCAATGTTGCTTTTGATATTGTTTACTATTATGGAGTGACTAATATGCAGATGGGTCGCACATCATTTGAAGATATATTACATGGTAGAGGCAAATGACCTACAAAACGAGGAGAGAGATCGAAAGAGAAGAGTAATTTCTCAAATCGACCACCAATTCCACCACTACGTGTACCACCATCACCACAATCATCTACACCATCGCCACATTCATCAACACCATCACAATCATTGCTATAGTCATTGGCACAACCACAACAATCAACACCACCACCACAACCATTATCATCAGCTCATCCATCAGCAACTATGTCCATCTTATGAGGTTTTACATCAGCATTTCCTATATCACAACCTACTACATCATCTCCTCCAGCTACTTCAGCCTTACATTTACAATCTGAAGCATCAGCCCCTGAGTCAACCAATAGTAGACGACAACTCAAACTCGATCCTATAAGGTAATATTACTATTATTATTTCTTGAAATATTTTCATTCATGCATAATTGTTTGTTTTTTTATGGATAGTTTGTTTGTAATTTTTGCATAGTGGGAGTTTTCTTCAGTCTCATGTTGTTTCTGCGGCTATCACTCGTAGTTTTTTACTCCGTTTGAGTGATAGAGGACATGTATGAAAGACTGTGTCTGATGATATCAGAGACTTCTATTGGCTTGAGTTTCAAGTAAAAAACATTTCTTTAAGTAAACAATGTGATTAGGTGAATGACTTTGTTAAAAATGTATTTCTTGTGATTGATTGGCTGTTAGAGACTTTGAACTTCAAGTCAAGTTACTTATGATATAGGCAAAACTCTGCCAAAATTTCAGTTTGAACTTGAATATTTAATGTCTTTTGTGCTTAATTGGTTGCTTGAGACATTTACTTCAGGCCAGGTTGCTTATGTTATAGACAAAACTCTGCCAAAATTTTATTTAATCTCTTTTGTTCTTAAAGAATACGTTAGAGGCCATGTAATTTAGGTCAGGTTACTTGTGTTATAGGCAAAACTCTGCCAAAATTTCAGTTTGAACTTGAATATTTAATGTCTTTTGTGCTTAATTGGTTGCTTGAGACATTTACTTCAGGTCAGGTTGCGTATGTTATAGAAGAAACTCTGCCAAAATTTTATTTAATCTCTTTTGTTCTTAAAGAATATGTTAGAGACCATGTAATTTAGGTCAGGTTACTTGTGTTATAGACGAAACTCTGTCAAAATTTCAGTTTGAACTTGAATATTTAATGTCTTTTGTGCTTAATTGGTTGATTGATACATTGTACTTCAGGTCAGGTTGCTTATGTTATAGACGAAACTCTGCCTAAATTTTATTTAATCTCTTTTGTGCTTCATCGGTTGTTAGAGGTCATGTAATTTAGGTCAGGTTACTTGTGTTTTAGACAAAACTTTGTCAAAATTTCAATTAGGAATTGAATATTTAATATCTTTTGTGCTTAATTGGTTGCTTGAGACATTGTACTTCATGTCAGGTCATTTATGTTATAGACGAAACTCTGCCAAAATTTTATTTTGATTTTTGAGCCTGTAAAACACAAGGAATTGGTTATTGTGTGAGCCATTAAAACACAAGGAATTTCTGGGTTAGGTGTGAGCCATTGTGAGAAACACCATAGTTGGGAGTTAGCTTGTAAAACTCCATTGTAACACTTAGTGTGTTAGTGAAACTCCCAATTGCGATTGGGGAGAGGAGTAGGGTTTGTTAACACCCGAACCTCTATAAATCTTTGTGTCTGATTTTCTCTATCCCTCCTAAAATTAATTATTTATTTCCGCACTTTAAAGTTTAATTTTTTGAAACTCCAATTCAACCCCCCTTCTTGGTCTAATATCTGGGCAACAATATATATGTAAAATTTTTATCATTGAAGCACCACTAAGCTAGTAGCTTAGCGCGGGTGGTTTCCTCTCGCGTAGGTTAAAAAGGTAGCCGTAGATTTTAGAATTGTTAGAAGAAGAAAGGTACCCGGAGGGAAGCAGCAAAAAACTTTGGGTTTTTCTTTTTGGTAAATTTTGTTAAAAATTGTGTAAATTAAATTATCGTTTTTTTATTTCATATAATGTGTATTAAATACGTGAATTGCAATGTAATAGAACATAGTTTGGATTTAAATTATTGTATTTTATAAATAAATGAAATTTTGAATATTTATACTTGCAAGAATTTTTATTTTAGTCTCTGCAATATTTTCGTGAAAAAAAGAAAAAAAATAATATTTATACTTTATTTCATTGAATTTACAAACAGTTAGACGAGTAATGCTCGCTTACCTTGCTAAACTATAGTGGGGTAAGAGGGTGTTACAAGGAGGTTCAGACTATGTTGGAGTCACAAAAGCAGCAAATGCGAGAATAGATGCGCGAAAAACTTCGAATTGAGTTTCGAGACGAGATGCGTGTAAAGATGCGATAGTTGATAGTAGAGATGACTAATTCTACCCACATTCCATCAACTCCATATTGAGATCCACCACAATCTGACAAGATGTAGGACTATATATATATTGTAGTATTTTCAATTATTGAATATTTTTCATGTTGGACTACAAAATTTTAATATTTATTTAAAAGCTATTAAAAAAAAAATTTGGTTTTCAGTTAATTGAATTTTTAAATTGCAAAAATATTTAAATTAAAAAATTTAATATATAAAAAATGAATTTGCGACAAAATGCGGTCGTCACTAAAAGTTTGTTACAATTAGCGACGATTGAAAATTAATTGCAAATTGTATAGAGTAAATGCCCAACAAACCTTAGCGACGGACACTGTCCATAGCAAAATAGCGACGAAAGCTGCCAGTAGCAAAATAGCGACGGACACTATGTAGCAACATAGTGATGGACGCTGTCTGTAGCAACAGAGCGACGGACGCTGTCCGTAGCAACTAGTGACGGAGGCTGTCCATAGCAAAATAGCGACGTACAATATCCGTCGCTAAATATCGAGGTATTTTCTGTCGCCAAATCTCTTATTGATTTTGTTGTCATTACAATTCCTGCAATAGAATTAGTGACATATATTTCGTCACTAATTTCGTTGCTAAAATTAGCGACAGAATAATAATCTGTCCTTATTGAACTTGCGAGGAGGTTTTCTGCGACTGTCGTTAAATTAGATTAGCGACAAAATTCTTAATTTTAGCGATGGATTTGTTCGTCGCTAAAACATATTTTTCTTGTAGTGAAACAAAAACAAAAATCAAGGACTTCATAATTCAATTTTAAAATTGCAGTGATCTATCAGTAATTATGATAATTATCCAAACTAAAAAGGTTTGTTCACTATAAAAAATAAACATAAAGTTTAGATTCTAATGGTCATTAAGACTTGAATAACATAACTGAATATATTTATTCTCTCACCATTATATGACTTTAGAAGCTATTAAGTAATAATCTCATAAACTTTTAATAGAAACTATTCAGCTCTCAATTTTTAAAACTTGATTCATTTTTCAAAAGTACATCCAAATACTTGCACTTTAATGATTAAAATAACAAGAACCAGAAAGTAGAAAATAACCAACAAAGCTTACAAAAATAAAAAATTCCATGGCATGCACACATTTGTGTTTATGACCATTTCCCCACATTCCTCTCCAGTGGTCCTTAAATATAAAAAACCAAATACCTTTGCCAATCTTACCCTCCAAAAGATTTCAGGCTTTCAACATAACATTTTCTAATAAAACTCACACCCAAAAGAAGTTATTGTTAGACGGCTAAAAAAATTAATCATTCGAGTCACAATCATAAACACTTAGCAAATCCATAGAGCAAAATCGTATATAGAATTAAAAGAAAGAACCTTACCCAATACTGTTGGGAAATAACGTCAATTTTTCTATAATCAGATTTATGAAAATAAAGAAAATGCGGAATAATAAAACACATAAATTGATAACGGAGTTCAACCAATTATGTCTACGTCTCTAGACTACTGCAAATTTTTTACTGAAAGAAGAAAATTTCACAAAGTGTTTACCAACATTCACAACCTCTCACTAAAGCTTTCCTAAATTTTTATTTTTCTCTTTCACTTTTGGATGGAATATGGATGAGATACCTTTCAAATGAATTCCAAATGCTATATATAGGCCTCCACTTCCTCAATGGACTACCAAAATTAATTCTCACCTACTTTAATGAATGGTTGAGATCATTTTCCACCTACCAAATGGATGGTCAAGATTAATACTCATTCACTAAATGGATGGTTAAAATTAATCACCACCTACCATCTTACCTATCAAATATTTTATCAACTAATTATTAATTAGTTCAACAAAAGATGTATCGTCCATCTTTATTGTCATTTATTGCACTTTATGTGTAGTTTGACCAACAAATACATTTACAAATAATCTCAGTTCATAGAAAGGCAGCTATTTCACCCCATCAAAAAATTCCAAACCACAGCTAAAAAAAGGCACAACTCCGAAGCATTTGAATCCTTTCTATTTCAATAGCACCATCAAATTCAAAAATGCCCTTTAGTTAATGACGTAGAAGACCCTGAATAGGAATGCCATCTTTCCATCACGACTACCTAACCTAAAAATGAAGGGAATGAATAATGAACAAACAGGTTGGATTACTAAATTTAGCAACCTTGCAAAAGGATCAAATATTAGAGACCAGCATAAAAGAATAAGAATTCTCCCCATCCATCCATTTGTTTTCATGAAAAATATGTTTCTATAAAAAAACATTCTATGAGAAAAGAAACAACTCTGATAATCATAAAACTAAAATCAATCAAAAGTTATTTTACAACATTTGTTAGTATGAAAAACCTAATTTTTCCTTCACAGTTTAGGATATTTGGATCTATGAGGATTTTGTTTTATCAATTTACATTTTTATCTTCTTGGATAACAAAGAAATTAAGCCACAAAATGAAAATTATACAAGCCAATAAGATTTTGTATCAAATTGTGGCAATAATTGACCAAAGCTATTGTTGGCAGTTATTCACAAAATAGTAACTACAAGATTCTCTAGTGCATTCCTTCCCTTTATATTAGTTGCAGTCAGAAATATGATTTTTGTCCTAAAACAGAAATCATGTATCCCATTGAACAATAAATGCGATTATTATTAACCAGTTTTTCTTATGCAGAATAAAGATTGGCAATTGAGAAAAATTCTTATGAAAAAAATACTTTGTGCAAATCAGAGTGATAGTAACTGAATAAGACTTGAGAATGTATACAATGCCAACAACAAATTCAACAATGCCTACATCTTCCAATCTTGATGGTCAGTAAAACCCCATACTTTTATGACATCTAAAGCTCCCCTTAGACACAAAAAAGAAGATCCAATTTAAGATCAAAGTTCTACATCTACTACATCTATGAGCCACCCCAAATATATGCTAGCCAAGGAATTCCCTAGATTCTGCTCTGTATGTTTATCTAACTCAAATACATTAAAAAATTATTAGAAGTAGATATTATTGATTATATGTATTCCATTTTGCACAAACAGGCTTCCAAAATTTTCTTTCTCAATCAAGAATATCCTGAGCAAACTCTAGGAAAGAGGTTATGCAAAATGCACGATTCCTTAACATTACTGTTTGCGCTAATTAACCAAATAATATGATCTTCATTTTGTGAAAGAAAAGTGGGAATGTGTCTCAAAAAGTAGTAGAATTAAGGTAGGCTTCTTCAAATTGCATAATGCAAACATAATATAATTAGATAACTTCAAAAGAATCCCTAATATATCACTCATTTTGTAAGCCCAGGCCAAACGTTCTTTTTGTCCCAATTAGACTCAAAACATTTGCAAAATTTTCAGTTAGATAGATGAAATTCTTATGTGTCACTTTGCTTTGGACCCCTCCACGTGGCATTACATCTGCTCACACTATTAGAAAACTTCAACTTACGAAGGACAAATGAGTTCTCAATTTTTCACATATATCAATAAAAATGTGATATTTTTTTTTGAAGTTTGGATCAGGTATACAAGCGCAAAATTCATCGTACACAACACTTTTTCTAATAGTGTGAGTAGATGTGTGCGATATAAGATTAGTGGGGCCCAAAGCTAAGCGCCCATTAAAATTTTGTCCATCTTTGATGGATAAATAAATGTAGGGGCCTAATCACAAAATTTATAAATGTTCTGAGTCCAATTGAAACGAAAAAAAAATGTTAGGGGAAGAACTGCAAAATGGGTAATACATTTTTTTTTTGTAGTTATCCCTAATATAATGATCCAAAAAGCACATAAAGATTGTAATATGTCATTATAAATAGGTCAACTGATATATTATACTAAAATAAAAATAACAAAACAAATATTTTCAATACCATATATGTGCAAATTCAAAAATGAGATTTTAATGAAACCAACGCATATCTCATATTCATTACCTAGTAATCAAGTTCAAAGAAAAATAGAACAATATCATAATTCTAACATGACAATCAAAAGAGGTGTAAAAAGATTCATAAATTAATTTTTAAGCATAACTAAAAAGGAAAAAAAATTAAAAACTAAGGTAATCATTTTCAACCTAGATCTTGGAACAAAAACCCTCAAAAGATCGAACGTAGTCTTCTGAATATACTTTAGCTTTTGGCAACCAAAGTAAAGTCTAATCTTTTACCATGCAAGTAACTTTAAAAAGATTTTAGTATTGTTCAGCATAAAACAAAGAAGAGAATCAAAAAGCTTATGTAAACATAGTTATAATTTTTGTTGGACCTTTACATATTAGCTGGTATGGCAGTAACTGCAACTAATGATTGTCTCTTTAACATAGCAATCATAACAGCAATTAACTATGCATGTTTTTAAAATCCAAATAGAAAGGTGCTAATAATGGAAGACTAAAAATTCATTTGATAACAGTGTTAGAAACATAGCGACCAATAATTAATTTCAAAAGCTAGCTAGACAACCATTAACAAGGATAGCTATACTAAATTAAGCAATGATCTTTCAACTCCTCAACCCCAAACTCCATCCATGTAGACAACAGAACAGAAATTCCCATTTCACATTGTCATAAGCTTTCTCAACATCAAAAGTAGAGAGAATTTTATGTCGACAAAGACAGGCAATTACATAAGGACATCACAAAAAGTAGTTAAATTGCCATCCCACGTTATGTTTGGTGCAAATTAGTAATGAAAAAATATAAGGCAATATAAAAATTTAAATTGAAAAAACTTTCACTTAACTTATATCTCATCCAAAATATTTTCATACATAACTTGAATAATTACATAAATGAGTTATTAGTTATCCTATAATGAAAATTTTAAATTTGGTATCAAAATTCTCTTACTAATTTATCTAACTTCTTTATTAATACTCTATAATCAAATTTATATAAAAGCTAAATATCTCAGTAGTTTATCTTATTTCTTAATTCATTCACACCTATATAATGCAATCATATAGTCTACTTAACATCATTCTTATTTATTTGGATTTGAATTTAAAACTTTTATATCATACTTTTATGTCGCAGTTCTGTGTATGTGCATCATAGGCTATTAGCATAATATCTAATAACTCTTGATATTAGACAATATGAAATTAAATTGGATATAACGTTAGCAGTTTTCAGTATATTAATTAGTTAACACCTGACGTACCCCAAACTGAGTAACGTTCAGCCCTGCACCGTCCCTTATCAAGATCCATTTCTAGGGACAGAAACAATATTTCCTATTATTTAACGTGTATGCATTAATACACAAAAGAAAAATATGATAAAAAATATACACACCTGTATCCATATTTTGCTCTCTTCAAGTCACATTTGGGATTCAATACAAAAATATTATATGCATTCTCAAGTTGAAGATATTCAACAAGGCTAGTGAAAAGAATATCCATCATGTCCACATCCACTTGATAAAGGACATCCCTATCATCTCTGTCAACAACGAACCAAAGAATTATTGAATTCAAGGGAGAAACACAATAAATTTAATAAAATGATGTGAAAAGATGTTTAGTGATCATTAGACCTATTCATCAACCAGGCTCATGCCAGGCTTAAATGCTGTTATGACCCCCAAGCTCCTTCCCCTAACCCACTCACCTACAATCACGCTTTTGACGAGTTCAAGTCAGGCTTATGTATAAAAACATATGTCCAAGCCCAGGGAAAAAAAATCCAAGTAGGCAAAGAGGTTACTAAAAGTTGAAGAAATTAAAATTAGAATGCAGTTTAAATTGAAAAGAGAAAAGATTGACAATCAAATTGAAACTTTGAACAAAATTAACATTAAGCAAAAATTATGAATATAATTGAATATTAATTAATCAAACAAATCCACCTTGCATGGCTTTCACATGGAAATTAGGCAAGATGACACCCATTTAGCTTTAAAATATGTGGCAAAATATAGGAAAGGTGACATATTTCATAATGAAAGAAAAAAGAAAAAAAAAAGATATTTATTCTTCCAAATTTCAACTTTGTTGTCCCCATCTCATTCTTCTCAAAACCTAGTCCTTCATCTTCATTTTTCCTTTCATTTTCTTGCCAACCTTTAGTCATTAAACACTCTGAAAGGATATTAAATTTTGTAAACTCCTAATGATCGACTAATTAGAATTTTGAATAATAATTACTACTTCTGCATCATAGCTTAACCGAAACATCATAAGAAAAAGTAAATATTGTGGGTTCGGCTAGGGATGGAGGGGTGTTTGCATGTAAGGGATTGGATCAAGAGAGAGGAGAAATCAAGGAGGATGAATCTGCAAGGTTGATAAAGAGAATTGAAGAACGTAGAAAGAGAGGTACACCTAGGAGGAGGACCAAAATTGACTTGATTATGGTAAGGAGAATGCAGAAGGGAGGCTACATGTGAAGCTTATGGCATGGAATGGGAGGTAGAAGCCTTGCATATGACTTGCATGTAGGAGATGAAGCAAAATAAGATAAGAGAGAAGCAAAATAAGATAAGAGAGAAGCAAAATAAGCCTCGAACTGCATGTGGAAATTTGAAAGGTAAGTGAATTTTTAGTTGTGACCAAGTTTCTCTTCTTGAATTTATGAGTGGTTTGTGGGGCTATAAGTCGTTTTATTCTTTTGGCTTCCACTGATATCTGACAGACAAAAGTAAAACTAAACAAGATTATGGTAAACAATGGCTATGAATTGGGAGAAGAAGTGAGAAACCATGAATTTATAAAATAGAACTCTAAATAGCTTTTTTTTCCCTAATAACTCATGATATAAAGTTCGGATTAATGAGATTTAAAATTATTTGTAAGCTTTAGATATATACCTACAACTTTCATGAAGGCCAGGAGATTGTATTCTCTCTAGCTATATTAAATAATAAACCATAATTCGAGTGTAGATACTACCTTCAAAATTGGAAGTAAATGTATTAACAAACCCGCTTATAGTGATTTGACCATATATTGCTCTTCAGAACTCATTTTTAAGTGATAGAAAATCCCATTAAATACCAATCCCAAAATATGTGATCATCTATACTAAAAGTTTTGAGCAACATAGGGTAAGGAAACTGCCCAGAATAGTTTTTGTGTACATAAGTGCACTAAATTTGTTATAAAATGAGGTGTAGAATATGTATTTGAGCAATTTCAATTTATGTATAAAGTAAACAAAAACACTACAATTTCTATGAAGTAAACTCCCTTAAATTTAATCATTTGACATGGTGAAAAATTAATGCAAAATCAGATAACAAAATTGCCTAAGTTTTCCCAATTCAGAACAACTTGCGTTATTTGTGCAATAAGTAGAGTTATAAGCTTTAGATTTTAGTGATTTCAATTGATAAGATAAAAGCCTAAAACTTTTATGAAGAATTCAATCTCAAATAAGGTCATTTAACAAGTTAGAATTTAAGTGCAAAACAAGGCAAAAAGTCTGCCTAGAGTAGGGTAGTGTAATGTATAAGGTATTAATGAATAAATTTTGAGGCATATTATGGTGGTGGAGCCATGAATATTTACCACAAAGGAACTAAGATAAAAATATAAAAATACCTATAAAGTAATGGGTCAAAATAATGACTATTCAATTGGATTACACATTAGGTCTCTGTAAACCTATGAAGAACTTTACCTAAATTTGTTAGTTAGATTAGGACTATATATGAAGTGCAAAAAGGGAAGTAACTCAGGAGTATTGTGTTAATATTTTAAAAATAACTAAGTTAGATTACATTATCTAACGAAAACGTTTAAGACAACTCATGAGTCAATTATATGTGATAAGGTGTGTTGATATAAAGAGAAGTCGACTTAGATAAGGGTAAAAGTCGAATGACGAAAAAGGCCCAATCAAGTTTGTGCAAACTTTATGGCAATAGCCATGAAAGCAAAATAATTATAATAATTAATTATAATAATATTATTAGCATTATTAACAATATCTATTATATTAAATTAATATAAATATGTGTGAAAATTTTATTTATATATATGTTTATATATACGACGTCGATAGAAAATATAGAATGCCAAATAGTATGACTTGTTATATATGTGTATATGTATGGTATATAATGAGTATATGTATGATATATAACTAGTATGTGGAAGGTATATAATTATCATATGTTTGGTATATGTTTTGTACATATGTGATATATGTGTAATAAGTAAAAAGGTATTAATAATGATATTATATATTGGGTTTATGATATATTATATACATGTATATAGATGAAATATATGTATATTAAGAAAAATATAGGATATTAAATGGATTGCTTTAAGTGAACTATGTATGTTACTATATGTGATGTTACATGAGCCCATAAATGAGCATGGACTAGTATAGAGTAACTTGTTGGCATGTCAATAAGGTCATACGGTTTCGACCGGGACATACAGCTACAGCCGGGATGTATGGTTTCGTCCGGAATATATGGCTTCAGCCAAAACATACGACCTTGGCCAGGATATTCAACTATTATCTGGGATATATATAGTTGTCTTTTCCATACGACCACTAGATTGTAATACCCCTTTGTATTTTCCTAGAGTCTGGTCTAGGCAATTTAATTTATGAGCATAATAGGTAAAATCTTGCATGTGTAAATTTCAACTTTGATACTTTATTCTTTATAATGGTATAAAATGACATGATATATGGATTATATTCTTTCTTTTGAAAAGCATGCTAATATAATATGTATAATTTCAATTTATATGAAAAGTTGATTATTTTTATAAAGTTTGCACCACTGAGCTAAAACTCAGCACAAAAGTTTACTTTTCTCTAACACAGTTATTAGGACAAGAGTTGTGAATGACAAATTATTTACGAGATCCATGAGACAAGTGGATCCCATTTATGGATCAGAGCAACAGCAGTAACCACTTAGATAGGTTTTTTTTGTACTTCTTATATATATATATAAATTATTTGTAAAAAGTATAACTTTTGTATAGACTCCTGTAAATATTTATGACCCGCTTTAATCGTGTTAAATTCTGTAAAAATATAAATATGTAGGTTAACAAATTTAACTTGTGCATATATGAGATTTATATTTTGTATTATACAGGTGATTGTGATTAGAAATAAGCATGTATGTGTGTGTGTGTGTGTATATATATATGTTATATTTAATAATATTATACATGTTTGACCAAACAAGTAGATAATGATATCAACTTACCTAATTATTATGTAGGAGAGAAGGGGGTGTGACACCCTACTTCAAGAGAATGCATAAGATTTATGGCGAACAATATTACAGAGTCCTAAAGCCCAGAACCACCTACTTAGGAGTACTTTTTAAAGTAGTTATGTAATGCTTGCAAGTTATAGTCTAGAAATAACATGTAATAAGATCATATTAAGCATATATAGTTGGTATATAAGTGGTTATAGGTATTGGGAACATGAAAATAGTCAAAATGACTTAAAAAGTGAAATTTTCTAGTTTTTACGGTCGTGAACATCATGAAATAGAAATTTTGAAGCTGAGAAGATTCACGACTGTGACACATATAGTCATGCCCATGAAGACCTACAGTTAAAATTGGGCAATTTTTTATTTTTTATAGAAGCTCACAATTCTTCCATCTAAAACCCTAGCCACTAGATTCTCTGAACCCTATGAACAATTTTTATTCAATTCCCTTGATTTCTAGCTTTGATTACATGAAATTTCCACCATAAATGAGATTAAATCGATTAGAAATAAGAGTTTCACCTTAACATTAAAGGCAAAATTAAGAAGGAAGAAGAATTCAATTTTAAACCCTAAAACCAATATGAAATCTGCGAAACATAGGTACGGATCATGTTTTTTTCATTCTTACATTAGTTTAATTTGGATTTAGATATGGAATAGAGTTTATAGACTTTTAATGGATGATTAAGTTAGGGTTTTGTCTAATTTAAGCATATAAATGGTATTTAATTAATTAGATTGTAATGAGGTCTCTAATATTATGTTAGGGAGTGAGGTAGAAGGTGGAGGCAACCACCAAAGGCAGTAGGCATGCAAGAGAGTTGGAATTTAAGGCTTTAATTAAGGTTTATACATATACATATCTAAATTTGATTAATAATATTGTTTGTATGATAAAAGTTATTTGACATATATTTTTGTATGGGAATATATGGAATTGAAGTATTGGCATATTAAGTTCTGAATTTGTATAAGGAAAATATGTGAATGAGACTTGATTATGTATGACATTGATAAAGGTAGCATAAATCTAGTTGAATGATTTTAAGTGGTAAAATTCTTGCTTATAGCTTGTTAAATATGGTCTTATGTTTGAAAGTATTGATAAGAGTGACTAACATTGGTTAACATTAGAGCCTTTGCATGTAGTGTGTATATTTGCTTTAAAATAATGCTGAAATTTGACACAAACTACTGATTCACGGCTGTGAAGAAAGGCTTCACTCTGTAAATGGCTACATAGAAGATGTTCATGTCCATGAATCAAGGTTCACATTGGTAAATATCCACACAAAACCAGTCATAACATACAGCCCGTAAAAAAAGGCTTCACGACCGTGAATGCCCTATATATAGAAATTTGTATTTTTTTTATTTTTATGATAAAAGTACATGATATTGATATACATACACGCACCTTATAATGGTCCAAATACCGGGTTAGTTGTAAACTGTAGTTTCCGAAATTGATATGCATATCCCGAGGTTAAAAATACACATGTGGGTGAGAAATATTTTATTTGATCATCGAAAAATATAGGTTATGACTAATTCAAGAGTAAAATTTTGAATGAAAATGAGGTCAAATGAGTCCTCAAAAGTCAAAAATAAGAAAAAATGAGACCCGGTTTAATTAAATAGTTGGTTAATTGTATTTGACCGAGCTATGAAAAATAGCAAACGATATCCAAAAATTTATTTTAAGACATGGATAGACTCAAAATAATATTTAGGATTATTTGACAGTGAAAAATGAATTTTATGATAACACTGAAAATTGAATTATTAGTCCGGTTTGAGTGAGCTAGACAAAAAATGGAATATGATTGAATTAAAAAAAATTTTGTAGATATATAAAAATATTTTATGAACTATGGAACCAAATTTGGATGAAATTGAGCTTGGAAAGTGAGAAATATAATTTATAGTGCATAATTGGGCCTAAATGGGTTAGACTTTGTTTGACCCAAGCCCACCCAACCTAGACCACTATAAATAGGCTCAAAAATTATAATTCTCTAGAGAGAATTCTGTTTCATCTTCTTCCTCTTTCTTTCCCTATTGGACGAACCATTTCTCCCATCTTTCTTTTTCAAATTTCTTCAAATTTCTTTAATTTTTACAACAAAATCAGCCACCCAAAAATAATTTCAACATCTCTAGTACCTAGTAGAAGCCTTTATTCTTCATTTGGAGGGCTAAAGTGGAAGAAAATCAAAGGAGACAAGTTAAGATATAAATTTGAGGTAAGTGAATTTTATAGTTTTAAATTAATTTAATGATTCAACTAGGTAGTTTAAGGCATACAGATGATAAATATGAAGTTTATTTAAGTTAAGAAAGAAAAATATTAGTGGATTAATCGAGTGTAATTTTCGGCCATAGTAGGTTCAAAGGAAAGTGAAGGTACTTCCAAAGGAAATGCTAAGGAAAAGGAAGCTTAGGAAGGTCAAAGCAAGAAAATAAGGTTAGTGATTTCACAATCTATCTATTTCCATTAATTAAGCGTGATTTAGGTTTATGAAAAATAGAAATTTTGTGTGTTTTGCATGTAATTGATAATTAATGCTTAAAACAAGATTAAGGAATTATAAAAAGTGAATCAGAATGGTTAACTTCAATAAAAAAAATTAATTAGTGGAAATTGAAAAATATGACCTTATTATGTGAAAAATGTAAATTAAGGTATAAATACATTTTATTGTTATATTATGATATATATATGGAACAATGAAGGTATAAATTAGTGAAATGAATATTTAGAATGTGAAAGAAAAATTTTAATGATGAAAATTAAATATAGACTGAAATATGAAGAATGAGAAATTAATATTTTTCTTGCTAATTAAATGAAAATTTAGTTATGAAATGCAAGAAAATATGATATTAAGTGTGTATAAATTTATTGAGAATTTTTAAATTATATATTGTATATTTTTCTAATTATTGATTATATCATGCATGAAATGTTAAAATAATGGAATTTATACATTTAATGGAAATTAAATTAAAGGAATACAATAATGTCCTTAGTTATTTTTCTGATGGTTAAATCTAGTCCAGAATATAATTGGTTAGCCATAAGGCACCATTACCACAGTGTGGGTCATGTCGACTCGCTTATATAGGTCAATGATGGTCTACTTCAATAATAGTGAATCAGTGATCAGTGTACAGTGCAGTGTTCAGGTAGTCTTTCGGGATTACTTTTCAATATAGTGGACTTTTGGGTGTACGTCCCATGTATCTGGTCCGAAGATTTTCTACTAGATTGAAATTAGGGGCAAATGTGAATAAAAGTAGTAAAAATGATAAAAGTAAAAAATAAGTAAAAAACATGATAAAAATGAATAAATGTGAAAAATATGAGGATGATGATAATAATAATAATAATAATAACAATAAAATGATATAAGTGATAAATATGGTAAAAATGATATAAATGAAAATTACGATAAAATGAGATAAGTGATAAAAATGATAAAAATGGTATAATAATAATAATAATAATGATAAATGTGATAAATGTGACAAAAATAGTAAAATTAAAAAAATGGAAGATAAGTGCAAGATAAATATTAAATTGTGTAGTTAAAAAGGAAATATAAAAAAATAAATGAAAAATAAAAATGTTAGGGGAAAAAGTGTAAAATAATATAAAGTAGTGGTATAATTGTAAAGAAATGGAAATTTAAGAATTAAAGTGAAATTTGTAGCTAACTAAATAAAATATTGAAAAGAAGAAAGAAAAAAAAAGTTAATTAAAGAAGTAAAATGAAAAAGGATTTAAATTGAAAGGAATTGGAAGTTCAAAAAAAACTTAATTGAGAAAAATTGGTAAATTTAATGAAAATATTAATTAGTGAATTAAGGGTAAAAAATAATAAAACATTGATAAAAAAATATATTAAAGAGAAAATTTGAATAGTGTATTAAAAATGTTATTGCATGTATGAATGTATGAATTTATAAGTCGATGAAAATTTTTAGATTAGTAATCACCACTGGACATATTAATACTCAACACATAGTTATTTGACTGTGTACAAGTAGTAGCGGGAAGGCAAGAGCAAGCATATAAATTTTGGGAGTTGACGAATTAAAGATAAATAACAGTAGGTTAGTATTAAGAATGACATGTATATATATGAAGTTGTAGAAATGAAATTTTGTATATATTCTGATAAAAAATATTTGTGAATTATTTTATGTGTAAAGAATGGAAAGTGGACTTATGGTTGAATGAAAACTATTTTGTATGATATGTGAATTGTTGTGCCCAAAAATGGGTTGTGGATTGTTTGCAGTGTAGGTGGGGTAGCTAAATTATAGTCGTTATGTTGCTGAAATTTTTAAAAAATAAAAATAATTAATTAAGTGCTAATAATAATATGGTCATTGAATTAAGGAAAAAAATTTAGCACACATCGGCTATAAAAGGTATTAACCCACGTAACGTAAGTATAGAATGATTGTTATAAGGATGTTATACACCTTGCTTAATAAAATGAGATGGTATACAATGTGATGGACTGAACTAGAACATGAATATACTTATTTTGTTTTAAATCACAATATTTGACACGAAAATTATGAAATGGACTATGGAATGTGATGAATAACCAGATTATGATTAATTAATGGTCATTCTCTATGTAATGGCTAACATAGGATAGATGACATGTTATTGAAGGAGTTTTAGTATCGTCATATATCTAGAATGTGGATTTATTATTTGGGGACAATGTATTTTAAGCTTGAGTGAGAGCGTCATTGATCCCATATGCATGCATTATTTATATTTTACTTAGTTAATATGGTTTAAGCTTAGGTTAGAACACTCTTGACTTAAGAAGCTCAGTTAAGCACTGTACATGTATATAGTTAGTGAGAAACTCAGGATAGAGCGCTCATATTTCACAACCCGCATCTGGATAATCTAGGTCTTGAGTATTAAATAGTGAAATATAAAACCAGTAATAAAGAAAATAAGTCAGAAACATGGAAAATCATATACAGTTATATTCTAAAAGGAATAAGGAAAAACAATAATCGAGTATACGAAACCATGAAATGGAATTTTATATTTTATGGTATAAATGCTAAACATAATTGATGTTGTGGATTCACTTGTGTGCTATATGATATGAATGTTTTGTAATTCAGTAAACTAAGTATGTACAAAATATTTTGTTATATGATGGCATTATTGAGTACACAGATACATATATCTATATATGCCATGATGATGAATGAATGCATGTAGAATTTTTATGCTTATCATGTGGGTTTTCTGCACGCAGGTTTGGAGTCAATAGATAGCTCAATTGATCATAAGAGGAGTTCGAACCCATCATAGCAGTCAAATTAGATCCACATTTGGGTCGATTTCATTATTTCATTTGTTATTTTCTCATGAAATGGGATACAAACATTTGTTTTAGGTCTCAATAAAGTCAAACTTTTAGTTGGAATTGATTAAATTATTTTAATTTATTTGAGGTTGGATTTTATAATAAGGGCTATGTAGCTCAAAACATATTTATTTTCATATATGGATTCAGATACAAATTATCATTAAACACATTTCGTGGCAATGCCTCAGTCATTTTTGTGGGTAGTACACCTAGAGGCAGAGGGGCAGATACAATTTAGACTTATAGCCATTGTGGTAGATCTCACCCAGGAGAGTACAAATATTTGACCGGTGCCTATTTCAAGTGCGGTTCAAAAGATTATCAGGTCAGGGATTGTCCAATGGCTCAAGCTTCGACAACTATGTCACCAGCACCTAATATTGGATCTTTACCATCCAGAGGCCGAGGTAGGGGAGCAGCCCTTGTTGGGTTTTGAAGAATGAATCATATTCATAAATGCGGAAGAAAAATAAAATTTTCAAAACCTGAAACAAAAGATCATACTTATGTCATTAAAACTAATTTATATAAATATAGTTGTTAGAAATAATACCTTGTAATTTCTTATTTGTTATTCAAATCTTTACTTTGTTGGATTGTAGCAAACCACAACAATCCACACTAGGATGTGTCTAATGATAATCCATGTGAAGAACAAAGAAGAAATTATCAAAAGAAATGGTTTGAACAAATTCAAAGTGCTAGCTTTGAAAGTGTTCTTGAGAGAATTTTATTGTGTCTCAAAAATATTTTTTTCAAGAAAAAATATTTTAATGTCTATTTTCTGTCATTTGATGTCTTTTTTATTTGAATCAAATTCAAAGAAAAGATCAAAAGTCAAAAATGGAGAAAAGGGAATTGAATAAATAGTGAATGTACTTAATGGCCATAATTGGCCTAATTAAGGCCAAATTCACCCGTTGGCCAACGGGAGGCACCTATTGCGGGCTGTTGCTAGGCAGGCCAGCAGCCTACCTAGCCCGCATGGGCCCGTGACCCTCCCGAATGATTTTTTCGTGCGATTTCATCACGATCCATTCCGAAATAATTCTCTCATATTTTGGATGTCATCCAAGACCATTTTTTGTAACACCCCCTCATCCAAGCAGCACGTGCCCATATAAGGAAGTGCTACGTTGACTTCATCGGTTGAAATATCATTTTTAAATTATGTATAAATGAAAATCACTTTTATATTTTTTTATTTACTATTTACTATTTATTTGCGTTAATGTAAAAAAAATTTTAATAAAGAAACACAATACATTTTATATAATAAAGTATTATTTACAAAATATGCGCTTATTTTACAAGTACTATAAAATAAAATTCAAAACATAAATACAACAGTTGTGTGACCCACAGTATTTGATACAAACTTCTCTATTGGATCAGGCCATCGCTACTTTTGTCTACTATCTTATGCTTATTCTCTACTAAATCTGCACGAGAGGAACTCCCACGCTAATCTCTTGGCTTAGTGGTGCATATAAATAAGACAATAAACTATTTTATGCAGCATGTATTGTTATATATCAACTCATGCTCAATCATCGTCTCATGCAAATATACATATCATGGTATTCTAGCATGTATAAACATCAAATTATATACTTTTATCTCATACTTGATTATTTTATTAACACATCATTATATAACACATCATAATTAACCATGTTCCAAGTCATTATTCCTTTTATTTTTCTTAACTTTTTATGCCCACAACACCCAATCATCTTTTCATGCAAACATGCATTTCATAAATTTTATTTTTTTATATCTCATATTGATTTTACTTTATCAAATCATTATTATCCATAGCCTTTTATTGCCCATAACACTACATCATCTTTTTATCCATGTCACAATTCATAATTCCATTTTTATTTTAAATAATCCATTTATTTTCGATAAATTCTTTATTTATGTCCAAAACACCTATGAACCCCTGACTAAGATAACGGAGTTGCTATCCAGGCACTTAGGTGTGCCCACCAGGGCAATATGATTTGCGCATATAAGTGTCATTACCTGCTTCACAATAGTGTCATACCCCATGTATATAATAGTGTCATACCCAACGTAGATAATAATTCCATACCCGGCGTAGATAATCATACCATTAATGAATTTAATCATACTCCTCCCTGCTTGACATGCCAAACTATCCTAAGTCTAATTCAAGTTAGGTGTTCTAGGGCTTAATTAATATCATTAAAATACATAGTAATTAAATTTTCACTTTTCATGCATTTAAAGACTCAAATAATTATATAATCACTCAATTAAAATAACATTTGAATAATATAACAAGGTTCACATCATTTTACTCTTTAAATTCCATAACTCATATGTTACCCTGTCACTAGTAGATTTCGTTCTTTGTTTTGAACCTTAATGTTGGTCCTGTTAAAATCTGAATTTAGTTACAAGGTCTTCTTAACAAATTTATGTTTAAATCTTAGCTTTAATATTCAACTCGAATCACTTAATTCTGAGTTATGTATCAAAAAATATGATAAAATGAACACTAACTGGTCATTAATAAGTCTGCCCAAAATTTTCTAGACAGATTCTAAGTTTGAATTTTATGAATTTTTCTGGACAATTATAGACATATTCAGATGTTATGGTCTAAATAAAAATTATAGCCCTATGTTTTAGCTTTCAAACCTAATAAAGAACATACAAAACCAAATTCCATAAATTAAGTTATAACAGTTTAAATACTCACTACTCATCCATTTCCAGCAAAGAACATACAAACAATCACATTCCATTTTTACCAAAATTAATCTTAAGTCTAGAAAACATGCAACCCCAAGATTTTCATCACAAGTGTTGAACCTTGAGGGGCATTTTCATCATTTTGATGCTAACAAATAAAATAGCAATAATGTATTTAATATACTTGTTTTCTAAGTTTATTGAATAGGATATGAAATATGATGCAAAAATGGAGAATGAAAGACTAAATTTAAAAGGACAAAAAAAATGAAGAATAGCATGTTCACGCTCATTACTGTTTATGTCACACCCGTGATGTAGCTTATCGCCAACTACCCAACATTTAAAGTTCACATCTTTGAAGGTTCATAGCAACCGTGAATGATCATATAAATCACGCTCGTGAGAAAACATGTCAAATTACTCCAGAGAGCTTCACGGCTAGAGTCACCACTGACCACAGCTTGAAAGGAAATTCACGCCCGTGAAAGAATAATGTCACGCCCGTGATCAAACACTTCAAATCCTTTCAAAATGCTTTACAGCCAGAGTCAGCACTTGAGTCACAGCTTGAAAGAACATTCACGACTGTGACACACATTTTCGCGACCGTGAAAGAGGAAAGAGAAGCATGTCAGGCGCGAAATTAAGAGTTGGTGCAATGACTATTTTCGCATTAAATGCAACCAAACGACTGTAATTCACCATGGAAGTATAAATGCAAGTCATTTATGAATTCAAAACAATAGAATAGAAAATACTTCGAATCAAAATCTTGTAATAGTCATTTGTGCATTAATTTCTTTCAAACAAACATTAATTCTCTGCAAAAATATTTTTGCTCATTATTTCTGAGCATTATAGATTTGTGAGGGTTTCTCTTTGTAATCTACTACTCAAGTGAGTTTGGGTATATTGGGTTAAGAGTAGAATACATGTAAGGGTTATTTGTGTGAGCCATTAAAACACAAAGGATTTCTGGGTTAGGTGTGATCCATTAATAGAAACACCATAGTTGGGAATGAGCTTGTGAAACTCCATTGTAACACTTAGTGTGTTAGTGAAACTCTCAATTGAGATTGGGGAGAGGAGTAGGGTTTGTTAACACCTGAACCTCTATAAAATTTCCTGTGTGATATCTCCCTATCCCTACTCTACTTAACTTTTCTTTCTGCACTTAACAGTTAAGAATTTTTAATATCCAATTCAAGCCCCCTTCTTGGTTCAATTTCTGGGCAACAATTGGTATCGGAGCTTAGTTTAGCATCGAAGCCTAAACAACGTAAGCAAAGATCAAGAAATGGCCAATGAAGGATTCCAAAGTCTCAATCCTTACTTTGATGAAGCAAATTATGCTCATTGAAAGTTTCAGATGGAGACATATCGGGATAGTGAAGGAATTGAAGTCTGGGATAGAGTTCGGAAAGAATGGACACCACCAACTAGAAGAGGAGTTGTTGGTAAAGAAGAAATCTTGTCAAGAGATTATTGGACAGAGCCTCAAAGAAGAGCAAATTTCAAAAACAAGAAGGCAATGACAATTCTCTCAAGCTCATTATCCATTGAAGAATGTGGCAAAATACAACACTGCCCAACTGCATATAGCATGTGGAAAACATTGGAAAACTATCATGAAGAAACAAAGCAAGTTAAATCCAAGAAGATTCAACTTCTTACTTTAGAGTATGAACTCTTCAAGATGAAATCCAATGAGTCAATCACCGATATGATGAATCATCTTCTAGCCATAATAAATGACATAAGGAAGCTTGGGAAACACCTGAGCTTGGAAGATGTAAATAACAAAATTCTGAGAGGTCTTCCACTCAAAAGTTACGGTTTAAGAGTTGCTGGTACAGAAGAGGCCAATGAAGACATGAGTGTCATGAATACTGATGTGCTTATTGGCAAACTTCTAACACATGAAATGGTAGTGAAAAGAGATAGAGAGCTTGAAGCCGAGCCAGAAAAAAGAAAGTCACTAGCACTAAAAGCCTCTACTTCAAAATCTCAAGAAGAAGTTGAAGATGATGAAGAAAAGAGTGGTGATGAAAATGAAGACATTGTTATGCTCTCAAGAAGGTTAAAAAGAATTATTGAGAAGAGAATGGGCAACTTTTGAAAATTAAAGCAAAGAAATTTCATACAGGCCTCGAATGACTCTCAAAAGAGTAAAGAGGAAGTAAAGTGCTATGAATGTGGGAAGAAAGGAAATATTAAACCAGAATGTCCAAGGCTGAAGAAACACAAGAGCAAATACCAAAGAGACAATAGGGAGAAAGGCCACAAAGCTACATGGGATGATGAAAGTTCTTCAAGCGAAAAAGATGACAATAATGGTGAAGAGGTCAACCTATGCTTCATGGCTATAGAGGATCACGTCTCGGATAAGGTAAGATCACTTCACTCATACTCGTTCAATAATGATAGTAGTGATAATGATAGTAATAGTGAAGATGATGATGGCCAAAGCCTAATAGAAGTATTGAATCTAGAACTAGAGAAATATGGAAGTAAATTCAATACTTATAAAAATAACATTTCTTGTTTGAAAATCAAAATGGATGTTTTAGAAAAGGAGAACTTTAAGCTTAAATCATCTAATGAATCTCTTGAAAAATCATTAGATGAGTTCTCTGTAAGACACTCGACTAAATCCTTGCTTAAAGAAAATAATATTTTGAAAAATGAAGTTGAGGAACTTAGAAACTCCATTTCAAAATTTCACAAGGGAAATGAGAGTTTAGATACTCGCATTGTGTCTCAGAGACCACCCTTAATTAGACATGGTCTAGGATTTAAGGGTACATCATCTTCATCTCACAAGACTACTTTTGTTAAGTCAAGTGAACCCCACATCTCCACATTTGCTGTAACAGCCCCAAGGGCTAAGTGCACAACATACACTAAATCTTTTGTACATAAGAGGGATGATCAAGGGTTGATAAGCCTAAGAAGGAAATCTCAAAAGGCTAATCATGCCTTTATGTATAAAAAGCATGCATTTAGAAAAGCACCAAGTCATCATGCTTGTGCATGCCATTGCTCTCAAACTCTACCTAATAGAAATATGGCATTCAAACGCATTGTAAGACCAAAAAGCATATTTAGAGCTAAACAATATAATTATTGTATGAAATTTGGTCACATAAATAAACATTGTTGGATAAGGAAAGCTCATTGGGAACCTTCATGTGCTAACCCCCAAGGACCCAAGCTCATTTGGGTACCTAAAAACAATACTTGAATTGTGATTCTATAGGTATGCCTCAAGTCCATAATAAACAAAAATGCTTGGCTAGTAAATAGTGGATGCTCAAGGCATATGACCGGAGACAAAGAACTTTTCAATGAAATTAAAAGTATTGATGGAGGTAAAGTAACATTTGGAAACAATGCTAAGGGTAAGGTAATTGCCATTGGCTCTATTGGTATTAATGGTACTACTTTCATTAAAGATGTCTTACTTGTTGATGGTTTGAAACATAACTTGTTAAGTGTAAGTCATTTATGTGATAAGGGAAACAAAGTAATCTTTACTTCCAACGAATGTCTTGTAACTTCTATTAATGTCCAAAAGATATTTAAAGGAAGTAGAGATGTCAATACCTACATAATAGACTTACACAAAATATCTAACTTTTCCTCTAAGTGTCTTGTGACTACTAGTGATGAATCTTGGTTGTGGCATAGAAGGCTTGGTCATGCAAGCATGGATTTAATTCAAAGCCTCAGCAAAGGAGAGCTGGTAAAAGGACTGCCAAAAGTCAAATTTGAAAAAGACAAAACATGTGAACCTTGCCAAAGAGAAAAACAACACAAGTCATCCTTCAAATCCAAAAACATTGTAAGTACCTCAAAACCTTTACAACTCCTACATATAGATCTTTTTGGACCTACTAGGTTTGCAAGCTTAGGAGGTAAACACTATGCCTTTGTCATTGTCGATGACTACTCTAGATTCACTTAGGTAATTTTCTTAGCTCAAAAAAGTGATGCCTTTGAAACTTTCAGAAACTTTGCTAAAAAGGTTCAAAATGAAAAAAGATATTGTATTTCAAAGATAAGAAGTGATCATGGCAAATAATTTGAAAATGAAAACTTTGAAAATTTTTGTCTAGAACATGGCATTTCACAGAATTTTTCCTCTCCTAGGACACCTCAACAAAATGGGGTGGTTGAAAGGAAAAATCGAACTTTAATTGAAATGGCTTGAACAATGCTCAATGAGTATGGTTTACCAACTTACTTTTGAGCCGAAACCACAAATACTGCATGTTATATTTCAAATCGAGTTTTCAAAAGACCTCTCTTAAACAAAACTTCATTTGAGCTATGGAAAGGAAGAAAGCCCATGATATCATACTTTAGAGTATTTGGATGCAAGTGTTTCATATTGAATACAAAGGACAACCTTGGAAAATTTTCCTCCAAATCTGATGAGGGTATATTTTTAGGATACTCCACCACAAGCAAAGCTTATAGAGTCTTTAATAAAAAGTCATTAGCTGTTGAAAAATCTATGCATGTTGTTTTTGATGAATCTAGTAAGCTTAATCTTGTGAAATGTAGTGTTCTTGATGATGTTGTAGGTACAATGGAAAGACTTCATCTTGAAAATGAAAAGAAGAAAATGATTTAGAAAATTCATATCAAGATGACTCTCTACCTCCAGCTCAAGAGGAAAACAGGCAAGAGCTCCCAAAGGAATGGAGATTGACAAAAGGTCATCCCAAACAGCAAATCATTGGTGATCCTATAAGGGGAGTAAGTACTAGATCTCATCTCAAACCTTTAGTTTCTAATCTTACCTTTGTCTCTCAAATTGAGCCAAAAAATATTGATGAGGCTCTTAATGATGAAAGTTGGGTGATTGCTATACAAGAGGAACTCCACCAATTTGAGAAAAGTAAGGTATGTACCTTAGTTCCTAGACCTAAGGAGCATCAAATCATTGGAAGCAAATGGGTATTTAGAAATAAACTAGATGAACAAGGTTTAATAACTAGGAATAAGGCTAGTTTAGTTGCAAAAGGATATAATCAGGAAGAAGGAATAGATTATGATGAGACCTA
Source organism: Triadica sebifera (assembly GCA_023653625.1). Lineage (NCBI taxonomy): Eukaryota > Viridiplantae > Streptophyta > Magnoliopsida > Malpighiales > Euphorbiaceae > Triadica > Triadica sebifera. The sequence continues at coordinate 6,924,454 of CM042899.1, read as the reverse complement.
TGCTCCCAAAGCTAGATTAGAAGCCATAAGAATACTTTTAGCAAATGCATGCCATATGAATTTCAAACTCTTTCAAATGGATGTAAAAAGTGTTTTTTTAAATGGCTTTATAAAAGAAGAAGTTTATGTAGAACAATCACCAGGTTTTGAAAGCTATAATCTGCCCAACCATGCATTTAAACTTTCAAAAGCTTTATATGGTTTGAAACAAGCCCTAAAAGCTTGGTATGAAAGACTAAGTTCTTTTCTTTTAGAAAATAATTTTACAAAGGGGAATGTTGACACTACTTTATTTATTAAAAGACATAAGCATGATATTCTAATTGTTCAAATTTATGTTGATGACATCATATTTGGGTCTACTAATGAATTGCTTTGCCAAAAATTTTCTAAGTGTATGACTAGGGAATTCGAAATGAGCATGATGGGTGAGCTAAAATTCTTCCTCGGTCTACAAATAAAACAAGGCAGTGCGGGCATATTCATCAACCAATCCAAATATGCCAAAGACTTAATTAAGAAATTTGGAATGGAAGGATGCAAAAATGCCAATACTCCAATGAGCACATAAACAAAATTGGACAAGGATGAAAAGGGTAGCAGCATTAATGAAAAACTCTATAAAGGTATGATTAGATCACTCTTATATCTTACTGCCTCTAGACCAGATATAATGTATAGTGTATGCTTATCTGCTTGCTTTTAATCATGTCCTAAAGAGTCACATTTAAATACTGTAAAAAGAATTTTAAAATATTTACATGGCTCATTGCATTTAGGTTTATGGTATCCTAGAAATTCATCCCTTCACATTATAGGATATTCAGATGTTGATTATGTTGGAAGTCTCTTAGATAGAAAGAGTACTTCAGGTACTTGTCACTTTATTGGTGAATGCTTAGTTTCTTGGTTTAGCAAGAAACAAGTTTCAGTTGCTCTTTCCACTGCTGAAGCGGAGTATGTGGCTGCAGGATGTTGTTGTACACAAATCCTTTGGATGAAACAACAACTTAAGGATTATGGTCATAATATGTACCATATACCTATTAGATGTGACAATACAAGTGCTATAAATCTATCTAAGAATCCCATTCAACACTCTAGAAGTAAGCATATTGACATGAGACATCATTTTATTAGAGATCATGTTCAATATGGAGATGTTGTATTGGAATTTATGAACACAGACAATCAATTGGCAGATATCTTCATTAAGTCTCTAAATGAAGAAAGATTTAATTTCATAAGAAGAGAGCTTGGTATGATTGATGGATTAACTTTATGATTGCCAAATTTGTCGAACCTTGATTTATATTCTTGTGTTATTGTCTCATCTTTTAAGGTATGAAGTGGCTAACTTGATAGAAATATATGTTATAGGGGATAGAAGCACCTTAGAAATCCTTTGGTCTTGTTTTAAACTTAGTTTTATTTAATGAGGATTTTAGGCAGTTCATGCCCGTGACATATATTCATGGTCATGATCATAATCGCCAAAAGCACCAGTAGCTTTCACGCCTTGTTTCACGACATGCTTCATGGTTGAAGCTAGTGAAGACTATGTTTCACACCTATAAACTTTTTCTGTCACCCCCGTGAAACTCTTTGTTCATGACCATGACACTTATTCACCACCGTGAACATTTCCACCAAATACTTACAAAAGTGTTCACGCTTTGTGTCAAGCTTTGTCTCACAATCACAAGTAGTGAAGATTGTGCTTCATGATCATGACTCATTTGTCACCACCGTGAAATTTCATCATTCATGCCCATGAACATTAAATGTCATGATCATGAATCGTTTCATATTCCTCACATGGGTAGAGTGCCTTCTCAGCAAACTATGAACACGACATTTCACGCCCATGACTTAGATTTCACGCTCGTGAATATGTCAGCTATAAAATGTTTTATGCCGTTATTTCTCCCATTTCCAACTTCTCTCATTTATCACCGTTCAATACCATTTCAAAGATTTCGGCCCCCTAGCAACATTCTCCATCTATAAATACCTTCAAAAACTGTTTCCATCATCATAAATCAAAACTCACTAGATTCTATTCAAACATCCCATCAGATTTTCTCTCTTCAAGAATCTATTTCATAATCAAAAATGGAACTTGGTTCCTCTAAAGGCACCAGAAAGAAGTCTCATACTCCAAAAAGGTACACACACTACCTTCTCAATATCATTCTGGAGCATTGTCATCAGAGGTACTCGGTTCTCAAAAAAGGACCACTCCTTTCCTCTCGATCATTTGAGTGGCACAGTATCAGGACCCTTGGTCTCGAGACAAGCATGACGAAACAACTCCAAGCTTGTCATCTAAAAGACTTTGTTGATTTACATCAACCAATGCTAAGGGAACCTACCCTCGAGTTCCTTAGCACCCTGCAAGTCTCTCCCACCGGCACTGTGAAATTTCAACTCTGCAAACATCCAAACACCCTCACTGCAAAGGAATTTGGTGACATGTTCAACCTTTCATCTGATGGTATACTTAATAAAAGTGAAGTGGAGTTCTATACCACTCAGGCATGGACTTATTTCGGGCTCGACTACAGCTGGGACGTCAAAAAGACGAAGAGCACCCACCTTCGGTCATCAGTGCACAAGTACTTGCATAGGTTTGACTCTCCCTTATTGAGTTGCCTACTATTCCTTAGGCCCTGCATATCAGTGCATATGTGTGAGCCACAACCGATATCTAATACCCATATATTATTACCGGAAATAGTATTAATTTCAATGACAAAAATACTTGAAGTAGATGGGGCATCAGATGCCTTCTTCTACAAAGACTCCAAGTAAGCCTTGCAATTTCTCTTCTAATGGCTATCCTTGCCATAATGGAAGCATGTTCCCTTTGGAGCAATCTCCTTGGCCTTCTTATTGGCCACTCCTCCCTTAGGCTTCATGGACTTCTTCTTCTTCTTAAGGTTCTTTTTTTAGAACTTGAAGAGTCTACCAACATCACAGCCTTACTGTCCTTCTTGACAGATGGCTCAACTATTTTGAGCAAGTTAATCAGCTCAGGAATAGTGGTAGAGAATTAGTTCATCCTATAGTTAAGCATAAAATTTGAATAACTATCGAACAAACCAGTTAGAATTAAGTCAATACTTAATTCATGGTCCATCAAAAATTCCAAGGTGGCCAACCTCTCAATATAGCCATTCATCTTTAATCCATATTGCACTGGAGATGTCCCCTCAACCATCTTAGTGCGGAAGAGCAACCTCGAAGTTTCAAACCTTTTGGAACACGGTTGCTCATCAAAAAGCTTTCTTAGATGATATACTATGGAATTAGCATCCATTGCCTCATGCTGCTTTTGCAACTCAACTGACATAATAGCAAGCATAATGCAACTTGCCATCTCACTATCATCGAGATACTTTTGATATGCCTTTTGAACATCTTCAGAAGCATTAGCAGCAGAGGGATTAGAGAGTGCCATATCTAGGACATAGCCAATCTTTTCATATTTGAGAACTATTCTCAAATTCCTTAGCCAATCCAAAAAATTAGGCCTAGTCAACTTATTTGATTCCATTAGTGATCGCAAATTCACACTTTTCATGATGATGATGATTCTAGCAACCTAGATGTAAAATAGAACATGTTAGAATATACAGAAAATGCATGTTTATTAGGTCTTTAATAAATTGTATTATGACTCTTACTATTTTATTGCGAATCCATAGTCCTCACTATGAACCCAAAAGAACTTATATGAAAGTTCTCCTAGTGGGTCAGTATCCAACTAGCTAAGAATAACCTTGAGGCATCTCAACAAGTTATCCCTAGTTTGGTTGGTAGGTATCTAATCCATACCAATTGCATTATTCATGCAACTATTGAATCTTGTGCTATCAAATTTTTGATGTGTGCACATACATGGGGCTATCAACTCTTGATATGTGTACATCTAATGTATACAAATCCAACTTCACCTCAAATACTCATTAACCTTGGCGCAAATCCAACAAGGTAATAATATCGGTTAAGTCTAACCCATTAATCGTGAAATCTAATTTCAATGGTTTGAACATATTCTTATAGAGTGAGCTTAAGGCAATTCAACAACTCTGACTCTAGAAGAACTCTGGTTATCCCCACATTAATGTAAGGCGTAAGACTTAATTATTTATTTAGCGAGGGATTTCTCTATAAAGTCTCATCAAGTTATTATTTCATGCTTTTATATATCATACATTCATCACATGGATATATAAAGATAGTTACATTAACTAAATGACATGGTTATGGACATACTAAAGTCAATCTCTTGAGACAAAGAGAAATTAACTAGGTCTTACCTAGGTATATGCATGAATTTACAACCCAAAATAGAAATCAAATTCCTATTTCTAAGTCTTCTTGTTTATGGTACCACCTCATTTGCTTCTTGCTCTTTTGTATCTTCATTCTATCATAATGCTATTTAATATAATTACACATTTCAAAGTATAGAAACCTCCATTTACATTTGAGAGAAGCAAGATGAGAAGAGATATACATAAGAAAGAAAGAGAGGTAGGGACACGTATGCCCTATTTACCATAAACAAAACTATTCTATGCATGCTCAATCACATTGGGCCTAAATCCATAATCATTCATCATGCCTTTTCATACACCCTTAACATGAATTCTCTAATGCATAAAATAAAAATAATAATTTTGGATTTCAATTTGTAAATCGATTCAACGCTTGAACATAAATTGTCTACTTATGTTCTTTCGGTTAATTTAATTTTGTATGTCATTTTAAAGTGAAATTTAATATTTAGTCAAATTAAATCAAAATTCATATTTCTAGAATTAATTCAAAATTAATTCTCCTTAAAATCATAATATTATGATGTTAAAATTAAACGATTTAATTTTAATATACATACCAATTTCTAGTCATACTAGAATTACAATTGCTCAACTTAAATTAATTAAAAATTAATTTCCAAAAATTCTAAAAATTTTTAGAACTTCAAGTTATCATTCAAATCATCTTTAGGTCAGCTCAAGTTCATCAAAAGTTTTTCGGCACAAGCCAAAATTATTAAGACAAATGAACCAACACACTTGAATACTCAAAATGACTCATTCGACATCTAGATTTTTTTAAAAATTTCAAATGCGTGAAAAATAATTTTAACATATATCTAACATAAAAATAACATATTTTTAATCACATAAAAATATTTCAAGGTGCTGAAAACAAAATAAATACATACAAAAAAATCAAACAAAACAGTCCCACTGGGTATGCTAAAACAGTCTCATTTTTGTATTTATTTGAAAAATTAATTAAAATAATTTTTAATTAATTATTGGATACTTTCAGAGGCATAAAAAAATTCTCAATATGTCAAAATAATTTTTTCATAATTAAATTACAAAAAAATATAATCAGCTCTATCAATTAAGCCAAATAACAACACATGTTCATAAACAAGGCAATTTTAGACATTTTTAAAATAAATCCAAATTAATTATTTAAATTACATTAAAATCATTTTTTAATCAAATTAATCATCCCATAATCATATTAGAGAAAGAAAAATGTGTAAAACGTATTTTGCAAATTAATTTCAATTTTTCAAAACCTAATCATCCAAAATCATAAAAAACAATCAATCTCGTTGCATTTTAATTAAAATTAATTTTAATGAATACAAAGGGGTGATACCACTATTGGGTTTTGAAGAATGAATCACATTTATAAATGTAGTGAAAAAATAAAATTTTTAAAAACTGATATAAAAGATTGTACTTGTGCCTTTAAAACTAATTTATATAAATATAGAGGTTAAAAATTATACCTTGTAATTTCTTATTTGTTATTCACATCTTCACTTTGTTGGGTTGTAGCAAACCACAACAATCTATACTACGATATATCTAATGATAATCCATATGAAAAATGAAGAAGAAACTATCAAAAGAAATGGTTTGAGCAAATTCAAAGTGCTAGCTTTGAAAATGTTCTTGAGAGAATTTTATTGTCTTAAAAATATTTTTTCACAAAAAATATTTTCATGTCTATTTTCTACCATTTGATATCTTTTCTATTTGAATCAAATTCAAAGAAAAGATCAAAAGTCAAAAATGGAGAAAAGGGAATTGAATGAATATTGAATGTGCTTAATTGTCATAATTGGCCTAATTAAGGCCAAATTCACCTGTTGGCCAATGGGAGGCCCCGCGCCAGCTAGCCCACGCGGGCTTGTACGGGCCCGTGACCCTCCTGAATGATTTTTCCATGCGATCCATCCCGAAATAATTCTCTCATATTTTGGATCTCATCCAAGACCATTTTACTCATTTTTCATATCTTCAATGCGTGTGACCCATTAGGTTCTCAGTTTGTTGGCTACTTAAATGAGCAATTAATTTAAGCAAGTCACGAATGGTATCTAGCAACACATCATGACCCCCAATTAACCGAAAAGTCAATGGTTTGACTACAAACCTTTCTATAGACAATTTTCATGCAATTATTTCTTTCACCATTCTATACCCCACTTGGTTCAGAGTATGGACATGTGTCAACTTCCACTAGATTGATTACGTCATGTCTAGTCCAAGTAATGTAATTCTTGCCCCTGAGGCTCATTACTCTATTAGATATGTCATTGAATACTATATTTATGACATTTCCACTCCGGCCAGAGATTTTCGAGTAATGACCACAACAAAAGGTCATGGGTATACACTCCTTCTATCAGGAGTGGTGAATTCTTTATTTGTTACCCAATTACCTTTGAATACCTTAAATTGTATCCAATCACCACCCTATGAGCAACCTCCTTGAGGCAACAAGAAATAATGTCAAAATACAAAATCAGTATCCAAGATATCCTTGAGTACCTCAAGTCTAAGGATACTTGCACCATTGCTATGATGAGATTATCATTGAAATTTGAATAGATTATCCATATGATTATCTCATATCTGGGCATCTAATGTATTTAGCTACACTTATCAAGCATCCATATGTTAACTCTAAACATCTCATGATTAGAGATTATGAAATCTACTACTCGATCCAATCAAGGAGTGTAACATATGCTAGTCTATCCGGATTAATAATGTCATGTCTCATTAATCCTATGACTAGGGATAATTTTGATACTAACATAATTACACATGATAAAAATCTCAATATCATGATCTCATCATGATTTTCTTCATGTTATGTTATGTATCAAGGACTTCATTAATTGATTTAAGATCACTATTAATTCATATATCAAATGAACATCAAATTAATGAAGAAGTCTTTTATTAATCAAATAAATTTGTACAATAAGTCCTAAAGGTGGTTGCCTTTAGAGCACTCCTCTAACAGCCCTTAATCCATCAGCATCTAGATCTTCTACACAACCACCTCAGGGTCAGGGATGAGCTACAGGGCGTACTTATGCAGTGAGAGCTAGAGAAGAGGAGGATGCTCCTAATGTGATAATAGGTAAATTCATGCTTATGACTGATTTTGTTTATGCACTTGTTGATCCTGGTTCCACACATTTCTGCATAAATACTGATGTTGCACGTGGGAAAGGGTTAAAAGATTCAAAATTATATCTGAACATCCTAGTGAGCAATCCTTTAGGAAATAGTGTTATGGTGAACTAGGTGTATAGGAATTTCCCATTAGTGCACAAGGTTATGAATTCCTAGCTAACCTAATTAAACTCCCATTCCGTGAGTTTGATGTGATTTTAGGGATGGGTTGGCTATCCAGCCATCAAGCGAAAGTAGATTGTAAACAGAAGAGAGTGACACTTAAACTCTCTGATGATCGGGAAATCACTATTGTGGGTGAAAGAATAGACTTCTTATCGGATGTGATTTCAGCTACAGCTGCTAAGAGACTCATAAGGATGGGGTGCAATGCTTACTTGTGTTAAGCAATGGAAGCTAAGAAGGAAGATGTTAAGGTTTCAGATGCGCCTACAATGAGATTTTCCAGATGTCTTTCCTGAGGAACTACTAGGCTTGCCACCTGACAGGGAAGTTGAATTCACTATTGATGTAGCTCCAGGAATGACACCTCTTTCGATTGCACCCTATAGGATGGCACCTACAGAACTCAAGGAATTGAAAATTCAACTGTAGGAATTGCTTGATAAAGGCTTTATCAGACCCAGTATTTTACCATGGGGAGCACTGGTACTATTTGTAAAAAAGAAGGATGGGTCTCTCAGATTATGCATTGACTGCAGACAACTGAATAAGGGGAAAATCAAGAACAAGTATCCCCTTCCACGTATTGAAGACTTAATTGATCAATTGAAGGGAGCAGATGTGTTCTCAAAGATTGACCTACGATTGGGCTACCATCAGTTGAAAGTAAAAGAAGCATATGTGCCCAAGACTACTTTTCGCACAAGATATGGCCATTATGAATTTTTAGTCATGCCATTTGGACTTACGAATGCCCCAGTAGCTTTCATGGATCTAATGAATAGGATCTTTCATCCTTATCTAGACCAGTTCGTGGTGGTATTTATTGATGACATTCTAGTGTATTTGAAGAAACTACAAGAACATGACAAACACCTACGAATTGTCTTACAAATATTGAGAGAGAAACAGTTGTATGCAAAGTTCAGTAAGTGTGACTTCTAGTTGAATGATGTATCCTTTTTGGGTCATGTAGTTTCAGCTGAAGGGATAAAGGTGGATCCAAAGAAGATTGAAGCAATCTTACAATGGAGAAGTCCTAAGACTGTTAAAGAAGTCAGAAGTTTCTTTGGTTTGGCTGGGTATTACAAAAGATTTGTAAAAGGTTTTTCCACCATAGCAGTGCCACTCACTTGACTATTACAGAAGCATATCAAGTTTGACTGGACAGATAAATGTCAAGAAAGCTTTGAAAAGCTTAAAAACATGTTGACATAAGCCTCAGTGTTAACTCAGCCAGAATCTGGCAAGAATTTTTGTGATTTACAATGATGCCTCCAGGAATGGGTTAGGTTGTGTATTAATGTAGGAAGTTAAAGTGATTGCATATGCTTCCCGACAATGCAAGACTCATGAGAAGAACTATCCTACTCATGATCTTGAGTTTGCAGCAATTGTACTCGCCTTGAAGATTTGGAGACATTATCTTTATGGTTAGAAATGTTACATTTACACATATCATAAAGGTTTGAAATATTTACTCATACTGAAGGAACTTAATTTGAGATAAAGGCATTGGCTTGAATTGATAAAAGACTATGATTTTTTAATAGACTATCATCTAGGAAAGGCATATATAGTAGCTGATGCACTTAGTAAAAAATTTATGGCAGCCCTTCAGGTGATGAAACCAAACTTCCTTCAGCAAGTGAAAGTGGTGCAAAAGTTAGATGATCGCTTGATTGCCATAGTGAACAGAGTAAAAGAGGGCAATGAAGGTGATTATTCTTTGGTGAAGATGAAAGTCTTTATTTCAACTGGAGGTTATGTGCACCAGATCAAGATGAATTGAGAAAGAACATTATCATAGAAGCTCATCATAGCAGCTATGCAATGCATCCTAGTGGTAACAAGATGTATCAGGATTTGAAAGTATACTACTGGTGGCAAGGAATGAAACATGATGTGACAGAAGTTATGAGTAAATGCTTGATATGTCAATAGGTGAAAGCTGAACATCAAGTTCCATTGGGTTTACTCCAGCTTATTGTGATACCAGAGTGAAAATGGGATCGAGTGACCATGAATTTTGTGATGGGATTGCCTCTGACTGGAAAGAAGCATGATGCTATCTAGGTAGTCATTAATAGACTCACTAAATTAGCTCATTTCATACTAGTATGGAGGGACTATCCACTGACCAAGTTGGTAGAAATCTATATTAATGAGATAGTGAGACTCCATGGAGTACCATCCTCCATTATTTTAGAGAGGGAGCCCAGATTTACTTCCCAGTTCTAAAAAAAGTTGCAAGAAGCAATGGGAACAAAACTTCATTTTAGTATAGCTTTTCATCCCCAAACTGATGGGCAATCATAGCGTGTAATTCAGATACTTGAGAATATGTTGTGAAGTTGTGTCCTTGAGTTTGAAAGCAGTTGGAAAAGGTATTTTCCATTAGCTGAATTTGCTTACAACAATAGTTATCAGTCAAGCATTAAAATGACACCATATGAAGCACTTTATAGGAGGAAATGCAGGACTCCTTTATGTTGAACAGAATTAAGTGAGAAAAAGCTAATGGGGACAGATTTGGTTCAAAAAACTGAAGAGAAGGTACGAGTGATCAAGGATAGATTGAAAGAAGCTATGGACCGACATAAATCATATGCAGATTTAAGAAAAAAAGACATAGAGTTCCAGGTCGGAGATCAAGTGTTTATGAAGGTATCACCTTGGAAGAAAGTTATGAGATTTTGCACAGAAGGGCAAACTAAGTCTGAGATTTTTAGGCCCTTATAAAATTGTACAGCGAATGGGACCCATATCCTATCAATTGAAATTGCCTCAAAAGTTGCAAAAGATTCATGATGTGTTCCATGTGTCAATGCTACGGAGGTATAGGTCAGACCCTAGCCACGTGATCAAGCCAGAAGAAATTTGAATATAGGCTGATCTAACTTATGAGGAGAAACCATTAAACATCATAGACAAAGAGGTTAGACATTTCAGGAACAAGTAAATCCCACTAGTGAATACAATTTTTAATACAGGTAAAATTTTGAGGATAATTTTTATTGGTAGGGGAGAATTGTAATGGCCTGAATACTGGGTTAGTCGTAAACTGTAGTTTTCAAAATTGATCAGTATACTCAGGGGACAAAAATACACCCGTGGGTGAAAAATATTTTATTTGATCATCGAAAAATATAGGTTATGTAACACCACCTCACCCCAGCAGCTCGTGCCCGAATGAGGGTGTGCTACACTGACTTCATCGATTAAAATATCATTATATAAGTTATATATAAAGCAAAATCACTCGTACATTTTTTTTTATTTCCAATATTCGCTATTTATTTACTTTGCATTTATAAAAGAAATATAACATAAAAGTTAAACTACCTTTTTATATAGTAACATGTTCTTTACAAAATATACAGTTTATTTTACAAAATACTACAATATAAAATTTACAAGATAATACACAAAAGTTGTGTAACCCACGATGTTTTCAACAGGCTGCTTTATTGGATTAGGTCACAGTTGGCTTTGTCTACTATCTTCTATTTATTCTTTACTAAATTTGCGTGAGAAAAACTCTCACGCTAATCTCTTGGCTTAGCGGTGCATATAGATAAGGCAAAAAACTATTTTTAAAGTCACATGCATTGTCATATAACAATTTATGATCAAATCATACAACCATACATTTCATAATATTCTAGTACGCATAACATCAATTTATTGTATCTCATTTTATTTAACATAATCAAATCATCATTCTCATGCAAATCATGGTATTCTAGCATGTATAGATATCAAATTATATTATTTTATCTCATACTTATTTATTTTATTACCACTTTATTGTATAACACTAAATCTTCTTTTTATCCATGCCACAATTCATTATTCCATTTTTATTTTCAATAATTCTTTTATATTCCATAACTTCTTTATTTATGTTTTCATTTATGCCCAGAACACCTATGAACCACTGAATAGGATGACAAAGTTGCCATCCAGGCACTTAGGAGTGATAAGTTCATGGTATATACCATTTCATGTGCTTCTTTTAAAATATCGGACTTCAACTCTTCTACACCAGGCACACAAATCCTATTCTTGAAGTACATTATGCCATCCTCTGTCAAGGAAAAATCAGGCTTTTCTCCCTTTTTCACTGCCTCGACTATCTCTACTAACTTTTCATCTTGCTTCTGAGCATCTTTGATCCTCTGCATCAAAGTAGATTGTATTCGCATCTCAGCTAAAATCTTCCTACTTAGTGCATCTGCAACCACATTAGCTGTTCCTAGCTGGTATTCGATCACACATTCATAATCTTTAATAAACTCCAACCATCTTTGTTGTCTCATATTCAACTCTTTCTTTGAGGGAAGGTACTTAAGACTTTTGTGATTTGTATAGATATAACATCTTCCCCGTACAGATAACGTCTCCAGATCTTAAGAGCAAAAACTATCGCAGCTAACTCCAAATCATGTGTCGGATAGTTAAGCTCGTGAGGCTTAAGTTGTCTTGAGGCATAAGCAATCACCTTTCCTTCTTGCTTAAGAACACAGCCTAAACCATTATGACTAGCATCACTGTACACAACAAAGTCTTTCCCTGGAGTAGGCTGAGTCAAAACTGGTGCTTCAGTTAGCATTGCCTTCAGTCGATCAAAACTTGTTTGACACTTATCTGTCCACTCGAAACGGACCTCTTTTCGTAGCAGTCGTGTCAAAGGAGTCACTAAGGATGAAAATCCCTTCACGAACCTCTTATAATATCCGGCTAATCCGAGAAAACTTCTCACTTCTTGGTGGTTTCCAATTAAGAATAGCCTCAATTTTACTAGGATCAACCCGGATACCTTCTGCTGAAATTACATGACCTAGAAAACTGACTGCTTCAAGCCAAAACTCGCACTTAGATAGCTTTGCATACAACTGTTTCTTCCTCAATGTTTGCAGCACTATTCTGAGATGTTGATCATGTTCTACTCAGTCTCTAGAGTAGACAAAAATGTCATCAATAAACACTACTACAAATTGATCAAGGTATGGCCTGAACACTCGGTTCATCAGGTCCATAAAAGCTGCTGGTGCATTTGTCAATCCAAAGGGCATAACTAGGAACTCATAATGACCATAATGAGTCCTAAATGTCGTCTTAGGTACATCTGCCTCTTTTATCTTCAGTTGATGATACCCCGATCGAAGATCTATCTTCGAAAATATGGATGCCCCTTTCAATTGGTCAAATAAGTCATCAATCCTAGGCAGTGGGTATTTATTCTTAATAGTCACCTTATTAAGCTGTCTGTAATCGATGCAAAGACGAAGAGTGTCATCTTTCTTTTTCACAAATAATACTGGAACACCCTATGGTGATACACTGGGTCGTATAATATCCTTATCTAACAACTCCTGCAACTGTACCTTCAGCTCTTTCAACTTTGTTGGTGCCATCCTATATGGTGTAATGGAAATAGGGGTGGTGTCGGGTACCAAATCGATAGCAAATTCAATTTCTCTATCCTGCAGTAACCCTGGCAACTTCTCTAGAAATACATCAGGAAATTCACTAACAGTAGGAATATCCACCAACTTCGGACTTGTTTTTTCCATATCAACTACATACGCTAAGTATGCTTCGCATCCCTTACTAATGAGTTTCTGAGCTTTTAACACTGATATCCCATTGTCTAGGTATCTTCTATTCTCACCCATCACCACTATCTCATCTTGTTCTGGAATTCTAATAATCATCTGTCTTCTTCCATAATCCACTACTACTCCATAACGAGCCAACCAATCCATTCCCAAGATCACATCGAACTCATGGAATGGTAATTCTATCAAGTCTGCTGGGAATTGCCTTCCTTGAATTTCAATTGGGCAACCCCTAAACACCTTGCTAACCCTCACACTGTGCCCTAATGGGTTAGTCACAATAATCTCAAATTCTAGAGTTTGTTGTGGTGTGCATATGTATGAATGCGTCGACCCCGGATCTATCAATGCATGTATGTCTGAGCCAAAGAGAAGGAATTTACCAATTAAGACATCTAGTGCATCCTGCTCCTCTCGGCCTCGCATGACATATGCCCTGGCTGGGGCAGCTCTACTACCTTCTGGCCTCTCAACTGTCTTTGATTTGAACTAATTGGATCCTGATCGGCCTCCTCTGCCTTGCCCTTGACCTCGGCATTTTCCTTGCCCAGAAGCCTGTGTTTGCATCAGCTCAGTGCTCCCCGAACCTCTACCATACTATAACAAGGGACAATCTCTCCTCATATGGTATTTAGAGCCACATCTAAAACATGCTCCTGTCATCCACCAACACTCTCCGGGATGAGAACGGCCACAATGCTGGCATTCTGGTAGGAGTAGAGATCTATATGGTGTCTGTGCGGGTGCACTGGCTGCCAAAGAAACAGATCTCGCAGGTTGTCCCCACTTGAAGGACGAAGGCCTATTGGAACCCCCAGCCTCAAATCGGCCACTGAAAGATCTAGCTCTTTTGCCACTTGACTGTACTCTACTCAGTTGTGATATGGGTCTCTTGAACCCTCTATCATATGTTGACTGTTGTGTGGCTAGAACTCTCTCAACTGTGCTGGCATATGCTAACAAACTAGGAAAACTCATCAGACATAGAGCTGAGACTTGTAGCTTGATTGGGTCTCTCAATCCATCTTCAAATCGTCGGCACTTATCTGCCTTAATGGATACAATGCCTCTAGCATACTTGCAAAGATGTGTGAATTCTCTTTCATATTCTGTTACCGATAAGTTTCCTTGTTTCAGCACCAAAAATTCTCTTTTCTTGTCGTCTGTGTAGATAGAAGGAATATACTGCTCCTTAAACTTATCTAGAAAGAACTCCCATGTCATAGGGTCAGGAGCCTATGTGCTCTGTGATTTAGATCGCCACCAGTCATATGCATGCTCCTGTAGTAAAGATACTGCATGCTCATATTTATGCTCATTTGTGCAATGCAGCTGATCAAAAACTCTTTCTGCCCGTTCTAGCCAAAACTCTGCCACTGAGGTCATCTTCCCGTTTACCGTAGAAATTGGGTGCCCCTAACTTCCTCAGTCTCTCAAATTATAATACTGATGAGGCTGGTTGTGATGCTCTTTGTAGCAAATCTATCATGTTCCTCATAAGCTCTGTTTGTCCTGTGCTAGCAATAGACTGCCCTCTTGATAGGCTAGCACTAGATCTAGATACAGTAGCTTGGCGACGACTGGGTCGCAATGAAGCCTGTGTTTCAGTAGGCTCATTACTTTGCCTCCTTCGGCCACAATATGTCATGACCCTGAAGCCATACTATACCTATATCATAAAATAACGACCCCAATCAGTAAGCAGTAACCTTAATACTTAATTGTGGGTACACACATCTTATAATTATTTTTGAAAACCATTTTAAAATCCCAAAACCGCCCAAACCGGGCTTTAATACCAAAATCCAGAAACACCAACCTAGTGCTCTTATACCAAAAACTGTAACACCCCCTCACCTCAGCAGCTCGTGCCCAAATGAGGGTGTGCTACACTGACTTCATCGATTAAAATATCATTATATAAGTTATATATAAAGCAAAATCACTCGTACATTTTTTTTTCATTTCCATTTATAAAAGAAATATAACATAAAAGTTAAACTACCTTTTTATATATTAACATGTTCTTTACAAAACATACTGTTTATTTTACAAATACTACAAAATAAAATTTACAAGATAATACACAAAAGTTGTGTAACCCACGATGTGTGCAACATGCTGCTTTACTGGATTAGGTCACCGTTGGCTTTATCTACTATCTTCTATTTATTCTTTACTAAATATGCATGAGAAAAACTCTCACGCTAAGCTTTTGGCTTAGTGGTGCATATAGATAAGGCAACAAACTATTTTTAAAGTCACATGCATTGTCATATAACAATTTATGATCAAATCATGCAAACATACATTTCATAATATTCTAGTATGCATAACATCAATTTATTGTATCTCATTTTGTTTAACATAATCAAATCATCATTCTAATGCAAATCATGGTATTCTAGCATGTATAGATATCAAATTATATTATTTTATCTCATACTTATTTATTTTATTACCACCTTATTGTATAACACTAAATCTTCTTTTTATCCATGCCACAATTCATAATTCCATTTTTATTTTCAATAATTCTTTTATGTTCCATAAATTCTTTATTTATGTTTTCATTTATGCCCAGAACACCTATGAACCACTGAATAGGATAACAGAGTTGTCATCCAGGCACTTAGGAGTGCCACCCGGGCAATATGATGTGCACATATAAGTACCAAACCCGACGTAGATAGCTGTGCCAAACTCGGCATAGAGTAGATAATAATGTCATACCCGACATAAATAACAGTGTCAAACCTAGCATAGATAACATTGTCAAACCCAGAGTAGATAATCATATCATTAATGATTTTCATTTTCATCATACTCCTCCCTATTTGGCATACCAAACTATCCTAAGTTGGTTCTATTTAGGTGTTCTGGGGCTTATACAATTTCATTAAAATTCATAAAAATTAATTTCATACTTTTCATGTATTTAATATCTCAAAATAATCACATAATCACTCAATTAAAATAATATTTACATAATATAACAAAGTTCTCATCATTTTATTCCTCAACTCACATGCTGCCCTGTCACTGACAGATTTTTTTCCCTTTCTTGTACCTTAATTTTAGTCCTATTGAGTTCTGAATTTAGTTACATGCTCTTCATAAAAATTTTATATATGGATCTTAGCTTTAATATTCAACCTTAATCACTTAATTATGAGTTCTTTATCAAAAGATATAATAAAATAAACACTAACTGGTCAATGATAATTCTGGCCAGAATTTTCTGGACAGATTCTAAGTCTGAAATTTATGAATTTTTCTGGACAATTACAGATATATTAAGATATTATGATCTAAATAAAAATTGTAGTCCTATGTCTTAAATTTCAAACCGAATAAATAACATACAAATCCAAGCTCCAGAACTCAATTTATAACAGTTTAAGTACCCACTGCTCATTATTAACAATTCTACTCAAAATTTCTGGACAGATTTTATGTCCCAATTTTATGAATTTTTCTAGAAAACTACAGACATATGCAGGTTTTATGATCTAAATTAAAGTTATATCCCTATGTCTTATCTTTTAAACCCAACAAACAACATGCAAAACTGAGTTCCAGAAATTAAGTTATAACAGTTTAAGTGAACACTGCTCATCAATTTCCAGCAAGGAACATACAAGATAATCACATTCAATTTTTACCAAATTAAATCCTAAGTCTAGCAAACATGCATCCCAAAGATTTTAATCACAAAATAATATCAATTCAGAATCATCAAATGCCAAATAATTAAATCATGCAAATAAAAAAAATAAAATAGGCTATTGCCTTAGGTTATGCACAAACCTCTCTTTTTCTCTTTTCTTTCTCTTTACTTCTCTTTCTTCTTTCCTTTGCTCCTTTGAGCTAAATCCTCGTCACTTTGAGTTCCTAAAGTTCATAAATAGATTATTAAAACTTTATAAACCTAATCTCTCTCTTTCTTCTTACTCTTTTAAGCTTTCTTAAGCTTGAAAATGGAATTTTCCATGCATTTCTCTCTTTTTTCTCACTTTCTTTCACTAGAATCAATCTTTGGTTATGGCTGTCCAAGGGAAAAACTTGGGCTGGTTTGAGAGGTAGAATTTTCCTCAATGAAAAATGGATAAGGAAGAGGAAGAAACAATCAAGAACAAAATGACAAAAGTCATTATGATGGGGGGACACCTAAGCTCAATCTAGAAACCTTCATTAAGGTTAAATGCATGTATCTTAATTAGCTTATTAAAATTTTCCATTTGGTGGGTTATTCTTGAAGAAACGTGGGTGAGACTTAATTGAGGAAATTATGGATATGAAGAGATAAGGAAGAAGAATAATTAAGAGAATGAAGACAACTCCATAATTATGGGACACCTAAGCATATTCTAGATGTTTTAATTAATTTCCAATTCATGCATGTCAATTGTCCACTTAATGTATGCCACTTGGTGTGGCCAGCCCTTTCTCACGTGTTTAATGTCCCAATCATGCATTTAATTGATGGTTATTCCAATAAATCCTCAAATTTTCGGTAAAATTGCAAATTGACCCCTAAACTTTTCAAAATTTGCAATTTAATCCTTTACCGAAATTTCATATCTTAAAATATTTTAAACACTTTATTGATTATATTCCATACTTAATTGCCATTATTTTTATTATTTTTCGATAAAAGTCCAAATGTAGACTTCAGTCAAACCGACGAGTTGATTTAATAACTCGCATGACTTATGTCTAAATTAGCGGATATGACAGGTTACGACTACCCAAGGATAAATTTGGAGTGAAATTGAGGTCAACTAGGTCCTCAAAAGTTAAAACAAAGAAAAAATGGGATCCAGTTTCATTAAATAGTTGGTTGACCGTACTTTGATCGGGCTATGAAAAATAGCAAACGATATCCAAAAATTTATTTTAATACATAGATAAACTCTAAATAATATTTAGGATTTTTTTATTGTGAAAAAGGAATTTTACGGTAACACTGAAAATTAAATTATCAGTCCGGTTTGAGTGAGCTGAACAGAAAATAGACTCCAATTGAGTTAAAAAAAATTTGTAGACATATAAAAATATTTTATGAATTATGGAATCAAATTTGGGCGAAAT
Organism: Triadica sebifera; assembly: GCA_023653625.1. Classification (NCBI taxonomy): domain Eukaryota; kingdom Viridiplantae; phylum Streptophyta; class Magnoliopsida; order Malpighiales; family Euphorbiaceae; genus Triadica; species Triadica sebifera. Next base: position 6,906,042 of record CM042899.1, on the reverse strand, counting down.
TGAGTTTAGAAAGTGAGAGAAATAATTTATAGTACTTAATTGGACCTAAATGGGTTAGGCTTTGTTTGGCCCAAGTCTACTCAACTTAAGCCACTATAAATAGCCTTAATTATCAGAATTCTTTAGAGAGAATTCTGTAACTCCTTCTTCCCCTTATCACCTAGCTGGACTGACCCAGTCTTTTCCTATTTTCCTTCCAAATTTCTTCCAATTTCTTCAATTCTTACACCAAAATCAACCACCCAAAAATAATTTCAGCATCTCTAGTACCTAGTAGAAGCTTTTAATCTTCATTTGGAAGGCTAGGATGGAACAAAATCAAATGAGACAAGTTAGGATACAAATTTGAGGTAAGTGAAATTTATATTTTTAAATTATTTTAATGGTTCAAATAGGTAGCTTAAGGTATGTCGATGATAAATATGAAGTTTATTTGAGCTAAGGAAGCAAAATATTGGTGGATTAATGGAGTGTAATTTTCAGCCATGGTAGGTTCAAAGGGAAGTGAAGGTGCTTCCAAGGAAAAGATTAAGGAAAAGAAAGTTTAGGAAGGGAAAAGCAAGAAATTTAGGTTAGTGATTTCAAAATCTAAATATTTCCATTAATTAAGCATGATTTAGGTTTATGGAAATTAGGAATTTTGTGTGTTTTGCATGTAATTGATAATTAATGCTTCAAACATGATTAAAAAATTATAAAAAGTAAATTAGAATGGTTAATTTCAATAAAAAAAATTAAGTAGTGGAAATTGAAAAATATGATCTTATTATGTGAAAAATGTAAATTAAGGTATAAATACATTTTATTATAATATTATGATATATATGGAACAATGAAGGTATAAATTAATGAAATGAATAATTAGAAGGTGAAAGAAAAATTCTAAAGATGAAAATTAATTATAGGCCGAAATATGAAGAAGGAAAAATTTATATTTTTCTTGCTAATTAAATGAAAATTTAGTCATGAAATGCAAGAAAATATAATATTGAGTGTGTATAAATTTATTGAGAATTTTTAAATGATATATTGAATATTTTCTAACTATTGATTTTATTATGCATGAAATAAAAAATAATGGCTAAAGTGTGTTTAGTGAGCTTAATAACTTAATTTTGTCATTCCGTAAATTTGATGCAATCTTGGGAATTGATTGGTTAACTCAGCATAGGGCAGTGGTGGATTGCCAGTATAGGAGAGTGACTTTCAAGAATTCAGGGTAGGATGATGTGATGGTCTTGGGTGAGAACTGACCATACTTGACTAATGTCATTTATGTTACAAAGGCATGTGAAGCGTTTTTGGCACATATTGTAGATACCAAGAAAGGGAGTCTAGATTTTAGGGAGATTTCTACAGTATGTGAATATCCAGATATCTTCCCTGAGGACTTGCCAAGGTTACCACCTGTTAGGGAGATAGAGTTTGCCATAGATGTGTTGCTAGGCATAGCCCTAATATCGATCACTCCCTACAAAATGGCACATGTTGAGCTAAAGGAATTAAAAGTACAGTTGCAAGAGTTGTTAGATAAAGGGTTTATCAGACCTAGTGTCTCACCTTGGGGTGCTCCGGTTCTATTTGTGAAAATGAAGGATGGCACCTTTCGTTTGTTAGATATTTGTTCTTATTTGTTCTTAATTTGTTCTAAATATCCATTGTCGAGAATATATGACTTGTTTGATCAGTTGAAAGGAGCAGGGGTATTTTCTAAAATTGACATCGGATCAAGTTATCACCAATTAAGAATTAGAGAATCAGACATTTCAAAAACAACATTTAGGACTCGGTATGGTCATTACAATTTCTTAGTAATGCCTTTTGGCCTAATATGCCCCAGCAGCATTTATGGATCTAATGGATAGAATCTTTAGGCCTTATTTGGACCAGTTCATGGTGGTGTTCATAGATGACATCCTGGTGTACTCTAGAAGTGGAGAAGAGCAGGATCAACATCTTTGTATTGTCTTCCATACCTTGAGAGAGAATCAATTATATGCAAAGTTGTCAAACTGTGCATTCTAGTTAGATGAAATGGCCTTTCTAGGGCATATTATCTCAGCCGATGGGATCAGAGTCGACACCAGCAAGGTAAAGGCAATCCTCAACTGGAAACTGTCTCGAAATGTGATAGAAGTGAGAAGTTTTCTTAGTTTAGCTGGTTATTATCGGAGATTTGTGAAAGGATTTTCAATGATAGCCTCACCACTGACAAAATTTCTTAGAAAGGAGACTAGATTTGAGTGGACAGACCGGTGCAAGACTAGTTTTGATAAGTTAAAGAAAAATGTTGACAAAGGCACCAATGTTAACACAGCCTATTGTAGAAAAAGATTATATGGGTACAGTAATGCTTCCCTTAATGGTTTGGGCTGCGTAATAATGTAAGAAGGCAAAGTGATCGCTTATGCTTCCAAAAAATTGAAGTCTCATGAGAGAAATTATCCGACACATGATCTGGAACTAGTAGCCATTATGTTTGCATTGAAAATATGGCGACACTACTTGTATGGCAAGCAATGTTATATCTATACATACCATAAAAGTTTGAAATATTTGCCTTCACAAAAGGAACTCAATTTGAGACAGAGGTGATGGATATAATTAATCAAAGACTACAATTGTATCATTGATTATCAGTCGGGTAAGGCCAATGTTGTAACTGACGCTCTGAGTGGAAAAACTCTGGCAAGTAAATGTTAAAACTTAATTTATGATGCGAACAAGATTAAATAAAAAAAAATGAAATAATAAATAATTTATATATATTATTTTGGAAAAATTGCAGATTCAACCCATATTGATTCAACAAGTAAAGGACAATTAGTAGCAAGATAAGAAATTAAAGGAAATCTTTGAAATCGTGAAAAAGGGTGAAAAACCAGAATTTACTATTGAAACATATGAGAGTTTAAGGCATAAGGGCAAGTTATGTACCCGAGAAGCAACAAAATGAATCAAGACTTGAAGGCATATTACTGGTGGCTGGGAATGAAAAGAGATATCATAGAGTATACTACCAGATGTTTAACATATCAGCAAGTCAAGGCTGAGCATTAAGTACCAAGTGGATTATTGCAATCAATTTCAATTCTAGAGTGGAAATGGGAAAGAGTTACTATAACACTCCCTCACCCCAGCAACTTGTGCCCGGATGAGGGAGTGCTACGCTGATTTCATTGGTTGAACTATCATTTTTAAATTATGTATAAATGAAATTTACTCGTATATTTTTTTTCTTTGTTTACTATTTATTTACTTGTAGTGTAAAAGAAATCATAATAAAGAAACACAATACATTTTATATAATAAAGTATTATTTACAAAATGTATGCTTACTTTACAAGTACTATAAAATAAAATTCAAAATATAAACACAACAGTTGTGTGACCCACAGTATTTGATACAAGCTACTATACTGGATCAGGCCACTGTGACCTTTGTCTACTATTGTCTACTTATTCTTTGCTATACTTGCGCAAGAGAAACTCCTATGCTAAGCTTCAGGCTTAGTGGTACATATAAATAAGGCAATAAACTATTTTATGCAACATTCATTATCATATATCAACTTATGCTCAATCATCTTCTCATACAAATATACATATCATGGTATTCTAGCATGTATAAACATCAAATTATATTCTTTTATCTCATAATGGTTTACTTTATTAAAACATCATTATATAACACATCATAATTAACCATGTTACAAGTCGTTATTCCTTTTATTTTCCTTAACCTTTTTATGCCATAGTATTCTAACATGTATAAACATCAAATTATATTCATGTATCCCATATTTGTTTTACTTTAACAAATCATGATTATCCATATTACCATTCATGATTCCCTTCTTATTTTCAATCACTTCTTTATTTTCTATAACCTTTTTGTGCCAACAACACTTAATCATCTTTTTATGCAAACATACATTTCATAAATTTTATTCTTTTTCATCTCATATTTATTTTACTTTATGAAATCATTATTATCCATAGCCCTTTTATTCCTTATAATACCTATCAACCCTTAAATAGGATAACAGAGTTGTCATCCAGACAATTAAGAGTGTCACCCAGGAAATATGATTTGTGCATATAAATGTCAATACCGGCTTTATAATAGTGTCATACCCAGCATCGATGATAGTGTCATACTTGGCGTACATAATCGTGCCATATCCGGTGTAGATAATAGTCTCATGCCTGGCATAGATCATAGTGTCATACTCAGCATAGATAATAGTGTCATACCTAGCATAGATAATCATACCGTTAATGGATTTAATCATACTCCACCCCTGCTTGGCATGTCGAACTATCCTAAGTCTGGTTCTAGTTAGGTGTTCTAGGGCTTACTCAATGTCATTAAAATTCATAGTTATTAAATTCACCCATTTCATTCATGTAAAAGTTTAATTAATTACACAATTACTTGTATAATATAACAAGGTTCACATCATTTTATTCTTTTAATTCCACAACTCATATGCTGCTCTGTCACTGGCAAATTTCATTCTCTATCTTGGACCTTAATTTTGGTCCTACTAAAAACCCGAATTTAGTTACAGAGTCTTCTTAAACATTTTATACCTGGATCTTATCTTTAATATGCAGTTTGAATCACTTAATTCTAAGTTCTATATCAAAATATATGATAAAATGAACATTGACTGGTCACTAACAATTCTACCCAGAATTTTCTGGACAGATTCTATGCCCGAAAGTTATGAATTTTTCTGGATAATTACAAACTATTGCCCAGATATCAAGCCAAGAAGGGGGGTTGAATTGGAGTTTTAAAAATTAAACTTTAAGGTGCGGAAATAAATAATTAATTTGAGGAAGGATAGAGAAAATTTGACACACAGATTTATAGAGGTTCGGGTGTTAACAAACCCTACTCCTCTCCCCAATCGCAATTGGGAGTTTCACTAACACACTAAGTATTACAATGGAGTTTTACAAGCTCACTCCCAACTATGGTGTTTCTCACAATGGCTCACACCTAACCCAGAAATCCCTTGTGTTTTAATGGCTTACACAATAATCAATTCCTTGTATTTTACAGGCTCACACAAACAACCTACTCTTTGTATTTTACAGGCTGACACAAACAACCTACTCTTTGTGTTTTACAGGCTCACACAAATAACCTTTTAATTTGTGTTTTGGAGGTTCACACAACTAACCCTTACAAGTGTTCTACTCTTAACCCAGAATTACCTAAAGCTCACTTGAGTAAAGATTACAAAGAGAACCACTTATAAATCTTTATTGCTCAAATATGAGGAGCAAAAATATTTTTACAGAGAATAGATTTGTTCTCAAAGTATCAAAGTACAAATAGCTTGTAATAAGAATTAAATTCGAAGTATATGTTATTCTTTTGTTTTTCCTTATCATTCTCTTATTCCTTAATGCATAAATGACTTCCATTTATACTCTCATGGCTGAATATAGCCGTTGCGGTGCATTAAATAAGAAACTAGCCATTGTACCAACCAAAAAATCACGCCTGATATTTTTCTCTTTCATTGTTCACGGGCGTGACTATGCTTGTCACGGGGGTGACAGTTCTTCCCAAGCCGTGACCCAAGTGGTGACTCTGGTCGTGAAGCTTTCTGGATGAAATTGCATGAAGCTTCACGGGGGTGATACCTTTATTCACAGGGGTGACACCTTTATTCACAGGGGTGACAATCTTCCCAGCCGTGAGCCAAGTGGTGACTTTGGTCGTGAAGCTCTCTGGATGAAATTGCATGAAGCTTCACGGGGGTGACACCTTTATTCACGGGGGTGACTGAAATGCTTACTTCACGGTTTGTTTTTCCTTCATGGCCGTGAACTTCAAATGTTGGTTTTGATAACGGTTAGCTTTCTTCACGGGAGTGACTCCTAGAGTCATGGCAATGAACATGCTACTACTTGATTTTTGTTTCTCAAGGATTATTCTTCCAATTCTCCATTCTTGCTATTTTAATTCATGTCCTGTATAATATACTTACAAAAACAAGTATGTTAAATACAATATTGCTATATTATTTGTTATCATTAAAATGACAAAAATACCCCTCAAGGTTAACACAGACATATTCAGGTTTTATGATATAAATGAAAGTTATAGCCCTATGTCTTATTTTTCAAAACCAATAAAGAACACACAAATCCAAATTCCAGAACTCAAGTTATAACAGTTTAAGTACTTACTGTCATCAATTCCAGCAAAGAACACACATAATTACCACCTTCAATTTTTACCAAAATTAATCCTAAGTCTAGCAAATATGCATCCCTAAGATTTCTATTTCAAAATAATATTAATTTAGAACTATTAACATTCCAAACATTCAAATCATGCAACTCAAATATAAATCATAGGCTATTGCCTTAAGTTATGCACAAACCTCTACTTTTCCCTTTTCTTTCTCTTTACTTCTATTTCTCTTTTCCTTTGCTCCTTTGAGCTAACACCTTGTCAATATGAGTTCCTAAAACATATAATAAATTCATCAAAAATATTTCTTTCATCATATATCTCTAACCCCTAAAATCTCTCTCTTCAAGGACCATGCTCTAGACTACCTCATCTTTTAAAGAAACTTAAAGACAAGATGATGATCAACACCTACCTAAGCTCTTACCTCCTATGGCTGAAATTTTGGAGGTTTAACTCTCCTCTTTCCTTGCTTTTCTTCATCTCTTTTTCTCCCTTAAAATTCCTTAAACTCTTTTTTGCATGAGGACCCACTCTTCCATGGCTCTCTCCCTCTCTTTCTCACTTTTTTTTCTTAGCATCAAGCTTTGGCTATGGAGGGAGATGAAGGGAACATGTCGGTTAGTTTGAGGAGATTAGATAATTCTAGATGTTAAGTGATAAGGAAGAAGGAGAGGCAATTAAGAGGAAGAAGACAAATTTAATCAATAATGGGACACCTAATCCTATAAATATCTAGATATTTTGGCTAATTAATGTGTTCATCTCCCTTGGTGTATGGTGTTTCAAAGGGAAACGTGGGAGAAAATTAAAAGATAGAAAATTCTAGATCAAGAGTGATAATGAATAAATGATAAGCAATTAAGAGCAAAGTGACAAAATTAATTAATTAATAGAGACACATAAGCCGTAATCTAGATATTTTCATTAATGTCTAATTCATGCACATCACTTGGTTAATTGTTGCATGTGACTTGGTGTGGCCAGCCCCTTCCATGTGTTTAATGTCCCAATCATGCATTTAATTGATGGTTATCCCAATTAATGCTTCAATTTTTGGTAAATTGCAAATTGACCCCAAACTTTTCAAAATTTGCAATTTAGTCCCTTACTGTAATTTAACATTTTTAAATATTTTAAACACTTTATTAAATATTTTCCATAATTATTTATTATTATTTTAATTATTTTTTGATCAAAATCCTAATTTAGACTCCGGTCAAACCTATGCATCAATTTAATGACGCATCCGACTCGTGCCTCAATTTGCGAATATGACATTCTCTCTCCCTTAAAATAATTTTTTTCCTCGAAATTTACCTGTTAATTCTGTGAATAAATGGGGACATTGCCTCTTCATGACTTCTTCACTCTCCCATGTGGCTTCTTCTGTAGAATGATTCCGCCATAGCACTTTAACTGGAGGGACTCTTTTATTCCAAAAAATCTTCTCTTCACGTGCTAATATAGCCATGGGTTCCTCTTGACAAGTCATATCTATCTACACTTCTATCTCCTTAACTGGTATAACATGAGTTGAACCAGACCTATATCTTCTTAACATAGATACATGGAACACATTGTGAATTCGGTCTAACTCCGGTGGAAGGGCTAAACGATAAGCCATGGGTCCGATTCTTTCTAGAATCTCATAAGGTCTAATGAACCTTGGACTTAGTTTTCCCTTTTTATTGAACCTCAATATCTTTTTCCAAGGAAAAACTTTAAGGAATACTTTATCACCCACATCATATTCAACATCTCGCCTCTTTAAATCGACATATGATTTCTATTGATCCTGTGCTACTTTTAGCCTTTCTTTGATCACTTTAACTTTCTCCTCAGTCTGTTGAAATATCTCAGGCCCAATCAACTTTTTCTCATTCAGCTCGGTCCAACAAACTGGGGTTCTACACTTCCTTTCGTACAAAGCCTCATATAGAGCCATGCCTATGCTTGTCTGATAACTATTGTTGTAGACAAACTCCATAAGAGGTAGATATCTATCCCAACTTCCCTCAAATTCAAGTACACAGCTTCTCATCATATTCTCTAGCAACTGAATAACTTACAGTGATTGTCCATTCGTCTGCAGATGAAAGGCCATGCCGAAACTGAGTCGAGTTCCCAAATTTGTCTATAGACTCTTCCAGAATTGCAATGTAAACCTAGGATCTCTATCAAATATGATGGACATTGGCACTCCATGCAACCTCACTATCTCACTGACATAAATTTTAGCTAGCTTGTTTAATGAGTATTCCATTCTAAATGGTAAGAAGTGTGCCGACTTTGTCAAACGATCCACTATCACCTACACTGCATCATGCTTTCTTTGAGTCATCGGTAAACCGGAGACAAAATCCATTGTGATTCTCTCCCATTTCTACTATGGAAGCGGCATTGGTTGCAATAATCCTGTGGGTAACTGATGTTCTGCTTTCACTTGTTGACAGGTTAGACATTTAGCAACATACTCGATAATATCCTTCTTCATCCCTGGCCACCAGTATTTTGCTTTCAAATCTTGGTACATTTTGTTTCCACCTGGATGCATTGTATATACCATTTCATGTGCTTTTTTTAATATCTCGGACTTCAGCTCTTCTATACTAGGCACATAAATCTTATTCTTGAAGTACACTATGTCATCTTTTGTCAATGAAAACTCAGGCTTTTCTCCCTTTTTCACGACCTCCACTATCTTTACTAACTTTTCATCTTGCTTCTGAGCATCTTTGATCCTCTGCATCAAAGTAGATTGTATTCGCATCACAGCTAAAATCTTCATGCTTAGTGCATCTGCAACCACATTAGATTTGCCTGGCTGGTAGTTGATCACACAGTCATAGTCTTTAATCAACTCCAACCATCTTTATTGTCTCAGATTCAACTCTTTCTGTGAGAGAAGGTACTTAAGACTTTTGTGATCTGTATAGATATAACATCTTTCCCCATATAGATAATGTCTCCAGACCTTAAGAGCAAAAACTATCGCAATTAACTCCAATCATGGGTCGGATAGTTAAGCTCATGAGCCTTAAGTTGTCTTGAGGCGTAAGCAATCACCTTTCCTTCTTACATAAGAACACAGCCCAAACCATTATGACTAGCATCACTATACACAACAAAGTTTTTTTCCTGGAGTAGGCTGAGTCAAAACTGGTGCTTCAGTCAACATTGCCTTCAATCGATCAAAGCTTGCTTGACACCTCTCTGTCCACTCAAAACGAACCTTTTTTCGTAGCAGTCGTGTCAAAGGAGTTACTAAGGATGAAAATCCCTTCACGAACCTCCTATAATATCCAGCTAATCCGAGGAAACTCCTCACTTCTGTCACATTTTATGGTGGTTTTCAATTAAGAATAGCTTCAATTTTACTAGTGTCAACCCAAATACATTCTGGTAAAACTACGTGACCCAGAAAACTGACTGATTTAAGCCAAAACTCGCACTTAAATAGTTTGCATACAACTTTTTCTCCCTTAGTGTTTGCAACACTATTCTGAGATGTTGATCATGTTCTTCTCAATCTCTAGAGTAGACAAGAATGTCATCAATAAGCACCACTACAAATTGATCAAGATATGGCATGAACACTTGATTCATCAGGTTCATAAAAGTTGCTAGTGTATTCGTCAATCCAAATGGCATAACTAGGAATTCATAATGACCATAACTAGTCTTGAATGTCATATTAGGTACATCTGACTCTTTTATCTTCAATTGATGATACCTCAATCTAAGATCTATCTTTGAAAATATGGTTGCACCTTTCAACTGATCAAATAAATAATCAATTATGGGTAGTAGGTATTTATTCTTGATAGTCACCTTAGTAAGCTGTCTATATCGATCCAGAGACGTAAGGTGCCATATTTCTTCTTTACAAATAATACTGGAGCACCCCACAATGATACACTATGTCGTATAAATCCCTTATCTAACAATTCCTGCAACCGTATCTTTAGCTCTTTCAACTCCACTGGTGTTATCTTATATGGTATAATAGAAATAGGAGTGGTGTCGAGTACCAAATCAATGGCAAACTCAATTTATCTATCTGGTGGTAACCCTGACAACTCATCTAAAAACACATCAAGAAACTCACTAATAATAGGAATATCCACCAACTTCGAAGTTGCTTTTTCCATATCAACCAAATACGTTGCTTCGTATCCTTTACAAATGAGTTTCTGAGCTTTCAACACTGATATCACATTGTCTGGATATCCTCTATTCTCATCCATCACCACTATCTAATCTTGTTTCAAAATTCTGATGATCATTTGTCTTCTTCCACGATCCACTACCACTTCATAATGAGCTACCCAATCCATTCCCAAGATCACATCGAACTCGTGGAATGGTAGTTCTATCAAGTCTGTTGGGAGTTGTCTGCCTTGAATTTCAATAGGGCAACCCCTAAACACCTTGCTAACCCTCACACTGTGCCTTAACGAGTTAGTCACAAGAATCTCAAATTCTACAGACTATGGTTCTAAACTCTCTCGACCCGATGGTGGTGCTCTTTGTAGCAAATCTATCATGTTCCTCATAAGCTCTTGCTTGTCCTGTACTAGCCACATACTGCTCTCGTGATGAGCTAGCACCTTATCTAGATGCAGTAGCTTAGTGGCGACTAGGTCACTATGAAGCCTCTATCCTTCTAGGCCCATTACTTTGGCCTCATTCGGCCACAACGTGTCGTGACCTTGAATCCATACTTTACCTATCTTGTAAATTAACGACCCTAATCAGTAAGCATCAACTTTTATACTCATTTGTGGGTACACACATGTTATAATTATTTTTGAAAACCATTTTAAAATTCCAAAACTGCCTAAACCGGGCTCTGATACCAAAAACTGTAACACCCCCCTCACCCCAGCAACTCATGCCCGGATGAGGGAGTGCTACGCTGACTTCATCGATAGAACTATTATTTTTAAATTATGTATAAATGAAAATCACTCGTATATTGTTTTTCTTTATTTACTATTTATTTACTTGTAGTGTAAAAGAAATCATAATAAAGAAACACGATACATTTTATATAATAAATTATTATTTACAAAATGTGTGCTTACTTACAAGTACTACAAAATAAAATTCAAAACATAAACACAACAGTTGTGTGACCCATAGTATTTGATACAAGCTGCTCTACTAGATCAGGCCACTACTACATTTGTCTACTATTGTCTACTTATTTTTTGCTATACCTGCGCGAGAGAAACTTCCACGCTAAGCTCTAGGCTTAGTGGTGCATATAAATAAGGTAATAAACTATTTTATTCAACATGGATTATCATATATCAACTCATGCTCAATCATCTTCTCATGCAAATATACATATCATGGTATTCTAGCATGTATAAACATCAAATTATATTTGTTGCCCATATATTAGAGCAAGAAGGGGAGTTCAATTGGAGTTTCAAAAAATTAAACTTTAAAGTGCGGAAATAAAATTGCTAATTTTAGAAGGGATAGAGAAAATCAGACACAAAGATTTATAGAGGTTCGGGTATTAACAAACCCTACTCCTCTCCCCAATCGCAATTGGGAGTTTCACTAACACACTAAGTGTTACAATGGAGTTTTACAAGCTCACTCCCAACTATGGTGTTTCTCACAATGGCTCACACCTAACCCAGAAATCCCTTGTGTTTTAATGGCTCACACAATAACCAATTCCTTTGTGTTTTACAGGCTCACACAAATAACCTACACTTTGTGTTTTACAGGCTCACATAAATAACCTACACTTTGTGTTTTACAGGCTCACTCAAATAACCTACACTTTGTGTTTTACAAGCTCAAACAAACAACCTACACTTGTGTTTTACAGGCTCACACAAACAACCTTTTAATTTGTGTTTTGGAGGTTCACACAACTAACCCTTACAAGTGTTCTTCTCTTAACAAAGAACTACCCAATGCTCACTTGAGTAAAGATTACAGAGAGAACCACTTATAAATCTTTATTGCTCAAATATGAGGAGCAAAAACATTTTTACAGAGAATAGATTTGTTCTCAAAGTATAAAAGTACAAGATAGCTTGTGATTTGAAGTATATGCTAATCTTTTGTTTTTCTTATCATTCTCTTGTTTTTTTATTTTTAAATGACTTCCATTTATACTCCCATGGCTAAATATAGCCGTTGGGGTGCATTAAATAAAAAACTAGCCGTTATACCAACCAAAAAATCGCGCCTGACATTTTTCTCTTTCATTGGTCACGGGCGTGAATATGCTTATCCCGGGGGTGACAGTTCTTCCCAAGCCGTGACTGAAGTGGTGACCTTGGTCGTGAAGCTCTCTGGAATGTTTTGACATATAAAGTCACGGGCGTGACACTCTTCCCAGTCGTGAGACAAGTGGTGACTCAGGTCGTGAAGCTCTCTGGATGAAATTGAATGAATCCTTCACGGGGGTGACACCTTCCTTCACGGGGGTGACAATCTTCACAGCCGTGACCTAAGTGGTGACTCTGGTCGTGAAGCTCTCTGGTTGAAATTACACAACTCTTCACGGGGGTGACACCTTTAGTCATGGGGGTGACTGAAATGTTTACTTCACGGTTTGGTTTTCCTTCATGGCCGTGAACTTCAAGTGTTGGTTTTGGTAACGGTTAGCTTTCTTCACGAGGGTGTCTTCCTAGAGTCACGGCAGTGAACATGCTACTTCTTGCTTTTTGTTTCTCAAAGATTATTCTTCCAATTCTCCATTCTTGCTATTTTAATTCATGTCCTGTATAATATACTTTCAAAAACAAGTATGTTAAATACAATATTGCTATATTATTTATTATCATCAAAATGACGGAAATACCCCTCAAGGTTAACAATCTCCCCCTTTTTGATGGTGACAAATAATCTAGCAATATGTGATTTTGAGAAGTCTCTCCCTCAAAATATACTTAGGATAAAAAATTATAATGTGCAAGAATAGTAAATAAAGATGTAGCATTTAACTAGATTTTAAGTATATGCAAGTTATATGAGAAGTATATCCAATACATACCATAATTCCTTTTCAAGACATAAAGTGTATGTAAGGTGTATTTAAGATATGGCATGTTGTAACTTGCTTTTAAGGTGTATGCAAAGTATACTTAAAGTATGTAAAGGCTCAGTTTTTCAATTATCTACTTTGCATCAAGATTTTTAAATCAATTCAAAATCTGTTTACTTTTTGATTCACAATTCTTATATTGCTAGTTTGATACTACTTTCCCTTATCATATTATATTGCATATTGCTAGTTTTCTCCCCTTTTTGTCATCAATCAAAAAGAATATGTAGATTGAAGTAAACAAAAGCAAATATATATTATGAAGGAAAGGATACAAACTAAGAAAGGAAATTTAAGATTTCCTACGCAAACATAACAAACAATCAAAGAAAAAATGATCAAACATAGCAAATTTAGGCTACACTCTAGCCTATATCCTAGCCAGACATCCTATCACGAAGTCTAGCTACTTCAGCCTCAAGGCTGTCTATTCGAGACTCCATGAAGTCCTTGAGGTTTTCCAACCTCTCATCCATGGAAGTCTGCAGCTGCTCGAAATGTGGTGCCAAGAGGTCGACCACCTGCTGCGCTAAAGACGGTGTGGAGGCTGAGGACTGTCCAATGTCCTGCTCGATGGCTGGAGTTGCTTCCTCAATCCTAGCCCTCTTTTTCTGCTGGACTCCCTGGAGGCGTGCTTTAAAATCCTCCGTGTCATGATCTTCCCAGATAATCTCTCCAGCAGTATCAGTGAAGCGGTAGAAGATATCGTTTTGAAAAATGATTCTGACAATTGCTCCCATCTTGATGAATGACTCTACATCCAGCCTATCTCGTGGGTGTGCAGGAATGATGTTAAAGTGATGGTTATCCAGCTTCAAGTAATTGAGCTTTACTGCCATATGAGTGACATAAGCCCCAATCAAGATATCTCCTGTAGGCTTGGTGGTGATGGAGAGAAGATGGTTTGCAAACCATCTTGAAAGTGCCACTGTGACTCCCCGTCGAGCCATCTCAAATAGGAAGAGTTCTAACTTCCTAATAGTTTCATTGCTTTCTCCCCGAGCAAAAATGCTATAGGTTAGAAACCTATGCAAATACCTGTGTACTGGGGTCCTGAGATGTGTGCTCTTAGTTTTCTTGACATCCCAGCTGCAATTCGTGCCAAAATGTGTCCATGCTGCAGGGGCAGAGAATTCTACCTCAGTCTCATTCAGAATGCCATCAGATGGTAGGTTGAACAATTCTCCAAATGTGATGGCGCTGAGGGTGGTTGCATTGTTGCATAGTTGGAATTTCACCACTACAGTTGGTGAAACCTGCAAGGTGTTGAGAAATTCCAGCGTTGGCTCCCGTAGAGTTGGCAGATGAATTTCAAAAAATTCCTTTAGATGACAGACTTGAAGTTGTGCTGTCATAGCCATCTCGAGCCCGAGATTCCGGACTGCCTGCCATTCAAAGGACCTTGATGATAAAATAGGTCTCTTCTTCAAAGTTGCAAACCGAGGATGGCAACTTTCTGGAATGATGTTCATGAGGTAATCTGAATACCTCTTTGGTGCATGGGACTTCTTTCTCTTTCCCTTTGATGAAGCAGACTCCATATTTGATATCTTGTACTTTTATACTTTGAGAACAAATCTATTCTCTGTAAAAATCTTTTTGCTCCTCATATTTGAGCAATAAAGATTTATAAGTGGTTTTCTCTGGAATTTACAGGCTCACACAAATAACCTACACTTTGTGTTTTATAGGCTCACACAAACAACCTACACTTGTGTTTTACAGGCTCACACAAACAACCTTTTAATTTGTGTTTTGGAGGTTCACACAACTAACCCTTACAAGTGTTCTTCTCTTAACCCAGAACTACCCAATGCTCACTTGAGTAAAGATTACAGAGAAAACCACTTATAAATCTTTATTTCTCAAATATGAGGAGCAAAAAGATTTTTACAGAGAATAGATTTGTTCTCAAAGTATAAAAGTACAAGATAGCTTGTGATTTGAAGTATATGTTAATATTTTGTTTTTCTTATCATTCTCTTGTTTCTTAATGTATAAATGACTTCTATTTATACTCTCATGGCTAAATATAGCCGTTGGGGTGCATTAAATAAGAAACTAGCGATTATACCAACCAAAAAATCGCGCCTGACATTTTTCTCTTTCATTGGTCACGGGCGTGAATATGCTTGTCCCGGGGGTGACAGTTCTTTCCAAGTCGTGACTGAACTGGTGACCTTGGTCGTGAAGCTCTCTGGAATGTTTTGACATATAGAGTCACGGGCGTGACATTAATTTGTCACGGGCGTGACACTCTTCCCAGTCGTGAGACAAGTGGTGACTCAGGTCTTGAAGCTCTCTGGATGAAATTGAATGAATCCTTCACGGGGGTGACAATCTTCACAGCCGTGACCTAAGTGGTGACTCTGGTCGTGAAGCTCTCTGGTTGAAATTACACAACTCTTCACGGGGGTGACACCTTTAGTCACGGGGGTGACTGAAATGTTTACTTCACGGTTTGGTTTTCCTTCATGGCCGTGAACTTCAAATGTTGGTTTTGGTAACGGTTAGCTTTCTTCACGGGGGTGACTTCCTAGAGTCACGACAGTGAACATGCTACTTCTTGCTTTTTGTTTCTCAAGGATTATTCTTCCAATTCTCCATTCTTGCTATTTTAATTCATGTCATGTATAATATACTTTCAAAAACAAGTATGTTAAATACAATATTGCTATATTATTTATTATCATCAAAATGACAAAAATACCCCTCAAGGTTAACAATATTCTTTTATCTCATACTTGTTTACTTTATTAAAATGTCATTATATAACATATCATAATTAACCATGTTACAAGTTGTTATTCCTTTTATTTTCCTTAACCTTTTTATGACATAGTATTCTAACATGCATAAACATCAAATTATATTCTTGTATCTAACAAATCACGATTATCCATATTACCATTCATGTTTTACTTCATTATTTTATATAACCTTTTTGTGCCCACAACACCCAATCATCTTTTCATGCAAACATAAATTTCATAAATTTTATTCTTTTTCATCTCATATTTATTTTACTTTATCAAATCATTATTATTCATATCTTTTTTATTGCCCATAACACCTATGAACCTTTGACTAGGATAACGAAGTTGTCATCCAGACACTTAGGAGTGTCACCCGGGCAATATGATTTGCGCATAATAGTGTCATAGCCGACGTGGATAATAGTGTCATAGCTGGCATGGATAATAGTGTCATACCCGACATAGATAATAGTGTCATACTCGGCGTAGATAATAGTACCATATCTATCGTAGATAATAGTGTCATACCCGACTTAGATAATCATACCATTAATAGATTTAATCATACTCCTCCCTATTTGGCATGCCAAACTATCCTAAGTCTGGTTCTAGTTAGGTGTTCTAGGGCTTACTCAATGTCATTAAAATTCATAGTTATTAAATTCATCCATTTCATGCATGTAAAGGTTCAATTAATCACACACTTACTCAATAAAAATCGTATTTACATAATATAACAAGGTTCACATCATTTTACTCTTTTAATTCCACAACTCATATGTTGCCCTATCACTAGCAGATTTCATTCTCTATTTTGGACCTTAATTTTGGTGCTATTAAAATATGAATTTAGTTACATAGTCTTAAAAATTTTATGTTTGGATCTTAGATTTAATATTCAACTTAAATCACTTATTTCTAACTTATTTCTAAGTTATTTATCAAAAGATATGATAAAATGAACACTGACTGGTCACTAACAATTATGCCCGGAATTTTCTCGACAGATTCTAAGTCTAAACTTTATGAATTTTTCTAAAACATTACAGACATATTCAAGTTTTATAGTCTAAATGAAAGTTATATCTCTATGTATTCTCTTTCAAATCCAATAAATAACTCACAAATTTGAATTCCAAAACTCAAGTTATGACAGTTTAAGTATTTACTGTTCATCAATTCCAACAAAGAACACACATAATTACCACCTTCAATTTTTACCAAAATTAATCCTAAGACTAGCAAACATGCATCCCCAAGATTTCTATTACAAAATACTATTAATTTAGAATTACTAACATGCCAAACATTCAAATCATTCAACTCAAATATAAAAGTATTGTCTTAAGTTATGCACAAACCTCTGCTTTTCACTTTTCTTTCTCTTTACTTTTCTTTCTCTTTTCCTTTGCTCCTTTGAGCTAGCTCCTTGTCAATATAAGTTCCTAAAAAATATAATAAATTCATCAAAAATATTTATTTCATCATATATCTCTATCCCCTAAAATCTCTCTCTTCAAGGACCATACTCTAGACTACCTCATCCTTTAAAGAAACTTAAAGACAAGATGATGATCAACACTTACCCAGGCTCTTACCTCCTATGGCTGAAATTTTGGGCATTTAAATCTCCTTTTTCCTTGGTTTTCTTCCTCTCTTTTGCTCCCTTAAACTTCCTTAAACTCCTTTTTGCATGAGGACCCACTCTTCCATGGCTCTCTCCCTCTCTTTCTCACTTTTCTTCTTAGCATCAAGCTTTGGCCATGGAGGGAGATGAAGGGAACATGTGGGTTGGTTTGAGGAGATTAGAGAATTTTAGATGTTAAGTGATAAGGAAGAATGAGAGGCAATTAAAAGGAAGAAGACAATTTTAATCAATAATGGGACACCTAATCCCATAAATATCTAGATATTTTGGCTAATTAATGTGTTCATCTCCCTTGGTGTATGGTGTTTCAAAGGGAAACGTGGTAGACAATTAAAAGATAGAAAATTCTAGATCAAGAGTGATAATGAAGAAAGGATAAACAATTAAGAGTAAAGTGACAAAATTAATTAATTAATGGAGACACCTAAGTCGTAATCTAGATATTTTCATTAATGTTTAATTCGTGCACATCACTTGGTTAATTGTTGCATGTGACTTGGTGTGGCCAGCCCCTTCCATGTGTTTAATGTCCTAATCATGCATTTAATTCATGGTTATCCCAATTAATCCTTCAATTTTTGATAAATTGCAAATTTCCCCTAAACTTTTTAAATTTTTCAATTTAGTCCCTTACTGTAATTTAACATTTTTAAATATTTTAAACACTTTATTAAATATTTTCCATAATTATTTGCCATTATTTTAATTATTTTTCGGTCAAAATCCTAATTTATACTCTGGTCAAACCTATGCATCAATTTAATGACACACACGACTCGTGCCTCAATTTGCGAATATGACAGTTACAATGGATTTTGTTTCTGGGTTGCCCTTGACACAAAAGAGGCATGATGCAGTATGGGTAGTGGTGGACCAACTCACCAAATCAGCCCACTTTCTACCAATCAAGATGGATTATCCATTTAACCGTTTGGCAGTGATCTATGTTAATGAGATAATATGTTTAAATGGTGTGCCAGTTTCAATCATTTCAGATCGAGACGTGACACTTCATAGTTCTAAAAAAGTTTGCATCAAAGCATGGGTACTCGGTTCAATGTCACCACAGTTTTCCACCCACAAACAGATGAACAATTAAATAGGGTCATATAGATATTGGAAGATATGTTAAGGAGTTATGTGATGGAATTTGAAGACAGTTGGGATAAACATCTTCCATTGATAGAATTTGCCTACAATAATAGTCACCAAGTCAATATCGGTATGACACCATATGAAGCCTTGTATGGGAGAAAATATAGAACGCCTCTATATTAGACTGAGCTTAGTGAAAAGAAAGTAGTGGGTCTAGATCTAGTACAGCAAACAGAGGAAAAAGTGAGAGTAATAAGAGATAGGCTGAAAGTTGCTGCTGATAGACAGAAATCATATGCAGATTTGTAAGTGAGAGATATTGAGTATATAGTTGGTGACAAAGTATTTTTAAAATTCTCACCTTGAAAAAGGATTTTTCGATTTGGAAAGAAGGGAAAGTTGAGTCCTAGGTTCATTGGACCATATGAGGTACTTGAACGCATAGGTCTCGTGGTGTACAAATTAGCTCTACCACCAGAGTTAGACAAGATTCACAATGTATTCCATGTGTCCATGTTGATAAGATATCGATTTGATCCATCTCATATCATATCAGCAGAACCTATAAAGATATGACCAGATCTAACTTATGAAGAGGAGTCAGTGGAAATTCTAGCTCGAGAAATGAAAGAGCTATGGAATAAGAAGGTACCATTGGTAAAGGTTTTGTGAAAAAATCATAATTCATAAGAGGCGACTTGAAAAAACAAAGAGGTGATGAAGGCTCAGTATCTACAATTATTCCACTCCAGTTAAAAAGGTAAATTTCGAGGACGAAATTGTTTTTAGGAGAGGAAAATTGTAATGCCCGATAATTTAGACCACAGTCGCGGTTGACCGAAATCCGGCGCGCCGAACCGATCAGAGTCTAAATTCGAAAATGAAAGAAATAAATTAAAATAATAATATGATATGAGAAAAATATTTTAGATATTATTAATTGAGAATTTTGAAGTTTGGAATTAAATTTTTGAAAAAAATAATTTTTCGCTGAACAAAATTGGAAATTGCAGTGTTTTTTGCACAAATATTTTAAGAATGCATAAAAATGGAATATTCATTATCTAAGGAAATGAATATTTTTTGGATTAAAATAAAGTAAGTGATTTAAATTAATGGACCACTGGAGGACAAGATTATCTATTAATTTTAACCGCCCACCTAATCCAATTATAAAAGTCAACTTTCACCTTTTTGTGTTCATTCTTCTTCTTCCTTATCTTAAAAAAATTAAAAAAAAAACTCTCTTCTTCTCGTTGTGGTTGTGACTCTCCTTTGCCCTTTTGTTCTTCTTTATTTTTTCCTTCAATCAAAGCTAAGATTAGATGGAAAAAAGTGAGATTTAGGTAAGATCATCAAGGAAGTGAAGCAAAGTGAGCTAAACTAAGGAAGAGGAAAGAAGAAAGACTTTAGTTATTTTGAAAATCTACAAAGGTGAGGTTAGATTTTCCATCTTCTCACTTTTCTTCTATTTTCTTTCATTTTGGGGTTAGTTACCATTAAAGTTGGTAATTTAGGGTTATTATTATGTTAATGGTGATTAAGAGTGGATTAGTGTGATTAGTGTTTGATTAGTATAAACAATTTTGTTAGGCCAAGGAGGTGAACATTCATTGAACCAAAATCAAAGAGGAAGTAAGGGCAAGGAGAAAACTAACTAGGAGGAAGAGAAAAGTGAAGTGAAGTAGATGTTTGAGGTATGTATATTTGACAAAAATTCAATATAGAAAAATGTTGATTTTGATTTTGTGATGTTTGGTAATTGTGTATGAAATTCTTGATATTTGAATGAGTGATGAATTGGTGACTAAATGATACCATGAATGTGAAAATAAAAATTTGAATATGAGGTTGACGCATGAAGATGGAAATTGTAGGAATTAATTGAAGAACTGAAAAATTCGTCTTCTAAATAGTGTCTACTTTTCTGGTCATAACTTGAGTTATGAAAATTATTTTTAAGTAATTCTTGTTGGGTTGGAAATTTAAGATATAGGACTTCAACTTTCATTCAGACTATTAGACCCGAATATGTGTGCAATTAGGTAAAAAGTAGACTCAAAATTTGAACTAGAAATCTGTCCAGTAAAATACTCGGCAGATTGAAATGAATATATCTTAGAGAAAAATTCATCAATATTGCTACAAAATTCGGTTTAATGTTATTCTAGTTGAAAATTAAAGATAAAATATGTACCGACATTTTGTTAGTTGATCATTTCTACAAAATCCATATAGAAATGGATGAAAAATACAGGAAAATATAAGGCATAAATGCTATCCAGAATAGGGCAGCTTGCATATATGTATTGATTGTAAAATTTTATGATAGAAAAATATTTAATTTGATTTTTCTTATAGTTATAATGATTAAATGAGTAAGCATGAGGTTGTAAAATATTTAATGAAAATTATTGTATTTATATTAGTGTTACCTATATAATTTATGTAAATAATAATAAAGGTAACAAATATAATTAAATCCTATAACATTTAATTGAGAACTAGAAATTAGGATAAGTTGGCATGCCAATAAAATGGTAGAAATGTTGGCACTAGAAAATAGTGCTGAAATTTAATTTACGTAGACACTAAGAAATAGTACTGAGTTGATATTACGTAGACACTAAGAAATAATGTTGAGTTTATAATTATGTAGATACCAAAAAGGTGCTGAGTTATTATTGAAAAAGTAGTTGTTAAATGTCGAGCTATAAAATAATTAAGTAGGCGCTGAGTATACCGTCAGAGAGCAGAAACCCTGTATCCTGTGTTTAGTTTTTGTCTAAGATGTCGTGGGCTATCAAATAAATAACTAAAAAAATGTAAATTATTAAATTAATATTTTAAATTGTATATCTTGTATTGTTAAACAATTTCAAGCATGCTTAATGAATGAAATGTTATAATTGATGAATTATATATTTTTGCAAGACAAAATTAGTTTTAATATTATTTGAATATTTGGCATGCTTAGCAAATTAGTTGTAGTTTCTAAAGTTTTATTTTTGAAATATTTATATAATTAATGGATAATTTTCAAATGTACCATTAAGCTAGTAGGAACACATGCGCAGATAAATAGATGTAGCTATTGCGTTAGAGAGACTAAAGATAAGAAAAACCCTAAAAACATATTGCAGTAGTTTATTTTCTTTTTGTATATTTTGGAAATTGTATTATAAAAATAAAATTTTAAGAGTTTCTTTTGATGTAAATTTGTGACATGTAGGATTTATAAGGAGTGAATTTTGTAATCTATATATTTGGTATTATTTGTAAATGTATTTCTAAATATTATGCTTTAATGAATGAGTTCTTTTAAATTAAAATATCTACATCACTAGTTACATATTTAAATGAAAAAAATGAAATATAGCAATAAATTTTCCGCTAATAATAAACTCAAAAATTGAAAAAAAAAATACAATAATTTGAGAATTGGTTATTTTTTAAAAAAAATAAGCTTAGTAGAACTCTCATACTCTATTATCGATTAGTAGGGTAAGGGAGCGCTACATAGTACATTAGTTGGAAGTAAGATAAGAAAGGAAGAAAGGTAGCATTTTTAAGAGATAAGTAATGATCAAAAGATAATAGGTACTCTACAATAGGAGGAACAAGACACAGAAAGTCGGGGGTTACTCTGAAACTTCGATAAATTATATTAAAAGACTTAAGCAAAAGTTATAAATTATAATTATACCAATAACAAAATTTTTCATAGAACGAAAGAAATGCATCAGGACAAATGGGTATCAAATAAACTTTTGTCAAAACGGTAACAAATTTGGTAAGTATATTGATGCCCATAGAGTTAGTCCAGATGGAACACCCAACTATAAAGGGTGTAGATTGCATGTGACTAATATAAGGACCACAAATACAAAAAAAATTGCAATTTGAGTAAGAAAATTTGGGGCAGGATAGAATGAAAATAGTGACCTGACCCAAATAATAATACCATTATACATTTAGTATACAAGTTTTTATAAGAGGTGAGAAGAAACTTATGAACTTAATTATAATATGGTAAAATAATAAGGGGAAATAAAAACTAATAGAGGTAAGCTAGGAATAACAAGTGATAAATGAAACTCATGCAGAATAGAAAGGAGAATAGCAATATAACTTAATAGCAGATACAAGGAGAATCAAAACTACTCCGACCAAAATAACGCAATAATAAAAGAACAAACTAAAATATATTTTAGTAGTGAACAATATATATATTCAGATTTAATGTTAAATGATTTTGATTTGAAATATGGATTGCATTTTGTGTTTTTTATATTAAATTACTTATTTATTTATTTTTATGGAATAAATATATGTATTTCAAATGGATTTATAGAATTAAATAAATGTGTTAAGAAAATGATGATTTTAATCGGATTTTAGCCCATATATTAGCCTAGACATTGAACTAGGGTATTATTGGCATACTAATAGGGTAAGTTTTTATGGATCATGTGCATATCTGTAGATCATGTAAAATTATTTTTGATCATGTGAATTTATGTGGATTATAATATTACCGGTCATGTGCATATATGTGTGTCGTATGATTTATGTATTTGAGTCATGTGCATATCTGTGAATCAGATGATTAACCTTATATTATATGAAACCCCTTCATTCCCTAAGGGCAAGTATATGGTATCTTAATTTATGGGGTTTGAAAGTATTGTGAAATAGATGGTTATGGTTTTTATGAAAATTAATATAAATGGTGGTTGCAAATTTTGAAATGTGTTTTTTTTAATAATATAATATTGTGAAAATATATATATTTATATTTATCTACACTTTTTATTTTGATGGTTTGAAAAAGAATAATTGTGTGATATGTCCATTGAAATAGTCTTTTTGTAGAAATGACCTTTATTTTTACGATATTAATGGACATGAATTAATATATAGACTTAGTAGGTTTATAAAATTATGATTTGATGATGATTCATAATACATAGTCGTATGTATATATATATTCTTTTTTCTTTTCTCAAGTAAGAAGTTTTGGTATTAAGCAATTTTAAATACTATGTTTTTTGATAAAGATTTTTATGCTAATATTTAAAAATACAATATATATTTTAGAGTATTCAATTATAAAATAATTAGTTAAAAATATTTCATATATAAATTTATATTTTGGTATGAAAGAATATAAGGTCTAGCTATAAATGCTATTATTTTAAATATATGACTATTACGATAAGATTTTGCACCACTTAGTGAAAACTCAACATGAGATTGTGTTTCTCTCATGCAGGTTTAAAACTAGAGTTAAATGGATCTGGACTCAAGTTTAGCAATGACACAAATGTGCTTGACATAATATTATGGAAGCCGATAATGACAACCTCATTATTACTATTAGTGAGTTTGGACACAAAGAAAATAATAATAATAATAATAATAATAATAATAATAATAATTTAAAAAATTAGTGTGTGTAGATTATGTATATTTATCTTTTGTGCATGTAGACAGATGTAAGAAATAATGTGTTTTACATGAAATAATTAAATAATAAATGCAAGTAAAGAGAAATGAATTTTGGCATAAAAAAAATAATGCTAGATTGCATATTATTGTTTGATGCATATTTTATAGTATATTCTTTTTCTATATGTACCACTAAGCCTTGTGCTTAGCATGAGAGTTTCTCTTGCACAAATTCATTGAAGAGAAATCAATAGATAAAAGTAGTATATTGAGTCTGTGGAGTCATGAATTAGTAAAGCGACAGCAGCTGTATTAACAATGGGTTCCACACTTTTGTTTCTTAGGCTATTTACATTTTCATCTTGCATATAAACTCTGACTTTTGAACAAGCACAAAGTACTTTCATAAAATAACACTTTTGTACATAAAATGTATATAGTTTCCTTTATTATGATATTACAATGATTTAAGGTTATTATTTTTAGAATTTTGATTTTAAAAAATAAATAAAATAAAATATGTTTTGAACTTTAATATTAATTAATCAAATTTTTAAAGGAGGCAATGTAGCAGCCTTTTATCTAACATCCTTTTATCCAGTCACTTGCTGGTAGGGTAAGAGGTGCTACAGAGTTTTGGTATCAGAATCCGGTTTGGGCGGTTTTGGATTTTCAAAATGAGTTTTGAAAATAAATTAGCATTGCATGACATGTGTGTACCCACAATTTAATTTACATCAACTGCTACTTATTGGTAAGGACCACAACTTTTTATGATATAGGTAGGTTATGGATTCTGGATCCCAGCGAATTATTGCCGAATGGGCCGAGAGTAATGAGCCCTTAGAGATTGAGGCATGATCGTGAATGAGTTGTTGCAAAGCTGTCACATCTAGATTCGATGTCAGTTCATCACACGGTCATTCTAGTGCTAGGTAGATGAAACTTTTGAGAAATATGGTGGAGCTATTGTAGAGGAATGCACTGCCAAAATAATCTGTATTAAAAATTGAGAGGTTGCGAAAGCTAGGGGCACCATATTTCTATGGCAAGCGAGAAGATTATCCCTTAGTGGCATAATTCTAGCTAGAGAGGGCAAAAAGAGTGTTTGATAAGCTACATTGCATGGATGAGCAGAAAGTACAAGTATGCAGTGTTTCTTCTGTATGAGAATGTATATGACTTGTGGCAATTAGTTTCACAGAGTTTTGAGGCACCAGATCCCCTTTCTTGGGAGTTTTTTCTTGGAAAAGTTCTCACTTAACATTGTAAGGATGAGTCTTTCTATATAAACATTTCCTCCAACTTTCTTTTTTTCCTATGTGGTATTCCCCACAATTGAATTCCTTTATCCTTAGCAAGGATCTCACTTTAAGCTTCAATTTATTATTCATACATTCACCATTTTGAGCATATGAATATCATAATTCACAGTCCTTGTGTCAAATAACAAATATCTGAGTTATCTTTCCAATCGAGTTATAGGACACACCCGAATATCACTCTCAAAATGGTCCATTAACCACAATTTTCCAACATCTTCGTTGAGTAGTTGTACTCTGTTCAATGTAGAGTGACGCACATACGAGTTGGGGTAAAGTAAAAAATATGGTTTATTATGTGTCTTTTATTTTGAAAGAGCAAATGCATATTATAAAAAATTATTAATATTTAAAAAAAGACATACGTGTTTGTCATTGAGAAAAAGTAGACATATAAATACTAAGTATATGAGTCTATCAATTAATAATTGAAGCATATAATATATGCTTTCAACATTTATTTACAATTATGTCACCACATTTTCTATATGCATCTAGTATTTTTAAAACAGACGCATATGACCTTTAACCTAAAGTATTTTTCATACTAGTGTATAAATAGAAGTATTAACAAACATATTTCTAATAGTAGTGATCTTAGCAACAAGATATAAGGTTTCAAAATAATCAAAACCATATTATTGTCTATAACTTTTTGTTGCTAATCTTATTTTGTATCTATCTATGCTACCATTAACTTTATGTTTCTTCTTTAGATCCCATTTACAACCCATTAACATTGTCTTAGTATTAGGAGGAAGTTTCATAAATGTCCATGTATTATTATCATAGATAGATTTAATCTCATCATTTAAAGTCTTTTTCCAAAGGTTAACATCAAGTATAAGTTATAACTTCTTAACAGGTTTTAGGATCTTCTTCTAATGAATATGTAAACATACTAGGACCTAAATCCTTTTTTATTTGATATCTCTTACTTCTCCTTAATTTAATAGTTTCAAGAATAGTCTTCTCTACAACTAAACTAGGAAAAAGATCATTTATAAGTTTAGACAAAGAAATAGAATGATCAACATTTGTAATATGCACAATTGATTCTAATTCACTTGACAAATATTTCTCTAATTTTAACATATTAGCATCTTCAATTGTCAAATGCTCTAAATAAATAGTATGAATATATTCAAACACACAAACTTAGAAAATAGACTTAGTTGTTTTACTACTTATATAGCACTTCCTTACCTTACTAGCCGGTAATAGCACAGGGAAGTGCTACCTAGCTTATTATTTAAAAACCAATACTTGATTTATTTTTTATTGAAACTTCAAGTATGTTATTCTCAGGACTTTATATATATATATATATATATATATATCATTTAAACATATATCTAGTGATAAAAAAAATCTTGATCATTAAATTTCTTAATTTAAAAGTACCCATACATTAAGCTAAAAATATTCATAAATACATTTACAAAGTAATACTAATTATATTAATTATAAATTTATATTTTTATAAATCCTACATACCATAAATTTACAATTAAAAAAAAAGAAAAATCTTAAAATTTATTAGTACAGCATAATATCCAAAATACACAAAAAGAAAACTGCTGCAAATTGATCTTGGAAACCCCCTTTCTTCGGTCAACACTAGCACAATAGCTATTTCTACTAACCTACATGTAAAACCCACATGCTAAGCTACTAGATTAGTGATACTTTTGGCAACTATCCAATAATTATACGTTTATCTCTAAAACAAAATTTTATCATTTCTAAGTATTCTTTTAAGCATGCTAAAATATCCAATTAAATCAAATATCATTTAAATTATGTAAAAATACATAATTGATCAGTTATAACATTTCAGTCATCAAACATATTGAAATTCATCAATAAGAAAGGAAGACATACAATTTATAAATCTCATTTTAATAATTTACTTTATTTTCTTTTTTATTTATTTGATAGCCCATGACATCCTAAACCGAAACTAAACACTAGATACAAGGTTTCTACTCTTCGACAATTTACTCGGCGCCTACCTAATCATTTGATAACTCGACTTTTATCGCCTATATAATCATTTGGTAACTCAGTGTTTAACGCCTATATAATCAATAATAACTCAACACTTTCTCAATGCCTACATAATTTTAAACTCAGCACTACTTCTTAGTGCCTATATAAATTTAAACTCAGCACTACTTTTTAGTTTCTACATAAATTTAATCTCAGTACTATATTCTAGTGCCTACATCTCCATCCCTTTATTGGCATGTCAACTTATCCTAATTTCTATTTCTCGACTAGATGTTCTAGGGCTTAATCATATTTTTTTCATTTATTATTATTTACTTCAATAATATATTAATGCTAGTAATTGTTATTATTAATTATGTAACGCCCGCAAGTTAGGGCCTGGAACTAATAGGTTAAGTAAAGGTATGTTGAGAGTATATGAGAGGTATAGAGTGACTAAAATTTTGGTAATATGAAATTAAATGAAAAAATAGGAAAAAGTGAAGTTTACATCATTTACACCTGTGACAATGTTAATCACGACCGTGAATGTTGCGAGTTTTAGTTTTTGAAGCTGAGGATCTTCACAACTGTGACACTATGATTCACGCCCGTGACACTATGGTTCACGCCCATGAAGCCTGCTATTTATATATGACAGTTTCACATTTTTTACAGAAACTCGCAAAAAACACAACTAAAAACCTAGTCGTCAAATCCTCCAAAACCTAGAAACCATTCTTCATTAATCCTTTTTTATTTTAGTTAATTAAATACGAATTTCCATAGTAAAAAGGGAGTTAAATGAATTGAAAAAAGATTTCAGTTTAGATATTGAAATAAGAAGTAAGGAGTGTCGTAAAATGTTTTGGAAATGTAAAACTATTATGTAATTGTCCATACTGAGGTAAAGGATTCGTTTTCATTTATTTTTCCATACTTTGGTTTTGTTTTCAATAAGGGGAATGATAATTAAGGAATTATGTTAATGTTTGATTAGGTATGGTTTAATTTGATAGAAAGTCATTATAGAACATTGATATAGTCTCTATTTTCATGTTAGGGACTGAAATTTATGGTGGAGAACCCCACCAAAGGCAATAGACGCGAGAGAGTTACATTTTAGGGCTTCATTATTAAGGTTTATACATATATGCATTTTTATTCGAATATATTATGGTTGTGGTATGAATGACAATTCTGATATGATTATTGACATGAAATAATTGTTTTGGTATTGCTGGTATCATGATAATTGCTTGTTAAATTCTAGAATAGATGTTGAAATTGATTTAATAACAATTAAGCATGAATGGATGTCATTGTGTTGAAATGTAAGGTATTAAGCCTAATTTGATTCCTGAAGTATGATTAAATGCATGTTATAGTTGAATTTGGTTGCTCGAATATTTGAAGTGTTTCTAGGAGTAGCTAACATTGGTTAGCCTTAGAACCTTTGCATGATTATTGTGAAATTGGCTTAAAACGATACTGAATTAAGTTACTGTCTAATGTGTCATGCTTGTGAAGTCAAGCTTCATATCCATGAAAGGATTTCATCCCAATAAAGCTAAGCTTTACTCCCGTGAAAAGTATGAATTTTACTCATGTGAACAAATGTTCACGTCCGTGAATGATCATAAGCCAGTCACAACTTCGTAATAGGTAGACAACTCGTGACATAAGGTTTCATGCCCATGTGTAACACCCCTTCACCTCAGCAGCTCGTGCCCAGATGAGGAAGTGCTACGTTGACTTCATTGGTTAAAATATCATTTTAAAATTTTGTATACATGAAAATCATTCATTTTTTTTCTTCATTTACTATTTATTTATTTTGTAGTATAAAAAAAATATAACATGAAAGATAAACTACATTTTTATATAATAACATGTTCTTTACAAAAATATATTGTTTATTTTACAACTACTAAAAAATAAAATTGAAAAGATAATATACAAAAGTTGTGTAACCCACAGTGGTTGAAATATGCTGCTCTACGGATCTGGTCACCGTTAGATTTATCTACTACTGTCTACTTATTCTTTGCTATACCTGCGCGAGAGAAACTCTCACGCCAAGCCCTTGGCTTAGTGGTGCATATAAATAAGGCAATTAATTATTTTAATGCCACATGCATTGTCATATAACAATTTATGATCAAATCATGCAAACATACATTTCATAATATTCTAGTATGCATAAAATCAATTTATTTTATTGTATATCATTTTTGTTTAACATAATTAAATCATCATTTTTATTCATTTTATAATTCATGAATCCCTTTTTATTTTCAATAATTTGTTTATGTCCACAACACTCAATCATCTACTAATGCATGTCACAAATCATACTCAATCATTTTTTCATGCAACTTACATTTCATAAATTTTATTCTTTTATATCTTATATCTATGTTACTTTATCAACTCATTATTATCCATAGCTTTTCACTGCCCATAACACTAAATCTTTTTTATCCATGTCACTATTCATAATTCCATTTTTATTTTCAATAATTCATATATGTTTCATAACTTCTTTATTTATGTTTTTATTTATGTCCAAGACACCTATGAACCACTGACTAGGATAACGAAGTTGTCATCCAGACACTTAGGAGTGTCACTGGGGCAATATGATGTGTGCATATAAGTGTCATTACCGGCGTAGATAACCGTGCCAAACTCAGCATAGATAATAATGTCAAACCCGGCGTAGATAACAATGTCAAACCCGACATAGATAATAATGTCAAACTTGGCATAGATAACAATGTCAAACTTGGCATAGATAATTATACTATTAATGGATTTAATCATTTTCATCATGCTCCCCCCTATTTGGCATGCCAAACTATCCTAAGTTGGTTCTAGTTAGGTGTTCTAGGGCTTATACCATCTCATTAAAATTCATAGCAATTAAATTCACACTTTTCATGCATTTAATGTCTCAAAATAATCACATAATCACTCAATTAAAATAATATTTACATAATATAACAAGGTTCACATCATTTTACTCATTTCATTTCTCAACTCATTTGTTGCCCTGTCACTGGCAGATTATGTTCTCTATATTGGACTTTAATTTTGGTCCTATTACATTCCGAATTTAGTTATATGATCTTATCAACAATTTTAGGTCTAGATCTTATCTTGAATATTCAACTTAAATCACTTAATTCTGAGTTATGTATCAAAAGATATGATAAAATGAACACTGAATGGTCACTAATAATTTTGCCCAGAATTTTCTGGATAGATTCTAAGTTCGAACTTTATGAATTTTTCTGGACAATTACAAACATATTCAGGTTTTATGGTCTGAATGAATGTTATAGCCCTATGTCTTAGATTTCAAATCCAATAAAGAACATGCAAAACCGAGTTCCAGAAATTAATTTATAATAGTTTAATTGCTCACTGCTCATCCATTTCCAGCAAGGAACATACAAACTAATCACATTCAATTTTTACCAAATTAAATCCTAAGTCTAGAAAACATGCATCCCCAATATTTTCATCACAAAATACTATTAATTCATAATCATTAACATGCCAAATAATTAAATCATGCAAATAAAAAAGGCTATTGTCTTAGGTTATGCACAAACCTCTCTTTTTCTCTGTTCTTTCTCTTTACTTCTCTTTCTCCTTTCCTTTGCTCCTTTGATCTAGCTCCTTGTCAACTTGAGTTCCTAAAATTTATAATCATATTATTAAAACTTCATAACCCTAATCTCTCTCTTTTTCCTTACTCTCTTAAGCTTCCTTGAGCATGAAAATGAAATTTTCCCTTACTTTTTCTCTCTTTTCTCACTTTCTTTCACTAGAATTAAGCTTTGGTTATGGCTGATCAAGGGGGAAATGTGGGTTGGCTTAGGGAGGTATAAATTTCTCAATTAAAAGAGATATGGAAGGAAGAAGAAACAATCAAGAAGAAAATGACAAAAGTTATTAAGATGGGGGGACACCTAAGCTCAATCTAGAAGCTCTCATTAATGTTTAATTCATGCACCTCACTTAGCTAATTGTTGTATGCCATTTGGTATGTGGTATTTCAAGAAAACTTGGAAGACAATTAAAAGATAATAAATTCCAGATCAAGGTGATAATGAAGAAAGGATAAGCAATTAAGAGCAAAGTGACAAAATTACTTAATTAATGGAGACACCTAAGCTCACATTCTAGAAACTTTTATTAATTTCCAATTCATGCATGTTAATTGGCTTCTTAAAATGTGCCACTTGCTTAAGCCAGCCTCCACATGCTTAAAATGTCCCAATTCATGCATTTAATTGATGATTATCCCAATTAATCCCCCAATTTTTGGTAAATTGCAAATTAACTCCTAAACTTTTCAAAATTTGCAATTTAGTCATTTACTGAAATTTAACATCTTTACTTACTTTAAACACTTTATTGAGTATTTTCCATAATTATTTGTCATTATTTTAATTATTTTTCAATAAAAATCCAAATTTAGATTTCGGTCAAACCGACAAGTCGATTTAACAACTCGCGTGACTTAGGTCTAAATTAGTGGATATGACACCATGAATATACCATTCATGGCCATGAATATCCTATTTCCAGAAATGAATAAATGGATTTATATGATTAGACTACTTGAGTATGATGTATATACTCACTTGTTATGTTTAAATGAGATTATATACAATGTGCCAACATGACTTGAACATTGTGTTCTAAATGACAGAATGACAAGTATTGATATGTAAATCTATGATTGTGACATAAATGATTGTTATACATAGAAGTAATTAAAAATGCCCATTCTCTATTTGAGGATTAGCTAGGATAGATGGCATGCTATTAAGGGGGTTACTATACAGTAGTATATTGTTATGTTGTAGTCAGGGTGGCTTAAGCTCAGGTAAGAGCGATCATGATTATTTAGGGACAATGTGGCTTAAGCTTGGGTAAAAGTGTCATTGTACCTATATGCATGCAAATATTATATTTACTTATCAGGATGGCTTAAGCTCAAGTAAGAGCGCTCCTGAATTTGAAAAGCTCTGCATAGCAATATAGACTGAGATAGTTAGTGAACAGACTGGTAACAATTCTCATGTTTCACAACTTACATCTAGGTAGTCCGGCTCTAAAATATTGGGTTAAGAATCTAGTAGTTGGTAATACAGTATACAAAAATCAGTAAATAAAAAATACAGACATATCTTGGAAAAAGAATGTGGAAACCAGAATTTAGATATATGGAACAAAGGTTAAATAATATGCAATACATCATGATATGATCTCATATGATAAAATATATTATAACTATAATGATATGAATCACTTATGAAATGTATGATAGGAATGTATGCATATCAATTCAGTATAGATGAGATAATATATGGATAGTTGCATGTTTGACAATATGGCCAAGCAAATAGGTAAGTCTATGAATTTGTGATGCTATATTACTATGTGAATGCATGCTAGAATTTAAATGCTTATATGTACCACTAAGCTTTTAATAGCTTAGCGTGTGGATTTTCCTACACACAGGTTGGAGGCAGTAGACCATTGTGTAACTTGGAGAGGAGATAGAGCCAGTCAGAGCTGTTAAATGATTCGTATTGGATCTGTATTATCATTTCATTCATTCCATTTGTTTTCCACACATTTTGGGACATATACAGATAGTTGATTTAGTTGTTAATAAAGGCATGTCATTGAGATTATAAATTTTGATTAATTATGGATTTTGTAATATATAGGAAATGGTTTTATGCAAATTGAGTTAAATGAGTTGTCATCCTAAGAACATGTTAGAAAAAAGTTTTAATTCAGGCAGGTAGATTCAGTTCTAGTCATGTGGTATCCGTCTGTACAGTGGGTTTTATGTTACTGTACTATAGGTGTTATATTTAGTGGTATCAGAGTCTAGTTTAGGTTGTTCTTGACCTAAGTGGATTATGGTGTTATCACACATGAGTCTCATCTCATGCTGACTTTGTCTACTTCTCTATCAGCTTGTAGGACTAGAGTGAGATGACATATGAATCGAATGACATGGCTGAGAGCCAGAGCTCTCTACATAATAGGGCACCAAACTAGCCTAATGTGGCTAGTATTCAGGGTCCTGGTACAGTACCAGTCCCTGACCCACGGTTTTCTGAACAAGCTAACCAAGACCAGATTCCATTAATGTAATAGATGGCAGGATTACTGTAGTAAATAGTTAGAGTTGTGCCACCAGCACCAGCTCCTTCACCTCCATCACTGAGTCTAAGGGTACAGCTAGACAAGCTATGTAAGTTTGGGGCAATTAATTTTTTGAGAACAAAGGATGATGATCCTTCTACTGTTGAATATTGGATTGAAAAGATAGAGAGGGTCGGTGATGAATTTGAGATGGCCACTAATCAAAAGGCCAAGTATGTTATCTCTTTGTTATAAAAAGATGCCTATGACTAGTGGAAGACAGTCTTATTGAAATCGGATGTTCCAAAGTCTATGACTTGGGACTTCTTTGTACTTGAATTCAAGGAATAATACATTCTTCGGATTTATGTCGATGAAAAGAAGAGAGAATTCCTTAGCCTCAAGCATGGAAATATGACAGTGATTGACTACCAGAGAGAGTTTACTCTACTGAGTAAATATGCCTCTAAGATGATTACCAGTGAAAGAGACAAGTGTAGGAGATTTGAGTATGGCCTCAATGCAGAGATAGGCCATTTTTTCACTGCACTTCATTATGACAACTTTACCAAGATGATTTCAGCCACAGTTAGTGTTGAACAGAGGAAAAGAAAGAAAGTTGAGGAAGCATCTAGATAGACAGTGACTCTAGTGACCCAACCTTCAGGCAAGAAGGTCGATTTCACCCACAGTCTCTTGCCAAGAGTCAGGGACAGAATAGAGGTTCCACACACGGTGGACCATATGGGATGAGACAGCCCTTCAGAGCTACATCTGCAATTGGAAGTACTCAAACACAAGCTACCCGAGATAACTTTCAAATTTGTGTCATTTGCCACAAGAGTCACAAGGGAGAGTGTTGGAGAAATACATGTGCTTATTATAAATGTATGTCTAAGGATCATATGAAGAGAGATTGTCCTTTAATGACTGGTAGTGCACCAACACAGACTACGCAGTCAGCTCCAGTTCAAACCAGATAGCAGACCAAGGGTTGTACAAACCTACCCATACAATCTTTAAGACTGTCAATAGGCCAGGACTAGGCCAAGCACTAGCTAGAGCTTATGTTATGAGGGCTAGAGAGGACCAAAAGGCTACAAATGTGATTGTTGGTATGTTTTCTCTTTATGACTCTAATATATGTGCATTGATTGATCTGGGTTCAGCACACTCGTACATATGCACAAACACTCATAGACAACACAATATGATTAGTGAGAATCTTGAATATGAAATTAAGGTCACAAACCCTTTTAAGGTATAGCATGATAGTGAATCAAGTATATAGAGTTTATCCTCTGATTGTACAAGGAAGAGAGTTTCTGACAGACTCGATAGAGTTGCCTTTTTAGGAATTTGATGCCATTTTGAGTATGGATTGGCTTGCACTGCGCGGGGCAGTTGTAGACTGCAAGGAAAAGTTTGTGATGCTGAAAACTGCAGAGTAGAGAGATGTAAAAGTGGAAGGTGAGTTGTTCCCATAGCTTCCACGAGTTATTTCAATGATGAAGGCAGAGAAAATAATGAGGAAAGGATGTGAAGCCTATTTGGCTTATATGGTTGATACAAGAAATTGAGGTCTAAAACTTCAAGATATCCCCATAGTAAATAAATTTCTAGATGTATTCCCTGAAGATATACTGGGATTACTACCTCACAGAGAGGTTAAGTTCTCTATAGAGCTCACTCTAGGCACAACACCCATATCAGTAACATCATACAGAATGGCACCATCAGAATTCAAAGAGCTTAAAGCTCAGTTATAAGAATTATTAGAGAAAGGGTATATCAGGCTGAGTGTATCCCCATAAGGTGCACTAGCTTTACTTGTGAAAAAGAAAGATAGGTGTATGAGAGTATGCATAGGCTACATATAGCTGATCAAGGTAACAATCAAGAACAGGTATCCATTACCACAGATTGATGACCTATTTAATCAGTTGAAGGGTTCAGGTGTGTTTTCAAAAATTGATTTGAGATCGAGGTATCACCAATTGAGAATTAAGGCCGAATATATAGCCAAGACAACATTCAGAACCAGATACATACATTATGAATTTGTGGTTATGCTATTTGGGCTAACCAATGCTCCAGTAGTCTTTATGGACTTTATGAACAGGGTGTTTAGACCCTACCTAGACCAGTGTGTTGTAATCTTCATTGATGCATTCTGGTGTATTCTAAAACACCCAATGAGTATAATCAACACCTGAGAATGGTGTTACAAATACTTAGGGAGAAAAAATTGTTTGTCAAGTTCTCGAAATGTGAATTATGGCTTGATGAGGTAGCTTTCTGAGGCACATTATGTCATTTGATGGTATATGAATTGATCCTATCAAGGTAGAGACTATTATGAGTTGGAAGCCTCCCCGTAATGTGACAGAGATCAGAAGTTTCCTTGGGTTAGCTGGTTACTACATGAGGTTTGTTAAAGGGTTTTCTATTATTGCTTTTCCTCTAACCAGATTACTGAGAAAAGATGTGAAATATGAGTGGACCGAGAAATGTCAGGAGAGTTTTGATAGTTTGAAGGATGTTAACAAAGGCTCTGATTTTAACACAGTCAATTTATGATAATGAGTATGTCATCTACATTGATGCTTCTCACAATGAATTGAGGTGTATACTTATGCAAGAAGGCAAGGTAGTGGCATATGCATCTAGGCAGCTGAAGGTTCATGAGAAGAATTACCCCACACATGATTTAGAGTTGGTGGTCATTGTCTTTGTATTGAAGATATGGCGTCACTATCTCTATGGGGAGAGATGTATCATTTATACAAAACATAAGAGTCTGAAATACTTGCCTACACAGAGGGACTTCAATTTGAGACAAAGGCGGTGGTTAAAGTTGATAAAGGACTATAACTGTGTGATTAACTACCACTTAGGCAAAGCCAATGTAGTGGCAAACACTTTGAGTATATAGATGGAGGTCAAGTTGCACATCCGGTTGACACTTAAACAGGAGATTATTGCTGCACAGAGACAGGATGGTAAGCTTGTTGAGATAGCTGAATCGGTTTCTAAAGGGGAGATATCATATTTTACAATTGAGTCTGATGGTGGAATATAATTTCATGTAGGGGTATAATCGAGTCGAGTCGAGTCGAGCTAGTGCCAGGCTCGTTCTTAACTCGATTAAAAAACTCGAAGATCGAACACAATTCAAACTCGATTGAGCTTATTTTTACTTGTTTGAAACTCGACTCAAAAAATATTCGAGCTCCTCGAGCTCGACTCGATAAAGCTCGAATCAACTAAAAATTTTAATAAATAGTATACTCGACTCGACTAGAAACCAACTCGAGTTAACTCGACTCAATTAAGCTCAAATATATTTAAATACTGAGGGTATAAAAGTAATTTAATAAATAAAAAAAAAATAACTACTTGATTAACCTCGTGAGCTTTACCAGTTAGGTATTATAATACTCAAGCTCGATTTAATAAACTACTCGAGCTATTCAAGCTCGACTCGATTAATTCTGAGTCGAATTTGAATATTTTACCAGTCGAACTCGATTAGCTCACAAGTAGTTTGACTCATTTACACCCCTACTTTCAGGGCTGCTTATGTGTGCCCATTGTTATTAAGCTAAGATGGAAGATCTTCCAAAAAGCACATGAAACCAAGTATACTATGCACTTGAGAAGTACAAAGATGTATAACATCCTGAAGAGTAAGTACTAGTGGACATGTATGAAAAGAGATATCACAAAGTATACTACCAGATGTCTAACTTGTCAGCAAGTCAAGGCAGAACATCAGGTACCATCAGGATTACTACAGCCCATTGTAGTACCAAAATGGAAATAGGAGCGAATTAATATAGACTTCGTGATAGAGTTGCTAGTAACCCCTCAGAAATATGATATTGTATGGGTTATTATGGATAGCCTTACGAAGTTAGCTCACTTCTTGCCTATCATAAGGGATTTTTCTTTGAATAGGCTAGCAGAACGTTATGTCAGTGAGATAGTATGACTTTATGGAGTGTCAGTCTCTATTGTTTCAAATAGGGACCCTAAGTTTACTTCTCAGTTTTGGGGTAGTCTATAGAAAGCATTGGGTACCAAGCTCAGTTTCAGTACATGAGGAGTTGTGTGATTAAATTCGAAGGTGGCTGGGTATTGGATCTTTGCCATCCAGAGGTCGAGGTAGGGGAGTAGCCCTTAACCCATTAGCATCTAAACCTTCTGCACAACAACCCCAGGGTCAGGGACGAGCTACAGGTCGTACATATGCAGTGAGAGCCAGAGAAAATGAGGATGCTCCTAATGTGATAGTAGGTAAATTCATACTTATGACTAATTCTGTTTATGCACTTATTGATCCCAGTTCCACACATTCATACTGATGTTGCATGGGGGAAAGGGTTAAAAGATTCACAATTAGACCAGGATATCCTAGTGAGCAATCCTTTAGGAAATAGTGTTGTGGTGAACAAAGTGTATAGGAATTTTCCCATTAGTGCACAAGGTTATGAATTCCTAGCTAACCTAATTGAACTCATATTCCACGAGTTTGATGTGATATTGGGGATGGATTGGTTATCCGCCCATCAAGCGACAGTAGATTGTAAACGAAAGAGAGTGACACCTAAACTATCCAATGATTGGTAAATCACTATTGTGGGTGAAAGAACAGACTTCTTATCATATGTGATTTCAGCTACAGCTGCCAAGAGATTTATAAGAAAGGGGTGCATTGCTTATTTGTGTTATGCAATGGAAGCTAAAAAGGAAAATCTTAAGATTTCAGATGTGCCTTGTAACATTCAGTGATTTAGGCCCCGATTGCCCGTGACCGTAGTGGGGTCCACCGGTTCAATCAGAGTCTAAATTTAAACCCAAAAAAAAATGACTAATAATAAGAGAAAATAATTAAGGGTATTATTATTTTGGAATTAAAAAGTTTTGGGGTAGAATTAGAAAAAAATAAAACTTCCTATGGACAAAATCGGTATTATGGCAATTGTTTGGGAAAAAAATGTGAATATGGAGAAAGATGTGGCAAATAAAAAAATTTCTTAAAGTTTAAAATTTCATTAAAATTAATTTATATTTTGGACCAATGGATGAAGAGCTTAATATAGGCATGGATCCACCAAATACTCACCTAAAAAAAATGAGGAATTCTTTATTCTTCCACCAAAATATCTAAGTCTTCTTTTTCCTTTTCCCATTCTTGTTGTCGTCCACCTCTATTCTCTTAAACCTCCATCTTTCTTTCAATTTCCAGCAAGCTAATAATGAAAAGAAATTAGTTTTGAGAGAGGAAAAATCGGAATTAAGGAGTTCTTACCATTAAAGGTACCAAAGGAGCAAGAAGGAAGGAAGAAAGAAAAAGAAAAAGGGAGAAGAGTAGGGGAATTTCGGCCCACCTTGGAGAACTCTTAAGGTGAGTTTATTCTTCTTAAATTTAACCATTTTCCTTCTATTTGAGACCCATGATGATGATAGATGTGATTAGGTTTGATAGATTTAGGATTGGTTGCAAGATAGAACTTAGAAAAATTAAGTTTGTGTTTAGTTGATGAAGCTGTAATTGGACTTTGACTTGATGATATTTGATGTTAGATAATTGTTTTATTGCTTAAAAACTAAAGAAAATATGATGTTAATGGATAAATAAGGGGCTGCCATAATTAAAGAAATTAGGGAAAATTGAAATTAATATGGAAACACAACAATTGGTGATAAGGAAAATATGATTTGAGTGTTGAATTGAAGAAAATGAATTGGTAACTAGGATATGGTTTTTGGGCAGCCATGACATATGAAGAAGGAAGTTTAACCTTAGTACATTTTAGCTCAATTAAGGTGTAAATCATATTAGGAGCATTAGAATATTATGTAGACAAGAAAAACATTGAAATTGGATGTTGGAATTGAGATGTGATATAATTGTGTAGGAAAAATAAGTGAACAAGTGAGAGGCCCTCAAGAGGGTGACAAAGGCAAGGAGAAAGCTAGCTAATAAGGGAAGGAAAGAAGGTTTAAAGGAAGAACCAAGGCTGATTAGGTATGTGCTTCATTGATAAAAATTTTGCATGTTGTTAATAAGTATGGAAATATATATTAAGGTTTGTTATGTTTGTGTTTTTGAGATGTTATGTGATTTGTTGTGACTTTTGATATTATATATGGCAATGGGACCAAATGGTGTGAAATAATTGAGACATATGAATGTATTTGTAATTCTGAAAATTTTAGTATTAAAATGGTTGCTGAAATATGGATTGATGCCAATTGATGGCTCGGGTACAGAATTCCAGGAACAGCTCTGTCTATTTTGATGATAACATGAGTTATGGAACTCGGTTTTATATGTTCTTTGTTGGAAATGAAAGCTAAGACACAGGGCTTTAATTTTTATTTAGACTATAATATCTAATTATGTCTAGATTTTCCCAGTTAAATGCACGAAGTTTAAACCTAGAATCTGTCCAGAAAAATTCTGGGCAGAAAATTCTGTGATGATGCAGTAGTGAATTAATCATAACTTTTGATATAAAATTGGGAGTTACGTGATTTTTGATGCATCTGAAAGATAAGACAATAAGCTAAAAATTGTTAGAAGGCCATAACTCCAAATTATAATTATAAATAGGCTAAAAATGAAGCCCAAAAACATGTCCAAATTCTGCCATAGGTATAAAACGTGAAGTGTTGGACTTATGCATGGGGTACCCCACTATAGTTCAGCAAAATAAGTGAGTATTACCCGTCTTACTGTTTTATAAAATTAATGAAGTGAAGTAAACTTTTTTTTGTTTTTGTTCTATATTCCCATTATTATTACAATAAAATCTCATATATAAATAATATGTTAAACATTTATAATTACCATCAAAGTAAATATTTGCATTAATTATTACATATAATTAACATACCACATGCATAAGTCCAACACTTCATGTTTTATACCTATGGCAGAATTTGGACCTGTTTTTGGGCTTCATTTTTAGCCTATTTATAATTAGAATTTGGAGTTATGGCCTTCTAACAATTTTTAGCTTATTGTCTTATCTTTCAGATGCATTAAAAATCACGTAACTCCCAATTTTATATCAAAAGTTATGATTAATTCACTACTGCATCATCACAGAATTTTCTGCCCAGAATTTTTCTGGACAGATTCTAGGTTTAAACTTCGTGCATTTAACTGGGAAAATCTAGACATAATTAGATATTATAGTCTAAATAAAAATTAAAGCCCTGTGTCTTAGATTTCATTTCCAACAAAGAACATATAAAACCGAGTTCCATAACTCAAGTTATCATCAAAATAGACAGAGCTGTTCCTGGAATTCTGTACCCGAGCCATCAATTGGCATCAATCCATATTTCAGCAACCATTTTAATACTAAAATTTTCAGAATTACAAATACATTCATATGTCTCAATTATTTCACACCATTTGGTCCCATTGCCATATATAATATCAAAAGTCACAACAAATCACATAACATCTCAAAAACACAAACATAACAAACCTTAATATATATTTCCATACTTATTAACAACATGCAAAATTTTTATCAATGAAGCACATACCTAATCAGCCTTGGTTCTTCCTTTAAACCTTCTTTCCTTCCCTTATTAGCTAGCTTTCTCCTTGCCTTTGTCACCCTCTTGAGGGCCTCTCACTTGTTCACTTATTTTTCCTACACAATTATACCACATCTCAATTCCAACATCCAATTTCAATGTTTTTCTTGTCTACATAATATTCTAATGCTCCTAATATGATTTACACCTTAATTGAGCTAAAATGTATTAAGGTTAAACTTCCTTCTTCATATGTCATGGCTGCCCAAAAACCATATCCTAGTTACCAATTCATTTTCTTCAATTCAACACTCAAATCATATTTTCCTTATCACCAATTGTTGTGTTTCCATATTAATTTCAATTTTCCCTAATTTCTTTAATTATGGCAGCCCCTTATTCATCCATTAACATCATATTTTCTTTAGTTTTTAAGCAATAAAACAATTATCTAACATCAAATATCATCAAGTCAAAGTCCAATTACAGCTTCATCAACTAAACACAAACTTAATTTTTCTAAGTTCTATCTTGCAACCAATCCTAAATCTATCAAACCTAATCACATCTATCATCATCATGGGTCTCAAATAGAAGGAAAATGGTTAAATTTAAGAAGAATAAACTCACCTTAAGAGTTCTCCAAGGTGGGCCGAAATTCCCCTACTCTTCTCCCTTTTTCTTCTTCTTTCTTCCTTCCTTCTTGCTCCTTTGGTACCTTTAATGGTAAGAACTCCTTAATTCCGATTTTTCCTCTCTCAAAACTAATTTCTTTTCATTATTAGCTTGCTGGAAATTGAAAGAAAGATGGAGGTTTAAGAGAATGGAGGTGGACGGCAACAAGAATGGGAAAAGGAAAAAGAAGACTTAGATATTTTGGTGGAAGA
This sequence comes from Triadica sebifera, assembly GCA_023653625.1. Classification (NCBI taxonomy): domain Eukaryota; kingdom Viridiplantae; phylum Streptophyta; class Magnoliopsida; order Malpighiales; family Euphorbiaceae; genus Triadica; species Triadica sebifera. The sequence continues at coordinate 6,863,847 of CM042899.1, read as the reverse complement.
ATAAAGAATTCCTCTTTTTTTTTTAGGTGAGTATTTGGTGGATCCATGCCTATATTAAGCTCTTCATCCATTGGTCCAAAATATAAATTAATTTTAATGAAATTTTAAACTTTAAGAAATTTTTTTATTTGCCACATCTTTCTCCATATTCACATTTTTTTCCCAAACAATTGCCATAATACCGATTTTGTCCATAGGAAGTTTTATTTTTTCTAATTCTACCCCAAAACTTTTTAATTCCAAAATAATAATACCCTTAATTATTTTCTCTTATTATTAGTCATTTTTTTTTGGGTTTAAATTTAGACTCTGATTGAACCGGTGGACCCCACTACGGTCACGGGCAATCGGGGCCTAAATCACTAAATGTTACAATTCTCTCCCCCTTAAGAAAATTTCGTCCTCGAAATTTACCTAATTAGGTGGAGCTGAATAACTGAGGATGTTGAGTTCTCATCATTTCTTCACTCTCCCAGGTGGCTTCTTCTACTGCATGATTGCGCCATATGACCTTTACCAGTGGTACCTTCTTATTCCGTAGTTCCTTGACTTCTCGATCTATGATTTTCACTGGCTCCTCACCATATGTCAAGTCTGGTTGTACCTCTATTGATTCCACAGGTATTACATGTGTCGGATCCGATCTATATCTTCTTAACATTGAGACATGAAACACATTGTGTATCTTATCCAATTCTGGTGGTAAGGCCAACCTGTAAGCCACTGGACCCACACGTTCAAGTATTTCGTATGGTCCAATAAATCTAGGACTCAGTTTCCCCTTTTTACCAAAACGCAATACTTTTTTCCAAGGTGAGACTTTCAAAAATACATTGTCTCCGACAGCATACTCAATGTCCTTCCTTTTCAAATCGGCATAGGATTTTTGTCGATCAGTTGCAGCTTTTAATCGATCTTGGATTAATTTCACCTTTTCCTCTGTCTGTTGCACTAATTCTGGCCCCATAAATTTCTTTTCACCAAGTTCTGTCCAGCATAATGGTGTCCTACATCTCCTTCCATACAAAGCTTCGTATGGTGCCATACCGAGACTAGTTTGATAGCCGTTGTTGTATGCAAATTCCATCAATGGTAAATGTTTATCCTAACTACCCTCAAAATCAATTACGCAAATTCTCAGCATATCTTCCAACAATTGAATCACTCGTTCGGATTGCCCATCTGTTTGTGGGTGAAATGCTGTACTAAAAGCAAGTCGGGTCCCCAATGCTTGCTGTAGACTTTTCCAAAATTTTGATGTGAACCGTGGGTCTCGATCAGAAATAATAGATACTGGCACCCCATGTAGTCGAATTATCTCATTGACATATAATTCTGCTAACCGGCTCAATAAATAATCCATCCGAACTGGCAGAAAGTGAGCCGACTTGGTAAGCCTGTCAACAATTACCCATACTGCATCATGCTTCTTTTGTGTCAAAGACAACCCAGATAAAAAATCCATTGTAATTCTTTCCCACTTCCATTCTGGAATTGCAATAGGCTGCAACAATCCAGATGGTACCTGGTGTTCTGCTTTCACTTGTTGGCATGTCAAGCATCTTGTAGTATATTCCACTATATCCTTCTTCATTCCTGGCCACCAATAATGAGTCTTCAGGTTCTGATACATTTTATTGCTCCCTGGATGCATGGAATAAGTTGTATTATGTGCCTCTTTTAGAATTATTTGCTTTAATCCGCTATCATTTGGCACGCACAATCTTCCTCTGTAACTTATGCTTCCATCATCTTCAACCTTAAATTCAGGTCTCTCCCCATTTTTCACTGCCTCAACAATTATCATCAATTTTTGATTTTCCTTCTGAGCTTTTCTCACTTGTTGCCTTAAAGTAGGTTGGACCCGTAACTCTGCCAAAATAAATTGTGAGTCTATTTTTTTTCAATTTTACTATTACTTTCTATATATTATTTTATAATTGAGGAAAATTTAAACTATACCTGCCAGTGTTTTTCTACTTAAGGCATCCGCTACTACATTGAATTTGCCTGGCTGATAGTCAATAATACAATTATAATCCTTGATTAACTCTAACCAGCGTCTTTGCCTTAAGTTCAATTCCTTTTGTGTGGGCAAATATTTGAGGCTCTTATGATCTGTATATATGTAGCACCGCTCGCCATACAAATAATGTCGCCAAATTTTCAAAGCAAACACTATTGCTGCCAACTCCAAATCATGAGTAGGGTAATTTAGCTCATGAGGCTTCAATTGTCTAGATGCATAAGCAACTACTTTACCCTCTTGCATTAATACACAACCTAGCCCATTATGAGAGGCATCACTGTATATCACAAAATCTTTCCCTATTGTAGGTTGGGTCAAAACAGGTGCTTCGGTTAATATGGCTTTTAATTTCTCAAAGCTTGCCTGGCACCGATCTGTCCACTCAAACTTAGTTTCTTTTCTGAGCAACTTAGTAATTGGTGCAGCTATGCTTGAAAATCCCTTTACAAACCTTCTATAGTAGCCAGCTAATCCAAGGAAACTTCGGACTTCTGTTACATTGCGAGGTGGCTTCCAACTGAGAATTGCTTCTATTTTGTTAGGATCAACCCGGATTCCTTCAACTGAAATAATATGCCCTAAGAATCCCACTTCTTCCAACTAGAACTCACATTTTGACAGCTTTGCATACAATTGATTTTCCCTCAAAGTCTGCAGTACTATTCTGAGATGTCTGTCATGTTCTCCCTTGTCCCTCGAATACACCAAAATATCATCTATAAAAACTACCACAAACTGATCAAGATAAGGCCTAAAAATTCTGTTCATCATATCCATAAAGGCAGCTGGTGCATTCGTTAAGCCAAATGGCATAACTAGAAACTCATAGTGGCCATATCGAGTTCTGAAGGCTGTTTTAGATACATCTGATTCTTTGATTTTCAGTTGGTGGTACCCGGATCTGAGATCAATCTTAGAGAATACTCCTGCTCCCTTCAATTGATCAAACAAATCATCAATTCTAGGTAGTGGGTATTTATTTTTAATTGTCACCTTGTTCAATTGTCGGTAATCAATACATAACCGAAGGGTGCCATCCTTCTTTTTCACAAACAACACCGGAGCACCCCATGGTGACACACTGGGCCTTATGAACCCTTTGTCGAGCAATTCCTGCAATTGAACCTTTAACTCTCTTAATTCTGCAGGTGCCATTCTATAAGGAGTAATTGATATCGGGGCTGTACCAGGAATCACATCAATAGCAAATTCTATCTCCCTATCTGGTGGTAACCCTTGCAAATCTTCAGGAAATACATCTGAAAACTCACACACTGTAGGGATGTCCTTGAGTTCTGGGCTCCCCTTCCTGGTATCTATCACATGGGCCAAATATGCCTCACATCCCTTCCTAATATATTTTCGAGCTTTTAATGCTGAAATAACACTGGTCAAACATGTTTGGCCTACAGCTTGAATGATGGTGTCATCTTGCCCGGGAATTTTAAGTACAGCTTTTCTAGATCGGCAGTCGACTATAGCTCCATGCTTTGTCAACCAATCCATACCCAGAATAGCATCAAATTCATGAAAAGGTAGTTCTATTAAGTCTGCTGGAAATTCTCTACCCTGAATAATTATTGAACTGTTTCTATAAATCTTATTCACTTTCACACTATGTCCCAATGGATTGGTCACAATTATCTCATATTCTAAGGTCTCAGGTATCATGTTCCCTTGTCTAAGTGCAGCTGTACTTATGTATGAATGCGTGGAACCAGGATCTATCAAAGCATGTAAATCAAAATCAAATAAAGATAATTTACCAACTATGACGTCTGGTGCATCCTGGTCTTCACGAGCTCTCATCACATATGCCCGAGCTGGGGTCCTACTACCTCCGGGTCTGTCAACTGTCTCTGATACCCCCTGACTCTGTTCGGTACGACCACCTCTAAACTGGCTTCGACCTCTACCACGGCTCTGTACCGGTGTCATAGTTTGTGCTGGTGCCATACTACCTGTACCGAGTCTGGGACAATCTTTCTTCATATGGTCAGTAGCTCCACATCTCATACATGCCCCAGTTAACCACCAACACTCTCCTGTATGAGCTTTACCACAATGCTGACACAAAGTCGGAGCTGGTCTCTTGGGAAATGATGCTGGTGAACTAGCAGATGATGCCACATATCTAAATTGCTGACCTCGCCTATCAGAAAATGTCTGTCTAGCCACCCTTGACTGAAATGGTCTGGGTACTATTCGTCCTTTCCTACCCGATGTCTGGGCCACACTAGCTGTTGACTTCTTATAATGCTCTTCTGTCTTCAGCTTTTTCCTTCTTTCAACACTAATAGCAGAGGACACTAGCGTAGCAAAATCTGTATGCTGGTGGGAAGCCACTAAATACCCAATCTCCTCATTGAGACCGTCTTCAAATCTACGACATTTATCAGCTTCATCTCCAATAATCCCAGTAGCATACTTGCTCAACCTGGTGAACTCCATCTCATACTCAGCTACTGTCATACCCCTCTGCCTCAAATTCAGGAATTCTCGCTTTTTCTCATCAACATAGATTCTTGGCACGTATTTCTTTTTAAACTCTGTCACAAAGAAATCCCATGTCTGAGGGGTCGGAGTCTGAAGTTTTGCTAATAACAATTTCCACCAGTCATAGGCATGCTCCTGAAGGAGAGATACTGCATATCTAACCTTGTACTCCTCTGGACATTGCAGCTCTTCAAAAACCCTTTCTGTCTTTTCCAACCAAAATTCTGCTGCTGCTGGGTCATCCTCTTTCTTACCCATAAAATCAGTAGCCCCGTATTTTCTTAATTTATCAATCTGGGGTTTCGGTTGAGGTGGGGGAGGTGGTGGAGCTGGTGGAGCCGGTGGCAGCACAACTTGTGCTATCTGCTGTAACAAAGTAGCCATTTGTTGCATAAGGGGTACCTGACCCGCGTTAACCTGTTCTTCAGCATGTTGTGGAGCTATAACGCTAGGCTCTGAGGCTCTAATTGATGCTGACTGTCTATGAGCAGCCGAGTCAGCTATACTATCACCCTCCTGTTCTTCACGATTTTGTCTTGATTCCGAATCCATTAAAACCTATATTGTCAGAAGAAGGGTCCCTTATTAGAATATAGCAGCTTAAAAACAATGCAAATGCTAAAAACATGCATTTATCTTCCCATACCCACTAAGTAAGAACCATCTAAACCTATGGCTCTGATACCAAAACTTGTAACACCCCCTTACCCCACTATAGTTCAGCAAGGTAAGTGAGTATTACCCGTCTTACTGTTTTATAAAATTAATGAAGTGAAGTAAACTTTTTTTTTCTTTTTTGGTATATTTTGTTAAAAAACTTTGTAAATTAAAGTATTGTTTTTATTTCATATAATGTGTATTAAATATGTGAGTTACTATGTAAAAGGACATAGTTTGAGTGTAAATTAATATATTTTATAAATAAATAAGATTTTGAGTATTATGCTTGTAATAATTTTATTTCAATGTCTACAAAATTTTCAAAAAAAAAAAAGTTTACTTCACTTCATTAATTTTATAAAACAGTAAGACGGGTAATACTCACTTACCTTGCTGAACTATAGTGGGGTAAGGGGGTGTTACATGCCTATAGTGAGAGATTATCCAGATGTCTTACCTGATGAACTACCAGGCTTGCCATCTAATAGGGAAGTCGAATTCACTATTGATGAAGCTCCAAGCATGACACCTATTTCGATTATACCCTACAGGATGACGCCTACAGAACTCAAGAAATTGAAGATTTAGCTGTAGGAATTGCTTGATAAAGGTTTTATCAGACCCAGTATTTCCCCATGGGAAGCACCAGTACTCTTTGTAAAAAAAAAGAATGGGTCTTTCAAATTATGCATTGACTACAAATAGCTGAATAAGGTGACAATCAAGAACAAGTATCCCCTTCCACGTATTGAAGACTTATTTGATCAATTGAAGGGAGCAGACGTATTTTCAAAGATTGACCTATGATCAGGCTACCATCAATTGAAAGTGAAAGAAGCAGATGTGCCCAAGACCGCATTTCGCTCAAGATACGACCACTATGAATTTTTAGTCATGCCATTTGGACTTACGAATGCCCCAACAACTTTCATGGATCTAATGAATAGGATCTTTTATCCTTATCTAGAGTAGTTTGTGGTGGTATTTATTGATGACATTCTACTGTATTCGAAGACACTAGAAGAACATAACAAGCATCTACGAATTGTTTTGAATATATTGAGATAGAAGTAGCTATATGCAAAGTTCAGCAAGTGTGACTTCTGGTTGAATGAAGTATCATTCTTGGGTCATGTAGTTTCTGCTGAAGGGATAAAGGTGGATCCAAAAAAGATTGAAGCAATCTTATAATGGAGAATACCTAAGACTGTTACAGAAGTTAGAAGTTTCTTAGGTTTGGCTGGGTATTATAGGAGATTTGTAAAAGGTTTTCCACCATAGCAATGCCGCTCACTCGACTGTTACAGAAGCACGTTAAGTTTAAGTAGACGGATAAATGTCAAGGAAGCTTTGAGAAGCTTAAGAACATGTTGACAAAAGCCCCAGTGTTAACTCAACCAAAAATGGGTTAGGTTGTGTATTGATGCAGAAAGGTAAATTGATTACATATGCTTCTCGACAACTCAAGACTCATGAGAAGAATTATCCTACTCACGATCTTGAGCTTGCAGCAATTGTACACCCCTTGAAGATTTGAAGACATTATCTTTATGGTGAGAAATGTTACATTTACACAGATCATAAAAGTTTGAAATATTTGCTCACACAGAAGGAACTTAATTTGAGACAGAAGCGTTGGCTTGAATTGATAAAAGACTATGACTGCTTAATTGACTATCATCCAGAAAAGGCGAATGCAGTAGCTGATGCACTTAGTAGAAAATTTATGGTAGCCCTTCGGGTGATGAATGTTAGATTGAATATGGCACAAGATGGAGCGATAATAGCAAAAATGCAAGTAAAACCAAACTTCCTTTAGCAAGTGAAAGCGACACAAAAGTTAGATGATTGCTTGATTGTCATAGTGAACAAAGTAAAAGAGGGCAATGAAGGTGATTATTCTTTGGGTGAAAATGATAGCCTTTATTTCAATCGGAGGTTATGTGTACCGGATCAAGATGAATTGAGAAAGAACATTCTTATAGAAGCTCATCATAACAGCTACGCGATGCATCCTAGTGGTACCAAGATGTATCAGGACTTGAAAGTAAACTATTGGTGGCCAGGAATGAAACGTGATGTGACAGAATTCGTAAGAAAATGTTTCATATGCTAGCAGGTGAAAACTGAACACCAAGTTCCATCGGGTTTATTTCAACCTATCGCAATACTAGAGTGGAAATGAGATTGAGTGACCATGGATTTTGTGACGGGATTGCCTCTAACTGGAAAGAAGCATGATGTTATTTGGGCAGTCATTGATAGACTCACGAAATCGGCCCATTTCATACCAGTACGGATGGACTATCCACTAACCAAGTTGGCAGAAATCTACATTAATGAGATAGTGAGGCTTCATGGAGTACCATCCTCCATTATTTCAGACAAGGATTCAATATTTACTTCTCATTTTTGGAAGAAGTTGCAAGAAGCATTGGGGACAAAACTTCATTTTAGTACAACTTTTCATCCCAAACTAATGGACAGTCAAAGCATGTGATACAAATACTTGATGATATATTGCAAAGTTGCATCCTTGAGTTTGAAAACAGTTGGGAAACATATTTTCCATTAGCCGAATTTGCTTACAACAACAGTTATCAGTCCATCATCAAAATGGCACATATGAAGTACTTTATGAGAGGAAATGTAGGACTCCTTTATATTGGATAGAATTCAGTGAGAATAAGCTAATAGGGACAAATTTGGTTCGAAAAAACTAAAGAGAATGTATAGATGATCAAGGATAGATTAAAAGAAGCTATGGACAGATAGAAATCATATGCACATTTAAGAAGAAAAGACATAAAGTTCCAGGTCGGAGATAAAGTGTTCCTGAAGGTATCACCCTAGAAGAAAGTTATGAGATTTGGCAAGAAGGACAAAATAAGTCTAAGATTTTAAGGCCCTTATAATATTGTACAGCGAGTGAGACCCGTAGCCTATCGATTGAAGCTGCCTAAAGAGTTGGAAAAAATTCATTATGTGTTTCATATGTCACTGCTATAGAAGTATAGGTCAAACCCTAGCCATGTGGTCAAGCCAAAAGAAATTCGGATACAGTCTTATCTGACTTATAAAGAGAAACCACTAAAGATCCTAGCCAGAGAGGTTAGACAGCTCAAAAACAAGCAAATCCCACTAGTGAATGTGTTATGGAGTCACCACAATGTGGAAGAAGTCACGTGGGAGCCATAATCTGCAGTGAGACAACAATATCCACAACAGTTCAATAAAGGTAAAATTTCGAGGACAAAATTTTTATTAGTAGGGGAGAATTGTAATGGCTAAAATACTGAGTTATTTGTAAACTGTAATTTCTAAAATTGATCTGCATACCCGGGGGTTAAAAATACACCTATAGGTGAAAATTATTTTATTTCATCATCGAAAAATATAGATTATAACTAGTTCGAGGGTAAAATTTAGAGTAAAAATAAGTTCAAATAAGTTTTCAAAAGTCAAAACTAAGAAAAAATGAGACCCGGTTTAATTAAATAATTGGTTGACTGTACTTTGATCATGCTATAAAAAAATAGCAATTAACATCCAAAATTTTATTTTAAGACATGGATAGACTCTAAATAATATTTAGGATTACTTGACAGTGAAAAAGGAATTTTACAATAACACCAAAAATTGAATTATCAGTCCAATTTGAGTGAGTTGGACAGAAAATGAACTCCAATGGAGTTAAAAAAAATTTATAGACATATAAAAATATTTTATGAATTTTGGAATCAAATTTGGGTGAAATTGAGCTTGGAAAGTGGGAAAAATAATTTATAGTGCATAATTGAGCCTAAATGTGTTGGGTTTTATCTGGCCCAAGCCCACCCAACTTAGACTGTTATAAATAGACTCAAAAATAAGAATTCTCTGGAGAGAATTATGCTTCATCTTCTTCCTTTTCCCCTCCCTCTTGGCCGAACCATTCTCTCCCTTTTTCTCTTTCAAATTTCATCATTTTTCTTCAATTCTTACACCAAAATCAATCCCCAAAAATAATTTCAGCATCTTTAGTACATAGTAGAAACTTTTAATCTTCATTTGGAAGTCGAGAGTAGAAAAAAATCAAAAGAGAAAAGTTATGATATAAATTTGAGGTAAGTAAAATATAGAGTTTTTAATGAGTTTAATGGTTCAAATAGGTAGTTTAAGATATGTGGATGATAAATATGAAGTTTATTTGAGTTAAGGAAGCAAAATATTGGTGGATTAATGGAGTGTAATTTTCGGTCATGGTAGGTTCAAAGGAAAGTGAATGTGCTTCCAAAGAAAATGCTAAGGAAAATGAAGCTTAGGATGGCCAAAGCAAGAAAATAAAATTAGTGATTTCAAAATATATCTATTTTCATTGATTAAGCATGAATTAGGGTTATGAAAATTAGGAATTTTGTGTGTTTTGCATGTAAGTGATAATTAATGCTTAAAACATGATTAAGAGATTATAAAAAGTGAATTAGAATGGTTAATTTCAATTAAAAAATTAATTAGTAGAAATTAGAAAATATGACCTTATTATGTGAAAAATATAAATTAAGGTATAATTACATTTTATTGTAATACTATAATATATATGGAATAATGAATGTATAAATTAGGGAAAAAATAATTAGAAGGTGAAAGAAAAATTCTAATTATGAAAATTAATTATAGGCTGAAATATGGAGAATGAAAATTTTATATTTTTCTTGCTAATTAAATGAAAATTTAGTCATGAAATGCAAGAAAATATGATATTTAGTGTGTATAAATTTATTGAGAATTTTTAAATAATATATTGAATATTTTTCTAATTATTGATTTTATTATGCATAAAATAAAAAATAATGAATAAAGTGTGTTTAGTGAGCTTAATAATTTAATTGATTATTCATAATGAAATATTGATATATTAGAATGGAAAGTGTGAAAAATTATGGTAGTGATATAATTGTATGGATGAATAAAATGTTAAGTGATTAATAATGTAAAAATAATAGAATTTATGCATTTAATGGAAATTGAATTAAAGGAATAAAATAATGTCCTTAGTTATTTTTCTGATTGTTAAATCTAGTCCAATATATAATTATCTAGCCATAGAAACACCATTACCGTGGTGCGGGTCGTGGCGACTCACTTATGTAGGCCAATAATGGTCTACTTCAGTAATAGTGAATCAGTGATTAGTGTACAGTGCAGTGCTCAGGTAGTCATTTGGAATTATTTTTCAATGTAGTGGATTTTTGGGTCCACGTCCCATGTATTTGGTCCGAAATTTTTCTATCGGATTGAAACTGTGGGCAAATGTGAATAAAATTAGTAAAAATAATAGAAGTAAAAAATAAGTAAAAAAACATGATAAAAATGAATAAATATGAAAAATATGAGGAAAATGAATAAAGTGAAAAAAATAGTAGTAGTAGTAGTAGTAGTAGTAGTAATAATAATAATAATAATAATAATTAATAATAATAATAATAATAATAATAAATTATATAAGTAATAAATTATAATAAAAAATGATATATGTGATAAATATGTTAAATGTGATAAAAATGATAAATGTGACAAAAATATTAAAATTGAAAAATGAAATATAAGTGGAGAAAAATTTTAAAATTATGTAATAAAAATAATATATAGTTAGTAGCAAAAGTATAAATAAATGTAAAGTAGTGATATAATTGTAAATAAATGAAAATTTAAGAATTAAAGTGAAATTTATAGCTAATTAAATGAAAGATTGAAAAGAAGAAAGAAAAGAATGATTAATTAAAGAAGTAATGTGAAAAATGATTAAATTGAGAGGAATTGAAAGTTCAAAAAAAACTATAAAATAAATTGAGAAATGTTGTTAATTGAATAAATATATTAAATAGTAAAGTAAGAGTAAAGAATAATAAAGTCTTGATAAAAAGAATAATAAATATATTAAAGAGAAAATTTGAATATTGTATTAAAAATATTATTGTCTGGATGAATGTGTGACAATAAGTCAATGGAAGTTTTTAGATTAATAATCACCACTGAGCATATTAATATTCCATACGTAGTTATTTGACTGCGTGTAGGTAGTAGCGGAAAATGCATGAGCAAGCAAATAAATTTTGGGAGTTGACGGAAGAACAAATAATAGTATATTAGTATTAAGAATGACATGTATATATATGTTTAGATATGAAGTTGTAGAAATGAAATGTTGTACATATTATGATATAAAATATTTTTGAATTATTATATATATTTTGTTGTACCCAAAAATGGGCTGAGAATTGATTGCATTGTAGGTGAGATAGTTATTTTATAGTTGTTATGCTACCAAAATTTTTGAAAAAATGAAATGAATTAATTAAGTAATAATAATATTATGGTCATTAAATTAAATTAAGTTAAGAAAAAAATTTGGCACATATCGGCTATAATCGTATTAACTCACGTAACGTATGAATAAAATGATTGTTATAAAAGTGTTACAACTCTAGTCAATAACATTTTCAAAGTTTAAGCCAACTTGATTGAGTATATAAAACATTGCTTGCATCTTAGGATTAAGTGTGTTTCTAGAGGTTAAGTCACCTTATTCTTATAACATAAATTTTGTGTCATCATATATTCCTATCGTAAACCCCATTAATGATATATCATTTATCCTATTTATAGTATTATATTAGAGAATGAGCATAAAACACTTGTATCTCTTATCATTCTTTTCTTTGCATAACAATGCAAATATGTAAACCTCATTCCATTTTCCATCCATATGTAATGGTTCATGTATATATCATAAACATAACTTTTGTATACTCACCCAAGCTTATTAACATGTACAACATTTCATAAGTTGCAAGCTTAATGTAAAGTTTCATACTTTACTTATAACATCCTAATATAACATGTTTCTCGTAGTTTGAATTCATACATATTTCATATCATTATGTTATAATATGCATTCATGGCTATTTCTTCATAATTTAACATCATATATTAATAATGAGATTTCATGTGTACTCATACAAATAACATGCTTCCTAGTAAAATAAGCATCAAGGCATATTATGAATGAAACTTGTTACGAGCGTGACTTTAACCATTTATTATCTTATTTATGTCCTAGTTCACGCCTTTGTATACTAACATGTATACATAACCATAATCTCATTCATCATAAACACATATACTAATTCATATACATTTCATTCTTATAAGATGTTTTAGATATAAAAGACATCATAGTGTACCATATTTGCAAACATATCAAAACATGCAACTCAACCAATATTCATTTTTCTTTCATTGGGGTTTATGGTCGTGAAAATGCCTTCACAAGCATGAAGTTATGCTTCACGGTGTGTCTAGTTGTGAAATTGACCGTGACTCTAGGTGTAAAAAAATCTACCCAAAATAAAAATTTTGTGTTCACATAGTTCACGGTCTTGAATCCATGCTTTGCAACTTTTTTTGGATGTGAAGCTGGTTATGTCACAAAGCGTAAACGCTTCTACCTGAAAATCATAATTTGGACGTGTGAATCTAGAAAATCTAGCATTTAAATTCATGCTCAAAAAGAGCAATCCCAAATCACATGCAATAAATCTAAGATTAGTCAATATTAATCATTACTATCAACATACAATCATATATATATATATATATATATATATATATCCTGAAAACCATAATTTGGATGTGTGAATCTAGAAAATCTAGCATTTAAATTCATGCTCAAAAAGAGCAATCCCAAATCACATGCAACAAATCTAAGATTAGTCAATGTTAATCATTGCTATCAACATACAATCATATATATATATATGTATGTATATATATCTCAAATTCATGTCTTATATACCTTTTTAACATATTTGAAGCCTTATACATATAAAAATTCACTCAACTCATCAAACACTAACATTAGAATTCATGGCATATGACCTTAATTCCACTCAACTACTAATTACTTATCATACTCAACATGAATTTTTAACTTGTAAAAGCTTCATTCACCACTCACATAACACATTTAGGGTTAGATGTACATATATACGAATCATAACTTTGTAGCTTTCAAAAAAACTTTTTCTTCCTAGTTCAAGCTTCACTTTCCTATTTAAGAGCTTTTCACCTTTAGATCCACCCCAAATCTTGTAGATATAGAAATGGATCTTCTAGTGACCCCTTTCTCTCTCTTCCTTTTTTTATAAAACTAGTTCCCTTATCTCAAGCTCTCTCATTTCCTTATCCTTTCCTCAAAAACCAACCATAACTATGACTTTTCCATAATTTTTAGAAGTTTTAAAGTTTGAGAAGGGAAGAAAATAGAGGAGAATGAAGAAGAAATGGTGGAGTTTCTGAGGAGGAAGAAGGTATGGCTTTTGGCAGAAGTTAGGTATAAGAGAGAGATAAAATGTGACCTTTTTCATATGTTCGTGGTTGAGCAACTTCACAGCTGTCACAAAATTTTTACAAACGTGAATCATTATACCATGTGATTCATAACCATGACAAACCATTCAAGGGCATAAACCCTTATACCATACTATTCACGGTCATGACAAAACTATTCATGGACGTTAATCCTTGAGATATCCCAACTCTTCTTAATCTTCTTTCATATGTTAATTACCTTTACCATATGCTTACTTTTCTATATCCACATATCGTGTAAGTCTTAATTAATGGACGTTACACCTTAAGGCATATGTCCAATGCAAGAAAGATGCCATAAAGTATTCAAACAAAATGAGATTCTATCTGACAACCGAATAATTTTCTAAAGTAACATGATGCGAATGCAACTCCAATAGAAAATTATGACTATGTCTGTCTTTATCATAAGAAAATCAATACACATAAGTTATAACAGATCCAGTCCAACTTTTACCATTTGCTAACATCTAATTCGAGATATATTAACCTATATTAATAAATCTAGAATATCTTTTGCTTCATTTCCGACTTAATACCAACAATTTATGAAACAAGCAACATAGACAAACAAAATGCATATAAATGTTGTAAAATGTCAAGATATACTAGTCTTATTCACAAATCTAAATCCAAAACTTCCTAAACAAAGAATACTATTATAAAAGCTAAGTAAACTTACTTAATAGATGAATCTCAAACTCTAATATTAACCCTAAATATTCCACATCCAATTTCAATCATTATTTCTTAGTTTCCTCATCAAGTAATTGATCAAACAATTAATAAACATAAGAAAATTTTTATAAATGGAATACCTAGGTCATAAGAGCACCAAACTATGACAAGAACATAAAAATTATCGATATAGAACAGGTAGCAATATAAAAGCTCAAAAAAATTAAAAAAACACATAAAACCTTCAAAATACTCAAAGTACCCAAATTAAAAAAAAAACTAACAAAAGCTTTGAAAAGATGCAACATCTTAAAAATCAATAAGAAGCCTAGATAATAAAATCTAGAATAACATAGGCAAAAGACCTCTCCTGACAGCAATATCCCAAATATAAGCCTTAATAACCTGCTATCAACATTCAAGTTGCAAGTAGTGAACTCCACTCCAATAATGGACTTAGACTCTAAGCTGAACTCATTGCGAGTGAACCTCCATAAAAGATTAGACTTTCCCACACCAAAAACATTAATCAACACAACCTTAAAGATATGCAAATGGTAATGACAAAAAATAGATATTTTTAATTATGGAGAATGGGGTAGAAGGGAGCACAACAATTGGGGCTTTGAGAGAGTGGAGAGAAGTGAAGGGGAAAGGGGCATGCAAGAGATTGCAACTAGGGCTTCTGAATGAGACTTTGGGGTTTAGGTGCTGAAATTGATGGATCATATGTGTCATTTTAAAGCTACAATCAATGCCTATATTAAAAAAATCAACAATAAGCATCAGTTGTGAAGAGAAACCAATGCCTATAATCATGACCATATCATACATGTCAATTTTTCTAACAACTGATACATATACTCTATCTTTTTCCCATAAATTTACAAATATGCCACCATTTTTTTTGTAATATGCATTTGTTTATTTTAAAACTGACACATATAACCTACTAGTGTTTGGCTAGGGTTTGTGGCAAAATAGAGAAGAAATGGAGGAGAAATGAGAGGGTTGAGAAGGGCATGTGAGAGAGACGAAGGAAGTGAATGTTTGCAAAAAAAATGAGATAAGAAGAGAAGAATGAGTCCTTTTTTATACCCTATGTAAAATTGCATTCATGTTCCACGCATAATTATCATCTTGATACCTTATAATTCAATGGTTCATATTAAAACACACCATCCCTTATTCTCCACCACAAATCTCATCACCAATCACATCTTAATCCAAGTCAAACAATTAATATAAAATTTATTCTCTTAGACATTTACAACAATGTCATTACTTATGTGCTTATTCCAAAATTGCCTTTAGTTAACTCTTCATTTCTTAACTAACCATTTTTAATAACATAATTACTTTCTTAAATATTATTTTAGCCCAAATAAAAACTCTAAAAAATATGGTTGTGCCTTATGATGCATTCGGTACCTGAAGTCCAAATTAGCAAACATTTATAAGAAGTATGTTGAAGTGAATATTTTTCAGTTATTAGTTTTTGGTTGTTTCTTCCAAAACTATGCATGAAATGGTATTGCTAATCACTAGTCTAGAAAAATCCTTTATAGCTAGTTGTCTTTCTACATCAGTTTCTCTTTGTGGAATCACCATTGGTTTCCTTACGCCATCTCCTTCCACTTCTAATATCAAAAGATTATCAGGGAATTTTTCCTTTTCTTCTAATTGATGTTCATCTAGTCTTACAATTCTTGATCTCAACTAGTATGTTCTTTGAGTAGATGAATCGCTTGATTTCGCCTCTTTAGTGGTACCTTGCATAAAAATAAAATCAACAATCTAAACTAAATATAAAACACTCAAACAAGAAAAAACAAAACAAAATGCATAAAGTAAGCAAAATAACTAAATTAAAAAAGATTTAACAACCTATGAAGTTAGTTAAGAATTTAACTAACAAGTCCCCGATAATGACACCAAATACTTGATGTCTCAAATTTAACTCGCAAGTGCACAAATTGGTTATAGTACTAGCAAGATACCCCTAAGAACGTTCTCATAAGGACTTATTGAGCTTACAATCCTAACTAACCAAATCATTTGCCAAATTAACAAATGACTAATTCCTAAACACTCTAAACTGTTGTGAATTAATTATGAGTTTAAACTAAATTAAACTAAAATTTGGAAATTAATAAATTGAACCTAAGATTAATAAGTGAAATCAATAAGACAAACTATTTATTTGGTTTCACTCTCCCAATTATATATTTTTCCTTTTCTTAGTCAATTAAACACAAGAATGATGATTTCAAGGGCAATTACCCAATTTCCAATTAAACAAATTAATAAATTAATTAGGATCAAATTTAATTTTTTTAGGTTAAATTAAATATGACATTTCTAACAATTCAACCCTAATATTTTCATTCTAAATTCATTAATTGGTTGTCAATCAATCATTAAAACTTGAAATTAAAGAAGAGAAATTGAAAAGGAATGGATCATTCATTCATTCATTAAACTTAAAAAGTTTCATACAAAATTGGATAGCTAAATAAATACCCATAAAGAATTTAGCCTGAAAATGTCATCATTATCATGAAACTAATAACAATATAATAGCTAATCATATTTATAATAGAAAAGCAGAAATATAAACTAAATTGGCTCCCATTAACAACAAATTGAAACAAATCAAGGAACATAATTTGATTTCTTACCTCTGTTTCATGAAAACAGATTGGTCCAAGGGTTTCAGAATGTATTATATACTCCTAAACTTCAATATTGATAATTATGGTGAAGACCCTATTTAAATATGTTCCTACTTTCTTTTTATGTTGATTGTTTTTGGTTTAATCACTCGAAATTTACAAGAATGACGATGAGTTTGTTTTCTAGGGTTTCAGAGGACTGACGGCTAGGGTTGAAAATGATTTTACATGAGTTCTGTAAAAAATACGACACTTCCATATTTAAACCTGTAGATATTCTCGGGCGTTAACACTAGTGTCACGAATGTGTATCACATGCGTGAATATTTGTGTCACGATCGTGAAAATTGTCAGCTTTTGAAACTGAAATTCATGATATTTACGGTCGTGATTAACACTGGTATGGGCATGAACGATATAAACTTCACTTTTTCTTATATATTTTTTTAATTTATGGTTTCTAATACCCATAGCCTCACATATATTTCCTATATACCCTTAATGTACCTTATTTAACATATAAATTTCAGGCCCAAATTTGCAGGTGTTACAATCTTTAGTGAAGCCGTGATTGATATGGTGAAGCTGATTGTGAATGCTTTTTATCCAAAAATTGTATAATACTTCATAGGCGTGATATTTCTTTTACAGGTGTAACTGTTTATGCTTCATGGGCAAGTCAAAGCTTCACAATCGTGAATAATTGGATGTTAAGGTTTGGCGCGCAAAAACTTTACAGGCATGATCTTGTTTTTCATGAGTGTGAAAATTCAATTTCAAGAAAGGTGGTTATTTGAATTAACGGGTGTGATCTCCACATCACAAGCATAAATGACTTCTTAATTTCATTTTTTAACTTCAATCCACTAGAATCAACTAATTTTTATGGTTTAAGGAACATTTAACCTGTTAAAACACTTAGAACATAAAATATAATTAAAATTTCTATTGTCCAATTATTTATTATTATCAAAATTACGGGAATATCTCTCAAGTTTCAACATGAAGCATAATTGGAATTTAGTAAGGTTTAATAAGATAATTCTAAAATTTATTAAGTTTATTAAAAGAGGCTTATATTAAGCTAAAATTTAGGACTTGAAAGACCCAAAACCATTCGGAAGAAATTGGAAACAATTCAAGACCAAGTGCCAAGTTAGAATGCAAATGAGTCCAAAGGTGGGAGATTGGACTTTTAATGAAAAAAGCAAAAAAGATAATCGGGTTGTGCTGAGATGAATAAGACCTAAAAATAGGATCTAATTATAGAGATAAAATGTGAAACTTACCCCAAACCAAGAGTTAAAATGAAGTTGAAATCCCATTAAGAATGCTAAATTAAGGTAAATCAAGTTAGAATTTTGATTGATAAGATAAATTTTAATTAAAATGAAGAAAACCCTATTTGGACCGAGACAATTGAAGACTTGAACTTTGAGTTGCAACCAATGTGAGGTGAACTAACAAATAAATTTGAAGTTGTTTTTGTTATTGTGCATCCTTGAATGAGAATAGCCAGAATTAAGATAAAAAAATGTTGGATTTTAGGCCACTTAGACAATAAATGGGGGAATGTGAGACTTAAATTGAAGTTATCCAACCAAATTTACAAATGCCAAATTGTGTATGACTGAAACCCTGAAAGGTGTTGAATTAGGAGATGATAATGAGTTTTGTTTAGACCCAATAATTTGTGTTAACTATGACATAAAAACTTCAAGTTTGAGAAATGAACCTAAAATTAAATCTAAATAAATCATAATTAGATTAATTAATTAACAATTTGATTAATTTAAATTGAATAAGATTAAAGTAAAAAGTGTTTCATTGTGGAAAGGAAGATACTTAAGCCGAGAATCTCAAAAATTATATTTTTATAATAATATAGATCAATAGTAAATAAATATAACCAAAAAGTACATAGACAAATAATTGATATTATAAAAACATTTCCAGAAAAAATATTAGATTATTAAATTTAAATGCTAAAGGACAAATAAAATGGTAAATGGATGGCCATAAATCAAATTGTGGAACAAGAATTCTAAACTCTAAGGTGTATAATATGAATGGAGAATTAATCATGGACCAAATATAAATACTGAACAATTATTTTGCTATATTGGTTTAGATTAAACAATTAAGTTAGAGTAATATGATGGGATGATGAATAAATAATTTATGTTAGGTATGCTGATACTGTAGGAGTTTAGGCTAAACAAGGGCAAGAATTTGACAAACACCAGGGAAACATAAAATAAATTTGTGTAAACTTTATAACAATAGTTATAAAAATAAAAAAACATTAATTATAATAATAATACTATTTCTAATAAAATATTATATCATATTATAAATTGATATGTTGTGAAATTATTTATTATTGTGATTGCTATGTTATACCTAACTATTGACTTTATATATAATATATTTATATATATATATATATATATATATATTATATATATGAAATATGTAAAGATGAATTATATTAGTAAAATGATATCAGGATGAATTATGAACCACGCTCTAGAAAAACAGATTATATGTTATGAATTAAGATGCATCATGACTTGATTTATATATTTGATGTTGTAAAAAGTACTGTATGAATATCAAGCAATATGTGAGGCAAGGTACAATTGTCATACCAGTAAGATGTGATACAAATCCAGAATGTTTTGGTATGTAATAAAAATGAAATGATTTGTGTGAATATTACAGTTTGAGCTCATATATTAGTCTGGACTAAATTAGAGTAGACTTGTTTACATGCCAATAAAGTCATACAACTTAGCCTGGACTTACAACTTTTTAGCTGGGATATATTATTTTATATACGACTTTTCAGCTAGGATACAACTTTTTAGTTGTGACAGTCAGTTTTAAAAGGCACTCGACTTCCCAATTATGATGCGTGACATCTATTCTGTTAGTTGCCTTTATATTCGACCATAGAGTTGAGATATACATACGACCATAGGATTGGGAAAGGATATCCTTTGTGTCTCTTTTGAGTTTTATCTAAGTAGTTAAATTTGTAGGCACAACAAGTAAAAAAATCTAATGTACACATACATCTGCTCTAATATACATATGCTTATATGATGACATGTTAAAATTAAATATAATTTAGTTTGATATAGTTATGTGTTGAAATGATAATGGTACGGTACGTGTTTACTATTGTTTCTTAGAAAGACATGCTAGGATCCTATGCATAATAATTATATTGAAATGACATGATTAGTTATTAAATGATAATAATATGAATGTCACAAGCCTATTACTGCAAAGCTTGCGTGTTTCCTCTTGCGCATATTTAGTTCCCGTAGCAAAAGCAGGGTACGAATATGCAAGAGTTTATGAATCTAGTGATTCTATTAGAAGAATACAACAGTGATTGTAACAGTGCTAGTCATATCATGCTCTTAAAGTAATTTTTTTTACGTATATTACCATCATGTATATACATGTCTGTAAAGTAAGCGTGTACCATTTTACAATATATAAAAATATAGTTCATGAATATACATAATGACTATTTAGTCTCATTTATATTTATAAAGGGATTTATGTTATGTTGTATGATCAATTAGTTAGTTAAAAATACCACTTTATCTGATTGTGGTACAGAAGGGCATGAACATGTTTTGGAACTCCACACGAGCGAGTCACTTTGTTGCTTGCGCGACAACCATCTCTCTTGCCCAAATTCTCTCTTGAACGATTTTCCAACTTCGCCAAGACTTCTATGCCATCTCAAACTCCATTCTTTGCATCAAAAAACACTTCAAATTAATCACCAATCAACTTCATCATTTGATAATATAAAAGAAAACACTTAGTATATAAATAAACCAAAATCAACACTTAACCCACAAATTAACACCAAAAGCACTAGATTAAAACTAGCAAAAATACAGATCAATTTGTATCTTATTCAATTGTATATTCAAATTTTGAATCATATGCTTTTGACAAAGCCAAGTAAAAGAAAGTACAAAAGATACTAATTATATGCCCTTTAGTTGAGTTGTAGTGGCCTAAAAAATGAAACGTTTAAATAAATATTTGATAAGTCATTTTTAATTAAAATTTTCAAACAAATGCTAAAACTAAAATCAAATAAATACTATTAGATGACAACTAACTGATACTCTAATAGTTATCCATCACTTTATAACCAAATGAGCACTATGTTGAGACAACTAAAGAAAATATAATTATATATTTAATTAATATGAAAGCCCTAAAGTTTTAAAACTGTATTATTTGTATAATCTATTTTATCATATTACACTAATATATTATTTCATTTTTTTTAAAATAAAAAATTGTTATGAAATGACAATGACAAAAAATTTCATTTATAGTAATTTTTTCTAATAAAAAAATAAATTTATAAAAAAACAAATTTAATGCAATCCCTTAGTATCTTTTGAAATTTTAATATAATATTAAAAATAGTTATAAAATTTTTGATTATTCAATTTTTTATAAATTATAAAATTATTAAAATTGATGAAAAAATTATAATTTTAAAACTTTACGGAGACTTTAGTGTGGGGGCGAAGAAGAGGAGTCAAGGTAGACCGTTTATGAGGGCCGCTCATTTGTTGTAGGGAAGGCAGGAAACTTCTGGACTGGAGGAGAGAAAAGAAAAGGAATACCTAAATACAGTCCCATTGATTGATTTTTATGAGGAGAATACATTTGTTTTGGTAGTTGATTAATAAAGATCAGAGATCTGTGTAGCAAGGATCGGAAAGTAAGGAAAAAGGAAAAGAAAATGGAGGAGAATGGAAGAATAATATCGGAGGAGAAGCAGCAGCAGCAATCGCAAGGATCATCTTACACTTATTGGGTTAGGGAAATAACTGTGGATGCGGCTCCTCTCCCTCTTCCAAAGAAACTTAATCCTGATGATATTCTTTCCACCCCATCTCAGCCCTCCACTCTTGGTTCCGTCTGGAATCGGGTATCTTTATCTCTCCCTTCTCAACATTTTAATTTAATTGGTTTTCTTCTAATTCATGCTTATATTCTATTTGATTTGATTCATTGATTCTGATATTGTATCCAGGCTGGAACTTGGGAGGAGAAAAACCTTAATAAATGGGCAACTGATAGGATAAAGGTGTGTACCTCCATAAACCAGTAAGCCATTTTTCCTTTTTCTTTTCATTATTTTTATATAACATTGTGTGGTTAGGTTGTTATTTCATATTTTATCTTTTTCTGGTTGAATTATTCAATTTTTCTGTGGCAGGAGCTGCTTGTTTCTGTAGGCTCCTTGGAGTTTTCCGATGGTAAAGCAGAAATATCAGAAGTCTCAACATGTTTCGGTGATGTGAGTTCTTGTAGCAATTATTTGACATCTATTCCGTTCGGTCAGGTTTCAAATTTTGAATTAAGGAGAATGACTTGGGAAATACTTAGTTAATTTGTTGACATTTTGTCTGTTGCAAGTACATTAATCATTTTTGGGAGATTCGAGTCCTTATTCTTTTACCACTATTCATTGGTTTCTTCCGTTGACTGTAATTTCTTTTTTCTATTATTCTGTGTTATGATCATGATTTTTTTTCTCTTTCTGGGATTATGTCTTATAAAGGGAGGTTTAGGAATGGTATTAATTACTAACCCAATTTATACTACTGCCTTTTCATTCAGATTGGTTCTTATTTGTATATCTTTATTATTATTATTATACTCTCATTAATTGCTAACCCAATTTATTATTATTATTATACTCTTCTCAATTATATTTCCCATAATGTTCATTAAGTGTTCAGAATATTACAAAGACTTTAATATTCCAAATGTAGAAAATTAGATTGCTTAGGGGCTGTTTAGTTTTAGAAAACATTTTTTGTTTTCCTTCTTCAATTTTCATTTTCTTTTCATTAGTTTTCTTGTTTTCTATTTTCCAAATAGAAAACTGAAAAATGCTTTAAAATGGCTGTAGAAATCTCTATATTTTCCAAATTGGAAAACATGTCTACTTTTATAAATAAAAATAGGAAATAATATTTTTTGAGTTTGATGTTTACTGCGTATAACTTAAAAAATTTGGAAACATATTTCTAGTTTTCCAAATTAGAAAATAATACAATTAAATAGTAAGTTCTATTTTTTAGTTTACTTAGAATAATTTTCTAAAAAACTGATATTATTTTCCACAACTAAACACACCCTTAGTTTAAGTGAGTATTTTTTGTTTCTCTAATTACTATTGTTTCATGTGCCTCAAGTAAAAAGGTGAATAATTCTTAAGAGCAAGTCTTTTTAATTGATCAACTTCAGATATTGAAGCATCTATGCATGAGATGTCCATTATCTCTCAACCATGCAATCACCCTCTATAGATTGTTACTAGAGTTTTACTCAAACAGGTTGATGTTTGCTATTTATGCTACTGTTATGTATTATTCAGTTTGATGGCTCATTGATTAACACCCTCTGAATGAGCAGGCATTTTTGGTGACTGTGAGGAACAAGAAACGAGTTGGTTATACTTATGAATTGACATTGAAAATTAAAGGTAGCTTGGTGTAGTCTAACATAACTTCCCTTTTATTGTTAATCTATTTGTGTTGTACTGATTGCATGGGGATGTACTGGCTATAGGTGAGTGGATTGTCAAAGCGGAGAAAAAGATTGTGAAGGCTCATATAGATATCCCAGAGTTTTCCTTTGGAGAGTTAGATGACTTGCAGGTCTGTTCTCTATTTCTGGTTTATAATTTAAGGTAGAAAAATAAATTATAGAATGCAAGGGATAGAGATCCTTGCTTAAACCATGGAAATTATTTTGATAAATTACTATATGCATAAGGCTTGTCTATGCTTTGCTACTCTGTCATTCCATGCGACATTTTGATGTTCTTGATTGTCGACTTTGAAATCCTATAGCTTCTTCCTTGGGAAAAGAAACAAAAAAGAAGTTATTTATTTTTTCTTTAATAGTTTGAAATGAGTGTAAAGAAGTTCATTCAAAATGTAGTCAGCAGGCATCAATTGTATTTGAAAGATTTGCATATTCAGTTAATGGTTAACAAATTTTGTAGAATTAACAAAGTTTTTTAAAAGCAATTTTGTGATTGAAAATTAAGTAATATTGAACAAGATCACCAAAGAAGACTAGCCATGAACATAAATCTGTTTACATAGATAATAGACTGAATGAATGTTTCAAAAGTCTGTCAAGTTAATTAGATTAATAAAAATTTCAACAATGAGCATAATTATGATTGTTGTGACGTAGAAATATGGAAGAAAACAATTAAATTAACAAAATTTAATTTTTAATCGGGCGAAGAGAAATTTTTTCTAATTTCACTTTTTTTTAATTGATTTTCAGCTATATTTGTTGGGGTTGTTAAATGTTACTTATTCTGCTTTTCATTTGATAGGCCTTTCCACATTATTTAATTAGGTTTAAAGAAATCCGTAGAATTAAAATTCTGAATTCAGAAAGGAAAAAGAAAAAAAAAGTCTAATTTCCTATCGTATTTATAGAGCATTAATAACATTACTGAATTGGAATACTAAATGAAGAAGGAAAATTGAAAACTATTTTTAATTAATCAAGTAAAATGTTTTACTAAATAGAAACCCTAAATAAAGAAGGAAAACTGAAAAACCGAAAATCTAAAAAATTAAAACATTGGAATCCTAATCTAACTTAAAATCCTAATTTGACTGGGATGCTATTGTATCATTCTCCTTGGGTTATAAAGGAACTTTGCTCCTACGAGTAAGCATTGACATATCCCTTATATATGGCTGGGTCTACTCATTTACCATCACCAACTTTTGCAAATAATCCATCAACAATATTAGAGTCCACATACGGATGATCAAGGAGGCATGTCCAAGCATCCATTGAAGTTTTCAATTTCAAATATGAATGATAATCTTGTGAAGAGAATCCACGCAACATTTTTCTCCTTGTGATGAAACAAGAATGGAGAGAAAAATTATATACACTCGTGAGGAATGATACATATATATATAGATTTGTAGAGATGAAAAAGGAAGAAAATCAATACTAATTCCTAAAATAAAGATATTCCTAATTAGGCTATATATTCCTAATTATGATAACACTCCCCTTCAAGCTGGAACATAGATATCAATCATGTCCAGCTTGTTACACATATGAGAAACCCGAGCTCCATTAAGAGTTTTTGTAAAAATATCTTCTAACTACTCTCTAGTCTTCACATAAGCTGTAGAAATCAAGTTTTGTTGAATTTTCTCACGAACAAAATAACAATCTATTCGTTCATGAAAAACTGGATTCGAGGCAATATGAATAATAGCTTGGTTATCACACCATAGCTTTGCAGGAATTGAGATTTTAAGATTTATCTCAATTAAAAGTTGGGAAATCCATATAATCTCACACGAAACTTGTGCCATAGCTCTATACTCAGATTTTGCACTTGACTGTGACACCACATTTTGCTTCTTACTCCATGAAATCAAATTACCACTAACAAAAACACAATAACCTGTTGTAGACCTTCGATCAATTTTGGAACTTGCCCAGTTCGGGTCAGAGAAGCACTCAATATGAGTATGACCATTATTCCTATACAACAAGCCTCGTCTAGGAGCTTCTTTCAAATAGCACAAAACCTGTTCTAAAGCAGTCCAATGATGAACTGTTGCAGCAGACATAAATTGGCTGAAAATGCTAACTGCATAAGCTATGTCTGGATGAGTTACTGTAAGATAATTCAATTTTCCAATTAGTCTCCTGTATCTTTCTAGCTCTTCAAATGGATCTCCATCCTTTGTGAGTTGAAGGTTAGGAATGAAAGGAGTACTACATGGCTTGGTTCCCAGCTTTCCTGTTTCAGTTAGTATATCTAAGACATACCTCCTTTGAGACAAAACAATACCTCCCTTGCTTCTTGAAACCTCAATTCCAAGAAAGTACTTCAACACCCCCAAATCTTTAGTATTGAATTGATTCTGAAAAAACTCCTTTAAAGATGAGATCCCTTGAGCATCACTTCCACTAATGATGATATCATCCACATACACAACTGAGAGTATAATCCTAGTTGCAGATTGTCTATAAAAGACAGTATGATAAGATTTACTCTTGATTATCCCAAATGTTTCCACAACTTGACTAAACTTGTTAAACCAAGCATGATGACTCTGCTTCAAACCATATAGAGATTTTCGAAGTCTGCTTACTTTCCCTTACTCCCCCTTGAGCAACAAATCTAGGTGGTTGCTCCATATACACTTATTTACAGAGATCACTATGCAAGAATGCATTTTTAATATCAAGCTGGTAGAGAGGCCAGTCATACATAGCTGCCAAAGAAATGAGCAAGCGAACATAAGTTAATTTGGTAACAGGAGAAAAAGTATTTGAATAGTCCACCCCATAAGTCTGTGCATAGCCTTTGGCTACAAGATGAGTCTTGAATCAGGCAACCGAACCATCTGAATGAAATTTTACTGTAAATACCCATTTGCACCCCATTGCTCTTTTTTTAGTTGGAAGGTCTATCTGCTCCCAAGTCCCATTAGTAACTAAAGTATCCATCTCCTTTATCATTGCATTGCGCCAGCCATGATGAGAGAGAGTCTCTTTAACAGTTTTAGGAATTCCTATAGAGTCAAGTGAGGCAACAAAAGAACAAGAAGAGGAAGACAAGGAAGAGATTGGATATGTACATTGTCGTTTACTTTTCCAAAGGGCAATGGGCTAGTCAATATCACTAAGTGGAGGATCCGATGAAGAAGATATTGGTACCAGACTCGTATCAGAAGGTGAAGCTTCAAAAGTCGTTTGTTTGGAATATACCCGAGTAATAGGTGGTCTGACATGCGGAGTGGGATCTGGACCAGATTTCTGATAGATGACATGATAAACCAACAAATCATCATCTACTGGAGAACCTACAGAAGAGGATGAATCAGAGAAAAAAGGTATATGTTCATGAAAGGTAACGTCAGCAGACACCAAATTCCTATCGAGACTAGGACAATAACATCTATACCCCTTTTGGAGACGAGAGTAACCAAGAAAAACACATTTGAGTGATTTTGGATCTAATTTTGAAATATGGGGACGAACATCTCGAACAAAGCAAGTGATACCAAAGATGCGAGGTTCAATAGGGAATACATTGTGTGAAGGAAAGAGTGTACCATAAAGGGTTTGACCATGAAGAATTGAGGAAGACATGCGATTAATCAAAAAACAAGCGGTTGACACAACATCGTCCTAAAACTGTTTGGGAATATTGGTTTGAAAGAGAAAGGTCCAGGCTGTTTCGAGAAGATGTCTACTTTTTCTTTCCGCAACTCCATTTTGTAAAGGTGTATCCACATAGGATGACTGATGAAGTATACCATTACTGCTCATAAAAGTTTGGAAATGATGAGAAATATTTTTTGGCATTATCACTTCGTAGTATTTTAACAGAAGCATTAAATTGCGTTTTAACCTCAGCACAAAAGGCAATAAAGTGTGATAATAACTCATAATGATTTTTCATTAAATAAAGCCATGTTATACGAGAAAAATTATCAACAAAAGTAACAAAATATTTAAACCCAATTTTGGACATAACAGGACATGAACCCCAAACATCAGAATGAACTAATTCAAATTTGCTACTAGCCTTTTTATTGACATGAGGGACATAAGAAACATGGTGGTGTTTAGCAAACTGATATGCTTCACAAACTAAAGATGATATATGTTCAAAAAGAGGACACAGTTTTTTAACAGAGATAAGGAAGGATGACCCAATCAACAGTGTGCTTCAAAAGAAGACGAGACACTAGAGCAAGCTACAAGTTGAGGTATCTAAACAAGCAGAATATAGAGACCTCCTGATTATCATCTTCTACCAATAATCTTTTTCGTCATAAGATCCTGAAAAAGACAAAAATTAGGAAAAAATGAGAGAACAATTCTGAGATTTAGTTATCTTATTGACAGACACTATATTAAAAGAGAACCTTGGTAGACTCAAAATAGAAGATAAGGAAACAGTTGAGGTTAGGTTACAAGTGCCAACACCAAGAACTGAAGAAACAGAACTATCAGCTAATGTAACAGTAGAGGTATGTGGTTGAAAGGTAGAGAAGAGACTAGGATTACCTGTCATATGATCTGTGACACTTGAATCAATAATGCACTTGGTGGAAGAAGAAAGGAGACGTGTTTGGTTTACCTGACTCGACAATGACAGAAATAGACAGATGGATTTTTGAGTGCTTCCTGAGGTTGGAGTAATTTAACATATTCATCAGTAGAGATGGTAATTGTTTGATCAGATCCATAGTCAAGAACTTTATTGGTAACCATATTTGCGTGTTGTGACTTTTGATTTTTCTTTTGGACCTTCCAACAACCCCGTTTTGTATGTCCGGGTTCATGACAATAGTAGCAAACAACTCCTGACTCCTAATTCCCAATGTTATGGCTACTATTACCTTTATTTGTTTGGAAGTTTGAACGATTTGTCTCAATCTCATTGTTACGACTAACAAGTGCATTGGGTTGCTGCATTGGGGTAGTATTCATATTGGTATCAGTTCGAAGCACCCTTGTAAAGGCTTTATGTAATGAAGAAATTTCAGCACTAGCAAGAATCTGAGATTTTGCTCCATCAAACTGAGAGTCAAGATCAGCCAGAAAACTCATAACCGCCATTTGCTCACGTTGGGTTTGTTGAACTTTCACATCATAACTAAAAGACAATAAGGCATTTAATTCTTCATTGGTTCGTTTAAAATTCATAAAATAAGTTTGAAGTGACTAGTCATTTTGCTAAGCACGATAGAAACCCTTACAAACATCATAAATACGGGAGATATTGCCTTTGCCAGAATATAAAAAATCCAAATATTCCATCAACTCTTTTACAGTTCCACAATGACTGACTAAACTTATTATCTCAACATCAATAGAATTCCTTATTTGCAAGAACAAACGTGCATTAGTTCTAATTCATTCTAGACGAATATCATCTTTTGTAGGATCATTAGTAAGATGATCATCTTAAGATATACTCAACAAATAAAGTTTAACAGTCTTAGACCAGTCATGAAAATTAGATCCAGACAACTTATGATCAGTGATTTTAGATAACATCAGAACAACATCCGTCACAACTATATTTTTTTTAACCTCAGCCATTATAATCAACACAAACAACTCCCGATGACTGTTCAAAAATAATTTTAGGAAGAAACAGAAACACGGAAGGACAACAATATGTAAGATAGTGGAGAAATGCTTCCCTGATTATCACAGATCACAGCTGGAGGAAAGAGGACCGGAATAAAACTGACTGGATAAGAAAACAATGGCTCATGTGCCAACATGTGCCGGCGTGTGAAGACTGACCGGAAACTTTAAGTGGTGTGTGAGATACACTCGAAGGGAATCAGATGACCGGACTTTCCAGAATGATTGATTGGAGGGTGGCGCTCCAGCTGGTAGGGGCGGTGAGATAAAATAGTCACTCGAACAATGTGACCCGGAAAGCCAACGGGTTTGCTCTCTAAGGCAGAACCAAAATCAAAACTAACAAAATACAAAGGCTGGAAATCTTTACACCAACTTTGATACCATGTGATGAAACAAGAATCGAGTGAAAAATTATATATTCACTTGTGAGGAATGATACATATATATACAAATTTGTAGAGATGAAAAAGGAAGAAAATGCTAATTCCTAAAATAAAGATATTCCTAATTAGGCTATATATTCCTAATTATGATAACACTCCTCAACCTTCTCGGTGAGTAGATCTTTTGACACTATCACTAAACAATACCTTAGACTTATTTGTCACATCGTTTTCTTGCAAAATACCACCTATATTATTCAACCTTAGTAAGGTAGTGAGCTCTTCTGGAAGCTTCACAAATATTCCTGAACCAGTTGCTTGCATTGATATTTCTTCATCTCTCTCTTTTCTAAAGGGTGCAATTTATCTTTCAATGAAGGATTTTCATCCACATAACATACCTTGTCATTTTGATTGTCATTGTCATAATCCTTTATACCACCAAAGATTCATCTTGATGTGAATGAGCATCAATTTCTTCTACCTCATCATATTCATAAAAATCAATTTCCTCATCATATTCATCCAAATTCGATCTAACTCTTCCTCAAATTTGGCTACTTCAATCTTCTTTCTTCCACCGTTCAATTCAAGAGCTTGTAGTAATTGTTCCTCCTATCCACCTTGTTGCTTGATTTGCTGTCCCAGCTTGATAAAAAGGGTTCCCATCCTCAACTTCCTCTTCAATCTCAAGTTCAAATTCCAAGTTCATGTTTGCCTATTGGAATCTTCATTCGACCTTCTGCAAGTTTGGATGCTAAAAGGCTTGTATAGCTTGGGTCAATTCCTCAAACATTCTCCACATCTTAGCCATTTCTATTTGTTGGGGCTGAATGCCTCTTCCCACACCAACCATAGTTAGAACAAGAAAAACAATTCTAGAGTAATTTAGGATCTTTTTCGCTTTGATACTACTTGACACCACATAAGAATTTAGAGTAATTAGATATCAACAATTATGGGTAGAATATAGTATTGTTGTTGGAACTATAGAAAACAATTAGGGGTAAAAAAAACCCTTAAAATTAAAATTCTGAATTGATATAAAAATTCAATACATAAAATGACACATTCTCCCATTTATACTAGTTAGAACAAATCCTACTTTCTAGATTGAAAAAATTATTACTAACTAATTAAGTAAAATACTTTACTAAATAGGAATACTGAATTAAAGTCCCGTTTGGTTTAGCGGTTGAATGTAGTTGATATCTGATGACTGATAGTAGATTGATATTTGTTGTTTGGTAAAAATAATTGAGTTGTTTCCGCTAGAATAAATACTCAGATTTCCATATAAAAATTTAGAAATAGGACGTCATTTATTTAATTTAAGATATACATTTTTTATATAATATATATATAAATAAATAAATAATATAATATAATATGAGAGCCGAAAGTTGAATGATGCAGAGCGTCCCTACACTGTCTAAGAAAAAGAGATAACCATTGTAGTGCATTGCCTGCCAACTTGGAGGCATTACTTGTTGGGATCCAAGTTCGTGGCGAAGACCGATAATGTTCCACAAGCTACTTCCTCAAGCAAAAGAAGTTGACACCAATGCAAGTTAGGTGGCATGCTTTCATGGCAGAATTCGACTTTGTGATGAAGTATAAGCCGGACAAGGCTAATTTTGCAGTTGATGCACTTAGTAGAAAGGTTGTGGTAGTTGCCATCACAAGTCCAAGTTTTCCATTGGTGGATCGTGTTAAGGAGTTGTGTTAAGAAGGGAATTGAGCATGATCTGCAAGCCAAGAATTTGGTGGATTTGGTAAGTAATGGGAAGACTCGCTAAGTTTGGCTTAGAGATGGGGTGCTCACCACCAAAAGAGATCAAATCTACTGTGTACGTGCCAAAGTGACAAGGTTTAAGGAAGAAAATCATTGAGTGCCATGATTCGCAATGGGTGGGACAACCTGACATTAGATGCATGTTAGCACTTGTGGACGTGCTTATTATTGGCCCCAGATGCGTGATGACATTGAGCTCTATGGGAAGACTTGTCTTGTGTTCCCACAAGACAAGGTAGATCAATACCAACTAATGGGGTTATTGGAGCCATCCCCCATTCCAAAGAAACTTTGGGAAAACATCTCTGTGAATTCCATCACATGCCTACTAAAGTTTGAAGGATGTAGCAATATTATGGTAGTGGTGGATCAATTTAGCAAGTATGGGGTATTTATCGCCTTGCCTACAAAGTTCACGGTTGAGGATGCAACATGCCTATTCTTCTAGCATGTGGTGAAATATTGGGGCTTACCCAAGACAATCGTAATCTTCTACTCGACTATCTGCATGTAAGGGAAAGAGGATGATGGCCTAGCCTTGTCATAGGCTACCTATGGTCTATTCCTAATATGGATGATGAAGAATCGGAAGCGCAGGTTCTCAAGTCAACTCAATAGAGATACCCATTTCACTGGGAGATTTTGGATGAAACTCTTCAAGTTAATGGGGTTCGAGCTCAACTTCTTCAAAGCTTTTATCTCCAAACTGATGGACAAACAGAGAGAGGAATTTACTGCTGGAGTTATACTTGAGACTAGGGCTGCAAACGAATTGAATTGAGCCGCATATTGGTGAGCTCGAGTTCGGCTCGTTTAAGTTTATTATAGGCTCGAGCTCGATTTGAGCTTTTATACTTGAGTTTGAGCTCGACATGTTTAAAAAATATCAAGCTTGTGAGCGGCTTGAGCTCGACTAGAAAAAAGCTCGTTTATTATGCTTAACGAGTTTAGTTTGAGTTCGGCTCGTTAACTAATAATGACTAAAATTTGAGTTTGACTCGTTAATTAATAATGAAAAAAGCTCGAGTTCGACTCATTAATTAATAATGACAAAAGTTTGAATTCGGCTTGTTAACTAATAATAACAAAAGCTCAACTTTAGCTCGTTAACTAATAATGACAAAATCTCGACTTTAGCTCGTTAACTAATAATGACAAACTCGAGCTCAATAACAAAATATAATATAAATGAGTCCTAAAAGAGCATGTTCGCAAGCTTTTAAACGAATACGTTCGCAAGCTTTTAAATGAACACGTTCGTGAGCTTTTAAATGAACACATTCGCGAGCTTTTAAAACGAATATGTTTGCGAATGTATTCGCGAGCTCTTAAACGAACGTGTTCGCGAGCTGACAAACCAAACAATATTAAGCTCGAGCTTGAGCTCGACAAAGTTTTCAAGCTCGACTCATTAACAGTAATAAACGATTTCGAACGAGTTTTTTTCCGAGCCGAAACCTGAATAGCTTGAGAGGGGCTTAGTTCATTTACAACCCTACATGAGACACTACTTTAATGCCAACTAAAGAGATTGGGTAAAGTTGCTTAATGTAGCCCAATTCTCATATAACTTGCAAAAGAGCGAGTCAACAGGAGTTGGTCTGTTTGAGATTACCACGAGACAGTAACCAATGACTCCTCACACTCTAGCAATTGGATACAAGGGTTCAAGCCTAATCACTTTCAAGTTTGCCAAGGGATGGCATAAGAAATCTGACATAGCACGTCCATACCTAACAAAGGCTGCGAAAAGGATGAAGAAATGTGCCGATGCAAAGAGAATGCATTTGGAATTTGAAGGAGACCTAAAAATTGTGAAGCTCCTCCTACATCAAAGCCGAAGGTTTGCGAAAGTGCATAAAGGCTTAGTGAGACGCCATTTCTCGTGAAGAAGTGTATTGGCAAGTTAGCCTATCTCTTGACATCACCCTCGCATTTGGAGATGCATCTAGTGTTCCATGTTAGCTTATTGAATCCATTTCATTCTGATAAGGAGGAATTAAGCAGGAGCGAGTCGAAAAGAGTGCTTATAGCTATCAATATGTCACGTGAGTGTGAAGTTGAGATATTAGCGCATCAGGTTATTCCAAGGTGAGACACCCATCTAAGTTATATTGAGTACTTTGTCAAATAGAAGAGGTTGCAGATAGTGAAGCAAGTTGGGAGCATGAACTTACACTATGTGCCAACAAGGGGGTGATTGAGGCATACAAGAGGGACGCAACGGGGACCTCGCAAAATTTAGTGGAGGAGAATGTCACACACTGCAAAAGTTCATCTTCAATTTTCCACACAAGTCTAGATGAGACGAGAGCATTTTAGAAACCTTCTAGAAGATTGTAAATATTTGTAGATATTTGAGATATTTCTTGTATTATGTAGAATTGTGTAGAGAATTCTAGAAGTCCATTATACATTGTTAGATCAAATTAATCTTGGTTGTACATTGAGTAGGTGGAGGAATTGCATAGAGAATTTTATAAGGCCATTGTACACCGTTAGATCAATTTGATATTGGACGTCCATTGTGGAGGTGAAGGTCTATAAGTAGTCTTAGGAAATTCATTTGTAATCATCTAAACAATCCAAGCAAATCATGGCATTTGTAAGCTCTTTTGAGTAATAAGAGCATTCTCTAGGTTCTCTACTTTTCTTAGTTATTTAAAGTTCTTAGCATATTTACTTATCTTCCTAGTGTTGTCTAGCATCTGAACCAGAGGTTGGCTAGCATTGTAGAGTGGGAAGCTTGTTAGTGCCACGCGGTTGTTGGATGAAAAGACCAAACCCGTGACAGTTACCAACAATTGCAGTGACACTAGCAAACTCCTTAGCTAAAATGCTAGTAGTGTCCTATTTGGATGCAAGATAATGCTAGCAAGATGAGTAAAGATGAATAAATATGCTAAGAACCTTGAAAGACTAAGAAATATGGGCAATGGTTCCAATAATACCGCTTGTTGGTGTTGATCAATTTTCTCTTGTTGGCACACAAGACAAGTCTTTACATAGAAGTCAATATCTTCGCACATTTGGGATTAGTAGTAAGCATGCTCCACAAATGCCAATGTACGTTTAATGCCAAAATGTCCTACCTATTGTGAGTCATGGCACTCCTTGATGATCTCCTTCCTCAAGCCTTGCCATTTTGGCTCGTACACTCGATCTCCTTTGTTGGTGAACACTCCATCCCTAAGCCAAAATTGGCGTGTCTTCCTACGACTTGCCAAATCCATTAAACTATTGGCTTGCAGGTTATGCTCAAGTCCCTCCTTAATGTGATCCACCAAGGGAAAACTCATATTTGTGATGACAAGTACAATAACTTTTCTACTAAGTGCGTCAACCACCAAATTAGCCTTTCTCGATTTGTAGTCCATCACAAAGTCGAACTCGGTCAAGAAGCTTGCCATTTAACCTGCTAAAGTGTTAGTTTTTTTTGCTTGAGGAAGCAACTTGTGGCAACATTGTCCATCTTCACCATGAACTTGGAACCTAAAAAGTAATATCTCCAAGTCCACAAGCAATGCATTACTGCGATCATCTCCTTTTCTTGGACTGCATAGTGGTGCTCAACATCATTCAACTTTCGGCTCTCATAGGCAATTGGGTGACCCTCTTGCATCAAGACACTACCAAGTGCAAAGTAGGAAGCATCGGTGTGTACTTCGTATGACCTGGTGTGATCCAGAAGGGCCAAGATTGGTTACTCAGTCGCTTTCTCCTTAAGCGTCTTGAACTCTCTTTGACATTTGTCATCCCAATTCCATGCCTTATTCTTCTTCAATAAATCGGTGAAGATGCAACAATGCAAAAATAGTCATTGATGAATCTTTTGTAATAGTTAACGAGACTAAGGAAGGATGGTAGTTTGGTTACCTTCTTTGGCGGCTCCCAATCAACAATAGCTTGTACTTTGGACTTATCCATTTGTAGCTTGCCTCCACTCACAATTTTCCCCAAGAACATTACTTCATATTGTGCAAATACACTTCTCTTTCTTGACATATAATTCATTTTCCCTCAATACTTGGAAGACTTGTCGCAGCTGTTCAACATGTTCATCTAATGTTTTGTTTTAGATAACAATATCATCCAAGTATATTACAACAAATTTGTCTAAGAATTGTTGGAAAACTCTATTCATGAGAGTCCAAAATGTGATAGGGGCATTTATGAGTCCGAAGGGCACCACCAAGAACTTGAAAAAGCCATACCTCGTAACACATGTAATCTTTGGCTTATCTCCTTCGGCCATCCTCACTTGATAATAACCCGACCTTAAGTCAAGCTTGGAAAAAGTCAAGCTTAGAAAACCATCTTGCATTTCCAAGTTAATCAAATTGATTGATGAACAATGGAATGAGATACTTGTTTTCACCATGATCTTGTTGAGCGCTAGATAATCGATGCAGAATCGAAGTGACCCAACGTGCTTCTTTTGGAAAAGCACAAGTGCACCATAAGGAGCCTTCGATGGTTGGATATAGTCTGCATCTAACAACTCTTTCATTTGCCTCCTCAATTCTTCAAGGTTAGGAGTCGCCATTCGACATGGAACTGCAACAGGTGGTCTTGTATTAGGGATCAATTATATCTTGTGATCCACCTCTTTCTTTGTTGGGAGCTTCTTCGGCAACTTGGGGGGCATCACATCATTGAACTTCTTTAGGACATGGGAGACTTCCTTTGACATGTTCGTCTCTTCTTTTAGTGTGACTATGAAAGTGGGTTGTGCCTTCTTCACTCTCTTAGAGAGCTGCATGGTCAATTTTTGTTTGGCTTAGAGATTTGTTTCCCTTGCTAATGACACCATGTATATATTGTTGTCCTCCAATATGCACATTGTGTTGACTTGAGAAATAGACACGATCTTAACTTGATCCATGAACTCCATGCTCAACACAGTTGCATAATAAATCATAGGCATTATGTAGAAGTCTACTAAGCTACACCATTTACCCAGACTTGCCTCCACACCATGAGCAATTTCTGAAGTGGACTTCACTTCGGAATTGACTGCCTTAAGCCATCCTTTTTCGTTGGTGTATTTGATGTCTAGCCGATTGACTCCTTTTACTTTGGGGAAATTGTGGTTAGCTCCCATATTCATCAACACTATCATGGTTTGCTGGCCAACTTTGGCTTCCATGAACATCCGTCTCTTCTTTTCGGACTTAGGCACCTCAACTTTCGCCATTTTGGCATTAAAAAGCTATAAGGAACCAACTCTCATCTCCTTGTGTTCTCTTTTTTCAACTAGGGCAGAAAGTTTAGGGTTCTTTGGACATTATTTTGCCTTGTGTGGCTCATCACAAAAAAAACACTAAATACTTAAGTCGCTTTCACCATTGTCGTCCTTTGTTCTCTTTCCTTTGTTGTGCTTGTGGGAAATCTCTTTTCTTTGATGGTAATTTCGGACTTGGGTGCCTCAACTTTTTCCTTGATGGCATTAAAGAGCTGTAAGATTCTCACCCTCATCACTTCAAGTTCTATTTTTTCGACTAGGGCAAGAAGTTTGGTCTTCTTTGGGTATTCTCTTGCCTTGTGCGACTCATCACAAAAGAAACACTTAATAGTTGGTCTACTTCCACCTTTGTCGTTCTTGGTGCTCTTACTTTTATTATGCTTGTAGAAGTTTTCTTTTCTTTGATGGCAATCTCCCCACTTTTCCATTTACCAGCCTTGTCCTTATCAAACTTGGTCTTTTCTTTCCTTTGGAACTCAATTAGATATTCGACAATGGAAATAGCAGTGGCGAGATCTTGGGTACCACGTTTATCGATCTCCAGTTTTGCCCAATGTTGTTAACCATCCATGAAAGCAAAAAGTGCTTCCTTGTTTGGATAATGGAGGATATCTGAAAGCACTTCAGAGAATTCTTTCACATTGTCTTGTATGCTTCCGTTTTGTGTGAGACCTCTAAGTTTTGCTTTTGCTTCACGTTCTCAGGATAGAATTGCCTTTTGAGTTCTTTCTTGAACTCTTTCCACGTGTTGATGATGCAAGTTCCTTTCTCAATGTCACTATCCAACATACCATTGCGGTATCGACAAGGTAGAGCGAGAGATGATTGGCTTTCTTCAAATCATCTACTAGGCCAAGTGCCTTGAAATATTGCTTCAAGCTCCATAAGAAATTATCAATCTTCTTCGTGTTCCTTGAACCATTATATATGCCTTAGGCCTAGGATCGTCTACTTTCGAAGGAGCAATGACTACCATTGGGTTGGTAACACCTACCCCTTGAGCAATGACTTTCTTGCAAATGATCAACTTTTTTTTGCCTCGCCTAGCTCGACTGCTATCTTTGCAAGTTTCTCATTGAGATTTACTATTTCGGCACGAAGAGATTCCTCCAAGGTTTTTACTAGGTCTAGACATGTAGTTATGACAACATTCAAAACACCTTGCACTCTCCTTGATGCTAATCTCTCCCCATATAAAGCTCCACGATGTATTGGTTTGCCTCTTCAAACTTCTCTTGCCCTTCAACTATGACAAACTCCATCTTTGTGAGCCTTGCACTCCTGTCCACCCAGATGTCCCTCAGCCTTGATCTTCCCCTATTTGTTTGCTTGCTCTCATTAGTTGCCACCATTGTAGTCTCACATGAACTCGCCATCTTTATTCTAACCAGATCAACTGTCACAGACTTGGTCTTTTGCTATCAACGACCGTGTGATACTCGCAAATTTTGGCTAGAGTGCTAGTCAACCTCCTTGGATGCTAGATAATTCTAGCAAGATGAGTAAAGATACTAAGAACTTTGAAAGACCAAGAAATATAGAGAAGTTGAAGAATGCTCTTATTACTCAAGAAAGCTTACAAATGCTTAGATGATTATAAATGAATTTCCTAAGGCTATTTATAGGCCTTTACCTCCTCAATGGACAACCAATATCAATTTGATCTAACGGTGTACAATAACTTTCTAGAATTCTCTACGCAATTCTACATAATTTAATAAATATCTCAAATATCTACAAACTTCTAAAATGTTTCTAGAATGCTTCTCTCATATGGACTTGTGTGAGGAATTCTAGAGAATTCCGAATGATTCTTCACGGTGGGTGACATTGAATTATGTAAAATTGTGTAGATAATTCTAGAAAGCCATTGTATATCATTAGAATAAATTGGTGGAGACTTATAAATAGCCTTAGGGAATTCATTTATAATCATCCAAGCAGTTGTAAGCTTTCTTGACTAATAAGAGCATTCTCCAAGTTCTCTGTATTTTGTAGTCTTTCAAAGTTCTTAACATTTTACTCAGCTTGAACCTTTCTATGTTATCTTTGAACTGCCACAAAGTGTCTTCAGGTTCCTAGCTTGCCTCTATGTCTGGAGCATTCTTCCATTTGACCAAGTATTCTCGATAACTTGGTACACCTCTTTGCCGAATTAGGCGGTCTGCCAAAATGGAATGCACTCCTCTATCAAAGGAGGTTACTACCGCAGTGGGTGCCCTTTTCGACTCTCCTCGACTTGCATCTTCCTCGTCTCCATGATAAGGCTTCAACATGCTTACATGAAAGACTGGATAGATCTTAAGCTTAGGAGGAAGTTGTAGCTTGTAAGACACCTTACCAACCTGTTTAAGGACAGGAAATGACCCTTCGTATTTTCGTACCAACCCCTTGTGAACCTTCCGCAAGGACTTGAACTGTAATGGTAATAATTTGACAAGACCAAATCTCCTTCCCGAAATTCGACCATCCTCCTTTTCTTGTCAGCCCACTTCTTCATTTTTTTGTATGTCTTGTTCAAATAGGCTCGGGCCAACTCAGCTTGCTCATGCCATGCCTTAGCAAATTTGAATGCTGCAGGACTCTTCCCTTCATAGCTTGTGGCCAAAGCATGAGGGGTCATAGGTTGTTGTCCCGTAATGATCTCGAAGGGACTTTTGCCAGTGGATTCACTTTGCTGCAAGTTGTAAGAGAATTGGGCTACATCCAGCAACTTAGCCCAATCATGTTGGTTGGCACTAACAAAGTGCCTCAGATATAGCTCCAGTAGTGCATTGGCACGTTCCGTCTGCCCATCGCTTTGCGGATGAAAACTGGTGGAGAAGTTTAAGTCTGATCCCAGCAGCTTGAACAACTCTGTCCAAAACTTCCCAGTAAATCGTGGGTCTCGATCACTCACGATGTTAGATGGGATTCCCCAATGCTTCACAACATGTTTGAGGAACAACCGTGCAGTCTCATCAGCAGTGCAATCTGCCGAGGCAGGTATGAATGTTGCATACTTACTGAAGCGATCAATGACCACTATTATACTGCCAAAGCCTTCTG
Source organism: Triadica sebifera (assembly GCA_023653625.1). Classification (NCBI taxonomy): domain Eukaryota; kingdom Viridiplantae; phylum Streptophyta; class Magnoliopsida; order Malpighiales; family Euphorbiaceae; genus Triadica; species Triadica sebifera. The sequence continues at coordinate 6,824,186 of CM042899.1, read as the reverse complement.
ATTTTGGCAAGCAAGTGATGAAGTCCATCGAGATACTCTCCCATGGTCTCTCCGAAATAGGCAACGGTTCTAGTAAGCCACTAGGTGCACGCTGCTCTATCTTGTCTTGTTGGCAAACAAGGCAAGTTCTCACGTAGGCTTCAACATCATCCCATAGTTGAGGCCAATAGTAAATAGACTTGATCAAGGCAAGGGTACGTTTCATGCCTGGGTGCCCGCCCATAGTGAATCATGGCATTCCTTGATCATCTCTTTTCTCAAGTTCCCCCACTTAGGAACGTAGATGCGGTTTCTCTTGGCATAGAGTAGTCCGTCACTCTGCCAAAATCGCCTTGTCTTTCCTTCTTCGATGAGGACAATGAGGTTTTGAGCCAGGGCATCATGCTCCAACCCTTCTTTGATCTTTTCCAACAAGGGACTGCTTGGTCTACTCAAAGCTGCTAACTCCGCTTTTCGACTTAGTGCATCAGCCACCACATTGGCCTTACCGGGCTTGTATTCAAGCTTGTAGTCGAATTCTGCCAAAAAGTCTTGCCACCGAGCTTGTTTGGGACTCAACTTCTTCTGAGTCTGGAAGTAGCTAGTTGCTACATTGTCTGTCATGATCACAAAGTGAGAACCCAATAAGTAGTGTCGCCACACCCTTAAACAATGGATGATAGCTGTCATCTCCTTTTCCTGCACCGTGTAGCGGCGTTCAGTGTCATTGAGCTTGCGGCTTTCATATGCTATATGATGCCTTTCTTGCATCAACACTCCACCAATGGCAAAGTCTGAGGCATCCGTATGCAACTCGTACATCTTACAGGGGTCTGGCAAGTAAAGCACTGGTTCTTCGGTAATGACCTTCTTCAAGTCATCAAACGAGGCTTGACACTTGTTTGTCCGCTCCCAAGTATTGTTCTTCTTGAGTAGGTCGGTTAATGGAGCTGCTCTTGCTGAATATGACTTGATGAATCTCCGGTAGTAGTTCACAAGTCCAAGGAAAGATCTTAACTCGGGGACCTTAGTAAGAGGTTCCCATTCCTGGATGGCTTTCACCTTGTCTCCATCCATCATAAGCTTCCCATCTTTTATCCCATGTCCCAAGAACATTACCTCATTTTGGGCAAAGGAACATTTCTCCCTTTTAACATATAGCTCATTTTTCCTGAGGACCTCGAACACCTTCTTCAAATGCTCAAGATGTTCTTCCATAGTCCGGCTATATATCACAATATCATCAAGATATACTACCACGAACCGATCGAGGTAGGGATGGAAAAGTTTATTCATGAGAGTGCAAAAGGTAGCAGGTGCATTTGTGAGACCAAAGGGCATAACAAGGAACTCATAAGCACCGTACCTTGTTACACATGTAGTCTTCGGTTCGTCCCCTTTTGCAATGCGCACCTGGTAGTATCCCGACCGCAAATCCAACTTTGAGAAGTATCTTGCGTTCCCCAATTGATCAAACAAATCAGTAATGAGAGGGATAGGATATTTGTTCTTTACCGTGATCTTGTTTAGAGCGCGGTAGTCAATGCACATTCTCAATGAACCATCCTTCTTTTTTTGAAAAAGCACCGGGGCACCAAATGGAGCTTTGGATGGCCTAATGAAACCAGCATCCAACAGCTCATTGAGTTGCTTCCGTAATTCTGCCAACTCCGAGTTTGCCATCCGGTAAGGACTCATGGCTGGTGGTCTTGTGCCAGGCTCCAGCTCAATTTCATGGTCCACCTCCCTCCTTGGGGGTAATTGTTTTGGCAACGCCTCCGACATCACATCCTGGAACTCATCGAAGACAACTTGCACCTCCGTCAGCAAGCTTAGTTATGGTGATGCTTCATCATCATCACTCTCCTTTAGAATGGCCAAGTAACTCTCTTCTTCCCTCTTCAATCCTTTCTTGAATTGAAGTGCTGAGAGAGCTTGGGTAGTAGGCTTGGTGGTCCTCTCTGTCGGTACTAGACAAGCCTTTGGTCCATCCATAATGCACATAGAGTTTGAACATGGAACAAGGAAAGCTCTAACCTGATCCAAGAACTCCATGCCGAATACCACCGAGAAGTCATCCATGGGTGCCACGGATAAATCCACTTGGCCAGTCCATGCACCAAGACTGATCTTCACTCCACGGGCAATTCCTTGGAGAGGTTGTGCTGCCGAGTTAACTGCTTTGAGGGAGCCACCTCCATTGGCAACTTTGAGACAGAGTCTCTTGGCTTCCTCTAGTGAAACAAAGTTGTGAGATGCACCTGTGTCGACCAGAGCTTTGGCGACTTTCCCATTGATGGTTGCATCTACAAACATGAGTCCCTTGGGGGACATCGGGGCATTTTGCAATGCACTAAGCAGTCGCAAAGATCCCATCTTTGCACCTTGATCTGCCTCACTTCTCTCTTGATCATGAGTGGAGGCAACTAAAGCATTCAATGTCTTCCTTTTGGGACATTCTCGTGCCCAATGTGGTCCGTCGCATATAAAACACGTCACACGGGGCTTTGAGGCACCACGTTCTTCCCTTTCTTTCCCCTTGTCTCGGGGCTTGAATGAGTATCTTTCTTTGTGATTTTTATGGTTCTGACTTTTGGGATGGCCTCCCCCATTCCTTGCTCCAACAAACTTTCTATCAGCTGGCCTCGAGCCTTCTTTTTTTGAGGAGTAATCAATAAGACTTTCAGCAACGGCAATGGCCAAAGACAAGTCTTGGACACCACGTCGTTTGAGCTCAAGGTTAGCCCATGATTGGACACCATTCATGAACAAGAATAAGGCATCCTTGTCCGATGTGTCAGGGACATCTAGCAGCAAGGTTGTGAACTCCTTCACATACTCCCTTATGCTACCCATCTGCTTTAGTCGTCGAAGCCGGCCCCTCGCCTCTTCCTCGGCATTTACGGGGAAGAATTGACTTTTGAACTCCCTTTTGAAGTCTTCAAAGGTATCAATTGTGCACACCCCACGTTGTACATCTCCATGCCTTCGTCTCCACCACAGCATAGCAGTGTCGGTCAAGTACATGGCAGTAGTTCGGATTTTGCTGGCATGGTCAGTTATGCCAGTAGCCTCAAAGTATTGATCCAGCCCTCATAGGAAGTTCTCAACTTCCCTAGCATTCCGAGCACCATTGAAAGTCTTTGGCTTGGGAACTTCTACTTTCTTGGCCTCAATGATAGTGGTTGTATTGGTTCCCGAGGCCATAGCCCGTTTGCATAGTGCTAGATCTCCACCCATATCCTCAACTCTAAGCAACACATTGGAAATTTCTCTTTGGAAGAGATCACGTACCTTAACAAGTTCAGACTTCAGCCCATCAATCTCTTGCCTTAACCCACCGTCTAGCTCGTTGAGGGACATCTTGACCGCTGCATGGATCTCCGCATCCTCGGCCTCCAAGCCGCTGCAACGTTCCTCCAAGTTGTCCACTCGGTCGAACAACTCTCCCAAGTTGTTCTGAGCACTCACAACACGTGCTTCCAAGCTAGAAATCATGTCTTTCGACTTGGCTCGAGATTCTTTAGATGGTTTCCAAACTTCCTCACGACCACGTTCCATTGGTGGAACTTTCACACTAGGTGTAGCTGGGGCAGTAGCCTTCATTATGCCAAAGGTAGTAAAGCTTCAAACCTTGGCTCTGATACCAACTGTCACGACCCTAGACTTTAACTAGCAATCGTGCGGCACTTATCACGGTCCGTTGCACTAAGCCTGCCTTCCAAACAGATAAAAGCACTCCAAAGAGAATAGAATAAAACTTAGAGATCGAGAAGATTCAATAGCAAAGCAAGAACACAAGAGAGTTTGAGAGAAAAGTTTTGTATTACTTGAAATGCTTGAATTACTTGAATGATTACAAATGAATTTACATAAGGTATATATAGGCCTCCACCTCCTCAATGGATGACCGAGATCAATTTCCACCTACCAGATGGATGGTTATGATTAACTCCCACCTACCAAATGAATGACTAGGATTGATTTTCACCTACCAAATGGATGGTTAAGATCAACTCCCACCTACCAAAATGGATGGCTAGGATTGATTCTCACCTACTAGATGGAGGGCTAGAATTAATTCCTACCTACCGAAATGGACGGCCATGATCCATTTAATCTAACGGTTTACAATGGCCTTCTAGAATATTACACATATGTGGGAAAATGTAAATGTGCAGAATATCCCGTATGAACCTTTCGGTGCGTGACAATAGGCAAGCTACAAATGGATAAGTTCAAAATGCAAGCTATTATTAATTGGGAGCCACCAAAAAAGAAAACTTAACTACGATCCTTCCTTGGCCTCATTAACTATTATAGAAGATTTATTAATGACTATTTTTCCATTGCCACACCCCTTACTAATTTATTAAAGAAGAATAAGACATGAAATTAGGATGATAAATGTCAAATATTGTTGAAGACGCTTAAGGAGAAAGTGACTGAGGAACATGTCTTGGTCCTTCATGATCACACCAAGTCGTACGAAGTACACAGCGATGCTTTCGACTTTGCGCTTTGAATGATGTTGAGTGCCACTACACAGTCCAAAAGAAGGAGATGATCGCGGCAATGCATTGCTTGTGGACTTGGAGACATTGCTTGTTGGATTCAAAGTTCGTGGTGAAGATGGACATTGTTTTCACACGCTATTTTTTCAAGCAAAAGAAGCTAATGCCGAAGTAGGTTAGATGACAAGCTTTCTTGGTCAAATTCGATTTTGTGATGGAGTACAAGCCAGGCAAGGTTAATTTGGTGGTCGACACACTTAGTAGAAAGACCATTATAGCTGCCATCACAAGTCCGAGTTCCCCTTGGTGGATCGCATTAAGGAAGGACTTGAAAATGACCCCCAAGCCAAGAGTTTAATGAATTTGGAAAGTAGTGAGAAGATACACCAATTTTGGCTTAAGGATGGGGTGCTCACCACCAAAGGTGATCAAGTGTACATGCTGAAATGGCAAGAATTGAGGAAGGGGATCATTAAGGAGTGCCATGACTCACAATGGGTGGGACATCCTGACATTAAACGCATGTTGGCACTTGTAGAGATGCTTACTATTGGCCCTAAATGCACGACGATATTGAGCTTTATGTGACGAGTTGTATTGTGTGCTAACAAATGCCTCAACACCAGCAAGCAGGATTTTTTGGAATCATTGCCCATTCTGGACAAGCCTGGGAAAAATATCTTCATGGATTTCATCATGTGCCTACCAAAGTAAGGGAGAGTAACATTGTGGTAGTGGTGGACCGATTTAGCAAGTACAAAGTGTTCATCCCTATGTCCCTGAAGTTCACGATCGAGGATGTGACATGTCTATTCTTCAAATATGTGGTGAAATATTGGGGCATACCAAAGACAATCATAAGCGATAAAGATACATGCTTCACTATAAGATTTTGGATAGAGCTCTTTAAGTTAATGGAGTTCGAGCTCAACTTCTCTAAAGCTTTCATCCCCAAACCGATGGTCGAACAGAAAGGGTGAACGCATTGTTGGAGTTATACTTGAGGCATTATGTGAGTGTCAACCAAAAAGATTGGACAAAGTTACATGATATAGCCCAATTCTCATATAACTTATAAATGAGTGAGTTGACAGAAGCTAGTTCATTCGAGATAGCCAAGCGGTAGCATCCAATGACTCCACACATGCTAGCCATTGGATATAAGAGTCCAAGCCCATTCGCCTTCAAGTTTGCTAATGGACGACGTGAGAAGTCCTACATGGCACTTGCGTACCTAGCAAAGGCCATGAAGAAGATGAAGAAATGAGCTAATTCAAAAAGGAGTCGCTTGGAATTTGAAGGAGACCTATTAATGATGAAGCTCCTCCCACATCAAAGCTAAAGTTTTGTGAAAGTGCATAATGGCCTAATAAGGTGCTATGAGGGTCTGTTTCTTGTGGAGAAGCATATTCATAAGTTAGCTTATCGCTTGACGCCACTCTCAAAATTGAAGATGCATCTGGTGTTCCATGTGAACTTGTTAAACCTTTTTCATTTCGATAAGGCTATTCTAGAGCGAGTCAAAAAGAACACATACGAAAATCACTATGTTGCCTGAGTGTGAAGTAGAAGAGATATTAGTGTTTCGGGTTATTTCAAGGCAAGGCATCCATCCAAGTTACATTGAGTACTTTGTTAAATGGAAGGAGTTGTCGAATAACGAAGCGACTTGGGAGCATGGACTCATATCATGGTCCTATAAGGAAAAAATTACAAGAGGGACACGATGAGGACGTTGCTAGAATGTTACGCACTATGAAGGTTAATTCAGAATTCTCTAGAATTTTCCACATAAATCTAGATGAGAGTAGAGCATTCTAGAAGCTTGTAAATATTTGAGATATTTATTGAATTATGTAGACTTGTGTAGAAAATTTTAGAGGTCATTGTATATTGTTACAAATTGGTTTTGGCTATTCATTGAAGAGGTGAAGACTCATAAATAGCTTTAGAGAATTCATTTGTAATCATCCTATCTTTTGTAAGCTTTCTTTTACTTATCTTGTTAGCATTATCTAGCATCCAAAGAGGAGATTAACTAGCATTCTAGCCAAGAAATTGGCTAGTGTCGTGCTATCATTGGTAGCAAAAGATCCCTGTGACAGTTGGTATCAGTGCTATGGTTGGAGTAAAGATGACAGGTTCAAATGAAATTACAAGACTTGCATTCAAAGGACGGTTTGACTAGCATAGTAACGGGAGAAGTTTGCTAGTGTCGCATGGTTATTGGTGGGAAAAGACCAAGCAATGATAGTTGGTTTTTTGGAAAGGAGTAGGGACTGGTGGGAAAAAGGGTCTTGTTGCATGGGATACTATCTGCTCCTCAAAGAACTTTGGTGGCCTTAATGTGAAGAATTTATATTGCTGGAATCAAGCTGCTGGAACTAAGCACATATGAGATTTGGTGTAAGATAAAACAACTGTATGGGCTACTTGGGTTTCTACTAATAAATTTAAAAGATTGTGCTTTTGAGGTATTCTAAAACCCTATGACTCAAGTTAGAGTTGGGGATGCCTACTGAAATTGAGATCTTTGATTAAGGGTTTCTTTGTTTATACTTTGGGCAACGGTAATAGATTCTCCTTTTGGTTAAGTCCTTGGGCTCAGGGTATGTCTCTTTTGGACCGTTTCCATAATATAAATTTCAATAATGTTGGAGTCGACATATATGCTAAGGTTTGTGAGGTTTATCGTAATGGATACTGGAGATTTCCTAGTCTGCTAGAGCAGTTTATTGCTGATATGTGGAAGTATATCTTGGCTCACTTTCCTACTCTGGGAACTGGTGATGATTCAATTAAATGGAGGTTGGAACGATATGACTTCTTCACTATTGCCAGTACTTATAATTCTTTGTTGTCTACTAGATCTCCTATTTCATGGTCTAGGATAGTATGGTTCCCTTAGCATATTCCCAGGTTTGGTTTTATACTTGTTTGGTTTTATACTTGTTTGGTTTTGTAGGGTAGATTGCAAACAAGATACAAACTTTTTAATTGGCATTGTTGTGACTCCAGTACTCGTGTGCTTTGTAATACATAAGCGGAGACTATTGATTGCTTATTCTTTAACTGAACCTTCTCTCGGCAAGTTTGGAGATTGGTCTTATCTATTTGTAATATAAATAGACATATTCTGTCTTGTAGATGTGAGGTTAGTTGGTTGTCCATGAAATCTTCAAGAAGGTCTTTGCTTAGTCGTATTAGAAATTGGCTTTTAATGTTGTAGTTTACCATATCTTGTGAGCCAGGAATGAACTGTTCCAACAACAACAGCCTAGTACTATGTTGATTGTACATAGAATTAGAGAGGCTATTTTGTTAAGATTCATATATATACATGATTGAATTCTTGTATTCTTGCTAACAGGCAAAATCTCTTTGTAGTTAGGTGTTTCTAGTGTGCTCACAGTTTTTCTGCGTTTCTTGTATTCTTTCTAACTAGCAAACTTTGTTAGTTAGGTGTTTTTGGTTTGCTCACAATTTAATACATTTTGTAGTTGTTTATTTTTTATTAATTCAATTTGATTTGACAAAAAATTAATAATTAGTGAATAATTTTTTTTTAAATATATGAAATAAGAGTAACTAAATAAAAATTAAATTCAAAATTCATTACTTATTTATTTATTTATATATAAGGATAATTTATTGTAAACGTAATTTAGTTTTTGTATTTAAAAAAAAGGTTCAAAATTGAGCTTTTCAATCAGGAGTTGTTTGGGACTTTAAGTAATTATCAACTGTTGTTTAAAAAAGTTTACCAAGCATTTGTGGATTAGCTGTTGGGTAAAACTGCCCCAAAGAAGGAAAGCTGGAAACTGTTGCTAATTAACCGAGTAAATAGGAATCCTCAATAGAGAAGGAATGCTGAAAATTAAAGGTAAACTGAAAAACTAAAATTTCAAAGTATCAAAATCCTAATGGAATCCTAATCTGACTCAGATGAATCAATTGAACTAAAAACATATGATAAAGTGAAATGGTCGAATCACATGGAGATTTTACATGATTTCCATCACGTTTTAGATGTTAAATGTCTCTTCTAATTCTTTGAATGGTGATGGCCACGTGATGGTAGGATAAACATTTCCATTGATAGGATGTTTTACTAAAATAGTTTTGGTTCAAAGTACTTGGTTAAGTACTTTGATGGAAAAATGAACATATATGTTTGCTCTTGGTAATGCAGATCGAGGTTCGGTTTAGTGATGAGAAGGATCTTCTGAAGCAAGATAAGCTGCGGATTAAGCAGGATCTAAAGCTGTTTCTGCAGCCTGTGCGTGAAAAATTGCTTCAGTTTGAGCAGGAACTTAAAGATCGGTAGAGTAGGGAGAGTAGGGCTTCCTGAACAATCAATTTCCTTGCGATCATTGACTGTAACACCATTAATTAACACTTTGTTAGCAGATGATTTTTTTTTTAAATTCTTAATTATTGAATATGTAATGGATCATAAGTTGGAGGTTTTCTTAGTTATGGTAAGAATGTAGACCTGACCTAACCTTTGGGAACTCATGTTTACATTTGGGTTTGGTGATGGTGGATGTTATGCACATCTACTTTTATCCGAACCAGAATTACCATTAGAACCGTTGCTATCATAACTTTCCCCGTCTCGCTTTGCAAATTTTACAACTTCAATTAGGAAAGGAAAAAAAAAAGGAACTTGACTCTCTCTTTTTCAATTGAAAGTAATTAGAACACAATTCACAAACGCATTGCAGAGAATGTGGCAAAGATCATAAATTATAGAGCGTTTTGTCATACAAACATAATTGGAACCACGGAGGCTGGTTCTTTAATTTCTTCTATCCTTTTCAACAAATTCAATATATATATATATATAAAAGTGAAATTTTGATTACTGCATTATTTACTCAATTATGATTAGATCGAAATCTAATAATTTTAATTGATTCTACAATTTGTTAACAATAATTATGTTAATTCTAAATCTTATTAAATTTATTTTTGAAATGAAACTTCTTGGTGATCTGTCAAGTGATCTGCTGAAATGACACGAGTATTATGCTTTCATTTATTATCTTTCTCTCCATATTTCTAGACAACTAATATTCGTGGTTAATTGCTCCATTAAATCCTACATATGACACGAGTAATATCCTTTCATTAATTGTCTTTCTTCATATTTCTAGACAGTTAATATTCATGGTTTAATTGCTCCATTAAATCCTGCTAGATTGCTCATTAATTAGAAATCTATATCTATCTATCTATATATATATATATATATCCACGCAAGTTGAACAATCCATAAATGCATATTAAATATGTAATCATTTTCCCCCATATTTTTAGCTAGTCAAATGGAAAAAAAAGAACAAGTTGGGTTAACAATTTTTATACAATCTATATATAGCTGCTTCAACTATCAAATGAATTGGATTCTTGATCGAATATTTATGATCCTGATTTTTGATTTTCTGGTTTTATTTTTTCTTTTTAACAAGGCCCCCACAATAATTTGACTGGAATTTTAGCAATATCTGAATTATACTTAAAAAGATTTCATGCATGAAAGAACAAAAAGAAAAATTAAATTAAATAAATGACTTCAAAATCACTTGGAAACCAAATGCCAATTAATCTGGTATTGGTCATTTTTTCAAACTAAAAATCAACCAATTGGATCCTTTCCTATATTGATAGAAGTTGGAATTTTAACATTGGCTATCTTGGAATTCATATATTCATGTAGGAAACTTAAATTTAATTGTACAAGGAACCAATTAGTATATAAATTAGCTTTTTCTTTAACCGTATATATAAAATATTATTCTCTAAATTAGATTCATATATTTATAGATGAAGTAATAATATATTACCACAAAAAAAATTCTTAGTTTCTTAAACTTTACATTTACTAATAAAATTTATAACATTGTCAAGAAAAAAAAATCAATATTACATTGCCATTTAAGAAAAATATATTCTTATTGTATACAATTCAAAGCATAAACCAGATTCCAAAAGTTACTTTTTTTGATAAGAAATAAATGGTTGATTCAATTTATAAATTATGATATAAAATGAGCTTTAAGTGAGAATTTGTTTCGCATAGCTTGTGCAATGAATATCAAGAATAAAATAAAGTTGGTAAACTTAATAATCATATTGTAGAACAACAAAATATTGTACAATCACGAGTATTTTTATATGTACAATCACCAGAGTAATAGTTTTAGATTGGTTATTTTGAAGTAATAGTGAATTTAAATTATCAAATTCAAGTTAATGTTAATCCAATTCTAATAGCTAGGAAGTTCAGTTTACCACAATTGAAGTTCAGTTTAATCTTAATTTAATCTGTTTAAGTTTAATTAATCAATTGAAGCCCAATTTAATAATTGAAGTTCAATTTGATCTCAATTTTATTATTTTGAATCTAATTAATCAGTTGAACCCCAATTTAATCCAATTAAATCTAATTAATTAATTACTATTTAATGATTTGAAGTTCAATTTAATTAATTTAAGATTAAATAGTCAATTAAATTTTGATTTAATCAATTTAAGTTCAATTAATTAATTGACATTCAATTTAATATATTGAACCCTACCTTAATTAATTAAACCCTAATTTACATGCAGTTAATCAATTGAGCTCCATTTTAATCCAATTAATTATAATTAATCAATTTTTATTTAATAAATTAAAATTCAATTTAAATTTAATTTAGTCAATTTAAATTCAATTTATCAATTAAATCTCATTTTAATTAATTGAAGTTTAAATCAATATATTTAATTTCAATTAAATTAATTAAACAAAATTTAAGTTCATTTAATCAATTGAAGTTCAATTTATGATCAATTTAATTTCAATTAATAAACTAAACTTCAATTTAATCAATTGAATCTAAATAAGTATAATTATTCATTTTATATTTATTTAATTAAAATTAAATTAATCAATTAATCTTATTTTAATTAAACCATTTGTGGCCCAATCGATTCAATCAGGTTGATCCCATTTTTCCTATGTATATTTAAATTGAACTTATGATTCAATTAACTAATTAAACTTAAATAATTAAATTATAATTGATTAATTAAACTTAAGTGGATCAAATTTTAGTTTAATCAATTAAATTGAATTCAAATTGAACTTCAATTGTAGATTTAATTGACCGGTTCAATCGGATTAACTCCAATATGTTATTTAATAGATATAAAATTGCCAATAATAATATTGATGTGTTAGTGGCTTAGTGGTAAAAAAGTATCAGTTAAGTGATATGTTGTGGAATCAAACCCTTATTACCTTTATTTTTACATTCTTTTTTCATCTTTAATGAAATTATAATGTCCGACAATTTAGGCCTAATCATGTGTGACTATGGTCGGGGGCGCCGATCGGATCAGAGTCTAAATTTGTACCTATAAAAAAATGACAAATTGTAAGAAAAAATAATTAATAGTATGGTTTTATCTACTTCATTATTTTTATTGATGATTATTCACGATTTGGGTTGTATATAATGAGATACAAATTTAATGCCTTTGAAAAGTTCAAAAAATTTAGAAATGAAGTGGATAACCAACTTAGCAAAAGTATTAAACAACTTAGATCAGCTCGAGGTGGAGAATACTTAAGTCAAGAGTTTTAAGATTATCTAAGAAATAATATAATTTTATCTCAATAGACTACACCTTGCATGCCACAACACAATAGTGTGGCTAAAAGGAGAAATTGAACCTAGTTAAATATGGTGAGGTCAATGATGAGCTTTGTAGAACTATCTAAGTCCTTTTGGAGTCATGCATTAGAGACTTCTGTTTATATATTAAATAGAGTCCCTTATATGTTAGTTGATGTTACACCATATGAGATATGGTATAACAAGAGAATTATATTTTTACAGATGATAGTATGAGGTTGTCCTTTTAATTTGAAGTAGACAATGTCAGATAAGCTGAAAGTTAAGTCTGATTGGTGTTTGTCTATAGGATATTGAAAAGAGTCATTTGGATACAAATTCTACCACCCTTTAGAACAAAAGGTGTTTGTTTCAAAACATGTTGTCTTATTAGAGAAAGAGTTTCTTCTAAAAGAAGATAATGGAGCAAGATTGAATTTGATGAAGTTCAAGATGCTTAAACATATGCAAATCAACTGATAGAACCCAAATCAGTTACTCATGTTGATGAAGTAATATTTATACATTTTGAAACACAAGAACTTCCATAGATCTAGTAGGATATGCACTGTTCTAGATAGATATGGTTTTTCATAAGTGAACAGAATTACGTATTACTTATAGAGGATGATGAACCTACTACTTATAGTCATGTAGTCGGAGATGGATTCCATGTACGAAAAACAAGTATGGACTTTGGTTGACCCACCTGAAGGGATAAAACCCATTGGATGCTAGTGGGTTGTTAAGAGAAAGACCGACAAAGAAAGTAATATAGTTACTGTTGCCCAGAAATTGAACCAAGAAGGGGGGGGGGGTTGAATTGGATATTAAAAATTCTTAACTTTTAAGTGCGGAAAGAAAGTTAAGTAAAGTAGGGATAGAGAGATATCACACAAGAAATTTTATAGAGGTTCGGGTGTTAACAAATCCTACTCCTCTCCCCAATCTCAATCGGGAGTTTCACTGACACACTAAGTGTTACAATGGAGTTTTACAAGCTCACTCCCAACTGTGGTATTTCTATTAATGGATCACACCTAACCCAGAAATCCCTTGTGTTTTAGTGGCTCACACAATAAACCAATTCATTGTATTTTAATAGCTCACACAAATAACCCTTACAAGTGTTCTACTCTTAACCCAATATACCCAAACTCACTTGAGTAGTAGATTACAAAGAGAGACACTCACAAATCTATAATGCTCAGAAAATAATGAGCAAAATATTTTTTTACAGAGAATTAATGTTTGTTTGAAGTAATAAATGCACAAATGGCTACAACAAGATTTTGATTCGAAGTATTTGCTTTTCTCTTGTTCTGGATTCATAAATGACTTGCATTTATACTTCCATGGCAAATTATAGCCATTTGGTTGCATTTAATGCAAAAATAACCGTTGCACTAACTCTTAATTTTGCGTCTGACATGTTTCTCTTTCCTTATTCACGATCGTGAATATGTATGTTACGGTCGTGAAAGTTCTTCCAAGTTGTGACTTGAGTGGTGACTCTGGCTGTGAAGCATTCTGGAAGGATTTGAAGTTTTTGATCACAGGCGTGACATTATTCTGTCATGGGCGTGAGCATCCTTCCAAGTTGTGGTCCAAGTGGTGACTCTGGCCGTGAAACTCTCTAGAGGAATTTGACATGTTTTCTCACAGGCATGACTTTCTTTCATGGGCGTGACTGATATGATCATTCACGGTTGCTATGATCCTTCATGGCCGTGAACTTTAAATATTGGGTAGTTGGCGCTAAACTTCATCACGGGTGTGAACATGCTATTTCTTCAAATTTTTTTTTTGTCTTTTTAAGGTTAGTCTTCCATTATCCATTCTTGCATCATATTCCATACCTTGTTCAATAAACTTAGAAAATAAGTATGTTAAATACATTATTGCTATTTTATTTGTTAGCATCAAAATGACAGAAATATCTCTCAAGGTTCAACAATCTCCCCCTTTTTGATGGTGACAAATAATCTAGCAATATGTGCTTTTGAGAAGTCTCCCCCTCAAAAGATGCTTAAGATAAAAAATTACTGAAGTGCAAAAATTGTTAAGAATGATGAAATATAGCATGGATGTATGCTTCCTAGTTTAGGTATATGCAAGGTATATCCAATGTATACCAAATTTTTACTTATAACTAGTTAAGTATATGCAAAGTATATTTAAGGTATATTCCAAGTATAACTTGCATATTCATTTAATTCAAATATATTGCTAGGTTCTCCCCTTTTTGTCATCAACAAAAAAAATATAAGAGATAAATAATAAGGTAAAACTAATGCAATTATATTAATATCAAATGAAAAAGTACAAAGTTTTTGAAAAGTAATTTAAAGTACTACATTAGAAATACTAGAAATTAACAAAGCAAAAAACAATAATCTAGCTAGATTTGGAGCCGGACATCCCATTTCTAAGGCGAGCTACTTCCGCCTCAAGGCTCTCCGTGCGAGACTCCATGAAATCCTTGAGGTTCTCTAACCTCTCATCAATCGAAGCATGTAATTGGTCAAAACATGGTGGCAATAGATCAGCCACCTGTTGAGCCAAGTTCAGTGTGGAGGCCAAGGATTATCCAATTTCCTGCTCATCCTCTAGGGTCGCCGTCTCAACTCGAACTCTATTCATCTGCCTTTTTCCTCCTAAGTTAGCAATTCTAGTAGGTCCAAATAAGTCTAAATGCAGGAGTTGAAGAGGTTTTGAAGTACTTACTATGTTTTTGGCTTTGAAGGATGACTTGTGTTGCTTTCCTCTTTAGCAAGGATCACATGTCTTGCCTTTTTCATATTTAACTCTTGGCAGTCCTTTTACTAGTTCTCCTGTGCTGAGACTTTGTATTAAGTCCATGTTAGCATGACCAAGTCTTCTATGCCACAACCAAGATTCATCACTAGTAGTCACAAGATACTTAGAGGAACGATTAGGTAGTTCATGTAAGTTTATTATGTATGTATTGATATCTCTATTTCCTTTAAATATTTCTTGACCATCGATAGATATCACAAGACATTCATTTGAAGTAAAGATTACTTTGTTTCCCTTATCACATAATTGACTTACACTTAACAAGTTATGTTTTAAACAATTAACAAGTAAGACATCTTTAATGAAAGTAGTACCATTAATACCAATAGAGCCAATGCCAATTACCTTACCCTTAGCATTGTTTCCAAAGGTTACTTTACCTCCATCAATACTTTCGATTTCATTGAAAAGTTCTTTGTCTTCGGTCATATGCCTTGAGTATCCACTATTTACTAGTCAAGCATTTTTGTTTATTGTGGACTTGAGGCATACCTATAGAATCACAATTAAAGTATTATTTTTAGGTACCCAAATGAGCTTGGGTCCTTGGGGTTAGCACATGAAGGTTTTCAATGAGCCTTCCTTATCCAACAATGTTTATTTATGTGACCAAATTTCATACAATAATTACATTGTTTAGCTCTAAATATGCTTTTTGGTCTTACAATGCTTTTGAATGCCATATTTTTATAAGGTAGAGTTTGAGAGCAATCGCATGCACAAACATGATGACTTGGCGCTTTTCTAGGTGCATGCTTCTTATACATAAAGGCATGATTAGCCTTTTGAGGTTTCCTTCTTAGGCTTACCAACCCTTGATCATTCCTCTTATGTATAGAAGGTTTAGTGTATGTTGTGCACTTAACCCTTAGGGCTGTTACAACTAATGTGGAGATGTGGGGTTTACTTGACTTAACAAAAGTAGTCTTGTAAGATGAAGATGATGTACCCTTAAATCCTAAACCATGTCTAATTAAGGGTGGTCTTTGAGACACAATGAGAGTATCTAAACTCTCCTTTCCCTTGTGAAATTTTGAAATGGAGTTTCTAAGTTCCTCAACTTCATTTTTCTGCCTCGACTTCAAGCCTCTCTATCTCTTTTCACTGCCATTTCATGTGTTAGAAGTTTGCCAATAAGCACATCAGTATTCATGACACTCATGTCTTCATTGGCCTCTTCTATGCCAGCAACCCTTGAACCATAATCTTTGAGAGGAAGACTTCCCATAATTTTGTTATTTACATCTTCCAAGCTCAGGTGTTTCCCAAGCTTCCTCATGCCATTTATTATGGCTAAAATATGATTCTTCATATCGGTGATTGACTCATTGGATTTCATCTTGAAGAGTTCATACTCTGAAGTAAGAAGTTGAATCTTCTTGGATTTAACTTGCTTTGTTCCTTCATGATAGTTTTCCAATGTTTTCCACATGCTATATGTAGTTGGGCAGTGTTGTATTTTGCCACATTCTTCAATGGATAATGAGCTTGAGAGAATTGTCATTGCCTTCTTGTTTTTGAAATTTGCTATTCGTTGAGGCTCTGTCCAATCATCTCTTGATAGGATCTCTTCTTCACCATCAACTCCTCTTCGAGTTGGTGGTTTCCATTATTTCTGAAAACTATCCCAGACTTCAATTCCTTCACTATCCAGATATGTCTCCATCCGGAACTTCCAATGAGCATAATTTTCTCCATCAAAGTAAGGCTTGAGACTTTGGAATCCTTCATTGGCCATTTCTTGATCTTTGCTAGCGTTGTTTAGGTTTCGATGCTAGACTAAGCTTTGATACCAATTATTGCCCAGAAATTGAACCAAGAAGGGGGGTTGAATTTGATATTAAAAATTCTTAACTTTTAAGTTCGGAAAGAAAAGTTAAGTATAGTAGGGATAGAGAGATATCACATAGGAAATTTTATAGAGGTTCGGGTGTTAACAAACCCTACTTCTCTCCCCAATCTCAATCGGGAGTTTCACTAACACATTAAGTGTTACAATGGAGTTTTACAAGCTCACTCCCAACTATGGTGTTTCTATCAATGGATCACACCTAACCCAGAAATCCTTTGTGTTTTAATGGCTCACACAATAAACCAATTCCTTGTGTTTTAATGGCTTATATAAATAACCCTTACAAGTGTTCTACTCTTAACCGAATATACCAAAACTCACTTGAGTAGTAGATTACATAGAGAGACACTCACAAATCTATAATGCTTAGAAAATAATGAGCAAAAATATTTTTTACAGAGAATTAATGTTTGTTTGATGTAATAAATGCACAAATGGCTACAACATGATTTTGATTTGAAGTATTTGCTATTCTCTTGTTCTGGAATCATAAATGACTTGCATTTATACTTCCATGGTGAATTATAGCCGTTTGGTTGCATTTAATGTGAAAATAGCCGTTGCACCAACTTTTAATTTTACGTCTGACATATTTCTCTTTCCTCATTCACGGTCGGGAATATGTGTGTCACGGTCGTGAAAGTTCTTCCAAGTCGTGACTTGAGTGGTGACTCTGGTTGTGAAGCATTCTGGAAGGATTTGAAGTGTTTGATCACGGGCGTGACATTATTCTGTCACGGGTGTGAGCATCCTTCCAAGCCGTGGTCCAAGTGGTGACTCTGGCCGTGAAGCTCTCTGGAGGAATTTGACATGTTTTCTCATGGGCGTGACTTTCTTTCACGGGCGTGACTGATATGATCATTCACTGTTGCTATGATCCTTCATGGTCATGAACTTTAAATGTTGGGTAGTTGGCGCTAAGCTTCATCACGGGCGTGACATAAAAGGTCACGGGCATGAACATGCTATTTCTTCAATTTTTTTTGTCTTTTTAAGGTTAGTCTTCCATTCTTCATTCTTGCATCATATTCCATACTCTGTTCAATAAAATTAGAAAATAAGTATGGGAGTAAGATTGAACTTGTGAAGTTCAAGATGCTCAAATAAATGCAATTCAACTGATTGAACCCTAATATGTTACTCATACAAATGAAGTAACTATACCTTTTGAAATAAAAGATCTTTGCAGATCTAGTAGGACACACAATGTTCTTGAGAGATATGGATTTCTCCTAGTTATTGTTTCTCATTATGATTATGAGATTTGGCAAGAGGATGTGAAAAACAACTTTCTTTAATGAAAATTGATTGAGGATATGTATATAACACAACCTGAGGGTTTCACATCCAGTAATGGTAAAAAGGTTGTAAATTGCAAAAATCCATTTGTGGATTGAAGAAATCATCTAGGAGTTGGAACATCGGATTTGATGAGACAATCAAAGAGTTTGGTTTCTCACAAAATATGGATGAATCTTATGTTTATAAGAAGATTAGTAGGAGTGCAATCGTATTCCTAGTGTTAACTTATAGGAAGCAACATCTCAGTTTTTCAATCAGTCAAAATTTGGATTTCTTAAAGTTTTTCCATAAAAATTGTGGATTAACATCTATAGAGATAGATCTAAAAGGTTATTTGGTCTTTCTCAATTTACATACATAAATAAGATGCTAAAAAGGTTTAACATGAAACAGTCCAATAGAGTATTTATTCTTAGGATTCATGGGATTACTCTTTCTAAATCTATGTATTTAAAGACATTACATAAACGGGCAAGCTTGAGTGGAATTCCATATGCTTCGGCTATAGGATCTATCATGTATACTATATTATGCACTAGACTCGATGTGTGATATGCTTTGAGTGTCAATTGCAAATATCAGTCAAATCCTGATGAGAGGCATTGGGTGGCTGTCAAGAACATCGTTTAGTACTTGAGAAGAACTAAGGATGCATTATTGGTTTATAGAGACAATGATCTTAAGGTAAGCATGTGACACCCCACTTATATATTAGAGATAATCCCATATATATAAGAAAGATGTCATAAGCTTAACTCGATAAATTTGTCTGACTAAGTTTTTCTCGTTTAAACTAAAATAATCCATTTATTTATATTGGATTTGGCTTATCATTCTAATTATCAATATATATATATATATATATATATATATATATATATATATATATATATATATATATATATATATATATATATATATATATATATATATATATATATATATATATATATATATATATATATCACCATATAACATATATTTGTGGTAGTTGATTACGTTATATAGTTGATCATTTATGGCATACCAGCCTCACACGTGATTACTTACAATATAATATCAAAATATAAGACATTCTCTTGAACCAAATACATGACATGTCTACCAAAACCCATATGTCTAGTCAAAATCAAAAAGAAATGTAATTAGTAATCAACCCTCTAACTAGGCCTTTTGTGCCTCTTCTGATATGAGCTTGGATTTCCTTCTCGACCAACTTCACTTTCTACCGTCTACAATTCCAATTCCTGCATGAGAAGAACCCACGCTAAGCTATCTTTAGCATAGTGGTTCATATAGGCATTAAGTTTTTTCCAAACAGTCACACAAATGCATGTATCAAATAAATCATGACACAATGAATTTTTATTCCACATTTGTCATATAAAATAAATAACCACATCACATAACACATAACAGTATAAACATAATAACCAAATTCAATAATTAAATTCTCACTACCTCATGTAAGCATTAAATGTTTTGTTACTTATGGTAATAATAAATTTCCCACATTTCATTCCATAGTCTTTAATTACTATCAACCCAAATATCTTTCCTTGACCGTCCGGATATGAGGTTTGAAGTAGGGGCGCTCGCGGAACTTGAGTCACCATACTCACTATAATCTCAAGTCAAGGGCGCTCCCAGAGCTTAAGCTACCATGACCGAATATAATCATGATCAAGATCAAGGGCACTCCTAGAGCTTAAGCCACTCTGTCCCTAAATAAGATCCATATCAGTACCGTAACTTTTCCATAATGGTGCACCATCTATCCTATGTTAGTCCTCAGGTAGAGAAATGGACAATTAACACCATTAATTACTTGTTTCTATAACCAATACTCATTTCATATTAACACAATCATATACTCACAATTTATTTTAAAACCACGTAATAGCATGATATTTTATCAAATATTAGTATAATGGTAAGTTCATAGTTGATAATATTTCTACAATTTTAAAACATGCCATAATATATAATTTCATGATTGTAACATATAATTTATGTCATGTACACACAATCATGCATAAGACAAAACAGAATACATATATGTACAAAGCTCGATAGCGTTTTTCTTTTCCAAAATTTAAACTCAAAGCATGTTCACTTTTATTGTTCTCCCTCTTGTTGAGAGCCTAATTTGAAAATATGATAGTTAATAATTTGCTAAAATACTCATTCTTGATATAGTTTAAATAAATTACTATAATTAATTTTAATTTTAATTTTTTTAAAGTTGGAACATGACCTCTTAGGACTATTGGCTCTATAAATTTTTATGCACTTATCCAATTAATATGATTTCTATTCCTAATTAAATTTAACATATAAGACTAAAACATACTAAAATTTCAGAATTTTTGAACCATTACAAAATTTTTAGTGTAATTATATATATTGCTCTATTTGCTGCCCCTTAGGCAGTTTCGGGTACCATATTTAAAAATTCATATATTTCAATGTGTAGCATTTTTTATTACTAAAATTTCTACAAATATATAAAAGGTAATTTGGAACATTTTTCATGTTTACCACTTTTCCAAATTCTATTTCTAAGGTTCTCAAACCCTAGATAATCTATAAATGATTCAATATAGAATACCAACCCGACCAGTTCAATTGTTTAGCTCATAACTCACACAATAACTGAAATTTTAAGGTGATACTTTCACAAGAACTTAGATAATACATATAAATAAAACTTTCATGTTTTGAACTTTGACTAATTCGACCTTTAAGAAGCTCAAAAAGGAACACAAATTTACTGGAGCTGTACAGGTACTAGAACACAACTCAATCAAGGAAGAGCTATAATTCATTTCACTATAACTCAACCTACACAAGAGATATTTATACGAAATCTTCCAGAGACCTAAATAACACATATATCTACAACTTTTATGTTTAAAAAAACCTTAGATTCATCCATTAAGATCATCAAATTAAATAAAAACCGTAGGTTATTCTGTTGACACATCTCTCTGAACTAGTTTTACTCAAAAAAGTTTATCTCTTTTTGTACCCAAAATAATTTCATGAAATTTGAATAACATATAAAAAACACATATATGAACAACTTTCATGTTTTATACTTCTTCAAATTTGGTTGATAACTCCCAAGAAAATAGAGTGCAAAATACTGATACTATACAGTCCTAATACTCTAAAAATGAAAGAATAATTGAGAGAGAATTACTTACCAAGAAAAAATCTATTTGGAGTGAACTTCTTGCAAATCATGTAGGATATGATGAAGAAATGGAGGCTGGTGGTTTGAGGAAGAAGAATGGAGATAAGATTGGTTTTAATATGGTAATAAATGCCATTAACTCAAATACATTCCCCCCTCCTATATAACCACATTTGCCCCCTATCCTTTTTTTTAACTTATTCTATTTTATTTATTTATTTTTACATGTACCAAATTCTACTAGCTTTTATTAAATTGTAATTTAATTATGATATGTCTAACCAAATTAACTTTATCAATCTATTTAGTTCATTTTTATTTCTTATTTAATAATTTACTCTATTTATTTTAATTTCTAATGTCAATCATATAGTTTCTATGTATATCATACACTTATTCTGACTAGACTCTAATTAGTGACCATTACAATTCTCTCCCTCTTAAGATGTTTCGTCCTCAAAACATACCTATTGTGTTGTCATTGAACAAGTGGGGGTATTGAGCTTTCATCACTTTCTCGTTTTCCCATGTGGCTTCTTCGATTGCATGATTTCTCCATAACACTTTAACTAAAGGTACTCACTTGTTCCTAAGCTCCTTAATTTCCCTGGGTAGGATTTGAACCGGTTCTTCTTCCTATGTCAAATCTTTCAGCAGGTATGATGCGTGTAGGATCTGATCTGTATCCTCTTAACGTTGAGTCATGGAAAACATCATGTATTTGACTCAAATCCGGTGGTAGAGCGAGTCTATATACAACTGGTCCAACTCTCTCTAATATTTCATAAGGTCCGATGAATCTTGGACTTAACTTTCCTTTCTTCCCAAATCGCCGAACTTTCTTCCAGGGAGATAGCTTAAGAAAAACTTTATGTTAAACCTTGACCGTTATTTCCGTCATTTTGATGCTAACAAATAAAATAGCAATAATGTATTTAAACAATACTTGTGTTCTAAGTTTGTTGAACAGGGTATGAAATATGATGCAAGAATGGAAGACTACCTTTAAAAGTCAAAATATGAAGAAATATCATGTTCACGCCCGTGACTGATTATGTCATGCTCGTGATATAGCTTAGCGCCAACTCTCCAACATTTAAAGTTCATGGCCATGAAGGATCATAGTAACTGTGAATGATCAAATCGGTCACGCCCGTGAAAGATAGTCACACCCATGAGATAACATGTCAAATTCCTCCAGAGAGCTTCACGGCTAAAGTCACCATTCAGACCACGGCTTGGAAGGATATTCACGCCCGTGAAAGTATAAAGTCACGGTCGTGATCAAACACTTAAAATTCTTCTAGAATGCTTAACGACCAGAGTCACAATCTGAGCCACGCTTGGAAGAACATTCACGATAGTGACACATATATTCACGACTGTGAATGAGGAAAGAGAAACATGTCAAGCGCAAAATTAAGAGTTGGTGCAATGACTATTTTCGCATTAAATGCATCCAAACGGCTATAATTCGCTAAGAAAGTATAAATGCAAGTCATTTATGAATCCTAAACAAGAGTAACAATTTACTTCAAATCAAAATCATTTTGTAGCCATTGTGCATTAATTACTTTCAGCAAAACTCTTATTCTCTGTAAAATCTATTTGCTCATAAATTCTGAGCAATATAGGTTGGTGAGTGTTTTTCTTTGTAATCTACTACTTAAGTGAGTTTGGGTATATTGGGTTAAGAGTAAAACACTTGTAAGGGTTATTTGTGTGAGCCATAAAACACAAGGAATTGGTTTATTGTGTGAGCCATTAAAACAAAAGGGAATTTCTAGGTTAGGTGTTAGCCATTGATAGAAACACCATAGTTGGGAGTGAGTTTGTAAAACTCCATTATAACACTTAGTGTGTTAGTGAAACTCCTAATTGAGATTGGAGAGAGGAGTAGGGTTTGTTAATACCCGAACCTCTATAAATTTCTTGTGTGATATCTCTCTATCCCTACTCTATTTAACTTTTTATTCCACACTGAAAAGTTAAGAAATTTTTTAATATCCAATTCAACCCCTCTTCTTGGTTCATTATCTGGGCTACACTTAATCACCCTCTGCATATTCAATGTCTCATATGCTGAGGTCAACGTATGATTTCTATCTATTTATTGCTGCTTTAAGTCTCTTGCGAATGACTCTTACTTTTCCATATGTTTTTTTTCATTAGGTCTGGTCCCATAAGCTTCCTCTCGCTAAGCTCTGTCCAACATAGAGGCGTTCGACACTTTCTGCCATGAAGTGCCTCATATGGAGCCATTTGGATACTAGGCTGATAACTGTTATTATAGGTGAATTCCATTAAAGGAAGATATTTGTCCCAGCTACCTTCAAATTCGACGACACAACTTCTCATCATATCTTCTAGAATCTGAATGACTCTTTCTGATTGTCCATCTGTCTGTGGATGGAAAGCCATGCTAAAATTGAGCTTAGTACCTAGAGCTCGCAGTAGACTACCCCAAAATTGAGATGTGAAGCGGGGATCTCTGTCAGACACAATAGAAATAGGCACTCCATGAAGTTGTACTACTTCATTCATATAAATTTCTGCCAATTTATTTAGTGGCTAGTCCTTTTTGATAGGTAAGAAATGTGCTGACTTTGTAAATTTGTCCACTATGACCCATACAGTATCATGTTTCTTTGGATTCAAAGGCAATCCAGTCACAAAATCCATAGTGATCCGTTCCCACTTCCATTTTGGAATAGAAATTGGATGTAGCAACCCCGAAGGTACTTGATGTTCAACATTGACCTACTGACAAGTCAAACATTTTGAAGTGTATTCCGTGATGTCCTTTTTCATACCTGCCCACCAGTATTTGCTCTTCAACTCCTGATACATCTTGTTACTCCCTGGGTGCATAGCATATTTTCTTTCATGGTCTTCTCTAAGAATCCTCTGTCTAAGATCTTCTACATCGGGCACACATAATCTATCTTGATAGAACAATCCACCATCCAAGTCCATAGTGAATCTAGGTCTCTCCCCTTTAGAGATCAACTCAGCTAATTCAATTACCTTTCTATCCTATCTTTGTGCATCCTTGATTTCTTGAGTAAGAGTAGGTTGAATGTGCAACTCTGCCACAATCTTTCTGCTTAAAACATCTGTTACTACATTAGCTTTGCCTAGATGGTAGTCAATCACACAATTATAATCCTTTATTAGCTATAGCCATCTTCTCTGCCTTAAATTCAATTCTTTTTGTGAAGGAAGATATTTCAAACTCTTGTGATCTGTGTAAATGAAACACTTCTCCCCATAGAAATAATGGCACCAAATCTTCAATGCAAAAACTATAGCTGCTAACTCCATATCATAGGTAGGATAATTCTTCTCATGTGGCTTTAACTGCCTAGAAGAATAAGTAACCACCTTTCCATCTTGCATCAATACACAACCCAATCCATTATGAGAAGCATCACTATAAATGACATACTCCTTATTAGGGATCGGCTGTGTCAAAACAAGGGCCTTAGTGAGCATACTCTTAAGCTTATCAAAACTAGCTTGACACTTATCTATCCACTCAAATTTAACATCCTTTCTCAATAGTTTTGTTAAAAGAGAAGCAATTATTGAAAAACCATTGACAAACCTCCGATAATATCCAGCTAAACCCAAGAAACTTCTGACCTCAGTCACATTCCGTGGAGGCTTCTAACTCACAATTGCCTCAACCTTACTAGAATCCGCTTTAATGCCTTCTGCAGAGATAATGGGTCCCAAAAATGTTACCTCCTTCAACCAAACTCACATTTTGAGAGTTTGGCATAGAGTTTATATTCTCTGAGAGTCTGCAACACTATTCTCAAATGCTTTTGATGTTTTTCTGAATCTTTAGAATATACCAAAATATCATCAATGAAAACGACCACAAATTGATCAAGATGCGACTTGAAGATCCTATTCATAAGATCCATAAATGCTGCTGGAGCATTGGTCAGCCCAAGTGGTATAACCAAAAACTCATAATGACCATATCTAGTTCTGAATGCGGTTTTAGCTATATCCTCCGTCTTAACCCTTAATTGATGATACCCAGATCTCAAGTCTATCTTGGAAAATACTCCTGCACCTTTCAGTTGGTCAAAGAGATCATCAATTCACAGTAATGGGTACTTGTTATTGATGGTTGCCTTATTCAACTGTCGATAATCAATACATAGCCTCAAAGATCCATCCTTCTTTTTCACAAACAATACCGGTGCACCCCATGGGGACGTACTTGGTCTAATGAAACCATTATCAATGAGTTCATGCAATTGTGTCTTAAGTTCTTTCATTTTTGATGGGGCCATTCTGTATGGTGTCTTTGATATAGGCATAGTTCCTGGAACAAGATCAATAGCAAACTCTACCTCTCTTTCTGGAGGCAACCCAGGTAAGTCATCAGGAAACACATCTGGGAATTCATTTAACACCGGAATATCTTCATGATTTGAACCTCCCTTTCTGGTGTCAATCACATGGGCCAAATAAGCTTCACACCCTTTACTCATCAATCTCTGAGCTTTCATTACATATATGACTAAACGATGTAAGAATAATTCACCTTTCACCATAATTTCTTCCTGAGTTTTTGTCTTAAGTACCACAAATTTAAACTTGCAATCCACCACTGGTCTGTGACGTGGGAGCCAGTCCATGCCTAGAATGGCATCATACTCATGGAAAGGCAACTTAATCAAATCTGCGCAAAACTCCTTCCCATGTACAACTAAAGGACAATTCCTAAATATTTTATTCACTATTATACCGTGACCCAAAGGATTCCTAACTTCAATTTCATATTCTAGGTTTTCTTTAATCATATTATGCTGGCTAGGTGTACTAGTGCAAATATAAGAATGTGTGGAACCGGGATCTATAAGTGCACAAATGTCAAAATCATATAATGAAAACATACAAGCAATAACATCTATTGTCGCCTGATCTTCCTTAGCTTTCATGGCATAGGCTCTGGATGGAGCTCTGCTGGATCCAGGTCTATTCATTGTCTCTAAAATAGTCTGTCTAGGTCAGCCTAGTCCTCCTCTAGACTGAACTCTAGGCTGAGTCAGAGTTGACCTAGTAGTCTGAGTAGGAGCATTACTTGTCCAGAGTGGACAATCCCTCTGTATGTGTTCATTGGATCCACATCTAAAGCAAGCACCTATGACAGGGCAACATTCCCCACGATGGCTCCTATTGCAAATGGTACATATTGGTATAGCTTCCTTGCCAACTTGAGGTTGTGAACTTGCTGTAGCAGAAGGTGCCTTAGAGGGCGGTCCCCTCCTAAAAGACCCTATTTGTGAATAGTTAGGATCTTTTCCCTGTGTTTTATTTTGTGAATGGCTAGTACAAAAATGACTCTTCTTCTCGGTGAATTGAGTCTCAGGAGTAGCTGCCTTTTTAAAAGATTCTTCTATTTTTCTCTTTTTCCTTTTTTTTCAAGGCTGAGTGTTGCAGAAACTAACTGAGAAAAATTATTATGCTGAAAAGCAGTCACAATATCTCCAACCTCTTCATTAAGGCCATCTTCAAATCTTTTGCATTTATCTATTTCATTTGCAACTAATTCAGGGGCATACTTGCTCAGTCTGGTAAAATCTCGCTGATACTCAATCACTGACATTTTACCTTGCTTAAGATTCAAGAACTCTTTCTTTTTCTCATCAATATAGATCAACAGGATATATTGCTCTTTGAATTTAGAGAGAAAGGAATCCCATGAGACCAGTTCCACCACATCTGGCTTAGTAAGAACTGATATTCCACCAATCATACACCTTATCTTGGAGTAGAGAAGTAGCAAATCTAGCTTTGTCATCTGCTTCCACTTGCAACTCTTTAAAAATTATTTCAGTCTTTTCCAACCAATACTCAACTGTAGCTGGATCCTCATCTTTCTACCATAGAAATCTGAAGCCCCATACTTATGAAGCTTATCAATTGTTACTTTTGGTTTAGGTGGTGGCACTGGGGTAGGTTGAGGAATGGCTCGTACCATCTGTTGCAATAGTCCAGTCATTTGTTGTATAAATGGATTTTGACCAGGATCAATATGTTCTGCTATCTGTTGTGAGGGATTTGAAGCAGCATTTTGCCTTTGCACGCTCGCTGCACTAGGCTGATGGGGAGTCTCAGTATCGGAAGAGCCGGTACTCTCAGCCATATCCCGTTCACCCAAAGACATTTTCCTGCAATCCTACAAGTTGCCAAGAAGAAAGCCCATATCAGAATTATATGAGACACATATGTATTTATGCCCAATATCCCTTTTCCCACCTAGGCCTAGAAATGCCTAAACCTGCTCTCATACAACTAAATGTAATGCCCCACTTATATATTAGGGATAATCCCATATATATAAGATAGATGCCATAAGTTTAACTCTATAAATGTGTCTGGCTAAGTTTTTCTATCGTTTAAATTAAAACAATCCATTTATTTGTATTGGATTTGGCTTATCATTCTAATTATATATATATATATATATATATATATATATATATCACCATATCACATATATTTATGGTAGTTGATTAAGTTATATAGTTGATCATTTACGGCATGCCAGCCTCACACATGACTACTTACAATATAATATCAAAATATAAGACATTCTCCTGAACTAAATATATGAAATGTCTACCGAAACCCATATGTCTGGTCAAAATCAAAAAGAAAAGTAATTAGTAATCAACCCTCTAACTAGGTCTTTTGTGCCTCTTCTGATATGAGCTTGGATTTCCTTTATGATCAACTTCACTTTCTATTGTCTACAGTTCCAATTCCTGTGTGAGAAGAACCCACGCTAAGCTATCTCTACCTTAGTGGTACATATAGGCATTAAGTTTTTCCCAAATAGTCACATAAATTCATGTCTCAAATAAATCATGACACACTGAATTTTTATTGCATATTTGTCATATAAAAGAAATAACCACATTACATAATAGTATAAACATAATAACCATATTCAATAATTAAATTCTCACTACCTCATGTAAGCATTTCATGTTTTGTCACTTATGTCAATAATAAATTTTTCACATTTCATTCCATAATCTTTAATTAGTATCAGCCCAAATCTCTTTCTCGGACTGTCCGGATATGGGGTGTGAAATAGGGGCGCTTACGGAGCTTAAGCCACCCTACTCACTATAATCTCAAGTTAAGGGCTTAAGCCACCCTGTCTCTAAATCATATCCATATCGGTACCATAACTTCCCCTTAATGGTGCACCATCTATCCTATATCAGTTCTCAGGTAGAGAAATGACAATGAACACCATTAATTACTTGTTTCTATAGCCAATACTCATTTCATATTAACACAATCATATGCTCACAATTTATTTCAAAACCATGTAATAACATGATATTTTATGAAATATTAGCATAATGTTAAGTTCATAGTTAATAACACTTATATAATTTTAAAACATGGCATAATATACAATTTCATCATTGTGACATATAATTTATGTCATGTACACACAATCATGCATAAGGCAAAACAGAATACATATATGTACAAAGCTCGATAGCATTTTTCCTTTTCCAAAATTTAAACTTAGAACTTGTTCACTTTTGTTGTTCTCCCTCTTTTTGAGAGCCTAATTTGAAAATATGATAGTTAATAATTTGCTAAAATACTCATTCTTGATATAGTTTAAATAAATTACTATAATTAATTTTAATTTTTTTTAAGTTGGAACATGACCTTTTAGGATTATTGGCTCTATAAATTTTTACACATCCAATTAATATTATTCCTATTCCTAATTAAATTTAACATGTAAAACTAAAACATACTAAAATTTCAGAATTTTTGAACCATTACAAAATTTTTAGTGTAATTATATATATTGCTCTGTTTGCTGCCCCTTAGGCAGTTTCAGGTACTATATTTAAAAAAACATATCTTTCAATGTGTTGCTTTTTTATTACTAAAATTTCTACATATTTATAAAAGGTAATTTGGAACATTTTTCATGTTTACCACTTTTCCAAATTCTATTTGTAAGGTCCTCAAACACTAGATAATCTATGACTGGTTTAGCATAGAGTACCAACCCAACCAGTTCAATTGTTCAGCTCATAACTCACACAATAAACGAAATTTTAAGGTGATACTTTCACAGAAATTTAGATAAGACATAGAAATAAAACTTTCATGTTTTGAACTTTGGCTAATTCGACCTTTAAGAAGCTCAAAAAGGAACACAAATTTACTGGAGCTGCATAGGTACCAGAACACAACTCAATCAAGGAACAACTATATTTCATTTCACTATAACTCAACCTACACAAGAGATATTTATATGAACATTTTCAGAGACCTAAATAAAATATATATCTAAAACTATTATGTTTAACAAAATCTTAGATTCAGCCATTAAGATGATCAAATTAAACAAAAACTGTATGTTATTTTGTTGACACGTCTCCCTGAACCAGTTTTACTCAAACAAGTTTATCTCTTTCTGTACCCAAAATAATTTCATGAAATTTGACACAAATATAAAAAACACATATATGAACAACTTTCATGTTTTATACTTCTTCAAATTTGGTTGATAACTCCCTCAAAAATAGAGTGCAAAATACTGATACTATACAGTCCTAATACTCTAAAAACACAAGAATAATTGAGAGAGGATTACTTACCAAGAACAAATCTATTTGGAGTGAACTTCTTGCAAATCATGAAGGAGATGCTGAAGAAATGGAGGCTGGTGGTTTGAGGAAGAAGAAGAATGGAGTTAAGATTGGTTTTAATATGGTAATAAATGCCATTAACTCAAATACAGTCCCCCCTCCCATATAACCACATTTGCCCCCCCTATCCTTTTTTTTTTTTAACTTATTCTATTTTATTTATTTATTTTTACATGTACCAAATTCCACTAGCTTTTATTAAACTGTAATTTTATTATGATATGTCTAACCAAATTAACTTTATCAATCTATTTAGTTCATTTTTATTTCTTATTTAATAATTTACTCTATTTATTTTCATATCTAATGTCAATCATATAGTTTCTATGCATTTCAAACACTTATTCTAACTAGACTCTAATTAGTGACCATTACAAAGCAGGTATATAGCTGGCTTGCAATATGGTAAGGATGACTCCAAATCCCAGTCATGCTATGTTTTCATGTTAAATAGCAGTGTAGTTAGTTGGACGAGTTCCAAATAGAAGACAACTGTAGATTCCACAACCGAAGTAGAATACATCAGCTAAGAAAGCAGTTTGGATAAGGAAATTCATCACAGAGTTAGAAGTGGTTCCTAGCATTATTGATGCAAAGCCCTTGTATTGTGAAAACAATGGAGCCACTTCACATGCAAAAGAGCCATGATCTCATCAAAGATTAAAACATATTCTTAGATGTTACCATCTGATTCAAGAAATCATATATGATAGTCATGTACTCGCCTATAGTATAATGTATAAAGGTGATTGATTTTAATGCGAGCGGGAGATTATTATAGAGGCCTCTAAAGGCAATCACCTTAGGCATTTGATGTATTCATTTATAATTAATAAAAGAAATTTTCATTATATTGGTGTTCATTCATATATGAATTTGACTTAGATCTTAGACTATTTAATGAAGTCCTTGGTATTTTAAAATAACATGAAGGAAATTCTTGTTATGTACAATTGTGTGTATACCTAAATTGTATCTAGTCATAGGATTGACAAAATAGGACATTATTAATCTGGATAGACTAACATATGTTATACACCTAGACTAGCTCAAACAGCTGATCTCATATAACATGTGGATGGTTGCTAGAGTAGCTAAGTACAATGGATGACCTACTGTAGCACCCTCTCACTTGATCAGGTGTAACCCGACTAAATGAGTGAGTGTTATGGAATCTGGTATGCAGAAAACCTATGAAATTTAAAACTTTTTCTTTCCTTTGAAAATTTCTTTGTCAAAGAACTCATTAACATATAAAACCTGTTTCATATCATATAACATGCATCCATAAAAGCATCCTTGATCCAAAGATCCATTATATAATTAAAATCATCATGTTTAGGCTTAACCGACCTAATGTTTATAAAAATACATGCCTTAACTCAATCACATAATATTTTGAAATACAGACGTGTATGAAGGTAAACAACCCAATCCCATATGCCATGTCCAAAATACAAAAGTATGACATATGATATCACCGCCCTGTGTTTGGTCTAAACTATTGTCTCTAATATGGGTTGGCTTCTCTAGATCAACTTCAAATCTATCACAAGGCTCCGACTTACATGGGGAAACACCCACACGCTAAGCTACTGAAAGCTTAGTGGTACATATAGGCATAGAAATTCAACATGCAATCATACATTAAACAAATTCATGGCAACATATAAAACACATTGGCATGGTAGTGAAATCATAACATCATGTGAAATACCTTACCTTATCGGAGCGATAACTCACTGAACATTGAACAATAAGAAAGAGAACATATAACTCATTTTTTTGTAGCATATAACATATTAACTGTGTATTCTTGTATACTTGTGTTCTTGAATCCCTTTTTCATTTCATTATTGTTCTTAAATCACTTCTTAGGTTCACCTTCTCTTAAGTACAAGTTTATCATCATTTCAACACCATAATGGATGCATAAACAATAACCATCACACATTCTCAAAAATAAATGTATACCAATATTTCAACACCTTAACCAAAATAACCATCATAAACTTTTCATCACCAATTATTCCTTAAGTATGTTTTGGTCATGACATAAAATCACAAACATATATTCTTTAATCCTCAAGCTTATTAATTAACGTTACACATGCACTTTTATTCCAATTTCAATCTCAAT
Organism: Triadica sebifera; assembly: GCA_023653625.1. Classification (NCBI taxonomy): domain Eukaryota; kingdom Viridiplantae; phylum Streptophyta; class Magnoliopsida; order Malpighiales; family Euphorbiaceae; genus Triadica; species Triadica sebifera. The sequence continues at coordinate 6,791,996 of CM042899.1, read as the reverse complement.
CACATTCAAACAAAATTTTTCATTTAGGTTTAGCATAAACATTTTAACCAATAAACTCATAAATGTATTACCAATGTATACTATAAGTACACCTTTACCTTTATATGGGTTCAAAATCTATCTTTCCTTTTCTAACTTCTCTCTACCCCCTTGCCTTTTACTTTATTTTCTATACCTCAATGGATTGCTTCCTTCACCGTGTGAGTGCCTAACACAAATTTAATCAATTTGGTCATTTCTCACAAATTTAACACACCTTTTTAACCTTTTTAATCCTAATTATATCTTTCAGTTAACTTAGGCTTAATTTCTATCAAGTTAGTTTAATTAAGGATCCAAATTATCCATGGATAGTCACAGGTCATGCACAACCAAGGTTGTCCAAATTTCCACTCTATCATTTCATAGTTAATTTAGCATTCCCACATTCTTCATCACATGTCCTAACATCGCCCCTCCACTTTCCCTCACTTATGCTAGAAACCTAAATTCCTTCTAAATTGTTTTAGCTTAAATTTTTAAGAATTAAAGATAAAGGAGGTGAATTGAGGTCACAAGTTATATGAGTTTAATTATGATTTTGAGATTTGGCAAATGGATGCGAAAACCACTTTTCTTAATAGAAATCTAATTGAGAATGTGTACATGACACAACCTAAGTGCTTCACATCTAGTAATGGTCAAAAAGGTTTGCAAATTGCAAATATCCATTTATAAATTGAAGCAAGCACCCAGAAGTTGGAACATACGATTTGATGAGATAATCAAAGAGTTTGGTTTCTCACAAAATATGGATGAACCTTGTATTTATAAGAAGGTTAGTGGGAGTGTAGTCGCAATCCTAGTATTATATGTAGATGACATATTTCTTATAGGAAATGATGTCTCAGTTTTTCAATCAGTCAAAATTTGTCTTTCTAAGAATTTATCCATGAAAGACCTTAGAGAAGCAACCTACATATTGGGATTAAAATATATAAAGATAGATCTAAAGGTTGCTTAGTCATTCTCAGTCTACATACATAGATAAGATGCTAAAGAGGTTTAGCATAGAACAGTCCAAGAAATAAACAATTCTTATGACTCAAATGGGATTAAACATTCCAAATCCACGTGCCTAAAGACATAAAATGAACGGACACACATGAGTAGGATTCGATATGCTTCAGCTATTGGATTCATCATGTATGCTATATTATGTACTAGACCCGATGTATCATATGCTCTGAGTGTCACGAGCAGATATCAGTCAGATCCTGATAAGAGGCATTGGTGGTTGTCAAGAATATCTTTATGTACTTGAGAAGAACTAAGGATGTGTTATTTGTTTATGGAGATGGTGAGCTTAAGGTAAATAGGTATACAGATGCTAGCTTTCAAATGGACAATGATGACTCCAAATCCCAGTCAAGCTATGTTTTCATGTTTAAATGGCAGTGCAGTCAATTAGAAAAGTTCTAAATAGGAGACTATTGCAGATTCTACAACCGAAAAATAGTATAATGCAGCTTCTAAGGCAGTTAAAGAAGCAGATTGGATAAGAAAATTCATCATAGAGTTATAAGTGGTTCCTAGCATTGTTTGATTTCCAAGCATTTCCAAGCTCCAACAATGGAGTATGAGCTTTGTAGAAGTCTAAGGTATGTCAAAGATGGATTCAAGGTGGTGGAAAGCAGTTAAGACAGAGATATGGAGTAGAGGAAAAAGAAAAGTGTGGTTGCCCATATGCAAAACCAATATGCATTCACGGGTGTGAAATGCCATTCACGACTGTGACTAACACTTTCATGGCCATAAATATCCTCTTCACTCTAAAAAGATCCCGCAACATTAAAACTCTATTAGTTTGAACCTTGGCATGACTTTAAAAGGCATTAAAGTAGTCTTTTCAAAAAAACTTAACCTTTTTAAAACCCCTATACCCAATCTCTCTCTTTCAAACTAACATGACTTATAGGCCCTACTCTACGGGCGTTACAAACCTTTTTGCAAGAATAGTACACAACATGCTTATGATGATATGAGTGAAATGCATGACTATAAACCGATTTGTGCTCAAGATAATGCACATTTTCATCTTTTTAAATCAGCATTTGAAAATATTTAGGAATTTTAAAACCTTTTATTCTATTTAGAGAATTGTTTTCTTCTGAAACTATGCATAAATCCTTTTTTTTTCCTCAAACTACTCATGCAATAAAATGTTTTCACATGCAATGTCATTGTAAAGTTTGCATGCTTTCAATTCATTTTTTGTGGAATGCTCAAACTCTTTTTTAAGAAAATCATGCTCTTCATGCAATAAATAATACTTTTTCTTTCTATGGAAAAAGCCTTTGTTTCAATGCAAAATATATGTTATACAATATTTTTTAATAAAAAAGCATCTCATCACATGTTATCTCACATGCAGAACTTACTTCTAAATTACATGATTGCTCCTTCAGGTAGACAATTTTTGTTTTCTTCTCTAACATATCAAATGTAACTATCTTTTCATTTTTTTAATTATGACTAACGTAAGTTTAGCTTCATCCTTCTTCCCTAAGTTAGTAGTGCTACTACTACTGGATCCCTCATTATTGCTATAGGTAGCAACCATCACCGTTTTTTACTTATCTTTCTTCTTTCCTCTCAAAAGTGGAGATTTTGGTTTTATGTGACTTGGTTTATTGCACTAATAACAAACAACCTCGTTAGAGTTTTGAATTTTATGTGCATTGTCACTTCTACTTGTGTTTGACTTCTTCTACTTTCTTTTGGGAGTTCTCCTATTGTTCTTCTTAAAGAATCATTTGAATCTCCTTGTCACCATAGCTAGATCTTCATCTATGTTGGATGATTCTTCTTCTTCTTTTTATGAGGAAGCTTTTAATGCTATCCCCTTTTTCTTTTTCTTCGGTTATGCACTTTTTGACATTGAAGCAATAAGTCATGAGAGAGTAAATAACTGATTAACTCATCACAACTCATGTTTCTAATATTTTTGTCCAAGAGGATTGTCACATTGGTTTCCATTTAGGAGTGAGAGAGTGGAGTAATTTTTTGATCTGGTCCTTCTCGCTAAGAGGTTTGCTAAAAGCTTTAAGTGTGTTGTTTATGTTAACAAATTTTTTGCTTGCCTATGATATTCCTTCATCAGGTTTCATTTTGAATTCCTCGAACTCATTCATTACTACATGCAGACGTGAGTCCTTCATTTGGTATGTTCCTTCATAAATCTTCAACTTGCCCTAAATTTTTTGGGTTGTCTCACGCATAAATACATGTTCAAATTCATTAATATCAAGTGAACAAAATAAGAAACTCATTGCCTTTGCATTTTTTTTAACTATATCATTTTCTTATTATTTTTTCCTTGATTTCCTTTTTGCTTGTAGAATTGTATTCTATCTTAGTTGGATGTGTGTACCCATCAAGAATCACTTATTTACATTGTAAGTCCATTGATTGAATAAAGTTGCTCATTCTGACTTTTTAGTAGGGATAGTTGTTGCCATTGAAAAGTGGTATGGTCATGGACTGTTCTTCCTTGAATGATATAGTAATGATAGGAGTAGAATTGGATGTTGATGCCCTTTGTTGATCTCTCTAAGGCTGTTGTTCATAAGAGTTAGTTTTGATACCAATTATAGGTCCTAACATGCTTAAGAGGGGGGGATGAATTGAGTTTTTAAAATTTTTTCCTCGTTAGAACACCATTATTGTCTTTTACTTCTACCAGTAGAACACATTTTTGTTCTTAGCAGAACTAAAAATATTTCCACAATTGACTTTTGTATGCACCTTTTAACTTAAAAAATATAACCTTTATTTCATATATGTGAAAACACTAAGAGATATACCTGATATAATTATTTTGAATCAAAAAGAATTTTCTTTTAAGTGCAAATGCCTTTTTAATTTATCAAACTAAATATCTCAGTTTTATCAAGCACACAACTTTAAACTTTGATTTTAAAAAACAAACTAGATTTAAACTTGAAATAAAAAAAATACATTCAGACGAGAAGTGATTGGAAATTAAAAAAAAAAGATTTATTTATAGAGGTATTAAATTGGATGAAATAGGAAAAAAGGAAAAAGAATCACCTATGGATTAAACTGAAAGAAATGAAAATTAGAGGATTAAATGAGAATTAGGATAGGATTGATTAAGTTAATTAAGGATTTATTAATAAAAAAAATCCTTATTCATGTCAGCCACTTAGTGCAACCACACCTTAAAACTCCACTAAACTAAATATAAAAAGGAAAAGACGGGTCATTGCATTTTTTTATATTCATCTCCTCTATTAAAACCAAAATTGTGAGATTGTGTGAGGGTGAGAGTGTTGGCTTGGGCCAGAACTGCATGTTGATAAGGAAACCATTGCATGTAGGAATTAACTCAAAGGAAGAGAAATTGAAGTAAGGAAAAAAAATAGTGATGAAAAGAATTTGCAAAGGAAGCATGGGGGATAAGTGATGCATATCATGATCATGAAATGAAAATGAGAATGATATGGAAACTTAAGGAAGAATGAGCTCCAAATATGTGGAAACCAAACCAAATTAATCCAAATCAATTGAGGATTGAAGAAAAATCAAGGAGGAAGCAAGGAAAGAGAGCTTGAAATAGGTAAACTTGAGCTTGGAAACTCCAAAAATGGAGAAAAAGGGTTTCTGATGAAGGAAAAAGATAGAGGTGGCATGTTTGGTTGAGTTTCAAAAAGTGGAGGCAAATTCAAAAGGCATGGTAGAAAGAAAATTGCAGATGTCTCACATGCCCTGTCTGACTAGGATTCACGATCATGACTCATCCTTCACGGTTGTGATTAATCTTCATAGTTTGTGAATTGAAACACCGACATTCACTTTCATTATACCACATGTCATGAGTGTGAAACAGTAGATATCAATAACTTTAAAACTTTTAAAACTATACTTAACGCATAACTCTCACCAACCATTAACATAACTTATAGACCCTATTTACAGGGGTTACATTTCTCTTCCTTTTAGGAGATTTCATCCCTGAAATTACCTGATGTATCATCTTGGAACAATTAAGGGTATTGTGTCTTCATCACTTCCTTGCTTTCCCAAGCTGCTTCCTTAACGATATGACTCCTTCATAAGACTTTCACTAGCGGTACTTGCTTATTTTTGAGCTCTTTAATCTCTCAAGTTAAGACTTCAATTGGCTCCTCTTCGCAAGACAAATTCGGTCTCAACTTTATGCTATCTACTGTAATGATGTTAGAAGGATTCGAATGATACCTTCTCAATATAGATACATGGAAGACATTATGTGTCCTACTCTCTAGTGGCAAGGTGAGTTTGGACCAATTAGGCCAAACAAACCCAGGGCTCAACTTGGCTTTTTTTCCAAATTTGAGAACCTTCTTCCATAAAGATACCTTGAAAAATACCTCATCTCCCACTAGGTATTCCACATCCTTCCTCTTGAGATTTGCATAGGGTTTATGTCTATCAGAAGCTGCTTTTAATCGATCTCGAATGTTCTTCCCCTTCTCTTCTATCTTTTGTACCAAGTTTGGCCCCACTAACTTTTTCTCACTAAGCTCGGTCCAATACAATGGTGTTTGACACTTTCAACCGTAAAGTGCCTCATAGGGAGCCATTTGGATACTGGACTAATAACTATTTTTGTGGGTGAACTCCATCAAAGGTAGATACTTATCCTAACTTCCTTCCAACTCAATCACATAACATCTCATCATGTCTTCCAAGATCTGGATAACTCTCTCTAACTAACTGTAACATCCGCTAATTTAGGCCCCGAGTCGCACGTGTCGTGAAGTTGACGCGTTTGACCGATCGGAGTCTAAATTCGGATTTTTACACAAAATTGATTAAGAAATGGCTAAATTAAATGATGAATGCCTAATTAAGTTATATTAAAGTTTAAAGAAGTTAATTTACGGTAAAGGACTAATTTGCAAAATTTGATAAGTTTTGGGGTCAAATTGCAATTTATCAAAAATTGGAGGACTAATGAGACTAATTGTTAATCAACATATTAATTTTGGGCACATTTTGATAGTTTTGGCCGGCCATGACACTAAAAGAAGAAGATCAATATTGATTAAATGTGAAATTGGGAGAAAATGGTAAAATGGTGGGCCCCACATGAAGACTTTTTGGGTACCCTATTTAAGGCTTTCCTTTCTTCATCTTCTTCTCTTCATTTTCTGCATCCTTCTCTCTCTTCTTTACCAGTCACGCCAGCTTCATCCATTTCTCCATAGCTCACCTTGATTCTAGAGAGAGAAAGGAAGGGAAGAGAAGGTAAAGAGCAAGACAAGGTGAATTTCATGTTCCATAACTCATAAGGAAGCTGGAAAGAACAAGAAAGAGGAAGAAAAATCAAGTTTGGTAGAGAGAGAAAATCTCCAAAGTGGTGATCAAGTGAAGAAAAGTGTAAGGTAAGAAGTATTTCTTCTTCTTCTTCATCTTTTCTAAAGGAAGTCCGAATTTTGAGCTCATCCAAGACTTATATGGAATGAGAGAGAAACTAGGGTTTTGAAAGAGAGAAAGAGAGTTTAGGGTCTTAATGAAATTAGATGATGATGAAAATGATCTATGATGTTGTAGGAGTTCCAAATGACAAGGAACAAGCTCTAAGGAGCAAAGGAAAAGAGAAAGCTACCTAAAAGAGTGAAGGAGAAAGATTAAGGTTTGTGCATAATTTAAGGCAATAGCCTATTTTGTTTGAAATAATGCATGCTGAATATGACTTTAGATAAATGCAATTTCAAGAATGATGATGATTATGGCATGAAACCATAGGTTTAGACATATATGAATGAGAAAATTGTGACATTGAATTAAGGATGCATGTTAGAGAATCTTGTATGATCAAGGCATGTAAATGTATTGAAAAGTAATAAGTTGAGTAAAGAGCCTTAGAAATGCATGAAATAGAATTTGGTATGTTTGGGATGATGTTAGAATGAATGAAAGGTGAATATGCAGATTTCCTGCTGAAAGTCACGGGTGTGACTATTGAGTCACGGGCGTGAACTTGAGGGTTCATGGTTGTGACTGATTGTGTCACGGTTCTGAATTTCTGGGTGGAAATGGTACTATTCATTCCAAAAGCGTTCATGGGTTGGAATCACGGCAGTGAACTTATTCACGGGCGTGAATGAGTAATCACGACCGTGAATGCTTTTGTGCAATTCATTCCAGTAGCGTTCACAGCTTGGGATTACGGGCGTGAACTATGTCACGGGCGTGAAAGCAGTAAACACGGCCGTGAATGCTCTGCATTTGAAATTATGAATGTGGTTATTAAATGGGGAATTCAGGTAAGTAAATGAAAGTTATTGTTTATCCAGTGAAATAAGAATGATATGGATATGGATATATGTATATATATATTGATGTGAGAATGTGATATGTTGTAATACAAAAAATGAATTGATGTAGAAAAATGAATTGTCATGGATAATATATGAAATCTGATGCAGATGATAAACATGAGAATATTGATGAATCTAGTAAATGAATGAAAAGATATATGATTATGACTATATGTTTGCAAAACAAGAAAATTGAGATGTTGATAAATATGAGATATTGATGTGTGGAAATTTGAGAATAATGATTGGTGTAAAAATATAAAGAAGCCCATTACTCTACTTGCAGACTAGAATTAGGATAGATGACATGTCATTAAGGGGGCGAACGGTACCGTACTATACCTCAACCAATGTGGTTAAAGCTTGTGTGAGCGCCATTGGTCTGGGATGCTCAGTCAGTGTGGCTAAAGCTTGTGTGAGTGCCACTGACTTGAGAAAGCTCCGATGAGCATATATAAATGAGGACAAGGTGTCAAAAGCTTGTATGAGCGGCCTTGATCCGGTTATTCATCTATGATGAAATTATACTCAATCAATGTGGCATAAGCTTGTGTGAGCGCCATTGATTTGAGAAGCTCTTATGAGCCAGATAGTGGACAGGGTGGCATAAGCTTGTGTGAGCGCTCCTGATCCATAACCCGTATCCAGTCAGTCCAAAAATTTAGAGTGATGTGGGCAAGACAATGAGGATATGTTGGAAAAATAAGAAAAGGAAAGAATAAGAAAATGATGATGATATGAGATTGAAATGTAATGATAAAGAGATTTACAGAATACTTTGCTATTAAAGATAATGAAAATAACAATGTCTATATGAGCATGACATTTATACTTTTATGAAATAGGAATATGTTGATAGTCATGCATGCAAACATTTTTATGCACAAAATGATATTTGTTGATACTTGTCGCATGATATAGTATATTGCCTTCTTTATATGCACCACTAAGCTTAGAACTTAGCATGGAGTTTAATTTCCACGCAGATATAGAAAGGTAGCTGAAGACGCTAGAAAAAGCAAGCGGTGATCCCATACAAGTAAAGCAGCCGAATCTTGAGAAAGTGGGTTACAAGTTTTGAAACTTTTGTATTTGACTTTTTATTAAAGAAATGTTTGAGTTTGTAAAACTTGCTTTTAAAGTTGGTTAAGAATTCCGCTGATGTTATAAATTACTATTTTATGTAAATAAATTGTACTATGATTTTTGTTTATATCCATATATATATATGAGTATAAAAAAAAATATATAACGAATTGAAGAAGTAAGAAAGACAAGTAGCAGCGCTCCCTCATCGGGTGGGGCGGCGGTGCCGCCACACTAACCATTGATTTGAGAATGGAACGTTGTGTTGAAGTTAAGCTTGGTACCCAAAGCTCATTATAGACTACCTCAAAACTAAGATGAAATGATAGAGACAAGTACTTCATAAAGCCATACTATCTCATTCACATACAACTCTGCCAACTTGTTCAATGGATTGTCTCTCCAGATAGATAAGAAGTGAGATGATTTCATTAACTTGTCCACAATCACCCATATAACGTCGTACTTTTTTGGTGTCAGCGGCAACCCAAACGGAAAGTCCATGGTGATTCTCTCCAATTTCTATTCTGGAATTGTGATTGGCTGTAACAATCTTGAAGGTACCTGGTGTTCTGCCTTGACCTGTTGTCATGTAAAACATCTCGTAGTGAACTTTGTGATGTCCCTCTTGATCCCTTACCACCAATACTTTCCCTCTAGATTCCGATACATCTTATTACTCTAAAAATGCATTGCAAATCTCATCTGATAGGCCTCTTTCATAACTTTCTGTTTCATCTCTGAATGTTTGGCATACACAACCTACCCTAGTAGTATAAACTACCATCAAGCTCGACTGTAAATCCAGTCTCTCCCTTTTGGAGACCAACTCAATCCACTGCACTATCTTGCCATTAAGCTTCTGTGCAAATCTACCAAAATCTTTCTACAAGCTCATCGACCACTATATTGGCCTTTTCTGGACGATAATTGATCACACAATCATAATTCTTTATCAACTATAGCCATTTTCTCTGCCTCTAATTCAAATCCCTGTGTAGGAAGATACTTTAAACTCTGATGATCGGTGTAGATGTAGCACTTTTCTCCATACAGATAATGATGCCAAATCTTCAATGCAAAAACCATGGCTACTAACTCCAAATCATGTGTCGGGTAATTCTTCTCATAAGGCTTCAACCGTTTGGATGCATATGCCTCTATTTGTAGGATTAAAGTCGTCTATCCTAGCTTTAGTCTTAGTTAGAGTATGGGACTTAACCGTTTATCACACTTACCATGTCCTTATTATTCCATATTCCATTATTCTAATAATCATAACCAAAACATGCATTCTCATACCATGTTATAATCATACAAACAAAGGCATACCACTTAAAAAAAATCAACCTTAATTCACATTCAAACATATAAGCTTTCCAAGATAAGCAGTTTTACTCCCATAAACAACCTCTTCATGGATAGTTTACTCGTAAACCCATATTGTGATTCAACTGTGAATCAACAACATGTTCACGGTCATGATCACCCCTTCACGAGCATGAAAAAAGTCGTGAACTCAATCGTTAAACAGCTCATGAAAGAGCTTATTCTATTCAAAAATCCAAAATCATAACATTCACACCTGTGAACAACCAGTTCACGGATGTGAATCTAGAAAAATTTCCAGAAAGTAGAGCATGTCATTTCATACCATTACCACATGCAATAAATCTCTAAGGTTCACCAATGTCAACCATCCTATCAACACTTTGTCATGCATATAAGCCATATATCATATCAATAACTGTAATGCCCGATAATTTAGGCCACAGTCACAGTTGACCGAAATCCGGCGCGCCAAATCGATCGGGGTCTAAATTCCGACATGAAAGAAATAAATTAAAATAATAAGAAGATGTGAGAAAAATATTTTGGATATTATTAATTGAGAATTTTGAAGTGTGGAATTAAAATTTGGAAAAAAATAATTTTTCGCTGAACGAAATTAGAAATTGAAGTGTTTTTGGCACATATATTTTAAGATGTCATAAAAATGAAATATTCTTTATCTAAGGAGAGGAATATTCTTTTGATTAAAATAAAGTAAGAGGAATATTCTTTTGATTAAAATAAAGTAAGAGGAATATTCTTTTGATTAAAATGGACCAATGGGAAACAAGATTAGCAATTAATCCTAACCACCCACCTAATCCAACTATAAAAGTCAACTTTCACTTTTTGCCTTTATTCTTCTTCTTCCTTATTTTAATCAAACCCATTTCTCTCCCTTTTTCTTTCCTTTTGTCGTGACCTTCCTTCCCCCATTTATTCTTCTTTTTGTTTTCTTCAATCAAGCTAAGATTAGATGGAAAAAAGTGGAATTAAGACAAGATCATTAAATAAGTGAAGTTAAGTGAGCAAAACCAAGGAAGAGGAAGGAAGAAAGGAAGAGAAAAAAAGAAAGAAGACTTTGGTCATTTCGAAGATCATCAAAGGTGAGTTTAGATTTTCCATCTCACTTTTCTTATTCTCTTTTCTTTGAGTTTGGGGTTAGTTGCCATTAAAGATAGTAATTTAGGGTTATTATTATGTTAATGGTGATTAAGGGTGGATTAGTGTGATTAGTACTTGATTAGTGTAAAATTTATTTTTAGGACAAGAAAGTGATCAACCTTTGAACCAAAATCAAAGAGGAAGTAAGGGCAAAGAGAAAGTTAGCTAGGAAGTAGAGAAAGGTGAAAAGAAGTAAAATTTTGAGGTATGTACATTTGGCAAAAATTCAATGTAAAAAAATATATTATTTGATTTTCTTATAGATATAATGATTAAATGAGCAAGTATGAGGTTGTAAAATGTTTAATAGAAATTATTACATTTATATGGAATTTATATTAATGTTACCTACATAATTTATGTAAATAATAATAAAGGTAACAAATATAATTAAACCCTATAACATCTAGTTAAGAACTAGAAATTAGGATAAGTTGACATGCCAATAAAAGGGTAGAAATGTAGGCACTAAAAATAATAGTGCTGAGATTTAATTTACGTAGGCACTAAGAAATGGTGCTAAATTGAAATTTCGTAGGCATTAAGAAATAGTGCTAAGTTTGAAATTATGTAGGCACCAAAAAGGTGCTGAGTTATTATTAAAAATGTAGGCATTAAATGCCGAGTTATAAAATAATTATGTAGGTACCGAGTATACTGCCAGAGAGCAGAAACCTTGTATGCAGTGTTTAGTTTCGGTCTAAAATGTCGTGGACTTTCAAATAAATAATAGAAAAAAATGTAAATTATTAAATTGATAGTTCAAATTGTATATCTAGTATTGTTAAAATTTCAAGCATGTTTAATGAATGAAATGTCATAATTGATGAATTAAATATTTTTGCATGACAAAAATAGTTTTACTATTAATTGAATATTTGGCATGCTTAATAAATTAATTGTAATTTCTAGAATTTTATTTTAGAAATATTGATGTAATTATTGGATAGTTGCCAAACGTACCACTAAACGAGTAGCTTAGCGCGTGTGTTTCATGCGCAGACAAATAGACGTAGTTATTACGTTAGGGCGACCGAAGATAAGAAAAACTCCAAGATCAGATTGTAGCAGTCTAGCTTCTTTTTGTATGTTTTGGAAATTATATTGTAAAAATTAAATTTAAGAATTTCTTTTGATGTAAATTTGTGGCATGTAATATTTTTAAGGAATGAATTTGGTAATTGTATATATCTAGTATTATTTGTAAATATATTTCTAAATATTATAGTTTAATTAAATGAGTTCTTTTAAATCAAATTATTCACATCACTACTTGCATATTTTAAATAAAAAAATATGCGGTAATAAATATTCCGCTAATAATAAACTTGAAAATTGAAATAAAAAAATATTTATACAATAAATTGAGTGTTGGTTTTAAAACAAAGGAGGTTAGTAGCACTTCCATATCCTGTTAACGATTAGTAGGGTAAGGGAGCGTTACGATAACATCTTTAAACATCAACTTTAATCAATGTACCCATTTAACATCTCAAATATATTATTTTAGCATATTCTCTCTCAAAGCAATATAACCCCAAAACATGTCATTTATCACTTGGCATGCCATCTATCCTAGCTTTAGCCTTAGTCAAAGTATTGGGTTTAATTGTTTATCACACTTACCATGTCTATATTATTCCATATTTCATGATATTCATAACCAAAACCATAACATGCATATTCATACCATGTTACAATCATACAAATAGAGGCATAAGACCTCAAAATAAATCAACATTGATTCACATGCAAACATATAAATTTTCTAAGATAAGCAACTTTACGCCCGCTAACAACCTTTCACGGCTATGAATAAACTCTTCACGTGTAGTTTACCAATGAACCCATGTCGTGATTTAATAGTGAATCAACAACATGTTCACGAGTGTGAACCAAGCCGTGAATTTAACCGTGAAACTGCTTATGAAAAAGCCTATTCCATTCAAAAACAAAAATCACGACATTCAAACCTGTAAATAGCTAGTTCATTGCCATTAATCTGGAAAAATTTCTAGAAAGCCAAATATACCATTTTATACCATTACCACATGCAATAAATCTCTATGATTGACTAATGTTAGTTATCTTATCAACACTCAATCATGCATGTAATGACCCAAATACCGGATTAGTTGTAAACTATAGTTTCTGAAATTGGTCAGTATTCTCAGGGGTCAAAAATACACCCATGGATAAAAAAATATTTTATTTGATTATTGGAAAATATAGGTTATGAGTAGTCCAGGGGTAAAAATTTGGAGTGAAAATGAGGTCAAATAAGGTCTTAAAAGTCAAAATTAAGAAAAACGGGATCCGACTTAATTAAATAATTGATTAATTAGTCCAGTTTGAGTGAGTTGGACAGGAAATAGAGTCTAATTGAGTTGAAATTTTTTGTGTAGACATATAAGATTATTTTATGAATTATGGAATCAAATTTGGGTGAAATTGAGCTTAGAAAGTGAGAGAAATAATTTAGAGTGCTTAATTGGGCCCAAATGGATTGGGCTTTATTTAGCCCAAACCCACCTATCTTAAGCCACTATATAAGAGCTTAAATATCATAATTCTTTAGAGAGAATTTTGCAACTCCTTCTTCCCCAAAGTCCCTTGCTTGGCCGAACCATATTCTTCCCATTTCTCCAAATTTCTTCCATTTTCTTCAATTTTTACACCAAAATCAAACACCTAATATAAATTTAGCCTCTAGTAGCTATTAGAAGCCTTTAATCTTCATTTGGTGGGCTAGAGTAGAAGGAAATCAAAGGAGACAAGTTAAGAAACAAATTTGAGGTAAGTGAAATTAAGAGTTTCAAATTGGTTTAATGGTTCAAATAAATAGTTTAATTTATGTAGATGATAATTATGAAGTTAAATTGAGTTAGAAAAGAAAAATAATGGTGGATTAATGGAGTGTTAATTTTGGCCATAGTAGGTGCAAAAGGAAGTGAAGGTGCTTCCAAGGAAAAAGCTAAGGAAAAGGAAGCCTAGGAAGGCTAAAGGAAGAAAATAAGGTTAGTGATTTCAAAATTTACCTATTCCCATTGTTAAACAAATATTAAAAAGAAAAAAAAAAGAAGCAAGAAAAGAATGGTTAATTAAAGAAATAAAGTGAAAAATGATTAAATTGAAAGAAAATGAAAGTTCATGAGTAAATTGAAAAAAAAAACTATAAGATTAATTGAGAAAAATTGTCAATTGAATGGAAATATTAAATAGTGAATTAAGGGTAAATAATAGTAAAATATTGATAAAAAGAATAATAAATATATTAAAGAGAAAATCTGAATAGTGTAGTAAATATAATATTGCATGTATGTATGAAAATATAAGTCAATAGAAATTCTTAGATTAGTAATCACTACTAGGTATTTTAACGCTTAGTACGTAGTTATTTGACTGCGTGCAGGTAGTAGCGGAAAAAGCACATGAGTAAGCGTACAAATTTTGGGAGCAGATGAAAGAATAAAATAATAGTAGGTTATTATTAAGCATGACATATATATATGGAGTTGTAGGTTGTATATATTCTGATAAAGAATATTTATGAATTATTATATGTCTAAAGAATGAAATGTTGACTTGGAGAATATTTTGTATTATATTTGTACTATTGTGCACAAAAATAGGCTGTAAATTGTTTGCAGTGTAGGTGGGTAGTTAATTTATAGCCGTTATGTTGCCAAAAATTTTTGAAAAATAAAAAGGATTAATAAAATGCTAATAATATTATGGCTATTAAATTAAGTTAAAAAAATATTTTTGCACACATTGGCTATAATTGCATGAGCTATATAATGTACGCATAAAATAATTGTTATGAGGGTGTCACAATGCAAATAAGTCATATATCATATCCATAACATCTCTAAATATCAACGTTAATTAATGTAACCCATTTAACATCTCAAATCTACCATTTTAGCATATTTACCCTCAATGCAATATAACCCAAAAAAATGTCATTTATCACTCCCAATGACCACTCACAGCTTGCTTTAAAGGCAAATAACAAAAAGAACATGCAACTTAAGACTTTGAATGTGGTTATGTACAAACTTGACACCATTGATGGAGTCTATCCAACACTTGACTTCAAGCTTGTCCTCTCCCTTGTGATGGACTCCTAGCTCCTCTTCCAACTCCTGTCAAGTATCAAAATGTCTCCTTTACCCTCTGGAACTCGAACTCAAAATAAGAACAATAAACTAGCTCTTTCCTTGTAACTCACAACCTTTTTTTCTCACTGTTCTCTCTAACTTTTCTTTAATAAAACTTGAGCTTGGAAACACAAAAAAATGGAAAAGAAGGGTTTCTGATTAAAGAAGAAGATGAAGGTGGCATGTTTGGTTTGGTTTCAAAGAGTGAAACGGATTTAAAGGGAATTGAAAAGAAATAATTATGGTTGTCTCACCTGTCTAATCTGTCCATGATGCATGACCATGACTCATCCTTCACTAGCATGAACCGTCCATTCACAGTCATAATTGACCTTTATGGTTTGTGAATTGAAACTCCTACATTCATGGTTGTGACACCATTTGTCTTAGTCATGAAATAGAAGATATCAACAACTTTCAACCTTTTAAAACTTTACTTAACACCTAACTCTCACCAACCATTAATGTAACACCCCCTTATCCCACTTCCGTTCAGCAAGGTAAGTGAATATTACCTATCAAACTGTTTTGTAAATTTAAGGTAAAAAAGTAACATTTTTTTTTAAAAAATATTGCAGACACTGAAATAAAAATTAATATAAGCACAAATATTCAAAATTTTATTTATTTATAAAGTACATTAATTTACATTATAATTCGTGTCTATAATACATACTATAGGAAATAAAACCATAATTTAATTTATAATTTTTTTTTATAAAATATACCAAAAAGAAAACCCAAAGATTTTTGCTGCTTCCTTCCGGGTACCCTTCTTCTTCTGATAATCTATTTTCTACGGCTATCCTTCTAAACCTGCGCAAGAGGAAACCATCCGCGCTAATCTAATAGCTTAGTGGTGCTTCAATGATAAAATTTGTACAGATATATATATATATATATATATATTTCATATTAATTAATCATTTAATAAATAAAGCATAAAATAAAGAATTATAGAAATTCAATAAATTCCATAAAATATTCAACATTTAATATCTGTAATTCATAAAACATTGATCGAAATCTCATACTTTGATATTAGTACTATTACTGTTTTCTTGTGCCCATAACACTTATAACCGAACTATCTAATAGGAATAATAGGGTTTTCACTCCCAGCTTTCAGAATATAGTGCCAAGTGTTTTTATAATAATGCTATTACCGGCTTTTGTTATATTGTCATTACCGGCTTAATAATTTTTGCGCCGAGCGCATATATAAATTGTCATTACCTGTTTTCATATTTGGCACTAAGTGCCTAAATCCCCTGATTGACATGCCAAACTATTCTCTATTCTAGTTCTAGCTTAGGTGTCTTTGGGCTTAACTATTTTTATTTTAATTCCCAATATTTTCAAAAATGCCAATATTATTCAATTATCATATTTATGCTTATTTATTTTTGTTCTTTATTCCCATTATTATTGCACTAAAATATCACACATAAATAATTTTTTAAATATTTATAATTATCAATAAAGTAAATATTCACATTAATTATTGCATATAATAATCACAACACATGCAAAAGTGCAAGATTTCATATTTTTACCTATGGCAGATTACAGACCTATTTTTGGGCTTCATTTTTAGCCCATTTATAATTCGAATTGGTATTCATGGTATTCTAACCATTTTTAGCTTATTTTCTTAGTTTTCTAATTCATCAAAAATCACTCAAATCCCAGTTTTCTAACAAACGTTATGATCAATTGAATAATGCATCATCACAAAAATTTCTGCCCAGAATTTTCTAGATAGATTCTAGGTTTGAACTTCATGCATTTTTCGGGGAAAATCTAGACATAACTAGATGTTATGGTAGGAATAAAAGTTAAATCCCTGTGTGTTATCTTTCATTTCCAACAAATAACATACAAAAAGGAGTTCCAGAACTTAAGTTATCATCAAAATAGTCAGGGCTGTTCCTGGGATTCTGTACCCGAGCCATCAATTGGCATCAATCCATATTTCAACCACATTCATCATTTGCATTCATTCTGATATTAAAATTTCCAGAATTACAACTAAATTCTTTAGTCACAATTATTTCACACCATTTGGTCTCATTTCCATATAAAATATCAAAAACAACAACTAATTACATAACACATCAAACACACAATCATATTAAACTTTAACACATAATTACACACATATGAACATCATGTAAGATTTTTATCAATGAAGCACATATCTAATCAGCCTTGGCTTTTCCCTTAATCCTTCTTTTTCTTCCCTTATTAGCTAGCTTTCTCCTTGCCTTTGTCACCCTCTTGAGGGCCTCTCACTTATTCTGTAACACCCCTTTATTGTCATGCCAATCTATCCTTTACCCTAGTTCCCAGCTAGGTATTTTAGGGCTTAATTATTTCATCTCAATTTATTCAAGTACAAATTTCATTATGGTCAAAATATACACCAAACAATTATTTCATAGTTTTATTTTCTCAATAAATTTTTTTTATGGATTTATTGGCTTATATCACATAATAATCACTCACATCAGTATCATTCATCTCATACCATAAGGCCCAAATTGATTTACATGTAAAACTCTCACTTTTTCAACAGCCCTGTTCTAGACAGATTTCGGGCTCTGTTTTGGGTCTCAATTTTGACCCTGTTATTGGCAGAATTAAATTAACTAGTCTTCTAATAAATTTTTACCATTGATCTTATATTTAATTTCCATTTTTAATCAACTAATTATGAGCTCTGTAGACAAAGTTATGACTAATTGAGTAATGACTGCTCAGCTAAAATCTGCCCAGGAAATTCCGAGGCGGATTTCAAGTCTCATATTTGTGTCAATTTTTAACATAATTTCATTCATAATTAGATCTTATACCCTTCATGAAAGTTTTATAAATCTGTCTTGAGTTTCCAAAATATCAAATAGCACCGAATTTAGACTTCCAGAACTTAAGTTATCAAATTTTTAATGCATACTGCTCCATGATAAAATTTCCAGCAACACAAATAACAACACAACCACTTATTAACCATGCAATTAACACAAGATTTAACAATAAAATCAACATATTAAATTTTTTTTCATACAAGCACATACCTTATTAATATCTTCTCCCTTTCTTAGGATTTTTCCTTTCCTTTCCCTTCCTCAAGATTGCTTCTACCTTTGTCTTTGGTTTGCCCTAAAACCATCAAACATATCTCATATCATCAAACCAATTTCTTTTTGTTTCAACCCACCATCACCTAGAAAGCCCCTTCTTCCTTATTTCTAACCTTAATTATCATCACTTTAATCTCAATTAATAAAGAAAAGTAAGAGAATTGAAGAAGAAAGCTTACCCAAAGAATTTTTTTTCTTTTCTTTCTTCCTTTCTCTTTCTTTCTTCTACCCTTTGTAGGGGGCTTCTTTTTTATTTTCTTGAGTTTTCTCTCTTAAATCCTCTCTTCCTCTCTTTTACTAGCTAAGTTGGGAACAAAATGGTAGAGAATGGGTGGAGAAGGTGGCCGGCTATGGAATGTGAGAAAGAGGAGATATTTTTGTTAAGTTAAATGCCTCATTAATGAAGAAACTTCTAGACTAATGACAAGGATTAGAAGATAAGGTTTAGGATAAGGCTCATTAATGAAGAGAATTCTAGAATGGGTGGTTAGGCATATGATTCATCAATATAATTAATGCTCATTAATGTATAAGATGAATATTAGGTTAATATTCCTTAATAATAATAAAAAAATTCTAGATTTGTTTCCTATTGGTCAATTTGATTAATTAACCATAAAAAATTTTTAATCTTTAAATAATACATCATTTAACTCATAATTTCCTCTTTGTACAAAATAATCCAAAACCATTCCATAAATTCTCATTTAATCCAAAGAGAAATTTTATTTCAACTAATTCTGGCACTAAACTTTTAAATTCCCAATTAATAATGTCCTTAATAAATATTCCTTAAATATTAATATTTTTCTATACATCCAGATTTAGACTCTGATCAATCCGGTGTGCCTGACTTGATTACATGTGATAAGTGTCTAAATGACCAGGCGTTACATGTTCACTTATTTTTCCTACACAACCATACCACATCTCAATTCTAATATCCATTTTCAATGCTTTTCATGTCTATATAGTATTCTAATGCTCCTAATAAGTTTTACACCTTAATTGAGCTAAAATGTACAAAGGTTAAACTTCCCTCTTAATATGTCATGGCTTCCCAAAAACCATATCCTGGTTCCCAATTCATTTCCTTCAATTCAACACTCAATTCACATTTCCCTTATCACTAATTGTGGTGTTTCCATATTAATTTCAAATTTCTCTAATTTCTTTAACTATGGTAGCCCCTCATTCATCCCTTAACATCATATTTTCTTTAATTTTTAAGCCATAAAATAATTAGCTAACTTCAATTATCATTAATTCAAAACTTAATTACACTTCCATCAACTAGTCACAAACTTAAATTTCTAAGTTCAATCTTGCAACATAACCTATATCTATCAACCCTAATCACATCTATTATCAATATGAATCTCAAATGGAAGGAAAAATGTTGAATTTAAGAAGAATAAACTAACCTTAAGTGTTCTCCAAGGTGGGCCGAAATCTGTCCCTCTCTTCTCCCTTTTTCTTCTTCTTTCTTTCTTCCTTCTTGCTCCTTTGGTACCTTTATAGTAAGAACTCTTTAATTCTAATTTTTCCTCTCTCAAAACTAATTTATTTCCTCACTTTTTCAAGCTTGATTCGCAGAGAAAAATGGAGCTTTAGGGAGCCTATGGTGGACGGCAAAGTGAGGAGAAAAAGAGAAGATGAAGATGGCTTATGGAATAATGTGGAATTTCCTTCATCTTTTTAACGTTTTATACCTTGATTAAGGTGTGGGTCCCACTAATTAAAATTAATCCCAATTCTTATTGGTTCATTAAGTTAATTAATCTTGATTAACATTTAAACTTTGAGAAATTCCATATTTACCACATCTCCCTCCATATTCACACTTTTTCCCCCAACAGTTGCCATAATACCAATTTTGTCCATAGGCAATTTTATTTTTTTTCTAATTCTACCCCTAATCTTTTTAATTTCCAAATAATAATACCCTTAATTATTTTCCCTTATTATTAGTCATTATTTTATGGGTTCAAATTTAGACCCCGATTGAACTTGCACGCCTCACTACGGTCACGTGCAATCGGGGCCTAAATCACTGAATGTTACAATTAACATAACTTATAGACCCTATTTGTAATACCCCTTTACCCCACTTTAGTTCAGTAAGATAAATGAGCATTACCTGACTAACTGTCTTATAATATTAGCAAAATGAAGTAATTTTTTTTGCAAAAATATTACAAACACTAAAATGAAATTATTACAAACACCAATATTCAAAATTTTATTTGTTTATAAAATATATTATTTTACATCCAAACTATGTCTATTATATTAAAGTTATACATCCCCAATACATACTAAATGAGATAAAAAACAATAATTTAATTTACAAAGTTTTTGACAAAATAGGCCGAAATATGTCTAAAGCTTTAAGCCGCTTATTTGTCCAAATACCTTTCTTTTTCTGACAACTATCCTATCCACGCCTTTTCATTAGAACCTGCACGAGAGGAAACTACCCGCGCTAAGCTACTAGCATAGTAGTGCATCAAGGATAAAAATCTTACATACATATATTTTCTTACATGTCATTTAATAATTTCACAAATAAGACATAAAATAAATAAATTCTATGAAATTAAATAAATGTCACCAACCATTTAATATTTAACAATTTTGATTTAACACAACATTATCAAAATGACATACTTTTATATTATTGTTATTTTTCATTTTTCTTGTGCTCATAATACCTATAACCGAACTAAGTAATAGGAATAACAGGGTGGCCATTACTGACTTTTATAATATTGCGCCGAGCACTTTTATAATAGTACCATTACTGGCTTTTCTAATATTACAATTACCAGCTTAAAAATTTTGCGCCGAGCGCATTTATAAATTTGCCATCATCGGCTTTTATATTTGGTACCGAGTGCCTTTAATCCCCTGATTCACATGTCAAACTATTCTCTATTATAGTTCTAGGATAGGTGTTGTAGGGCTTAACTATTTTTATATTTATTTACAATACTTTCAAAAATGATAATTGCGCCAAATTTTCACATATATGTTTATTTATTTTTGTTATTTGTTTCCGTTGTTATTACATTAGAACCTCACACATAAATAATTTATTAAAAATTTATAATTACAATTAAAGTCAAATTTCACATTAATTAATAGATATATTCATCATACCACATACAAAAGCCCAATATATCAAAATTTTTTTTATGATAGATTTCGGCCCTAATTTTGGGTCTCATTTTTAGCCCATTTATAGTTCTAATTTGGATTTATTGTTTTGTAATATTTTGTAGCTTATTGTGTCAGATTTCAGATGTATCAAAAATCATACAAATTCAAGTTTTCTATCAAAATTTATGGCACTTTTACTGAAGGGCGTTTCATTAGTCTTACCTAGTATTTTCTGGGTACCTACAGGTCCGAGATTTTATGTACAACTTTTAGCCTATTTGAAATTATAATTTGAGTTTAGGTTTTGAATGAAAGTTTTATCCCTATGAGTCCATTTTCTTTTCCATCTAATTTCATCTCAATATCATTACTAGAGCATTATTTATGATCACAATAGTCAAGTATGCTTCAAAATTTCTACAGCAGGGTTATCAATTGACACACACCTATCTACTAATTACATCCATCATATGCATTCATTTTTATGGCAAAGTTTCCATATCAAAATTACATTCACATATCTTAATGTTTCCACACCATTTAGTCCCATTCCCATAAAAAATTTTAAAGCAACAACTAATCACATTCCATGGGAAAACACATTCATATCAAACATTAATATGTAATTTCACACATTTAAACAATATGTAAGATTTTTATCAATGAAGCACATATCTAATCAGCCTTGGAGCTTCCCGTTTTCCTTCTTTTCCTCTCTTCACTAATTTGCTTTCTCTTTTCCTTTGTCACCCTCTTGAGGGCCTCTCATTTTCTCACTTGGTTTTCCTACACAACCATACCATATCTCATTTCTATCATTCATTTTCAATATTTTTCATCCCCACATAAAATTCTAATGCTCCTAATATGTTTTACACTTTAATTTAGAAAAAAAGTACTAAGGTTAAACTTCCTTCTTGATATGTCATGGCTGCCCAAAAACCTTGTCATAGGTCCCAATTTTTTTCTTCAAATCAACATTCTAATCACACTTCATTTATCACCAATTATGTTGCTCCTAGGTTAATTTCAATTTTTGCCAAATTACCTTAACCAAGGCAGCCCCTCCTTCCTCCATTAGAGTTATCTTTCTCTAGTTTTTAAGTCCTAAAACATTTAACTAACATCAATTATCATTAATTAAAGTTTAACTTCACTTTTCTTCAACTAGTTACAAATTTCAAATTCTAGGTCCATTCATGCCAAATAACCTCAATCTACCAATCCTAATCATATTTATTGTTGCCCAGACAATGAACCAAGAAGGAGGTTGAATTGGTTAGCAAATAAAAATTTTCTTAATTAAAAGTGCGGTATAAATAAAATAGAGGAAGGAATGAGAGATATCACACACGAGATTTATAGAGGTTCGGGTATTAACAAACCCTACTCCTCTCCCCAATCTCAATTGGGTGTTTCACTAACACACTAAGTGTTACAATGGAGTTTTTTAAGCTCACTCCCAACTAACACCTAACCCAGAGATTCCCTTGTGTTTTTCAATGGCTCACACAAAAACCAATTCCTTATGTTTTATGGCTCACACAACAAACCCTTAAAAGTGTTTAACTTTTACCCAATATAACCAAGTCACTTTTGAGTAATTGATTACAATGAAAAATACTCACCAACCTATAATGCTCAAAAGTTATGAACAATTAGGTTTTCATAAAAAGTAGAGGATTGTTGAAAAATAATTAATGCACAAGGCTATGACAAGATTAAAGATGAAAATAATTGTTGTTCTACTATTTGGGATTCATAAATGACTTGCATTTATACTCCCTCTGTGAATTATAGCTGTGTGGGTACATTTAATGCGAAAGTAGCTGTTGAACCAACTCTTAATTCGCGCCTAACATGTTTCTCTGTCCTAGTTCACAGGGGTGACTATATGTGTCATGGGCGTGAATATTCTTCCATGCCATGGTACAAGTGGTGACTCTGGCCGTGACACTCTTTGGAAGAATTGGA
Source organism: Triadica sebifera (assembly GCA_023653625.1). Lineage (NCBI taxonomy): Eukaryota > Viridiplantae > Streptophyta > Magnoliopsida > Malpighiales > Euphorbiaceae > Triadica > Triadica sebifera. Next base: position 6,768,602 of record CM042899.1, on the reverse strand, counting down.
AATGTTTGGTCACGGGAGTGACTAATCTTTCATGGGTGTGACTTGTTTGATCATTCACGGTTGGTTTGATCCTTCATGGCCATGAACTTTGAATGGTGGAAAATTGGCGCTAAGCTACATTCACGGGCGTGACATTAGTAGTCACGGGCGTGTCACTTTGCTATTTCTTTGATTTTTATCTTCAAAAGTTGTCTTTCAATCTTGCTTCATGTTCTAATCAAAGTATATCTTATTTAACACACTTAGAACACAAACACTATTAAATACATTATTTCTATTTTATTTGTTATCATCAAAATGATGGAAATACCCTTCAAAGTTCAACAATCTCCCACTTTTTGATGGTGACAAATAATCTAGCAATATGTGCTTTTAAGAAGTCTGCCCCTCAAAAGGTGCTTAAGACAAAATAACAAAAGCGCAAGATTTGAAAGAGATATAGCAAAGGTATTTGCAAACTAATGAGGTATATGCAAGGTATATCTTAAGTATATCTCATCAAATAAAACATGCATAACCAAGTGTATTCAAAGTATATGTGAGATATTTGTTAAGTATATCTTATGCAATAAATAAAATGAGTTCAAATAAGTTCCAGTTGGAAGGTATATGTGAGGTTGATGTGAGGTATAGCTTATGCATATCATCAATTGAAATAAAATTTGCATATTTCATTATATAACCACACATTGCATATTGCATATTCATGCCATCATATATTGAACACATATATGCTTGTTTCTCCCCATTTGTCATCAGCTAAAAATTGAACTATAAATAAGATAGTTGTATTAAAAATTAAGATACATAAAGATAAAGTCCTATTACAACAAAGGTAAAGCTACTACATGATAATTAGGACTCTAAATAGGCAGAGGGCAATGATCCAGAATGACGTTGAGTAGGAAATCGGTGTAGCATTTATGAGCGTGTGTTTTCTTCCTAGTGCCCTTGGAGGAACCAAAATCCATCTTTTTGATAGCTCAAACAAAAGAAGAGAAGAGATTTGCAAAAAAAAAAAAAAAAGATTGAAACCATTGGAAACTTGTTATTCTTTAATTGGAAAGGGGTTTAAGAGGGTTTTATAGAGGGAAAAGTAAGTGAGGAGGCCAGATTTTTTGAGAAATATTGAATGATGTGTGTTAAATGCTAGAATTTGGAGAGATGGAAATGAGAAAAGATAGAAAATTTCATTTTATAGTCGATAGCTTCACGACCATGAATAACCAGTCACGGACGTGAAGCATCGAGGTCACGGTTTGTTGAAGGGGCACTCTAGCCATGAAAAGGAAAGTGAAATGAGTCACAACCATGATATTAAATAGTCACAGGAGTGAAGAAGCCTTTGCACAGGTGTGACAAATATAGTAATGGGCATCAAGCTTAGTCTTCACTACCTCTTCCCGTGAGGCAAGTCGTCAAGCAAAGCGTGAAAGCTTCTGGAATGTTTTTCTATCTTTGTTCATGGCTATGAATATATGTCATGGGCGTGAACCACCTTAAATCTTCAAAAAATAAAACTAAGTCTAAAACAAGATTAGAAGATTTCTAAAAAATTTCTATGCCTTAAAACACATATTTCTATCATGTAAAATGCATCATATGAAGGAATTAACATTCAAGGTTCACACGACATACAATTGGCAAAAAAAAAAAAAAATACAATGTTGATCCACTAAGCAGTCCAAGCTCTCTTCTTATAAAACAAAAACTTTCATCATTAAGAGGTTTGGTAAAAATATCTGCCAATTGATTATTTGTATCAATAAATTCCAACACAACATCTCCACATTGAACATGATCCCTAAGAAAATGATGTCTAATGTCAATATGCTTACTTCTATAGTGTTGAATGGGATTCTTAGATAGGTTAATGGCACTAGTATTGTCACATTTGATGGTTATATGGTACAAACTTTGACCATAATCCTTAAGTTGTTGTCTCATCCATAGAATTTGAGTGCAACAACACCCTGCTGCCACATATTCCTCTTCAGCAGTAGATAAGGCAACCGAAACTTGTTTCTTGCTAAACCAAGAAACTAGGCATTCACCAATAAAGTGACAAGTCCTTGAGGTACTCTTTCTATCCAAAAGACTACCTCTATAATCCGCATTCGAATATCCTATAATATGGAAAGATGAATTTCTAGGATACCATAAGCCTAGATGCAATGTGCCATTTAAGTATTTTAAAATCCTTTTTACAACTTTCAAATGAGATTCTTTAAGACAAGATTGAAATCTAGCATATAAGCATACACAATACATTACATCGGGCCTAGAGGCAGTAAGGTATAAAAGTGATCCGATCATACCTCTATAGAGCTTTTCATTTATGCTCTTCCCCTTTTTATCTTTGTCCAATTTTGTTAATGTGCTCATAGGAGTCTTAGCTTTTTTGAATCATTCCATTCCAAATTTCATGATTAACTTTTTAGTGTACTTGGATTGGTTGATGAATATACCCTCATTGCTTCGCTTGATTTGTAGACCAAGGAAGAACTTAAGTTCTCCCATCATGGTCATTTCAAATTCCCTAGTCATACACTCAGCAAATTCTTGACAAAGAAATTCATTAGTAGACCCAAATATGATATCATCAACATAAATTTGCACAATTAAGATATCATGCTTATGCTTTTTAATAAACAAGGTTGTATCAACATGTCCTTTTGAAAAATTATTTTCTAAAAAAAAAGAACTTAGTCTTTCATACCAAGCTCTTGGAGCTTGTTTTAATCCATACAATGCTTTTGAAAGTTTAAAAACATGATTAGGCAAGTTATGGCTTTCAGAACCCAGAGGTTGTTCTACATATACTTCCTCTTCTATAAAACCATTTCAGAATGCACTTTTGACATCCATTTGAAAAGGTTTAAAATTCATATGGCATGCAAATGCTAAAAGTATTCTTATGGCTTCTAATCTAGCTACCGGAGCATAGGTTTCATCATAGTCTATACCTTCTTCTTGATTATAACCTTTGGCAACTAACCTAGCTTTATTCCTAGTTATTGAACCTTGTTCATCTAACTTATTTCTAAACACCCATTTACTAACAATGATTTAATGGTCTTTGGGTCTAGGAACTAAGGTCCATACCTTAGTTTTCGCAAATTGGTTGAGTTTCTCTTGTATAGCAATCACCCAACTTTCATCATTAAGAGCATCATCAACATTTTTAGGTTCAATTTGAGAGACAAAAGCAAGGTTAGAATCTAAGAGTTTGAGATGAGATCTAGTACTTACACCCTTAGTAGGATCACCAATGATTTGTTCTTTTAGGTGATTCTTTATCATTTTCCATTCCTTTGGAAGCTCTTAGTTGTCTTGCTCTTGAGCGTGAGCCAGAGAGACATCTTGTTGTTGTTTCTTTTGATCATCATAATCTTTCTCATGATCAAAATCAAGCTTCTCCATTGTACCTATAATATCATAAAAAAACACTACCTTTCACTAGATCAAGTTTACTAGATTCATCAAAAATAACATGCATAAACTGTTCAACAACTAAAGACCTTTTATTAACGACTCTATAAGCTTTGCTAGTTGTAGAGTATCCTAAGAAGATACCTTCTGCGGATTTAAAGGCAAATTTTCCAAGGTTGTCCTTGATGTTTAATATAAAGCACTTGCATCCAAATACTATAAAGTAAGATATCATGAGTTTTCTTCCATTCCATAGCTCAAAAGAAGTTTTGTTTAAAAGTAGTCTTTTAAAAACTCAAATTGAAATATAACACACAGTATTAGTGGCTTCGGCCCAAAAGTAGGTCGGTAAACCATACTTATTGAGCATTCTTCGAGCCATTTCAATTAAAGTTCGATTTTTCCTTTCTACTATCCCATTTTGTTGAGGTGCCCTAGGAGTTGAAAAATCATGTGAAATACTATATTCTAAACAAAAGTTTTCAAAAGTTTCATTTTCTAATTCTTTGCCATGATCACTTCTTATTTTGGAAATAAAATAGCCTTTTTCATTTTGAACTCTTTTAGCAAAATTTTTGAAAGATTGAAAAGCATCATTCTTTTGAGCTAAGAAAATTACCCAAGTGAATCTAGAGGAATCATCAACAATGACAAAAGCATAGTGTTTATCTCCTAAATTAGCAACTCTAGTAGGTCCAAAAAGATCTAAATGCAAAATTTGTAGAGGTTTAAAGGTACTTACCACATTTTTGGATTTGAAGGATGACTTTTGTTGTTTTCCTCATTGGCAAGCTTCACATGTTTTATGTTTTTCAAATTTGACTTTTGCAAGTCCACTCGCTAGCTCTCCTTTGTTAAGGCTTTGAATTAATTTCATGCTTGCATGACTAAGCCTTCTATGCCATAGCCAAGATTCATCACTAATAGACATAAAACACTTAGAGGAAAGGTTATATATTTTGTATAAGTCTATTATGTAAGTATTGACATCTCTATCTCCTTTGAATATCTCTTGGCCACTTAAAGAGGTTACAAGATGTTCATTTGAGGTAAAGATAACTTGGTTTCCCTTATCACATAATTGACTTACACTTAACAAATTATGTTTCAAACCATCAATAAGCAAAACATCTTCAATAAAAATTGTATTATTAATACCAATAGAGCCAATGCCAATTACCTTACCCTTAGCATTATTTCCAAAAGTTACCGTACCACCATCAATTCTTTTCATGTGATTGAAGAGTTCTTTACTTTCGGTCATATGCCTTGAGCATCCACTATCCACAAGCCAAGCATTTTCCTTTCTAGTGGACTTGAGGCATACTTGTAAAACCACAATTCACGTTTGGCTCTTAGGTACCCAAACGAACTTAGGTCCTTGGGGGATAACACTTGAAGGTTCCCAATAAGCCTTCCTTATCCAACAATGCTTGTTGATATCACCAAATTTCATGCAATAATTGCATTGTTTAGCTCTACATATGTTTTTTTGGTTTTGACATGCTTTTTGGTCTTAACATCCTTTTAGAATGAGTTTGTGTGCAATGACATACACTTGCATGATGAATAAGTGCTTTCCTAGGTGTATGCCTTTTATACATAAAAGCATGATTGGCCTTTTGAGGTTTCCCTCTTAAGCCAAGTGACCCTTGACTATTCTTCTTTTGAATAGAGGATTTTGTGTGTACAATGCTCTTAGCCCTTGGGCTATTACCTCAATTGTGGAGGTTTGTGGTGCACTAGACTTAACAAATATAGTCTTGTGAGATGAAGATGATGTTTCGTTAAAGCCTAGACCATGTCTATTAGATGTGGTCTTTGAGAGACTATGAGAGTATCTAAACTCTCTTTCCCTTTAGGAAACTTTGAAATTGAGTTTCTAAGTTCCCCAACTTCATTTTTCAAAATATTATTTTCTTTAAGCAAAGATTTAGTTGAGGGTCTAGAGGAATACTCATCTAAAGATTTTTGAAGAGTTTCATTAAAAGTCTTAAAATCAGAATTCTCTTTTTGTAAAACTTCCTTTTTATTTTTCAAATCTAAAATAATATTTTTATAAGTTTTAAGTCTACTTTTATATTTTTCTAATTATAGGTTCAACAATTCTATTAAACTTTGCTCATCATCATCATCTTCACTATCACTATTATTATCATTACTATTATCATTAAAAGAGTATGAGTAAGAAGGACCTACCTCATTCGTGAAGTGATCCTCTAAAGCCATGAAGCATAGGTTGACCTCTTCTCCTTCATTATCATCTTTTTTGCTTGAAGAGCTTTCATCATCCCTTGTGGCTTTGTGACCTTTCTCCCCATCATCTTTTTGAAATCTTTTATTGTGTTTCTTGAGCTTTGGACATTTTGGTTTGATATGTCCTTTCTTTCCGCATTCATAACACTTTACCTCTTTTTTATTTCTTTGAGAGTCATTTGAGGAGTGTTTGAAGGTTCTTTGTTTGAAGTTTTGAGAATTGCCAAGTCTTTTTTCAATCATTATTTTTATTCTTCTTGAAAGCATGACAATGTCCTCATTCTCATCATCACTTTTCTCTTCATCATCTTCAATTACCTCTTAAGATTTTGAAGTCGAGGCTTTGAGTGCTATAGGCTTTCTCTTTTTTAGTTCAGCTTCAAGTTCTCTATCTATTTTTACTGCCATCTCATACGTTAGAAGTTTTCCAGTAAGCACATCGGTAGGCATGATGCTCATGTCTTCATTGGCCTCTTCTATACCCTCAAATCTTGAACCATAGTCTTTAAGAGGAAGGTTTCTTAGAATTTTATTGTTCACATATTCCAAGCTCAAGAGCTTTCCAAGCTTTCTCATGCCATTGATGATGACTAGAAGACGGTTCATCATGTCGGTGATGGATTCATTGGATTTCATTTTGAAGAGTTCATATTCTGAAGTAAGAAGTTGAATCTTCTTGGATTTTACTTGCTTGGTTCCTTCATGATAATTCTCTAATGTTTTCCACATACTATATGCGGTAGGAGAATGTTGGATTCTGCGACATTCTTCAATAGATAAAGAGCTTGCAAGGATTGTCATAGCTTTTTTGTTTTTGAAATTAGCTTTTCATTGAGGCTCCGTCCAATCATTTTTTGAAAGAATTTATTCTTCACCATCAACTCCTTTCTTGGTTGGCGGTGTCCATTCTTTCCGAACATTATCCGAAAACTTTAATTGCTTCACTATCGAGATATGTCTCCATCCAAAATTTCCAATGAGCGTAGTGTGCTCCATTAAAATAAGTCTTGAGACTTTGAAATCCTTCATTGGCCATTTCTTGATATTTGCTAGCACTTATTAGGCTTTGTTGCTAGACAAGATTTGATACCAATTGTTACCTAGACAATGAATTAAGAAGGGGGTTGAATTAGTTAGCAAATAAAAATTTATTTAATTGAAAGTGTAGAATCAATAAAATAGAGGAAGGAAGGAGAGATATCACACACAAGATTATACAGGTTAGGGTATTAACAAACCCTACTCCTCTCCCTTATCTCAATTGGATGTTTCACTAACACACTAAGTGTTACAATGGAGTTTTTCAAGCTCACTCTCAACTATGGTATTTCTCTCAATGGCTAACACCTAACCCAGAGATTCCCTTGTGTTTTTCAATGGTTCACACAAAAACCAATTCCTTGTGTTCTATGGATCACACAATAAACCCTTAAAAGTGTTTCACTCTTAACCCAATATACCCGAGATCACTTTTGAGTAATTGATTACAATGAAAAACACTCACCAACCTACAATGCTCAGAAGTTATGAGCAATTAGGTTTTCACAAAAAGTAGAGGATTGTTGAAAAATAATTAATGCACAAGGCTACGACAAGATTAAAGATGAAAATAATTGTTGTTCTACTGTTTGGGATTCATAAATGACTTGCATTTATACTCCCTCTGTGAATTATAGTTGTGTGGGTGCATTTAATGCAAATGTAGCTATTGAACCAACTCTTAATTTGCGCCTAACATGTTTCTCTGTCCTAGTTCACAGGGGTGACTATATGTGTCATGGGCATGAATGTTCTTCCATGCCATGGTACAAGTGGTGACTCTGGCCGTGACACTCTCTGGAAGAATTGGAAATGTTTGGTCACGGGAGTGACTAATCTTTCATGGGTGTGACTTGTTTGATCATTCACGGTTGGTTTGATCCTTAATGGCCATGAACTTTGAATGGTGGAAAATTGGCGCTAAGCTACATTCACGAGCGTGACATTAGTAGTCACGGGCGTGACACTTTGCTATTTCTTTGATTTTTATCTTCAAAAGTTGTCTTTCAATCTTGCTTCATGATCTAATCAAAATATATCATGTTTAACACACTTAGAACACAAACATTGTTAAATACATTATTGCTATTTTATTTGTTATCATCGAAATGACAGAAATACCCCTTAAGTTTTCAACATCTATCATCCTTATAGGTCTCAAATGGAAGGAAAAAGGTTGAATTTAAGAAGAATAAACTAACCTTAAAGGCTCTCCAAGGTGGGCCAAATCTATCCCAAAATTTCTCCCTTTTCTTTTCTTCTTTCTTCCTTCCTTCTTGGTCCTTAGCTCCCTTTATGACAATAACTCTATAATTTCTGAAATTTTCTCTCTCAAAACTAATTTTTTCTCTCTTTTTCAAGCTTGAATTGAAGAAAAAATGGAAGCTTTTGGAGGCATAAGTGGATTGAAAAAAGGGTGAAAGAGAGGAAGAAGATGAGTTAGATTTTTTTGATGGAAGATCGTAAAATTTCTTCACCTTTTGATTTTTATACTAAAATTAAGAACAAGGTCCCACTAATTAAAATTAATCATAATTTTCATTGGAGCAATAACTTAATTAATCTTGATTAACTTTTAAACTTTGAGAAATTCATTATTTCCCACCAATTTCCTTATCTTCACACTTTTTCCCCCAATAATTCTAATAATACCAATTTTGTCCATAAGGTAGTTTATTTTTCCAGTTCTAGTACTAATCTTTTTAATTCCTGAATAATAAAAACCTTAATTATTTTTTCTTATTATTTGTTATTTTTTAATAGGTTCAAATTTAGACTCCGATTGAACTAGTGCACCTTACTACGGTCACGCGCAATCGAGACCAAAATCACTGGATGTTACACTATTCATGAGCATTAAATTATAACAAAAATTCTAATTGATCATCTTATTCTATGGTATTACAACCCCTTCAAGGGCATGTCATCTATCCTATCTCTAGTCCTGGATTATAGTAATGGGTTTTTTTTTTGAATTTTGCTATTTACTCTTTATCTCATTTTAACATCATTTTATATAAATACATATAGAGTTGCTCACACAAGCTGTATACAGTTGACATCATCATATTTCTTTCTTATTAAGAGAGAAACACTTTCTTTTACATGCTCACCCATGCTTAGTAATAATTCAATATTTCATAGAATGCATGCTTCATATAGAAGCCATACCTTGAATTCATGCATCATTTGCATGCATTAATGGCTATACATACTTATTGTGTACTTTATGTCTCTATGCTTCTACTTATATTATGGATTCACATCTTTGTATACTAACATGTATGGATAATTGTCATTCCATAAACGATCCATATATGTTAGTTCATGTACATTTCTTACTCATAGCATGTTTCTAGTCATGATAGATATTATAACATATCATGTTTGGAATCATATTAAATCTTGTAACAACAAATATAATTCATCATTCTCCCATCTTGGTTCATGGCCATAAAGGGACGTTCATAGTTGTGAAAATGTCCTTTATTGGTTAGTATCCATGAATCATGTTGTGACCCTACTCATGAAGGCTTTTGGACTATAACATGCAATTGTTTATTCATTGTCATGAAAAATTGATCAAAATGGTGAATAATAAGGTTCACAGGTGTGACAAGCTCTTCAAGGGTATGAAGCCATGCTTCATGACTTGTGTTCATGAAATAGATTATGACTCTAGGTGTGAACGGGCCTGCCCAAAAAAATAACTTTGAGCCTCATGATTCACAACCATGAATTGGTAGTCATATGTGCGAATATAGAGATTTTGTGCAAAAAACATGTAAAAACAGAGCATTCTCACATTTCACACATCCAACACTAAATTGGCCAATCACAATCACTCCTATCACACACAATTAAACTCATAACATTATTTTCATGTTCTAATCTTTATTTCAACCCATTTTTTAGTCATAATCATGCCAAAACAACACAAAATCAACTATTTGCCTAAAAATTCAACTATTTCATACTCAATCATATTTATATACATTTCAATAACATTCAAGCACCATTAATTATCAAGCATGAATTTTAAATCATAAAAGCATCACACAACACATAATTAACACATTCTAGGATTTGAATATACATATATACTAACCTTTACCAATAAAGCCTCCTTTAATCACCCCAAGTTTGATTAACCTTATTCTCCTCATTAGAGTTGTCATCCACCATTTCTAGGGTCTCTTATAACATGAAAATATCATTTTTAGTCATTTTTATCACTATATAACACAAAATATGCTTATAAAGCCAAAACCCTAACTCAATCTTTCAACGAACAATCTATGTTGATTTCTCACATTGGTATGGTCAATTTCCCTTTCCTTAATAATTCTAATTTGGTGTTAAAGAATATTTTTCATGTTCCCACTCTTTCTCAATCCTTATTATGTGTTTAACAATTTACAAAAGATAACAATTGCTTTTTCAAATTTTACCTATCTCATTTTTTTGAAGGAAATCATGTTGCAATGCAAAAGTGATTTGGGTAGTATGCTTTTTCTTCCATTCAACTCAAGGCTTTTTTAAACAATTTTATGTCTTTTGAACGGTGGCATGATATATTAGGACACCCACATGTTCAAACAATTTCAAAAATCATTTGAGACAATAAATTACCCATTTCACATTCTTATTTTAAAATAAAAGGCGTCATTCATCAATTTCGTGCCCTTACACGCTTGAGAAAAATAATATTTCCAAAAAGAAAATTAGGCACATACTTGACACTGGTCTCACACTTTTAGCATATGTTGCAATTCATTTGAAATATTGGCCATATGCATTTTTGCATGCAATTTCTAATATCAATACCATTCCTAGCACTAGTGTTAAAAATCAAGTTCCATATGAAAATTTTATATGGTCAAAAACCCACTTATTTGGATAATAAAATTTTTAACTATGCTATTTTTCCACACATGTTTTCTTTCAATGCAAATAAATTTTCCTATTGTGGCAAAAAATATGTTTATTTGGGTCGTTCACCTAATCATTTTGGCCACTTTTGTTTGGATATTACTACTAATAAGGTTTATATTGTAAGACATGTGAAATTTTATGAAACTAATTTTCCATTTAAAAATCAAAATAAACCACCTCTTTCCACTAATATTTTGTAGGAATTTCATTGGTTAATATCCAAGCCCTAGACTCTTAAACCTTGTAGCCATGTATGTTCCTCCATCCCATGCACAATCACATCCTTCATCCTCCACACTCAACCACCCACCATTGGCCAATGCCGTCACAAATAATAATAGTTATTCTCTCTCTCATCTTTCTCACAAGACAATCCACCATAGCTAGCACTTAGTTTTCATCTTCATTCCTTTGCATAGATTTCTGTTAGAGACAATATAACTTTTGGATTGTTGTGGTTTGATACAACCCAACAAAGAAGGAAAAGCTCACAACTTGGAAGATCAAGCATTGCAAATAAAGGTAATCAACTTTTCCCATTTGATGGTATGCAATTTGATTTTAAATTACATATTACGTTCCATGGGTTTTGGGTTTGATTAAATTTTAAATTTATGCTGCCATATGTTTGAGATGCATGTTCAAAACTGAATAATGGTATCAAATTCACTCTATGTAAATTAATTTTTGGTTTAATTGAAGTACCAGTGAGAATGATTGAAAAGGAACAACTTGGATTCCCTCATTTCGTTAAAAATTGATTATGTTTGGTCTCAAAATTTATTTTTCATTCAATAACATGTAAATATGATATATTAGATGTTGTTGATGATAATGGAATGATTTAAATTTGATTTAAACATGAAATTCAAAATTCTGCATATTGTTGAAATTTTAGGGTTTATGAAACCTAATATAGCCAATTAAGTTCATTGAGAGGTTGTTTGAATTTGGTTTGTTAATTTGATTATTCAAACATGTTTAAGACAAATTTACTATGTGTTTTAAGTTTTAGACAACAACTAAATTTGTCATGTTTGCTAGTTTAGACCATGATCAATACGAACATTTCATGACTGGATGTGCCAAACCAATTGAAAATTATGTGTATTTGTAATCGAAGCGGAGGTGATATGACCAGAGTCTAAATTCAAACTATATACTAGTAGAAAATTGATCACAAACATGTGATGTTAGATCTTGCATGAAAAATCGATGAAATCGGTGCTAGACTTAAATATATGTGATTTTGGTGTTGTTAGCAAATTGCAAACTAAATATACTGGTATGTAAGAAGTATTAAGAAAAACTTGTCAGTATAATTTGGTGCCAAAATTTTAATATTTAGGGTTTAAAACCAAGTAAATAAAATCTAAGATGCGGTTTCGCAGAAAAATTGGGAAATGCAATTTTTACTCCAGTGAGTGAATCATGAAATAGGGGACATCTATACATAGAGTAAATTATAATATTAATATTGAAATATTTAATTGTGGAAAATGAATTAGTTTAGGGCATGAAATTTAACAAATAAAAATTAGGGTGTGGTTTAATTTGAAAGGAGAAAAGTTGAAGGACTATTTTAGGATTGGGAATTAGAAATACAAAGAAAGTGAGGACTAAAGTGAGAATTTTGGCATTATTTGCTTAAGAAAAGACCCACATATCTATGTGGATTTTTTGCATGTCGTGGCTTGCCATTAATTACTTTTAATTAGGTTAATAATGATACTACATAAGACTAAAGTGGTACATATCTTCAATTCTTACATCATTTTCCCATCTGTTGATAATACTGATGTGTTAATTTGTTATGTGATATATATATATATATATATATACATGTGTGCGTGTGTTTATGGTTTACTAGAAGAAAGCATGTTAGCATTATAAAGCTTGCACCAATAAGTTAACACTCAACATAGGAATTGTTTTTCTCTCATGTAGACAGTAAATAGGAAATAGATATGAACACACTAGTTGAGAGAGTTGCAGATCCAGTGATTCCACTAGAAGAGCACAACAGTGACATTAACAAAGATAGTGGTAGTCATGTTATGCTCATAAAATTTTTTTACATGCACTGTATATATTTTAAAATAAGTACATGTCTATAAATAAAGAATTTACTAATTTTATAGTCTATAAAAGTACATTTCACGTATGTACATCAGATGCATTTATTCTTATTATGAGGTTTGAGTTAGTTAATGTATATTTATGTCTATAAGACCTATGCAAGCATATTAGTTAGTCAGTTGAGACAACACTTTACCTGACTAAGATATGAAAGGATAAAGGGGTGTTACAAAATTGATAAAAAAAATTGTTTTTGATAATGACATGAACAAAACTGAAATTAGGGAAAAAATCATAACCATATAGATGGGACTATTTTTTGTTTATGCAGTTTAATGTGATAAAACTTCATGACCAAAACATTAATTTCAGGTTTATGAGATATTCATGATGTTATTTTGATGTCAATTTCTTGTTAAAATAAAATTAATTTTGTGCTTAAGTTCTTAGAGAATCCTAGTTCATGTATGATTCAATTTACACAATTTTTTAGCAATTGATTTGCTAGTTAAGTTTTTAATTATTTAGATTACCTAATGAAAAAATTTAATCAGTTTAAAATGATTATAAGTTGCTTATTTTGATGAGAATGAATTTTGGATTTTTTGAAAAATTTTCAAATAGAATTTAATTTGAATTAGAAAAGGGTTTTCTAATCCTAGTTTGGCTAGGATTCTAGTATGTAATTGTAACTAGAATTGTTTAGTCAAATTTGGAATCAGACTACTAAATAATTAAGGCAATTTAATTATTAATCATATTTTAATTTTATATGTAATGTAATTTAAACATTAAATTCAGATTTAAATATTGCATGCATTAAATTAGTAGTAACCTAGTTAGCTAAGTAGTCAATTTTGGGGAATTTTTTGAAATGACCAAATGTATGCCTAATTTGCATGATTTCCTTTTTAAAATTGTTTCTAAATGTTTATATGATTATTTAATGAGATTAAATAATGAATGTATGATGAATTTCATTGAAGGCAAAACAATCAAAATAATGTTTCAAGAGTTGAAACAAAGGGAATCCAAATTGTTACTTTAATAGATTACCTTTATATATGTATTAGAGAATGCATGGTAGAGGTGTATGGAATGACATGATGGTATGACTATGGACTTGACTAATGTAATTGATCATGCATGAAAATTTCATTTTTGGTAAATAGGGCTTGTGAGTCTTTGTTTTCTCTATTCTCTTTATTGTATTTCTCTTCTCATCTCACTTCCCTTTGAAACATTTATGTACTTAGATTATATAGGATTAGAATATAATTGAAGTACAAAGGAGTAAGAAGCCAAGGAGATGGCACCAAAAGTAAAGGAGCATTAGAGTAGGAAATTCTTTTCTATTTCAAAGTTATAATTTTATATATCTATCTCGGTAAGACCTAATCAATCCTTTCATGGCTCAAATGATTGATGTTAGATATGTTCATAATCATGAATATATAATTAAAGTAATTATCTTATATATCTAGATGTGATGAATGGATATATTATGCATGCCAAACAACCATGATGAGACTAATTAAAGAAAAACCCTTATAAATTATATTAAGACCAATGTCTTATATTAATATGGCATGAACCAAAGTTATTTTAGAGTTGGGATTGTTGGGCACACCCAAGCCCACTCTACAAGAATATGTTCAAAGAATTAAAATATAATTTCATAATTAATGAGTAAATCTTAAATAGTTCAATTTGCTTGTTGGGCACACTCAAGGTCAATGTGAATTAAATGCAATATTGGGCTAGTGTGTATGAGATATGTAGGCATCAAGAGTTGATATTCTAATGATTCAATAGTTACATAAAAGAATGCAATTAGTATGAGATACCTACCAATTGACCTAAGCAAACTTGTTGGGCACACCTAAGGTCATTCTAAATGATGTTGGATATTGATCCACTAGGAGAGATTCCATCGAGTTCTCTCAGATTTATAGTGAGAGATATGGGTTCGCAATAAAATGGTGGAAGTAATAATGTGCATTTATTAAAGACCTAATAATCATGCATGTAGCACATACTCTAACATGATCTTTCTTTATATTTAGATTACTAGAATCATGTAATCAAATATGAATATACACTCAATTCTCAATTCCAACAAATTAACTAGCCCTAGCTTCCTTGATTGGCTAAGGAATTTGAAAATTGTTCTAAAGTCTAAAAAATAGCCTATGTCTTGTAAGAGACGCTTCCTTCCCTCTTTCTAATAATGCATATGTTGATGAATAGTTGGTATACAAGAAGCATATGAATGATAGTGAGTTGGCAGGTTGCATTATGTTCGCCCTCTTGAGTTTCAAAAACAACATAAGAACATGGATGGAAATGCTATTGTATATCATCTAAGGGAGTTAAATGATAAACAAGCTCACACCAAGTGATATGAGATATCTAAATTGGTATTCCACTCCAAGATAGTAGACAGGACATCTATAGTGCAACATGTATTGAAGAGGAATGAGTACTTGAGAGATTGGCCTCTTAAGGTTTTGTGATGAATCATGAGTTATTAAGGTTTTGTGATGAATCATGAGTTAAGTATAACTTAATTCTCCAAAGTTTGCCTGATAGTTATGCACACTTCATGCTAAACAATTAGATAAACAACATGTCCACTTCGATCCCTAAATTGATCAACATGCTTAAAATAATTGAGCCTTCTATTAAAAAAGTGCAAAGCTTGTGTTGCTAGTGGACAATTCAGGTTCTTTTAAGAAGAAAAAAGATAAGAAGAAGAAAAAGAAGAAATCTATAAAGGCATAAAGAAGTAGGGCAAAAGGACTGTTTCAAAGGGCACTTGCTTTTATTATGGCAAAAATGGCCATTGAAAGAGGAATTGCAAGGCCTATTTGGAGTATTTAAAGAAGTAGAAGGATAAGACATCAGATGTACCTTTTACTTCAAGCATTCAAGTTATTAAGGTTAATATTTCTTCTAGTAATAATGCATGAGTATTGGATATCAGTTGTAGCTCACACGTATGTACTAATATGCAAGGACTAAGGAACAGTGGATAGCTCAAGAATGGAGAGTCAGACATACATGTTGGTAGTGGAGCAAGAATTGTTGTAATAGTTATAGGAACTTATGTATTGACACTCCCTAGTGGACTTGTTTTAGAATTAGACAATTGTTATTACATTTTAGTTTTAATTAAGAATATTATTTATGTTTCTTGATTAAATAGAAATGGTTTTCATTTAACTATTATTGGCAATAGTTGCTCTATACGGTTGAATGACAATTTTTTATTGAACTGGCACATTATACGATGGGATTTATATTCTTGATATGTCTAATTCAATGCTCAATATGAATAATAAAAGACAAAAGTTGGATAACCTAAAACCATCATATTTATAGCATTATCGCCTTGGCCATATAAGTGTGAGATACTAATGACCCTCATCAGGGTCCAATTGTATCTGCTTATGACACTCAGTGCATATAATACATCGGGTCTTGTACATAACATAACATACATGGTTGATGCTATAGCTAAAGCATATGGAATCAAAATCATGTGTGTCCTCTCATTTTGTGTCTTTGAACACATAGACTTTGAGAGAGTAATCCCATGGATCATGGGAATCTATTCTTTCTTGGACTATTCCATGCTAAAACTCTTTAGCAACTTTTCTATGTAGGTAGGCTATGAAAGACTAAGCAATCTTTTAGATCTATCTTTATAAATCCTTATCCCCAAAATATAGACTACTTCTCTAAGGTCTTTCATAGAGAAATTCTTGGATAAACAGATTTTGATTGATTGTATGGATGGGACATCATTTCTTAGCAACAGTATGTCATCTACATACAACACAAGTAATACGAATGCACTCCCCCTAACCTTCTTGTATACATAAGGTTCATCCAGATTTTGTAAGAAACTAAATTGTTTGATTGTCTCATCAAATCGAATATTCCAACTCCTAGATGCTTGCTTTAATCCATAAATGGATCTTTGAAGCTTGCACATCTTTTTTCCATTTTTGGATATGAAGCCTTTTGGTTGTGTCATGTACACATCCTCGGTTACATTTCCATTAAGGAAAGTCGTATTCATATCCATTTGTCATATCTCATAATCATAATGAGTAGCAAATGGCTATGAGTATCTTTATGGATTTAAGCATAGCTTCTGGGTTAAAAGTTTCATCATAATCAATTCCTTATCCTTGATGGTAACCTTTAGCTACAAGTCTAGCTTTATTGATAACTACATTACCATCTATGTCAATTTTCTTCTTAAAAACCCACTTTCACCCTATAGGCTTTATCCCTTTGGGTGGGTCAACCAAAATCCATACTTGGTTTTCATAAATGGAATCCATTTCATACTTCATGGCTTGAAGCCATTTGTCAGATTCTAAACTATTCAAAACTTCTTCATAGGTTGTAGGCTCATCATTTTTTAAAGAGTAATACATTGTTCTATCACTATTGAGAAATCTGTATCTCACTATAACAGTATGTATCCTACTTGACCTATGAAGCTCTTATACTTCAGATGGTTGAGCTGCTATATCATTTGTATAAATAACAGGCTTGGGTTCAGGTAGTTGATCAACATTTTCTTGAGCATCTTAAACTTCCTCAAGTTGAATTTTGCTCCTATTATCTCCTTTTAGAAGAAATTCTCTTTTTAAAAAGATAACATGTCTTGAAACAAACACCTTTTGTTCCAAGGGATGGTAGAATTGATATCCATATGATGCTTTTAGATATCTAAAAATAAACATTGATCAGACTTAGCTTCTAGCTTATTTGACATTGTCTACTTCACATAAGCATGACAACCCCAAACTCTCATGTAAGAAAGTGTGATCTTCTTGTTATTCCACATCTCATATGGAGTACCAAAAATTCAACTTCAAAAGGACTCCATTGAATATATAAACGAAAATCTCTAGTGCATAACCCTAAAAAGATTTAAAAAGTTCCACAAAGCTCATCATAGACCTTACCATGTCTGATAGGGTTCGGTTTCTCCTTTTCAGCCACACCATTGTGTTATGGCGTGTAAGGTGGAGTCCATTGAGATAATATCCCATTATGCCTAAGATAATATAGAAACTCTTGGCTTAAGTATTCACCTCATCGATCTGATTGAAGTCTTTTAATACTTTTGTCAAGTTGTTCCTCTACTTCATTTCTGAATTCTTTGAACTTTTCAAAGGCTTTAGATTTGTATCTCATAAGATACACGCACCCATATCATGAGTAGTCATCGATAAAAGTAATGAAGTAGATGAAACCACCTCTGGCATGTGTGCACATTAGACCACATATATCCGAATGTATTAAGTTTAGAAGTCTATTAACACATTCATCCTTTCCCTTAAAGGGTAATTTAGTCATCTTGCCTCATAAGCAAGATTCACATGTGTCATATGATTCATAATCAAATGACCCCAAACTCCCACTCTTATGTAGCTTAGCCAAGTGTTTCTCATTTATATGACCAAGGCAACAATGCCATAAGTAAGATGATTTCAACATATCTTGTTTTTTCCTTTTATTATCATTGATGTTTAAAATTGGATTTGACATATCTAATATGTATATTCCATTGCAGAATATGCCGCTAGCATAAAAAATACCATTCAACATAATAGAACAATAATTGTTACTAAAAGCTAAATGGAAACCATATTTATTTAAACTAGAAACAAAAATAATGTTTTTAGTTAAAATAGGTACATAATAATAATTATCCAAATTTAACATAAGCTTACTAGGGAGGGTCAATACATAAGTTTTTACAACTAATGCAGCAACCCTTGCTCCATTTCCAACGCGTAGATTCAACTCTCCCTTATTGAGTTGCTTGTTATTCCTTAAGTCCTGCATATTAATGCATATGTGTTAGCCACAACAGGTATCTAATACCCATACATTATTATTGGAAATATTATTAATCTCAATGACAAAAATACCTAAAGTAGATGGGACATCAGATGCCTTCTTCTTCAAGGACTCCAGGTAAGCCTTGCAGTTTCTCTTCCAATGACCATCCTTGCTACAATGGAAGCATGTCCCCTTTGGGATAGTCTACTTGGCCTTCTTCTTGGCCATTCCTCCCTTAGGCTTCATGGAATTCTTCTTATTCATTTTAAAGTTATTCTTTTTAGAACTAGAAGAGTTCACTCGCATCACAACTTCACTATTGTTTTTGATAGATGGCTTAACTGTCTTAAGCATGTTGATCAGCTCAGGAATAGTGGTGGAGATTTAGTTCATCCTATAGTTAAGCACAAAATATGAATAACTATTGGACAAACCAGTTAGAATTAAGTCAATAATTAATTCATGGTCTATCACAAATCCTAATATGGCTAACCTCTCAATATACACATTCATCTTTAGTGCATATTGCACTAGAGATGTCCCCTCAACCATCTTACTGTAGAAGAGCAACCTTGAAGTTTTGAACCTTTTAGAACATGGTTTCTCATCAAAAAGATCCCTTAGATAGTAGACTATAGAATTAGCATCCATAGCCTCATGTTGCTTTTGCAACTCAGTTGACATTGTAGCAAACATAATGTAGCTTGCTATCTCACTATCATCAAGATGCTTTTTATATGCCTACTGAAAATCTTCATAAGCATTAATAGCAAGGGGATTGGGGAGTGCATCATCTAGGACATAGCCAATCTTTTCGGATTTGAGAACTATTCTCAAATTCCTTAGCCAATCCAAAAAGTTAGGCACAATCAACTTATTTTATTCCATTAGTGATTGCAAATTCACACTTGTCATCATGATGATGATTCTTACAACCTAGATGTAAAATAGAGCATGTTAGAATGTACATAAAAATGCATGCTTATTAGGTGTTTAATAAATCGCATTATGGCTCCCATTATTTAATTGTGAATCCATAGCTTTCACTATGAACCCGAGAGAGCCTATATGAAAGTTCTCCTAGTGGGTTGATATCCAACTAGCTAATAATAACCTCGAGGCAACTCAACAATCTGTCTTTAGTTTGGTAGGTATCTAATCCATGCCAATTGCATTATTCATGCAACTATCAAATCTTATGCTATCAACTAATTGACGTGTGCACATGCATTAGGCTATCAACTATTGATATGTGTACATCACATGTACACAAACCCAACTTTGCCTCTAATACACATTAACCTTGGTGCAAATCCAACAAGCTAATGATTTCGGTTAAGTACAACCCATTAATCATGAAATCTAATTTCAACGGTTCAAGCATATTCTTATAGAGCGAGCTTAAGGCAACTCAATAACCCTAACTTTAGAAGAACTTTGGTTCTTACCATATTAATAGAAGGCATAAGACTTAATTGTTTATTTAGTCAGGGATTTATTTGTTAAGTCTCATCATGTTATTATTGCATGCTTTTGCATATCAGACATTCATCACATGGATATATAAAGATAGCTATATGAACTATATGATATAATTATGGACATACTAAAGTCAATCTCTTGAGCCAAAGGGAGATTGACAAGATCTTACCTAGATATATGCATGAATTTTCTAAAAGATTATATACAAAGTTTTACTAATTAATACTTTATTTACAGATCCCAAAATATAATTATTTTACAACATATGAGTAAAACTCACTAATATATTTTACAAAAGTTAATACAATGAAACATAAAGATCTTCAGATGTTGTTATCCACTATCTGGCTTTCTTTTCTTTCTAGCAGCTACATTCTTTATTTACTAACTATTTTAGTACTTGCGTGTGAGAAAAAACACACGCGTTAAACTTCTAGCTTAGTTGTGCTTTATATGACAAAAACTTAACATGCAATTTATAAAACCTCACACATTTATTCATTCAATATCAAATGAAAGAAATATCACATATTTACCGATAATTAATTAAATTGCAAGTTAATTGCTTGTATACAAATTTCCTTTACATATGATAATTTTGTTAATTGCTAATATTATTTCATACTATTATTTTTAACCATAGCTAGTGTTATTATTATTCATATCATTATATTATACTCATTTTATTTATTCAATAGTCATTCACAATAAGAAAATTTTATCATACCTTGTTTTGTTTTATTTATTCAAATTTATGTCGCTTAATACCAATAACTAGAACTATTAGATAGGATACGAGGCATTATATGCCAGTAAATTTTAATTCAATGCATGGCGCCTACATAAATCAACTAAGCACAACATAGTACCTACATAAATCAACTCGATACATTTAATGCCTACATAAATCAACTTGACACATTTAGTGCCTACATATGTAATCAACTCAGCCATGTAGTGCCTACATAAATCAACTTGGCATTTTACGCCTACATATTAAAGATCTTTGTCTTTCCTAGCCCTTATTGGAATTCCAATCTATCCTTTACCCTAGTTCCCAGCTAGGTATTTTAGGGCATAATTATTTTATCTCAATTTGTTTAGGTAACCTCTTAAAATTCCATTATGGTCATAACATACATCAACCAATTATTAATTCATAATTTTATTTACTTGTTTATTTTATGGGATTAATGAATTATTTGAGTTAATAATCACTCATGTAAATATTATTCATACCATATCATAAGGCCCAACTTATCTTGCATGTAAAACTCTAAATTTTTCCATTGCCCTATTCTGGGAATATTTCAGACCCTGTTTTAGATCTCAAATTTGGCCCTGTTATTGGACGAATTTAATTAAGTGGTCTTTTGACAAATTATAGCCACTGATCTTTCTTTAATTTCCATTTTGAATCAACTAGTTTAGATTCCTGTAGACAAAATTATGGCTGATTGGATAATGACTACTCCACTAATTCTGCCAAGGAATTTCCAAGGTAGATTTCAAGTCTCATATTTATGCCAATTTTTAACATAGTTACCATCATAATTAGATCTCATGTTCTTCATGAAAGTTTTATCCCTATCTCTTAAGTTTCTAAAACATCAAAGAATAGAAAATTTCAAGTTCCAAAACTTAAGTTATAAAATTTTTAATGCATATAAAATATATTAATTTACATTCAAACTATGCCCTTTACATTATGAGTCACATCTATAATACACACTAAATGAAATAAAACTATAATTTAATTTACAAAGCTTTTGATAAAATATACCAAAAATAAATCCAAAGCTTTTAGTTGCTTTCATCAAGGTACTCTTCTTCTTCTGACAAATTTTACTATATATGGCTACGCTTTTAAAACTTGCGCGAGAGGAAACCACCCTTGCTAAGCTACTAGCTTAGTGGTGCTTCAAGGATAAAAATTTTACATACATGTATTTTCTTACATGTCAATTAATCATTTCATAAATAAGGAATAAAATAAAGAATTATATGAAAACAAATAAATTTCATCAAACATTTCATATTTAACAATTTTAATTTAACATAACATTTTCAAAATGTCATACTTTTATATTATTGTTATTTTTCATTTTTCTTGTACCCATAACACCTATAACTGAACTAACTAATAAGAATAATGGGGTTGCAATTACTGGCTTTTATAATATTGTGTCGAACGCTTTCATAATAGTGCATTACCGGCTTAATAATTTTGCGCCGAGCGCATTTATAAATTTGTCATTTATATCTTGAAATTAATTCATCAAGTTGATGATAAAATACATGGACGTTACGGGCTTTTATATTTGACACCGAGTGCCTTAAAATCTCCTGATTGGCATGCCAAACTATTCTCTATGCTAGTTGTAGATTAGGTGTCTTAGGGCTTAACTATTTTTATATTTATTCACAATATTTTCAAAAAATGATAATTTTACTAAATTTTCACCTATATGCTTATTTATTTTTATTCTTTGTTCCCATTATTATTGCATTATAATCTCACACTTTAACAATTTATTAAACATTTATAATTACCATTAAAGTCAAAATTCACATTAATTACTACATATACTCATCACACCACATGCAGAAGCCTAATATTTCAAGTTTTTATCTATCGAAGATTTTGACCATGATTTTGGGCTTCATTTTTAGCCCATTTATAATTTGAATTTGAAGTTATAGTCTTCTAACAATTTGTATTTTATTGTCTCATCTTTCATATGAATCAAAAATCACTCAAATCCAATTTTCTATCAAAAGTTATGGCCTTTTTACTTAAGGGCGTTGCATAATTTTACCCAGTATTTTCTAGGTACCTACAGGTCCGAGATTTTGTGTCAAATTTTAATCAATGAAACACATACCTAATCAGCCTTGGATGTAACATCCTCGACTTCCCACATATGCATTATTACATGCATTTTATTTTGACATATGCATTTGAATAAAATTCAATTGAACACATGCATTTCATACGTATTTTCGTAGGATCAAGTTTATGACACGCACTAGCTACGTGTCCTAGTACATTGCAATTGTATTGAGTCACACATGTGTATTTATAATCTAAATGAGGATAAAAAGTATTAAAAAAAAATAAATGAAATAAGGTGACTAAATTAAAGTAAGCAAAATGACTAGATTGAGATTAAATTGCATATTATGTTGATTTGTATAATAATAATAAAAAAAATAAAATAAAAAAATAAAAGTCAGAAAAATAAATAAATAAATAAATAAAAAAAGAAGGAAAAAGGGGACGGATGAAACAAAGAAAAGGAAGATAAGGTGGTGGGTGGTGGCTTTTAACTTATTAGGCAGCCACCTTATCACTTCCCTTCCTCATCTTCTTCTTCTTCTTCTTTGCTTCATTCCTTCCATTTCTTTTCAAGTTTCAGCCACCATTTCTTCCTTCTTTCACTCCAAAAATTGCAGGAACAAGATTAGCCAAGAGTGATTATAGGTGAGTAAACATTTATTCTTGTGTTAAGCTTGATTTTGGTGTTTAGGGTTCATTAATAGGCAGTATATTGTTCCATAGTTTTGATGATCTTAGAGATCGAATATGAAAAAGCTTAAAACACAAAAGTTGTTCATTTATGTCTTATATTTATGGATATGTGAATATATTTGCAAGATGTTGTGTATATAATGAGATATCCTCTTCGTACTGAAACTGGTCAGGGTGTGAACCCTAACCAAGTTAGCTACTGTGTTACTTGATTTCGAATATGTTAAAGCAATTATTTGAAGTATCTCAAAACATAAAAGTTGTAGATATATGTGTTAGGTATCTTTATACCAAATTTCAGGCTCATATGTCTTGTAAATTGTGAGTTATGGTAAATGGAACCATGACTGTTCCATGGTTTGAACTGCCTATTGAGTGCCCTGGGCAGTTCCAGAAAATCTTTTGTCTAATTTGAGCTCCTTAGATCTAGATTCTGTAACTTATCAAAACATGAAAGTTATAGGTATATGTCTTAGCTAAATTTTGGTACTAATTTCAGCTTAAAATGTTATGTATAGAGTAAGTTATGGCCTTTATAAGTCATACTGGTCCGGAAGCCAATTCTGTTCTGGACCAGTGAAATGTTGCTTATAATTTGAAGACCTTAGAGTAAAAGTTGTGAACATGAAAAATGTTCCATTAGAACCCATATAAGTGTCTTCCAAGTTTCATTATAATATGATTTACAGATTGTAAGATATGGACTACCCAAATTGGTACCCTGAAACTGCCAAAGGGCAGAAACAGGGCAGGAAACAGAACACTCTTAGAAATTCCACCAAAAATTGTACAATGATCCAATTGGTCTGATATTTTAATATGTTTCATGATTATTTGTTATTTTGAATTAGGAACAAGAATCAGATTAATTGGTCAACTATAGGAAAAGTTATAGGCTTAACAGTCCCATAAGGTCACACTGCCCCATAGGAAAAAGCCTAGCTATGTATATGCATTATGCATATTAATTTGTTTAAGCCGCATTAAGTCTCCCTAATCATGAGTTAATCCATTATATTTTCATGTTAGGCTCACAACATATTGGAGACCCACAAGGAGCAGATAAACAATAAGTAAGAGTCGGGATCAAAGGAGAACGGTGAGTCTAATTATCGATTGAATTCTTAGTGCAAAAGAATGTTGCTTGCTATGTGACTCATATGATTGTCATAATTTGTCCTTGATAATATGATGATGGATAATTTGTGACGTTTGTGGTTTGACATATGATTGTCATGATTGTCCTTGATAATATGATGATGGACAATATGTGACGTTTGTGGTTTGACATATGATTGTCATGATTGTCCTTGATAATATGATGATGGACAATATGTGACGTTTGTGGTTTGACATATGATTGTCATGATTGTCCTTGATAATATGATGATGGGCAATATGTGGCGTTTGTGATACGTATAAATGGTATACTTGTGGTATATTTGAGGTATATGTTTGACATATGTGATATATATACATGGTATATGTATAGTATATGCAAGGTATATGCGTGGCATATGAGGCATATATGTGGTATATGTATGTTATATGTGATAAGATGCAATGGTTCATAAATGCTTAGTACAAATGCATATGCATATGGACTTAAAAGGCATTGTGACTAGTTAATCAATATTGCAAAGCAAAAGAAGAGGCCTATGGCCCAACAAATGTGCAAATGAAACAAATGATCAAGCTAGCTAGCAAATGCAAATACAATTGCAAATGCAAATGTTCACATGGCAAATGTTCACATGGAAACTCGGGGCAATGTCTGTTTAACTTAGTCACAACAAAATGAAATAAGCAAAGCATTTGCATACATAAAGAGTAATGATTATATGTTTCAACTTTATTGATACTTATATGATACTGATGAATGGAATAGAATACCTGATATATATTGGATTTGTGATTTATTACTATGAGTTGTTTGGTACTTTAGAGCTCATTGGATGATTATTCTCACTGAGCCGCAACTCATCAATTTGCGTCATTTTTCAGGTAAAGAAAAGTGATAGCTCATTTTGAGTAGTGTATAGAAGACATGGAGCACAGGTCATTGGCCGAGACTCATCACTCTCTCTCCTTGCATTCCACACAAGCATAAAAATATGTCATCTGTATTTTGGACTTACGTGCTTGAATATGTATAGTCATTTTGGAATGAGTTTAAAAATGTATAAATGAAAGCAACTCGTAAATACTTATGTGTAAAGTTTATGTTTTAATATATGTGATATATCGTATTGTGGTTTTAATGTTGACTTGAAAAGTCATTTAGTAATTTTACAGGATGTGATAAAAAAAAAATTTTACTGCCACTGTTAACAGGGTATTTTGCCTTTTTAGTATGCTATGTGTGACTATTTGATACAGGAATAGGTTGAACTTGAATGTATAAGATGTGGTGTTACATTTTTGGTATCAGAGCAGGGATAGGTTCCATGGGAACATGCATATGCATAAGAGGATGATGACATATGCATCCTATGTGTTGAACATTATGTAGTGACATAATTTCATTTATTTTAGGGACATCATAAGACATGATTCACCAAGGAGGGAGAGGCCGGCCGAAATGCATTCTCATGAGGCATCACCTCATTTACATAGAGAGCAACCAGCACTAGGAGCTAGAGCTCCAGTACATGCATCACAGTCATCTCATGCAGAAGTACCCCATGAAAACCTAGAACAAGAAGTATATGGTCCTGAAATGTACAAGGAAAGACGTTATGACAAGTTGATAAAACATGGTGCAACTGATTTCAATGGCACAACAGACCCAGCAGAAGCTGAGACATGGCTGAAAAGGACACAGAGGGTACTGAATATGATGAGATGCACTCCAGAGGAGAAATTTGATTATGCAGTATCTTTGCTTCAAGGCAATGCTTATGAATGGTGGGAGACAGTCCCCGACAGTGATGCACAGCCACCGGTTCTGACATGGAACGATTTCCTTCGGGAATTTCAGAACAATTACATGCCTGAAGCATATAAAGATGAGAAAAGGAAGGAGTTCCTGAATCTGAGACAGGGTAACATGTCTATTGCTGAGTATGAGGTGCAGTTCAACAGACTTTCCCACTATGCCACCTTCATGGTCTCTACTGAAAGAGACAAATGCAGGAAGTTTGAGGAGGGCCTCAAATATGAGATCAGAAATAGAATCACAACTACTGATCTTGATAGTTATGCCAGACTCAGAGCTGCTGCAATCAGAGCTGAACGGTTAATGAAAGAAGCTGGGGAACAACAAATAAAAAGGCCATCACGTGAGTTCTTTGGTGAGTCTAGCAGAAGGTCAGGAAAGAGAGGTAGATATATGTCAGTACAGTCTGGTAATAGAGGGGGATACTCAAGCTCTATAGGTCGTGCTATGACTTCCTTTTACCCAGGCAGAGGACAGAGCCAATATACTGAACAGAGGCCCACATGTACTCATTGTGGTAGACAACATACGAGCGAATGTAGAAGGCTCACAGGAGCATGTTATTTCTGTGGATCGATGGAACACATGTATAGAGATTGTCCAAATAGAGCCAAACTAGCAGAGACTAGCAGAGGCAGAGGAGTATCTGAGACTATGGTTGAGGCACCGAGGGTTTACCCTACTAGTGGGACACAGGGCAGAGGAAGAGGCAGGGGTAGGACTGGTACAATGGGCAGAGGAGTGACCAGATCTGAAGGTCAGAATTCTAGACCCCCTACTCAGGCCAGGATGTTTGCCATGACTAGACAGGAGGCGGTTGATGCTCCCGAAGTAGTCACCGGTAATATTTACATTTATGATATGTTAGCATATGCATTGATTGACCCAGGCTCCACTCATTCATTTATATCATTGCATATGGCATCTAAACTGCATCAAAAACATGAGCCTCTGGGGATTGATATAAATGTGAGTACTCCATTGGGAACAGTGGTAGTTGTGAATAATGTCTGTCGTGATTGCCTGATATGCATTGACAGAGCTGAGTTAATAGCTGATTTGATTTTATTGCCAATATATGAATTTGATGTGATACTGGGAATGGACTGGTTAACTAGACATCATGCAATAGTGAATTGCTTTACTAAGGAAGTAATTTTGGAATCACCAAACCAGCCAAGGGTAGTATTTCTAGGTGAAAGAAAACTTGTGCCTACATGTCTAGTTTCAGCGGTAAAGGCATTTCGAATGATCAAAGGGGGATGTGAAGCATATTTGGCATATGTGACTGATATTAGAACCACTGATAGCTTGCTTGAAAATATACCAGTGGTAAGGGAATTTGCTGATGTATTCCCAGATGATCTACCTGGTTTACCACCAGATAGAGAGATAGAATTCACTATTGAACTAGTACCAGGAACAGCACCAATATCAAGGTCACCCTACAGAATGGCCCCAGTTGAGTTGAAAGAGCTGAAGGCCCAATTGCAGGAGTTACTTGATAAAGGGTATATCAGACCTAGTGTATCACCATGGGGAGCTCCAGTGTTATTTGTTAAAAAGAAAGATGGAACAATGAGATTATGTATCGATTATAGACAACTGAATAAAATGACAGTGAAGAACAAATATCCATTGCCCAGAATAGATGATTTGTTTGACCAGTTGCAAGGAGCCCAAATATTCTCCAAGATCGATTTGAAATCAGGCTATTACCAGCTGAAGGTAGCAGAAGCAGATGTTCCAAAGACTGCCTTTCGAACCAGGTATGGGCATTATGAATTTTTAGTAATGCCATTTGGATTGACTAATGCTCCAGCTGCATTTATGGCTCAAATGAATAAGGTGTTTCAACCATATCTGGATTGGTTTGTGATAGTATTTATTGATGACATATTGGTGTACTCAAAGAATAGGGGAGAACATGAACAACATTTAAAAATTGTGTTGCAAACCTTAAGGGAGAAACAACTGTATGCCAAATTGAGTAAATGTGAATTCTGGTTAGATCATTTGGTGTTTCTTGGACATGTAGTATCGGGCAAGGGCATAGAAGTAGACCCAAAGAAAATAGAGGCTATGGTAAATTGGGATGCTCCTAAAAATGTTTCAGAAATGCGTAGTTTTCTGGGTTTAGCCGGATATTATCGTAGATTTGTTGATGGATTCTCCTTAATTGCTAACCCTTTGACTAAATTGTTGAGAAAGAATGTGTCTTTCAAGTGGACTCCAGAATGTCAGAGGAGTTTCGATGAACTAAAGCACAGGCTAACCTCAGCACCAGTGTTAACCATCCCTACAGGTACAGGTGGGTTTACAGTATATAGTGATGCTTCTCACCAAGGCTTGGGATGTGTGTTGATGCAACATGGTAAGGTGATAGCTTATGCATCCAGACAACTGAGACCACATGAGATCTCCTATCCAGTGCATGATTTAGAATTGGCTGCAGTCGTATTTGCATTGAAGATTTGGAGGCATTATCTGTATGGTGAGACATTCCAAATCTTCACAGACCATAAAAGCTTGGGTTATTTGCTGACACAAAAAGAATTAAACATGAGGCAGAGACGGTGGTTAGAGCTATTGAAAGATTATGACTGTACAATTGAATACCATCCAGGGAAAGCCAATGTGGTAGCAGATGCATTAAGTAGGAAGGCTAGTGGCAGTGTAGCTCACTTGCAAGTATCCTCTTTTCCATATTTGATTCAATTACGATCTATGAATGTTGAATTAAATATACATGATGAAGGATCACTTATTGCTACTCTTCGAGTCAGACCTATACTAAAGGAGAGGATCAAAGAAGCACAAAGCAAAGATCCTAAATTGTGTGAGAAAATTGAATCAGTAAGGCAGGAAAACAGTAAAGATTTTCAATTGCAGGATGATACACTGATGTTAAAGTCACGCATATGTGTTCCAGACACTGAGAACTTGCGTCGGGAAATAATGGAAGAGGCACACAATTCACCGTATGCAATGCACCCAGGGATGACAAAGATGTATCACAGTTTAAGGCCTCATTACTGGTGGCCAAGAATGAAGAAAGATATAGCAGAATATGTTTCCAAATGCTTGACATGTCAGCAGATTAAAATTGAACATCAGGCACCAATTGGTAAGTTACATCCATTGCCAGTGCCAGAATGGAAATGGGAAAGAATAACGATGGATTTTGTCTATGGATTGCCAAGAACTCCACGGAAAAATGATGCAGTATGGGTAATTATTGACAGATTAACCAAGTCAGCACATTTTCTACCTATCAGATGGGGTTGTACACTTGAGAGTTTGGCCAAATTATATGTGAATGAGATAGTCAGATTGCATGGCATTCCAGTGTCCATTGTGTCTGATAGAGATCCACGGTTTACTTCACGTTTTTGGGTGAGTTTACAGAATGCATTGGGAACAAATTTGAACTTTAGCACTGCATTCCACCCACAGACTGACGGACAATCAGAAAGGACTATACAGACATTGGAAGAAATGCTTAGGGCATGTTCTATGGAATTCAGAGGTGCTTGGGATGAATATATAGCATTGATTGAATTTGCTTACAACAACCAGTATCATAGCAGTATCCAGATGGCACCATATGAAGCATTGTATGGCAGAAAGTGCCGAAGCCCTATCATTTGGGATGAAGAAGGAGCACGTGCATTAGAAGGGCCAGAGCTAGTGCAAGACACAGTGGATAAGATCAAGGTTGTCAAGGACAAGCTAAAGGCAGCACAGGATAGGCAGAAAAGTTATGTTGATCAGCATAGAAGGGAGATGGAATACGAGTTGGGTGAGAAGGTATTTCTTCATGTATCTCCATGGAAAGGGATAATTCGATTTGGCCAGAAGGGTAAATTGAGCCCAAGATACATAGGGCCTTATGAAATTCTTGAGAAGATTGGTCCATTGGCTTATAGGTTGGCTTTACCACCCGAGATGGCTCAGATACATAATGTGTTTCATGTGAGCATGCTTAGAAGATACAGGTCAGATCCTACACATGTACTTAAAGATCAAGCCATTGAGATTGCAGAGAACATGAGTTATGTTGAGGAACCAGTGCAAATCATTGGATACAAGACTAAACAGCTAAGAAATCGAGAAATACCTTTGGTTAAGGTATTATGGCGTAACCATTTACAAGAAGAGGCAACATGGGAAATAGAAGAAAATATGAAAAAGCAATATCCACAACTGTTTTCAGGTATTAATTTCGAGGACGAAATTTTAAAAGGAGGGGAGAATTGTAACATCCTCGACTTCCCACATATGCATTATTACATGCATTTTATTTTGACATATGCATTTGAATAAAATTCAATTGAACACATGCATTTCATACGTATTTTCGTAGGATCAAGTTTATGACACGCACTAGCTACGTGTCCTAGTACATTGCAATTGTATTGAGTCACACATGTGTATTTATAATCTAAATGAGGATAAAAAATATTAAAAAAAAAATAAATGAAATAAGGTGACTAAATTAAAGTAAGCAAAATGACTAGATTGAGATTAAATTGCATATTATGTTGATTTGTATAATAATAATAAAAAAAATAAAATAAAAAAATAAAAGTCAGAAAAATAAATAAATAAATAAATAAAAAAAGAAGGAAAAAGGGGACGGATGAAACAAAGAAAAGGAAGATAAGGTGGTGGGTGGTGGCTTTTAACTTATTAGGCAGCCACCTTATCACTTCCCTTCCTCATCTTCTTCTTCTTCTTCTTTGCTTCATTCCTTCCATTTCTTTTCAAGTTTCAGCCACCATTTCTTCCTTCTTTCACTCCAAAAATTGCAGGAACAAGATTAGCCAAGAGTGATTATAGGTGAGTAAACATTTATTCTTGTGTTAAGCTTGATTTTGGTGTTTAGGGTTCATTAATAGGCAGTATATTGTTCCATAGTTTTGATGATCTTAGAGATCGAATCTGAAAAATCTTAAAACACAAAAGTTGTTCATTTATTTCTTATATTTATGGATATGTGAATATATTTGCAAGATGTTGTGTATATAATGAGATATCCTCTTCGTACTGAAACTGGTCAGGGTGTGAACCCTAACCAAGTTAGCTACTGTGTTACTTGATTTCGAATATGTTAAAGCCATTATTTGAAGTATCTCAAAACATAAAAGTTGTAGATATATGTGTTATGTATCTGTATACCAAATTTCAGGTTCATATGTCTTGTAAATTGTGAGTTATGGTAAATGGAACCATGACTGTTCCATGGTTTGAACTGCCTATTGAGTGCCCTGGGCAGTTCCAGAAACTCTTTTGTCTAATTTGAGCTCCTTAGAGATAGATTATGTAACTTATCAAAACATGAAAGTTATAGTTATATTTCTTAGCTAAATTTTGGTACTAATTTCAGCTTAAAATGTTATGTATAGAGTAAGTTATGGCCTTTATAAGTCATACTGGTCCGGAAGCCAATTCTGTTCTGGACCAGTGAAATGTTGCTTATAATTTGAAGACCTTAGAGTAAAAGTTGTGAACATGAAAAATGTTCCATTTGAACCCATATAAGTGTCTGCCAAGTTTCATTATAATATGATTTACAGATTGTAAGATATGGACTACCCAAATTGGTACCCTGAAACTGCCAAAGGGCAGAAACAGGGCAGGAAACAGAACACTCTTAGAAATTCCACCAAAAATTGTACAATGATCCAATTGGTCTGATATTTTAATATGTTTCATGATTATGTGTTATTTTGAATTAGGAACAAGAATCAGATTAATTGGTCAACTATAGGAAAAGTTATAGGCTTAACAGTCCCATAAGGTCACACTGCCCCATAGGAAAAAGCCTAGCTATGTATATGCATTATGCATATTAATTTGTTTAAGCCGCATTAAGTCTCCCTAATCATGAGTTAATCCATTATATTTTCATGTTAGGCTCACAACATATTGGAGACCCACAAGGAGCAGATAGACAATAAGTAAGAGTCGGGATCAAAGGAGAACGGTGAGTCTAATTATCGATTGAATTCTTAGTGCAAAGGAATGTTGCTTGCTATGTGATTCATATGATTGTCATAATTTGTCCTTGATAATATGATGATGGATAATTTGTGACGTTTGTGGTTTGACATATGATTGTCATGATTGTCCTTGATAATATGATGATGGACAATATGTGACGTTTGTGGTTTGACATATGATTGTCATGATTGTCCTTGATAATATGATGATGGACAATATGTGACGTTTGTGGTTTGACATATGATTGTCATGATTGTCCTTGATAATATGATGATGGGCAATATGTGGCGTTTGTGATACGTATAAATGGTATACTTGTGGTATATTTGAGGTATATGTTTGACATATGTGATATATATACATGGTATATGTATAGTATATGCAAGGTATATGCGTGGCATATGAGGCATATATGTGGTATATGTATGTTATATGTGATAAGATGCAATTGTTCATAAATGCTTAGTACAAATGCATATGCATATGGACTTAAAAGGCGTTGTGACTAGTTAATCAATATTGCAGAGCAAAAGAAGAGGCCTATGGCCCAACAAATGTGCAAATGAAACAAATGATCAAGCTAGCTAGCAAATGCAAATACAATTGCAAATGCAAATGTTCACATGGCAAATGTTCACATGGAAACCCGGGGCAATGTCTGTTTAACTTAGTCACAACAAAATGAAATAAGCAAAGCATTTGCATACATAAAGAGTAATGATTATATGTTTCAACTTTATTGATACTTATATGATACTGATGAATGGAATAGAATACCTGATATATATTGGATTTGTGATTTATTACTATGAGTTGTTTGGTACTTTAGAGCTCATTGGATGATTATTCTCACTGAGCCGCAACTCATCAATTTGCGTCATTTTTCAGGTAAAGAAAAGTGATAGCTCATTTTGAGTAGTGTATAGAAGACATGGAGCACAGGTCATTGGCCGAGACTCATCACTCTCTCTCCTTGCATTCCACACAAGCATAAAAATATGTCATCTGTATTTTGGACTTACGTGCTTGAATATGTATAGTCATTTTGGAATGAGTTTAAAAATGTATAAATGAAAGCAACTCGTAAATACTTATGTGTAAAGTTTATGTTTTAATATATGTGATATATCGTATTGTGGTTTTAATGTTGACTTGAAAAGTCATTTAGTAATTTTACAGGATGTGATAAAAAAAAAAAATTTTACTGCCACTATTAACAGGGTATTTTGCCTTTTTAGTATGCTATGTGTGACTATTTGATACAGGAATAGGTTGAACTTGAATGTATAAGATGTGGTGTTACATTGGATCTGCCACTTATGCTTCTTTTCCTCCTCTTACTAGTTAGCTTTCTCCTTGCCTTTGTCACTCTCTTGAGGGCCTCTCATTGGTTCATTTGGTTTTCCTACACAACCATACCATATCTCAATCCTAATATCCATTTTCAAAGCTTTTCATGCCTACCTAATATTCTAATGCTCCTAATATGTTTTATACTTTAATTTAGCCAAAATGTACTAAGGTTAAACTTCCTTCTTAATATATCATGGCTACCCAAAAACCTTATCATAGTTCCCAATTCATTTTCTTCAAATCAACACTCAATTCACACTTCATTTATCACCCATTTGTGTTGTTTCTATGTTAATTTCAATTTTCCATTAACTTGACCAAGGTTGCCCCTCATTCCTCCATTAAAGTTACCTTTCTCTAGTTTTTAAATCACAAAATAATTAACTAACATCAATTATCATTAAATCAAAGTTTAACTACACTTTTTTCAACTAGTTGCAAACTTTAAATTTCTAGTTCCAATCTTGCAACATAACCTTAATCTATCAAACCAAATCATATCTATCATCCTTATGAGTTTCAAATGGAAGGAAAAAGGTTAAATTTAAGAAAAATAAACATACCTTAATGGTTCTCCAAGGTGGACCGAATCTGTCCCAAGTTGCTCCCTTTCCTTTTCTTCTTTCTTCCTTCCTTCTTGCTCCTTTACCCCCCTTTATGGCAACCTCTCTCAAAACTAATTTTTTTTCTCTCTTTTTCAAGATTGGATTGAAGCAAAAACATAGGTTTTGGTGAGCTATGATGGACGGCCAAGAGTGAAAGAAAAGAAGATGAAGATGAGTTAGATTTTTAGGTGGAAGAATGTAGAATTCCTCCCATTTTTTACTTTTATACTACAATTAAAGAGCGAGTCCCACTAATTAAAATTAATCCTAATCTTCATTGATTCATTAACTTAATTAATCTTGATTAACATTTAAACTTTGAAAAATTCATTATTTGCCACCTTTTCCCTCATCTTCACACTTTCCCCCCAACAATTGTCATAATACCGATTTTGTCCATAGAAAATTTTATTTTTTTCCAATTCTAGCACTAATCTTTTTAATTCTCAAATAATAATAACCTTAATTATTTTCCCTTATTATTAGTCATTTTTTTATGGGTTCAAATTTAGATTCTGATTGAACCAATGCACCCCACTACAGTCACACGCAATCGGGGCCTAAATCACTAGATGTTACAAAATGGTAAAGACTTGATGGAAAAGGTGGCTGACCATAGAAGATAAGGATGAGGGGATTATGTTTTGGTTGCTTTTAATGCCTCATTAATGATGAAACTTCTAGGTTTAGGATAAGGTTCATTAATGCTTGATTTTAATATCATTAATGCTTTTAATGCCTCATTAATGATGACTCATTAATGAGGGAGATAAGGATTATGAGATATTTTAGGTTGATTTTTATGCCTCATTTATGAAGAACATTCTAGGTTCAAGATTTTTTTCCTAATTAGCTAGATATTTATAGGTCCCATCTCTCCTTAATCTCTTCCCCTATTGGTCAATTTAATTAATTAATCATAATTAATTTTAATCTTTGAATAATTCATCCTTTAGCCCACAATTTTCTCCTTTTACAAAATAACCTTAATAATTCCATAAATCATTTTTTAGTCAATATAATGATTTATTTTATTTAGTTCTAGCACTAAACTTTTAAATTTTCAATTAATAATTTCCTTAATAAATCTCCCTTAAATATTATTATTTTTTTATGCATATGGATTTAGACTTCGATCGATCTGAGGTACTTGACTCGGCCACACCCCATCAGTGTCTAAATGACCTGATGTTACATCTAGAATATCAAATCATCATTCTAAGCATCTTTAGTTCCACCAAGTTTATCAAAATATTTTTGCATAAACCAATATTACTAAGACAAATGAACCAACGCACCTAGACACTCAAAAGGACTCATTCGATATCTAGAATTTGTTTAAAATTTTAAATTCGAGAAAAATAATTTTGGCATTCATATAAAATCAAAATAACATATTTATAATCACATAAATATTATTTTAATGTTCTAAAAATAAAATAATCACATACCAAAAGATCAAACAAAATAGTTCCATCAGGTATGCCAAAACAATCCCTTTTTTTAGTTTGTTTCAAAAATTAATTAAAATAATTTCTAATTAATTGTTGGATACCTACAAAGAATTAAACACATTATCAATACATACAAATAATTTTTCCATAATCCAATTACAAGAAAAATATGAATAGCCCCAATAATTAACCAAAAAAAAAATACATGTTCATAAAGAATGCAATTTTAAACATTTTTGAAATAAATTAGAAATTAATTATTTGAATCAAATTAAAATCATTTTTCAATTAAAATAATCATCCTGAATTATCCCATGATCAAATCAGAGAAATAAAAATGTGTAAAAAAATTTGACAAATTAATTTCAATTTTTTAAATATATTGATCCAAAACTGTTAAAATCGTGCAATTCCATTATACTTTCAATTAAAATTAATTTTAATAGACACAAGGGGACTCTAATACTACTTATGTGTTTTGAAGATGAATCTCATTTATAAACACAGTGAAAAGTTAAAATTTTCAAAACTCAAAACATGGATTTTGCTTGAGCCATTGAAACTAATTCATCAAAGATTAGAAATTATACCTTGTAATTTCTTTATTTTTTCTTCAAATTTTCACCTTGTTGGGTTGTAGCAAACCACAACAATCTATATTAGGATGCCTTTAATATTAATCCATGAGAAAATACGAGAAGAAACTATAAGAGAAATGATTGAACACACCTCAAAGTGCTAGCAATGGTGTATAATCAATTTGAGAGAACATGAAAAATAATTATTATTTTTCTTTTTGAATTTCTTAACTTTAAAAAAAATAATTTTTAGAATTTGGAATTCTTCAAAAATATTTTTATCCCAAAAGTAGTCTATGTACAAAGTGCAGAAGATTAGGGGAGGGATTTTGGGGGGGGGGGTTTGCCTTAATTGGCCTTAATGAGCTAATTAAAGCCAATTAGGCTAGCAACCCGTGTGGGCTCGTGACTCCCCCGAACAAGTTTTTTGTGCAATCTCATCATGACTTGACCAAAAATAATTCTCTCATATTTTTAGATCCCATCCTAGACTATTTTACTCATTCTTCACGTCTCCAATGTGTGTGACCCAGTAGGTTTCCGATTATGTTGGTCACTTAAATTAACAATTAATTTAAACAAGTCATAAGAGGTATATAGCAACACATCATGACCCCTAATTGAATGAAAAATTAGTGGTTTGATTACGAACCTTTCCATAGCAATTTTCGTGCAATTAAGTCTTTCAACATTCTATACCCACTTGGTTCAAAGTAGGGACATATGTCAACTCGCACTAGACAGACTAACATATATTAAGTTCTAACATTCAAGATAGGTTTTTGCCTTATGAGGTGTTGATCATTTTATTCTCTATCTCATGAATACACAAGAATATCGTCGATAAACACAACCATGAATTGATAAAGATATGGCGTGAACACTCAGTCCATTAGGTCTATAAAAGTTGCTAGTGCAGTGTCAAACCAAATGGAATTACTTGGAACTCATAATGACCATAATGAGTTTTGAATGTTGTCTTATGTATATCTGACTCTTTAATCTTCAGCTGATGGTACTCTAATCGAATATCTATTTTTGAAAATACGTATGCTCTTTTTAGCTGATAAAAAAGATAATTGATCTTAGGAAATGGGTACTTATTCTTGATAGTCACCCAATTAAATTGTCTGTAATCAATGCAAAAACGCAAAGTGTCATCTTTCTTCTTCATAAATAACATCAAAACACCCTATAGTGACACATGGGTCATATGAAACTTTGGACTTCTCCTTTTTGTGTCGATCACATATGCTAGATAGGCTTCACATCCCTTATTAATGAGTTTCCTAGCTTTCAGCACTGATATCACATTATCAAAATATTCTCTATTTTCACCCATCATTATTATCTCTTACTGATCTGGAACTCCAAATCTCATCTACCTCTTTCCATAGTCCACTATCACTTCCATTCGTAAAATTACATCAAATTAATGGAATGACAGTTCTATCGAATATGTCAAGAATTTCCTGCCATGTATCTCAACTGGGTAACCCTTGAAGACTTTTCTAACCCTCACACTATGCCTTAATGGGTTAGTCATAAGGATTTTAAATTCTAGAGCCTGTATTTCTAAACCCTTTTGACCCGATGGTGGTGTTCATATGTATAAATTCATGAATCCAGAATCTATCAATGCATGTATATCAAAGCTAAATAGCATGAATTTACCAATTATAACATCAGGCACATCATGCTCTTCATTACCCTACATGGCATATACTTTAGCTAGTGCAACTTTATTGCCCTTCAACCTTTCAAATGTCTCTAATTTGAATTGGCTAGGTCCTATTTGGCCTTCTCTACCTTAACCTTAGCCTTGACTAGAAATATGCATTCGTACTGGCTCAATGTTCCTTAAACCTCTACCATACTATAGTAATGGATAGTCTCTTCTCAGATGGTCTTTAAAGCCGCATCTTAAACAAGCTCCCATCATCCACCAACACTCTCTTGGGTGAGGATGACCATAGTGCTGACATATTGATAAAGGTACAAATCCGCATGGAACCTGTGTCAGTGCAATAATTACTGATGAAGCAAATCTTACGGGCCATCCCTACTTGTAGAAAAGTGACCTACTAGAACCCCCAGCCTAAAATCAACCATTAAAAGATCTCGCTCTCTTACCATTTGCTAGTCCCTCATTTAGCTGTGGCATGGATTTTTTGAACCCTTTTTCTTATGCGGGCTACTGTGCTATTAAATCTCTTTCAACTGTTCTAGTATATGCTAATAAACTGGGAAGGCTCATCAGATGTAGGGTTGAGACCTATAGCTTAATTGGATGCCTTAACCCATCTTTAAATCATTGGCATTTATCAACTTCTATGGATACAATGTCGTCAGCATACTTGCAGAGATGTATAAAATCTCTGTCATATTCAAATACTTACATATCCCTTTATTTCAACATCAGGAACTCCCTCTTCATATCATCTGTATAAAATAGGGGGAAATACTGCTCTTTAAACTACTCCAAAATAATTCCCAAGTAATGAGATCATGGGCTTTTAAACTCTGTGACTCAAACTGCCACCAATCATATGCATGATCTTATAGCAAAAACATTGCATATTCATACTTCTGCTCATTAGTGCAGTGTAACTAGTCAAAAACTCTTTCAACTTGCTCTAACCAAAACTCTGCCATATAAGGATCATCCTCCCTTTTTCCATGAAAATCTGGTGCCCCTAACTTCAGCAATCTCTCAAATTATAGTATTGATGGGGCTAGCTGTATTGCTCTCTGTAGCAGGCCTATCATATTTCTTATAAGCTCCGCCTGTCCCATATTGGTAGCTAATTGCCCACATGATAAGCTGACACCAAATCTTGATTGTTGGGTTTTGAAGAATGAATCACATTCATAAACACAATGGAAAAATAAAATTTTCAAAACCCGAAACAAAAGATCATACTTGTGCCATTAAAACTAATTTATATAAATATAGATGTTAGAAATTATACCTTGTCATTTCCTATTTGTTATTCAAATCTTTACTTTGTTGGGTTGTAGCAAACCACAATAATCCACACAAGGATGTCTCTAATGATAATCCACGCGAAAAGTGAAGAAGAAACTATAAAAAGAATTGGTTTGAACAAATTCATAGTGCTAGCTTTGAAAGTGTTTTGGAGAGAATTTTATTCTGTCTTAAAAAAAAATATTGTCATAAATATTTTATGCTATTTTATGTCTTTTCTATTTGAATCAAATTCAAAGAAAAGTTCAAAAGTCAAAAAATGGAGAAAAGGGAATTGAATGAATATTGAATGTGCTTAATGGCCATAATTGGCCTAATTAAGGCCAAATTCACCTATTGGCCAACGGGAGGCACTAGCGTGGGCACTAGGCCTACTGTGGCTAGCCCGTTAGGTAGGCCAACAGGCTGCCTAGCCAGCGCAGGCCCATGACCCTTATCGTGATCCATCCCGAAATAATTCTCTCATATTTTAGATTCCATCTAAGACCATCTTACTCATTCTCCATATCTTCAATGCGTGTGACCCATTAGGTTCCCAGTTATGTTGGCCACTTAAATTAACAATTAATTTAAGCTAGTCATGAATGGTATCAAGCAACACATCATGACCCCCAATTGATCGGAAAGTTAGTGGTTCGATTACGAACCATTCCATAGACAATTTCCATGCAATTATTCCTTTCACCATTCTATGCCCCACTTGGTTCAGAGTTTGGACATGTGTCAACTCCCACTAGACTGACTACATCACGTCTAGTCAAAGTAATGTTAGTTCTTATCCCTGAGGCTCATTATCTATTAGATATGTCATTGAAGACTATCTTTATGACATTTCCACTCCGGCCAAAGATTCCTGAGTAATGACCATGACAAGAGGCCATGGGTATACACTCCTTCTATCAGGAGTGGTAAATCCTTTATTGGTTACCCAATTACCTTTGAATACCTGAAGTTGTATCCAATCACCACCCTATGAGAAACCTCCCTGAGGCAACAAGGAATAATGTCAAAATACAGAATCAGTATCCAAGATATCCTTGAGTACCTCAAGTCTAAGGATAACTGCACCATTACTATGATGAGATTATCATTGTCATTTGAATATATTATCCATATGACTGTCTCATAATTGGTCATCCAATGTACTTAGCTACACTTAGCAAGCATCCACATGTTAACTCTAAAATCTCATGTTTACAGATTATGAGATCTACTACTTATGACTGATCCTAAAGGCTCTTCTGGCCACTGGTGGATCTATCCTATTTTTGATTCTTAATTCAAGCATTCTCACACATAACCTGGAATTTTTATACGATCGTGAGACTATTTGGTATGGCTTAATATAGGATTAGAGAAAGAGAGAGAAGTTTTAAAAAACATACTTTTTAATTTCACAGTAAGGAATTACTCTGAATGTCCCTCCTATTACATCATATAAGGTTATATATACTTAAGGCATTTGACATGTGCGTCACTGCTTACATCATTACACACTAAAGATAAGATTCCTAAATAATGATGTAATCACTATGACAGAGACTTAAAGAAAAAAGTAAAAAGCAAACCACACTATTTTAGGTAGGGTCAGTTGTCATCATATCAATTGAATTATTACAACTTTTATAAAGCATATTATAGTGGAAAACATTTCACTATTTATGGATCGGCTCATGTGATGGTGATAGGTTGAAGTCTTCAAGAGTGGGCTCCTTGTCTCTTTTAGGCCAATCATCAATTCGAGTTCCTCAATACTTTTTAGGGGAGGGTCCAAAAAGTCAATGTTCTGATTGTAATTGAAGTTTGGGAATTGTGGAACTTCATTTTTGAAATTGAAGCTTGGGCCAGAATGGAAGTTGGGCCTGGGCTCTTCTCTCCGAGTAATTGTTACATCTCCAAGATTGGGCTTATAGGTTTCTTCCTTTGGTGAATCTTGATCAATCACTGGGTCTTCATCATCAAGTCTGAGTTGGAGAAAACGGGAATATGGATTTCTTCTTGAGAGGAAACAAGCTGCATCATGAACTTTATAGAAAACTCGAATGGTGTGCTAGCTTAGGGTTCATTTTCCTCAGGGGAAAATAACTGAGTTTCAGCTTTGCCATCCTTGTGCTTTATGAAATGCGGTTTTTTTGAACTTACTGGCTTACTCCTTTGGTGAAGAAGTTCATAATTTTTTAACTAAGATTGAGAAAATATCTGAAGAAGATCTTCCTTGTTTAGCTACTTTGGAATATGCACTACCCTTGGCACATGGGTAGAATCCACCGTAATACTTAAGGTATCAGTAAAGGGCTGGGATACAGAGCTCCATTGCATGGTTCTGCATTCTGTAGATCATCTGATAATGAAAAGTAGCTATATATGTAGTACCTACGTTCTTTACTCTAGAGATTTGTACTTGCACCTTCAGTGTTGTAAACGTATGAGGATCCTGAAGCCTTATGTTGAAATTTGGGTAGAAAGTACAAAGAATAGTTCCTGCATTAAGGGAAATCTGGATTGTACCAATTACAGCATGTTGGTATTCCAAAAATCTGGTATCCAATAAAGCTATTCGAGCAATAATAGGAAATCCTTTTCTACCATGATAGGTTAGAGCAAGTCTGATGGCTCCAAAGTGGATGTGGGAATATCCACTGTTAAGCCACTGAGCTAGAAATTCAGAGGGGATCTCAAGAGTGATGAATTGTTCCTCATTAGTACCTTGGATAGGACACTAGTCAAAGGAAGAAGATTGTACATACTCTTTTACAGAAGAAGGTTTTTGAGATTAAGGTTTTGATGGAGGTTGTGAAGGAGGATTTATGTTTTTGGAAGGTGTGATAAGGATTCAGAGGTGGAATACTTGTTTCTTGCACTTTCTAATCTTCAGGAAGGAAGGAAAGCTCATAAAGATGACTTAAATTTTTTGAAGTAAAAGGAGAAGGTTGAAGAGAAAAAGTAGAAGAAGAGGAAGAACGAGACATCTTTAGAACTTCTGCCATTGTAATTCAGAAAAAGGCTCCTTTTCACCATAGATTAAACCAAGAACAAACAATCTCAAGGCTCTGTTACCAATACAGGAGATGGATGACAACTTTCAAGCAAAGATCAAAGGTATGACTGATCCTAAAGGCTATTCTGACCACTGATGGATCTATCCTATTTTTGATTCTTAATTCAAGCATTCTCAAACATAATTTGGGATTGTTATACGATTGTGAGACTATTTGGTATGGCTTAATCTAGGATCAGAGGAAGAGAGAGAAGTTTAAGAGAACATACTTTTTATTTCACAGGAGGGAATTACATAGGGTAAACTTTGAATGTCCCTCTTATTACATCATAAAAGGTTATGTAGACTTAAGGCAGTTGACACATGCACCATTGTTTACATCATGAAGCACTAAAGATAAGATTCCTAAATAATGATGTAATCACTATGACAGAGACTTAAAGCA
The DNA here is from genome assembly GCA_023653625.1 of Triadica sebifera. Lineage (NCBI taxonomy): Eukaryota > Viridiplantae > Streptophyta > Magnoliopsida > Malpighiales > Euphorbiaceae > Triadica > Triadica sebifera. Next base: position 6,725,610 of record CM042899.1, on the reverse strand, counting down.
AAAAGTAAAATGCAAACCACACTATTGTAGGTAGGGTCGGCTATCATCATATCAGCTGAATAATTACAACTTTTATAAAGCATATTATAGAGGCAAACATTTCACTATTTATGGATCGGCTCATGTGATGGTGATAGGTTGAAGTCTTCAAGAGTGGGCTCCTCGTCTCTTTTAGGCCAATCATCAAGGTTTTCGGGTTCCTCAATACTTTCTAGTGGAGGGTTCGAAAAGTCAATGTCTAGATTGTAGTTGAAGTTTGGGAACTATGGAACTTCATTTCTAAAATTGAAGCTTAGGCCGGAATGGAAGTTGGGCCTGAGCTCTTCTCTCCGAGTAATTGTTACATCTCCAAGATTGGGCATGTAGATTTCTTCCTCTTGTGAATCTTGGTCAACCACTAGGTCTTCATCTTCAAGTTTGAGCTTGGGCTTGAGCAGAGGTGGCCACTGAATCATCTTAATTCTCTTACAGGGATTTGGGCCAAGTGATGTGTAACTTGTTAGAGGTAGAAGATAGTAGTTGTTCCTTCATCTTAGCTCTTGGTGGATGGTTGATTTTACTTCTTCTAAACATATGGGATCTTCATGACAAACTGTTCTCCAAAGATTGAGGTGTCCAAGTGATACGACTGTATTTGTTCCTATAATGTGTGTGTATGGACGATGGAATATAAAAATTCCTATGATTTCCTTTGGAACCTTAGGAGTTGAGTTATCTGCAATCAGCTTAACAAACAATTTTTTCCAATAACTTAGTGGCTGGAACCAGGTTAAGAACTTAACCTGTGGAGACTATAAATTTTCTTGATTGCATATAAATGGGAGAAAATCTATCAAAGGGATCTGGACTGCATGATAGTATAGTATCGACTGACACCATAAATGCCATAACTGCTCAGGAAACATAAGCTCTGTAGATAGCCTATAAATGATTACCCAAGGGTACTCTGCAAGGCAGTAAACAATTTTTCTTGGAATACGTAGCTTGTCTTGAAACAACATCATGTAAGTGAACAACATGTTCTGGGCATAACTCCTTATTTGCTTGAGATTTGGACCTTTTAGACATCCTGGTGGGAAGTCTGAGAGACTGAGGACTAGAGTGTTTGACTGAGAACTGGAAGCCATAAGTATGAGAGAAATTTCTCATGATGATGATGAGATGAGATCAATTTGTGAAGGTCGGGATAAAAAATTAGGGATAAGGTTCTTATCTCCTTTTATATGCTGAACTTCAAAACTGTATCTACTAAACCATTCTTTCCATCTCAACAATTGTGGATGAGGAATAGTTTGTTTGAAATCTAGCATGCACGGAAAAGATGAATAGTCCATGACGACTGTGAAATGATATCTTATCAGATGGAATTCAAATTTTTTGATTCCATATTTAACGATTGAGATTTCTTTGAATGTCGAGTGATAGTGAAGTTCACTATCCTTGAAATGACCACTCGCATATCCACATACCTCTTTCTTATCTCCATTGATCTCAAAAAGTACTGCTCCCTAATGTTCATCTGACACATCTGTTTGTAGCAATCTTTTCCTTGTGGAGGGAACCTATAAGTGTAGTAGACTTTGAGTGATTGACTTGATCGTCTAGACTGATTTGGTATGTATGGCCGACCAAGGTGGGGGCTGCTTTTTCAAAAGCTGGTATAATGGTTTCACATGCTTATTATAGCCTGACATGAACTGTCAGATATAATTGGCTATCTGGAGAAATTATTGAATTTGTTTAACTGTTAAATTTTCATCAGCGAATTTTAACAATTATTGGGCCAAGTGGGGCTGAGGCTTGTAAGTCCCATTTGAGAATTGATTCCCTAGGAAATCAATGGTCGTTTGGGCCAACTGCATCTTTGTTGGGCTGAGCATTACTCCATGGGTCTTTGTGAGATCCATAAACTTCTTGACCGTCTTATGATGAGAGTTGATGTCTAGGCTGAATAGCAAAATATCATCAATGTAGATCAGGGCTGTATGTAACAGCGACTCATATATATGGATCATGGCCTTTTGGAATAATGAGGGTGCCACTTTGAGTCCAAATGGCATGACATTCCATTCATAATGGTGATTATGAATATAGAACATTGTCTTGTATCTGTCTTCTAGAACAATGGCTAATTGCTTCAATTCTGCTTTCATATTGACCTTTGAAAATACTTTGGCTGAAGCCATGAAAGGAAACATCAAATCTATCCTTGGCAGTGGATACTTATCATCTTTCAGGAAAAGATTCAAGGGCTTGTAATCAATGACAAGTCTTTTTTTTTTCCACGGATCTGTTTTGATCTTTTATTCACATAGAAAGCCTAACATGCCCAATTTGATTTTGTAAGTTGAATTAGGCCTTCTAACATTAACTGATAACATTCCTGAATTGCAAGTTCCATGTCTGTAGGAGACATTCTTAGGTGTGAAGCTTTTGTTGGATTAAGGTCCTCTGAGTTCTTGAATGGGAGTGTGATAAAGAACTATGATCTAATCCAGAGAGGGGAATGGTGATTCCGTGCAAATTCTATGTGAGACAAAGCACAACTGGAATCTTGAAGTTCCTATACTAGCTTTAGGGACAGAGAAGGAAACTGTAGGGAAGGCTACAAGGTAAACAGGGAAGGTATGGTAGTGAAAGGTAGCAACTGCCTCTTGTATTGCAATCCTGTGGGTAAAATGGATAGTTTGTTTAATTTGAAATAAAGGTCAAATCCTAAGACCAAATCCTTGTCTGGAAGTTTTGATCCAAGGACATGTGAACAAATTGTGAGTTTAGGGAAGATTTGCAATTTGATAGGGTTTCTAGTTTTTAAAGTTATGGTGAAGATTTTACCATCGGCTACTTGAAAGTGCTAGTGATGTTGAACGCAATATCGGTTTGGGAGAATAGAAGGATTCATAAACCTGTGAGCTCTAGTATCTATGAATGCGATGATCTTTATGGGTTTGGCATACTTGTGAGAAAAGACTATGATCGAAACAAGTGGAATGGGATGAAGTGTTTGGGTAGAACAAACAGTTGGTAAAGTGGATAGGGTTAGGTTTATTGAAGGAGCTGTTTCGGGTAGAATAGAAAAAGGGTTAATAGGATAAACAGGTGGAAGGTAATGGTCTATGAGTTTTGGGAAGGTAGTTCTTCATCTGTCTCTGATTCAGAATCTGAGAACTCAGCTATTAGAGGAGTGCTCTAAAAGCAATCACCTTTAGCACTTATTATACAAATTTATTTGATTAACAAAAGGCTTTTTCATTCATTTGATGTTCATTTGATATATGAATTGATAAGTGATCTTAAATCAATTAATGAAGTCCTTGATACGTAACATAGCATGAAGGAAATCATGATGAGATCATGATATTGAGATTCTTATCATGTGTAATTATGTTAGTATCAAAATTATCCCTAGTAATAGGATTAATGAGATGGGACATTATTAATCCAGACAGACTAGCACATGTTACACTCCTTGATTGGATCGAGTAGTAGATCTCATAATATATAAACATAAGATGTTTAGAGTTAACATGTGGATGCTTGCTAAGTGTAGCTAAGTACATTGGATGACCAACTATGAGACAATCATATGGATAATCTATTCAAATGTCAATGATAGTCTCATCATAGCAATGGTGCAAGTATCCTTAGACTTGAGGTACTCAAGGACATCTTGAATATTGATTCTGTATTTTGACACTATTCCTTGTTGCCTCAGAGAGGTAGCTTATAGGGTGGTGATTGGATACAACTTGAGGTATTTGAAGGTAACTGGGTAACCAACAAAGGATTCACCACTCTTGATAGAAGGAGTGTATACCTATGGCCTCTTGTCGTGGTCATTACTCAAGAATCTCTGGCCGGAGTGGAAATGTCATAAAGATAGTGTTCAATAACATATCTAATAGAGTAATGAGCCTCAAGGACAAGAACTAACATTACTTGTATTAGACGTGACGTAGTCAGACTAGTGGGAGTTGACACATGTCCATACTCTGAACCAAGTGGGGTATAAAATGGTGAAAGGAATAATTGCACATAAATTGTCTATGGAAAGGTTCGTAATCAAACCATTGACTTTCCGGTCAATTAGGGGTCATGATGTGTTGCTAGATACCGCTCATGACTTGCTTAAATTAATTTTTAATTTAAGTGGCCAACATAACCGGGAACTTAATGGGTCACATGCATTTAAGATATGGAGAATGAGTAAAATGGTCTTGGATAGGATCCAAAATATGAGAGAATTATTTCAGGATGGATCACGATGAGATCACACGGAAAAATCGTTCGGGAGTGTCATAGGCCAACGCGGGCTAGGCAGTAGGCGGGCTAGCTGAGCTACTCAGCAACAGCCTGCAGCAGGCCCAGCGCACCTGCTGCCTCCCATTCATTGGCCAACGGAAATTTTTGGCCTTAATTAGGCCAATTATGATAAAGCCATTTAAAAAGGCACTTTTGACAACCATTTGAAAGAGTTTAAAATTCATATGACATGCAAATGCTAAAAGTATTCTTATGGCTTCTAATCTAGCTACCGAAGCATAGGTTTCATCATAATTTATACCTTATTCTTGATTATAACCCTTTGCAACCAACCTAGCTTTATTCCTAGTTATTGAACCTTGTTCATCTAACTTATTTCTAAACACCCATTTACTACCAATGATTTGATGGTCTTTGGGTCTAGGAACCAAGGTCCATACTTTGCTTCTCTCGAATTGGTTAAGTTCCTCTTGAATAGAAATCAACCAACTTTCATCATTAAGAGCCTTATCAATATTTTTAGGCTCAATTTGAGAGACAAAAGCAAGGTTAGAATCTAAAAGTTTGAGATGAGATCTAGTAGTTACACCTTTAGTAGGATCATCAATGATTTGTTCCTTAATGTGATTCTTTATCATTTTCCATTCATTTGGAAGCTCTTGGTTGTCTTGTTCTTGAACTTGAGGTAGACATACATCTTGTTGTTGTTTCTCTTGATCATCATCATCTTTCTCATGATCAAGATCAAGTCTCTCCATTGTACCTACAATGTCATCAAAAGCAGTACCTTTCATAAGATCAAGCTTACTAGATTCATCAAAAACAACATTCATAGATTCTTCAACAACTAAAGATCTTTTATTAAAGACTCTATAGGATTTGCTAGTTGTAGAATATCCCAAGAAGATACCTTCATCAGATTTAAACGCAAATTTTCCAAGGTTGTCCTTGGTATTTAATATAAAACACTTGCATCCAAATACTCTAAAGTATGATATCATGGGTTTTCTTCCATTCCGTAGCTCAAAAGAAGTTTTGTTTAAAAGTGGTCTTTTGAAAACTCAATTTGAAATATAACATGTAGTATTTGTTGCTTCGTCCCAAAAGTAGGTTGGTAAACCATACTCATTGAGCATAGTTCGAGCCATTTCAATTAAGGTTCGATTTTTCCTTCACACTACTCCATTTTGTTGAGGTGTTCTAGGAGTTGAAAAATTGTGTGAAATACCATATTCTAGACAAAAGTTATCAAAATTTTCATTTTCAAATTCTTTGCCATGATCGCTTTTTATTTTAGAAATAACGTAGCCTTTCTCATTTTGAACCCTTTTAACAAAATTTTTGAAAGATTTGAAAGCATCACTCTTTTGAGTTGTAGTGCTCCCTTACCCTACCAGTCATTAATAGAGTAGCGCTACTAAGCGCATTTGTTTTTGTAAAAATAACCAATTTCTCAAATTATTGTAATATTTTTTTCGATTTTATTATTAGCGGAATATTTATTACTATATTTGTTTCATATCATTTAAATATGGAACTAGTGATGCAAATATTTTGATTTAAAAGAACTCATTCATTAAACCATAATATTTATAAATATATTTACAATAATATCAAATATATAAATTACAAAATTCAATCCTTATAAATCCTACATACCATGATTCACCTATGAATCAACAATATGGTTACGATCATGATCCACCCTTCATGGATGTAGATTAAACCATGATCTCAACCATGAACTTGATCATCAATAGGTATGCTTCATCAAATCAAATTATTCTCAACATTCGTGGCCGTGAATCTGGAAATCTTTCTAGAAAACAGAGCACACCATCTCATACCTTTTTCACATGCAATAATCACTATGGTTGACCAGTATCAACCACCCTATCAATAATCCAACATGCATACAAGCCATATATTATGCCAATAACATTTATAAATATCAACATTTACAAATGTAATCCATTTAACATCTCAATCTACCATCTCAACCTATCAACCACAATATGTGTCTAAGTGCATTAACCCAAAATCATACCATATCCTACCCCAAAAATCACTCACAGCATGCATTGAAGACAAACAACACAAGAATATGCAAGTTAAAGCTTTGAATGTTGTTATGTACAAACCTTTCATCTAGGATGGAGCCTAACTAAAGTTTTAGCTCTCTAAGGTTGTCCTCTCCCTTGAGATGGAGTTTCACCACCTCTACTAGCCCTTGGACATAAGTAACACTTCCTCTTAGTCTCCTCGAACTTGGATAGAGCCCAACAAACACAAAACTGAGCTTTTTACTTCCACCTCACAAGCTTCATCTCTCATTCTTCTCTCTCACTTTCTCTTGTGAAACTAGGTCTCTCACTCTTCCAAAAAAAAGTGGTGGTCTGAAGATAGAAAAAGATGGAGATGGCATGCTAAGTTGGTTTTAAGAGAGTGAGGAATAGATTTAAAGGGATGGCAGAGAGAGAAAATCGCAGCTGTCTCACCTGCCCTGTCTACCCAGGATTCACAGTTGTGACTCATCCTTCGCATATGTGATCCACTCATTCACATTTGTGATTAACCTTCACGGTTTGTTCATTCTAAACTGTACATTCACAGCCATGACACCACTTGCCACGGGCATGAAACAACAAAAACCAACAACTTTACAACCTTTAATACTTTTCTTAACTCCTAATTCTCACCAACCAGTAACACAACGTATGTGTTAGAGAGGTGCCCTAAAGGCAATTATCTTAAGCACTTGATGTACTCATTTATTATTAATATAATGCATTTTCATTATATGGTATTCATTGCATATGAATTGATATAGATCTTAGACTGTTTAATGAAGTTCTTGGTACGTAACACAACATGAAGGAAATTATGATGTAACACCCTCTTAACCCACTATAGTTCAGTAAGGTAAGTAAGCATTACCCGTCTTACTGTTTTTTAAAATTAATGAAATAAAGTAAATTTTTTTTAATTTTTTTTAACGAAAATATTGCAGACATTGAAATAAAAATTATTACAAGCATAAATACTCAAAATTTATTTATTTATAAAGTACATTAATACACATTCCAACTATGTTCTTTTACATAGTGACTCACATATTTAATAAACATTATATGAAATAAAAACGATAATTTAATTTACAAAGTTTTTAACAAAATATACTAAAAAGAAAATCAAAGCTGTTAGCTGCTTTCCGCCGGGTACCCTTCTTCTGACAATTCTAATTTCTACAGCTGCCCTTCCAACCTGCGCGAGAGGAAACCACTCGTGCTAAGCTACTAGCTTAGTGGTGGTTTAATGATAAAAATTTTACATACATATTGTCATATCCGCTAATTTAGACCTAAGTCACGCGAGTTGTTAAATCGACTCGTCGGTTTGACTAAAGTCTAAATTTGGACTTTTATCAAAAAATAATGAAAATAATTATAATTAAGTATGGAAAATATCTAATAAAGTGGTCAAAATATTTAAAGATGTTAAATTTCGGTAAAGGACTAAATTGCAAATTTTGAAAAGTTTAGGGGTCAATTTGCAATTTACCAAAAATTGGAGAATTTAAATGGGATAAGTATGAATTAAATACATGATTGGGACATTAAAAACATGGGAAGGGGTTGGCCACACCAAGTGGCACATTTTAAGAAGAAAATTGACATACATGTATTTAACATTAACTAAAGTTTCTAGAATTAAGCTTAGGTGTCCCATAATTGATTAAGTTTGTCATTTTCTCTTAATTGCCTCTCTTCTTCTTTATCACTTAAACATCTAGAAGACTTTTATCTTTTCCTCAAATCAGCCCACATTTCTTGAAGCATAACACACCAAATGGCAAAGTTTAATAAGCTAATTAAGATACATGCATTTAACACTAATGAATGTTTCTAGATGGATGCTTAGGTGTCCCTCCCATCTTAATAACCTTTGTCATTTTCTTCTTGATTATTTCTTCTTCTTTCTTAATCCTTTGTATCAAGAATTGGCCATCATTTCCTTCCACATTCCTCTTATCCTACATCATAGGAAGATGAACATATTAATTACGTAAGGGAAATATCTAGATTTTTATAGCCTATGTGTCAAAGTATTGATTAAATTTGTCTTCTTCCTCTTAATTACTCATCCTTCTTCCTTATCCTAACATCTAGAACACTCTATTCTCTAAACTAGCCACGTTTTTCCCTTGGACAACCATAACCAAACCTTATTCTAAGAAGATAAAGTGAGAAAAAGAGAGAGAAAGGCATGGGAAATTCCATTTTCATGCTTAAGAAAGCTTAAAAGAGTAAGAAGAAAGAGAGATATTAGGTTTATAAAGTTTTAATAATCTGTTCATGAACTTTAGGAATTCAAAGTGACAAGGATTTAGCTCAAAGGAGGAAAGGAAAGGAGAAAGAGAAGTAAAGAGAAAGAAAAGAGAAAAAGAGAGGTTTGTGCATAATTTAAGGCAATAGCCTATTTTAATTTTATTTTAATTGCATAATTTAATTATTTGGCATGTTGATAATTTTGAATTAATATTATTTGTGATGAAAAATCTTGGGGATGCATGTTTGCTAGACTTAGGATTTAAATTGGTAAAAATTGAATGTGATTATCTTGTATGTTCCTTGCTAGAAATTGATGAGCAATGTTCACTTAAACTGTTATAACTTCATTTCTGGAACTGTTTTGTGCATGTTGTTTGTTGGGTTTGAAAGATAAGACATAGGGCTATAACGTCCATTTAGACTATAAAACCTGAATATGTCTGTAATTGTCCATAAAAATTCATAAAATCCAGACTTAGAATCTGTCCAGGAAATTCCTGACAGAATTGTTTAGTGACTAGTCAGTGGTAATTTTATCATATCTTTTGATACAAAATTCAGAATTAAGTGATTCGAGTTTCATATTAAAGCTAAGATTCAGAGAGAAATTTTTTAAGAATATCATGTAACTAAATTCAGAACATAACAGGACCAAAATTAAGGTCCAAGGAAAAGAACAGAATCTGCCAGTGATAGGGCAGCATATGAGATGACGAATGAAATGTGTAAAATGATGTGAACCTTTTTATATTCTGTAAATATTATTTTAATTGAGTGATTACGTGATTATTTTGAGATATTATAAACATGAATAGTATGAAATTAATTGTTATGAATTTTAATGAAATTGTATAAGCCCTAGAACACCGAACCAACTTAGGATAGTTTGGCATGCCAAATAGGGGGGAGTATGATGAAAATGATTAAATCCATTAATGGTATGATTATCTACGCCGGTAATGGCACGGTTATCTATGCCGGTAATGGCACGGTTATCTATGCCGGTAATGGCACAGTTATCTACGCCGATAATGACACTGTTATCTACGCCGGTAATGACACTATTATCTACACCGATAATGACACGGTTATCTACACCGGTAATGACACTTATATGCGCACATCATATTGCCCGGGTGGCACTCCTAAGTGCCTGGATGGCAACTCCGTTATCCGAGTTTGTGGTTCATAGGTGTCCTGGGCATAAATAAAGACATAAATAAAGAATTTTTGGAAAATAAATGAATTATTGAAATTTAAAATGGAATTATGAATTATGACATGGAAAATAAAAGAAATAATGACTTGTAATATGGTTGATTATGACATGTTATATAATGATGTTTTAGTAAAGTAAACAAGTATAAGATAAAAGAATGTAATTTGATGTCTATACATGTTAGAATACCATGATATGTATATTTGCATGAGAATATGATTAAGCATTAATTGTTATATGACAATGCATGTGGCATTTAAATAGTTTATTGCCTTATTTTTATGCACCACTAAGCCTTGAGCTTAGCGTGGGAGTTTCCTTCCGCGCAGATTTAAAGAAGTAGCTGAGGTTTTTGGATGAAGACACGGTGATCCAAGTCCAGTAGAGCAGCTTCTTATCAAATATTGTGGGTCACACAAATTATGTAATTATGTCTTTAAATTTTATTTTATAGTACTTGTAAAATAAACAGCACACTTTGTAAAGAAGATGTTATTAAATAAAATGTATTTTTATCTTTGATGTTATGACTTTTCTTTTATGCTGCAAAGTAAATAAATAGTAAATAAAGAAAAAAAATGAATGATTTTCATGTGTACAAAATTTAATAATGATCTTTTAACCGATGAAGTAAGAGGTAGCACTCCCTTATCCGGGCACGAGCTGCTGGGGTGAGGGGGTGTTACAGTTTTTGGTATCAGAGCCCTAGGTTGGTGTTTCTAGATTTTGGTATTAAAGCCCGGTTTGGGTAGTTTGGGATTTTAAAATGGTTTTCAAAAAATAATTATGATATGTGTGTAACCACAATTAAATATTAAAGTTGCTGCTTGCTGATTAGGGTCGTTATTTTACAAGAGAGGTAGAGTATGGCTTTAGGGTCACGAAATATTGTGGCCGAAGAAGGCGAAAGTAATGAGCCTACTGAAACAGAGGCTTTGTCGCGACCTAGTCATTGCCGAGTTACTATATCTAGATCTAGTGCTAGCTTATCTAGAGGGCAGTCTATTGCTGGCACAGGGCAAACAGAGCTTATGAGGAACATGATCGATTTGCTACAAAGAGCATCACAACCAGCCTCATCTGGGTTACAATTTGAAAGACTGAGGAAGTTAGGGGCACCCGATTTCTACGGTAAACGGGAAGATGACCCCTCAGTGGCAAAGTTTTGGCTAGAAAGGGCAGAGAGAGTTTTTGATCAGCTGCATTGCACAGATGAGCATAAATATGAGTATGCAGTATCCTTACTACAGGATCATGCATATGACTGGTGGCGATCTGAATCACAGAGCACATAGGCTCCTGACCCTACGACATGGGAGTTCTTTCTAGAGAAGTTTAAGGAGCAGTATATTCCTCCTATTTACACATATGACAAGAAAAGAGAATTTTTTATGCTGAAACAAGGAAATTTGTCAGTAACAGAATATGAAAGAGAATTTGCACATCTCTACAAGTATGTTGGAGGCATTGTATCCACTGAGGTAGATAAGTGTCGACGATTTGAAGATGGGTTAAAAGACTCGATCAAGCTACAAGTCTCAGCCCTATGCCTGATGAGCTTTCCTAGTTTTCTAGCATCTGCCAGAACAGTTGAAAGAGTTCTAGCAGCACAACAGCCAGCACAAGGTAGAAGGTTCAAGAGACCCATGCCACAACTGAGTAGAGTACAATCAAGTGGCAAAAGAGCCAGATCTTCCAGTGGCCGATTTCAAGCTGGGGGTTCCAGTAGGCCTTCTTCTTTCAGGTTGGGACAACCCGCAAGATCTGTTTCTTCGGCAGCCAGTGCAGCGACACAGACACCACATAGATCTCTACCTCTACCAGAATGTCAACATTGTGGTCATTCTCATCCAGGAGAGTGTTAGTGGATGACAGGAGCATGCGGGAGGTGTGGCTCCAAAGATCACTTGAAAAGAGATTGTCCCTTGTTACAGTATGGCAGAGGTTCAAGGAGCACTGAGCCGATACAGACACAGGCTTTGGGGCAAGGAAGAGGCCGAGGTCGAGAGCAAGGCAGAGGAGGCCGATCAGGGTCCAGTCAGTTCAGATCAGAGACAGTTGAGAGGCCAGAAGGTAGTAGAGCTGCCCCAGCTAGGGCATATGCCATGCGAGGCCGAGAGGAACAGGATGCACCTGATGTCTTGATTGGTAAATTTCTTCTCTTTGGATTTGATATTCATGCATTAATAGATCCGGGGTCAACACATTCATACATATGCACACCACCACGGGGTCGAGAGGGTTTAGAACCATAGACTCTAGAATTTGAGATACTTGTGACTAACCCGTTAGGACACAGTGTGAGGGTTAGCAAGGTGTTTAGGGGTTGCCTTATTGAAATTCAAGGTAGGCAATTCCCAGCAGACTTGATAGAGTTACCGTTCCATGAGTTCGATGTGATCTTGGGAATGGATTGGTTGGCTCGTTATGGAGTGGTAGTGGATTGTGGAAAAAGATAGATGATCATCAGAATTTCAGAACAAGAGGAGATAGTGGTGATGGGTGAGAATAGAAAATATCCAGACAATGTGATCTCAGTATTGAAAGCCCAGAAACTCATCAGTAAGGGATGCGAAGCATACTTAGCGTATGCGGTTGATATGGAAAAAGCAAGTCCGAAATTGGTGGATATTCCTACTGTTAATGAGTTCCCCGATGTATTTCCAGAGGAGTTGCCAGGATTACCACCAGATAGAGAAATTGAATTTGCTATCGATTTGGTACCCAACACCACTCCTATTTCTATTACACCATATAGGATGGCACCAGCAGAGTTGAAAGAGCTGAAGATACAGTTGCAGGAATTGTTAGATAAAGGTTTTATACGACCCAGTGTATCACCATGGGGTGCTCCAGTATTATTTGTCAAGAAGAAAGATGGCACTCTTTGTCTTTGCATTGATTACAGGCAGCTTAATAAGGTGACTATTAAGAATAAATACCCGCTGCCTAGGATTGATGACTTATTTGACCAATTGAAAGGTGCAGCCATATTTTCAAAGATAGATCTTCGATCGGGGTATCATCAACTGAAGATAAAAGAGTCGGATGTACCTAAGACAACATTCAGGACTCGTTATGGTCATTATGAATTCCTAGTTATGCCCTTTGGATTGACGAATGCACCAGTAGCTTTTATGGACCTGATGAACTGAGTGTTCAGGTCATACCTTGATCAATTTGTATTGGTGTTTATTGATGACATTCTTGTCTACTCTAGAGACCGAGCATAACATGATCAACATCTCAGAATAGTGTTGCAAACGTTGAGAGAGAAGCAATTGTATGCAAAGCTATCTAAGTGCGAGTTTTGGCTTAAATCAGTCAGTTTTCTGGGTCATGTAATTTCAGTAGAAGGTATTAGAGTTGACCCTAGTAAAATTGAGCCTATTCTTAATTGGAAACCACCACGAAATGTGATAGAAGTGAGAAGTTTCCTCAGATTAGTCGGATATTATAGGAGGTTCGTGAAGGGATTTTCATCCTTAGCGACTCCTTTGACACGATTGCTACGAAAAGAGGTCTGTTTCGAGTGGACAGACAAGTGTCAAGCAAGCTTTGATCGACTGAAGGCAATGCTGAATAAAGCACAAGTTTTGACTCAGCCTACTCTAGGAAAAGATTTTGTGGTGTATAGTGATGCTAGTCATAATGGTTTAGGCTATGTTCTTATGCAAGAAGGAAAGGTGATTGCTTATGCTTCAAGACAACTAAAACCTCACGAGCTTAACTATCCGACACATGATTTGGAGTTAATTGCGATAGTTTTTGCTCTTAAGATCTGGAGACATTATCTATATGGGGAAAGATGTTATATCTATACAGATCACAAAAGTCTTAAGTACCTTCCCTCACAGAAAGAGTTGAATCTGAGACAACGAAGATGGTTGGAGTTGATTAAAGATTATGATTTGGTGATCGACTACTGGCCAGGAAAAGCTAATGTGGTTGTAGATGCACTAAGTAGGAAGATTTTAGCTGAGATGAGAATACAATCTACTTTGATGCAAAGGATCAAAGATGTTCAAAAGCAAGATGAAAAGTTAGTAAAGATAGTGGAAGCAGTGAAAAAGGGAGAAAAACCTGATTTTTCATTGACAGAGGATGGCATAGTGTACTTCAAAAATAGAATTTGTATGCCCAGTATAGAAGAGCTGAAGTCCGAGATATTAAAAGAAGCACATGAAACAGTATATACCATGCATCCAGGTGGGAACAAGATGTATCAAGACTTGAAAACTCAATACTGGTGGCCAGGGATGAAGAAGGATATCACTGAATATGTTGCTAAGTGTCTAACTTGTCAACAAGTGAAAGCAGAACGCCAGTTGCCCACAGGATTGTTACAACCAATATCGATTCCAGAGTGGAAATGGGAAAGAATCACGATGGATTTTGTGTCCGATTTACCGATGACTTAGAGAAAGCATGATGCAGTGTGGGTGATAGTGGATCGATTGACAAAGTCGGCACATTTCTTACCGGTCAGAATGGATTATTCATTGAACAAGTTAGCTGAAATTTATGTAAGTGAGATAGTGAGGTTGCATGGAGTGCCAATGTCCATCATATCTGATAGAGATCCTAGATTTACATCACAATTCTGGAAGAGCCTACAACAAGCTTTGGGAACTCGACTCAATTTCAGCATGGCTTTTCATCCACAGACGGATGGACAATCAGAGCGAGTTATTCAGTTGTTAGAGGATATGATGAGAAGCTGTATGCTTGAATTTGAGGGAAGTTGGGATAGACATCTACCTCTTATGGAGTTCGCCTACAACAATAGTTATCAGACAAGCATAGGCATGGCTCCGTATGAGGCATTGTATGGAAAAAAATGCAGGACACCAATCTGTTGGACTGAATTGAGTGCATCAAACAGAAGAAAAGGTTAGAATTATTCAAGAAAGATTGAAAGCAGCACAAGAACGACAGAAATCATATGCTAACCTCAATAGGCGAGACATTGAATATGATGTCAGAGATAAAGTGTTTTTCAAGGTTTCACCTTGGAAGAAAGTGTTGAGATTTGGCAAAAAGGGAAAGTTAAGTCTGAGATTCATTGGTCCTTATGAGATTTTAGAAAGAATTGGACCAGTGGCATATCGTTTAGCCCTTCCACCGGAGTTAGATCGGATCCATAATGTTTTTCATGTGTCGATGCTAAGGAGATATAGGTCTGATCCGACTCATGTCAAACCAATTGAAGAGATAGAAGTGCAGACTGACTTAACTTATGAAGAGGAACCGGTGGCTATATTAGCACGTGAAGAAAAAGTTTTACAAAACAAGAAAGTTCCATTAGTAAAGTGCTAAGGCAGAATCATGCTACTGAAGAAGCCACATGGGAGAACGAATAAGTCATGAAGAGGCAATATCCTCAGTTGTTCAAAGAATTAACAGGTAAATTTCGAGGACGAAATTTATTTTAAGGGGGAGAGAATGTCATATCCACTAATTTGGACCTAAGTCACGCAAGTTGTTAAATCGACTCGTCGGTTTGACTAAAGTCTAAATTTGGACTTTTATCAACAAATAATGAAAATAATTATAATTAAGTATGGAAAATATCTAATAAAGTGTTCAAAATATTTAAAGATGTTAAATTTTGGTAAAGGACTAAATTGCAAAATTTGAAAAGTTTAGGGGTCAATTTGTAATTTACCAAAAATTGGAGAATTTAAATGGGATAAGTATGAATTAAATACATGATTGGGACATTAAAAACATGGGAAGGGGCTGGCCACACCAAGTGGCACATTTTAAGAAGATAATTGACATACATGAATTTAACATTAATTAAAGTTTCTAGAATTAAGCTTAGGTGTCCCATAATTGATTAAGTTTGTCATTTTCTCTTAATTGCCTCTCTTATTCTTTATCACTTAAACATCTAGAAGACTTTTATCTTTTCCTCAAATCAGCCCACGTTTCTTGAAGCATAACAAACCAAATGGCAAAGTTTAATAAGCTAATTAAGATACATGCATTTAACATTAATGAATGTTTCTAGATGGATGCTTAGGTGTCCCTCTCATCTTAATAACCTTTGTCATTTTCTTCTTGATTATTTCTTTTCTTTCTTAATCCTTTGTAACTAGAATTGGCCATCGTTGCCTTCCACGTTCCTCTTATCCTACATCATAGGAAGATGAACACATTAATTACCTAAGGGAAATATCTAGATTTTTATAGCCTATGTGTCAAAGTATTGATTAATTTTGTCTTCTTCCTCTTAATTACTCATCCTTCTTCCTTATCCTAACATCTAGAACACTCTATTCTCCAAACCAGCCATGTTTTTCCCTTGGACAGCCATAACCAAACCTTGTTCTAAGAAGAGAAAGTGAGAAAAAGAGAGAGAAAGGCATGGGAAATTCCATTTTCATGCTTAAGAAAGCTTAAAAGAGTAAGAAGAAAGAGAGATATTAGGTTTATAAAGTTTTAATAATCTATTCATGAACTTTAGGAATTCAAAGTGACAAGGATTTAGCTCAAATGAGGAATGGAAAGGAGAAAGAGAAGTAAAGAGAAATAAAAGAGAAAAAGAGAGGTTTGTGCATAATTTAAGGCAATAGCCTATTTTAATTTTGTTTTAATTGTATAATTTAATTATTTGGCATGTTGATAATTTTGAATTAATATTATTTGTGATGAAAAATCTTGGGGATGCACGTTTGCTAGACTTAGGATTTAAATTGGTAAAAATTGAATGTGATTATCTTGTATGTTCCTTGCTGGAAATTGATGAGCAATGTTCACTTAAACTGTTATAACTTCATTTATGGAACTTTTTTATGCATTTTGTTTGTTGGGTTTGAAAGATAAGACATAGGGCTATAACTTCCATTGAGACCATAAAACCTGAAGATGTCTTTAATTGTCCAGAAAAATTCATAAAATCCAGACTTAGAATCTGTCCAGGAAATTCCTGACAGAATTATTTAGTGACTAGTCAGTGGTAATTTTATCATATCTTTTGATACATAATTCAGAATTAAGTGATTCCAGTTTCATATTAAAGCTAGGATGCAGAGCTAAAATTGTTAAGAATGTCATGTAACTAAATTCAGAACATAACAGGACCAAAAATAAGGTCCAAGGAAAAGAACAGAATCTGCCAATGACAGGGCAGTATATGAGATGAGGAATGAAATGAGTAAAATGATGTGAACCTTGTTATATTCTATAAATATTATTTTAATTGAGTGATTATGTGATTATTTTGAGATATTATATACATGAATAGTATGAAATTAATTGTCATGAATTTTAATGAAATTGTATAAGCCCTAGAACACCGAACCAGCTTAGGATAGTTTGGCATGCCAAATAGGGGGGAGTATGATGAAAATGATTAAATCCATTAATGGTATGATTATCTACACCGGTAATGGCACGATTATCTATACCGGTAATGGCACTGTTATCTACGCCGGTAATGGCACTGTTATCTACGCCGGTAATGACACGGTTATCTACGCCAGTAATGACACGGTTATCTACGCCGGTAATGACACGGTTATCTACGACGGTAATGGCACTTATATGCGCACATCATATTGCCCGGGTGACACTCCTAAGTGCCTGGATGGCAACTCCGTTATCCGAGTTAGTAGTTCATAGGTGTCCTGGGCATAAATAAAGACATAAATAAAGATTTTTTGGAAAATAAATGAATTATTGAAATTTAAAATGGAATTATGAATTATGACATGGAAAAGAAAAGAAATAATGACTTGTAATATGGTTGATTATGACATGTTATACAATGATGTTTTAGTAAAGTAAACAAGTATAAGATAAAAGAATGTAATTTGATGTCTATACATGCTAGAATACCATGATATGTATATTTGAATGAGAATATGATTAAGCATTAATTGTTATATGACAATGCATGTGGCATTTAAATAGTTTATTGCCTTATTTTTATGCACCACTAAGCCTTGAGCTTAGCGTAGGATTTAAAGAAGTAGCTGAGATTTTTGGATAAAGACAGGGTGATCCAAGTCCAGTAGAGCAGCTTCTTATCAAATATTGTGGGTCACACAAATTATGTAATTATGTTTTTAAATTTTATTTTATAGTACTTGTAAAATAAACGGCACGCTTTGTAAAGAAGATGTTATTAAATACAATGTATTTTTATCTTTGATGTTATGACTTTTCTTTTATGTTTCAAAGTAAATAAATAGTAAATAAATAAAAAAAATTAATGATTTTCATGTGTACAAAATTTAATAATGATTTTTTAACCATTGAAGTAAGAGGTAGCACTCCCTTATCCGTGCATGAGCTGCTGGGGTGAGGGGGTGTTACATATATTGTAACACCCCTTACCCTTCCGTACACCCATCCATATACCGGACGGATAAGAGGCGCTACCAGAAATAAAATTATTTTCAAAAATATGTATTCCTTTAATTTTAACCTAGTTAATATAAGAAATTTAAAATATATACTAAAATATTATGCATACACACCCTTTTATTTTATTTATATACATGCTATAATGAAAATTTAAAATTTTTTATATATACATATCAAAATATAACAAAAAGACCAACCCACTCAAGGTGGCTGTCACTGCTACTGCTGTGCTCCATTGTCTGGGTTCCCAAGTCAGCATCTCTATCTACAAGTCCAGACGCTGTCGACTACTCTTGTAACCTACGCGAGAAAAAACAAACTCTCGCGCTGAGTATATAACTCAGTGGTGCAAAAGTGTTATAATAATAATCATTAAAATAAAGCATACATTTAAAATGTAGCCAATTCAAAACTTACGCATTTTTCTGTAAATACAACGATATAATATTTTTATAAGTCAACATATCGCTGAGTTCTTAATAATATATTTCTCAGATACCCACATATTATAACATCCTAGACTTGCTCCTAGGGAATCAAAGGGGTATCATATTACATCTTAACTTAGGATCCACAGAAATGCACAGGATCCAAATGTAATATGACTCAGCCCATAGAAATGCACAGGACTGAAAAAGGTATCACGTGATCCACAGAAATGCACAGAATCACAGTATTTCATTAGTCCACAGAAATGCACAGGGCCATAATTTCTACCCTATTGGCATGCCAGCAATACCCTAGCTCAAATTTATAATTCAATTCATTTTTGCATTTCAAACCATAAACATAATTTCCAAACAAAAATACTTTATTGCTATTTTTTTCCAATCATTTTCTATAAAATTGATAAATATCATTTTCATGTCAAAATAAATATCATCATAATATATATTGAACTTTTAAATTTCATGAAACACATATAAAATATTTCAAACTCAGTAACTGCAAAAACTCCAATTTTTCACATAAAATATATACCATGCAATATCATAAAACATTTGAATCTAAAGATTTTCTTTAATTACTTACTTATATATATATGACTAATATTATAAGGACAATTGCACTAACCTCTTTAAGCTCTGCCGGTATCTGCCGGCTCTTTCCCTTTATCTCGGGCTGACGTTTGGTTCGACGTCGCGCCTAGAGATAGAAAATATTCAATAATTACCGAACCTTACACGATATATATATTTATATATAAATCTAACAAAGATCGAAATTTTTTGCCTAATTTTCTGCTCTCAAGTATATCGAGATTCTATAATTTAATATATTCTTATTATGCATGTTTAATGCATAAATCCATGTTTTGGTCGACATCACGCTTTCCGGTGCGACCAAAAATTCAAGTATTAATTTTCTTTTATAATAATTTATTTTTTTTATTTTTCTGCCTCCAAAACTATTTTTCTCCATTTATTTTTTTTATTCTTCTAGTGTCCATTTCCAATTCAAGAATTTTCATTAATTCAATTAATACTCTAAAAATTCCAAATAAATTCCTATCATCACTCTAACTCATTTTCTTTCATTTTCCATCATCAATTTCACCAAAATAATATTCCACAACTCCCAATAAATTTTTCCATAATTTGGCTAAAAATCTAAAAATTCCCCAAAAATCCTATTAAATATTTCTTCCACTCCAAAATTTATTTTCTACTTCCAAACACTCCAAATTAACTCCTTAATTATGCAATTAATCATGCAATTTAAATAAATTAATTAATCACCTTAATAATAAAAATATATTTAAACTTCACATATAAATTCATATCTCACTATCTAAAAAAAACTAGGAGGTACGGTTTGTACCAGATGACTCGGTTTAATGAGCCGAAGATTCTGCCCAAAATACTCGATTAGTGGTCGCCGGACTCCGGTCACCGAAAAATTCTCGACGGCGGCGGATCGACGATCGACTGGTAACAAAAGAAAGCTTGAGGTGTTAGGAGTCCAAATATATAACTTTCGTGGCTTGGAAGTGGCTGAAAACGTGTAGATCTACAAAAGTTGGCGGCGGCTCCAGCGAGGAATTTCGGCTCTGATCAACCCTCAAACCGTGGTTTTTGGAGCTCAAATTACACCTACCAAGGTTTTTCGACGTCCCAAGTCCATTTGCGGTGTTAAATTTAAGAAAAGAAGTCAGAAAATACATGAAATGAACAGGGCAGCCCAAAATCCAATTTTTGCTGCTCTTATCCCGAAAATCCGGTCAGTTTTTGGAAAATCAGATGTAGCCGGAGTGATAAGGACGTGGAGAACTACTTCTAGTTCAAATTTGGCAAAGATCAGACGTCGTTTGGTTGATAAACGGAGTTGGTAATCGTGTAAGGAAAATGAGAGAAAATGAATTTTTTTTATAACTTTAATCTTTGAAATCTCTATATATATAAACTCAAGAGAAAATTTGTAATTTTATATAACTATCAAGTTTTTAGTAAAATTTTACTCATATAAAATTATTAAATCACCAAAATAATTAAGAAAAATCTTAATTAAGCAAAAATTAAAAATACAGGGTGTTACACATATATATTTTCTCACATATTAATTAAACATTTAATAAATAAGGCATAAAATAAAAAATTATATAAAATCAATAAATTTCAGCAAATACTCAATATTTTACAACTTTAATTCATATAATATTTAAAAAAATCACATACTTCGATATTATTATTATTATTATTATTATTATTATTATTATTATTATTATTATTATTATTATTATTATTATTATTATTTTCTTATGCCCATAGCACCTAGAGCCGAACTAACTAATAGGAATAAAGGGTTGCCATTTCTAGCTTTCATAATGTTGTGCCGAGCTCTTTTATAAAAATATCATTATCGGTTTAATAATTTTGTGCCGAGCGCATTTATAAATTGCCATTACCGGCTTTCATATTTGGCACCGAGTGCCTAAATCCCCTTATTGGAATGCCAAACTATTCTCTATTCTAGTTCTAGCCTAGGTGTCTTTGGGCTTAACTATTTTTATTTTAATTCCCAATATTTTCAAAAATGCCAATATTATTCAATTATCATATTTTTGTTCTTTATTTCCATTATTATTGCACTAAAATCTCACACATAAATAATTTGTTAAACATTTATAATTATCAATAAAGTAAATATTCACATTAACTATTACATATAATAATCACAACACATACAAAAAGCCCAAGATTTCATGTTTTTACCTATGACAGATTTCAGACCTATTTTTGGGCTTCATTTTTAGCCCATTTATAATTTGAATTGGGAGTTCTGGTCTCCTAACAATTTTTTAGCTTATTGTCTTAGCTTTCAGATGGATCAAAAATCACTCAAATCCCAGTTTTCTATTAAAAGTTATGATCAATTTAATACTACATCATCACAGAAATTTCTGCCCAGAAATTTTTGGACAGATTCTTGGTTTGAACTTCATGCATTTTTTTAGGTAAATATGGATATAATTTGTAATATCCGCTAATTTAGGCCCCGAGTTGCACATGTCGAGAAGTTGACGTGTTTGACCGATCGAAGTCTAAATTCCGATTTTTACAAAAATTGATCAAACTAATGACTAAATTAAATGATAAATGCCTAATTAAGTGATTATAGAGTTTAAAGAAGTTGATTTATTGTAAAGGACTAAATTACAAAATTTGATAAGTTTTGGGGTCAAATTGCAATTTACCCAAAATTGGAGGATTAATAAGATTAATTGCTAATCAACATATTAATTTTGGGCACATTTTGATAGGTTTGGCCGGCCACTCAAGGAGGAAGAATGAGATAAATGGGTTCATTAAGCCTAATGTTAAGAAATGGTGAAAATGGTGGGTCCCACATGGAGACTTTTTGGGTATCCTATTTAAGACTTCTTTTTCTTCTTCTTATTCTCTTCATTTTCTGCCTTCTTCTCTCTTTTCTCTACCAGTCATGCCAGCTACATCTTTTCCTCCATAGCTCACCTTGATTTCTAGAGAGAGAAAGGAAGGGAAGAGAAGGGAAAGAGCAAGACAAGGTGATCTTCATGATCCATAACTCCTAAGGAAGCTGGAAAGAACAAGAAAGAGGATGAAAAATCTAGTTTGTTAGAGAGAGAAAATCTCCAAAGTTGTGATCAAGTGAAGAAAAGTGTAAGGTAAGAAGTATCTCTTCTTCTTCTTCATCTTTTTTAAAGGAAGTTTGAATTTTGAGCTCATTCAAGACTTATGTGGAAGGAAAGAGAAACTAGGGTTTTAAGAGAGAAAAAGAGAGTTTAGGGTCTTGAGGAAATCAGATGATAATAATGATTTATGATGTTGTAGGAGTTCCAAGTGATAAGGAACAAGCTCTAAGGAGCAAAGGAAAAGAGAAAGCTACCTAGAAGAGTGAAGGAGAAAGATTAAGGTTTGTGCATAACTTAAGGCAATAGCCTATTTTTGTTTGAAATAATGCATGTTGAATATGATTTTAGATAAATGCATTTCAAGAATGATGATGATTATGACATGAAACCATAGGATTAGACATGTATGAATGAGATCCCTGTGTGACATTGAATTAATGATGCATGTTAGAAAATCTTGTATGATTAAGACATTTACATGCATTAGAAAGTAATAAGTTGAGTAAAGAACTTTAGAAATGCGTGAAATATAATTTGGTATGATTTGGATGATGTTAGAATGAATGAATTGTGAATATACAGATTTCCTGCTGAAAGTCACGAGCGTGATTATTGAGTCACCGGCGTGAACTTAAGAGTTCACGATTGTGACTTCTGTGTGGAAATGGTACTATTCATTCTAGAAGCGTTCACGGGTTGGAATCACGAAAGTGAACTTATTCACGGGCGTGAATGAGTAATCACGACCGTGAATGCTTTTAGGCGATTCATTCCAGTAGCATTCACGGCTTGGGATTACGGGCTTGAACTAATTAGTAATCACGGCCGTGAATGCTCTGTATTTGTGATTATGAATGTGGTTATCAAATAAGGAATTCAGGTAAATAAATGAAAGTCATTGTCTATCTAGTGAAATAAGAATGATTATATATATACATATATATATATATACATATATATATATATATATATATATATATATACATATTGATGAGAGAATGTGTTATGTTGTGATATAGAAAATTGAATTGTCATGGATGATATATGAAATCTGATGTGGATGATAAGTATGAGAATATTAATGTACCAAGTAAAATAAATGAAAAGATGTTACCTAGTATGTATGCATACGATTATATGTTTGCAAAACAAGAAAATTGAGATGTTGATAAATATGAGAATATTGATGTATTGAAATTTGAGAATTTTGATTGATGTGAAAATATAAAGAAGCCCATTACTCTACCTGCGGACTAGAATCAGGATAGATGACATGTCATTAAGGGGGTGAACGGTACCGTACTATACCTCAACCAATGTGGCTTAAGCTCGGAGAGCGCCATTGGTCTGAGATACTCGGTCAATGTGGCTTAAGCTCGGAGAGCGCCATTGGTCTGAGATACTCGGTCAATGTGGCTTAAGCTCGGAGAGCGCTATTGACTTGAGAAGCTCTTATGAGCACACATAAATGAGGACAAGCTGGCTTAAGCTCGGAGAGCGCCCTTGGTCTGGTTATTCATCTATGATGAAATTATACTCAATCAATGTGGCTTAAGCTCGGAGAGCGCCATTGATTTGACAAGCTCTTTTGAGCCAGAAAGTGGACAGGGTGGCTTAAGCTCGGAGAGCGCTCCTGATCCATAACCTGTATCCAGTCAGTCCAAAATTTAGAGTGATGTGGGCAAGATAATGAGGATATGTCGAAAAATAAGAAAAGAAAAGAATAAGAAAATGATGATGATATGAGATTGAGATGTAATGATAAAGAGATTAAGAGAATAATTTACCATTAAAGATAAATGAAAATAACATTGTCTATATGAGCATGACATTTATACTTGTATGAAAAAGGAATATGTTGATAGTCATGCATGCAAACATTTTAATGCATAAAATGATATTTGTTAATGCTTGTTGCATGATATAGTATATTGCCTTATTTATATGCACCACTAAGCTTAGAGCTTAGCGTGGAGTTTAATTTCCACGTAGATATAGAAAGGTAGCTGAAGGCTTTAGATAAAGCAAACAGTGATCCCATTCAAGTAAAGCAGCTGAACCTTGAGAAAGTGGGTTACAAGTTTTGAAATTTTTGTATTTGTCTTTTATGTTAAAGAAATGTTAGAGTTTGTAAAACTTACTTTTAAAGTTTGTTAAGAATTACTCTGATGTTAAAATTACTATCTTATGTAAATAAATTGTACTCTAGTTTTTGTTTATATCCATATATACATGAGTGTTGAAAAAAAAAATAAAGGTAATATAATAATAATAATAGCGATTTGAAAAAGTAAGGAAGATGGACACTAGCGCTCCCTCATCCGTGCACGTGTAGTTCGGGTGAGGAGGTGCTACAGATTTTGGTATCAGAGCACCAGGTTGGTGTTTTTGAATTTTGGTATTAAAGCCCGGTTGGGCTGTTTTGGATTTTTAAAGTGAATTTTTGAAAATGTACCCATAATTGCATTTTTGGAGTTGCTGCTTTATTGATTAGGGTCGTTACCTTTATGTTATAGGTAGGATATGGCTTCAGGATCAAGACGAATAGTTGTAGAAGAAGCTGAGTGTAATGAGCCCTCAGAGGCAAGAGCTTCGTCGCAACCAAGTCATCATTGAGCTGCGGCACCGAGATCTAGTGCCAGCTCACTTCGTGAGCATTCAACTATTAATATGGGTAAGACTGAGCTCATGAGAAATATGATAGATCTGCTACAGAGAGCATCACGATCTGATTCGTCTGGATTACAGTTTGAGAGACTGAGGAAATTAGGAGCATCTTATTTCTATGGTAAACGAGAGGATGACCCCTCAGTGGCATAATTTTGGTTGGAACGATCAGAGCGAGTATTTAATCAATTGCACTGCATAGATGAGCAGAAATATGAATATGCAGTATGTCTGCTACAGGAGCATGCATATGATTGGTGGCGATCTGAATCAAAGAGTATAGAGGCTCCTAACCCTATGACATGGGAATTCTTTCTAGAAAAGTTTAAGGAGCAGTATATTCCTCCTATCTACACAGACGACAAAAAGAGAGAGTTTCTGATGCTAAAACATAGGGATATGTCTATAATAGAATATGAGAGAGAATTCACTCATCTTTGTAAGTATGCTGGTGGTATTGTGTCTACAGAGGCTGATAAATGTCGACGATTTGAAGATGGATTGAGGGATACGATCAAGTTACAAGTTTCAGCCCTACGTCTGATGAGTTTCCCCAGTTTACTAGCAACTGCTAGAACAGTTGAAAGAGTCTTGGTGACACAATAGCCAGTACAGGTTAGTGGGGTTAGTAGACCTGGACCACAGTCAAGTGGGGTACAGTCTGTTGGCAAGAGAGCCAGATCTTTTTGTGGCCGATTCCAGGCTGGGAGTTCCAGTAGATTTCATTCTTATAGACAGGGATAACCCGTAAGATCTACTTCATCGGCAGCCAGTCCATCGACACAGGCATCCCGTAGGTCTACCACTCTACCGGTGTGTCAGCATTGTGGTCGTTCGCATCCAAGAGAGTGTTGGTTGATGACAGGAGCGTGCATGAGATGTGGCTCCAAGAACCATATTAGAAGAGATTGTCCATTGCTACAGTTTAGCAGAGGTTCAGGGAGTGTTGAGTCAGTACCAATACAAACTATGAGACAAGGCAGAGGACGAGGCCGAGGGCAAGGAAGAAGAGGTCGTGTAGGGCCAAGCCAGTTCAGATCAGACACAGTAGAGACACCTGAAGGCAGTAGAGCTGCTCCAGCAAGAGCTTATGCCATGCGAGGCCGAGAGGAGCAGGATGCACCTGTTAGAGTAGTGCTCTAAAGGCAATCACCTTTAGCACTTATTGTACAAATTTATTTAATTAATAAAAGGCTTTTTCATTAATTTGATGTTCATTTGATATATGAATTGATAAATGATCTTAAATCAATTAATGAAGTCCTTGATACATAACATAGCATGAAGGAAATCATGATGAGATCATGATATTGAGATTCTTATCATGTGTAATTATGTTAGTATCAAAATTATCCCTAGTCATAGGATTAATGAGACGGCACATTATCAATCCAGACAGACTAGCACAAGTTACACTCCTTGATTGGATCGAGTAGTAGATCTCATAATCTATAAACATGAGATGTTTAGAGTTAACATGTGGATGCTTGCTAAGTGTAGCAAAGTACATTGGATGACCAACTATGAGAAAATCATATGGATAATCTATTCAAATGTCAATGATAGTCGCATCATAGCAATGGTGCAAGTATCCTTAGACTTGAGGTACTCAAGGATATCTTGAATATTGATTCTATATTTTGACACTATTCCTTGTTGCCTCATAGAGGTAGCTCATAGGGTAGTGATTGGATATAACTTAAGGTATTCGAAGGTAATTGGGTAACCAACAAAGGATTCACTACTCTTGATAGAATGAGTGTAAACCCATGGCCTCTTGTCATGGTAATTACTCAGGAATCTCTGGCCGAAGTGGAAATGTCATAAAGATAGTCTTCAATGACATATCTAATAGAGTAATGAGCCTCTAGGATAAGAACTAACATTACTTGGACTAGACGTGACGAAGTCAGTCTAGTGGGAGTTGACACATGTCCATACTCTGAACCAAGTGGGGTATAGAATGGTGAAAGGAATAATTGCACTGAAATTGTCCATGCAAAGATTCGTAGTCAAACCACTGACTTTCCAGTCAATTTTGGGTCATGATGTGTTGCTAGATACCGCTTATGACTTGCTTAAATTAATTGTTAATTTAAGTGGCCAATATAACCGGGAACCTAATGGATCACACGCATTGAAGATATGGAGAATGAGTAAAATGGTATTGGATAGGATCCAAAATATGAGAGAATTATTTTAGGATGGATCGCGATGAGATCGCACAAAAAAATCGTTTGGGAGTGTCACGGGCCCGTAAGGGCCCGCGCGGTCTAGGCAGGCTGTTGGCCCGCCTTGCGGGCCAGTTGGGCTACCCAGTGGCAGCCTGCAGCAAGCCCAGGCTGCAGCTTCCATCCGTTGGCCAACAACTGTAATTGGCCATAATTAGGTCAATTATGTCCAATTACTATTCATTAGTTGCCATTTTCTCCATTTTGACTTTTCATCTTATTTTTGAATTTGATTCAAATAGAAAAGACTTCAAATGACAGAAAATAGACATAAAATTTTTTTTGTGAAATTTGTTTTTAAAACAACAAAAATTCTCTCAAGAACACTTTCAAAGCTAGCACTTTGAATTTATTCAAACCATTTTCTCTTGATAGTTTATTCTTCATTCTTCATGTGGATTATCATTAGAGGCATCCTAGTGTGGATTTTTGTGGTTTGCTACAACCCAAAAAAGTGAAGATTTGAAGAACAAATAAAAATTACAAGGTATAATTTTTAACATTTACATTTATATAAATTAGTTTTAATGGTACAAGAATGATCTTTTATTTTGGGTTTTGAAAAATTTTATTTTTTGCTGCGTTTATGAATATGATTCATTGTTCAAAAACTAACATTGGTATCAGAGCCTCCTTGTATCCATTAAAATTAATTTTAATTGAAAGTGCAATGGGATTGCATGTTTTTGGTGATTTTGGATCAATAGGTTTTGAAAATTTGAAATTAATTTGTAAAATATAATTTACATATTTTTTCTTTATTTAATCTGATAATGGGATGATTATTAATGATTATTTTGATTGAAAAAAGATTTGATTGTGATTCAAATAATTAATTTCGGATTTATTTCAAAAATGCCTAAAATTGTCTTGTTTATGAATATGTGTTGTTGTTTGGCTTAATTGATGGGGTTGGTTGCATTTTTCTTGTAATTTAATTATAAAAAAATTATTTAGACATATTGAGAATATGTTTATGCCTCTGGAAATATCCAATAATTAATTAAAAATTATTTTAATTACTTTTCAAACAAACACAAAAATGGGACTGTTTTAGCTTACCCGGTGGGGCTATTTTGTTTGATTTTTTTTGTATGTGTTTATTTTATTTCCAGCACCTTGAAATAATTTTTATGTGATTAAAAATATGTTATTTTGATGTTAGATGCATGTCAAAATTATTTTGCAATCATTTGAAATTTTAAAAATTCTAGATAGCGAATTAGTCATTTTGAGCGTCTAAGTGTGTTGGTTCGTTTGTCTTAGTAATTTTGGCTTGTGCCAAAAAATATTTTGATGAAATTGAGCTGAAATAAAGACAATTAGAATGGTTATTTGATTTTTTGGAAATTTTTAGAATTTTTAGAAATTAATTTTGAATTAATTTAAGTTGTGCAATTGTAATTCTGGTATATTAAAATTAAATTGTTTAATTTTAACATCATAATATTCTGATTTTAAGGATAATTAATTTTGAAATATTTTTGGAAATATGGAATTTAATTTAATTTGAGTAAATATTAAATTTCACTTTAAAATGACATACAAAATTAAATTAACCGAAAGAACACATATAGGAAATTTCGATTCAAGTGTTGAATCGATTTACAAATTGAAATCCAAAATTGTCATTTTTATTTTGTGCATTAGAGAATGCATGTTAGGGGTTTATGAAAAGGCATGATGGATGATTATGGACTTAGGTCCAATGTGATTGAGCATGCATGGAATTATTTTGTTTTATGGTAAATAGGACATGCGTGTCCCTACCTCTTTTTCTTTCTTATGTATTTCTCTTCTCATCTTACTCCCCTCAAATGTAAATTTAGGTTTTCTATAATTTGAAATATGTAATTAGATTACATATGATTAGAATAGAATGAAGATACAAAGGAGCAAGAAGCAAAGGAGATGATACCATAAACAAGAAGACTTAGAAATAGGAATTTGATTTCTATTTCGGGTTGTAAATTCATTCATATACCTAGGTAAAACCTAGTCAATTTCTCTTTGGCTCAAGAGATTGACTTTAGTATGTCCATAATCATACCATATAGTTAATGTAACTATCTTTATATATCAATGTGATGAATGTATGATATATAAAAGCATGAAATAATAACTTGATGAGACTTAACAAAGAAATCCCTCACTAAATAAACAATTAAGTCTTGCGCCTTCCATTAATATGGGGAGAACCAGAGTTTTTCTAGAGTTAGGGTTGTTGAGTTGCCTTAAGGTCACTTTATAAGAATATGTTCAATCCATTGAAATTAGATTTCACGATTAATGGGTTAGACTTAACCGATATTATTAACTTGTTGGATTTGCGCCAAGGTTAATGTGTATTGGAGGTAAAGTTGGGTATGTATACATGAGATGTACACATATCAAGAGTCGATAGCCCAATGTATGTGCACACATCAATAAGTTGATAGCACAAGATTCGATAGTTGCATGAATAATGCAATTGATATGCATTAGATACCTACCAACCAAACTAAGGATAGCTTGTTGAGTTGCCTCAAGGTTATTCTTAGCTAGTTGGATATCGACCCACTAGGAGAACTTCCATATAAGTTCTCTCGGGTTCATAGTCAGGGCTATGGATTCGCAATAAAATAGTGAGAGCCATAATGCGATTTATTAAAGACCTAATAAACATGCATTTTATGTACATTCTAACATGTTCTATTTTACATCTAGGTTGCTAGAATCATCATCATGACAAGTGTGAATTTGCAATCGCTAATGGAATCAAATAAGTTGACTAGGCACAATTTTTTGGATTGGCTAAGGAATTTGAGAATAGTTCTCAAATCCGAAAAGATTGGCTATGTCCTAGATGAGGCACTCCCTAATCCCCCTACTGCTAATGCTTCTGAAGATGTTAAGAAGGCATATCAAAACCATTTCGATGATAATGAGATGGAAAACTGCATTATGCTTGCTACTATGTCAGCTGAGTTGCAAAAGCAGCATAAGGCTATGGATGCTAATTCCATAGTATACCATCTAAGAGAGATTTTTAATGAGCAAGCACGTTCTGAAAGGTTCAAAACTTCAAGGTTGCTCTTCCGCACTAAGAAGGTTAAGGGGACATCTCCAGTGCAATATGCATTGAAGATGAATGGCTATATTGAGAGGTTGGCCACCTTAGGATTTGTGATGGACCATGAATTAAGTATTGACTTAATTCTAATGGGTTTGTCTGATAGTTATTTACATTTTGTGCTTAACTATAGGATGAACCAAATCTCTACCACTATTCCTAAGCTGATTAACTTACTTAAAATAGCTGAGCCATCTGTCAAGAAGGACAGTAAGGTTGTGATGCTGGTGGACTCTTCAAGTTCTAAAAAGAAGAACCTTAAGAAGAAGAAGAAGTCCATGAAGCCTAAGGGAGGCGTGGCCAAGAAGAAGGCCAAGTAGATTGCTCCAAAAGGGACATGCTTCCATTGTGGCAAAGATGGCCATTGGAAGAGAAACTGCAAGGCTTACTTGGAGTCCTTGAAGAATAAGGCATCTGATGCCCCATCTACTTCAGGTATTTTTGACATTGAAATTAATATTTTTTCCAATAATATATGGGTATTAGATACCGGTTGTGGCTCACACATATGCACTGATATGCAGGGCCTAAGGAACAGTAGACAGCTCAATAAGGGAGAGTTAGACCTACACGTTGGAAATGGAGCAAGGGTTGCTGCATTAGCTATAGGAACATATGTATTGACCCTCCCTAGTGGGCTTATATTAAATTTGGAGAATTGCTATTATGTACCTACTTTGACTAAAAACATTATTTTTGTTTCAAGTCTAAATAAAAATGGTTTCTTTTTATCTTTTAGTAACAATTGTTGTTCTATTATGTTGAATGGAATTCTTTATGCTAATGGTACATTATGCAATGGAATATACATATTAGATATGTCAAATCCAATTTTAAACATCACTAATAATAAAAGGCAAAAACAAGATATGTTGAAATCATCTTATTTATGGCATTGTCGTCTTGGTCATATAAGTGAGAAACGCATGGCTAAGCTACATAAAAGTGGTAGTTTGGGGTCATTTGATTATGAATCATATGACACATGTGAATCTTGTTTACTAGGCAAGATGACTAAATTACCCTTTAAGGGAAAAGGTGAACGTGCTAATGGACTTTTAGACTTAATACATTCAGATGTATGTGGTCCAATGTCTACACACACTAGAGGTGGTTTCATCTACTTCATTAATTTTATCGATGACTACTCACAATATGGATATGTGTATCTTTTGAGATACAAATCTGAAGCTTTTGAAAAGTTCAAAGAATTCAGAAATGAAGTAGAGAAACAACTTGGAAAAAGTATTAAAACACTTTGATCATATCGATGAGGTGAATACTTGAGCCAAGAGTTTCTAGATTATCTTAGGGATAATGGGATTTATCTCAATGGACTCCACCTTACACGCCACAAAACAATGGTGTGGCTGAAAGAAGAAACCGAACCTTGTTAGACATGGTAAGGTCTATGATGAGTATTGCGGAATTCCCTAAATCCTTTTGGGGTTATGCACTAGAGGCCGCCATTTATATATTAAATGGAGTTCATTCAAAGTCAGTTGATGTTACTCCATATGAGATATGGTATAACAAGAGGCCCACATTTTCTTACATGAGAATTTGGGGTTGTCCTACTTATGTGAAGCGGACAATGTCAGATAAGCTAGAAGCTAAGTCTGACCGATGTCTGTTTGTGGGATATCCAAAAGTATTATATGGATATCAATTTTACCACCCCTTGGAACAAAAGGTTTTTGTTTCAAGACATGTTATCATTTTAGAGAGAGAATTCCTTCTAAAAGGAGATAGTGGGAGCAAAATTGAACTTGAGGAAGTTCAAGATGCTCAAAAAGATGTTGATCAACTGCCTGAACCCGAGCTTGTTACTCATACAGATGATATAATAGCTCAACCTTCTGAAGCACAAGAGTTTCATAGGTCAAGTAGGATACGTACTGTTCCAGAGAGATATGGATTTCTCATTAGTGAACAAAATGACGTATTGCTCATAGAAAATGGCTTCAAGCCATGAAGTCAGAAATTGATTCCATGTATGAAAACCAAGTATGGACTTTGGTTGACCCACCCGAAGGAATAAAGCCTATAGGGTGCAAGTGGGTTTTCAAAAAGAAAACTGACACGGATGGTAATGTGATTACCTATAAAGCTAGACTTGTTGCTAAAGGTTATCATCAAAGACAAGGAATTGACTATGATGAAACTTTTAGCCCAGTAGCTATGCTTAAATCCATAAGGATACTCCTAGCCATTGCTACTCATTATGATTATGAGATATGGAAAATGGATGTGAAAACAATTTTCCTTGATGGAAATTCGACTGAGGATGTGTACATGACACAACTAAAAGGTTTCATATCTAAAGATGGCAAAAAGTTATGTAAGCTTCAAAGATCCATTTATGGATTAAAGCAAGCATCCAGGAGTTGGAATATTCGGTTTGATGAGACAATCAAACAGTTTGGTTTCTTACAAAATCCGGATGAACCTTGTCTCTACAAGAAGGTTAGTGTGAGTGCAATCGTATTTCTTGTGTTATATGTAGATGACATATTGTTAATGGGAAATGATGTCTCAGCCTTACAATCAGTCAAAATTTGGTTATCCAAGAATTTTGGGGATAAAGATCTATAGAGATAGATCTAAAAGATTGCTTGGTCTTTCACAGTGTACATACATAGATAAAATCCTAAAGAGGTTTAGCATGGAGCAGTCCAAGAGGGGATATATTCCCATGACCCATGGGATTACTCTCTCAAAGTCTTTGTGTCCAAAGACACAAGATGAGAGTACACACATGAGTTTGATTCCATATGCTTCAACTATAGGATCAATCATGTATGCTATGATATGTAAAAGACTCGATGTATCATATGCTCTGAGTGTCATGAGTAGATACCAATCGGAGAACTAAGGATGTATTCTTGGTATATGGAGATGGAGATATTACTGTGAACGGGTATACCGATGCCAGCTTCCAATCTGACAAGGATGACTCAAAATCTCAGTCAGGTTATATATTCACACTAAATGGTGGAGTAGTTAGTTGGAAGAGTTCCAAACAGGAAATGACTGCTGATTCCACAACTGAAGCAGAGTACATTGCAGCTTCTAAAGCAGTAAAGGAAGCAGTTTGGATAAAGAAATTCATCACAGAACTTGGAGTGGTTCCCAGCATTATTGATCCAATACAATTGTATTGTGATAATAATGGAGCCATTGCGCAAGCAAATGTGCCACGGTCTCATTAGAGATCCAAACATGTACTCAGAAGATACCATTTGATTAGAGAATTCATTGGTAGGAATGATGAAAAGATAGAAATAGTGCCCACTGATCAGAATATTGTTGATCCTTTAACTAAGCCAATTCCCCAAAAGAAATATGATTCTCATGTACTCGCCTATGCAATTAAATACAAAGGCGATTGACTTTAGTGCAAATGGGAGCTTGTTAGAGTAGTGCTCTACAGGCAATCACCTTTAGCACTTATTGTACAAATTTATTTGATTAATAGAAGGCTTTTTCATTAATTTGATGTTCATTTGATATATGAATTGATAAGTGATCTTAAATCAATTAATGAAGTCCTTGATACATAACATAGCATGAAGGAAATCATGATGAGATCATGATATTGAGATTCTTATCATGTGTAATTATGTTAGTATCAAAATTATCCCTAGTCATAGGATTAATGAGATGGCACATTATTAATCCAGTCAGACTAGCACATATTACACTCCTTGATTGGATTGAGTAGTAGATCTCATAATCTATAAACATGAGATGTTTAGAGTAAACATGTGGATGCTTGCTAAGTGTAGCTAAGTACATTGTATGACCAACTATGAGACAATCATATGGATAATCTATTCAAATGTCAATGATAGTCGCATCATAACAATGGTGCAAGTATCCTTAGACTTGAGGTACTCAAGGATATCTTGAATATTGATTCTGTATTTTGACACTATTCCTTGTTGCCTCAGAGAGGTATCTCATAGGGTAGTGATTGGATACAACTTGAAGTATTCGAAGGTAATTGGGTAACCAACAAAGGATTCACCACTCTTGATAGAAGGAGTGTATACCCATGGCCTCTTGTCGTGGTCATTACTCAGGAATCTCTGGCCGGAGTGGAAATGTCATAAATTTAGTCTTCAATGACATATCTAATAGAGTAATGAGCCTTATGGACAAGAACTAACATTACTTGGACTAGACGTGACGTAGTTAGTCTAGTGGGAGTTGACACATATCTATACTCTGAACCAAGTGGGGTATAGAATGGTGAAAGGAATAATTGCACAAAAATTGTCTATGGAAAGGTTCATAGTCAAACCACTGACTTTTCGGTCAATTGGGGGTCATGATGTGTTGCTAGATACTACTCATGACTTCCTTAAATTAATTGTTAATTTAAGTGGCCAACATAACCGGGAACCTAATGGGTCATATGCATTGAAGATATGGAGAATGAGTAAAATGGTATTGGATAGGATCCAAAATATGAGAGAATTATTTTAGGATGGATCGCAATGAGATTGCACAAAAAAAATCATTCGGGAGTGTCACGGGCCCGCGCGGGCTTCGCAGGTTGCTGGCCAACGACTGTAATTGGCCATAATTAGGCCAATTATGGCCAATTACTATTCATTAGTTGCCATTTTCTCCATTTTTGACTTTTCATCTTATTTTTGAATTTGATTCAAATAGAAAAGACAATAAATGGCAGAAAATAGACATGAAAATATTTTTTGTGAAAAAAAAATATTTTTAAGGCACAACAAAAATTCTCTCAATAACACTTTCAAAGCTAGCACTTTGAATTTGTTCAAACCATTTTCTCTTGATAGTTTCTTCTTCATTCTTCGCGTGGATTATCATTAGAGACATCTTAGTGTGGATTGTTGTGGTTTGCTACAACCCAACAAAGTGAAGATTTGATGAACAAATAAAAATTACAAGGTATAATTTTTAACATTTACATTTATATAAATTAGTTTTAATGGTACACGAATGTTCTTTTGTTTTGGGTTTTGAAAAATTTTATTTTTCGCTGCATTTATGAATATGATTCATTCTTCAAAACCTAACAGCACCTGATGTCATAGCGGGTAAATTCCTTCTCTTTGGCTCTTGTATACATGCATTGATAGACCCTGGGTCAACACACTCATACATATGCACACCACCATCGAGTCGAGAGGGTCTAAAACCAGAGACTCTAGAATATGATATTTGTGTGACTAACCCGTTAGGACACAGTGTGCGGGTTAGTAAAGTGTTTAGGCGTTGCCCAGTCGAAATTCAAGGCAGGCAATTTTCAGCAGATCTAATAGAGCTACCATTCCGCGAGTTCGATGTGATCTTGGGAATGGATTGGCTAGCTTACCATGGGGTGATAATAGATTGTGGAAAGAGGCAGATGAGAATTAAAGTTTCAGAACAAGAAGAGATAGTAGTGATGAGCGAGTATAGATGATATCCAGATAATGTGATATCAGCGTTGAAAGCTCGAAAACTCATCAATAAGGGATGTGAGACTTACCTAGCATATGTGATGGATACTCGAAAGAAAAGTCCAAAGCTAGTTGACATCCCAACTGTTAGTGAGTTTCCAGATGTATTTCCTGAGGAGTTACTAGGACTACCACCTGACCGAGAGATAGAGTTTGCTATCGAATTAGTACCTGGCACCGCTCTTATATCTATTACACCATATAGGATGGCACCCATAGAATTTAAAGAGTTGAAGATACAGTTAGAAGAAATGTTAGATAAAGGATTTATACGACCTATTGTATCACCATGGGGTGCTCCAGTACTATTTGTAAAGAAGAAAGACGGTACTTTACGTCTTTGCATTGACTACAGGCAGCTTAATAGGGTTACTGTTAAGAATAAATACCCACTGCCTAGGATTGATGATTTATTTGATCAGCTGAAAGGTGCAAGTATATTTTCAAAGATAGATCTTCGATCAGGGTATCATCAACTGAAAATCAAAGAGTCAGATGTATCTAAGATGACATTCAGGACTCGTTATGGTCATTATGAGTTCTTGGTGATGCCATTATTGACGAATGCATCGACAGTTTTTATGGACCTGATGAACTGAGTGTTCAGGCCATATATTGATCAATTTGTAGTTGTATTCATTGATGACATTCTTGTCTATTCAAGAGATCGAGTAGAGCATAACCAACATCTTAGAAAAGTATTATAGACCTTGAGGGAGAAACAATTGTATGCAAAGCTATCTAAGTGTGAGTTTTGGTTGGAAGCAGTTAGTTTTCTGGGTCATGTAATTTCAGTGGAAGGTATTTGAGTCGATCCTAGTAAAATCGAGGATATGCTTAATTGGAAACCACCTCATAATGTGACAGAAGTGAGAAGTTTTCTTGGATTAGCTGGATACTATAGGAGATTTGTGAAAGAATTTTCATCTATAGCAAATCCTTTGACACGATTGATGTGAAAAGAGCTCTGTTTTGAATGGACAGATAAATGTCAAGCAAGCTTTAATCAATTGAAGGCAATGTTGACTGAAGCACCAGTTTTGACTCAGCCTACCCTAGGAAAAGATTATATGGTGTACAGTGATGCAAGTCAAAATGGGCTAGGATGTGTTCTTATGCAAGAGGGAAAAGTGATTGCATATGCCTCAAGACAGCTTAAGCCTCATGAACTTAACTATCCGATGCATGATTTAGAGCTTGCAGCAATAGTTTTTGCTCTTAAGATCTGGAGACATTATCTCTATGGAAAAAGATGCTACATTTATACGGATCACAAGAGTCTTAAGTATCTTCCTTCACAAAAAGAGTTGAACCTGAGGCAACGAAGATGGTTGGAATTGATTAAAGACTATGATTGTGTGATAGACTACCATCCAGGAAAAGCTAACATGGTTGCAGATGCACTAAGCAGGAAAATTTTAGATGAGATGCGAGTGGAATCCACATTGATGTAGAGAATTAAAGATGTCCAAAAACAAGATGAGAAGCTAGTGAAGATGGTCGAGGCCTTGAAAAATGGAGAAAAGTCAGAATTTTCCTTAACAGAAGATGGTACTGTGTATTTCAAGAACCGGATTTGTGTGCCAAGTATAGAAGAGTTTAGGTCAGAGATTTTAAAAGAAGCTCATGAAACGGTTTACACTATGCACCCAGGTGGGAACAAAATGTACCAAGATTTGAAAGCACAATACTGGTGGTCGGGGATGAAAAAGGATATCACTGAATATGTTGCCAAATGTCTAATATGTCAACAAGTGAAAGCTGAGCATCAATTACCCATAGGATTACTACAACTGATTCTCATACCAGAATGGAAGTGGGAAAGGATCACGATCGATTTTGTGTCCGGTTTACTGGTAACTCAGAGAAAGCATGATGCAGTGTGGGTGATAGTGGATCGATTGATGAAGTCAGCACATTTCCTACCAATCCAAATGGACTATACTTTGAACAAGCTGGCTAAGATTTATGTGAATGAGATAGTAAGACTTCATGGAGTACCTGTATCTATCATCTCTGACAGAGATCCCAGGTTTACGTCGCAGTTCTGGAAGAGTCTACATCAGGCTTTAGGAACTCGACTAAATTTTTGTACGACATTTCATCTGCAAACGGATGGACAATAAGAGTGAGTTATACAGTTGCTAGAGGATATGATGAGATGTTGTGTGCTTGAATTTGAGGAAAGTTGGGATCGACATCTACCTCTTATGGAGTTTGCCTATAACAACAGTCATCAAACGAGTATAGGCATGGCTCCTTATGAAGATTTATATGGAAGAAAGTGTAGGACACCAGTATGTTGGACCAAGTTGTTTGGGCTGGAAATAGTTCAACAGACTGAGGAGAAAGTTAAAATGATCAAGGAAAGGCTAAAGGCAGCACAAGATCGACATAAATCATATGCCGATTTAAAGAGGCCAGATATAGAATATGTTGTAGGTGATAAAGTATTTCTTAAAGTTTCACCGTGGAAAAAGGTATTGAGGTTCGATAAAAAGGGAAAGTTAAGCCCAAGGTTTATTGGTCCTTATGAAATTCTGGAAAGAATAGGACCAGTGGCTTACCGAGTAGCTCTTCCTCCGGAGCTAGACTGAATTCATAACGTGTTCCACATTTCAATGTTAAGAAGATATCATTCAGACCCAACCCACATTATACCGATTGAGGAAATAGAGGTACAGATAGACATGTCTTATGAGGAAGAACCAGTGGCTATAATAACATATGAAGAGAATGTTCTCCGAAACAAGAGAGTCCCTCTAGTTAAAGTTTGGTGGCGAAATCATACAGTTGAAGAAGCCATGTGGGAAAGTGAAGAAGTGATGAAGAAGCAGTATCCCTAGTTATTTAACCCTGAACGAACAGGTAAATTTCAAGGACGAAATTATTTTAAGGGGTAGAGAATGTAATATCCGCTAATTTAGGCCCCGAGTCGCACGTGTCGAGAGGTTGAGGCGTTTGACCGATCGGAGTCTAAATTCGGATTTTTACAAAAATTGATCAAGGTAATGGCTAAATTAAATGATAAATTCCTAATTAAGTGATTATAGAGTTTAAAGAAGTTGATTTATGGTAAAGGACTAAATTATAAAATTTCATAAGTTTTGGGTTCAAATTGCAATTTACCAAAAATTGAAGGAATAATAAGATTAATTGCTAATCAACATATTAATTTTGGGCACATTTTGATAGGTTTGGCCGGCCACTCAAGGAGGAAGAATGAGATAAATGGGTTCATTAAGTCTAATGTCAAGAAATGGTCAAAATGGTGGGTCCCACATGGAGACTTTTTGGGTACCCTATTTAAGACTTCTTTTTCTTCTTCTTCTTCTCTTCATTTTCTACCTTATTCTCTCTTTTCTCTACCAGTCACGCCAGCTACATCTTTTCCTCCATAGCTCACCTTGATTTCTAGAGAGAGAAAGGAAGGGAATAAAAGGGAAAGAGCAAGACAAGGTGATCTTCATGGTCCATAACTGCTAAGGAAGTTGGAAAGAACAAGAAAGAGGAAGAAAAATCTGGTTTGGTAGAGAGAGAAAATCTCAAAAGTTGTGATCAAGTGAAGAAAAGTGTAAGGTAAGAAGTATCTCTTCTTCTTTTTCATCTTTTCTAAAGGAAGTTTGAATTTTGAGCTCATTCAAGACTTATGTGGAAGGAGAGAGAAACTAGGGTTTTAAGAGAGAAAAAAAGAGTTTAGGGTCTTGAGGAAATCATATGATAATAATGATTTATGACGCTGTAGGAGTTCCAAGTGATAAGGAACAAGCTCTAAGGAGCAAAGGAAAAGAGTAAGCTACTTAGAAGAGTGAAGGAGAAAGATTAAGGTTTGTGCATAACTTAAGGCAATAGCCTATTTTTGTTTGAAATAATGCATGCTAAACATGATTTTAGATGAATGCATTTCAAGAATGATGATGATTATGGCATGAAACCATAGGATTAGACATGTATGAATGAGATCCTTGTGTGACATTGAATTAATGATGCATGTTAGAAAATCTTGTATTATTAAGACATTTACATGTATTAGAAAGTAATAAGTTGAGTAAAGAACTATAGAAATGCATGAAATAAAATTTGGTATGATTTGGATGATGTTAGAATGAATGAAATGTGAATATGCAAATTTCCTGCTGAAAGTCACGGGCGTGACTATTGAGTCACCGGTGTGAACTTGAGAGTTCACAGTTGTGACTAATTGTATCACGGTTGTGACTTCTGTGTGGAAATGGTACTATTCATTCCAGAACCATTCACGGGTTGGAATCACAAAAGTGAACTTATTCAAGGGCGTGAATGAGTAATCACGACCGTGAATGCTTTTGGGCGATTCATTCCAGTAGCATTCACGGCTTGGGATTACGGGAGTGAACTAATTCACGAGCGTGAAATTAGTAATCACGGCCGTGAATTCTCTGTATTTGTGATTATGAATGTGGTTATCAAATGAGGAATTCTGGTAAGTAAATGAAAGTCATTGTCTATCTTGTAAAATAAGAATGATTATATATATATATACATATTGATGAGAGAACGTGTTATGTTGTGATATAGAAAATTGAATTGTCATGGATGATATATGAAATCTGATGCGGATGATAAGTATGAGAATATTGACGTACCTAGTTAAATAAATGAAAAGATGTTATCTAGTATGTATGCGTACGATTATATGTTTGCAAAACAAGAAAATTGAGATGTTGATAAATATGAAAATATTGATGTATTGAAATTTGAGAATTTTGATTGATGTGAAAATATAAAAAAGCCCATTACTCTACTTACGAACTAGAATCAGGATAGATGACATGTCATTAAGGAGGCGAACAGTACCGTACTATACCTCAACCAATGTGGCTTAAGCTCGGAGAGCGCCATTGGTGTGAGATGCTCGGTCAATGTGGCTTAAGCTCGGAGAGCGCTATTGACTTGAGAAGCTCTGATGAGCACACATAAATGAGGACAAGGTGGCTTAAGCTCGGAGAGCACCCTTGGTCTGGTTCTCCATCTATGATGAAATTATACTCAATCAATGAGGCTTAAGCTCGGAGAGCGCCATTGATTTGAGAAGCTCTTTTGAGCCAGAAAGTGGACAGGGTGGCTTAAGCTCGGAGAGCGCTATTGACTTGAGAAGCTTTGATGAGCACACATAAATGAGGACAAGGTGGCTTAAGCTCGGAGAGCACCCTTGGTATGTTTATTCATCTATGATGAAATTATACTCAATCAATGTGGCTTAAGCTTGGAGAGCGGCATTGATTTGAGAAGCTCTTTTGAGCCAGAAAGTGGACAGGGTGGCTTAAGCTCGGAGAGTGCTCCTGATCCATAACCCGTATCCAGTTAGTCTAAAATTTAGAGTGATGTGGGCAAGATAATGAGGATATGTCGGAAAATAAGAAAAGAAAAGAATAAGAAAATGATGATGATATGAGATTGAGATGTAATGATAAAGAGATTAAGAGAGTAATTTACCATTAAAGATAAATGAAAATAACAATGTCTATATGAGCATGACATTTGTACTTGTATGAAAAAGGAATATGTTGATAGTCATGCATGCAAACATTTTAATGCAAAAAATGAAATTTGTTAATGCTTGTTGAATGATATAGTATATTGCCTTATTTATATGCACCACTAAGCATAGAGCTTAGCGTGGAGTTTAATTTCCACGTAGATATAGAAAGGTAGCTGAAGGCGTCAGATAAAGCAACCGGTGATCCCATTCAAGTAAAGTAGCTGAGCCTTGAGAAAGTGGGTTACAAGTTTTGAAATTTTTGTATTTGGCTTTTATA
Source organism: Triadica sebifera (assembly GCA_023653625.1). NCBI lineage: Eukaryota > Viridiplantae > Streptophyta > Magnoliopsida > Malpighiales > Euphorbiaceae > Triadica > Triadica sebifera. Next base: position 6,684,016 of record CM042899.1, on the reverse strand, counting down.
TTAAAGAAATGTTGGAGATTGTAAAACTTACATTTAAAGTTTGTTAAAAATTACTTTGATGTTAAAATTACTATCTTATGTAAATAAATTGTACTCTAGTTTTTGTTTATATCCATATATACATGAGTTTGGAAAAAAAATAAAGGTAATATAATAATTATAATAACGATTTGAAGAAGTAAGGAAGACGGACATTAGCGTTCCCTCATCCGGGCACGTGTGGTTCGGGTGAGGAGGTGCTACATAATTATATTTTATGGTATGAATGAAAATTAGCACCCTGTGTCTTAGCTTTCATTTCCAATAAAGAACATACAAAAAAGAGTTCGAGAACTCAAGTTATAATGAAAATAGTTAGGGTTGTTCTTGAAATTTTGTACCCGAGTCATCAATTGACATCAATTCACATTTCAACCACATTCATCATTTGCATTCATTTTGATACTAAAATTTCCAGAATTACAACTACATTCATATGTCTCAATTATTCCACACCATTTGATTACATTGCTCTATAAAATATCAAAGGCCACTACAAATCACACAACATATTACAAACACAAACATATCAAACCTTAATACATAATTTCATACATATTAACAAAATGTAAGATTTTTATCAATGAAGCACATACCTAATCAGCTTTGGTTCTTCCTTCAAATCTTCTTTTCCTTCCCTTATTAGCTAGCTTTCTCCTTACCTTTGTCACCCTCTTGAGGGCCTCTCATTTGTTCACTTATTTTTCCTACACAACCATACCATATTTCAATTCCAATATTAATTTTCAATGATTTTCACGTCTACATAATATTCTAATGCTCCTAATATGTTTTACACCTTAATTGAGCTAAAATGTACTAAGGTTAAACTTTCGTCTTAATATGTCATGGCTACCTAAAAACCATATCCTAGTTCCCAATTCATTTTCTTCAATTCAACACCCAATTCAGACTTAATCCATCACCAATTGTGGTGTTTCTATGTTAATTTCAATTTCCCCAAAATTTCTTTAACTATGGTAGCCCCTCATTCATCCCTTAAAATCATTTTTCTCTAGTTTTTAAGTCATAAAACAATTAATCAACATCAAATATCATCAATTCAAAGTCTAACTACAACTTTCATCAACTAATGACAAACTTAAATTCCTAATTCCAATCATGCAACATAACCTAAATCTACCAAACCTAATCACATCTATCATCAATATGGATCTCAAATGGAAGGAAAAAGGTTGAATGTAAGAAGAATAAACTCACCTTAAGGATCTTCCAAGTGGGCCGAAATTCCCCTTAATTTTTTCTCTCTTTCCTTTTTTTCTTTCTTCCTTCATTCTTGCTCCTTTGGTACCTTTTATTGTAAGAACTCTTAAATTCTGATTTCTCCTCTCTCAAAACTAATTTCTTTGCACTCTTTTTCAAGCTTGGATTGAATGAAAATGGAGGCTTATGGAGGGACTAAGGTGGATGGCGAAAGAGGTGAAGAAAGAATAAGATGATGACTTAGATATTTTGGGTGGAAGAATGGAGCATTCCTCCCTTTTTTGACTTTTATACTTTGATTAGGGAGTGAGTCCCACTAATTAAAATTAATCCTAATTCTTATTGGTTCATTAAGTTAATTAATATTGATTAACATTTAAACTTTGAGAAATTCCATATTTACCACATCTTCCTCCATATTCACACTTTTCCCCAAACAATCTCCATAATACCGATTTTGTCCATAGGAAATTTTATTTTATTTTTCTAATTCTACCCCTAATCTTTTTAATTCCCAAATAATAAAACCTTTAATTATTTTCCCTTATTATTAGTCATTTTTTATGGGTTCAAATTTAGACTCTGATTGAACCTGCGGGCCTCACTACGATCACGTGCAATCGGGGTCTAAATTATTGGATGTTACAATTCTCTCCCCCTTAAGAAAAATTTCATCCTCGAAATTTACCTGATTAGGTGGAGCCGAATAGCTGAGGATACTGAGTTCTCATCATTTCTTTACTCTCCCAGGTGGCTTATTCTACTGCATGATTGCGCCATAGGACCTTTACCAGTGGTACCTTTTTGTTCTGTAGTTCTTTAACTTCTTGAGCTATGGTTTTCACTGGCTCTTCAACATATGTCAAGTCTGGTTGTACTTCTATTGATTCCATAGGTATTACATGTGTCGAATCCGATCTATATCTCCTTAACATTGAGACGAGAAACACATTGTGGATCTTATCCAATTCTAGTGGTAAGGCCAATCTGTAAGCCACTGGACCCACACGTTCAAGTATTTCGTATGGTCCAATAAATCTAGGACTTAGTTTCCCCTTTTTACCAAAATGAAGTACTTTCTTCCAAGGTGAAACTTTCAAAAATACCTTGTCTCCGACAGCATATGCAATGTCTTTCCTCTTCAAATTGACATAGGACTTTTGTCGATTAGTTGCAGCTTTTAACCGATCTTGGATTAATTTTACCTTCTCCTCTGTCTGTTGCACTAATTCTGGCCCCATTAACTTCTTTTCACCAAGTTCTATCCAGCATAATGGTTTCCTACATCTCCTTCCATACAAAGCTTCGTATGGTGTCATGCCTAGACTATTTTGATAGTTATTGTTATATGCAAATTCCATCAATGATAGGTACTTATCCCAGCTACCCTCAAAGTCAATTGCACAACTTCCAAGCATATCTTCCAGCAATTGAATAACTCGTTCGGATTGCCCATCTGTTTGTGGATGAAATGTTGTACTAAAAGTAAGTCGGGTCCCCAATGCTTGTTGTAGACTTTTCCAAAATTTTGATGTGAACCGTGGGTCTCGATTAGAAATAATAGATACTGGCACCCTATGTAGTCGAATTATCTCATTGACATATAATTCTGCTAACCGACTCAATGAATAATCCATCTGAACTGGCAGAAAGTGAGCTGATTTGGTAAGCCTATCAATAATTACCCATACTGCATCATGTTTCTTTTGTGTCAAAGGCAAACCAGATACAAAATCCATCGTAATCCTTTCCCACTTCCATTCTAGAATTGCAATAGGTTGCAACAATCCAGATGGTACCTGGTGCTTTGCTTTCACTTGTTGTCATGTCAAGCATTTTGTAGTGTATTCCACGATATCTTTCTTCATTCCTGTCCACCAATAATGAGTTTTCAAGTCTTGATACATTTTATTGCTTCCTGGATGCATGGAATAAGTTATATTTTGTGCCTCTTTTAGAATTATCTGCTTTAATCTGCTATCATTTGGCACATACAATCTTCCTTTATAACTTATGCTTCCATCATCTTCAATCTTAAATTCAGGTCTCTCCCTCTTTTTCACGGCCTCAACAATTATCATCAATTTTATATCTTTCTTCTGAGCTTCTCTCACTTGTTGCCTTAAAGTAGGTTGAACCCGTAACTCTGCCAAAATAAATAATAAGTCTCATTTTTAATTTATTATTAACTTCTATATATTATATTATAATTGAGTAAATTTTGAACTGTACCTGGCATTGTTTTTCAACTTAAGGCATCAACCACTACATTGGCTTTGTCTGGCTGATAATCAATAATACAATTATAATCCTTGATTAACTCCAACTAGCTTATTTGCCTTAAGTTCAACTCCTTTTGTGTGGGCAAGTATTTGAGGCTCTTATGATCTGTGTATATGTAGCACCGCTCGCCATACAAATAATGTCGCCATATTTTTAAAGCAAACACTATTGCTGCTAACTCCAAATCATGAGTAGGGTAATTTAGTTCATGATGCTTCATTTGCCTAGATGCATAAGCAACTACTTTACCCTTTTGCATTAATACGCAACCTAGCCCATTATGAGAGACATCGCTGTATACCACAAAATCTTTCCCCAGCGTAGGTTGGGACAAAACATGTGCTTCAGTTAGAATGACTTTTAATTTCTCAAAGCTTGTCTAACACCAATCTATCCACTCAAACTTAGTTTATTTTCTGAGCAACTTGGCAATTGGTGCAACTATGCTTGAAAATCCCTTTACAAACCTTCTGTAGTAGCCAGCTAATCCAAGAAAACTCTGAACTTCTATCACATTGTGAGGCGACTTCTAACTTAGAATGGCTTCTATTTTGTTAGGATCAATATGGATTCCTTCAACTGAAATAACATGCCCTAAGAATCCCACTTCTTCCAACTAGAACTCACATTTTGATAGCTTTGCATACAATTGATTTTCCCACAAAGTTTGATGTACTATTCTGAGATGCCTGTCATGTTCTCCCTTGTCCCTCGAATACACCAGGATATCATCTATAAAAGCTACCACAAACTGATCAAGGTAAGTCCTAAAAATCCTATTCATCATATCCATAAAGGCAGCTGGTGTATTCGTTAAGCCAAATGGCATAACCAGGAATTCATAGTGGCCATAGTGAGTCCTGAAGGCTGTTTTGGACACATCTGATTCTTTAATTTTTAGCTAGTGATACCCGGATCTGAGATCAATCTTAGAGAATACTCCTGCTCCCTTCAATTGATCAAACAAATCATCAATTCTAGTTAGTGGGTATTTATTTTTAATTGTCACCTTGTTCAATTGTCAATAATCAATACACAATCGAAGGGTGTCATCTTTCTTTTTCACAAACAACACCGGAGCACCCCATGGTGACACACTAGGTCTTGTGAACCCTTGTCTATCAATTCCTGTAATTGAACCTTCAGTTCTCTCAATTCTGCAAGTGTCATTCTATAAGGAGTAATTGATATCGGGGTTGTACCAGGAATTACATCAATAGCAAACTCTATCTCCCTATCTAGTGGTAACCCCAGAAAATCATCTGGAAACGCATCTGGGAACTCACACACTGTGGGGATGTCCTTGAGTTTCGGGCTCCCCTTCCTGGTATCTATTACATGGGCCAAGTATGCCTCACATCCCTTCCTAATGTATTTCTGAGTTTTTAATGCAGAAATAACACTGGTCAAACATGTTTGACCTTCACCTTGAATGTTGGTGTCATCCTTCCAGGGAATCTAAGTACAAGTTTTCTAGATTGGCATTCGATTATAGCTCCATGCTTTGTCACCCAATCCATATCTAGAATAGCATCAAATTCATGAAAAGGTAATTCTATTAAGTCTGCTAGAAATTCTCTACCCTGAATTCTTATTGAATTGTTTCTATAAATCTGATTCACTTTCACACTATGTCCCAACAGATTGGTCACAACTATCTCATATTCTAAGGTCTTAGGCATCATGTTCCCTTATTTAAGTGCAGCTGTGCTTATGTATGAATGCGTGGAACCAGGATCTATCAATGCATGTAAATCAAAATGAAATAAAGATAATTTACCAACTATGCCATATAGTGCATCCTGGTCCTCACGGGCTCTCATCACATATGCTTGAGCTGGAGCTCTACTACCTCTAGGTCTGTCAACTATCTCTGATACCCCTAACTCTGTCTGGTATGACCACCTCTAAACTCGCCTTGACCTCTACCACGGCTCTATACCGATGCCATAGTATGTGTTGGTGTCGTACTGTCTGTACTAAGTTTGGGACAATCTATCTTCATATGGTGAGTAGCTCCACATCTCAAACATGCCCCAATTAACCACCAACACTCTCCTGTATGAGATTTACCATAATGCTGACACACAGTCGAAGCTGGTCTCTTAGAAAATGATGTTGGTGAACTAGCAGATGATGTTGCAGGTCTAAAATGCTGACCCGCCTACCAGAAAATGTCTGCCCAGCCGCCTGTGACTGAAATGGTCTGCGTACTGTCCGTCCTTTCCTACCCTATGTGTGGGCCACACTAGCTGTTGATTTCTTGGAGAACTCTTCTATCTTCAGCTTTTTCCTCCTTTCAACACTAATGGCAGAGGACACTAGCATAACAAAATCTGTATGCTGGTGGGAAGCCACTAAATATCCAATCTCTTCATCGAGACCGTCTTCAAATCTACGACATTTATCAACTTCATATCCAATAATCCCAGTAGCATACTTGCTCAACCTGGTGAACTATATCTCGTACTTAGCTATTATCATACCCCTCTGCTTCAGATTGAGAAATTCTTGCTTTTTCTCATCCACATATTTCTTTTTAAACTTTGCCACAATGAAATCCCATGTCTGAGGGTTTAGAGTCTGAGGTTTCGCTAACACCAACATCCACCAGTCATAGGCATGCTCCTGAAGGAGGGATACTGCATATCTAACCTTGTACTCCTCCGGACATTACAGCTCCTCAAAAACTCACTATGTCTTTTCCAACGAAATTTCTGCTGCGGCTGGGTCATCCTCTTTTTTGCCCATAAAATTCGTAGCCCCATATTTTCTTAATTTATCAATCTGGGGTTTCGGTTGAGGTGGTGGAGCTAGTGATGCCAGAAATTGTGCTATCTGCTGTAACAAGGTAGCCATCTGTTGGATAAGGGGCACTCGAACCGAATTAATTTGTTCTTCAGCATATTGTTAAGCTATCACACTCGGCTCCGAAGCTCTAATTGATGCTGATTGTCTATGAGTAGCTGAATCGGCTATTTTATCACCCTTCTGCTCTTTGTGACTTCCCCTTGATTCCGTATCCATTAAAACCTATATTGTCAAAAGAATGGCCCCTTATTAGAATATAATAGCTTAAAACAATGCAAATACTGAAACCATGCGCTTATCTTCCCATACCCACTAAATCATAATCGTTAAAACCTATAACTCTTATACCAAAAATTGTAACACCCCCTTACCCAACTGTAGTTCAGCAAGGTAAGTGAGCATTACCCGTCTTACTGTTTTTTAAAATTAATGAAGTGAAGTAAATTTTTTTAATTTTTTTAATTCATATAATATTTATAAAAATCACATACTTCGATAATAATAATAATTATAATAATAATAATAATAATAATAATAATAATAATAATAATAATAATAATAATAATAATATTATTATTATTATTATTATTATTATTATTATTATTATTATTATTATCTTGTCCCCATAACACCTATAACCGAACTAACTAATATAAATAACAAGATTGTCATTATCGGCTTAATAATTTTGCGCCGAGCGCATTTATAAATTGCTATTACCGGCTTTCATATTTGGCATCGAGTGCCTAAATCCCCTGATTGGCATGCCAAACTATTCTCTATTCTAGTTCTGGCCTAGGTATCTTTGGGCTTAACTATTTTTATTTTAATTCCCAATATTTTCAAAAATGCCAATATTATTCAATTATCATATTTATGCTTTTTTATTTTTGTTCTTTATTTCCATTTTTATTGCACTAAAATCTCGCACATAAATAATTTTTTAAACATTTATAATTATCAATAAAGTGAATATTCACATTAATTATTACATATAATAATCACAACACATGCAAAAGCCCAAGATTTCATGTTTTTACCTATGGTTAGATTTCATACCTATTTTTGGGCTTTATTTTTAGCCCATTTATAATTTGAATTGGGAGTTCTGGTCTCCTAAAATTTCTTTAGCTTATTTTCTTAGCTTTCAGATGCATCAAAAATCACTCAAATCCCAGTTTTCTATCAAAAGTTATGATCAATTTAATACTGCATCATCACATAAATTTTTGCACAGAATTTTTTGGACAGATTCTTGGTTTGAACTTCATACATTTTTCTGGGCAAATATGGATATAATTAGATTTTATGGTATGAACAAAAATTAACACCCTATGTCTTAAATTTTATTTCCAATAAAGAACATACAAAAAAGAGTTCGATAACTCAAGTTATCATGAAAATAGTCAGGGCTCTTCCTGAAATTTTGTACCCAAGTCATCAATTGGTATCAATTCACATTTCAACCACATTCATCATTTGCATTCATTTTGATACTAAAATTTCCAGAATTACAACTACATTAATATGTCTCAATTATTCCACACCATTTGATTCCATTGCTATATAAAATATCAAAGGCCACTACAAATCACACAACATATTACAAACACAAACATATCAAACCTTAATATATAATTCCATACATATTAACAAAATGTAAGATTTTTATCAATGAAACACATACCTAATCAGCTTTGGTTCTTCCTTCAAATCTTCTTTTCCTTCCCTTATTAGCTAGCTTTCTCCTTACCTGTGTCACCCTCTTGAGGGCCTCTCATTTGTTCACTTATTTTTCCTACACAACCATACCATATTTCAATTCCAATATTCATTTTCAAAGATTTTCATGTCTACATAATATTCTAATGCTCCTAATATGTTTTACACCTTAATTGAGCTAAAATGTACTAAGGTTAAACTTCCCTCTTAATATGTCATGGCTACCTAAAAACCATATCCTAGTTCCCAATTCATTTTCTTCAATTCAACACCCAATTCAGACTTAATCCATCACCAATTGTGGTGTTTCTATGTTAATTTCAATTTCCCCTAAATTTCTTTAACTATGGTAGCCCCTCATTCATCCCTTAACATCATTTTTCTCTAGTTTTTAAGTCATAAAACAATTAATCAACATCAAATATCATCAATTCAAAGTCTAACTACAACTTTCATCAACTAATGACAAGCTTAAATTCCTAATTCCAATCTTGCAACATAACCTAAATCTACCAAACCTAATCACATCTATCATCAATATGGATCTCAAATGGAAGGAAAAAGGTTGAATGTAAGAAGAATAAACTCACCTTAAGGATCTTCCAAGTGGGCCGAAATTCCCCTTAATGTTTTCTCTCTTTCCTTTTCTTCTTTCTTCCTTCATTCTTGCTCCTTTGATACCTTTTTTGGTAAGAACTCTTAAATTCTGATTTTTCCTCTCTCAAAACTAATTTCTTTGCACTCTTTTTCAAGCTTGGTGGAGGCTTATGGAGGAACTAAGGTGGACCGCCAAAGAGGTGAAGAAAGAATAAGATGATGACTTAGATGTTTTGGGTGGAATAATGGAGAATTCCTCCCATTTTTGACTTTTATACTTTGATTAGGGAGTGGGTCCCACTAATTAAAATTAATCCTAATTCTTATTGGTTTATTCAGTTAATTAATCTTGATTAACATTTAAACTTTGAGAAATTCCATATTTGCCACATATTCCTCCATATTCACACTTTTCCCCAAATAATCTATATAATACCGATTTTGTCCATATAAAATTTTATTTTTTTCTATTTCTACCCGTAATCTTTTTAATAACCAAATAATAATACCCTTAATTATTTTCCCCTATTATTAGTCATTTTTTATGGGTTAGCTTAGACTCCGATTGAACCTGCGCGCCTCACTACGGTCACGCGCAATCGGGGCCTAAATTACCGGATGTTACATGTGATGAGATCATGGTGATTAGATTCCTATCATGTGCAATTGTGTTTATACCTAAATGATCCCTAATCATAGAATTAACAAGACATGACATTGCTAATTCGGATAGACTAGTACATATTATACTCATTGAATAGGTCACACAACTAATCTCATAAGCTAAAAGACATGAGATGTTTAGAGTTAAGATGTGGATGTTTCCTAGAGTTGTCGAGTACATTGGATGACCTACTATGAGATAATCACATGGATATCTATTCAATGTCAGTGATAGTCTCATAATAGCAATTGTGCAAGCATCCTTAGACTTGAGATACTCAAGGTTATCTAGGATACTAAATCCTTTACTTTGACTCTATTCCTTGTTTCCTCTCAAGAGGTTGTTCATTGGGTATTGATTAGGTATAGAATGAGGTATTCAAAGGTAGTTGAGAAGTTAATAGATGATTCGCCACTATTGATAAAATCTATGGCCTCTTATAGAGATTGTTACTCATAAATCCTTGGCCAAGGTGGACATGTCTTGAAGCAGGTCTTCAAGGAAATATCTAATAAGAGTAATAAGTCTCATAAATAAGAACTAATATCATTTGGACTAGATGTGATGTAATTAGTCTAGTTGGAGTTGGCACACAGTCCATGCTCTGAACCAAATGAGGTATAGTTTGGTGTAAGCACGAATTGCACTGTAATTGTCTATGGAAGGGTTAAAAGTTAAACCACTAACTTTTTGGTTAATTGGGTGGTCATGATATGTTGCTAAATACCGTTCATGATCTACTAAGTTAAGGGAAATTAATTAGAAATCAAATATGGGTTAACAAAGTTGGACTTGTAGAATAATAATTGGATTAGGATTTCTCCTGAGACTTAAATTGCCAACATGACCAGAAAACCTATTAGGTCACATGCATAGAGAGAATAAAGAAAATGTAAAATGGGTTTTGGATAAGATCCAAATGAGAAATAAAGATAATTGGGTCTTTTATAAGAGTTATAAAAAATGGAACAAATCGAATTTGGATTAGGATTGTTGGCTTGGTCAAATTTGGGCCATATACCATAGAAAAATGGGCCATTAGGGCTTTTTCTTTTCCAACCCTAAAAGGGATTAGAAAGTATATAAATATTGTTACAGAAGTTCTCTAAAAGCAATCACCTTTAGCACTTATTGTACAAATTTATTTAATCAATAAAAGACATTTTTATTAATTTGATATTCATTTAATATATGAATTGATAGTGATCTTAAATCAATTAATGAAGTCCTTAAGATATAACATAACATGAAGGAAATCATGATGAGATCATGATATTGAGATTCTTTAAATGTGTAATTATGTTAGTATCTAAATTATCCCTAGTCATAGGATTAATGAGATGAGACATTGTTAATTCAGATAAATTAGCACATGTTATATTACGTGATTGGATTAAGTAGTAGATCTCATAATATGTAAACATGAGATGTTTAGAGTTATCATGTTGATGCTTGCTAAGTGTGGCTAAGTATATTGGATGACTAGCTATGAGACAATTATGTGGATAATCTATTCAAATGTCAATGATAGTCTTATCATAGCAATGGTGCAAGTATCCTTAGACTTAAGGTACTCAAGGATATCTTGGATACTGATTATGTATTTTGACACTATTCCTTATCACCTAAGGGAGGTTGCTCATAGAGTGGTGATTTGATATAGCTTGAGGTATTAGAAGGTAATTGGATAACCAACAAAGGATTCACTACTCCTAATAAAGGGAGTGTATACCCATGGCCTATTGTTAGGATCATTACTTAGGAATCTATGGCCGGAGTGGAAATGTCATGAACATAGCCTTCAATGACATGTCTATAGAGTAATTAGCCTCAGAGACAAGAACTAACATTACTTGGACTAGACATGATGTAGTCAGTCTAGTGGGAGTTGACACATTTCCATACTTTGAACTAAGTGGGGTAAGAATGGTGAAATGAATAATTGTACGAAAATTATCAATGGAAAAGTTCATAGTCAAATGACTGACTTTCTGATCAATTGGGGGTCATGATGTCTTGCTTCATACCGCTCATTATTTGCTTAAATTAATTATTAATTTAAGTGGCTAACATAACCAGAAACCTAATGGATCATACGCATTAGAGATATGAAGAATGAGTAAAATGGTATTAGATGGGATCCAAAAATGTGATAGAATAATTTTGGTACGAATCGTGGTGAGATCACATGGAAAAATCGTTCAGGGGGGCCATGGGCCTGCGCGGGTTGTTGATATGCCCAGCATGCTTCTAGCCAGTAGCTGTCCTAATTGGCCAATTAAGGCTAATTAAGGCAAAAATCCCAAAATCCTTCCCCTTGTCTTGTGCACTTTGTACTTATACTATTTTTGGGGTAAAAACATTTTTGAAATATTTAAAAGTCTAACTTTTTTTTGGAAATTATAAAAATTCAAAAAGCAAATTAATTATTATTTTTCATATTCTCTCAAATTGAGCATACACCATTAGCACTTTGAGGTGTGTTCAACCATTTCTCTTGTAGTTTCCTCTAATATTTTCGTGTGGATTAGCAATAGAGACATCCTAAAGTGAATTGTTGTGGTTTGCAACAATCTAACAAGGTCAAAATTTAAAGAATAAATCAATAAATTACAAGGTAGAATTTCTTACTTCTATGTTTTGATAAATTAGCTTTAATGGCACAAGTAAGATTCTTGTTTCAGGTTTTGAAAATTTTATTTTTCGACTCCATTTTATGAATAAGATTTATCTTCAAAACCCAATGAATACTCCTTTTAAGGAATCAATTTCATGGCTACCCTATTAAGAAAAATAATAATTATTTTTCTTCTCTCCGTTTTCACTTTCATGAGACAATTTTCCATATGCACTTTGGACCTTTTATTAGGTTCTTAGCATGCATCTCATACATGGCACAATGGAAGTTAAAAATTTAATTAAATGCAAAACCATGAAACACTATATGTGTATTAAAATTAGAATAACCATCTCATACCTTCGTTTGATTGCAACTTTTAATCTTCAAGGTTGTGTGCGTTCTTTCTTAGTTGGATTTTTGCAAACCACAAAAATTCAAGACTAGATTGTCTCTAACAGTAATCCATGTGAAGGAGCGAAGGAAATAACCTCAAATGTTGGGGGGTGTCAAAGCACCAAAGTGCTAGCAATGCTGATTCAACTTTGAGAGAGATGGGAGAGAGATAACTTTTATGTCTCTAAGGAGGCACCCATCTTTCTAAGCCCTTTTGAGGGTATTTATATTTCCTCTAATCATAATTAGGGTTTGACTCTTAAAAACCCCATGTTTGGATTTTGGAAAAATGAAAAATATGTGAAATTGCATATCGTCGTGCGCGCAAGAAGGTCCTCTCACACGCTACAGCCCTGTGAAGAAGACCTTGCTATTGTGCACACAAAGGCATCCACACGCGCGTGACATATTGCCTTTGTACCATTGCATGTAGATGAGGAATCCTCGCGCGCGTGACATAATGTTCTATGCACATGTCGCTTGTACATGACAACCATTACTTGTATACACAACCCCTTTTGCTCTAATATGATAAACTCTTTCATACAACTTTCTCTCTCATGTTTTTGGATCCAATCCAAAACCCATTTCATATTTCTTTTATTCCTTCTATGCGTGTGACCCATTGGGTTCCCGATTATGTTGGAAGCTCAAATCATCATATGATTTTGAGCAGATCATAAGCGGTATCTAACAACACATCATGACCTCCAATTAACCGGAAACTCAGTGGTCTGACTATAAACCATTATATAGACAATTACCGTACAATTCGTCCTTTCACCAATCTATACCTCATTTGGTTCAGATTATGGTCTATGTGTCAACTTCCACTATATTGACTATGTCACATCTAGTCCAAATGATATTGGTTCTTGTCTGTGAGACACATTACTCAATAAGATATGTCCTTGAAGACCTTCTTCAAGACACATCCATCTTGGCCAAATATTTTTGAGCAATGACCTCTGCAAGAGGCCATTTATACTCTCCTTTTATTAAGTGTGGTGAATCTTTTATTGACTACTCAACTACCTTTGAATACCAAATGCTATACCCAATCACTACCCTATGAGCAACCTTTGAGAGGCAACGAGGAATGGAGTCAAAATATAGGATTCAGTATCCAAGATAACCTTGAGCATTTGAAATCTAAGGATACTTGCATCATTGCTATGATGAGACTATTACTGACATTGAATAGATATCCATGTGATTGTTTCATAGTAGGTCATCCAATGTACTTGCTACTATTAGCAAGCATCCATATGTTAACTCAAAACATCTCATCTTTCAGCTTTATGAGATCAACTACTTGACCTAGTCAAGGAGTATAATATGTGCTAGTCTATCTGGATTAATAATATCTTGTCTTGTTAATCCTATGATTAGGAATCATTTAGGTATAAACACAATTACACATGATAAGAATCTCATCATAATGATCTCATCTTGAATTCCTTCATGTTGTGTTACATACCAAGGACTTCATTAAACAATTTAAGATATATATCAATTCATATGCGATGAATACCATATAATGAAAATGCCTTTTATTAATTGTAAATAAGTACATCAAGTGCCTAAGGCGATTGCCTTTATGGCACTTTTCTAACAATCTCCCACTTGGTCTAAAGCCAATCGCCATTATACATTATAGCATATGCGAGTACATGACTATCATCTTTCTTTGCAGAAGTGGCTTAGTAAGAGGATCAACTATATTCTGATTAGCGGGAACTCTCTCTATCTTTGCATCTTGTGTATTTATGATTTCCTGAATCAAATGGTATCATTTGAGTACATGTTTGGATCTTTGATGAGACTGTGGCTTATTTGCTTGTACAATGGCTCCATTGTTATCACAATACAATGGTATTGGATCAATAATGCTAGGAACCCCTTCTAACTTTGTGATGAATTTTTTTTTATCCAAACTGCTTCCTTAGCTATCTCAGAAGCTGCAATGTACTCTGCTTCGGTTATGGAATCTGCAGTCATCTCTTGTTTAGAACTCTTCCAACTAACTGCTCCATCATTTAATGTGAAAACATATCCTAATTGGGACTAGGAATCATCGTTATCAGTTTGGAAGTTGGTATCTTTATACCCACTTACTTTAAGCTCACCATCTTTATAAACAAATAATGTGTCATTAGTTCCCAATAATGTATCATTAGTTCTTCTCAAGTACTTAAGGATATTCTTGACAGCCACCCAATGCCCCTCACTGGGATCTGACTAATATTTGCTGATGACATTTAGAGCATATGATACATCGGGTCTAGTACATAACATATTATACTTAATAGATCCAACAGTTGTAGCATATGGAATCCTACTCATGCATGTCCATTCATCATGTGTTCTTGGACACATAGATTTAGAAAGGGTAATCCCATGAGTCATAGGAATTAATCCTTTCTTGGACTGTTCCTTTCAACATCTTATCTATGTATGTAGATTGAGAAAGACCAAAAAACCTTTTAGATCTATCTCTATAGATCTTAATCCCCACAATATATAAGCTGTTTCTCCAAGGTCCTTCATGGAGAAATTCTTAGAAAGCTAAATTTTGAATGATTGAAGAATTGAGACATCATTTCCTATAAGTAGTATGTCATCTACATACAATACTAGGAATACTACTACACTACCACTAACCTTCTTGTAAACACAAAGTTCATCCATATTTTGTGAGAAACCAAACTCTTTGATTGTCTCATCAAATTAGATGTTCCAACTCCTGGATGCTTGCATCAATCCATAAATGCATATTTACAATTTGCATACCTTTTCGCCATCACTTGATATGAAACCCTCAATGATGTATGCACGAGAACCATGCATGAAGGACATGAAGGATAATCTTTTATCAATGGAGTGGACCAATCTTATATCATTGAAATGGGCTTAAAAAGAGTTCAAAAGCCTATTCATATGATCCAATTCAATTTAAGGCGTATTCCAAGTCATTAGAGGTAGCATTGGAGCTTTAAAAGCAATATTGAGCCTAAAATCCACAATCAAGCTTATGGGATAACACTACATAAAGACAAGTCTAAGGTGAAGATAAAAGGAGTCTTTAATGAAGATTCAATTCAAATGGGATAAACAAGGCAAAATCCATAACCTTGAAGATTATAAGTCATGTGCAAGTCATGTGCCAATCCCATTCTAGGAGTCATGTGCCACGCATGTGCCTACTTATGGGATTTCGGCTTAAGTTGTAATTGGGCTTAATAATGTAAATGGTTTGCCTAATATCTATCTATAGTTTAAATGAGGAGAATGGCAGCATATGGGTCAAAGGACATGAACCCCAGCCCATAATTTGTCTTATTTTAGAAGGATTTAATTAGTGTCCTAATTCAAGTAGGACTCTACTTGTTAGAATTTGAGTCAGAATATGATTGTACTTTTAGGAGTTGACTTAGAATAGGAATTAGTTATCCTTTACCATAAAGTATTCAAATACTTAGGGCTACAAATACTCATTTAGGCTGCTTTTATAAGACATGAAAGAATAGAAACGAATTTGAGTGTTTTTCTTTATAGTGAGGAAAATTTGCATCTCTTTATTACCTTTAGGAATTAATTACTTATCAAGTGATATTGCTTGTGGCATGGCTATTCTTAATAATCCTTATAATCTTGGTTCTTTGCTACATTGGTTAGCTTTAGGTTGGATTCAATTTATGATCACCATAGCTTAAGGTTTCTTTACGTTATCTTGTTGAGGGGTTTCAAGGCATGGTCAATGATGTATGCATGGGAATCATGCATGAAGGACATGAAGGACAATCTTTTATCAATGGACTGGAGCAATCTTATGTCATTGAAATAGGCTTAAAAAGTTCAAAAGCCTATTCATATGATCCAAATCAATGTAGGGCATATTCTAAGTCATTGGAAGCAGCATTGAAACTTTAAAAGTATTATTAGGCCTAAAATCCACAATCAAGCTAATGGGCTAACACTACACAATGGCAAGCCTAAGGTGAAGATAACCTTTAAGATTACAAGTCATGTGCAAGTATTGTGCCAATCATGTGCTACGAGTTATGTGCCACGCATTTGTCTACTTATGGGACTTGAGCTTAACTAAAAATTGCGCTTAATAATGTAAATGGGTTGCCTAATATCTATCTATAGTTCAAAAAGGAGAATGGTAGCATATAGGCCAAAGGATATGAACCCCAGCCCACCATTTCTCTTATTATAGAAGGATTTAATTAGTGTCCTACTTTAAGTAGGACTCTACTTGTTAGAATTTGAGTCATAATATGATTGTACTTTTAAGAGTTGAGTTAAAATAGGACCGAGTTATGCTTTAACACAAAGGATTCAAAGACTTAGGGATACAAATACTCATTTATGCTTCTTTTACATGACATGAAAGAATAAAAACGAATTTGAGTGATTTTCTTTAATGTGAGGTAGATTTGCATCTCTTTATTACCTTTATGAATTAGTTACTTATCAAGTGATATTGCTTGTGGCATGGCTATTCTTAATAATCCTTATAACCTTGGTTCTTTGCTACAATGGTTAGCTTTGGGTAGGATTCAATTTATGATCACAATAGCTTAAGGTTTGTTTACCTTGTCTTGTTGAGGGGTTTCAAGGCATGGTCAATGATATATGCACGGGAACCATGCATGAAGGACATGAAGGAAAATCTTTTATCAATGGAGTAGAGCAATCTTATATCATTGAAATGGGCTTGAAAAAGTTCAAAAGTCTATTCATATGAGCCAAATCAATGTAGGGCATATTCCAAGTTATTGGAGGTAGCATTGGATCTTTCAAAGGAATATTGGGCCTAAAATCTACAATCAAGCTTATGGGCTAACATTACACAAAGGCAAGCCTAAGGTGAAGATAAAAGGAGTCCTTTTTGAAGATTCAATTCAAATGGGCTAAACAAGGCAAAGTCCATAACCTTGAAGATTACAAGTCATGTGCCAATGATGTGCTAGGAGTTATGTGCCACGCATGTGCCTACTTATGGAATTTGGGCTTAACTTGTAATTGGGCTTAATAATGTAAATGGGTTGCCTAATATCAATCTATAGTTGAAAAAGGAGAATGGCAGCATATGGGCCAAAAGATATGAACCCTAGCCAACCATTTGTCTTATTATATAAGGATTTAATTAGTGTCTTAATGCTAGTATGACTCTACTAGTTAGAATTTGAGTTAGAATATGATTGTACTTTTAAGAATTGAGTTAGAATAGGACTTAGTTATCCTTTAACACAAAGGATTCAAAGACTTAGGGTTATAAATACTCATTTAGGAGTCAGAATATGACTGTACTTTCAGAAATTGATTTAGAATAGGACTTAGTTATCCTTTACCATAAAGGATTGAAAGACTTAGGGCTATAAATACTCATTCAAGCTTCTTTTACAAGACATGAAAGAATAAAAACAAATTTGAGTGTTCTTTTTTAAAGTGAGGCAATTTGCATCTCTTTATTACCTTTAGGAATTAGTTACTTATCAAGTGATATTGCTTATGGCGTGGCTATTCTTAATAATCCTTATAATCTTGGTTCTTTGCTTCATTGGTTAGCTTTGGGTCAGATTCAATTTATGATCACCATAGCTTAAGGTTTGTTTACCTTGTCTTGTTGAGGGATTTCAAGGCACAGTCAATGATGTATGCACGAAACCATGAATGAAGGACATGAAAGACAATCTTTTATCAATGGAGTACAATAATCTTATATCATTGAAATGGGCTTAAAAAAATTCCAAAGCCTATTCATATGATCCAAATCATTGTAGGGCGTATTCCAAGTCATTTGAGGCAGCATTGGAGCTTTAAAAGCAATATTGGACCTAAAATCCACAATCAAGCTTATGGGCTAACACTACACAAAGGCAAGCCTAAGGTGAAGATAAACGCTGTCTTTTATGAAGATTCAATTCAAATGGGCTAAATAAGGCAAAGTCCATAACCTTGATGATTACAAGTCATGTGCAATTCATGTGCCAATCATGTGCTAGGAGTCATGTGCCATGCATGTTCCTACTTATGGGAATTGGGCTTAACTTGTAATTGGGCTTAATAATGTAAATGGGTTGTCTAATATCTATCTATAGTTTAAATAAGGAGAATGGCAGCATATGGGCCAAAGGATATGAACCCCAACCCACCATTTGTCTTATTTTAGAAGGATTTAGTTAGTGTCCTAATTCAAGTAGGACTCTACTTGTTAAAATTTGGGTCAGAATATAACTGTACTTTTAGGAGTTGAGTTAGAATAGGACTTAGTTATCTTTTACTAATGCGAAAACCTAAAGACCTTGCCTTGAAACCCCTCAACAAGACAAGGTAAGGAAACCTTAAGCTATGATGATCAAAGATTGAATCCAACCCAAAGCTAACCAATGTCACAAAGAACCAAGATTATAAGGATTATTAGGAATAGCCATGCCACAAGTAATATCAGTTGATTAGTAACTAATTCCTCAAGTTAATAAAGATATGCAAATTTGCCTCAGTTTAAAGAAAAACACTCAAATTTGTTTTTATTATTTCATGTCTTGTAAAATAAGCCTAAATGAGTATTTATAGCCCTAAGTCTTTGAATCCTTTATGGTAAAGGATAACTATGTCCTATTCTAGCTCAACTTCTAAAAGTACAGTCATATTCTGACTCAAATTCTAACAAGTGGAATCCTACTTGAATTAGGACACTAATTAAATCCTTATAAAATAAGATAAATGGTGGGTTGGGGTTCATATCCTTTGGCCCATATGCTTCCATTCTCCTTATTTAAACTATAAATAGATATTAGGCAACCCATTTACATTATTAAGGCAATTATGCCCAAATCCCATAAGTAGGCACATGCGTGGAACATGACTCTTAGCACATGATTGGGACATGATTTCCACATGACTCCTAGCACATGATTGGCACATGACTTGAATATGACTTGTAATCTTCAATTTTATTAACTTTGTCTTGTTTAGCCCATTAGACTATTCCATGCAAGATGATTCTTCACACTATTCCATGCAAGATGATTCTTCACACAACCCCAAGATAAGTAATGGGATTTGGGTCTTCAATCAGCTCCATCTCCTTTGTCATGCATGCCTCTTTTATGGTCTCCTTAGTGACCATGCTTTGAACATAGCCTTGCATTGCTTGCCTTAGTTTGTTAGCCCTTAATCTTGTGATCGCACAACTTAGCATGACTAGTGCATCACTCTCCTTCTGTGAAGATTGACTTATATGTTCTTGATCTACATCATTCCCCCCCTCCTCAAAAGGATTCATCCTCGAATTTACTCTACCTACATTGTCAAAAGGAGTAAGATCAAAAACATTGAATGATGCAAAAACACCATACTCACTAGGAAGTTCTATCTTGTAGGCATTATCATTGATCCTTTCAAGTACGTGAAATGGGCCATCTCCTATAGGATCAAGTTTATTCTTCCTTTGGTGAGGAAATCTCTCATTTCTCATATGCATCCACACCCAATCGCCTAGTTCAAACACCATTTTTCTACGTCCTTTGTTAGCTTGGTTTGCATATGACTCATTCTTCTTCTCAAAGTGTTGTTTTGCTTTCTCATGCATAGTTTTCACAAAATCTGGCTTTTTCTTGCCATCCAAATTAGTTAACTGATTAAAAGGCAAAGATGTTAGATCCAATGGAGTTAATGGATTAAAACCATACACAAGTTCAAAAGGTGAAAAATTAGTAAAAGACTGTATGCATCTATTATAAGCAAACTCAACCAATGGCAACAATCTTCCTATAATTTTAAATTTCTACCTACAACAGCACACAATGCAGCACCTAAAGTCCTATTGACCACTTCGGTTTGTCCATTAGTTTGTTGATGACAAGTAGTAGAAAATAGCAATTTAGTACCAAGTTTACCCCACAAAACACGCCAAGAGTGACTACAGAAATTAGCGTCTCTATTAAAAACCCTAGATTTAGGGATACCATGCAAATGCACTACCTCTCTAAAGAACAAATCAGCCATATTTGTGGCATCATTCGTTTTAGCCCATGAAATAAAAGAGCCATTTTACTGAATTTATCAACTACAACAAATATGCTATCTTTACCTCTCCTAGCCCTAGGCAATCCTAATACAAAATCCATTGAAATATCAATCCACGGTGCAATACTAATAGGTAAGTGTGTAGACAATCCATGAGGCATAACTTTAGATTTAGCTTGTTTACGTCCAACACGCTTAGCACAAATTCTTTCAACATCCTTACACATATGTGCCCAATAAAAGTGTTCATACAACATATCCAAAGTCTTATTAACACCAAAATGCCCCATTAAACCCCCACTATGAGCTTCACGCACAAATAGCTCCCTTAATGAACATATAGGGACACAAAGTTTACCATCTCTAAACAAATATCCATTATGCCTATAAAATTTCTGAAAAGTAGCTTGTTCACACGCACCATACGCATTAGCAAAATCAAGATCAGTGGCATAAATTTCTTTAATTTGTTTAAACGCCAACAATTTAGAACTTAAAGTAGAAATTAAAGTATATCTTTTTGAAAGTGCATCAGCCACCACATTATCTTTACCTTGCTTGTATTTTATCACATATGGAAATGTCTTAATAAATTTCACCCACTTACCATGCCGCCTATTGAGTTTCATTTGTCCATTGAAATGCTTTAAGGACTCATGATCAGTATGTATGACAAACTCTTTAGGAAAAAGATAATGTTGCCACTTGTCAAAGGCTCTCACTAAAACACATAATTTCCTATAATAGGTGGAATAATTCAATTGAGCTCCATGAAACTTCTCACTAAATGTCTTTTCTTGTGATTTAGCCCATTTAAATTTAACATCCTTTTTAACTATCTCATTTAAACGTGCTGCAATGGAACTAAAATCTTTAACAAACCTTCTGTAAAAACTAGCAAATCCATGAAAACTCCTAACCTCATTAACATTAGTAGGTGTTGGCCAATCTCTAATAGCTTTCAATTTTTCCTCATCTACCTCAACTACTTTAGCACTTGTTAGAGGAGTGCTCTAAAGGCAATCACCTTTAGCACTTATTGTACAAATTTATTTGATTAATAAAAGGCTTTTTCATTAATTTGATGTTCATTTGACATATGAATTGATAAGTGATCATAAATCAATTAATGAAGTCCTTGATACATAACATAGCATGAAGGAAATCATGATGAGATCATGATATTGAGATTCTTATCATGTGTAATTATGTTAGTATCAAAATTATCCCTAGTCATAGGATTAATGACACGGGACATTATTAATCCAGACAGACTGGCACATGTTACACTCCTTGATTGGATCGAGTAGTAGATCTCATAATCTATAAACATGAGATGTTTAGAGTTAACATGTGGATGCTTGCTAAGTGTAGTTAAGTACATTGGATGACCAACTATGAGACAATCATATGGATAATCTATTCAAATGTCAATGATAGTTGCATCATAGCAATGGTGCAAGTATCCTTAGACTTGAGGTACTCAAGGATATCTTGAATATTGATTCTGTATTTTGACATTATTCCTTATTGCCTCAGAGAGGTAGCTCATATGGTGGTGATTGGATACAACTTGAGATATTCGAAGGTAATTGGGTAACCAACAAAGGATTCCCCACTCTTGATAGAAGGAGTGTATACCTATGTCCTCTTGTCGTGGTCATTATTTAGGAATCTCTGGTCGGAGTCGAAATGTCATAAAGATAGTCTTCAATGACATATCTAATAGAGTAATGAGCCTTAAGGACAAGAACTAACATTACTTGGACTAGACGTCACATAGTCAGTCTAGTGGGAGTTGACACATGTCCATACTTTGAATCAAGTGGGGTATAGAATGGTGAAAGGAATAATTGCACAGAAATTGTCTATGGAAAGGTTTGTAGTCAAAACATTGACTTTTCGGTCAATTGGGGGTCATGATATGTTGCTAGATACCGCTCAAAACCTGCTTAAATTAATTGTTAATTTAAGTGGCTAATATAACCGGGAACCTAATGGGTCACACACATTGTGTAACACCACATCTTATGTTTTAAGTATAAACTATCTCTGTATCAAATAATCACACATAACATGCTGGAAAAACAAAATATCCTATTAATAGTGATAGTAAAATTTTTTTTATATCCTATAATATTATTTAATGACTTTGCAAGTCTCATATCTTGTAATTTCATTCAATGACTTGCAAGTCTTATATCTTGTGATATTATTCAACCACTTTGCTAAGTTAACATTGAGGTTTTCACCACAACATAATATATATCACATATATCAAAACATAAACTTTACACATAAGTTTTTTTGAGTTGCTTTCATTTATACATTTTTAAACTCATTCCAAAATGACTATACATATTCAAGCACGTAACTACAAAACATATATGACATATTTTCATGCTTGTTTGGAATGCAAGGAGTGAGAGCGATGAGGCTCGGCTAGTGACATGTGCTCCATGTCTTTTATACGATATTCAAAATGAGCTATCACTTTTCTTTACCTAAAAATGATGCAAATTGATGAATTGCAGCTCAGTAAGAATAACCATCAAATGAGCTCTGAAGTACCGAACAACTCATGATAATAAATCACAAATCCAATACATGCCATGTATTCCATTCCATTCATCAGTATCATATAAATATCAATAAAGTTGAAACATATAATCATTACTCCTTACGTATGCAAATGCTTTGCTTATTTCATTTTGTTGTGACTAAGTTAAACAGACATTGCCCCGGGTTTCCATGTGAACATTTGCATTTGCTAGCTAGGTTGATCATTTGTTTCATTTGCACATTTGTTGGGCCATAGGCCTCTTCTTTTGCTTTACAATATCGATTAACTAGTCACAATACCTTTTTAGTCCATATGCATATGCACTTGTACTTAAACATTCATCAACCATTGTATCTTACCACGTATAACATACACATACTACATATATGCCTCATATTCCATGGATATATCATGTATATACTGTACATATACCATGTATATATGTCACATATGTCAAGCATATACCTCAAATATACCATAAGTATACCATTTGTATGAACCACCATGTCACAAATTATCCATCATCATATAATCAAGGACCCATCATGACAATCATATGAATCACATAGCAAGCAACATTTATTTGCACTAAAGAATTCAATTGATAATTAGACTCACTTTTCTCCTTTGATTCCGACGCCTAACTTATTGTCTATCTGCTCCTTATGGGTCCCCAATATGTTGCGAGCCTAATATAAAAACATAATCTATTAACTCATGATTAGGGAGACTTAATGTGGCTTAAAAAATTAATATGCATTGTTCATATCAATAATTAAGATTTTTCCTATGAGGCAGTGTGACCTTATGGGACTGTTTAGCCTATAACATTTTTATATACTTGACCAATTAATCTGATTCTTGTTCCTAATTAAAACTAACATATAATTATAGAACATATTAAAATTTCAGACCAATTGGATCATTGTACAATATTTGGTGGAATTTCTAAGTGTGTTATATTTTCTGCCTTGTTTTCTGCCTTTAGGCATTTTCAGGGTACTCATTTTGGTTCATCATAACTTATAATATATAAGTATTATTTTAATGAACCTTTTTAGACACTTATATGGGTTGATATGGAGCATTTTTCATGTTTAAAACTTTTAACAATTATGTCTCTAAGGTCTTCAAATTATAACACACATTTCACTGGTCCAAAATAGAATTGGCTTCCAGACCAGTATGACTTCCAAAGGCCATAACTTAGTCTATACATAACATATCAAGATAAAATTAGTACCAAAATTTACTGGTCTAATAGAGCCTCACTTTGATCACTTTATCTGCATCCCATGGCTAATGAGCTCACATTAGCCCAAAACGTTGCTGGATCTGCCCAGGGCACTCAGTAGGCAGTTCAAACCATGGAATAGTCATGGTTCCATTCACCATAATAAAACATTTACAAGACCTATGAATCTGAAATTTGGTATAAAGATACATAACACATATATCTACAACTTTTATGTTTTGAGGTGCTTCAAATATTATCTTTAACATATCCAAAACTAACAAACACAGTAGCTAACTTACTTAGAGTTCACATCCAGACTAGTTTTAGTACGAAGAGCATATCTCATTATATGCACCACATCATGCAAAAATATTTACATATCCATAAATATAAGACATAAAGGAACAACTTTTGTGTTTGAAGCTTTTTCAGAGTCGATCTCTAAGATCATCAAAACTATGGAACAAAATACTGCCTATTAATGAACCCTAAACACCAAAATCAAGCTTAACACAAAAATAAATGTTTACTCACCTATAATCACTCTTGGCTAATCTTGTTGCTGAAATCTTTGGAGTGAAAGAGGGAAGAAATGGGGGCTGGAACTTGAGAGAAAATAGGTTGAAGAAATGAAGCAAGGAAGAAGAAGAAGGTGAGGAAGGAAATGAATATGGTGGCTGCCTAATAAGTTAAAAGACACCACCATTTCATTACCCCATCCACTTCCCCCTTTTTTTCTGAATTTTTATTTTTATTTTTATTTATTTTATTTTATTTCTAATTATTCTTATTATTATTACACAATTCAACACAATATGCAATTTAATCTTAATCTAGTCATTTTGCATACTTTAATTTGGTCACCTTATTTCATTTATTTTTAATACTTTTTATCCTCATTTAGATTATAAATACACATATATGACTCGATACAATTGCAATGTACTAGGAAATATAGCTAGTGCATGCCATGAATTTGTTTCAAAAAAATATGTATGAAATGCACGTGTTCAATTGAATTATATGGAAGATGCATATGTTCTAATGAAATGCATGTGGATATGCATGTGGGGAAGGTCAAGGATGTTACACATTGAAGATATGGCGAATGAGTAAAATGGTCTTGGATAGAATCCAAAATATGAGAGAATTATTTTAGGATGGATTGCGATGAGATCGCACGAAAAAATCGTTCGGGAGCGTCACAGGCCCACGCGGGCTAGGCAGGCTACTGGCCCGCAAGGCTACCCAGCAGCAGCCCGCAGTAGGCCCAGCATGCCTGCAGCTTCCCATCCGTTGGCCAACAACTATTTTTTGCCATAATTAAGTCAATTATGACCAATTACTATTCATTAGTTACCATTTTTGACTTTTCATCTTATTTTTGAATTTGATTCAAATAGAAAAGACATCAAATGGCAGAAAATAGACATGAAAATATTTTTTTGTGAAAAAAAAAAATTTTAAGACAACAAAAATTCTCTCAAGAACACTTTCAAAGCTAGCACTTTGAATTTGTTCAAACCATTTTCTCTTGATAGTTTCTTCTTCATTCTTCGCGTGGATTATCATTAGAGATATCCTAGTATGGATTGTTGTGGGTTGCTACAACCCAACAAAGTGACAATTTGAAGAACAAATAAAAATTACAAGGTATAAATTAGATGGTACAAGTATGATATTTTGTTTTGGATTTTGAAAAATTTTATTTTTTACTATGTTTATGAATATGATTCATTCTTCAAAACCCAACATTAGTATCAGAGCCAAGTTGTATCCATTAAAATTAATTTTAATTGAAACTGCAATGGGATTGCATGTTTTTGATGATTTTGGATCAACAAGTTTTGAAAAATTGAAATTAATTTGTAAAATATAATTTACAAATTTTTCTTTCTTTAATCTGATCATGGGATGATTAAGTATGATTATTTTGATTGAAAAATGATTTGAATATGATTCAAATAATTAATTTTGGATTTATTTCAAAAATGCCTAAAATTGTCTTGTTTATGAATATGTGTGCATGTTTTTGATGATTTTGGATCAATAGGTTTTAAAAAATTGAAATTAATTTGTAAAATATAATTTACAAATTTTTGTTTCTTTAATCTGATCATGGGATGATTAAGAATGATTATTTTAATTGAAAAATGATTTGAATGTGATTCAAATAATTAATTTCAGATTTATTTCAAAAATGCCTAATATTGCCTTGTTTATGAACATGTGTTGTTGTTTGGCTTAATTGACGGGGCTGGTTGCATTTTTCTTGTAATTTAATTATGAGAAACTTATTTAGACATATTGAAAATATGTTTATACATCTGAAAGTATCCAATAACTAATTAAAAATTATTTTAATTAATTTTTCAAACAAACACAAAAATGGGACTGTTTTGTTTGATTTTTATTTTATTTCCAGCACATTGAAATACTTTTTATGCGATTAAAAATATGTTATTTTGATGTTAGATACATGCCAAAAATATTTTGCAAGCATTTGAAATTTTAAAAATTATAGATATCAAATTAGTCATTTTAAGCGTCGAAGTGTGTTGGTTCGTTTGTCTTAGTAATTTTGGCTTGTGCCAAAAATATTTTGATGAACTTGAGCTAACCTAAAGATAATTAGAATGGTGATTTGATGATCTGTAAATTTTTAGAAGTTTTGGAAATTAATATTAATTTAAGTTGTGCAATTGTAATTCTAGTATGACTAGAAATTGGTATGTATATTAAAATTAAATTGTTTAATTTTAACATCATAATATTCTGATTTTAAGGAGAATTAATTTTGAATTATTTCTAGAAATATGGAATTTAATTTAATTTGATTAAATATTAAATTCTACTTTAAAATGACATACAAAATTAAATTAACCGGAAAAACACATATAGGCAATTTCGATTCAAGTGTTGAATCGATTTATAAATTGAAATCCAAAATTGTCATTTTTATTTTCTGCATTAGTGAATGCATGTTAGGGGTGTATGAAAAGGCATGATGGATGATTATGGACTTAGGACCAATGTGTTTGAGCATGCATGAAATTATTTTGTTTTATGGTAAATAGGGTCTGCGTGTCCCTACCGCTTTTTCTTTTCTTATGTATTTCTCTTCTCATCTTACTCCCCTCAAATGTAAATTGAGGTTTTCTATAATTTGAAATATGTATTTAGATTACATTGGATTAGGATAGAATGAAGATACAAAGGAGCAAGAAGCAAATGAGATTGTACCATAAACAAGAAGACTTAGAAATAGAAATTTGATTTCTATTTTGGGTTGTAAATTCATGCATATACCTAGGTAATACCTAGTCAATCTCTCTTTGGCTCAAGAGATTGACTTTAGTATGCCCATAATCATGTCATATAGTTAATGTAACTATCTTTATATATCAATGTGATGAATGTATGATATATAAAAGCATGAAATAATAACTTGATGAGACTTAACAAAGAAATCCCCCACTAAATAAACAATTAAGTCTTACGCCTTCCATTAATATGGGGAGAACCAGAGTTCTTATAGAGTTAGGGTTGTTGAGTTGCCTCAAGCTCACTCTATAAGAATATGTTCAATTCATTGAAATTAGATTTCACGATTAATGGGTTAGACTTAACCGATATTATTAACTTGTTGGATTTGCGCCAAGGTTAATGTGTATTGGAGGTGAAGTTGGGTTTGTATACATGAGATGTACACATATCAAGAGTCAATAACCTAATGTATATGCACACATCAATAAGTTAATAGCACAAGATTCGATAGTTGCATGAATAATGCAATTGGTATGGATTAGATACCTACCAACCAAACTAAGGATAACTTGTTGAGTTGCCTCAAGGTTATTCTTAGCTAGTTGGATATCGACCCACTAGGAGAACTTCCATATAAGTTCTCTCGGGTTCATAGTGAGGGCTATGGATTCGCAATAAAATAGCGGGAGCCATAATGCGATTTATTAAAGACCTAATAAACATGCATTTTATGTACATTCTAACATGTTCCATTTTACATGTTGTTAGAATCATCATCATGACAAGTGTGAATTTACGATTGCTAATGGAATCAAATAAGTTGACTGGGCCCAATTTTTTTGATTGGCTAAGGAATTTGAGAATAGTTCTCAAATCCGAAAAGATTGGCTATGTCCTAAATGAGGCACTCCCTAATCCCCCTGCTGCTAATGCTTCTGAAGATGTTCAGAAGGCATATCAAAAGCATATCGATGATAGTGAGATGGCAAGCTGCATTATGCTTGCTACTATGTCAGCTAAGTTGCAAAAACAACATGAGGCTATGGATTCTAATTCCATAGTACACCATCTAAGAGAGCTTTTTGATGAGCAAGCACATTCTAAAAGGTTTGAAACTTCAAGGTTGCTCTTCCGCACTTAGATGGTTGAGGGGACATCTCTAGTGCAATATGCATTAAAGATGAATGGCTATATTGAGAGGTTGGCCAACTTGGGATTTGTGATGGACCATGAATTAAGTATTGACTTATTTCTAACCGGTTTGTCTGATAGTTATTCACATTTTGTGCTTAACTATAGTATGAACCAAATCTCTACCACTATTCCTGAGTTGATTAACTTGCTTAAAATATCTGAGCCATCTATCAAGAAGGACAGTAAGGCTGTGATGCTGGTGGACTCTTCAAGTTCTAAAAGGAAGAACCTTAAGAAGAAGAAGAAGTCCTTAAAGCCTAAGGGAGGCGTGGCCAAGAAAAAGGACAAGGAGATTGCTCCAAAAGGGACATGCTTCCATTGTGGCAAGGATGGCCATTGGAAGAGAAACTGCAAGGCTTACTTATAGTCCTTGAAGAAGAAGGCATCTGATGCCCCATCTAATTCAGGTATTTTTGTCATTGAAATTAATATTGTTTCCAATAATAATATATGGGTATTAGATACCGGTTGTGGCTCACACATATGCACTGATATGTAGGGCCTAAGGAACAGTAGACAGCTCAATAAGGAAGAGTCAGACCTACGCATTGGAAATGGAGCAAGAGTTGTTGCATTAGCTATAGGAACATATGTATTGACCCTCCCTAGTGGGCTTATATTAAATTTGGAGAATTGCTATTATGTACCTGCTTTGACTAAAAACATTATTTCTGTTTCAAGTCTAAATAAAGATGGTTTCCTTTTAGCTTTTAGTAACAATTGTTGTTCTTTTATGTTGAATGGAATTCTTTATGCTAATGGTACATTATGCAATGGAATATACATATTAGATATGTCAAATCCAATTTTAAACATCAATGATAATAAAAGGCAAAAACAAGATATGTTGAAATCATCTTATTTATGAATTGTCGTCTTGGTCATATAAGTGAGAAACGCATGGCTAAGCTACACAAATGTGGTAGTTTGCGGTCATTTGATTATGAATCATATGACATATGTGAATCTTGTTTACTAGGCAAGATGACTAAATTACCCTTTAAGGGAAAGGGTGAACATGCTAATGGACTTTTAGACTTAATACATTCAGATGTATGTGGTCCAATGTCTACACACGCTAGAGGTGGTTTCATCTACTTCATTACTTTTATCGATGACTACTCACAATATGGATACGTGTATCTTATGAGATAAAAATTTGAAGCTTTTGAAATGTTCAAAGAATTCAGAAATGAAGTAGAGTAACAACTTGGCAAAAGTATTAAAACACTTCGATCAGATCGAGGAGGTGAATACTTGAGCTAAGAGTTTCTAGATTATCTTAGGGATAATGGGATTTTATCTCAATGGACTCCACCTTACACTCCACAACACAATGGTGTGGCTGAAAGAAGAGTTCGAACCTTGTTAGACATGGTAAGGTCTATGATGAGTTTTGCGGAATTGCCTTTTAGGGTTATGCACTAGAGGCCGCCATTTATATATTAAATGGAGTTCATTCAAAGTCAGTTGATGTTACTCCATATGAGATATGGTATAATAAGAGGCCCACATTTTCTTACATGAGAATTTGGGGTTGTCCTACTTATGTGAAGGGGACAATCTCAGATAAGCTAGAAGCTAAGTCTGACCGATGTCTGTTTGTGGGATATCCAAAAGCATCATATGGATATCAATTTTACCACCCCTTGGAATAAAAGGTTTTTGTTTCAAGACATGCTATCATGTTAGAGAGAGAATTCCTTCTAAAAGGAGATAGTGGGAGCAAAATTGAACTAGAGGAAGTTCAAGATGCTCAAAAAGATGATGATCAACTGCCTGAACCCGAGCTTGTTACTCATACAGATGATATAACAGCTCAACCTTCTGAAGCACAAGAGCTTCGTAGGTTCAGTAGGATACATACTGTTCCAGAGAGATATGGATTTCTCATTAGTGAACAGAACGATGTATTGCTCATAGAAAATGATGAGCCTACAACCTATGAAGAGGTTCTGAATAGTTCAGAATTTGACAAATGGCTTCAAGCCATGAAGCAGAAATGGATTCCACGTATGAAAACCAAGTATGGACTTTGGTTGACCCACCCGAAGGAATAAAGCCTATAGGGTGCAAGTGGGTTTTCAAAAAGAGAACTGACAAGGATGTTAATGTGATTACCTATAAAGCTAGACTTGCTGCTAAAGGTTATCTTCAAAGACAAGGAATTGACTACGATGAAACTTTTAGCCTAGTAGCTATGCTTAAATACATAAGGATACTCCTAGCCATTGCTACTCATTATGATTATGAGATATGGCAAATGGATATGAAAACAGCTTTCCTTAATGGAAATCTGACTGAGGATGTGTACATGACTCAACCAAAAGGTTTCATATCCAAAGATGGAAAAAAGGTATGTAATGTTCAAAGATCCATTTATGGATTAAAGCAAGCATCCAGGAGTCGGAATATTCTGTTTGATGAGACAATCAAACAGTTTGGTTTCTTACAAAATCCGGATGAACCTTGTGTCTACAAGAAGGTTAGTGGGAGTGCAATCATATTTCTTGTGTTATATGTAGATGACATATTGTTAATGGGAAATGATGTCTCAGTTTTACAATCAGTCAAAATTTGGTTATCCAAGAATTTCTCTTCGAAAGACCTTGGAAAAACAGTCTATATTTTTGGGATAAAGATCTATAGAGATAGATCTAAAAGATTGTTTGGTCTTTCACAGTCTACATACATAGATAAAATGCTAAAGAGGTTTAGCATGGAGCAGTCCAAGAGGGGATATATTCCCATGACCCATGGGATTACTCTCTCAAAGTCTTTGTTTCCAAAGACACAAGATGAGAGGACACACATGAGTTTGATTCCATATGATTCAGCTATAGGATTAATCATGTATGTTATGATATGTACAAGACCCGATGTTACATATGCTCTGAGTGTCACGAGTAGATACCAATCGGACCCTGCTAAGGGTCATTGCGTGGCTTTCAAATATATCCTTAAGTACTTAAGAAGAACTAAGGATGTATTCTTAGTATATAGAGATGGAGATATTACTGTGAGCGGGTATACCGATGCCAGCTTCCAATCTGATAAGGATGACTCAAAATCTTAGTCAGGTTATATATTCACACTAAATGGTGGAGCAGATAGTTGAAAGAGTTCAGATATAATATGTGTTATTGGAGTAACATGGAATGCAAAATTACTCAACTAATGTAATGGAAACAAGTAAGACAACAATCAAGAATAGAAAACAAAGAATGCAACAAATTGACAAAATTAGGAAAAATTAAGTGTATCTGTGCTACTGTCCTAGTGCAATTTGAACCAGAACCTAAAAAATCACTAAACCATTCCCAACTTAGTGCCAAATAAGCTAATTGGATGCCTATTAGCAACTATTATCCACCAATTGGACAATTTCCAACAATAAGAAATGAAATCTCAACTTATACCTCAATATGAAACCAATCAATTTCAATTACGAACTTGATGCAAGCCAAGATAATAGCGATGATCTTACATGCCATGGAGGAGATGGATTGGTGATTCCACCTGGTCCAATGATAAGATCAAGCGCATACAAGCTCAAGGCAACCTTGCAAATGTATATTCAAAGAATGGTAACAAGAGACATCAAGGAAGAATCTTGGATCAAGATTGAAGAGATTGAATCAGTTGGTGATCCAAATCTTGTGACACTCATAGCCTAATGGGTTTGATAAGAAGTCCATATTACAAGCTTCAAGTCATGTGCAATATGCTATGTTAAGGTGGGCTAATGTTATTTCATAGTTGGGCCTAAGAATAAATTTAGTGGGATGTTTTATTTTAATTATTGGCATGTAATTTCATTTAAAGACACATGATTAGCCTTGTTTTAACTTGTCTTAGGTGTGTGGGCCTTATAAAATTAAGCCCATTCGTTTGTCCTTAAGCCATTAGGGTCAGATTGGTCTTTTCTTCACTTTTGCACTTAGGGTTTGATTTGTAGAGGTATAAATACCTCTTTATGCGTGTAAGACAAGTAGATCGGTGATTAAGATCAAAATTTGAGAGTTCTTCAAGTGTAAGACAAACAGCCCTGTACACTAGTGTCCATTTGGGTTATGATAGATCGTTGACCGAGGCAGTCAGGGTCTTAAGGGGGTGGGGATGATGCGTCCCATATCAATTGCGAAGGAACTTCTGGATTGGTTTATAAGGCTGGGTTCAAACCTTCCCCTTTGAATGCCCTTTTGGGATGAAGTTAGGGGCCCCAATCCTTATCAAAAATCGTGAATGCACCTACTAGAGGCCGCAACTCAAGCATAGAAAATAAGTTCAAACTTGATAAAGGTTCACAACTTAGATTGCGCCCGGGATTCAACTCCTTAAAGATGTTTTGTGACTATAAGGAAAAAAGTGCTATAGTAACTGTGTAATAGGCATATTCACCTTGAATTTTAGAAAGGTTTGCAAGCGGGACCACGCCGGTGCTTCTAGCTATTATAGAAAGATTGCAACCATTATTATCCAAATGCGACCATAGTTTTTGAAAGGATATGATCATTGGAAGGCATCTCAATGCACAACCACTGTAATGCATGTAAGTTAGAGCTTAGAAATAATATGTAATAAGAGTATATGAAGGATATATAATGCACCACCCTCTACATAGTCATGGAAAAATCCATTGTACAAATGGATGTCACATTATTAGAAGTGAATTTTCATGTCTAAATTAAAAATTTTCAACGTATTTCCATATTAACATTTTCACTTTTGAATCAATCTCATATATATAAACACAAACTTTCTTCATATATCTGGATCACATCCAAAATCATAACAATATTAACTTGGACATTAAAATCCCTTATTACAAAATATTTGCTCCTTGTACTTATTAGGAATTTATTACATGCCTTATTATTACAAACTTGAATTTATTGTCTCTATCCTATGATATGGGGAAAAATAAATAAAGTGAATGGAATAATGAACATACCCAACTCAGGTCAACTCCAACTAGCTTGATCTTCTTTTCCCATAACTCAACAGTCTACTAGCTCTAAATCTGTGTGTAGGGAAACCAACATACTAATCTACTGAAAGCTTAGTGGTACATACAAGTATTTAGATTCTAGCATGCATTCACATATTAATAGAACATCTCATATTTATTAACATACTTGTGTGCTTGTCCATATCGCCATAAATGCATAATATTAACAAGATATCCTAATCTTACTGATTTGCATAATATTCACTACACTTATAGCATTTATCACATAAATGAGTTCATCATTAGAATAACATTACATGTCAGTATCATATCTACATATCATCATGTATTCAGATAAACTGATTTCTATACACTGTATTCAACTTTCTGTATTATTGATTTCTACTTTCATAGCCCAATATTCTAAATTTGGACTATCTAGATGCGGGTTGTGAAAGAAGAGCACTCTAACATGAGCTCAAATCATCATGCTTACTATAGTATCTATCTACATTGCTACCACTGAGCTTCTCAAATCAAGAGTGCTCTAACACGAGCTTTAACCACATTGATGAGTAATGACTGCATGCATATGGGTGCAAAGGCATTCTAACACAAGATTAAGCCACCTTATCCCTAATCTGGATATGCTACCACTGAGCTTCTTATATCAGAAGTGCTTTAACACGAACTTAAGCTACCTTGATGAGCAAATATAATAACTGCATTCATAAATATTTCTACGGTACCATAACCCCCTCAATGGCATGCCACCTATCCTAACTAGTCCCTGAATAAAGAATGGGCATTCTTATTCATATTCTGGTTATCAGTATCAATTACATCATATTCCATAATTTCACTAGATCATCACATAACAAGTTATGATACATAGCACCGTGTGCATAATCAAGTTATGTAATCTAGTTATCATATTGTATATGATCTCACTTAATCATGTCAAAGGTGTATGCATATCATATTCATGGGTTTCAACATATAAATCATATTTCACCTTTCTGGATATAGGGCCTTCATGGGCATGAATGGTATATTCACTGTCATGAAGCCTCTGTCATGGGTTGTTTACCCATGACTGGCTCATGATCATTCAGGGTCATGAACATTTCTTCAGGGGCATAACATTCATACTTTCATGGGCTTGAAGCTTGGCTTCACGAGCATGACACATCAGACAAAACACACATTTGAGCTATGTTTCAATCAATTTCGCACATAATCATGCAATATCTCTAAGGCTAACCAATGTTAGCTACACCGATCAACGCTTCCTATATTCCAGCATTTAAAAATAATTACAAATATGCATTTATTCATATTGTATTCCATTCATCTAGGCTCAAGTCTCATTCATCAATGCCATAACATCAAGATATTTTCAATTGTCAACATCTCAATTCCATCATACTTTCCAGAATTCACAATTAAATTAACTGCATTCCAGCAATACCAGAACATAAATTACATGTCCTTTAACATATCAAAATCAAAATCCTCATTTCAAGCATAAAATAATCAAATAAAAATCATTAGGTCTAGAACTATTTAAAACTAAGCTCTAGTACCACTGAATGTAACACCTCTGCATAGTCATGGAAAAATCTGTAGTATAGACAGATGCCACATGCCTAGAACTAAATCTATATGTCTAAATTAAAAACTTTTCAATGTATTTCCATATTAATATTTTCACTTCTAAACCAATCTCATATATATAAACACAAACTTTCTTCGTGTATCTAGATCACATCCAAAATCCTAACAATATTAACTTCAACATTAAAATCCCTTATTACAAAATATGTGCTCCTTGTACATATTAGGAATTTATTACATGCCTTATTATTACAAACATGAATTTATGGTCTTTATCCTATGATATGAAGAAAAATAAATAAAATGCATGGAATAATGAACAAATCCAACTCGGGTCAACTCCAACTGTTATAACTGCCTTGATCTTCTGTTCACATAACTTAACAGTCTATAGGCTCCAAACTTGCATGTACAAAAACCCACATGCTAAGCTATTGAAAGCTTATTGGTACATATAACCATTTAAATTCCAGCATACATTCACATATTTATATAGCATCTCATATTTATTAACATACTTGTGTGCTTGTCCATATCGCCATAAGATACATAATATTCAAAAGATAGCTTAATCTTACTAATTTGCATAATATTCACTAGACTCATAACAAATATTGATGCGGAACCCCAAAGACCGTGCCTTGATATCCCTCAATAAGACAAAGTAAACAAACCTTAAGCTATGGTGATCATAAATTGAATCTGACCCAAAGCTAACCAATGTCACAAATAGCCGAGATTATATGGTTTATTAAGAATATCCACACCACAAGCAATGTCACTTGATAAGTAACTAATTCCTAAAAGTAATAAAGAGATGCAAATATGCCTCACTTTAAAGAAAAAAACTCAAATTCATTTTTTATTCATTCATTCATGTCTTGTAAAAGAAGCCTAAATGAGTATTTATAGCCCTAAGTCTTTGAATCCTTTATGGTAAAGGATAACTAAGTCTTATTTTAACTCAACTCCTAAAAGTACAGTCATATTCTAACTCAAATTCTAACAAGTAGAGTCATACTTGAATTAAGACACTAATTAAATCCTTTTAAAATAAGACAAGTGGTGGGCTAGACTTCATATCCTTTGTCCCACATACCTAATACTAATTAAAAGTTTATGATAATTAAAATAGGCAACACAAATACATAATTAAGCACAATTACGAGTTAAACCCAAATCCTATAAGTAGGCACATGCATGACACATGATCTTGAGCACATGGTTGGCACATGATGTCTTCCACATGACTCCTAGCACATGATTTGCACATGACTTGTAATCTTCAATTTTATGGACTTTGTCTTGTTTAGCTTGTAATGCCTGATAATTTAGGCCACGGTCGCGATTGACTGAAATTCGGCATACCGAACCGATCAGAGTCTAAATTCGGACATAAAAAATAAATCAATTAAAATAATAATAAGATGTGAGAAAAATATTTTGGATATTATTAATTTAGAATTTTGAAGTTCGGAAGTAAAAAAAATAAAAAAAAAATTAATTTTTCCCTGAACGAAATTGGAAATTGTAGTGTTTTTGGATAAAATATTTTAAGAAAGCATAAAAATATAATATTCTTTATCTAAGAAAAGGAATATTCTTTTGATTAAAATAAAGTAAGATTGATTTAAATTAATGGACCAATAGGAAGCAAGATTAGTAATTAATCCTAACAACCCACCTAATCCATCTATAAAAAGTCAAACTTGCACTTTTTTGCCATTCTTCTTTTTCCTCACCTTAATCACACCCATTTCTCTCCCTTTGTCTCTCTTTTGTCGTGAGCTTCTCCACCCCCATTTACTCTTCTTTTTCTTTCTTCAATTCAATCTAAGATTAGATGAAAAAAAAAAAGGGATTAAGGCAAAATCATCAAGGAAGTGAAGCAAAGTGAGCTAAACCAAGAAAGAGGAAGGAAGAAAGGAGGAGAAAAAGAGAAAGAAGACTTGGTTCATTTTAAAGATCATCAAAGGTGAGTTTATATTTTATATCTTCTCACTTTTCATCTTCTCTTTTGTTTGATTTTGGGGTTAGTTGCCATTAAAGTTAGTAATTTAGGGTTATTAATATGTTAATGGTGATTAAGGGTGGATTTGGGTGATTAGTGTTTGATTAGTGTAAAATTTTTTGTTAGGACAAGAAAATGAACAAACTTTGAACCAAAATCAAAGAGGAAGTAAGGGCAAAGAGAAAGCTAGCTAGGAAGAAGATAAAAGTGAAGAGAAGTGAAATTCTTGAGGTATGTACATTTGGCAAAAATTCAATGTATAAAAATGTTGATTTTGATTTTGTGATGTGTATGAAATTCTGGATATTTGATTGAGAAATTAAGTGGTGATTAAATGATGCCATGAATGTGAAAATAAAAAATTGAATATGAGGTTGATGCATGAAAATAGAAATTGTATGATTTAATTGATGTGCTGAAAAATTCGTCTTATGAATAGTGTCTAGTGTTGTGATCATAACTTGAGTTATGCAAATTATTTTTGAGTGATTCCTATTGGGTTGGAAATTTAAGACGCAGGGCTTAAACTTTTATTCAAACCATGAGACCTGAATATGCGTGGAATTGGGTGAAAAATGGACTCAAACATTGAACTAGAAATCTGTCTAGAAAAATATACTGGGCAGATTGCAGTGAGCATAGGTTAGAAGAAAATTCACAAAATTTGTAAAAAAATTCGTTTTAATGTGATTCTATTGAAAATTAAATATAAGATGTGTACCTACATTTTTATAGTTGATCACTTGTCCAAATGCCATCTAAAAATGGATGAAAAAGACAGAGAAATATTAGGCAAAATTCTGTCCAGTAAAATACTGGGCAGATTGTAGTGAACGTAGTTTAAGAGAAACTTCATAACTTTGGCTACAAAATTATTTTTAATGTGATTCTAGTTAGAAATTAAATATAAGACATGTAGCTATATTTTTTTAGTTTATCACTTGTCCAATTTCCATCTAAAAATAGACGCAAAATACATAGAAACATAAGGCAGAAATGATGTCCAGAATAGGACAACTTGTAAAAAAATGTGTTGATTATGAACTTTTGTGATAGAAACTATATTAATTGACTTTTCTTATAGTTATAATGATTAAATGAGAAAGTTTGAGGTTGTAAAATATTTAATGGAAATTATTGCATTTATGTGGAGTTTATATTAATGTTACCTACATAAATTATGTAAATAATAATAAAGGTAATAAATATAATTAAGCCTTACAACATCTAGTCAAGAACTAGAAATTAGGATAATTTGGCATGCCAATAAAAGGATAGAAATGTAGGCACTAAAAATAATAATGCTGAGATTTAATTTAAGTAGGCACTAAGAAATAGTGTTGAGTTGAAATTATGTAGGCATTAAGAAATAATGTTGAGTTCAAAATTACGTAGGCACCAAAAAGATGCTGAGTTGTTGTTAGAAATGTAGGCGTTAAATGCCGAGTTATAAAATAATTATGTAGGAGCCGAGTATACTGTCGGAGAGCATAAACCCTGTATCCAGTGTTTAGTTATGGTCTAAGATGTCGTGGGCTATTAAATAAATAACAGAAAAAAAAATGTGAATTATGAAATTGATATTGTAAATTTTATATCTTGAATTGTTAAGAAATTTCAAGCATGCTTAATGAATGAAATGTCATAATTGATGAATTAAATATTTTTGCATGAAGAAAATGGTTTTATTATTAATTGAATATTTGGCACGCTTAATAAATTAATTGTAGTTTCAAAAATTTTATTTTAGAATTATTTATGTAATTATTGGATAGTTGCCAAATGTACCACTAAGCTAGAAGCTTAGCGCGTGTGTCTCATGCGCAGATAAATAGAAGTAGTTGTTCCGATAGGGTAACCAAAGAAGAGGGAACCCCCAAGATCATATTGCAGCGGTCTAGTTCTTTTTGTATGTTTTGAAAATTATGTTGTAAAAATTAAATTCTAAGAGTCTTTTTTTTATGTAAATTTGTGGCATGTAGGATTTATAAGGAATGAATTTTTTAATTTTATAAATCTAGTATTATTTCTAAATATTATGGTTGAATTGCATGAGTTCTTTTAAATCAAACTATTTCCATCAATAGTTATATATTTAAATGGAAAAAAATAGTAATAAATATTTGACTAATAATAAACTAAAAAAAAATTTACAATGATTTGAACATTGGTTGTAAAACAAATGAGCTTATTAGCACTTCCATATCCTCTTAACGTTTAGTAGGGTAAGAGAGCGCTACATAGCCCATTGACTTGAATCTTCTTAAAAGACTCCTTTTATCTTCACTTTAGGCTTGCCTTTGTGTAGTGTTAGCCCATAAGCTTGATTGTGGATTTTAGGCCCAATATAGCAATGAATGCTCCAATGCTGCCTTCTATGACATGGAACATGCCTCATATTGAATTGGATCATATAAAAAGGCTTTTTAACTCTTCTAAGACCCATTTCAATGATATAAGATTGCTCCACTCCGTTGACAAAAGACTGTCGTTCATATCCTTCATTTATAGTTCCCGTGCATACATCATATATCGCATAAATGAGTTCATCATCATAACAGCTTTGACATGTCAGTTATCATATCTACATATCATCTTGTATTCATATTTACTAATTTTTGCATACTATATTCAACTTTCTGTATAACCTATTTCTAGTTTTGTTGCCCAATACTCTAAATATAGACTAACTAGATGCAGGTTGTAAAAGAGGAGCGCTCTAACATGAGCTTAAGCCACCCTGCTCACTACTGTATCTATCTATATTGCTACCACTAAGCTTCTCAAATCATGAGCACTCTAACACGAGCTTAAGCCATCCTGATGAGTAATGACTGCATATGGGAACAAAGGCATTTTGATATGAGCTTAAGCCACCTTGTTCCTAATCTGGATATGCAATCACTAAGCTTCTCAAATCAAGAGTGCTTTAACACGAGCTTAAGCCACCCTAATGAGAAAATATAATAACTTCATGAATAAATATTTCTATAGTACCGTAACCCCCTCAACGGCATGCCACCCATCCTAACTAGTCCCTGAATAGAGAATAGGCATTCTTATTCATATTCTGGTTATCTGTATCAATTATATCATATTCCATAATTTCACAAGATCACCACATAATATGTTATGATGTAGAGCATTGTGTGCATAATTAAATTCCTTAGTCATGTTATCATATTGTATACGATCTCACTTAATCATGTCAAAGGTGTATGCAAATCATATTCATAGGTTTCATCATATAAATCTTAATTCACCTTTTTGGATACAGGGCCTTCACTGGCATGAATGGCATATTCATGCATAGAGAGAATGAAGGAAATGAAAAATAGGTTTTTGGATAAGATCCATTTGAGAGAGAAAGAGAATTGTTGACTTAGTCAATATTAGGCCATGTATCTTAGGGAAAAGGGCCTATTAGGGCTTTTTCTTTTCCAATCTGTTGCCCAAATATTAGACCAAGAAGGGGGGTTGAATTGGAGTTTTAAAAAATTAAACTTTAAGGTGCGGAAATAAACAATTAATTTTAGGAGGGATAGAGAAAATTTGACATAAAGATTTATAGAGGTTCGGGTGTTAACAAACCCTACTCCTCTCCCTAATCGCAATTGGGAGCTTCACTAACACACTAAGTATTACAATGGAGTTTTACAAGCTCACTCCCAACTATGGTGCTTCTCACAATGGCTCACACCTAACCTAGAAATCCCTTGTGTCTTAATGGCTCACACAATAACCAATTCCTTGTGTTTTACAGGCTCACACAAACAACCTACACTTTGTGTTTTACAGGCTTACACAAACAACCTACACTTTGTGTTTTACAGGCTCACACAAAAAACCTACACTTTGTGTTTTACAGGCTCACACAAACAACCTACATTTTGTGTTTTACAGGCTCACACAAACAACCTACACTTTGTGTTTTGGAGGTTTACACAACTAACCCTTACAATTGTTCTACTCTTAACCCAGAACTACCCAAAGCTCACTTGAGTAAAGATTACAGAGAGAACCACTTATAAATCTTTATTGCTCAAATATGAGGAGCAAAAAGATTTTACAGAGAATTGATTTGTTCTCAAAGTATGAAAGTACAAGATAGGTTGTGATTTGAAGTATATGCTAATATTTTGTTTTTCTTATCATCCTCTTGTTCCTTAATGCATAAATGACTTCCATTTATACTCCCATGGCTGAATATAGCCGTTGGGGTGCATTAAATAAGAAACTAGCCATTGTACGAACCAAAAAATCGCGCCTGACATTTTTCTCTTTCATTGTTCACGGGCGTGACAATGCTTGTCACGGGGGTGAGAGTTCTTCCCAAGTCGTGACCCAAGTGGTGACTCTGGTCGTGAAGCTTTCTGGATGAAATTGCATGAAGCTTCACGGGGGTGATACCTTTATTCACGGGGGTGACAATCTTCCCAGCCGTTAGCCAAGTGGTGACTCTAGTCGTGAAGCTCTCTAGATGAAATTACATGAAGCTTCACGGGGGTGACACCTTTATTCACGGCGGTGACTGAAATGCTTACTTCACGGTTTGTTTTTCCTTCATGGTCGTGTACTTCAAATGTTGGTTTTGGTAACGGTTAGCTTTCTTCACGGGAGTGACTCCTAGAGTCATGGCAGTGAACATGCTACTACTTGATTTTTGTTTCTCAAGGATTATTCTTCCAATTCTCCATTCTTGCTATTTTAATTCATGTCCTGTATAACATACTTACAAAAACAAGTATGTTAAATACAATATTGCTATATTATTTGTTATCATCAAAATGACAGAAATACCCCTCAAGGTTAACAATCTCCCCCTTTTTGATGGTGACAAATAATCTAGCAATATGTTATTTTGAGAAGTCTCCCTCTCAAAGTATACTTAGGATAAAAAAATTATAATTTACAAGAATAGTAAATAATGATGTAGCATCAAACTAGATTTTAAGTATATGCAAGTTATATGAGAAGTATATCCAATACATACCATAATTCCTTTTCAAGAAATAAAGTATTTGTAAGGTATATTTAAGGTATATCATGGCATGTTTTTATTTGTAACTTGCTTTAAGGTATATGCAAAGTATACTTAGGGTATATCTAAGATATATATAAAAACTTAATTTTCCAATTATATACTTTGCATGTTGAATCAAGATTTTTAAACCAATTCAAAGTCAATTCACTTTTTGATTCACCAATTCCTATACCATTTCTCCCCTATCATATATTGCTAGTTTTCTCCCCCTTTTGTCATCAATCAAAAAAGGATATGAAGATTGAAGTGAACAAAGGAAAATATATATATCATAAAGGAAAGGATACAAACTAAGAAAGGAAAATTAAAATTTCCTACACAACAAAACATAAAAATGACAAACAAGCTAAAAATGATCAAATTTAGGCTACACTCTAGCCTATCTCCTAGCCAGACATTCTATCACGAAGCCTAGCTACTTCAGCCTCAAGGCTGTCCATCCGAGACTCCATGAAGTCCTTGAGGTTCTCCAACCTCTCATCCATGGAAGTCTGCAGCTGCTCAAAATGTGGTGCCAATAGGTCGACCATCTGCTGCGCTAAGGATGGTGTGGAAGCTGAGGACTGTCCAATGTCCTGCTCGACTGCTGGAGATGCTTCTTCAATTCAAACCCTCTTTTTCTGCTGGACTCCCTAGAGGCCTTCTTTAAAATCCTCTGTGTCATTATCTTCCCCGATAATCTCTCCAGCAGTATCCGTGAAGTGGTAGAAGATATCGTTCTGAAAAACGATTCTGATAGCCGCTCCCATCTTGATGAATGACTCGACATCCAACCTATCTCGAGGATGTGCAGGAATGATGTTGAAGTGATGGTTATCCAGCTTCAAATAATTGAGCTTCACTGCAATATGGGTGACATATGCCCCAATCAAAATATCTCCTGTGGGCTTGGTGGCAATGGAGAGAAGATGGTTTGCAAACCATCTGGAAAGTGCCACTTTGACTCCCCTGCGAGCCATCTCAAGGAGGAAGAGTTCTGACTTTCTGATTGTTCCATTACTTTCTCCCCGAGCAAAAATGCTATAAGTTAGGAACCTATGCAAATACCTGTGTACTGGGGCCACGAGATGAGTGCTCTTTGTCTTCTTGACATCCCAGCTGCAACCGGTGCCGAAATGTGTCCAGGCTGGAGGAGCAAAAAATTCTACCTCAGTCTCATTTAGAATGCCATCAGATGGTAGATTGAACAATTCTCCAAATGCGATGGCGCTGAGGATGATAGGATTATTGCAGAGTTGGAATTTCACCACTTCAGTTGGTGAAACCTGCAAGGTGCTGAGAAATTCCAGCGTTGGCTCCCTCAGAGTCGGCTGATGAATTTCAACAAATTCTTTGAGATGACAGGCTTGAAGTTGCTCTGTCATAGCCATCTCAACCCCAAGACTACAAACTGCCTGCCATTCGAATGACCTTGATGATAAAATAGGTCTCTTCTTCAAAGTTGCATACCGAAGATGGCAACTTTCTAGAATGATGTTCATGAGGTAATCTGAATACCTCTTAGGTGCATGGGACTTCTTTCTCTTTCCCTTAGAAGAAGCAGACTCCATATTTGAAGAAATTAGTTATTGATGGAGTTGAAGAAAATTTTTGACAGAAAATTTGATGAAAAACCCTAGAAATGTATGATTTCTACTGAACATTTGAACTTTTGGTGGTATTTATAGTGAAATTTCAACTCTTTGGGGTCGGAATATTCAATGTCTCAATGAATGAGAGTAAATGAGAGCGGTTTTAGGAGATGGAGAGTTGAAATGAAGGTTGTAACTGGCTGTTTTCTTATATATTCGATACATTCACGGGCGTGACTTATGGTTTCATGGGCGTGAATAGTCGTGTTCACGGTTTGCTCAAGTAGTGTTCCACTCGAATGAAGGCATGAATAATTTCATGGGCGTGATCGATGAACATCACGGGTGTGAATGATCATAGGTCACGGGGGTGAATATAACGTCACGGGCGTGAACTGTTGAATTTCACTACTTATGCCCGTGAAGCAAGCCGTGACACAAGGTGTGAAAGCTTCTATGAGATTTTGGGGTGTAATGCTTCACGGCAGTGAAAAATTGTCACGGTCATGAAAGTCCATTGTCACGGGCATGACTCAAGCCGTGAAACTATGTTTCACCACTTCAAGCAGTGAATCATGTCGTGAACCAAAGTCGTGAACGACACTGCCTCTTTGGGCCACTTAAGTCACGGGCGTGAATATATGTCACGGGCGTGAC
Source organism: Triadica sebifera (assembly GCA_023653625.1). Classification (NCBI taxonomy): domain Eukaryota; kingdom Viridiplantae; phylum Streptophyta; class Magnoliopsida; order Malpighiales; family Euphorbiaceae; genus Triadica; species Triadica sebifera. Next base: position 6,639,508 of record CM042899.1, on the reverse strand, counting down.
TCCCCTATAATTTTCATCAAATTGAAATTAAGTTCTGACTAAATCATTTCAACAAAGATTCTACTTCATAAAACATGAATTCTCATCAAAATTTCTATCTTATAACTTGTGATATGATTTAAGATCAACAATTAAGATTTCATATTCTTGCAATCACAAGGTTAATCCATCAATCATACCTAGTTCTCTTCTAATGAAATTAAATCTTTCCTCATTTAGAGACTTAGTGAAAATATCTGCTAATTGATTTTATGTGCATACAAATTCTAATTCAACATCTCCATATTGAACATGATGTCTAATAAAGTGGTGTCTAATGTCAATATGTTTACTTCTAGAGTGTTGAATAGGATTCTTTGAAAGATTTATGGCACTAGTGTTGTCACATTTTATAGGTATATGGTTCATCTCATGACCATAGTCCTTAAGTTGTTGTTTCATCCAAAGAATTTGTGTACAACAACATCCAACTGCTACATATTCAGCTTCAGCAGTTGAGAGAGCAACTGAAACTTGTTTCTTGCTAAACCAAGAAACCAAACATTCTCCAATGAAGTGACAAGTACCTGAAGTACTTTTCCTATCCAAAAGACTACCAGCATAATCTGCATCTGAATATCCTATAATATAAAAAGATGAATTCCTAAGATACCATAAACCTAGATGCAATGTTCCATGTAAATATCTTAAAATCCTTTTTACAGCATGTAGATGAGATTCTCTAGGACATGATTGAAATCGTGCACATAAGCAAACACTATACATAATATCGGGTCTAGAAGCAGTGAGATATAAAAGTGATCCAATCATACCTCTATAAAGCTTTTCATTAATGCTCTTACCCTTTTCATCTTTGTCCAATTTTGTTGATGTGCTTATAGGAGTCTTGGCATTTTTGCATCCTTCCATACCAAATTTTTTTGATTAAGTCTTTGGCATATTTGGATTGGTTGATGAATATGCCCTCATTGATTTGCTTTATTTGTAGACCAAGGAAATACTTAAGTTCTCCCATCATGCTCATTTCAAATTTCATAGTCATGCACTTAGCAAATTCTTGACAAAGCAGCTCATTAGTAGAACCAAATATTATATCATCAACATAAATTTGAACAACAAGTATATCATGCTTATGTTTTTTGATGAATAGTGTAGTGTCAACATTTCCCTTTGTGAAGCTATTTTCTAATAAAAAAGAACTTAGTCTCTCATACCAAGCTCTTGAAGCCTGTTTTAAACCATACAAAGCTTTTGAAAGTTTAAAAACATGATTTGGAAAATCATAGCTTTCAAAACCTGGTGGTTGTTCTACATACACTTCTTCATCTATATAACCATTTAGAAATGCACTTTTCACATCCATTTGAAAAAGTTTGAAATTCATGTGACATGCATATGCTAAGAGTATTCTTATAGCTTTTAATCTAGCTACAGGTGCATATGTTTCATCATAATCTATACCTTCTTCCTGATTATATCTTTTTGCAACTAGTCTTGCTTTATTCCTGGTTATTAACCCTTGTTCATCTAATTTATTTCTAAATACCCATTTGCTGCCTATGATTGGATGATTCTTGGGTCTAGGTACTAGGTTCCATACCTTATTTCTCTAAAATTGGTTGAGTTCCTCTTGCATGGCAATTACCCAACTTTCATCATTAAGAACCTCATCAATGTTTTTAGGCTCAATTTGTGAAATAAAAGCAATGTCAGTGACTAAATGCTGAAATGAGATCTAGTACTTACTCCCCTTGATAGATCACCAATTATTTGCTCTTTTGGATAATCTTTCGTCATTCTCCATTCTTTTGGAAGTTCTTGCTCCATTTGTTCTTGATTTTGAGGTAGTAAATTTTTATTGACCATTTTCTTCTTTTCCATTTTCAATGACAAGTTTTTCCATATTATCTACAACATCATCAAGAGCACTACCTTTCACAAGATCAAATCTACTAAATTCATTAAAAACAACATGCATGGATTCTTCAACCGTTAATGATCTTTTATTAAATACTCTATATGCTTTGCTGGTTGTAGAGTATCCTAAAAATATACCTTCATCAGACTTAGAGGCAAATTTTCCAAGATTGTCCTTGGTGTTCAATATAAAACACTTGCATCCAAATACTCTAAAGTATGATACCAAGGGCTTTCTTCCATTTCATAGCTCAAATGAGGTTTTGTTTAAAAGAGGTCTTTTGAAAACTCGATTTGAAATATAACATGCAGTGTTTGTGGCTTCTGCCCAAAAATAAGTTGGTAATTCATATTCATTAAGCATTGTTCTAGCCATTTCAATTAATGTTCGATTTTTCCTTTCAACTACCCTATTTTGTTGAGGTGTCCTAGGAGATGAGAAATTATGTGAAATGCCATGTTCAAGACAAAAGCTTTCAAAGTTTTCATTTTCAAATTCTTTCCCATGATCACTTCTTATTTTTGAAATGCAGTACCCTTTTTCATTTTGAAATCTTTTAGCAAAGTTTTTGAAATTTTCAAAAGCATCACTCTTTTGAGCTAAGAAAATTACCCAAGTAAATCTAGAGTAATCATCTACGATGACAAATGCATAATGTTTTCCTCCTAAGCTAGCAATTCTAGTAGGTCCAAACAAGTCTAAATGCAGGAGTTGAAGAGGTTTCGAAGTACTTACTATGTTTTTAGCTTTGAAAGATGACTTGTGTTGCTTTCCTCTTTGACAAGGATCACATGTCTTGCCTTTTTCATATTTAACTCTTGGTAATCCTTTTACTAGCTCTCATGTGCTGAGACTTTATATTAAGTCCATGTTAGCATGACCAAGTCTTCTATGCCACAGCCAAGATTCATCACTAGTAGTCACAAGACACTTAGAGGAATGGTTAGATAGTTCATGTAAGTTTATTATGTACATATTGATATCTCTATTTCCTTTAAATATTTCTTGACCATCAATAGAGATTACAAGACATTCATTTAAAGTGAAGATTACTTTGTTTCCTTTATCACATAATTGACTTACACTCAACAAGTTATGTTTCAAGCCATCAACAAGTAAAACATCCTTAATAAAAGTAGTACCATTAACACCAATAGAACCAATGCCAATTAACTTACCCTTTGCATTGTTTCCAAAGGTAACTTTACCTCCATCAATACTTTTGATTTCATTGAAGAGTTCTTTGTCTCCTGTCATATGCCTTGAGCATCCACTGTCTGCTAGCCACGCATATTTGTTTATTGTGGACTTGAGGCATACCTATAGAATTACAAATCAAGTATGATATTTAGGTACCCAAATGAGTTTGGGTCCTTGGGGGTTAGCACATGAAGGTTCCCAATGAGCCTTCCTTATCCAGCAATGTTTATTTATGTGACCCATTTTCATACAATAATTACATTGTTTAGGTCTAAACTTGCTTTTTGGTCTTACACTGTGTTTAAATGCCATAATTTTATTAGACTGATTTTGAGAACAATGGCATGCACATTCATAATTAATTTGCATTTTTCTAGATGCATGCTTCTTATACATAAAGGCATGATTAGTCTTTTAAGGATTGGTTCTTAGGTTTACTAATCTTTGATTATTCCTTTTATGTATAGAGGGATTAGTATACTTATTCTTTGGTGCTTTTCTAGCAAGTGTGGAGATGTGAGGTTCACTTGACTTTACAAAAATAGTTTTGCAATAAGATGATGATGTGTTCTTAAATTCTAGACTGTGTCTAACTAAAGGTGGTCTTTGAGACACGATGAGAGTATCTAAACTCTCTTTACCTTTGTGAAATTTAGAAATGGAGTTTCTAAGTTCCTCGACTTCATTTTTCAAAATATTATTTTCTTTTAGCAAGGAAGCTGTTGAGGGTCTTGATGAGTATTCATCTAATGACTTTTTGAGAGATTCATTAGATGATTTAAGTTTTATGTTTTCCTTTTCTAAACCATCTATCTTATTTTTTAAATTAGAGATGTTATTTCTATAAGTACTAAATTTACTTCTATATTTCTCTAATTCTATATTTAATTCTTTTATTAGGCTTTGCTCATCATCATCATCATCATCACTATCATTATTACTATCATTATCACTACTATCATTATTGAAAGAGTATGAGTGTAGTGATCTTACTTTATCCGAGACATGATCTTCTATAGCCGTGAAGCATAGGTTGACCTCTTCGCTTTCATTGTAATCTTTTTTACTTGAAGAGCTTTCGTCATCCCATGTGGCTTTGTGGCCTTCATGATAGTTTTCTAATGTTTTCCACATGCTATATGCAATTGAACAGTGTTGTATCCTGCCACATTCTTCAACAAATAATGAGCTTGAGAGAATTGTCATTGCCTTCTTATTTTTGAAATTTGCTCTTCTTTGAGGCTCTGTCCAATCATCTCTTGACAGGATTTCTTCTTCACCATTAACTCATCTTCTAGTTGGTGGTGTCCATTCTTTTCGAATACTATCCCAAACTTCAATTCCTTCATTATCCAAATATGTCTCCATCTGAAACTTCCAATGAGCATAATTTGTTCCATCGAAGTAAGGCTTGAAACTTTGGAATTTTTCACTGGCCATATCTTGATCTTTACTAGCGCTTTTTAGGCTTTGATGCTAGACAAAGCTCTGATACCAATTGTTGCCCAGATATTAGACCAAGAAGGGGGGGTTGAATTGGAGTTTTAAGAAACTAAACTTTAAGGTGCGGAAATAAACAATTAATTTTAGGAGGGATAGAGAAAATTTGACACAAAGATTTATAGAGGTTCGGGTGTTAACAAACCCTACTCCTCTCCCCAATCGCAATTGGGAGTTTCACTAACACACTAAGTGTTACAATGGAGTTTTACAAGCTCACTCCCAACTATGGTGTTTCTCACAATGGCTCACACCTAACCCAGAAATCCCTTGTGTTTTAATGGCTCACACAATAACCAATTCCTTGTGTTTTACAGGCTCACATAAACAACCTACACTTTGTGTTTTATAGGCTTACACAAACAACCTACACTTCATGTTTTACAGGCTCACACAAACAACCTACACTTTGTGTTTTACAGGCTCACACAAACAACCTACACTTTGTGTTCTACAGGCTCACACAAACAACCTACACTTTGTGTTTTGGAGGTTTACACAACTAACCCTTACAAGTGTTCTACTCTTAACCCAGAACTACCCAAAGCTCACTTGAGTAAAGATTACAGAGAGAACCACTTAAAAATCTTTATTGCTCAAATATGAGGAGCAAAAAGATTTTTACAGAGAATTGAATTGTTCTCAAAGTATGAAAGTACAAGATTGCTTGTGATTTGAAGTATATGCTAATCTTTTGTTTTTCTTATCATCCTCTTGTTCCTTAATGCATAAATGACTTCCATTTATACTCCCATGGCTGAATATAGCCGTTGGGGTGCATTAAATAAGAAACTAGCCGTTGTACAAACCAAAAAATCGCGCCTGACATTTTTCTCTTTCATTGTTCACGGGCGTGACTATGCTTGTCACGGGGGTGATAGTTCTTCCCAAGTGGTGACTCTGGTCGTGAAGCTTTCTGGATGAAATTGCATGAAACTTCACGGGGGTGATACCTTTATTCACGGGGGTGACAATCTTCCCAGCCGTGAGCCAAGTGGTGACTCTGGTCGTGAAGCTCTGTGGATGAAATTGCATACACCTTTATTCACGGGGGTGACTGAAATGCTTACTTCACGGTTTGTTTTTCCTTCATGGCCGTGAACTTCAAATGTTGGTTTTGGTAACGGTTAGCTTTCTTCATGGGAGTGACTCCTAGAGTCATGGCAGTGAACATGCTACTACTTGATTTTTGTTTCTCAAGGATTATTCTTCCAATTCTCCATTCTTGCTATTTTAATTCATGTCCTATATAATATACTTATAAAAACAAGTATGTTAAATACAATATTGCTATATTATTTGTTATCATCAAAATGACAGAAATACCTCTCAAGGTTAACAAAATCATAAAAGGGATTAGAAAGACTATAAATACTTCTTTTAAGGAATTAATTTCATGGTTGCCCCCGTAAGAATAATAAGAGTTATTTTTATCCTCTCATTTTTCTCTTTCATAAGACAATTTCCTAAAGCTAGCACTTTGGACCTTTGTCACCCCATCTCCTTAGAGGGTTTCTTCATCTACCTTCACATGGATACTCTTAGAAGCAATTATAGCTTTGGATTTTTGTAGTTTGCTACAACCCAAAAAAAAACGGAAAAGCTCACAACCTGGAAGATCAAGAGTTGCAAACAAAGGTAATCAACTTTTCCCATTGAATGGTTTATTCCGATTTTAAATAGGGTGCCCGATGGTTTTTGGGTTTATTTAATTTTTATATTTTGGATACTATATATAAGAGATACATGTTCAAAACCCAACATAGTGTGCCATAAATTGGTTGTTTGCAGCAAAATTTCTAAAATTTGCAAGTTCACGGTCATGACACATTGTCCATGCTAGTGGTAAATGTGATAATGTTCACGGTCATGAAAGATGTGCCAAAAGTGGAAAGAATCGTTCACAATATGGGTCTCGAGTTGACAAACTGTGAATCCTGAAAATAGAGATGAGATGAAATAACATGATGAGATAACATGGAATTAGTATGCATACACACCCAATATAATGAGATAAGACTGCATATAATATGAATTTATAAACATTAATATGGGTATGCTTAAATTTCTATAAATTGCAAGGTATTATGTGGATAATATGTGTAAACCTTAAAACAAACTACAAAATGAGAAGATTACCTCAGTGACAATTATTGATGTCCATTCTCTATTCGAGGACTAGTAGAGCATAAATGGCATGCCATTGGGAGGATTACAGTACCTAGGTTATATCATATGCATTTGTACTTTTAGGGATGCGGTGGCTTAAGCTCGGATGAAAACATTCTCAATCCCATATGCTTGCAATTATGATTTATTCATGTTAGAAAAGTGCTTTGAAGGCATTTACCTTTAGCACTTATTGTACAAATTTATTTGATTGATGAAAGGCATTTTCATTAATTTGATATTCATTTGATATACGGATTGATAGTGATCTTAAATCAATTAATGAAGTCATTGATACATAATATAGCATAGAGGAAATCATGATGAGATCATGATATTAAATTTCTTATCATGTGTAATTATGTTAGTATTTAAATTATTCCTTGTCATAAGATTAGTGAGACAAGATATTGTTAATCCAGACAAATAGCACATGCTATACTCCTTGATTGAATCAAGCAGCATATCTCATAATCTATAAATATGAAATGTTTAAAGTTAATATGTGGATGTTTGCTAAGTGTAGCTAAGTATATTTGATGACCTGCTATAAGAAAATGGTATGGATAATCTATTCAAATGTCAATGATAGTCTTACCATAGTAATGGTGCAAGTATCCTTACACTTGAGGTACTCAAGGATATCTTGGATACTGATTATGTACTTTGATACTATTCCTTATTGCCTTTAGAAGGTTGCTCATAGGGTGGTGATTGGGTACAACTTGAGGTATTTGAAGGTAATTGGATAACCAATAAAGGATCGACTATTCCTGATAGAAGGAGTGTATACTCATGGCCTCTTGTCGAGGTCATTACTCATAAATTCGTAGCCAGAGTGGAAATGTCATCAATAACTTATCTAACAGAGTAATGAGTCTCAGAGATAAGTCTAGTGGGAGTTGACACATTTCAATACATTGAACTAAGTGAGGTATAGAATGGTAAAAGGCTTAATTGCACAAAAATTTTCTATGAAAAGGTTCATTGTCAAAGCACTGATTTTTCGATCAATTAGGGGTCATGATGTATTGCTAGATATCGCTCATGACTTGCTTAAATTAATTATTAATTTAAGTGGCTAACATAATTGAGAACCTAATGGGTCACATGCATTGGAAATGTGAAGAATGAGTAAAATATATTGGATGATTGTGGGTCATGATGTATTGCTAGATACCACTCATGACTTGCTTAAATTAATTGTTAATTCAAGTGGCTAACATAATTGAGAACCTAATAGGTTACACACATTGTAAATGTGAAGAATGAGTAACATATATTGGATGGGATCCAAAAATATGATAGAATTATTTCGAGTTGCATTGTGATGAGATCATATGGAAAAATCGCGCATAAAAATCACGAGCCTGCACCGACCACTAGCCTAATTGGCCTTAATTAGCCAATTAAGGAAAAACCCCCCAAATCCCTCCTCTTGTCTTTTGCACATTGTACGTAGATTAATTTTGGGGTGAAAACATTTTTGAAGAGTTGAAAATTCTAAAAATTATTTTTGGAAGTTAAGAAATTCAAAAACAAAAATAATAGTTATTTTTCATATTCTCTCAAATTGAGCATATACCATTGCTAGCACTTTGAGATGTGTTTAACCATTCTTATAGTTTCTTCTCATATTTTCATGTGGATTAACATAAAAAGATGTCCTAATATAGATTGTTGTAGTTTGCTACAACCCAAAATGGTAAAAATTTGAAGAAAAATTCAAGAAATTACAAGGTATAATTTCTAATCTTTATGATTTGATGAATTAGTTTTAATGACACAAGCAAGATCTTTGTTTTGAATTTTAAAAATTTTAATTTTTTACTGCATTTATGAATGATAGTCATCTTCAAAACCCTTTAGTGGTATCAAAGCCCTCTTGTGTCCATTAAAATTAATTTTTATTCAAAGTGCAGTGGGATTGTATGGTTTTGAAGGTTTTGGGTCAATAGGTTTAAAAAATTGAAATTAATTTGTAAAATTTTCTTTACACGTTTTTCATTCTCTAATATAATTATGGGATGATTAAGGATGATTATTTTGATTGAAAAAAATTTTGAATTTATTTCAAAAACACTAAACATTGCATTATTTATGAACATGTGTTGTTGTTTTGCTTGATTGACGGGGCTGTTCATACTTTTCTTTTAATTTGATTATGAAAACATTATTTGTACATATTTAGAATGTGCTTAAGCCTCTTAAAGTGTCCAATAATTAATTAAAAAAATTTTAATTAATTTTTCAAACATAAAAACAAAGTTGTTTTGGCATACCCAGTGGAACTATTTTGTTTGATATTTTTGTATGTGATTATTTTATTTCTAGAACCTTGAAATAATTTTGATTTTAGATGAATTCCAAAATTATTTTGCTCGAATTTGAAATTCCAAACAAAGTCTAGATATCGAATGAGTCGTTTTAAGTGTCCAGGTGTGCTGGTTCATTTGTCTTAGTAATTTTAGCTTGTACAAAAATATTTTAATGAAATTGATCTAACCTAAAGATTCTTAGAATGATGATTTGAGATTCTAGAATTTTTTAGAATTTTTGAAATTAATTTTAAATTAATTTAAGTTGAGCAATGGTAGTTTATGAACATGTATTGTTGTTTAAGTTAACTGATAGGACTATTTATATTTTTCTTGCAATTTAATTATTTAAAAATTATTTACACATGTTGATGATGTATTTAAGCCTCTGGAAGTTTCCAATAATTAATTAATTTTTCAAACAAACATGAAAACGAAAATGTTTTGCCATACTCAGTGGGACTTTTCAGTACCTTAAAATAATTTTATGTAATTAAAAATATATTATTTTTGATGTTAGATGCATGCCAAAATTATTTTGCTTAAATTTAAAATTTAAAAAAATTATAGATATCAAATGTGTCATATCAGATAATTTAGGCCCTCAGTCACGCATGTCACTAAACTGACGTGTTGAACTGATTAGAGTCTGAATTCTGATTTTGACCAGAGAAAATTAAAATGAAGGTAAAAAAGTATGAAAAATATCTAATAAAGTGTTTAAAGAGCTTAAAGATGCTAGATTACAGTAAATGAATAAATTGCAAGGTTTGATAAGTTTTAAGTTCAATTTATAATTTACCAAAAATTAGAGTATTAATTAGGATAAATACCAATTAAATACGTATATTGGACAGCCATAACATGATGGAAGAAGATTAAAATGTTAATTAAGCTAAGTATCAAAGTATACAGTCAAAGTTAGTGTGTCCCACATGAGGACTTTTGTTTCTCTTCTTCTTTCTTCCTTTTCTTCTTCTCCTTATTTATTTTATTATTTCTTTTTGGTTCAAGAACAACCTCCATGCCAGCCCCTCCTTTACACTATAGCTAGAGCTTAATCTAGAGAGAGAAAGAAAGACAAGAGAGGGAAAAGAACAAGTCAAAGTCATTTCCATGCACAATAAGACTTGGAGAAGTTAAGGAAGGGAAGAAAGGAGGAAATAAAGCAAGAGAAGAGGAGAGAGAAAACCTTCAAGTGATGATCAAGAAGAGGACAAAGTATAGATAAGAAGCTCTCCTTCTCCTCTTTAACTTTCATCAGAGGAAAACATGGTTTTGAGCTCATTTAGAGCTTGATTATGTAGAGAGAGTTTAGAGTTTCATGAGAGAGAGTCTAGGTTTATAAGAGTTTTGATAAGGTAAGGTTTTGATGACAATTTTGTGTGTTTTAGGAGATCAAAATGACAAAGGAACTCAAAGAAACAAAGGCAAAGAGAAAGCTACCTAGAGAAAGTGAAGGAGAAAAAGAAGAGTTTTGTGAATAACTTAAGACAATAGCCTATGTTTTATTTTCAAGTTCCATGATTCGAACATATGATATGTATATTAACATTATTTTATAATAAAAATCTGGGTATGTATGTTTGCTAGACTTAGGAGTATATTTGGTAAAAATTAAATTAGGTGATTGTGTGTGTGCAATGCTGGAGTTTATCGAGGAGTAAGCACATATATTGCTATAAATTGAGTTCTCAAATTCAGATTAATGTGTTCTTGGTTGGGTTTAAAAGTGAAGACATAGGTCTTTAACTTTCATTCAGACTATAAAATCTAAATATGTCTATATTTTGCCAGAAAAATACATATATTTTGGACCTAGAATCTATCCAGAAAATTCTAGACAAAATTGTTATTGACTAGTCAGTGTTTAATTAAACATATCTTTTTCTACATAACTCCAAATTTAGTGATTAAAGTTTCATAGTAAAGCTAAGATTTAGGTCTAAAATTCATAAGAGGGCTCTATAATTTAATTCAGATTGTAACAGGACGAAAATTGAGGTAAAATATATAAGATGAATTCTACTTGAAATAAGGTAGATTAAAAAATGAAATTTAAATATTTAAGTTATATTAGGTTAATTGTTATAATGTGAATTTTACCCAAATGAGGTATAAGAGAAATCAAATGAGTTATTAGACTCATAAAAATGATGTGCAAACAAAATTATAGTTGAGTATTTTATGATTGAGATAATAAAAAATAAAGGAATGTATACTTTTATTTTCTTATAGTTATGAATTTTAATGATATTAATTAAGCTCTAGAATATTTAGCTTACAACTAGAATTTTTGATAGTTTGGCATGCCAATAAAGGGGATTATTAATGCCCATGATGGAATGATTAATGAAGCTAATGATGCCTCTATAATTAATGCCAGTAATGGTATTATTATTAATGCTGGTGATGTCACCTATATATATGTAAATGCCGGTGATGGAACTTGTATGCACATACCATAAATGCCTAGGTGGCACTAATAAATGCTTGGATGTCAACCTCGTTATCCTTGTTAGTGGTTCATAGGTGTTATAGGCATAAATGAGTTAATAAATTAAAATAGTTCATGATAAAGTAAAATGAATATGAGATAAAAATATATGAATTGGTATATATATATGCCAGTGAACAATGAGATAATAAATTGTATGAAAAATGTTCACCATAAAAGCATGATAAAGCATGTTGTATGAATTTTTATATGTTATGAATATATGGCAATGCATATTGCATGATATAGTATATTGTCTTATCTTTATGCACCACTAAGCTTAAAGCTCAGTGTGAGAGTTTCCTTCTGCGCAGATTTAAAAGGGTAGTTGAAACTTGTAGATAAAGTTAGTTGTGGCCTAATCTAGTAAAGCAATTGATAGTGAAAACCGTAGGTCACAACTATTTTGTATTTTGTATTTATATTTATTTATTTTGGATGTATAAATTATCTTCTATGGTTTTGTAATTAACCTGAAGTTTTGGAAATATTATTTTATGTAAACAAAATATATATTATCTCTTTTATATCTTTGATCTTCGAGTAAAAAAAATGTATGGCTTTTTAGTATTTATTAATATAATGTTTTAAAGAAGTTGGTATAACACTCGCTTATCCAGGCATTTGAGGCTGGGTGAAGGGGTGTTACAATTTTTGGTATCAGAGCCTGGTTTGGGCCGTTTTGGGATTGTAAAAACACTTGTCAAAAATATTTATCACATGTGAGTACTCACTTATATATATATATATATATATATATATATATATATATATATATATATATATATATATATAAGTTGTTGCTTATTAATTAGGGTCATTGTCTTATGATATATGTAGGTTATGGCTTCTAAAGGATAATAGATAGTGGCTGAATAGGCTGAAAGTATTGAGCCTACAGAGACAAGGGCTTCCTCACTACCAAGTCGTCGTCAAGCTATTGCGTCGAGATTTAGTGCCAACTCATCATGTGAACAATCTATTGCTGGTTCAGGAGAGATAGATCTTTTGAGAAACATGATAGATCTACTACAAAAAGCATCAAATCAGCCTCATCTGAGTTACAGTTTGAGAGATTGACAAAGTTAGGGGCACCCCATTTCTATGGTAAATAGGAAGATGAGCTCTCCATAGAAGAGTTTTGGTTAGAATGGGCAAAGAGAATCTTTGATCAACTTCATTTCACAAATGAGCATAAATATGAGTATGCCGAGTGCTTATTGCAAGATCATGAATATGACTAGTGGTGGTTAGAGTCATAGAGCATAGAGGCACCCGAACCCATGACCTGGGAATTCTTTCTAGAAAAATTCAAGGAGCAATGTATCCCCCTATCTCCATAAATGATTGGTGACATAACAACCAATGTAGGTTAGTGGGGTTAGTAGACCCACACCATAGCCAAGTGGGGGACAGTCAAGTGGCAAGAGAGCCAGATCTTTTAGTAGTCGATTTCAAGTGGGGGGGTTCCAGCAGACCTCATTCTTATAGAAGGGGATAGCTTGCGAGATCTGTTTCATCAGCAGCTAGTGCATCAACACAGGCATCCCACAGATCTACCCCTTTATTAGTGTGTTAGCATTGTGGTCGTCCTCACCTAGGAGAGTGTTGGTGGATGACAGGAGTGTGCTTTAGATACGACTCTAAGGACCATCTGAGAAGAGATTGTCCATTGCTACAATTTGGCAGAGGTTTAAGGAGTATTGAGTCAGTATTGATATGGACTACAAGACATGGCAAAGGTTGAGTTCGAGGGCAAGCCAAATGAGGTCGAACAAGGCCAAGCCAGTTTAGGTCATACACAGTGGAGAGGCTGGAAGGCAGTAAAGCTACTCCAACAAGAGTTTATGCCATTTGAGGCAAGGAGGAGTAGGATGCATCTGATGTCATAATCGGTAAATTCCTTCTCTTTGGCTCTTATATACATGCATTGATAGATCTGGGGTCCACCCATTCATACATATGCACACCACCACTGGGTTGAAAGAGTTTAAAACCAAAGACTCTAGAATATGAGATTCTTATGACTAACCCGTTAGGGCACAGTGTGCGGGTAAGTAAAGTCTTTTGGGGTTGCCTAGCCGAAATTCAAGACAAGCAATTCCCAGTTGATCTGATAGAATTGCCATTCCATGAGTTCGATGTGATTTTAGGAATGGATTAGCTAGCTCATTATGGAATCATAGTAAATTGTGGAAGAAGGAAGATGAGGATTAGAGTTCTATATTTGGAGGAATACATAATGGTGATGGGTGAGAATATGCTATCGATGCTAAAAGCTCATAAACTCATCAATAGGGGATGTGAGGCTTACCTGGTGTATGTGATTGATAGAAGAAAGAATATTCTGAAGTTGGCCAACATCCCAACAATTAGTGAGTTTTCAGATGTATTTCCTAAGGAGTTGCTAAGGTTACCACCTGACCGAGTGATAGAGTTTTCTATCAAGTTACTAACTGGCACCGCTCCTATATCTATTATACCATACCGAATGACACCTGCGGAGTTGAAAGAGTTGAAGGTGCAGTTGCAAGCATTGTTAGATAGGGGATTTATTCGACCCAGTGTATCACCATGGGGTTCTCCAGTATTGTTTGTAAAGAAGAAAGACGACACCTTACGATTGTGTATTGATTATAAGCAACTTAACAAGGTGACTATTAAGAATAAGTATCCATTACCTGGGATTGATGACATTTTTGATCAACTGAAAAGTGCAAGCATATTTTCAAAGATAATTAAAAGATAAATCTTTGATCAAGATATCATCAACGAAAGCTCAAGGAGTTAGATGTACCGAAGATGGCATTCAGGACTCGTTATGGTCATTATGAGTTCCTAGTGATACCATTTAGTTTGACAAATGCACCAACAGTGTTTATGGACTAGACGAACGGAGTGTTCAAGCCATATCTTGATCAGTTTGTAGTGGTGTTCATTGATGATATTCTAGTATACTCTAGAGACATAGAAGAGCATGATCAACATCTCAGAATAGTATTACAGACCTTGAGGGAGAAACAATTGTATGTAAAGCTATCTAAGTGTGAGTTTTGGTTGCAATCAGTTAGTTTTCTAGGTTATATGGTATCTGCAGAGGGTATTCGAATTAATCCTAGTATGATTGAAGCTATTTTAAATTGGAAACCACCTTGCAATGTTATCGAAATAAGGAGTTTCCTTAGATTAGCCAGATATTATAGGAAGTTTGTGAAGGGATTTTCATCCATACTCCTTTAAACCGATTGTTGTAGAGAGGCATTTAGTTCGAATGGAAGGACAAGTGTCAGGCTAGTTTTGATAGACTCAAGGAAATGTTGACTGAAGCACCAGTCTTAACTCAACCTACTCCAAAAAAAGATTATGTTGTGCACAGTGATGTAAGTCACGATAGGCTAGGTTGTGTTCTTATGCAAGAGGGAAAAGTGATTGCATATGCCTTCAGAAAACTCAAGCCTTATGAGCTTAACTATCCAATGCATGATTTAGAGCTTGTAGCAATAGTATTTGCTCTCAATATCTAGAGACATTACCTGTATGAAGAAAGATTCTACATTTATACGAACCACAAGAGTCTTAAGTACCTGGCTTCACAGAAAGAGTTGAACTTGAGGCAATGGAGATGGTTGGAGTTGATTAAAGACTATGATTGTGTGATTCACTACCAACTAGGAAAAGTGAATGCAGTGGTGAATGCCTTAAGCAGAAAGATGTTAGTTGAGTTAAAAATGGAGTCTACTCTGATAGAGAGGATTAAAGCAGATCATAAGCAAGATAAAAAGCTAGTAAAGATAGTCGAAGCCGTGAAAAATGGAGAAAAGTCAAAAAAAATTTTAACAGATGATGGTATCGTGCATCTCCAAAATTGGATTCGTGTACCAAGTATAGAAGAGTTGAAGTCAAAGATTTTAAAGGAAGCTCATGAAATGATCTATACTATGCATCCAGGTGGAAACAAATTTGTTAAACCTTAAGGACCTTAAGGGGTATTTCCATCATTTTGATGCTAACAAATAAAATAGCAATAATTTATTTAACAATGCTTGTGTTCGAAGTTTGTTGAATAGGATATATCTTGAATAAAATATGATGCAAGAATGAAAGACAACCTTTAAAGGTCAAAATAAGATGAAATAGCATGTTCATGCCTGTGACTAATTATGTCATGCCCATGGTATAGCTTAGCACCAACTCTCCAACATTTAAGGTTCACAGTCATGAAGGATCATACCAACTGTGAATGATCAAATCAGTCACACCCGTGAAAGATAGTCACACCCGTGAGATAACATGTCAAATTCTTCCAGAGAGCTTCATGCCTAGAGTCACCACTTGGACCATGGTTTGGAAGAATATTCATGCTCATGATCACACACTTCAAATTCTTTCAAAGAGCTTCACGGCCAGAGTCACCACTTGGACAATGACTTGGAAGAACATTCACGATCGTGATACATATAGTCATGCCCGTGAATGATGATAGAGAAACATGTCAGGCGCGAAGTTAAGAGTTGGTTCAACGGCTATTTTAGCATTAAATGCACCAAAACAGCTATAATTTGCTGAGGAAGTATAAATGCAAGTCATTTATAAATCCTGAAAGAAGAACAACAATTACATTGAATCATTAATCTTGTTGTAGCCATTGTGCATTAATTATTTTTCAACAAAACCTTTATTCTTTGTGAAAACCTAATTGCTCAAAATATCTGAGCATTTTAGGTTGGTGAGTGTTTTCATCGTAATCTATTACTCAAGTGAGTTTGGGTATATTGGGTTAAGATTAAAACACTTGTAAGGGTTAATTGTGTGAGCCATAAAACATAGGGAATTGGTTTATTATGTGAACCATTAAATCACAAGGGAATTTCTAGATTAGGTGTTAGC
Organism: Triadica sebifera; assembly: GCA_023653625.1. NCBI lineage: Eukaryota > Viridiplantae > Streptophyta > Magnoliopsida > Malpighiales > Euphorbiaceae > Triadica > Triadica sebifera. The sequence continues at coordinate 6,623,019 of CM042899.1, read as the reverse complement.
CGTTGAGGGAAACACCATAGTTCGGAGTGAGCTTGTAATTAGTGTGTTAGTGAAACTCCCAATTGCGATTGGGGAGAGGAGTAGGGTTTGTTAATACCCGAACCTCTATAAATCACGTGTGTGATATCTCTTTATCCCTACTCTATTTAATTTTATTCCGCACTTAAAGTTAAGAAATTTTTATTTAATATACAATTCAACCCCCCTTCTTGGTTCATTCTCTGGGCAACAAAATTGTACCAAGATTTGAAAGCATAGTACTGGTGGTCAGGGATGAAGAAGGACATCATCGAGTATGTTACTAAGTGTCTAACCAGTCAACAAGTGAAAGCTGAAAATCAATTACCCACAGGATTACTACGACCGATTTCATGGAAGAATGGAAATGGGAAAGAGTCACGATGGATTTTGTGTCTGGTTTACCAATAACTCAGAGGAAGTATGATGCAGTGTCGGTGATAGTGGATCAATTAACGAAATCAGTAGATTTCCTACCAGTCCGGATGGACTATACTTTGACCAAGCTATGTGAGATTTATGTGAATGAGATAGTGAGACTTCATGGAATGGATGTATCTATTATCTCTAATAGAGATCCCAGATTTACATCACAGTTCTAAAAGAGCTTATAGTGGACTTTGGGAACTCAACTCAGTTTCAGCACAACCTTTCATCCACAGATGGATAAACAATCAAAGTGAGTCATTTAGTTGTTAGAAGACATGAAGAAAAGTTGTGTGCTTGATTTTGAGGGAAATTGGGATCAATATCTATCTCTTATGGAATTTGCCTACAATAATAGTCATCAGACAAGCATTGACATGACTCCTTATGAGGGTTTGTACGAAAGAAAGTGCAGGGCCCCAGTTTGTTAGGCAAAGTTGAACAAGAAGAAGCTGATCGGACTGGAGATAGTTCAACAGACCAAAGAGAAAGTTAGAGTGATCAAAGAAAGATTGAAACTGGCACAAGATTGACAAAAGTCATACGTTGACCTAATAAGGCAAGACATAGAATATATTGTAGGTAATAAAGTTTTCCTTAAAGTTTCACCTTGGAATAAGGTATCAAGATTTGGCAAAAAAGGGAAGTTGAGTCCAAGGTTCATTGGTCCTTATGAGATTCTGGAAAGAATTGGACCAGTGGCTTACTGATTAGCCCATCCACCAGAGTTGGATAAAATTCACAATGTTTTCCATGTTTTGATGCTAAGGTGATATCATTCAAACCCAACTCACATTATACCCACTGAAGAGATAGAAGTGCAAACAAACATGTCTTGTGAAGAGGAACCGGTGACTATTTTAGAACATGAAGAGAAAGTTCTTCGAAACAAGAGAGTTCCTCGAGTTAAAGTCTTGTGGCGGAATCATGCAATTGAAGAAGTCATGTGGGAAAGTGAGGAAATAAAGAAGAGACAATATGCATATTTGTTCAGAATAGAATGAACAGGTAAATTTTGAAGAGGAAATTTATTTTAAGGGGAGAGAATGTCATATTCACTAATTTAGGCCCCAAGTCGCGTATGTCACTAAACTGACGCTTTGAACTAATTGGAATCTGAATTTTGATTCTGAAAGGAGAAAAATTAAAATAAAGGCAAATAAGTATGAAAAATGTCTAATAAAATGTTTAAAGTGCTTAAAGATGTTAGATTACGCTAAATGACTAAATTGCAAAATTTGACAAGTTTTGAGGTAAATTTGCAATTTACTAAAAATTAGAGTATTAATTATGATAAATATCAATTAAATACATATAATGGAAATTAACATATGGGTTGGCCATCCATAACATGATGGAAGAAGATTAAAATGTTAATTAAGCTAACTATCAAAGTATATGGTCAATGTCAGTGTGTCCCACATGAGGACTTTTGTTTCTCTTCTTCTTTCTTCCTTTTCTTCTTCTACTTATTTCTTTTCTACTCAAGAACAGCCTCCCTGCCAGCCCCTTCTTTCCCCCAAAGCAAGACTTAATCTAGAGAGAGAAAGAAAGATAAGATAGGGAAAAGAACAAGTTAAAGAAATTTTCATGCACAACAAGACTTGGAGAAGTTAAGGAAGGCAATAAGGGAGGAAAAAGAGCAAGAGAAGAGGAGAGAGAAAACCTTCAAGTGCAAATCATGAAGAGGAAAAAGTATAGGTAAGAAGCTATCATTCTCCTCTTTAACTTTCATCAAAGGAAAACATGGTTTTGAGCTCATTTAGAGCTTGATTATGTAGAGAGAGAGTTTAGAGTTTCATGAGAGAGAATCTAGGGTTTCGTAAGATTTTTGATAAGGTAAGGTTTTGATGATGATTTTGTGTGTTTTAAGAGTTCAAAGTGGCAAATAAGGAGCTCAAAGAATGAAAGGAAAAGAGAAAGCTACCTAGAGAAAGTGAAGGAGAAAAAGAAGAGGTTTCATAAGGTTTGTGCATGATTTGAGCATTTGGCATGTAAATTAATATTATTTTATGATAAAAATCTGGGTATGTATGTTTTCTAGACTTAGGAGTATATTTGGTAAAAATTAAATTAGGTGATTGTGTGTGTGCAATTTTGGAATTTATGGAGCAGTAATCACATATATTGCTATAACGTGAGCTCTAGAATTCAGATTAATGTGTTATTGGTTGGGTTTGAAAGATAAAACATAGGGCTTTAACTTTCATTCAAACTATAAAATCTAAATATGTCTTTATTTTTCCAAAAAAATACATATATTTCAAACCTAGAATCTGTACAGAAAAGTTTGGGCAAAATAGTTAGTGACCAGTTAGTGTTTAATTAATCATATATTTTTCTAAAAAACTCCAAATTTAGTGATTAAAGTTTCATATTAAAGCTAAGATTTAGATCTAAAATTCATAATAAAACTTTGTAATTTAATTCAAACTATAATAGGACCAAAATTGAGGTAAAATACAGAACACGAATTTTACCTGAAATAGGGAAAATTGAAAAAAATGAAATTTAAATATTTAAGTTATATTAGGTTAATTGTTATAATGTGAATTTGACCCAAATGAGGTATATGAGAAATCAAATGAGCTATTAGACTTATAAAAATGATGTACAAACAAAATCATAGTTGAGTATTTTATGATTGAGATAATAAAAGATACAGAAATAAATGCTTTTATTTTCTTATAGTTATGAATTTCAATGATATTAATTAAGCCCTAGAACACCTAGCTTAGAACTAGAATTTTCGATAGTTTGGCATACCAATCAAGGGGATTATTAATACTTATGATGACACGATTAATGAAACTGGTGATGCCACTATAATTAAAGCTAGTAATGGTATTATTGTTAATGTCAGTGATGAACCTATATATATATATATATATATATATATATATATATATATATATATATGTAAATGCTGGTGATGACACTTGTATGCGCATACCATAAATGCCCAGATGGCACTCATAAATGCTTGGATGACAACCCTGTTATCCTTGTTAGTGGTTCCTAGTTGTTATGGGCATAAATGAGTTAATGAAATTAAAAGAGTTCATGATAAAGTAAAATGAATATGAGATAAAAATATATGAATTGGTATATATATGTGATAGTGAACAATAAGATAATAAATTGTATGAAAAAAGTGAACCATAAAAGCACGAGTGTAAATTTGTGATCACTAATGGAGTCAAATAAGTTGACTGAGCCTAACTTTTTGGGTTGGCTAAGGAATTTGAGAATAGTTCTCAAATTTGAAAAGATTGGCTGTCTTAGATGAGGCACTCCCCAATCTCCCTTCCACTAATGCTTTTGAAGATGTTCAGAAGGCATATCAAAAATATCTTGATGATAGTGAAATGACAAGTTACATTATACTTGCCACTATGTCAGCTGAGCTGCAAAAGCAGCATGAGGCTATGGATGCTAATTCCATAGTCTACCATCTAAGGGAGCATTTTGATGACCAATGAAGTTTCGAAAGGTTCAAAACTTCAAGGTTGCTATTCCACAGTAAGATGGTTGAGGGGACATCTCCAGTTCAATATAAACTGAAGATGAATGGCTATATTGAGAAGTTGGCCACATTGGGATTTGTGATGGACCATGAAATAAGTATCGACTTAATTCTAACTCGTTTGTACGATAGTTTTTCACATTTTGTGCTTAACTATTGGATGGACCAAATCTCCACCACTATTCCTAAGCTGATCAACATGCTCAAAATAGCTAAGCCATCTGTCAAGAATGAAAGAAAGGTTGTGATGCTAGTGGATTCTTCTTATTCTAAGAAGAATAACTTTAAGAATAAGAAGTCCATGAAGCCTAAGGGGGTGTGGCCAAGAAGAAGGCCAAAGATACTACTCCAAAGGGGATATGCTTCCATTGTGGTAAGGATGGTCAATGGAAGAGAAACTGCAAGGCTTGCTTAGAATCTTTAAAGAATAAGGTATCTGATGCCCCATTTACTTCAGGTATTTTTGTCATTGAAATTAATACTATTTCTGATAATATTATGTGCTTATTAAATACCGGTTTTGTCTCACATATATGCACTAATATGTAGGGCCTAAGGAACAATAGGTAGCTTAATAAAGGAGTGTCAGACCTGTGCATTGGAAATGGAGCAAGGGTTGCTACATTAGCTTAAGGAACTTATGTATTGACCCTCCCTAGTGAGCTTATGTTAAATTTGGGTAATTGTTATTACGTACCTGCTTTAACTAAAAATGTTATTTCCGTTTCTAGTTTAAATAAAGATGGTTTCCATTTGTCTTTTAGTAACAATTATTGTTTTATTATTTTGAGTGGTATTCTCTATGCTAACGATACATTATCCAATGGAATATACATATTAGATATGTCAAATCCAATTTTAAACATCAATGATAATAATAATAAAAGGAAAAAATAATATATGTTGAAATCATCTTACTTATGGCATTGTTGCCTTGGTCATATAAGTGAGAAATGCATGCTAAGCTACACAAGAGTGATAGTTTGGTGTCATTTGACTATGAATCATATGATACATGTGAATCTTGCATATTAGGCAAGATGACTAAATTAAACTTTAAGGGATAGGGTGAATGTGAATATGGGCTTTTAGACTTAATACATTCTAATGTATATGGTGTAATGTCAATACACGTCAGAGGTACTTTCATCTGCTTCATTACTTTTATCGATAACTACACATGATATGGGTACTTGTATCTCATGAGATACAAATCTGAAGCCTTTGAAAAGTTTAAAAAAATTGGAAATGATGTAGATAAACAATTTGGCAAAAGTATTTAAACACTTTGATTAGAACAAGGAGATGAATACTTTAGCCAAAATTTTTTAAATTGTCTTAGGGATAATGGGATATTATCTCAATGGACTCCACCTTACACACCAAAAAATAATGGTGTGGCTAAAAGGAGAAACTGAATCTTGTTAGACATGGTAAGATCTATGATGAGCATTGCAATACTCCTTAAATCTTTTTAGGGTTATGGACTAGAGATTGTCATTTATATATTAAATGGAGTCGCTTTGAAGTTAGTTGATGTTCTCCATATGAGATATGGAATAACAAAAAGTCTATACTTTCTTACATGAGAGTTTGGAGTTGTCCTACTTATGTGAAGCGAACAATGTCAGATAAGATTGAAGCTAAGTCTAATCGATGTCTATTTATGGAATATCCAAAAACATCATATGGATATCAATTCTACCACCCCTTGGAACAAAAGGTGTTTGTTTCAAGACATGCTATCTTTTTAAAGAGAGAATTTCTTCTAAAATAAGATAGTGGGATGAAAATTGAACTTGAGGAAGTTCAAGATGATAAAACAAATGCTAATCAGTTGTCTAAACCCAAGCCTATTATTCATATAGATGATATAACAACTCGACCATTTGAACCACATGAGCTTCATAGGTCAAGTAAGGTTTCTACTGTTCTAAAGAGATATGGATTTCTCATTAGTGAACAAAATGATGTATTGCTTATAAAAAATCATGAGCCTACAACCTATGAAGAAGTTTTGAATAGATCAGAATCTAAAAAATGGCTTTAATCCATGAAGTTAGAAAATGGATTCCATGTATGAAAACCAAGTATGGACTTTGGATGACCCACCCAAAGGGATAAAGCCTATAGGATGCAAGTGGAATTTCAAGAAGAAAACTGACATGGATAGTAATGTGGTTACCTATAAAGCTAGACTTGTAGCTAAAGATAATTGTCAAAGATAAAAAAATTGAATGTGAATTTTGTTTCTATTTTGTTCGTCAAATATCAAAATTTGTTTCCATTTCTTTGATTTTGTAATGTCCAAACACAAGTCTCAAGCAAGAAGACTAGAAAAAAGAAATAGGATACCATCTTCATCTTGTATTTGTGTTACCCAAGACACTATTTTAGGGAAAAGGAGTCATCCTGGGTTAAAGTGAAGCTTGTTTATGGTGAAGAAGGGATTGCATGTAAAGTTGTGAAGTGAAATGGGCGATGAAGGCCTGACATGTGGTGGTTGAAGCAAGAAGAGAACAATAAGGCATCTAGAAATTTTGGGTGATGGGAAATTAAAGGTCATACCAATTCCTTTACGTTGGCTAAGAGAATGATTTTCTACATCATGTTTTTTTTGTTCAAATTACTTAATCTCCCTGTAGATGAATTATAATCCTCCTTTTCTTTTCTTTATCCTTTTGTTTTAATTAAGGAAAGGACCTAAAGGAAAAGGTAAATGAACCACGAGTTCAAGTACCAATTGGAAGGTAAAATATTTTTCACTTATTTTCTAATTTTGGCCAAAAGATTTAAGCCTTCTCTCTCTAAAAAATATTGTCTTGTTATCTTCTTCTTTCGCTTCCTTTCCATCAGTTTCAATTAAGTAAATCCATATCTAACATTGTTTTATTCCATTGTTATGCTATTGTTATATGTTTTGTGAAGGGGGGTCAAGGAAAAAAAGTAGAGCGATTCTTATGCATGTTTAGATCGTGACACAAAGGAGCAATGAAGAGACTTTTGGTGTAGAGCTAGAAGTAAAGGAAAATTTCTAAATTTGGAAACTTGGACATGAGGACTTGTAAAGGAATTCAATTGATGTTTGACTGAGATCTTATAATAAAGAAAATAAATTGAATTGAACAAAAATTAAATGTGGCCATGAGCTTAGGAGTAATTAAAGATATAAGCAAACTAAGTTAGGTTAAATTAAAATAATATAAAGGTTAATTAAATGAAAAATTAGCTAATATAAGCTAACTTATGGAAGAATGGACCAAAATATAAAAAGAAGATTTAATCTTAACTAAATCGAGATATATGGACCTATATCGGGAATGCCAGTGAATTCAAGTGATTGATGTTATGAGCCTTTTAAATTTAGGCCAGTGGAATGAAGTACAGGAATAGACATTTGGACACATTTTTTAGGGGCCAAAGTAGAACAAATATGAAACCCATGATATTAGAATGTCAAAGTTTTGATACACTAATTGATGCTATAGTCCTTGAATAGCATTATCTCCTCTTTTTGATTAATAGATTTTATTACTTTGATGAACGCATGTTCATTAAAATACATGTGTTTTCTCAGGCACATCTTCTCCACAAACACAAATGTTGGACAAGGGCTAAGATTTGGTCAACAAGTGGAAAACCTAGATTAGGTTTGTCCAAACTCTTATAGTAATTGCCCAATACATAATTCATTTGACTAAAACATTAAATATATCTTGTGTTATAAGAAGAATTTTTTCTTCATGAAATGAATTTATGAAATGATTATGGAAAATCTGTTACCTTATAATTGCTTGAAATGAAATGAACGGATTCTTGATATTTTTCTAATTTTAGCCCATATATTAACCTAGATATGAACTAGGATTTTATTGGAATACCAATAGGGTGATTATTTTATGGCTATGTGAAATTATCTTTAGTCCTATGATGGCCTTAGGCCATGACGCCTTTATTATTTGATACCCTCATGATTTCCTAAGGCAGGGTTGTGTTGTCTTAATATAGGGGTATGATGAAAGATTTGTTAACTGCATGGATGTGGTTTGTATACAGATTTCATATGATTTGTGACATTATTGGCAAAATGAACTTTTAAGTACAAATGATTATATGTTATATATATATATATAATGAGCTTTCATGTTTTAAACAACAGTGTGATCCATCCATATACAATCAATAAATTATGTATTTTAAAAGAAAATATTTATTTATAATTTTTTCTTGTTATAACATATTTTTACTAAAATAAATTATAAGTCCCTGTTGAACCTTGAAAGGTATTTTTCGTCATTTTGATGCTAACAAATAAAATAGCAATAATATATTTAACATACTTGTGTTCTAAGTTTTTTGAACAGGGTATGAAATATGAACGAGAATGGAAGACTAATCTTGAAAGTCAAAAATTGAAGAAATAGCATGTTCACGCCCATGACTGTTTACGTCACGCCCGTGATGTAGGTTAGTGCCAACTATCCAACATTTAAAGTTCACGACCATGAAGGATCATAGTAACCGTGAATGATCATATCAATCACGCCCGTGAAAGATAGTCATGCCCATGAGAAAACATGTCAAATTCCTCCAGAGAGCTTCACCGCCGGTGTCACCACTTGGACCATGGCTTGGAATGATATTCACGCCCGTGAAAGAATAAAGTCATGCCCGTGAAAGAATAAAGTCATGCCCATGATCAAACACTTCAATTCCTTCCAGAATGCTTCATGGTCAGAGTCACCACTTGGACCACAGCTTGGAAGAACATTCACGATCATGAATGAGGAAAGAGAAACATGTCAAGCGCGAAATTAAGAGTTGGTGCAACGACTATTTTCGCATTAAATCCAATCAAACGACTATAATTCACAAAAGAAGTATAAATGCAAGGTATTCATGAATCCAGAAGAAGAGAATAGTGTATGCCTATGTGCTCACTTTCAATTGTGTCCTAAAGAATCACATTTGAATTCTGAGAAAAGAATTTTAAAAATATTTACATGGCTCATTGCATCTAGGTTTGTGGCATCCTAGAAATTCATCCTTTCAAATTATAGGATATTCAGATGTTGATTATGCTGGAAGTCTCTTTGATAGAAAGAGTACTTCAGGTACTTGTCACTTTATTGGTCAATGCTTAGTTTCTTGGTTTAGCAAGAAACAAGTCTCAGTTGCTCTTTTCTACCACTGAAGCGAAGTATGTGGCAGCAGGATGTTGTTGTACTCAAATCCTTTGGATGAAACAATAACTTAAGGATTATGGTCATAATTTGGACCATATACCTAATAGATGTGACAATACAAGTGCTATAAACCTATCTAAGAATCCCATTCAATACTCTAGAAGTTAGCATATTGCTATAAGACATCATTTTCTTAGAGATCATGTTCAATATGGAGATGTATTGGAATTTATAAACACAGACAATCAATTAGCAAATATTTTCACGAAGTCTCTAAATGAAGAAAGATTTAACTTCATAAGAAGAGAGCTTGGTATGATTGATGTATTAACTTTATGATTACCAAATTTGTGGAAACTTGAATGTTAATCTTGTGTTATTGACTCAAATTTTAAGTATGAAGTGGAAAAACTTGATGAAAAATATGTTATAAGGGATAGAAGCACAATAGAAATCCTTTAGTCTTGTTTTAGACTTAGTTTTATTTAAAGAGAATTTTAGGCAATTCACGCCCATGACATATGTAGCACCCCTTCACCCCAGCAGCTCGTGCCCAAATGAGGGTGTGCTACACTGATTTCATCGATTAAAATATCATTATATAAGTTATATATAAAACAAAATCACTCGTACATTTTTTTTTCTAATATTTACTATTTATTTACTTTGCATTTATAAAAGACATATAACATAAAAGTTAAACTACCTTTTTATATAGTAATATGTTCTTTACAAAACATATTGTTTATTTTACAAATACTACAAAATAAAATTTATAAGATAATATACAAAAGTTATGTAACCCACGATATGTGCAACAGACTGCTTTACTGGATTAGGTCACCGCTGGCTTTGTCTACTAACTTCTTTTTATTCTTTACTAAATCTGTGTGAGAAAACTCTCACGCTAAGCTCTTGGCTTATTGGTGCATATAGATAAGGCAATAAACTATTTTTAATGTCACATGCATTGTCATATAACAATTTATGATAAAATCATGCAAACATACATTTCATAATATTCTAGTATGCATAACATCAATTTATTGTATCTCATTTTGTTTAACATAATTAAATCATCATTCTCATGCAAATCATGGTATTCTAGCATGTATAGACATCAAATTATATTATATTATCTCATACTTATTTATTTTAGTACCACCCTACAGTACAACACTAAATCTTCTTTTTATCCATGCCACAATTCATAGTTCCATTTTTACTTTAAATAATTCTTTTATATTCCATAACTTCTTTATTTATGTTTTCATTAATGCCCAGGACACCTATGAACCACTGAATAGGATAACAGAGTTGTCATCCAGACACTTAGGAGTGCCACCTGGGCAATATGATGTGCGCATATAACCGTGCCAAACTCGGCGTAGATAATAATGTCATACCCGATATAAATAACAGTGTCAAACCTGGCATAGATAACATTGCCAAACCCGGCGTAGATAAGCATACCATTAATGGAATTAATCATTTTCATCATACTCCCCCTATTTGGCATGCCAAACTATCCTAAGTTGGTTCTAGTTAGGTGTTCTAGGGCTTATGCAATTTCATTAAAATTCATAACAATTAATTTCATACTTTTCATGCTTGTAATATCTCCAAATAATCACATAATCACTCAATTAAAATAATATTTACATAATATAATAAAGTTCTCATCATTTTACTCCTTTCATTCCTCAACTCATATGCTGCCCTGTCACTGGCAGATTATGTTCCATTTTTTGGACCTTAATTTTGGTCCTGTTCCATTCTGAATTTAGTTACATGATCTTCATAACAATTTTATATATGGATATTATATTTAATATTCAACTTCAATCACTTAATTCTGAGTTTTTTATCAAAAGATATGATAAAATTAACACTAACTAGTCATTGATAATTCTGCCCATAATTTTCTGGACAGATTCTAAGTCTGAATTTATGAATTTTTTTGGACAATTACAGATATATTCAAATATTATGATCTAAATAAAAATTTTATTCCTATGTCTTAGATTTCAAACCAAGCAAATAACACACAAATCCAAACTCCAGAACTCAATTTATAATAGTTTAAGCACTTACTGCTCATTACTAACAATTCTGCCCAGAATTTCTGACAGATTCTATATCCAAATTTTATGAATGTTTCTGGATAATTACAGACATATTCAAGTTTTATGATCTGACTGAAAGTTATATCCCTATGTCTTATCTTTCCAACCCAACAAATAACACACAAATCCAAGCTCTAGAACTCAAATTATAATAGTTTAAGTACTTACTGTTCATTACTAATAATTCTGCCCAGAATTCCTGGATAGATTCTACGTCCGAATGTTATGAATTATTATGGACCATTACAGATATATTCAGATTATATGATCTAAATTAAAGTTATATCCCTATGTCTTATCTTTCAAACCCAATAAAGAACACACAAATCCAATCTCCATAACGCAAATTATAACAGGTTAAGTACTTACTGCTCATTACTAATAATTCTGCCCAGAATTCTCGAACAGATTTTATATCCAAATTTTATGAATTTTTTTGTACAATTACAGACATATTTAGGTTTTATGACTATATCTTATCTTTTAAACACAACAAATAACATGCAAAACTGAGTTCTATAAATTAAGTTATAACAGTTTAAGTGAACACTGCTCAACAATTTCCAGCAAGGAACATACAAGATAATCACATTCAATTTTTACCAAATTAAATCCTAAGTCTAGCAAACATGCATCACCTAGATTTTCATCACAAAATAATATCAATTCAAAATCATCAACATACCAAATAATTAAATCATGCAAATAAAAAAATAAAATAGGCTATTGCCTTAGGTTATGCACAAACCTCTCTTTTCCTCTCCTTTTCTTTCTCTTTACTTCTCTTTCTCCTTTCCTTTGCTCCTTTGAGCTAAATCCTTGTCAATTTGAGCTCCTAAAGCTCATAAACAGATTATTAAAACTATATAAACCTAATATCTCTCTTTATTCTTACTCTTTTAAGCTTTCTTAAGCATGAAAATGGAATTTCCCATGCATTTCTCTCTCTTTTATCATTTTCTTTAAATAGAATTAGGCTTTGGTTATGGCTATCCAAGGGAAAAATGTGGGCTGGTTGAGAGGCATAATTTTTCTCAATGAAAATGGATAAGGAAGAAGAAGAAACAATCAAGAACAAAATGGCAAAAGTCATTATGATGGGGGACACCTAAGCTTATCTAGAAACTCTCATTAATGTTTAATTCATGCACCTCACTTGGCTAATTGTTGTATGCCATGTGGTGTGTGGTCCTTCAATGAATGTGGGAGACACTTAATTGATAGAAAATTATGGATATGAAGAGATAAGGAAGAAAAATAATTAAGAGAATAAAGACAACTCCATAATTATGGGACACCTAAGCATATTCTAGATGTTTTAATTAATTTCCAATTCATGCATGTTAATTGTCCACTTAATGTATGCCACTTGGTGTGGCCAGCCCTTTCCCATGTGTTTAATGTCCCAATCATGCATTTAATTGATGATTATCCCAATAAATTCCCAAATTTTTAGTAAATTGCAAATTGACCCCTAAACTTTTCAAAATTTGCAATTTAGTCCTTTATCGAAATTTAACATCTTAAAATATTTTGAACACTTTATTAGATATTTTTCATACTTAATTGTCATTATTTTCATTATTTTTCGATAAAAATCCAATTTTAGACTTCAGTCAAACCGACGAGTCGATTAAACAACTCGCGTGTCTTAGGACTAAATTAGCGGATATGACAACATATATTCACGGTCGTGATCATAATCGCCAAAAGCTCCAGAAGCTTTCATGCATTGCTTTACGACATGTTTCACGGTTGAAGGTAGTGAAGACTATGTTTCATGCCCAAAACCTTTTCTGTCACTCCCGTGAAACCCTGTGTTCATGACCATGACACTTCTTCATGACCTTGAACATTATCACCAAATACTTACAGAAGATTTCATGCCTTGTTTCACGTTTTGTCTCACAATCACAAGTAGTGAAGATTGTACTTCACGACAGTGACTCATTTGTCACCACCGTGAAAAATCATCATTCATACCCGTAACCATTAAATGTCATGACCGTAAATCATTTCATATTCTTCATCATGGGTAGAGCGCCTCTTCAGCAAACCATGAACACGACATTTCACGCCATGAGTTAGCATTCACGATCGTGAAGATGTTGACTATAAAATATTTTCTGCCGTTATTTCTCTCATTTCTAACTCTCCAACTTCTCTCATTTATCATCACATTCAATACCTTTTATAGATTTTGGCCCCCAGCAGCATTTTCCATCTATAAATACCTTCAAAAACTATTTCTTTCATCGGAAATCAAAAAATCACTAGGTATTCTTCAAAATTCCTTTTAGAAAGTTTCTTCTCAAAAATCAATCTCAACTGAAAAAATGGAACCCAGCTCCTCCAAAGGCACCAGAAAGAAGTCTCATGCTCCATGAAGGTACACGAACTATGTGGCATCCCGCCTATATAATAGGAATAATCCCATTACATAAGCGGAATGACACAGACAATCTGAATGAAACTAGTCTGAATTTAAAATTTTTATTTAATAACTAAATTGATATTTTTTTAATATTAAAATATACATATGGATTCAATTATCAAATACATCATCATGTTACATAAATATTATACTTCATTATAACTATCAAAAGTAATGGTTTTTACCTTACATCTAACTATATAGATATAATACCAAAATACAAAATATGTTTTTAACTATATATAAGGCATGTCTAACAAACCCATATACATGATAATAAAGAAAATACAAAATAATATGCATCTGACCCTCAACTAGTTCGGACGCATCTCCTCTAGTATGGGTTTGTACTTCCTCTATCAACTTCACAGTTTACTATTTGCAAGCTCCAGTTCATGCGCGGGAAAAACCCACGCTAAGTCATTTCTAGCTTAGTGGTATATATAAGCATTTAAGTTTTCCCATGCAGCCACACAAACGTGAGTCATAATAATCATGATATAATTTAAATAAATTATTGCATAAAATTTAGAAAATATTATAAGAAAATAAAATTTATGTTCCATTACATTATCATTATATTTGTATCAGGACATGAACTGTATATATATTCAACCATATGTAATATATAAAAATATTAAGCATTTTACCTCCTCTCATGTTTCCATAACTCATTTTAATTTAATTGATTTTCCTAAGATTATGATTGTTTAGTTAACTCAAATCTCAATCCATATAAGTATAAATATTTTAACATACAATTACCAAAATGCATGGTAGATAATTCATAATACAGTATACAATATTATAACATACATTATACAAGGACAACCACATGATTATACAATAGTACCAAATTCATTAATAATATATATATATAACTCAATTATAAATTTAGCTTACCTTAATAAATATTTATAATTCATGCTATTTCACACATTTTATCTTTCAACAAGTACATGCATGTCTTTTAATTATTTTATATATAATATTTTAATGTAAATAACTCAAATCTCATTATCAGACTGTCCGGATATAGGGCGTGTAGTAAGGCCGCTCGCGGAGCTTAAGCACCCTACTCATTATAAGAGCGTTCGCGGAGCTTAAGCCTCATGACCGAGTATAATCACATCATCTGTGTACAATTAGGACAGGAGTGCTCTCGGAGCCAATACCACCTTGTTCCTAAACCATATCAATATCGGTACCGTAATGCCCCCATAATGGTGCACCATCAATCCCTAATTAGTCCACAGGTTGAGAACTGGGCAATTAATGTTATTACTTATTTATTTTCTTTATATATTAATTTGCTGGAATCAATATTCTCATTACATTTATAATGAAAATATGATTATAAAATTTTAAAATCATATAATCATATGATATTCCATTATATATAACTATTTAAGTAATATTGACATACTTTAATTAGTTTTCTATACAATCAAAACCAACAAAATCTTTTAATACAAAACCAAAATTTATAATAACTTTATGAGTCCAAATATGCCATATAACCTCTCTTTTCATATCAAATACATATGTCATACATGACTTTCTAACTTCACTCTTTATTGTCCTAATTATTCAATAATTACCATTAATAATTATCCCATTTTTAATCAATCATATACTAATCTATATTGAAAAATATATTATGTTACATATTGTAAACCAAAATTTCCTACATTTTATCAATCAATTATTCATCCATATGTCTATACATGCATTAACCTGAAATTTCATTCATTAAGCACTCAATTCATTTCATATTTACACATTTTAATATATTATTCAAATATACCACTTATTTAATTAACACACAAACATGCAACAAGACAAATTAAAATGCATATATGTACAAACCTTAATGGATCTTTTTCCAAAATCTAAAATTTGGAGCTTGTCTACTTTTATTGCTCTTCTTCTTGTTGAGACCCTAATTCGAAAATATAAATAATTAATACATTGATAAAATATTTATTCTTAATATAGTTTAAATAAATAACTACAATTTCTTATAAGCTGGAATAAGACCTTTTAGGACTGTTGGATGAATAACTTTTTCTACAATTATCTAATTTATATTATTCTTGATCCTGATTAAATATAACATCTAAAACTAAAACATACTAAAATTTCAGAATTTTTGAACTTTTACACGATATTTGGTATATTTTTAAATATTGCTCTGTTCTCTGCATTTAGGCAGTTTCGGGGTACCACATTTAAAAATTCATATCTTTCAATGTGTAGCTTTAATTATTATGAAAATATTTATACAATTACATAAGTTAATTTAAAACATTTTTCATGTTTACCTAATTTCCAGATTCGGTCTCTATAGCTCTCAAATACTAGAGGATCTGGAACTGGTTTAATATAAAGTGTCAACCCGACCAGTTCAATTTTTCAGCTCATAACTCACAAAATACATGACATTTTAAGGTTATACTTTCACAGGAATTTAGATAAGACATAGGAGTAAAACTTTCATGTTTTTCACTTTAGCTAATTCGATCTAAAAATAGGTGAAATATAAGGACGAAATTACTCGAGCTGCACTGGTATATGAAACCAGCTCAATCAAGGAACAGTCATAGTTCATTTCAGAATAACAAAACCTACACAAGAGAAATATATACGAAATTTTTCAGAGACCTCAAAAACATATATACCTACAACTTTAATGTTTTACAAAACCTCATATTAAGCCACTAAGATGATCATTGTTTACAAAAACTGTAGGTTATTTAGTTAATACGTCTCCCTGAACCAGTTTCACCCCAATAACCATATCTCTTCATATACTCAACATAATTCAATAAAATTTGGCAGAGAGGTACAAAAGAAATAGATGAACAACTTTTTTGTTTAACACTTCTCCAAATACGATTCACAAGATAATAAACAAAATGAACGAAGTACACTGCAGAACACAATCTAAAAAGTTCTAATAACACAATAATCATGGAAAGAATATTTCTTACCAAGATCAGATTTATTTGGACTAATTTTTGATGCAAATCTTGAAGGAAATGTTGAAGATTTTGGGCTGTAATATGGAGGAAGGAAAAGGGATGATGAAGAAGAAGAAGAATGAGAAGAGAGATAGAGTTGGAAGAATGACCAAAAAGAAGTCTTAATTGACTTCCACCCTAATTCACGATTTTTTAGTCTTTTTTTTTCTGTTGTGTTTTTTACTGTTCACTTTTCTCTTTTTTTTATTATTTTAATTTTCTTCTTCTTTTGCTGACCCTTTTTTTACTGTTCAATTTTTTTAAAATTTTATTATTATTATTATTATTATTATTATTATTATTATTATTATTATTATTATTATTATTATTATTATTATTATTATTATTATTATTATTATTATCTTCACATATTTCCTTATATCTAATATCTTTAATTTTTTTATAGCAAAAATACAATTTAATTATGTGGTATAATTTAATCAAATTTATCATGTCAATAAATTTAATTTATTTTAATTTCTAATTTAGTCATTTATTCAATTTATTTAATTTTTTTTATATCTATCATGTGTTTTCTATGTATACCACATACTTATTTTAATTTAGACTAATTTGTGGGCGTTACAGACTACCTTCTCAATATTATTTCGGAGCACTGTCATCCAAGGTATTTGGTTTTCAAGAAAATACCACTCTCTTCTTATCGATCCTTTGAATGGCATGCTATCAAGACCCTTAGTACGGAGACTTCAAAGGATGAGCAGGAAGTTGGACAATCCTCGGCCTCTACACCGAACTTGGCTCAGTAGGTGGTTGACTTTTTGGCACCTCGCTTTGACCAACTGCATGCTTCGATAGATGAGAGTTTGGAAAACCTCTAAGATTTCATGGAGTCTCGCATGGATAGTCTCGAGGCGAAAGTAGCACGCTTTCAGGATGGATTGTCCGGCTCCAAATCTAGCTAGAGCTTTAGTTTTTCTTTTATTATTTAGTTCATTTTGTTTACTAGTTTCTAGTATTACAAATGTAGGACTCTAATTTATTTTTCAAACATTTGTACTTTTTACATTTGGTATTAATATAATTGCATTATTTTTTCCCTTATGATCTTTTTGTTGATGATAAAAGGAGGAGAACCTAGCAATATAATTGAATTAAATGAATATGCAAGTTACATGAATGCAAATGTGTTGATACTTTGAATATACCTTCGATATACTTTGCATATACTTAACTAGTTAAAATTACAAATTTGGTATACATTGGATATACTTTGCATATACCTTGCATATACCTAAACTAGGAAGCAAACATCCATGCTACACTTCATCAATTCTTAAAAATTCTTGCACTTTATTATTTTTTATCATAAGCATCTTTTGAGGGGGAGACTTCTCAAAAGCACATATTGCTAGATTATTTGTCACAATAAAAAATGGGCAGATTGTTGAACCTTAAGGGGTATTTCCATCATTTTGATGCTAACAAATAAAATAACAATAATGTATTTAACATACTTGTGTTCTAAGTTTTTTGAACAAGGTATGAAATATGATGCAGGAATGGAAGACTACCCTTGAAAGTCAAAAATTGAAGAAATAGTATGTTCACACCCGTGATTATTTATGTCACACCCATGATATAGCTTAGCGCCAACTATCCAACATTTAAAGTTCACGGCCATGAAGGATCATAGCAACCGTGAATGATCATATCAATCACACCAGTGAAAGATAGTCACGGCCAGTCTCACCACTTGGACCACGGCTTGGAAAGATATTCACGCCCGTGAAAGAATAAAGTCATACCCGTGATCAAACACTTTGATTCCTTCCAGAATGCGTCACGGCCAGAGTCATCACTTGGACCACAGCTTGGAAGAACATTCACGACCGTGACACACATATTCACGACCGTTAATGAGGAAAGAGAAACATGTCAGGCGTGAAATTAAGAGTTGATGCACCGATTATTTTTTGCATTAAATGCAATCAAATGGCTATAATTCACTAAGGAAATATAAATGCAAGTCATTTATGAATCCAGAAGAAGAGAATAACAATTACTTCAAATCAAAATCTAGTTATAGCCATATGTACATTAATTACTTTCAACAAAACTTTGATTCTCTGTAAAAATATTTTCGCTCATAATTTTTGAGCATTATAGATGTAGTGTATCCTACCTCTTCTAAGTCGGGGCATCCTGAGCCGTCCAAGTCTGAGCCCGACCATAGAAAGGACAAGCTCTTATATCAGCTTTCCTCCAGGACCAAATCCTTTTTCTTGTGAGTGTTTCTCTTTGTAATATACTACTCAAGTGAGTTTGGGTATATTGGGTTAAGAGTAGAACACTTTTAAGGGTTATTTGTGTGAGCCATAAAATATAAGGAATTGATTTATTGTGTCAGCCATTAAAACACAAGGGATTTCTGGGTTAGGTGTGATCCATTGATGGAAACACCATAGTTGGGAGTGAGCTTGTAAAACTTCATTGTAACACTTAGTGTGTTAATGAAACTCCCAACTGAGATTGGGGAGATAAGTAGATTTTGTTAATACCCGAATCTCTATAAATTTCTTGTGTGATATCTTCCTATCCGCTCTCTACTTAACTTTTCATTTCGCACTTAAAGGTTAAGAAATTTTAAATATCCAATTCAACCCCCCTTATTGGTTCATTATCTGGGCAACAGTTTCCAATGTTATATTTTAAAAGATTGTTACTATAAGGTTTGCACCACTGAGCTAAAACTAGACATGAGAGATGTTTTTCTTTCACATAAATAGTGATCAGGAAACAAATAATAGTGTAATAGTCGAGAGAGTTCCAGATCCAGTGATTTCACTAGAAGAATGCAACGGTGTCAGTAACAGTGATAGTTATGTCATGCTTGAAAAGAAAATGTTACATGCATCATGTATATTTTGAAAAGTGATAGGATATGTTGTAAATAAATCATGTGTCAGTTTATGGTCTACAAAAGTACAATTCATGTATATATGTATAGTGACTTTTTAATTTCTTTATGAGTTATTTAAAAAGTATTGTATGTCTATAGGTACTATGCATGTACATTGGTTAGTCAATCAGAAACACTACTTTACCTAACTGAAGTAATTTAGTGGTACCCAGAGCCAAATTTAAGCAGTTTTGAGTTAGTCAATGCTAGAGTTAGGCATGCACTTGCATACATGTCAGTATAAGCACAACATAAAGGTCTCTAATAAGTTTTTGCTCTCTAATGTGGATCATTGTTTCTAGTAAAGTAAGAGAGAGATAAACCTAAAGTTGTGCCAAATTGTTGAAAGAGAATGGTAGAAGGACTTCATCTTGTTCACATACCATTTAAACCTATATATAACATTAGGTGATTTAGGCCCCGATTGCGCGTGACCGTAGTGGGGTCCACTGGTTCAATCCAAGTCTAAATTTAAGCTAATAAAAAATGACTAATAATAAGAGAAAATAATTAAGGGTATTATTATTTGGGAATTAAAAAGATTTGGGGGTAGAATTAGAAAAAAATAAAATTTTCTAGGGACAAAATCGGTATTATGGCAATTGTTTGGGGAAAAAGTGTGAATATGGAGGGAGATGTGGTAAAAATGGAATTTCTCAGAGTTTAAATGTTAATCAAGATTAATTAACTTAATGAACCAATAAGAATTAAGATTAATTTTAATTAGTGGGACCCACACCTTAATCAAAGTATAAAAATCAAAAATGAGAGGAATTCTCCATTCTTCCACCAAAATTTCTAACTTTTCTTCATCTTCTTTTCTCCTCTCTTTGCTGTCCACTCTAGCCTTCCATAAGCCACCATTTTCCTTCAAATCAAGCTTGAAAAAGTGAGGAAAGAAAGTAGTTTTGAGAGAGTAAAATTCGGAATTAAGGTGTTCTTGCCATAAAAGGAGCAAAGGAGCAAGAAATAAGGAAGAAGGAAGACAAGAAAAGGGAGATTGGTTAAGGGGAATTTCGGCCCACCTTGGAGAACACTTAACGTTAGTTTATTCTTCTTAAATTCAACCTTTTTCTTTCCATTTGAGATCCATATTGATGATATATGTGATTAGGGTTGATAGATATATGTTATGTTGCAAGATTGGACATAGAAATTTAAGTTTGTGATTAGTTGATGAAAGTTGTAATTAGACTTTGAATTGATGATATTTGATGTTAATGAATTGTTTTATGGCTTAAAAACTAAAGAAAATATGATGTTAATGGATGAATGAGGGACTGTCATAGTTAAAGAAATTTAGGGGAAATTGAAATTAATATGGAAACACCACAATTGGTGATAAGGGAAATGTGAATTGAGTGTTGAATTGAAAAAAATAAATTGGGAACTAGGATATGGTTTTTGGGCAGCCATGACATAAGAAGAAGGAAGTCTAACCTTAGTACATTTTAGCTCAATTAAAGTGTAAAGCATATTAGGAGCATTAGAATATTATGTAGACATGAAAAGCATTGAAATTGGATGTTGGAATTGAGTTATGGTATGGTTGTGTAGGAAAAATAAGTGAACAAGTGAGAGACCCTCAAGAGGGAGACAAAGGCAAGGAGAAAGCAAGCTAATAAGGGAAGGAAAAGAAGATTCAAGGGAAGAGCTAAGGTTGATTAGGTATGTGCTTCATTGAAAAAAATTTTGTCTCGATTTCCCAGTTAAATGCTTAAAGTTTAAACCTAGAATCTGTCCAGAAAATTCTGGGCAGAAAAGTTTGTGATGATGCAGTGGTGAATTGATCATAACTTTTGATAGAAAATTGAGATTTAAGTGATTTTTGATGAATCTGAAAGCTAAGACAATAAGTTAAAAATTGTTAGAAGGACAGAACTATAAATTTTAATTATAAATAGGCTAAAAATGAAGTCCAAAAACAGATCCGAAATCTATCATAGGTATAAAACGTGAAATGTTGGACTTATGCATGTGGTATGTTAATTTTATGTAATAATTAATTCAAATATTTACTTTGATGATAATTATAAATGTTTAACAAATTATTTATATATGAGATTTTATTGTAATAATAATGGGAATATAGAACAAAAATAAACAAGCATACTTATGATGGTTGAAAATATTGTGAATTAATATAAAATATGTTAAGCCCAAAAGCACCTAGTCTAGAACTAGAATAGAGAATAGTTTGGCATGCCAATGAGGGGATCTTAGGCACTCGGTGCCAAATATGAAGGCCGGTAATGGCAAATTGATAAATGCGCTCGGCGCAAAATTATTAAGTCGGTAATAGCAATATAACAAAAGCCGGTAATGACATTATTATAAAAGAGTTCGGCGCTATATTATGAAAGCCGGAAATGACAACCCCGTTATTCCTATTAGATAGTTCGGTTATAGGTGTTATGGGCACAAGAAAATAATAATAATACTAATATTGAAGTATGTGATTTTGATAAATGTTACATTAATTAAATTTGTTACTATTACATGTTGAATGAAATTTATTTGATTTTATATAAATTTTTATTTTATGCCTTATTTATTAAATGGTTAATTAATGTGTGAAAAAAATATATATGTATGTAAAATTTTTATCATTGAAGCACCTCTAAGCTAGTAGCTTAGCGCGGGTGGTTTCCTCTCGCGCAGGTTAGAAGGGTAGTCGTAGATATTAGAATTGTCAGAAGAAGAATGGTACCCGGAGGGAAGCAGCAAAAAGCTTTGGGTTTTCCTTTTTGGTATATTTTGTTAAAAATTGTGTAAATTAAATTATCGTTTTTATTTCATATAATGTGTATTAAATATGTGAATTGCAATGTAATAGAACATAGTTTGGATGTAAATTACTGTATTTTATAAATAAATGAAATTTTGAATATTTATACTTGCAAGAATTTTTATTAGTGTCTGCAATATTTTCGTAAAAAAAATAAAAAAATAAAAATAATAATAATATTTATACTTCATTTCATTGAATTTACAAAACAGTTAGACGGTTAATGCTCGCTTACCTTGCTAAACTATAGTGGGGTAAGGGGGTGTTACAGTTTTTGGTATCAGAGCTATAGGTTTAGATGGTTCTTACTTAGTGGGTATGGGAAGATAAATGCATGTTTTTAGCATTTGCATTATTTTTAAGCTGCTATATTCTAATAAGGGACCCTTCTTCTGACAATATAGGTTTTAATGGATTCGGAATCAAGACAAAGTCATGAAGAACATGAGGGTGATAGTATAGGTGACTCAGCTGCTCATAAAGAGACAACATCAATTAGAGCCTCAGAGCCTAGCGTTATAGCTCCACAATATGCTGAAGAATAGGTTAACCAGGATCAGGTACCCCTTATGCAACAGATGGCTACTTTGTTACAGCAGATAGCACAAGTTATGCCGCCACCAGCTCCACCACCTCCCTCACCTCAACCAAAACCCCAGATTGATAAATTAAGAAAATACGGGGCTACGGATTTTATGGGTAAGAAAGAGGATGACCCAGCAACAGCAGAATTTTGGTTGGAAAAGACAGAAAGGGTTTTTGAAGAGCTGCAATGTCCGGAGGAGTGCAAGGTTAGATATGCAGTATCTCTCCTTCAGGAGCATGCCTATGACTGGTGGAAATTATTATTAGCAAAATTCCAGACTCCGACCCCTCAGACATGGGATTTCTTTGTGACAGAGTTTAAAAAAAATATGTGCCAAGAATCTATGTTGATGAGAAAAAGCAAGAATTCCTGAATTTGAGGCAGAGGGGTATGACAGTAGCTGAGTACAAGATGGAGTTCACCAGATTGAGCAAGTATGCTACTGGGATTATTGGAGATGAAGCTGATAAATGTCGTAGATTTGAAGATGGTCTCAATGAGGAGATTGGGTATTTAGTGGCTTCCCACCAGCATACAGATTTTGCTATGCTAGTGTCCTCTGCTATTAGTGTTGAATGAAGGAAAAAGCTGAAGACAGAAGAGCATTATAAAAAATCAACAGCTAGTGTGGCCCAGACATCGAGTAGGAAAGAAGGAATAGTACCCAGACCATTTCAGTCAAGGGTGGCTAGACAGACATTTTCTGATAAGCAGGGTCAACAATTTAGACCTGCAGCATCATCTGCTAGTTCACCAGCATCATTTCCCAAGAGACCAGCTCTGGCTTTGTGTCAGCATTGTGGTAAAGCTCATACAGGAGAGTGTTGGTGGTTGACTGGGCCATGTATGAGATGTGGAGCTACTGACCATATGAAGAAAGATTGTCCCAGACTCGGTATAGGCAGTATGGCACCAGCACAGACTATGGCACCGGTACAGAGCCGTGGTAGAGGTCGAAGCCAGTTTAGAGGTGGTCGTACCGAACAAAGTCAGGGGGTATCTGAGACAGTTGACAGACCCGGAGGTAGTAGGGCCCTAGCTCGGGCATATGTGATGAGAGCTCATGAGGACCAGGATGCACCAGACGTCATAGTTGGTAAACTTTCCTTATTTGACTTTGATTTACATGCATTGATAGACCCTGGTTCCACGCATTCATACATAAGTACAATTGCACTTAGACAAGGGAACATGATACCTGAGACCTTATAATATGAGATAGTTGTGACCAATCCGCTGGGACATAGTGTGAAAGTCAATAAAATTTATAGAAACAGTTTAATTATTATTCAGGGTAGAGAATTTCCAGCAGACTTAATAGAACTACCTTTTCATGAATTCGATGCTATTCTAGGTATGGATTGGTTGACAAAGCATGGAGCTATAGTCGACTGCCGATCTAGAAAAGTTATACTTAAAATTCCCTAGCAAGATGACACCATCATTCACGGTGTAGGTCAAACATGTTTGACCAGTGCTATTTCTGCATTAAAAGCTTAGAAATATATTAGGAAAGGATATGAGGCATATTTGGCTCATGTGATAGATACCAGGAAGGGAGGCCCAGAACTCAAGGACATCCCCACAGTGTGTGAGTTCGCAGATGTATTTCCTGAACATTTGTCGGGGTTACCACCAGATAGGGAGATAGAGTTTGCTATTGATGTGATTCCTGGTACAGCCCCGATATCAATTACTCCTTATAGAATGGCACCTGCAGAATTAAGAGAGCTAAAGGTTCAATTGCATGAATTGCTCGACAAAGGGTTCATAAAGCCCAGTGTGTCACCATGGGGCGCTCCGGTGTTGTTTGTGAAAAAGAAGGATGGCACCCTTCGGTTATGTATTGATTACCGACAATTGAACAAGGTGATGATTAAAAATAAATACCCACTACCTAGAATTGATGATTTGTTTGATCGATTGAAAGGAGCAAGAGTCTTCTCCAAGATTGATCTCATATCCGGGTATCACCAACTGAAAATCAAAGAATCAGATGTATCCAAAACAGCCTTCAGGACTCGATATGGCCACTATGAGTTCCTGGTTATGCCATTTGGCTTAACGAATGCACCAGCTGCTTTTATGGATATGATTAACAGAATTTTTAAGCCTTACCTTGATCAGTTTGTGGTAGTTTTTATAGATGATATTCTGGTGTATTCGAGGGACAAGGAAGAACATGACAGACATCTCAGAGTAGTACTGCAGACTTTGAGGAAAAATCAATTGTATGCAAAGCTGTCAAAATGTGAGTTCTGGTTGGAAGAAGTGGGATTCTTAGGGCATGTTATTTCAGTTGAACAAAATTCGGGTTGATCCTAACAAAATAGAAGCCATTCTAAGTTGGAAGTCGCCTCGCAATGTAATAGAAGTCCGGAGTTTCCTTGGATTAGCTGGCTACTACAGAAGGTTTGTGAATGGATTTTCAAGCATAGTTGCACCACTTACCAAGTTGCTTAGAAAAGAAACTAAGTTCGAGTGGACAGATCGGTGTCAGATAAGCTTTGAGAAGCTAAAAGTCATGCTAACTGAAGCACCTGTTTTGACCCAACCTACTCCAGGGAAAGACTTTGTGATATACAGTGATGCCTCTCATAATAGGCTAGGGTGTGTATTAGTGCAAGAGGGTAAAGTAGTTGCTTATGCATCTAGGCAATTGAAGCCTCATGAGTTAAATTACCCTACTCATGATTTGGAGTTGGCAGTAATAGTGTTTGCTTTGAAAATATGGCGACATTATTTGTATGGCAAGCGGTGCTACATATATACAGATCATAAGAGCCTCAAATATCTGCCCACACAAAAGGAGTTGAACTTAAGGCAAAGACGCTGGTTGGAGTTAATCAAGGATTATAATTGCATTATTGACTATCAGCCAGGCAAAGCCAATGTAGTAGCTGATGCCTTAAGTAGAAAAACACTAGCAATTATAGTTTAAAATTTTCTCAATTATAATATAATATATAGAAATTAATAATGAATTAAATATTAGATTCATAATTTATTTTGGCAGAGTTACGGATCCAACCTACCTTAAGGCAACAAGTGAGTGAAGCTCAGAGGCAAGATCAGAAATTGATGATAATTGCTGAGGCAGTTAAAAAAGGGGAGAGACCTGAATTTAAGATTGATGATGATGGAAGCATAAGTTACAAAGGAAGATTGTGCATGCCAAATGACAGTGGATTAAAGCAACTAATTCTAAAAAAGGCACACAATACAACTTATTCCATGCATCCAGGAAGCAATAAAATGTATCAAGACCTGAAGACTCATTATTGGTGGCCAGGAATGAAGAAAGATATCCGGTTTGCCTTTGACCCAAAAGAAGCATGATTCAGTATGGGTGATTGTTGACAGACTCACCAAATCGGCTCACTTTCTGCCAGTTCGAATGGATTATTCATTGAGTCGGTTAGCATAAATATATGTTAATGAGATAATTCGACTACATGGGGTGCCAGTATCTATTATTTCTGATCGAGACCCACGGTTCACATCAAAATTTTGGAAAAGTCTACAGCATTTCACCCACAAACAGATGGGCAGTCTGAACGAATTATTCAATGGTTGGAAGATATGCTGAGAAACTGTGTAATTGATTTTGAGGGTAGCTGGGATAAACATTTACCATTGATGGAATTTGCATACAATAACAGCTATCAAGCTAGTCTCGACATGGCACCATATGAAGATCTGTATGGAAGGAGATGTAGAACACCGCTATGTTGGACAGAACTTGGTGAAAAGAAATTAATGGGGCGAGAATTAGTGCAGCAGACAGAAGAGAAGGTGAAATTAATTCAAAATCGGTTAAAAGCTGCAACTGATCCACAAAAATCCTATGCCGATTTGAAGAGGAAGGGCATTGAGTATGCTGTCGGAGACAAGGTATTTTTGAAAGTCTCACCCTGGAAAAAAGTACTTCATTTTGGTAAAAAGGGAAAACTGAGTCTTAGATTTATTGGACCATACGAAATGCTTGAATGTGTGGGTCCAGTGGCTTACAGGTTGGCCTTACCACCAGAATTGGATAAGATCCACAATGTGTTTCATGTCTCAATGTTAAGAAGATATAGATCGGATCCGACACATGTAATACCTGTGGAATCAATAGAGGTACAACCAGACTTGACATATGGTGAAGAGCCAGTGAAAATCATAGCTCGAGAAGTCAAGGAACTACAGAACAAGAACGTACCACTGGTAAAGGTCCTATGGCGCAATCATGTAATAGAAGAAGCTACCTGGGAGAGTGAAGAAATGATGAGAGCTCAATATCCTTAGCTATTTAGAATCACCTAATCAGGTAAATTTCGAGGACGAAATTTTCTTAAGGGGGAGAGAATTGTAACATTTGGTGATTTAGGCCCCGATTGCGCGTGACCGTAGTGGGGTCCACTGGTTCAATCGAAGTCTAAATTTAAGCCAATAAAAAATGACTAATAATAAGAGAAAATAATTAAGGGTATTATTATTTGGGAATTAAAAAGATTTGGGGGTAGAATTAGAAAAAAATAAAATTTCCTATGGACAAAATCGGTATTATGGCAATTGTTTGGGGAAAAAATGTGAATATGGAGGGAGATGTGGTTAAAATGGAATTTCTCAAAGTTTAAATGTTAATCAAGATTAATTAACTTAATGAACCAATAAGAATTAAGATTAATTTTAATTAGTAGGACCCACACCTTAATCAAAGTATAAAAATCAAAAATGGGAGGAATTCTCCATTCTTCCACCAAAATATCTAACTTTTCTTCATCTTCTTTTCTCCTCTCTTTGCTGTCCACTCTAGCCTTCCATAAGCCACCATTTTCCTTCAAATCAAGCTTGAAAAAGTGAGGAAAGAAAGTAGTTTTGAGAGAGTAAAATTCGGAATTAACGTGTTCTTGCCATAAAAGGAGCAAAGGAGCAAGAAAGAAGGAAGAAGGAAGACAATAAAAGGGAGATTGGTTAAGGGGAATTTCGGCCCACCTTGGAGAACACTTAACGTTAGTTTATTCTTCTTAAATTCAACCTTTTTCTTTCCATTTGAGATCCATATTGATGATATATGTGATTAGGGTTGATAGATATATGTTATGTTGCAAGATTGGACATAGAAATTTAAGTTTGTGATTAGTTGATGAAAGTTGTAATTAGACTTTGAATTGATGATATTTGATGTTAATGAATTGTTTTATGGCTTAAAAACTAAAGAAAATATGAAGTTAATGGATGAATGAGGGGTTGCCATAGTTAAAGAAATTTAGGGGAAATTGAAATTAATATGGAAACACCACAATTGGTGATAAGGGAAATGTGAATTGAGTGTTGAATTGAAGAAAATAAATTGGGAACTAGGATATGGTTTTTGGGCAGCCATGACATAAGAAGAAGGAAGTCTAACCTTAGTACATTTTAGCTCAATTAAAGTGTAAAGCATATTAGGAGCATTAGAATATTATGTAGACATGAAAAGCATTGAAATTGGATGTTGGAATTGAGTTATGGTATGGTTGTGTAGGAAAAATAAGTGAACAAGTGAGAGACCCTCAAGAGGGTGACAAAGGCAAGGAGAAAGCTAGCTAATAAGGGAAGGAAAAGAAGATTCAAGGGAAGAGCTAAGGTTGATTAGGTATGTGCTTCATTGAAAAAAAGCTAGCTCAATTCTGTACCAATTGATGGCTCGGGTACAGAATTTCAGGAACAGCTCTGTCTATTTTACTGATAACCTGCTTTATGGAACTCCATTTTGTATATTCTTTGTTGGAAATGAAAGCTAAGCCACAGGGCTTTAATTTAATTCATACTATAATATCTAATTATGTCTAGATTTTTCCAATTAAATGCATGAAGTTTAAACCTAGAATCTGTCCAGAAAATTCTTGGCAAAAAAGTTTGTGATGATGCAGTGGTGAATTGTTCATAACCTTTGATAGAAAATTGCGATTTAAGTGATTTTTGATGAATCTGAAAGCTAAGACAATAAGCTAAAAATTATTAGAAGGACAGAACTCTAAATTTTAATTATAAATGGGCTAAAAATGAAGCCCAAAACAGGTCCGAAATCTGTCATTGGTATAAAACATGAAATGTTGGACTTATGCATGTGGTATGTTAATTATATGTAATAATTAATTCAAATATTTACTTTGATGATAATTATAAATTTTTAACAAATTATTTATGTATGAGATTTTATTGTAATAATAATGGGAATATAGAACAAAAATAAACAAGCATACTTATGATGGTTGAAAATATTGTGAATTAATATAAAATATGTTAAGCCCAAAAGCACCTAGTCTAGAACTAGAATAGAGAATAGTTTGGCATGCCAATCAGGGGATCTTAGGCACTCGGAGCCAAATATGAAAGCCGGTAATGACAAATTGATAAATGCGCTCGGCGCAAAATTATTAAGTCGGTAATAGCAATATAACAAAAGCCGGTAATGGCATTATTATAAAAGAGTTCGGCACTATATTATGAAAGCCGGAAATGACAACCCCGTTATTCCTATTAGATAGTTCGGTTATAGGTGTTATGGGCACAAGAAAATAATAATAATACTAATATTGAAGTATATGATTTTGATAAATGTTACATGAATTAAATTTGTTACTATTACATGTTGAATGAAATTTATTTGATTTTATATAAATTTTTATTTTATGCCTTATTTATTAAATGGTTAATTAATGTGTGAAAAAAATATATATGTATGTAAAATTTTTATCATTGAAGCACCACTAAGCTAGCAGCTTAGCGCGAGTGGTTTTCTCTCGCGCAGGTTAGAAGTGTAGCCGTAGATCTTAGAATTGTCAGAAGAAGAATGGTACCCAGAGGGAAGCAGCAAAAAGCTTTGGGTTTTCCTTTTTGGTATATTTTGTTAAAAATTGTGTAAATTAAATTATCGTTTTTATTTCATATAATGTGTATTAGATATGTGAATTGTAATGTAATAGAACATAGTTTGGATGTAAATTACTGTATTTTATAAATAAATGAAATTTTGAATATTTATACTTGCAAGAATTTTTATTTTAGTGTCTGCAATATTTTCATAAAAAAATAAAAAAAATAAAAAATAATATTTATACTTCATTACATTGAATTTACAAAACAGTTAGACGGGTAATGCTCGCTTACCTTGCTAAACTATAGTGGGGTAAGGGGGTGTTACACTATATATCAATGGTAAACATGTGATGAATAAGGGATTGGATAGAGAGTTGTGAAGTGCAGTGGGTGAGGGAGGCCTTGAATGTGACGGTTGAAACAAGAAGAGAACAATAAGGCACCTAGAAATTTTGAGTGATGGGAAATTGAAGGTAATACCAATTCCTTTACCTTGGCTGAGAGAATGATTTTCTACATCATATTTTTAGTGTTCAATTTCTTCTTCATCTCCTTTCAGATGAATTATAATCCTCCTTTTTTCCTTTTCTTTATCCTTTTGTGTTGCTTGAACAAAAGACCTAAAAGAAGAGGTACATGGGCCACAAGTTCAAGTACCATTTGGAAGATAAAATCATTTTCATTTATTTTCTCTTTTTGGCTGAAAGATTTAGGCTTTCTCTTGCCAAAAAAAAATTGTCTTCTTATCTTCTTCTTCTTTCACTTTCTTTCCATTAGTTTCAATTAAGTAAATCCATATCTAACTTTGTTTTATTCCATTGTTGTGCTGTTGTTGTATATTTTGTGAAAGGGGGTCAAGGCAAACAAGTAGAGCCATTCTTATGCATATTTAGACCATGAAATAGAGAAGCAATGAAGAGACTTTTGGTGTAGAGATAGGTGTAAAGGACAAATTCTAAATTTGTAAACTTGGACATGAGGACTTGTAAAGGAATTCAATTGATGTTTGACTGTGATATTATAATAAAAAAATAATTTAATTGAAGAAAACTTAAATATGGCCTTTAGCTTAGGAGTAATTAAAGATATAAGCAAATAAGTTGGGTTAAATATAAATTATTTAGAGTTTAATTAATTAAACAAGTAGCTAATTTAAGTTAACTTATGGAAGAATGGACCAAAGTATAAAAATAAGATTTAATCTTAACTAAACCGAGATATATGGACCTATATTGTGAATGCCAGTGCATTCAAGTCATTGATGTTGTTGTCTTTTTAAATTTTGGCCAGTGGAATTAAGTAGAGGAATAAAAATTTGGACACATTTTTGAAGGGCTAAAGGAGAACAAATACAAAACCAATAATATTAGAATGTCGAAGTTCTAATACACTAGTTGACATTATAATCCTCAAATAGAACTATCTCCTCTTTTTTATTAAGAGATTTTATTAGTTTGATGAACGTATGTTCATTAAAATATGTGTGTTTTAACGGGCGAATCTTTTCCACGAGTGCAAGTGGTGGCAAGGGCTAATAGCTGGTTAACAAGCAAAAGACCTATATCAAGTTTGTGCAAACTCTTATAATAATGGTCAAATATATATTTAATTTGATTATAATATTAAACGTATCATGTGTTATAAAATAAAATGTGTAATGAGATGAATTTATGCTTTAAGAAATTATTATATGAATTGAAATGAATTTATGAAATTATTATGGAAAATCTATTAACTTATAACTACTTGAAATGAAATGAAATGAAAGGATTCTTGAGATTTTTCTAAATTTCACCCATATATTAGCCTAGAAATGAACTAGGATTTTATTGGCATGTCAATACAGTGATTATTCTTTGGCCATGTGAAGGTCATTGGTCATATGCAATTATCTTTGGTCCTATTATGGTATTAGGGCATGTGAAATAAACTTTGGCTATGTTAATGTTTTTGATCATGTGATTGATGCCTTTATTTTTTGATACCTCGTGATTACCTAGAGGCAGATTTTTGGGGTCTTAATATATGGGGTATGATGACAGATTTGCTAAGTGAATGGATGTAGTTTTTAGACAGATTTCTGATGATTTAGGATGTTATTGGTGAAATAAATTTTTAAGTACAAATGATTATTTGCTAATATATGTAAAATGAGCTTTCATGTTTTTAATGGCAGTGTGATGTATCCATATACAATTATTAAATTTTGTATTTTAAAAGAAAATAATTATTTATAATTGTTTCTTATTACGACATTTTTTTACTGAAATAAATTATAAGTTCCCAATGTTATATTTAAATGACTGTTACTATAAGGTTTGCACCACTAAACTAAAACTCAGCATGAGAGTTATTTTTCTTTTGCGTAGGCAGTGAGCAAGAAATAGATAACATCTTAATCATGGTTATCAAAAATGACCTAGCCCATTTGACCCGTAAACCCGTGTACCAGTTGGAAAATTAGGCTGATTAATATTATAGAACTAGAGAAGTTTTGGCCCAGGAGAAAAACTGGCCAACCGGTAGGTTAGACTATGAATTGGATAAATTGGTCCAATTTTTATTGGTTGGACTCGTTAGTTAATTGGTGGAAAAAGCTAAAAAAATGTTGAATTTACCTTCACCAAGGCTCGAAATTGGGATCAACAGTTAGCTAATATAACTCAGCATCTTTTGACCACTTATGGTTACACGCTTTTATTCTTATAAAATTTTATATAAAATATAAATATGTATTTATAAGTATAAAATTAAATACATTTGATAAAATTCAATTTGGATGTCTTTTCATAAAATTTTCACATAAATTACTATGATATATATTTAAAAAATATTCTTTTAATTTATAAATGAGTATTGTAATTTTTTAAAAATTGTTCATTTTGATTTTTTTTAAAATTAAATGTATATAATTTAACTAATTTTGTTATAATTAAAATAAAAAATAAAATATATATGCTATTATATTTGAGAATATTTTTAAACATAGATATGTATTAATTTGAATAATGAATATTAATATTTTGAGCATATTATTTTGTTTAATATATGTATTTTCATATTTTTGTATGTATAGAAATCTTAAAAGTTTCATTTTCATAAAATTTCACTTTGACTGGTTCAACCCTGGTTGAATCTTAAACCCTTAACTAAGTCTAAAGGAACTTCAGGCTCTGGCAAAAAGAAGTGGAAGGGTACAAGTAATAGGCAAGGTAAAGGAGGCAACAAAGCCAATTTTAGTGAAAAGAAATGCAAGCGCGAAAAATGTGGTGGCAAGAAAGAAAAGAATATCAATTGCTTCAATTGTGGGAAGTCTAGTTACTTTCTTCATGATTACACCGAACTAAAGATATTGTATAACATCCATCCCTCTAACCTATATGCTAGTAGTTGTTTGATGCTAACTGAAACTATTCCTTATTGGGTTATAGATTCAGCAACAATCAACCATAAAAGCTAGGGATTGCATTGCCTTTATAGAGATTCGTCAGATTTCAAATAGGAGTAGAAGTTTTTATATAGGGAATAATGCTTCTGCTGCTGTGCTTTGGATTTGTACCTACAAGCTGGTCCTATGGGGAGGTTGCACACTTTTGCTCCAAGCCAAGTTTTATGCTCCTAAAGTTTGATGAAATTTAGTGTTTGTTCTTGTTTTGCTAGGATTTAATTTTAAAATTGTATTTGATAGTGATTATGCATAAGTACTTTTGGATGATGTCTGTTATGGTTTTAGATATTTGTTAAATAGTTTTATAGTTCTAGACACTATTTTTATAGATATAAATACATCTATATTTTTTGTGGGTAATTTTAGCTACATTTTGTTGAATGATGATGTTAAATGGCATGCTAGATTAGGATACATTGGGCACGATTGCTTAAATATATTAGTAAAACTGGTCTTTTAGGATTAATTAAGAAAATATATTTCCCTATTTCTTTTATAACTTAACTATATCTACTTTTGTTATTTCTGATTTACTTTCCTTATTACTGGTTTTAATCAATTTACTTCCCAAAACTCTATACTCGAACTGCCCAGTTGTGGGTGGAAAAACATAAGTGCTCTTACCAAAGCTTAAGCCACTCTACTCACCAATTGTATCTATCTATATAGTTCTTAATTGAGCTTCTCAAGTCAACAACACTCTCACCCGAGCTTAAGCCACATTGACTGAGTAAGATATGATAACTGCATGCATATGGGATCAAGGGTGCTTTCACCCAAGCTTAAGCCACCTTGTCTATAAATAATAAATCCATGTGCTAAATATACTACGGTACTATAACCCCCTCAATGACATGCCATCTATTTTATGCTAGTCCTTATATAGAGAATGGGCATTAATTAATCGTAATCTAGTTATCCATATTATTTATAACTCATTTCATGATTTAACATGTTCACCATATGATATCTTGTAATTTAGAGCATATAAAGTATATTCATGTTCATGTTCAGGTTATCATATTGTATACCATCTCATTTCATCATGCAAGCTGTGTGTGCATACCAAAATCATGTAGTTCCATCATATATAAGAAAATAAAATTTCTTATTAGAAGGCATTCACTAGCATGAATGGTCATTCATAGCCGTGAAGCCTTTTTTTACATGTTGCCTGGTCATGACTCAGTCATGAACATCTTCTTTGTGGTCATTCACAGGCGCGAATAGCATGTCACGACCATGAATCATCAATCTATGTCAAATTTCATCATTATTTTAATGTAATTACATACACCATATGCAAAGGCTCTAAAGGTAACGAATGTTAGCTACTCCTATCAACATTTTACATCATATTTCAAGATACAAACAAGCATATTGAATCATTTAACCAATTAAACTAGATTTCATAACTCAATCATTAACTATAAGATCAATAATCCTTAATTAACAATATTCCTTATGCATTCAATGTTTAACACATCATATACTCAATTTCCAGCAACTCTTGTACAATAATGCATGCCAATTAACATATCCATTTCATCATTTAACACATAAGCATACCATATTTTGAATTAAAATGCATTTATGTACAAACCTAAGTTAGAGCTTTAATCCAACCTACGAATAACATGTAACGACCATGAATTATAAATCTATGTCAAATTTCATCATTATTTTAAGGCAATTACGTACACCATATGCAAAGGCTTTTAGGCTAACCAATGTTAGCTACTCCTATCAACATTTTACATCATATTTCATGATACGAACAATAATATTGAATCATTTAACAAATTAAACTATATTTCATAACTCTCATCAATTATAACATTAATAATCCCCAGTTAACAACATTTCTTATGCATTTAAAGTTTAACACCTCTTATACTCAATTTCCAGCAACTCTTATAATAATGCATGCCAATTAACATATCCATTTATCATTTAACACATAAACATACCATATTTTGAATTAAAATGCATTTATGTACAAACTTGAGTTGGAGCTTTAATCCAACCTCTCTAGCATCTCTAACCTCACCAGTGGGTGTCTCCACCTTCTTTCTTGGTTCCTAGTACAAAATAAGAACAACATTACTGCCTAGCCAAACCTAAAACATATATTATACTATAACTAATCAAAACCCCAACTTAATCTACCTCAATGGGTTCTGAAACACTATCTTTATATATTAACCGATTTAAACTAATGAAAGAAAAAAATCATGATTCTTACCTCTATTTTGCATAATGAGAATAGGTTTTAGGGCTCAAAGTCGAATTCACCTCCCTTTTCACTTATGTTCTTAATGCTACAATGAAACTCTTATTTCTAATTCATTTTAATCTTGTTTATGGTGCAAAATTGATGTATATGTGTTAACAATAAAAAGAGAAAAATGAGGGAAGGTTGATTATGGGATTCATAGGTCTGGTGGCTAGGGTTTTGAATTGGAAAATCTTTAGCTTTTATCAAAAATACAAAATTGCCCAATTTAAGCTGCAGGTCTTCATGGGTGTGACCATGTATGTCTCGATGGTGAAGCTCCTCATTTTCAGAATTTCTATCTCTCGACATTCATGGCCATGAACATTGGGAAACTTCACTTTTAAGTCCTTTTAACTATTTTCATGTTCCTAAAAACCATAATCACTTATGTACAACCTATATAAACTTAAGATACTTTTGTTACATGTTATTTCTAGGCCCTAACTTACGGGAGTTAATTTCATTCCCCCTTAAAGGATTTCATCTATGGAATTAGCTTATGTACTATCTCTAAATAGCTGTGGATGTTGGCCTTTCATCACTTATTCACTTTCCCATGTAGCCTTATCTGTTGTATGATTTATCCATAAGACTTTGACTAATGATGCTAGTTTGTTCCTGAGTTCCTTGATCTCTTTAGCTAGAATCTGAACTGGTTTTTCATATGTCAAATCTGGTCTCACCTTAATGCTCTCAACTGGAATTATGTAAGAGAGATTTTACCTATATCTCCTCAACATGAAGACATGGAACACATTGTGAATCTTACTCAACTCTAGTGATGGAGCAAGCCTATAAGCAATTGGTCCCACTCTCATTAGAATCTCATAAAGCCCAATGAATCTCGAGCTCGAGCTTAACTTGCCCTTCTTTCTAAATCTTAAGACCTTATTCCATTGAGAACCTTTCAAGAAAATGTTGTCCTCCACTGTAAGCTCTATGTCTCTTTTCTTGAGATCCGTATATGATTTATGTTTGTTTGAAGCTATCTTTAATTTGTCCCGGATACCTATACCTTTTTCTATATCTCTTGTACCAAGTATGGCCCCAATACTTTTCCCTCACATATCTCTATCCAACATAGGGGTGTTTGGAACTTCTTACCATATATGGCCTCATAAGGAGCCATCTTGATACCAGGCTGATAGCTATTGTTGTAGACAAACTCCATCAAAGGAAGATATTCGCCCTAGCTATCTTTAAATTAAATCACATATCTCCTCATCATATCCTATAGGGTCTATATAACTCTCTCTGATTGCCCATCTGTCTAGGGATGGAAGGTTATGCTAAAGATGAGCTTGGTACCCAAAGCTCTCTGTAGACTACCCTAAAACTGAGAAGTATACCTGCGGTTCCTATCTGAAATAATGGAGACTATACTCCATGAAATTGTACTATCTCATTAATATAAAACACTATTAGTCTGCTTAGAGAATAATCTCTCCTGATAGGCAAGAAGTGGGCTGACTTTGTAAGAATATCCAAAATAACCCATACAACATCATTTCTTCTAGGTGTCAAAGGCAACCGAATCACGAAGTCCATAGTGATCTGCTCTTATTTCCATTATGGTCTAGTGATAGGTTGTAAGAACCCTGATGGTACATTATGTTCTACCTTGACTTGTTGACGAGTCAGACATCTAACTATGTACTATGTTATATCTCTCTTCATGACTATCTACCAGTACTTACTTTTCAAATCATGATACATCATAGAGCTTCCTGAATGCATTGCATACCTAGTTTCATGTGCCTCCTCAAGGATCTTCTATCTCAACTCATCAATACTAGGCACTTATAAATGGCACTTATAGTCCACCATCTAGCTCATGTGTATACCTAGTATCTCCCTCTTACAGACCAACTTGGCTATCTCAACATGCTTACTATCCTGCCTCGATGTTTCTATGATCTCCTGATTAAGTGTAGGTCAGATGTGCAACTTTACCACCATTTTCCCACTCATTGCATCAGCCATAACATTGCCCTACTCTAGACGATAGTCAATGACACATTTATAATCCTTTATTAGCTTTACCTATCACCTTTTATCTCAGATTGATGTCTCTCTATGTAGAAAGGTATTTCAGATTCTTATGGTTTGTCTGCATGAAACATTTTTCCCGATAAAGATAATGTGTCATATCTTTAATTCAAAGACATTGGCTGCCAACTCTAAGTCATGTGTGGGGCAATTTTTCTCATATGTCGTTAGTTGTTTGGATGCATATACTACTACTTTGCCTTCTTGTATCTTCATACCCTCAGTCCATTGTGAGAAGTATCATTATAGATAACATACTCTTTATCAAAGACTGGTTGTGTCTAACATTTTCTTAAGCCTATCAAAATTATTCTAAAATTTCTCTATCCATTCAAGTTTCACATCTTTCCTCAATGGTTTGGTCAAAAGAGAAGCAATCATCGAAAATCCTTTAACAAACCTCCTGTAATAACCAGCTAATGTAAAAAAAAACTCTTGATATATGTTACATTATAAGGAGGCTTCCAACTCATAATTGTCTCTATCTTGCTAGGATCAACCCTTATATCATCTTGTGGTACAATGTGTCTAAGATATAACACCCCCTTACCCCACTTCCGTGTAGTAAGGTAAGTGAGTATTACCCATCTAACTATTTTATAAAATTAATGAGATGCAATACACAAATTTTTTTTTTCGAAAATATTGCAGATACCCAAAATAAAATTATTTCAAATATGAATATTCAAAATTTCATTTATTTATAAAATACATTACTTTACATTCAAACTATGTCCCTCACATTATAATTCATATTTATAATACACACTCGATGAAATAAAAACAATAATTTAATTTACAAAGTTTTAACAAAATATACCAAAAAGAAATCCAAAGTTTTTAGTCGCTTCTGTCTGGGTACCCTTCTTTTTCTGACAACTATAATATCTACGACTACCCTTCTAAAACCTGCGAGAGAGGAAACCACCTATGCTAAGCTAGTAGCTTAGTGGTGCTTCAACGATAAAAATTTTACATACATATATTTTCTTACATGTCATTTATAAATATAACAAATAAGGCATAAAATAAAGAATTATATGAAATCAAACAAATTTCATCAAGCATGTAATATTTAACAATTTTAATTAATATAACATTATCAAAATGACATACTTTAATATTATTATTATTCATTTTTCTTGTGCTCGTAATACCTATAACCGAACTAACTAACAGGAATAAAGGGGTTGTCATTACCGGCTTTCATAATATTATGTCGAGCGCTTCATAATAATATCATTACCAGCTTTCATAATATTGTCATTACTGGCTTAATAATTTTATGCCGAACGCATTTATAAATTTGTCATTTTCGGTTTTTATATTTGGCATCGAATGCCTGAAATCCCCTGATTGGTATGCCAAAATATTCTCTTTTCTAGTTCTAGATTAAGTGTCATAGGGCTTAACTATTTTTATATTAATTCACATTATTTTCAAAAAATGATAATTTTACTAAATTTCACCCATAAGCTTATTTATTTTTGTTCTTTGTTCTCATTGTTCTTGCATTAGAATATCATACATAAATTATTTATTGAACATTTATAATTACCATTAAAGTAAAAGTTCACATTAATTATTACATATACTTATCACACCACATGCAAAAACCTAATATTTCAAATTTTTATCTTTGACAGATTTCAACCATGATTTTGGGCTTCAATTTTATCCCCTTTATAATTCGAATTTGAGGTAATGGTCTGCTAACAATTTGAAGCATATTGTCTCAGATTTTAGATTCATAAAAAATCACTGAAATCCCAATTTTTTGTCAAAAGTTATGGCCAAATGATCACTGAATCATCGCTAAAATTTTTGTCCAAAATTTTCTGGACAGCTTTTAGGTCTGAGCTTTGTGTATTTTTCTGGGCCAATTTAGACATATATAGATTTTATAGTCTAAATAAAATTAAAGCCCTATCTCTTTGCTTTCAATTCCAATAAATAACATATAAAAAGGAATTCGAGAACCTATGTTATAACCAAAAATGTCAAGACTGCTCCTAAAATTCTGTAACAAAGTCATCAATTGGCATCAATCTACCTTTCAACTACATTCATCATTTGCATTCATTTTTATACCCAAATTTCCTGATCACAATTGCATTCATATGTCTCAATTATTTCACACCATTTAGTCTCATTTCCATATAAAATATCAAAAGAAACAACTAATCACATTCCATATAAAAAACACAATCATATCAAACCTTAATGCATAAATTACATACATATGAACAACATGTAAGATTTTTATCAATGAAGCACATACCTAATCAGCCTTGGATCTTCCCTTAATCCATCTTTTCCTCCCCTTACTAGTTAGTTTACTCCTTGCCTTTGTCATCCTCTTGAGGGCCTCTCATTGATTCATTTGGTTTTCTTACACAACCAATACCATATCTCAATCCTATCACCCATTTTCAAAGTTTTTCATGTCTACATAATATTCTAATGCTCCTAATATATTTTACACCTTAATTTAGCCAAAATGTACTAAGGTTAAACATCCCTCTTAATATGTCATGGCTTCCCAAAAACATTATCATAGTTCCCAATTCGTTTTCTTCAAACCAACACTCAATTCACACTTTATCTATCACCAATTGTGTTGTTTCTATGTTAATTTCAATTTCCCCCAAATTACTTTAACTATGGTTATCCCTCATTCCTCCATTAAAGTTACCTTTCTTTAGTTTTTAAGTTATAAAACAATTAACTAACATCAATTATCATTAATTCAAAGTTTAACTACAATTTTCTTCAACTAATTACAACTTTAAATTTCTAATTTCAATCTTACAACATAACCTAAATCTATGAAACCTAATCATATCTATCATCCTTATGGGTCTCAAATGGAAGGAAAAATGTTGAATTGAAGAAGAATAAACAAACCTTAATGGTTCTCCAAGTTGAACCAAATTTGTCCCAAGTTTCTCCATTTCCTTTTCCTATTTCTTCCTTCATTCTTACTCCTTTGCTCCCTTTGTGGTAAAAACTCTTAAATTCTGAATTTTTCCTTTCTCAAAACTAAAATTTTCTCTCTTTTTTAAGCTTAGATTGGATAAAAAATGGTGCCTTTTAGGATGGAGAGGTGGACAGCCAAGGTGGGAGAAAGAAGAAGAAGAAGAGTTAGACTTGTGGAATAATGTAGAAATTCTTCTTCTTTTTAACTTTTATACCTAAATTAAGAAGTGGATCCCAGTAATTAAAATTAATCATAATTCTCATTGGTTCATTAAGTTAATTAATCTTGATTAACATTTAAATTTTGAGAAATTCCTTATTTTCCACATCTTCCCTCATCTTCACACTTTTTCCCCCAACAATTGCCATAATACCAATTTTATCCATAGGAAATTTTACTTTTTTTTCTAATTCTAGCACTAATCTTTTTAATTCTCAAATAATAATACCCTTAATTATTTTCCATTATTATTAGTCATTTTTTGATGGGTTCAAATTTAGACTCCAATTGACCTTGCGTACCCCACTATGGTCATAAGAAATCGGAGCCTAAATCACTAGATGTTACAATTATCTCCCCCTTAAGAAAATTTTGTCCTCGAAATTTACCTGATTAGGTGGAGTCGAATAGCTGAGGATGCTGAGTTCTCATCATTTCTTCACTCTCCTAAGTGGCTTCTTCTACTGCATGATTGTGCCATAGGACCTTTACTAATGGTACCTTCTTGTTCAATAGTTCCTTGACTTCTCGAGCTATGATTTTCACCGGCTCTTCTACATAGGTCAAGTCTGGTTGTACCTCTATTGATTCCACAGGTATTACATGTGCCAAATCTGATCTATATCTTCTTAACATTGAGACATGAAACACATTATGGATTTTATCCAATTCTTATGGTAAGGCCAACCTGTAAGCCACTAAACCCACACGTTCAAGTATTTCGTATGGTCCAATAAATCTAGGACTCATTTTTCCCTTTTTACCAAAATGAAGCACTTTCTTCCAAGGTGAAACTTTCAAAAATACCTTGTCTCCAATAGCATATTCAATGTCTTTTCTCTTCAAATCGGTGTAGGATTTTTGTTGATCAGTTGCAGCTTTTAATCGATCTTGGATTAATTTCACCTTCTCCTCTGTCTACTGCACTAATTCTGTAATCGAATTATCTCATTAACATATAATTCTGCTAACTGGCTCAACGAATAATCCATCCGAACTGGTAGAAAGTGAGTTGATTTGGTAAGCTTGTCCACAATTACCCATACTACATCATGCTTCTTTTGTGTCAAAGGCAACCCAGATACAAATTCCATTGTATTCCATTCCCACTTCCATTCTGGGATAGCAATAGGTTGCAACAATCTAGATGGCACCTGGTGCTCTGATTTCACTTGTTGGCATGTTAAGCATCTTGTAGTGTATTCCACAATATCCTTCTTCATTCCTGGCCACCAATAATTAGTCTTCATGTCTTGATACATTTTATTGCTTAGAATAAGTTGTATTATGTGCCGCTTTTAGAATTATTTGCTTTAATCTGTTATCATTTGGCACACACAGTCTTCCCTTATAACTTATGCTTCCATCATCTTTAATCTTAAATTCAGGTCTCTCCCCCATTTTCACTACCTCAGCAATTATCATCAATTTCTGATATGGCCTATGAGCTTCTCTCACTTGTTGCCTTAAACTAGGTTGAACCCATAATTATGCCAACACAAATTTTGAGTCTCATTTTAATTTATTATTAATTTCTATATATTTTATTGAAATGAGGAAATTATAAGGTATACATGTCAGTGTTTTTCTACTTAAGGCATCCGCTACTCCATTAACTTTGCTTGGTTGATAATCAATAATACAATTGTAATCCTTAATTAACTCCAACCAACGTCTTTGCCTTAAATTCAACTTCTTTTGGTGGGAAAATATTTGAGGTTCTTGTGATCTGTATATATGTAGCACCGCTCATTTTAAGAGGCATCACTGTATATCACAAAATCTTTCTCTGCCGTAGGTTGGGTCAAAACAGGTGCTTCTATAAGCATGACTTTAGTTTCTCAAAGCTTTCTTGACACCGATTTGTCCACTCAAACTTAGTTTCTTTTCTAAGCAACTAAGTAATTGGTGCAGCTATGCTTGAAAATCCCTTCACAAACCTTTTGTAGTAGCTAGCTAATCCAAGGAAACTCCAGACTTCTCTCACATTGCAGGGCGGCTTCCAACTTAAAATCACTTCTATTTTGCTAGGATCCACACGGATTCCTTCAACTGACATAATATGCCCTAAGAATCCCACTTTTTCCAACCAAAACTCACATTTTAACAGTTTTGCATACAATTGATTTTCCCTCAAAGTCTAAAGTACTAATACACCAGGATATTGTCTATAAAAACTACCACAAACTGATCAAGGTAAGGCTTAAAAATTATGTTCATCATATCCATAAAGGCAGTTGGTGCATTTGTTAAGCCATAAAGCATAACCAAGAACTCATAGTAGCCATATCAAGTCCTGAAAGTTGTTTTGGACACATCTGACTCTTTGATTTTCAGTTGATGATACTCGAATCTGAGATCAATCTTAGAGAATACTCCTACTCCCTTCAATTGATCAAACAAATCATCAATTCTAGGTAGTGGGTATTTATTTTTAATTGTCACCTTGTTCAATTGTCAGTAATCAATACATAATCAAAGGGTGTCATCCTTCTTGTTCACAAACAACACCGAAGCACCCCATGGTAACACACTGGGTCTTATAAACCCTTTGTCGAGCAATTCCTGCAATTGAACTTTCAACTCTCTCAATTCTATAGGTCCCATTCTATAAGGAGTAATTGATATTGGGGTTGTACCAGGCATCACATCAGTAGCAAACTTTGTCTCCTTATCTAGTGGTAACCCTGGCAATTCTTCAGGAAACACATATGGGAACTCACACACTATGGGGATGTCCTTGAGATCCGGGCTCCCTTTCCTGGTATCTATCACATGGGCCAAATATGCCTCACATCCCTTCCTAATGTATTTCTGAGCTTTTCATGCAGAAATAACACTTGTCAAACATGTTTGACCTTCACCCTAAATGATAGTGTCATCCTACTCGGGAATTTTAAGTACAACTTTTCTAGATCGGTAGTCGACTATAGCTCTATGCTTTGTCAATCAATCCATACCCATAATAGCATCAAATTCATGAAAAGGTAGTCCTATTAAGTCTGCTGGAAATTCTTTATCCTGAATTATTATTGAAGTATTTCTATAAATATGATTCACTTTAACACTATGTCACAACAGATTAGTCACAACTATCTCATATTCTAAGGTCTCTAGAGCCATGTTCCCTTATTTAAGTGTAGTTGTGTTTATGTATGAATGTGTGGAACCAGGATCTATCAATGCATGTAAATAAAAATCAAATAAAGATAGTTTACCAACTATGATGTATGGTGCATCCTGGTCCTCACGAGCTCTCATCACATATGCCTGAGATGGAGCTCTACTACCTCTAGGTTTGTCTACTGTCTTTGATACCCCCTGACTCTGTTTGGTACGACCACCTCTAAACTAGCCTCAACCTCTACCATGGCTCTGTATCGGTGCCACAGTTTGTGCTAGTGGCATACTACATGTATTAAGTCTAAGACAATCTCTGTTCATATGGTCAGTAGCTCCACATCTCAAACATGCCCCTATCGACCACCTACTCTCTCCTATATGAGATCTACCACAATGCTAACACATAGCAAGAGCTAGTCTCTAGGGAAATGATGCTGGTGAACTAGCAGATCATGCTGCGGGTCTAAAATGCTGACGCCGCCTACCAGAAAATGTCTGCCCAGCAACCCATGACTGAAATCGTCTGGGTATTATCTGCCCTTTCCTACCAGAAGTCTAAGCCACACTATCCATCTATTTCTTATAGTGCTCTTCTGTCTTTAGCTTTTTCCTTCTTTCAACAGTAATGGCAGAGGACACTAGTGTAGCAAAATCTGTATGCTGGTGGGAAGCCATTAAATATCCAATCTCCTCATCGAGGCCATCTTCAAATCTACGACATTTGTCAGCTTCATCTCCAATAATCCTTGTTGCATACTTGCTCGGCCTGGTGAACTCCATCTCATACTCAGCTACTGTCATAACCCTCTGCTTCAAATTCAAAAATTCTCGCTTTTTCTCATCCACATAAACACTTGGCATATATTTCTTTTTAAACTATGCCATAAAGAAATCACATGTCTGAGGGTTTGGAGTCTAGGGTTTCACTAACGCCA
The DNA here is from genome assembly GCA_023653625.1 of Triadica sebifera. NCBI lineage: Eukaryota > Viridiplantae > Streptophyta > Magnoliopsida > Malpighiales > Euphorbiaceae > Triadica > Triadica sebifera. The sequence continues at coordinate 6,578,102 of CM042899.1, read as the reverse complement.
ACTTTCACCAGTCATAGGCATGTTCCTGAAGGAGGGACACTACATATCTAACCTTGTACTCCTTTAGATATTGCAGCTCCTCAAAAACCCGCTTTGTCTTTTCCAACCAAAATTCTGCTGCTGCTGGGACATCCTCTTTCTTGCCCATAAAATCTGTAGCCCCATATTATCTTAATTTATCAATCTGGGGTTTTGGTTGAGGTGGAGGAGGTGGTGGATCTAATGGTGGCACAACTTGTGCTCTCTGCTATAGCAAGGTAGCCATCTATTGCAAAAGGGGTACCTGACCCAGATCAATTTGTTCTTCAACATGTTGTGGAGCTATCACACTGGGCTCTGAGGCTCTAATCTATGAGCATCCGAATTAGCTACATTATCAACCTCTTGTTTTTCACGACTTTCTCTTTATTCCGAATCCATTAAAATCTATATTGTCAAAAGAAGGGTCTCTTATCAAAACATAACAGCTTAAAACAATACAAATGCTCAAAACATGCACTTATTTTCCTATACTCACTAAGTAAGAACCGTCTAAACCTATAGCTCTAATCCAAAAATTTTAACACCCCCGTACCCCACTTCTGTGCAACAAGGTAAATGAGTATTACTTGTCTAACTGTTTTATAAAATTAATGAGATGAAGTATAAAAAATAATTTTTTTTCGAAAATATTATAGATACCCAAAATAAAATTATTACAAATACGAATATTCAAAATTTCATTTATTTATAAAATACATTACTTTACATTCAAACTAAGTCTCTTACATTATAATTCATATTTATAATACACACTCGATGAAATAAAAATGATAATTTAATTTACAAAGTTTTAACAAAATATACTAAAAAGACATACAAAGTTTTTAGCCACCTTCGTCCAGGTACCCTTCTTCTTCTGACAACTATAATATCTACAGCTATCCTTTTAAAACCTACAAGAGAGGAAACCACCTGCGCTAAGCTACTAGCTTAGTGGCGCTTCAATGATAAAAATTTTACATACATATATTTTCTTTCAAGTCATTTATAAATTTAACAAATAAGGCATAAAATAAAGAATTATACAAAATCAAACAAATTTCATCAAGCATGTAATATTTAACAATTTTTGTTGCCTAGATATTGAACCAATAAGGGGGGTTGAATTGGATATTAAAAATTTTAACTTTTAAGTGCGGAAAGAAAAGTTAAGATGAGTAGGGATAAAAATATAAGACACAAGAATTTTTATAGAGGTTCGGGTGTTAACAAACCCTACTCCTCTCCCCAATCTCAATTGGGAGTTTCACTAACACTCTAAGTGTTACAATGGAGTTTTACAAGTTCACTCCCAACTATGGTGTTTCTTGGAAGGATGCAAGAATGCCAAGACTCAATGAGCACATCAACAAAATTGGACAAGGATGAAAAGGGTAAGAGCATTAATGAAAAACTCTATAGAGGTATGATCAGATCACTTTTATATCTTACTGCTTCTAGACCAGACATAATGTATAGTGTTTGCTTGTGTGCACGATTTCAATCATGTCCAAAAGAATCTCATTTAAATGTAGTAAAAAGAATTCTAAGATATTTACATGGATCATTGCATCTAGGTTTGTGGTATCCTAGAAATTCATCCTTTTATATTGTAGGATATTCAGATGCAGATTATGCTGGTAGTCTTTTAAATAGAAAAAGTACTTCAGGTACTTGTCACTTTATTGGAGAGTGCTTAGTTTCTTGGTTTAGCAAGAAACAAGTTTCAGTTACTCTTTCAACTGTTGAAGTAAAGTATGTACCAGCAGGATATTGTTGTACTCAAATCCTTTGGATGAAACAACACCTTAAGGACTATAGTCATGATATGAACCATATACCTATTAAATGTGACAATACAAGTGCTATAAATCTTTCAAAGAATCCCATTCAACATTCTAGAAGTAAGCATATTGACATTAGACACCATTTTATTAGAGATCATGTTCAATATGGAGATATTGCATTGGAATTTATAAGCGCAGAAAATCAATTGGCAGATATATTCACTATGTCTCTAAATGAGGAAAGATTTAATTTCATTAGAAGAGAACTTGGTATGATTGATGGATTAACCTTGTGATTGCCAAATTGTCAAATCTTAAGTGATAATCTTGCTTTTGTATCATCTCACTAGGTATAAGGTAGTAAATTTGATGGAAATTTATGTTATAAGGGATAGAATCTTCATAGAAATGACTTAGTCTTGTTTTAGAACTTAATTTTATTTTATGAAAATTTTAGGCAATTCACGCCCGTGACATATGTTCACAGCCATGAATTAAATAGCCAAAATAACCAATGTCTTTCACGACTTGATTCATGACATCGTTCATGGCTTCAAGTAGTGAAGCTTATGTTCATGACTTCATTCACTCCCATGAAAAGCCTTGTTCATACCCGTGATGAATTTTCACGCCCATGAACATTTTAACCTAAAACTCACTGAGACGTTCACGCTTTGAGTCACGTTTTGTTTCATGGGCATAAGTAGTGAAATTCAATACTTCACGGCTGTGACTTATCTTTCACCACCGTGATAATTCATCATTAACGCCCATGACATTCAAATGTCACAACCGTGAACCTTTTCACGCCTTTATTCACGGGTAGAGCACCCTTTCAGCAAACCATGAACACGACCCTTCACGCCCGTAACTACATATGTCATGCCCGTGAATGCATCGGCTATATAACAATTCTACCAGTTATTCTTCATATTTCAACCTTCCAACTCCTTGAAACCACTCTCATTTACACACATTGAATGGTACATTGAAGATTTCGGCCCTCTAGTCACAAACTTCTGCTATGAATACCATCAAAAATCCCTTCCATCATCAAAAATCATCTTTCCTTAGGGTTTCCTCACAAATTCTGTCAAATTTTTCCAAACTCTTCAAAGTTCATTTCTTCAAATCAACATGGAAACCGGCTCATCAAAGGGTACTAGGAAGAAATCTCATGCTCCCAGGAGGTACTCAGACTACCTAATGAACAGAATCCCAGAGCATTGCCATCCTAGGTATTCAACCCTGAAGAAAAGGCCTCTCATTTCTTTAAGATCTTTTGAGTGGAAAACAGTACGCACACTCGGGCTTGAGACAGCGATGATAGAGCAACTCCAGGCCTTTCATTTGAAGGAGTTTGTGGACATTCATCAGCCCATCTTGAGGGAGCCAACCTTGGAATTCTTCAGCACTTTGCAAGTGTCTCCCACTGGAGTAGTGAAATTTCAACTATGCAGTAATTTGAACACTATCTCTACCATAGAATTCGGGGACTTATTGAACCTACCCTCGGAACGATCCTCAACGACAGCGAAGTGGAGTTCTTTGCAACTTGAGCATGGACTCACTTTGATACGGATTGCAGCTGGGATGTAAAAAAGACCAAGAGCACTCATCTCCAGTCCCCAGTGCACAAATATCTGCATAGGTTTCTAACCTATAGCATATTTTCCCGAGGAGACAGTAATGGAACCATTCAGAAGTCTGAGCTCTTTCTCTTTGAGATGGCCCAAAGAGGCTTCACAGTGGCACTTTCTCGATGGTTTGCAAACCATCTCCTGTCCATTGCCACCAAGCCCTCCAGAGACATACTTATTGGTGGGTATGTAACCCACATAGCCTTGAAGCTTGGATATCTGAAGCTGGATGACCATCACTTTAATCTCATCCTAGGGAATCCTCGAGATCGATTGGATGTAGAGTCTTTCATCAAGATGGGAGCGGCTGTTCGAATTGTCCATAAGAACAACATTTACTACCACTTCACTGACACTGCTGGCGAAATCATATGGGAAGACAATGACTCAGAGGACTTCAAAGACGGCCTCCAAGGAATCCAGTAGAGGAAAAGGGCTCGAGTTGAGGAGGCACCTCTAGCGGCTGAGCAAGAAATCGAACAATCCTTGGCTTCCACACCGAATTTGGTGCAGCAGGTGGTTGACCTCCTAGCACCATGATTTGAGCAGCTGCAGGCTTCCATGGATGAGAGGTTGGAGAACCTCAAGGACTTCATGGAGTCTAGGATGGATAACCTTGAGGCTGAAGTTGCTCGACTTAGGGATAGGATGTCCGAATAGATGTTAGGCTAGATGGTAGCCTTGATATGCTTATTTGATTGTTTTGTTGTTTGTTTGCTTGTGTGTAGGAAATTTTAAATTTCCTTTTTGAATTTTAATTACCTTTGATTGTATTTCGACTCTTATAAATTAATATATTTGCTTTGTTTTTCCATTATGGTTTATCTTTATTAATATTCTTTTTGTTGATGACAAAAGAGGGAGAAACTAGAAATATATTAAGATAAATGCAAGCACTACTTAACTATTGAATCAAAATGAAGAACCTACAAATATATTGAGATAGGTACGGAGAAACTAGCAATATATTAAGACAATACTTAATTCAAAATGAATATGCAAGTATGCAATTAAGCTTTATACACCTTAAATATATCTTAAGTATACTTTACATATACCTTGATGCAAGATTACATAAATGAATATGCATTTGATATACTCTAAATATACCTTACACATACTTCATGATTAAAAGAGAATTTTGGTATATATTGGATATACTTTGCATATAACTTGCATATACTTAAAACTAGAAAGTTAATGCTACACCTCATCATTCTTTACAATTCTTGCATTTCATCAATTTTTATCCTAAGCATCTTTTGAGGGGGAGATTTCTCAAAAGCACATATTGCTAGATTATTTGTCACCATCAAAAAAGGGGAGATTGTTGAACCTTGAGGGATATTTTTGTCATTTTGATGATAAAAAATAAAATAGCAATAATGTATTTAACATACTTGTTTTCTAAGTCTATTAAATAGGGTATGGAATAAAATAGCAAGAATGGAGAATGGAAGATTAATCCTTGAAAGATAAAATTAAAGAAGTAGCATGTTCACGCCCGTGAACCTATGTGTCACACCCGTGAAGAAGCTAATTGTCAACAAAACCAACATTTAAAGTTCATGACCATGAAGGAAGATAACAAACCGTAAAATGCACATTTAAGTCACGCTCGTGAATTAAATGTCACGCCCGTGAACCTTCATGGCAAATTCATCTAGAGAGCTTCACGACCAAAGTCACCACTTGGATCATGACTCGAAATTTTGTCACACCCATGAAGATATATTGCCCGTGACCCAATATTTCAAAACCTTCCAGAATGTAAAGTCACGACCATGACAAACATAGTCACGACCATGACAAACATAGTCACGCCCATGAAAGATGAAAGAGAAAAATGTTAGGCGTGAATATTTGGGTTGGTGAAATGGCTAGTTTCGTATTAAATGCATTCTAACGGTTATAATTCATCATGGGAGTCTAAATGCAAGTCATTTATGCAATAAGTACAAGAGGATAGCTAATACTTTGAATCAAAATCTTATTGTAAGTTATTTGTACATTTAATACTTTTAAAAAAATATCTATTCTCTGTGAAAATCTTTTTGCTCATCATTTATTGAGCAATAAAGATTTGTAAGTGTTTCTCTCTGTAATCATTTATTACTCAAGTGAGTTTTAGGTATTTTTGGGTTAAGAGTATAACACTTGTAAGTGTTAGTTGTGTGAGCCTTTAAAACACAAAGAAATGTTGTTTGTGTGAGCCTGTAAAACACAAGGTAAAGGTTGTTTGTGTGAGCCTATAAAACATAAGGTAAAGATTGTTTGTGTGAGCCTATAAAACACAAGGAATTGGTTATTGTGTGAGCCATTAAAACACAAGGGATTTTTGGGTTAGGTGTGAGCCATTGTGAGAAACACCATAGTTGGGAGTGAGCTTGTAAAACTCCATTGTAATACATAGTGTGTTAGTGAAACTCCCAATTGCGATTGGGAAAAGGAGTAGGGTTTGTTAACACCCGAACCTCTATAAAAATCATTGTGTCAAATTTCTCTATTCCTCCAAAAAACTTAACCTTTTGTTTCGGCACTTTAAAGTTAAATTTTTAAAACTCTAATTCAACCCCCCTTCTTTTCTCAATATCTGGGCAACAAGTTGCTTAACATATAGATTTTCCATGCACAGGTTTTGAGCTTAGGAGAGGACTGACATAGGAGGATGCCTAGTGATCAGAGTCGAAGATATTCATTCGGGGTGGGTGGTACAATATTGTATCTTATTTTTGGTTGTTTTAATATAGGTTGGGTAGTTATAGATTTACATGTTGTATTTTACATATAGTTTGATAACTACTCATTTTGTAAAACTTCGGGCTTGTGCATGCCATAATGATTTGTAGTAAACTTTTATCATAATTTTAAGAATGCTTTTATTTTGTTAAGTCATCATGGCAATGGTGCTTGAAAGTTTTGAAAACTTTTGACGTTTGAACTCATGTGCATTATAGCATCTTTTGGTATAATTGGGTTTAGTTGTAATTATATCGAAGGGTGTTACATTTAGTGGTATCAGAGCCTAAGTTTAGGAATTTCTGAACCTAGGTGGGATGGGTGTATCATGTGTGCAAGTGTTATCTTGTATAACTCTGATGTGGACTATTCTCTATCAGTGTGTAGGCTAAAGAACGGGTATGGAGATCGAGCCGTATGACACAGCCGAGAGCAACAGTCCTCTAAATTTTGAGGCTCAGAATCTGCCAAGCTAGACTAGTGTGCCAAGGTCGGTTGGTGCACCTCCTTTACAGCAGCCAATGGCTGGTCAACCAGATTAGACATGGGAACCATTGATGCAAAATCTTATTGCTCTACTGTAATGATTAGTACAGACTATGCCGCCGCCACCTCCTCTTCCATGACCTCCTCAGTCACTACCGAGACATAGAGTTCAGATAGACCGGCTGACAAAGTATGGGGCTATAGACTTCACAAGTGGTATTAAGGATGACCTAGCAGCTGTTGAGTTTTGGTTGGAGAGGACCAAGAGGGTCTTCAAGGAGCTGGATTGTGCCGAAGAGCACAAGGTTAGGTATGTTGTTTCACTTCTCTGAGAGCATGGTGGAAGTCAGTTTTGCATAAATCACAAATTCGAGAGTCGATTACTTGGGAGTTTTTTATAATAGAGTTTAAGAAATAGTATGTGCCGAGGGCGTATACAGATGAGAAGAAATGAGAGTTTCTGAACTTACGACAAGGAAACATGACCGTGACAATATATGAAAGAGAGTTTACCCGATTGAGCAAGTATGCGACCGATATCATTAGGGATGAGGTGGAGAACTGTCGCCGGTTTGAGGATGGTCTAAGAGATTAGATCGGGTTCTTTATGATCTCATAGCAGTATGAGGACTTCACGAGGTTGGTATCTTTTTCCATTCCTATAGAGAATAGGGTAAAGCTGAAGAGGGCAGAGGAGTCTTCCATAAGAGACTTTAGAGGGTCAGTGAACAATATTGCTCAGTCATTGAGCAATAAGGCTCACACCAGTTCTAGATCCTTCCAGTCTAAGGGATGTGGAAAGGGTTAGGGGTCAGACGGGGTACACCAGGTAGGGGCCATATGGAGTGACAGTTTTCATTGTTGTCATTAGTCAAACCCAGACACAGAAAGAAATAGTACTACAGTGTACAGTGTGTGGGATGATGGATAGAAGAGAGTGTTGGGGATGCATTAGGTCTTGCTTCAAGTGTGGGTCCTAAGATCATTTTAATATAGATTGCCTATTACAAATGGTAGTTGCTGCCACTCAGACTCAAGGTTCAACATCGACATAGGCTAGAGGTTAAGGACAGGTTAGTTCAGGTAGAGGTGGATCTAGAACGGCTATATCAGAGATAGTGAACAGGTCAGGACCTAGTAGAGTGCCAGCAAGGGCCTATGCTATGAAGGCTAGAGAGGACCCGATTGCATCGGATTTGGTTGTTGGTACATTTTTTCTCTTTGACTCAGTTTTAATTTCTTTCATATATCTGGATTCTACACAGTCTTATATATGTACCAATATAGCTGAGTGGTATAAGATGTTGGGCATAGCACAACCGTAAATCTAATGTATAAGAATTGTTCGATTATGGTTCGAGGGATAGAGTTTGCGACAGACTTGATAGAGTACCCTTTCATGAGTATGATGCTATTCTAGGTATGGATTGGCTATCTCAACATGGTGCAGTAGTGGACTATAGGATGAAAACAATAGAGTTGAGAACATCGAAAGATGAGAAAATGGTTTTTCAAGTGGAAAGATCCTTATAGCAAATGATGATCATCTCCATGATGAAAGCACAGAAGATTATCACAAAGAGGTGTGAAGCCTATTTGGCTCATGTGATCGACAGCATGAGAGAGAGCCTAGATCTTAGGGATATTTCGACAGTGGAAGAATTCCCATATGTGTTTGCAGATGACTTACCAGGGCTACCTACAGAAAGAGAGATAGAGTTCTTAATTGAACTTACTTCGAGTACAACTCCTATATCAACGGTACCATATTAGATGGCTCCATTAGAGATGAAGGAGTTAAAGGCACAGTTATAGGAATTGCTAGATAAAGGGCTTCATCAGACCAAGTGTATCTCCATGGATTGCACAGATGTTGTTTGTCAAGATAGGTCTATGAGGTTGTGCATAGACTACAAGTAACTGAATAGGTGACCATTAAGAACAGGTATCCATTACCACTGATTGATTATCTATTTGATCATTTGAGAGATGCAGGGATATTCTCTAAGATTGATTGGAGATCGGGGTACCATCATTTGAGGACCAAGGGAGGCAATGTAAAGAAGACAGCCTTCAGAACCAGGTATGATCATTATGAGTTTTTGGTTATGCCCTTCGGGTTGACCAATGCTCCAACAGCTTTTATGGATCTAATGAACCAAATCTTCATACCATTTCTGGATTAGTTTGTCGTGGTATTCATAGACAACTTCTTGGTGTATTCAAAAAATAGGAATGAACATGAGTAGCATTTGAGAACAATTTTGTAGACTTTTATGGAGCAGAAGCTATATGTCAAGCTCTCTAAGTATGAGTTTTGGCTAGATGAGGTTACCTTTTCTTGAGCATATGATATCGATCAATAGGATTATAGTGGATCTGAGGAAGGTCAAGATGATCTTGGAATAGAAACCCTCATAAAATGTTACTAAGATCAGGAGTTTTCTCGGCTTAGCTGGGTACTGCAGAAGGTTCGTCAAGGGATTTCCATGATTGCTTCTTCGTTACTAGGTTGTTACGAAAGGATCATCTTAAGAGTCTTTTGACAAAAGCTCCAGAGTTGACATAACTGATTCTGAACAAGGAATATGTGGTTTACAATGACGCATCACACAATAGATTGGGTTGCATGTTGATGCAATAAGGGAAAGTGGTCGCCTATGCCTCCAGATAGTTAAAGCCTCATGAAAAGAACTACCTAATGTATGATATAGAATTGGCAGCCATTGTCTTTTCATCGAAGATATGACATCATTATCTATATGGAGAGAAGTGTTACATCTACACCGATCATAAGAGTTTGAAGTATCTTCCTACACAGTAGGATTTGAATTTCAGGCAGAGAAGATGGTTAGAGTTGATAAGGGGTTATGATTGTGTAATGGATTTTGATCTAGGGAAGGCCAATGTGGTGGCCAATGCGCTCAGTAGGAAGACTGTGGCAGAGTTGCACATCTGACCAACCTTAAGTTAAGAGATTAGATATGGATAAAAGCTTGATGGAAAGCTAGTAGGATTGGTCATTTTGGTCTCCAAGGGGGAGCGATTAGGGTTCTCAATCAATCTAGATGGTAGTTTACACTAATAGGGTAGGTTATGTGTATAGAGGTCTTAAAGTTGGGATAAATTATTATGAAAAAGGTCCATGAGACGAGATTTGCAATGCATCCACATAGTAACAAGATGTGTCAGAACTTGAAAAGGGTGTATTGGTGGTTAGGGATTATGAAAGACATCACAAAGTTCATAATTAGATGTTTTACATGTCAACAGGTAAAAGTCGAACATTAGGTACCTTCAAGGTTATTATAGCAAATCCCAATTTCAGAATGGAAAAGGGAGATAATCATTTTGGATTTCATGATTAGATTGTCGCTGACGTCAAGAAAATACGACGTCGTATGGGTGATCGTGGATAGGTTAATAAAGTCAGCACACTTCTTACCTATTCGGAAAGGCTATCCTTTGAACCAGTTGGCAGAGTTGCATGTAAATGAGATAGTGTGTCTGTATGGAGTTCCAGTATCCATCATTTTGGATAGAGATCCGTGGTTCACATCTCAGTTTTTGGGTAGTCTATAGTGAGCTTTATGTACCAAGCTTAGCTTTAGCATGGCTTTCTATCCTCAGACAGATGGTCAGTCAGAGAGAATTTTTCAGATCCTCAACGACATGATGAGGTGTTGTGTGATTGAATTTGAAGGAAGTTAGGATAGATATCTACCGTTAATGCAGTTTACATAAAATAATAGTTACCAATTCATTATTCAGATGGCTCGGTATGAGGCACTTTAAGGTAGAAAGTGTTGGACACCGTTGTATTGGGCTGAGCTCAGTGGGAGAAAGTTAGTGGGGCCAAATCTGGTATAAAAGATAGAAGGAAAGTGAATATCATTAGAGATCGACTGAAAACAGATTCTGATAGACAAAAATCCTATACAAACCTCAAGAGAAAGGACATGGAGTACTTAATGGGAGACAAGTTATTTCTTAAGGTATCTCTATGGAAGAAGGTTCTTAGATTTGGAAAGAATGGCAAGTTAAGCCCTAGTTTCATTAGACCTTATGAGATCTTAGAAAGGATCAGACTAGTAGCATACAGACTTGCCTTACCACCAGAGTTGAGTAGGATACACAATGTCTTCCATTTATCCATATTGAGGAGGTATCGGTCAAATCCTTCTCACATCATCACAGCTGATAGCATAGAGTTGAGACCAAATTTGTCTTACAAAGAGGAACTAGTTGAGATTTTAGCTCAAGAGGTTAAGGAGCTCAGGAACATATGAGTTCTGCTAGTGAAAGTGTTATGGAAGAGTCATACCATTGAAGAAGCAACATGAAAAAATGAGAAAGTGACGAGGGCACAATACCCTCAGTTGTTCCAAGACATCATGACAGGTAATTTTGGGGATGAAATATCCTAAGAGGGGAGAGAAATATAATGTTTGTGATTAGGACCTAGAAGTTATGTTATTGGTTAGTGGAAAATAGAGGATTAAGTAGAGTTTTGAGATGTTGAGAGTGCCTGAAATTGAATGTTTCACACCTATGACAATGGGTGTCATGGTCGTAAATATTGGATTTTAGTGCACAACTGTGATGAGGTTCTTCACGGTTTCACAACCGTGAAGGATAGGCTCAGGCCCATGAAAGAGGAGTCACAACCGTGAAACCTAGGCAGACAAAGCTGGTGAGACAGTCACATTTTCCTCTCTGGCATTCCCTTTAAATCCACTCCCCACTCCCAATTAACCAACCTAATACACCATATGCATCTTATCCTTCCTCTAGAGCTCTTGTTCTTCCATTGTTGAAGCTTGGAGAGATCATGTTTCTTTAAGTAAAATGGGGGAAAGAGTGAGAAGGAAAGAGTTATGGGTTATAAAGGGGAAAGCTTAGTTTTCATTTCTAGACCTTGGTTCTTTTCTAGAGGCTAAGAGGACATTTCTTCATCTTGCTAGGACCTGGATAAAGTGTTGGAAGTAAATATCAAGGGAGAGGATAAGATTGAAGAGATCAAGCTTCAGTCAATCTCCATCCTTGGTGTAAGTTTTGTACATAACAACACTTAAGACCATAACTTTGTATTTTATGTCTACTTTGCTTTAAAGGAAGGTTTTAGATGACCAATGTGTAGTTAAATGGCAAAATATAGGGTTGATATGCATGATGGGAATTGATAAGAATATGGTTAAATTGACATGTTTGAGGAACAATTCTTATTATTATTGATGATTAGAGATGATATAGTCATGTTAGATAGCTTGAATGCATGCTAGAATGTTGATAGGGTGGCTGACATTGGTCAACCGTAATGAGTATTGCATGTGGAATTGGCATGATTTATGATGCTCTATTTTTCTGGAAAATTTTTCAGATTCACGGCCGTGAAAGGTGGATTCACGAGCGTGAATTTTGTGACATGCATTCTTGTTGTTGAAGCAGACACGTTCACAGGCAGCTTCACGGTTAGGTTTACATATGTTAATAGGTTATCACAGCTGTGAACATGTGATGATTCACTAGTTGAATCAGAGCTTGAGTCACATAGGGTACAACCTGTGAAGTGGTGCTTCACAGTCATGAAAAGTTATTCACAGGCATGAAGCTGTTTTTGATGAAAAAATTGATATGTTTGGTTTTTAATCGGATTTGATTCGTTGGGAGGCGGTAGGCCTCAGATGCATGCTATTAGCATGGTTTGAAAATATATGATTGTAGAAATCATGAGATTTATATAAAATATGGTAATGAATAATATGATTGTGAGTATTATAATATTGTAAGCTCAATACTCTGACTAGGTCTAGAGAAATGATAGATGACATGCCATTGAGGGGAGAGTTCGGTTCCGAGTGACCTATGTTGGTTATATATATTTGAATGTCTAAGGGTTAGCAGACCAGAGCATCTCAGTGGGTTATATATTTGAAGGCCTAGAGATAAGCGGACCAGAGCACCACGGTGGGTTATAAATTTGAAGGCTCAGAGGTTATGGAACCAAAGCGCCTCGATGGATTATATATATTGAAGGCCCAAAGATTAGTAGACTAAAGCACCTCAGTGGGTTATATATATTTTACAGCCAGAGGTTAACAGACCAAAGCCCCTCAGTGGGCTAAATTATCCATATCCATTTTAGTCAAGTTATGAGTAGGTGGGCAAAGGAAAGATAATTAATAAATTGTTATGTATGATAAATACGTGTATGACACTGAGAGATTATTTGATATACCATGTAGTAATGTGCATATATATATGTAATTTGAATGATATGTCATATAGTATGCAAGCTAGTGCATGTGCGAACTTCTTATAGTAGCTCGGTGAGTATATCATGCATATTATGTATGTTTTGTTGTATGGCTTGCACGTTGTTTTGTACCACTAGTTTAGCGTATAGATTTTTCATGTGTAGGTTTAGAGCTTAGAGGAGGACTGATAGAAGAGAACGCCCATTAATCAGAGTCGATGATATTCATTCAAGGCGGGTGGTACATTGTTGTATCTTATTTTTGGTTATTTAGCCATGAGTTGGTTAGTACAGCTTTACATGTTGTATTTCAGATATATGTAGTCTGATTTAGTAAACTACTCATTTTATAAAACTTCGAGTTTGTGTATGCCCGTATAATTTGTAGTAAACTTTTATTTAGTGAGATCGATTTCATGATTTTAAGAATACTTTTATTTTATTAAGTCATCATGGTCATGGTACATGAAAGTTTTAAAAAAATTTTAACATTTTAACTCATGTGGATTGTAGCATCTTTTGGTATAATTGGATTTAGTCTTAATTTTATCGAAGAGTGTTACATGATTGAGGTATAGAAAGGTAAGAGGGTGTTACATAAATAGACATATATTATAACCGTGTCAACACAATTATGATACAAAAAAATCGTGTTATAAACATATTTTACCTAATTAACATGTTAAAATACGATTAAAAATATATAAAATGTATAACTATTTTAGTGTTATTCAAACTATATAAATTATTCAAATAAATATTGTAAATTTTTTTAAATGTATAAAATATAAATTTATATATGAAAAAATTTATAATACATTATATTAAAACTAATTATTTTATTATTATATATGATTAAACATTAATAAATTAATTATTATATATATATATAATATATATTTAACTGTTAATTTATATTATATGCACATAGCATGTCTAGTCTATAAGTTTAATGATCCTATATTATTAAATGAATTACTTTCATAAATATTTTCATGGTATCAATAAATTTTATTTTTCTGGAGATTATTAATATTAACAAAATATTGAAAAAAGAAAAAAAAATAATATAATGAGGATTGTGAGTTGATGATGATTTGAAAACAAATAATATTTTATTTCAATATCAGCATATTAGAGGATATGGGTTCTAAGTCTCAACAATTTTCTGTTTTTCAAATTTGTAAATTTTTTAATGATGATTTGAAAACAAATAAAGTCAATTGTTCCCGTGTATTTAAATACAATGAACATATATCAAATAGACGTTTGAATAAGTCAATAAGAAAATCAATTTTGTCAAATATCTCAAACCTGCTTTATGACTCGGCAAAAGAAGGAAATTTAATTATCTGACTATTTTGTTCGTGCACAGCTCATTTATTTTGCCATTAATCCCACATCGATGAAGTTATGAAATGGATAAGCTAAAGCATGCTATAAAAAACAATGCTAATCTTTTCAACTAGACCAATAACGACTGGTTGATTGTAAATAATTTGACCGACTGAAAAATGAATCAGTCATATAATTTGTTTATATATTAATTGATAAAATAATTAATTGTGTTTTATCATATTAATATGGTTATAAATCATGTCATGCCCATATTTTTAATTTTTGACATGATTAATTAATCGTGTCATATTCGTATTTAATATTATTGTATTATACATGATACATGACGCGACACGAATTGCCAACTCTAGATATTTGTATTGCAAGACCTAGAAACTTAATGAAAAGCTCTCCCACTTCATGATTTTTGAGTTTTCTTAGACAAGTTAGGGTTTGTAGTAAAGAATACCCAACAATAATGTGCATAAATTGATAAAAAGTGAGTCCTTGAAGAGATTTGAGATAAAGTAGGAAGCTTAAATATGGAACCTTAGGGTTTAAACCCTAGAAAGAGCAATTTTATTATTTAAAAGAGATGTAGAAAGTAAAAATGATATTTTGATGTGTTAAGAAATCCATGTGAAGCAAGAAACAATGACCAAGAGGGAGGAGGTGTTGAATCAAGACAATAGAGAAAAAACAAAAAAGCTACAAAGCGAATGCATGTACACAATGGCAAACTAACTATGTTCATGACATGATTTGAATGATAACTGTATGTTTTATTTTTTGCAAGATGATTGTTAAACAAACTTAAGGAAAAGTATGCTAAGTTGATAGATATGTGAATGAGTGATGGACTAAAAATGTATTTGTTGATGTTCGATAGCCTTATGAGAGGTTTATGCAATAAAATATATTTGATGATGTTTGATAGCCTAATGAGAGGCTTATTGTAAGGAAAATTATTAAATTGAGCTAGTTAATGCATAATAATTGACTTAAAGGATATATTTTGATTAATATAAACTGGTGAAAGTAGGTGTTATTTCTTTGATGATGTTTGGCATAAATGCTTGAGTGAATAGAATGTGAAAAATATGTTTGAATTGCTAGAAATAGTGCAGACATACTCTAAAATTACGACCACGCCACCCTTATCACGACTACACCACTATATGGCTTAACAAACAAAGCGATTCGCAAGGAGCGACGCAACTGCGATGTCAGCCTTGAAAGGTCTTTTTGCAACCATGCTATCCTTTTCAAGACTGTACTCAATGTGGCTATAAAATCAGTGTAGATCACAGGGAGCAGTACACTCACGGTAAAGTCTGCAATACATTTTTGCTACCGCACTTGGCATATAGCAACTGTGATTCATGCTGGCTTAAGAATCAATGTGGTTCGCGAGCAAGAGTGCAATCTCGAAAAGAGAGAAAAATATATAATGTGACTACATTTAATAAGTGTGATCGTAAATTATGGTCTATAAAAGTTATTTGAGATAATAAACAGAGAGGTTCACCAGTGCAAGCCCAATAGCAAATGAGGTCATAACTGCGATTGGTAAATAGCGACCACAATTTTTGGTATGCTAAAAATGAACTAAATTATATCTTGTGACTATAAAAGAATGTTTATAGAGACATATTGTAAATAAACTTGAACATGAAATCAATGATATTATCATACATGTTGTGATTAATGATTTCTTATGAAGAGGCATGATATAATTGATAACAAAGAGATGATGCCATGTGATATATGATATGTAATGAAAGTATACATTAATTTGCTATAAAAAAAATTTATGCATATAGCGACAATATTGTATGATGAGAAGCATGCAAATAAAACAAATGCCTATTTGTTATAAAGCTTGTGTGAGCATATGTGATACATGTTAACAATATGTAAAGGATATGAATTCAGATAATGTAAGTCCATAACATCTAGCCTAGGACTAGAATCAAGATAGATGACAATCTATTAAAGAATTAGTTGGTGCCATTGGCATAAGGATGTGTGTGCCACAAATGAAACTTATATGCCCTAGCCTACGATTAAGCAATACTTAGGTTGTGATCAGCCATCGTGAAAAAAGACAAATCTGTAAATGTAACCTATATGGTTGTACACCCTAGCCTATGATTAGATAATGTTATTTTAGCATGTAATTAAACTATATTTAGACTATGATCATCCACTATGTTATCCTAGTTAGTCCAATTTAGAATGCTATGTGACAATTGACAAATAATCAATGGAATTTTACTATAATGCATGATGTTGGTAATGATTTACAAGTTTAATAACATCATATAAAATCATGTTTGCAATTTGTATTTGTTAGTCATATTGGCATAAAGGTGTATGATACTTTTGTATATAATTGAGTATTTTCCAACTATATAAGGAGGTGTTACAATAGCAAATGCAAAAGTTAGGAGGAGGTTGAGGAATATCTACATAGAATTCTCTAAATTACAACATCAACCTTAGTTGTACCATCCATAGTGAGCCACCAGCATTTTTAGAAGTCTATGCCTTATTCTTGTGGTCTAAAATCAGTTGATGCATGCCTCGATAGATGTGCGCCAACTAGTAAGAGGCCAAAGCAAGATGCCTATATGAATTGGCCAGTAAGGTTGCAAATGCAGCATGATCCTTAGTGACTTTGCTTGAACTAGCATAGAGGTTTTACTTACACAGCTAAAACAAAAGAAATATCGTGTGTTCTTCTTGGTCGGGATTAGTAGAGCTAATGGAGTAGGTTCCTAAAAATGAACTTCATGACATATCAGAATGGTCTAAACCGCTAGAAAAGGTCACGTCTATGCTTAATTAATTTGAAGAAACACTAGTGTCATAGACCGACAGGTTGAATATGACTGCAGGTTATACAAAGTAATGGTCATGAAATTGAAATGGAAGACAAAGGTGTTGATCGTCTTCAACCAAAACATAATAGTCGCATTAAATAAAGCCCATTGAAATTTAAAGGATATTTTGACATAATTATGAGGTTGTAAATACCAACCTTTTTAACAATGGTCTGTGTATTTGGCTTATATTTGAAAGGTAATAGTTGTGTATGGCAGGCCAGTTCCTCAGCTTGTTTTGTAAATACTCCACACCCATGGGTCTATAGAAAAAGAGGTGGCTCAGCGATATACAAGGGAAAGAACATGTATCATTAATTCTTAAAACCCTTCATGTAGGTCCTAAACTAAATAAGCATAAAGCACCAAAAAGAATTTGAACTTAGAAGGTAGTTATTTCCTCTGTTTCTTGGGGAAGAACATTCTCATATTATCTCACTGGGGTAGTTGGTGTAGCTAGCCTAGTTATATCAAGATTCTTAGATGGTGAGGATGCCATGGAAAGGGTAACTAAGAAAAAAGATAGAAAATAGATAAAGAAGAAAATGAATAATAATCAAGAGAAATTAGAGGCATGAAATAGTGAAAATGACAATATAAAATGAGATGAAAAAATGAAGAGGTATTTACCAGGGTAACAAATGGTAACTACCTTAAGGAAGGTTAGTAGCCATATGAAAGGTGGAATGAGTTGTTGATTATATTAATTAACTGTTGGGTAGTGATAATGGCATGAGATTCTAGGAAACACAATGAGACATGCATTAAATACATATGTGAAAAGATAAAACTTACGGAGCAAGCTGCACTGCTATGGGCAACATGTGTCCCTAAGGAAAATTGACTATAGATAATGAAACAATGAGTTTCAAAAATTCTCCAAGTATATGAGAAATGTGACCTCATCACTGCGATCGTAGTAATGTGACTAAATTCAAGGGATTGATTGAGAAGATACAGCAACAAGTCTGTGTAACTATCAAAAAAGGTCGACCTTATAATTTTATCAAACTATAGGTCTAAGAGGGCATTTGTTTACACTAGTCTAACAAAGATTGATGCTTATTATTTTAAATCTAAGGAGAATACATTAAATTTGGGCCAACAATAACTAAACAAGCCCACCACTCCTAAAAATATGATGATATTTTGGTAAATAATATGTCAAACAAATATTTTGAATGGTTTTAGGAGTCACTCAATGTCTTGATTGGTTACATAAATAGTGCAATATTCATTGATGAGAAGACTCTTAACACTTTTGGAATTAATTTCTTACTTTCATTTTTTCAGTCTATAAGCACTTTTATATAAGTCAAGTTTCTTATTTTAGTAGCATTTTATATTTCTGTTATATATATTCAATCATTTATTACTTTTGCCTATTGTACATTTGTTTCTTTCAATAGTCACCTATCACGATCATGATATGTTTTTACTATCAATTATCCTTGTGTCTCAATATCTGTATGTGTGACTGCACTACCCATTAAAGTCAACTTGGATCAGTCGCTCATTTGGAAAAAAAAAATCTAGTTCAAATAGACCTAATATTCACTTTCCTTGAAATAATATTTGATTGGGCTTTATTATCTAGTGGTAAACAAGTATTAATAGGTAAAGATGACAATTGGATTCACCTGATAATTTTTACACTCCGTTCTGACTCTGAATTTTTTTGTAACGGAAATAGGTGGAGATGGTATATACATTATCTGCCGTAATACCTGCCATGAAAATTATATATATAATAATTATTTATATTTTAACATAATTAAAAATAATAAAATAAAAATCTAATGCTCATTTTAAATTAAAATATATTTTTTATTTAAACATTTATATAATTAACTAATTAATTAAAATAAAATAAATATTTTAATTATTAAAATAAAAAAATTAATAAAAATTGAGGTCGATGATCTCCGTCCTTGTGGGTGTGAGAATGAGGATCCATAAATTTTCTCAGGTGGGGAATGAATAATGGTTTCAGGGATGGAGATAGAGAATTTTGTCTTGTTGTCATTCCTATTAGTATGAAAAGAAAAAAATATTATTATTTATTCATGGGTGAAAAAAAAATTATAAGGCAAAAGCCATCTTTGGGTCCTTGAAAATAATGTTTTTTTTAGAGTTTATAATTCTACTTAATTTTGTTGAGTCTTTTAACTTCTTATTTTTGTTTCTTTTTAAATATAAATACTTTAACTGTTTCATTTCAAATATTTGTAAATGTTAAAGAATGATTAATTTTTATTAATTTTGTTAGATTCTTAATGCAATTTACTTCAATATTCTTTTACTTTCCAAATTGTAAAAAGAAATAGTATGTGACATAGATGTTAAACCCTGTCCGGCTCTACCGATTCAACCTGTTAAATCGATAATTAATCTCAAAATCATATGAATTTTTAGCCTTAATTTGGAGGCATATAAAACCAATGATAAAACTGGCATCAAACTATTGAACAGTGAACCGGTCGATTCAATCACGATTCGCTATGTTTGACCAATTAAAAATAGTACTTTTAGTTGGAGAAGAGCCATCAAGATTCAGACATGCGATATGAGGGATAATATTACCACTCTTAGCTACTAAACTACGAGGCCAGGCTTGCTCTAACTTCACAAACTTTTATATATAAAATAATTATTTATAAATTATTATTCAAAAGATATATTATTCAAGATACATACATAATTGATAAACTTAAATTTGATTATTTTTTTAATTTTTAATATACATTATTATAAAATTCTCATATAAAATATTCTTGAATATGTAAAATAAATTAATTGAAAAATGAATTATATATATAAGTAATGATATTTCTCGTCAAACAATTTCAACATTAGTATATATATCATTAGTGTGTGCATATATATTTATATATATATATATATATATTTGAATTTAGTTATTTGTGTTTCCATTATTAATATGCATTATCACAAAAATTTTATATAAATTATTTATATAAATTATTTTAATTTCTATAAAAAAATGTTATTTTAATTGAGAAATTAATACTATAATTTATTTTTTAAAAATATTTTTAATTTTTAAAATTAAAAATATAAAATTAAATCAGTTCTATTATATATTAAAATAATAAATAAAATATACACATTATTATATTTAAAAATGTTTATGTATTAATACGAATTATGAATATTAATATTTTGAAAATATTATTACATAAAAAATATGTTTTCTATAAACAAGTTATATGTTACATTTTTATGTGATTTTATTTTGATTGATTTAAGTTCAATTGTATATCTAACTTTTGACTCTTTTTCTTTTTCGGTTTGTTAACTAGATTGAATATAATTTTAACAAATAAAGGTAAAATGGAAAATATGTACTAAATATTATCTTAATTTATGAAATAGACATTTAGAAACAAAAATAAATAAATTGAACATTTAAGGTGAAACGAAAAAAATAATAAAATAATGTTATTGTGACACCCTTATAATACTTTTTCTATACATACATTACATGAGTTAATACGATTATAGCCGACGAATATCAAAAAAATTTCGTAATTTAATTTAATGATCATTCTATTATTAGCACTTAATTAATTATTTTTATTTTTCAAAAAATTTCGGCAGCATAACGGTTATAGACTAATTACCCCACCTGCAATGCAAACAATTTTCATCCCATTTTTTGGCATAACAAAACACATATAATATAATATATTCTTCATTCAATCATAAATCAAGATTTCATTTTTTACACATATAATAAATTCACAAATATTCTTTATCATAATATGTACAACATTTTATTTCTACAACTCTATATCTAAACATATACATGTCATTTTTGATACTAACCTACTATTATTTGTTTTTTCGTCAGCTCCCAAAATTTGTATATTTGCTCCCGTATTTTCCGTTACTACCTACATGCAGTCATATAATTACGTGTTGAGCATTAATATGCTAAGTGGTGATTATTAATCTAAAAATTTCTATTAACTTATATTTTCATGCATTCATACATGCAACTACATTTTTAATACACTATTCAAATTTTTCATAGCTCGATCAAAGTTTGGTCAACCAATTATTTAATTAAATCAGATCTATTTTTTCTTAGTTTTGACTTTTGAAAACTTATTTGACCTCATTTTCACTCCAAATTTTACTTTCGGACTAGTCATAACCTATATTTGCCGACAATCAAATAAAATATTTTTTTATCCATGGGTGTATTTTTAACCCCTTGGATATGCAGACTAATTTAGGAAACTACAGTTTACAACTAACTCGGTATTTGGGTCATTACAATTCTCCCCTACTAATAAATATTTCGTCCTCGAAATTTTACTTGTATTGAATAGTTGTGGATATTGTTGACTCATTACAGCTTCTAGCTCCCACGTGGCTTCTTCCACTTTGTGGTGACTCCATAACAGTTTCACTAGTGGGATTTGCTTGTTCCTGAACTTCCTAACCTCTCTGGCTAGAATCTTTAATGGTTTCTCTTCATAAGTCAGATCAATCTGTATTTGAATTTCTTTTGGCTTGATCACGTGGCTAAGGTCTAACCTATACCTTTGTACCATTGACACGTGGAACACATCATGAATCTTTTCCAACTTTTGAGTCAGCTTCAATCGATAAGCTACGGGTCTCACTCGTTGTACAATCTCATAAGGACCTAAAAATCTCGGACTTAATTTGCCCTTATTGCCAAATCTCATAATTTTTCTTCCAGGGTGATACCTTCAAAAATACTTGATTTTTGACCTGGAACTCTATGCCTTTTCTTCTTAAGTTTGTATATGATTTATGTCGTTCTATAGCATTTTTCAATCTATCCTTGATTACCCATACTTTTTCTTCAATTTCTTGAACCAAATTTGTCCCCATTAGCTTCTTCCCACTCTATTATGTCCAACATAAAGGAGTCCTATATTTTCTCCCATAAAGTGTTTTATATGGTGTCATTTTATTGTTGGACTGATAGCTATTGTTGTAAGCAAACTCGGCTAATGGCAAATACCTTTTCCAACTGCTTTCAAACTCAAGGACATACCTTCACAACATATTCTCAAGTATATGAATCACATGCTCTGACTATCCATCAGTTTGGGGATGAAGTAAACGCATCAAAACTCATCTTTCTTGAAAAATAGAAGAAAAGCCCCTTCTTCTTTTGTTGAAGTAAGCACAAATGGTCTGATTCGTGATTTCCTAAAAAATCAATCTAGTGAAATCTCATATTTCATATAGCAAAGATGAGGAAAATAATAAATAATAATCACCACCCTGAAAATGATAAAATATCCTAAGTACTAAAATTAAGTTTTGTCCCTAATGTTTCTTACAATTTCTTCCAGAACTGAGAAGTAAATATTAGATCACTGTCTAAAATAATGGAGGATGGTACTCCATGGAGCCTCACTATCTCATTAATGTAGATTTCTGCCAACTTAGTTAGTGGATAGTCCATCCGTACTGGTATGAAATGGGCCAATTTTACCCAAATAGTCATTCTTCCTTCCAATTAAAGGCAGTTCCATCACAAAATTCATGGTCACTCGATCCCATTTCCACTCTGGTATCGCGATAAGTTGAAGTAAACCCGATGAAACTTAGTGTTCAACTTTCACTTGTTGGCATATCAAACATTTGCTCACGAATTCCATCACATCATGTTTCATTCCTTGCCACCAATAGTGTACTTTTAAGTCCTAATACATCTTGTTACCACCAGGATGCATCACATAGCTGCTATGATGAGCTTTTGTGGGAATGTTCTTTCTCAATTCATCTTGATCAGATACACATAATCTCCAGTTGAAATAAAGGCTATCATTTTCACCCAAAGAATAATCACCTGCATTGCCCTCTTTTACTCAATTCACTATGGCAGTTAAACAATCATCTAACTTTTGTGCTGCTTTCACTTGTTGAAGGAAATCTAGTTTTACTTGCATTTCCGCTATTCTCACTCCATCTTATGCCATATCCAATCTAACATTCATCTCCCAAAGGGCTGCCATAAATTTTCTACTAAGTGCATCAGTTACTACATTTGCTTTCCCTGGATGGTAGTCGATTAACCAGTCATAGTCTTTTATCAATTCAAGCCAACACCTCTGTCTCAAATTAAGTTCTTTTTTGTGTGAGCAAATATTTCAAACTTTTATGATCTATATAAATGTAACATTTCTCAACACAAAAGATAATGTCTCCAAATCTTTTAGGCGAGTACAATTGCTGCAAGCTCAAGGTCGTGAGTAAGATAGTTCTTCTCATGAGTCTTGAGTTTTTGGGAAGCATATGCAATCACTTTACCTTTCTGCATCAATACACAACCTAACCCATTCTTGGAGGCATCACTATAAATCACAAAATTCTTACCAGATTCTGGTACTTGAGTTAACACTAGGGCTTCTGTCAACATGTTTTTAAGCTTCTCAAAACTTTCTTGACATTTATCCGTCCACTCAAACTTAATGTGCTTCTATAACAGTCAAGTGAGTGGCATTGTTGTGCTGGAAAAACCTTTTACAAATCTCATATAATACCCAGCCAAACCTAAGAAACTTCTAACTTCTATAACAGTCTTAGGTATTTTCTATTGTAAAATTGCTTTCAATCTTCTTTGGATCCACCTTTATCCCTTCAGTTGAAACTACATGACTCAAAAAGGATACTTCATTCAAACAGAAGTCACACTTACTGAACTTTACATACAACTGTTTCCCTCTCAATATCTACAAGACAATTCGTAGGTGTTTATCATGTTCTTCTAGCATTTTCGAATACACTAAAATGTCATCAATAAATACCACCACAAACTGGTCTAGATAAGGATGAAAGATCCTATTCATTAGATCCATGAAAGTTGCTAGGGCACTCAGATGTCGAAATGGCATGACTAAAAATTCATAGTGGTCGTATCTTAAGCGAAATGCAGTCTTGGGCACATATGCTTCTTTTACTTTCAACTGATTGTAACTCAATCGTAGGTCAATCTTTGAAAATACATCTGCTCCCTTCAATTAATCAAATAAGTTTTCAATACATGGGAGGGGATACTTGTTCTTGATTGTCATCTTATTCAGTTGTCTGTAGTCAATGCATAATCTGAGAGACCCATCCTTCTTCTTTACAAAGAGTACCGGTGCTCCTCATGGGGAAATATTGGGTCTGATAAAGCCTTTATCAAGCAATTCCTGCAACTAAATCTTTAATTCCTTGAGTTCTATAGGTGTCATCCTATAGGGTGCAATCGAAATAGGTGTTGTGCCTGGAGCTACATCAATAATGAATTCAACTTCCCTGTCAGGTGGCAAATCTGGTAATTCATCAGGAAAGACATCTGGAAAATCTCTTACTGTAGGCATATTTGAAACCTTAGTATTTATGTAGGAATACTTTCCTGTACACCTTGTTCACCATAACACTATTTCCTAAAGGATTGCTCATTATGATGTCCTACTCTAATTGTGAATCTTTTAACCCTTTCCCTCATGAAACATCAATATTTATGTAGGAGTGTGTGGAACTAGGATCAACAAGTCCATAAATAGAATCAGTCATAAGTGTGAATTTACCTACTATCACATTAGGAGCATCTCCTCTTCTCTAGCTCTCACTGTGTAAGTACGACCTGTAGCTTGTCTTTGACCCTGGGGTTGATGTGCAGAATGTCTAGATGCTGATGGGTTAAGGGCTAATCCCCTACCTCGGCCTCTGGATGGTAAAGATCCAATACCAGGTGTTGGTCACATATCCGTAAAAGCTTAAGCCACTAGACAAACCCTCACCTGATGATCTTTTGACCCACACTTGAAACAAGCACCAGTCAAATATCTGCACTCTCCTAGGTGAGATCTACCACAATGTCCATAGGTCTGAACTATAACTGCCCCTCTGCCTCTAGGTGTACTTCCCATAGAAGTAATTGAGGTATTTCTATGGAATGCATTTCCTTGTCCACACCTTGGTGCAACTGATGTACAGCTCTGTGATGGAGCTGGTCCTCTAGACTTCTTACTCTAAGCACCCAAACTGTTCAATTTCCCGACATTCTCTTCTGTTGAACTGTCCCGACTTTCTCTTCTGTTGAAACTGAGTTTGTCTATTAGCCTCATCTATCTGAATACTTTCTATTTTAATAGTCCCTTCTATCATAGCATACAAATTTGGATGTTGTTGTGCACCCACTATATGTGTGATCTTGTTATGGAGACCCCTCTCAAATCTCTTACATAATCTCTCCTCTGTCAACTGGTAATTATCGAGGTAGGCACTGAGGCGCTCAAACTCGCGCTCATATTCTACTACTGCTTTGTTTTCCTACTTGAGTCTCCAGAAAGCATCTTGCATCTCTATTTTATACTTTGACCCTATGTATTTCTTTTCAAACTGGGCCAAAAAGAAATCTCAATTCAACTGTTCACATGGAGTATGCTTGCGTACTAAATCACACCAAATGAATGCAGAACCCTAAAATAGTGCCACAATACCTTCAAATTTCTCTTCAGGTGGGCGTGAATAATTTCAAATAACCTCTTTATCTTAAATAACCATTCTTCAACTTGTACACGGGTTAATGGATCCCACTCGTAAAAATCTTTAGCTCCTAATTTCTTTAACCGCTCAAAAATAGGCTTTTTTTATGGAGCTAGAGGCTATACCTGTGCTGCTAGTTGTGGCTGTTGAGCTTGCATTCTGTGTTGAATGTAATCAGTCATAAGATTTAGAAAATCCGGCTATGGCGATGGAGGTGGTGCAACTGGTGAAGTGACATTCTGTTGCGAGGCTTCAGCTTGCCCAACACTAATTGACGCTTCACTCTCATCGTCCCCAACACCTTGACCTTGTTGGGATGCCATCATTCACTATAAAACAGGAAAGGAGCAAGCATACGTTAGAATTATTAGACATTTCATCCATCTATTGACATGTATATACATATAATCCATTCACCTAATTCTCACTCTGATCTTAGAACCACCTAAACCACGTTCTGATACCACTAAAACTGTGACACCCTTATAACACTTCTTTTATACATGCGTTACGTGGGTTAATATGATTATAATCGACGTGTGCCAAAAAAAATTTCTTAATTTAATTTAATGATCATTCTATTATTAACATTTAATTAATCTTTTTTATTTTTCCAAAAATTTCGGCAATATAACGACTATAAACTAACTACGCCACTTGCAATGAAAATAATTCTCAACCCATTTTTGAGCACAACAAAACACATATAATACAATATATTCTTCATTCAATCATAAATCAACACTTCATTCTTTACACATATAATAATTAACAAATATTTTTTTTATCATAATATGTACAACATTTCATTTCTACAACTTCATATCTAAACATATACATGTCATTCTTGATACTAACTTACTATTATTTGTTTTTCCATCAGCTCCTAAATTTTGTATGATTGCTCTTGCATTTCCCACTACTAGTTGCACGCAGTCAGATAATTACGCGCTAAACATTAATATGCTCAATGGTGATTACTAATCTAAAAATTTTCATTAACTTATATTTTCATGCATTCATACATGCAACTACATTTTTAATATACTATTCAAATTTTCTATTTAATATATATTTATTATTTTTTATCAATATTTTATTATTCTTTACCCTTAATTCACTAATTAATATTTTCATTAAATTTACCAATTTTTTTCAATTAAGTTTTTTTTTTCTAAACTTTCAATTCCTTTCAATTTAATCATTTTTCACTTTACTTCTTTAATTAACCATTCTTTTCTTTCTTCTTTTCAATCTTTCATTTAATTAGCTCCAAATTTCACATTAATTCTTAAATTTCTATTTATTTATAATTATACCACTACTTTATATTTATTTACACTTTTACCACTGACTATATATTATTTTTATTTTTATTTTTAGTTTTATTTTTATTTATTTATTACAAAATTTTAACATTTTTCTCGACTTATATTTCATTTTTTCAATTTTACTATTTTTGTCACATTTATCACATTTATCATTATTATTATTATACCATTTTTATTATTTTTATCACTTTTATCATATTCTTCACATATATCATAATTTATCACTTATATTATTTATTATTATTATTATTATTATTATTATTATTATTATTATTATTATTATTATTATTATTATTATTATTATTATTATCACTTTATTCATTTTCCTCATATTTTTCACATTTAATCATATTATTCATTTTTATCATGTTTTTCACTTTTATCATTTTTAATACTTCTATTCATATTTGCTTCTAGTTTCAATCTGATAGAAAATTTTGAGACCAGATACATGGGATGTGGACCCAAAAGTCCACTATACTCAAAAGTAATCCTAAAGGACCACCCGAGTACTGCACTATACACTGAATCACTGAATTACTATAATTGAAGTAGACCATCATTGACCTACATAAGCGAGTCGCCATGACCCACACCACGATAATGGTGTTCATATGGTTAGCCAAATATATTCTGGACTAGATTTAACCATGAGAAAAATAACTAAGGACATTATTTATTCCTTTAATCCGATTTTCATTATATTCATAAATTTCATTATTCTTTACATTATTAATCACTTAATATTTTATTCATCCATACAATTATATCACTAACATAATTTTTTACACTTTTCATTCCAATATATCAATATTTCATTTCATGCATAATAAAATCAATAATTATAAAAATATTCAATATATCATTTTAAAATTCTCAATAAATATATACACACTTAATATGAATTTTTTTTTTTTTTGCATTTCATGACTAAATTTTCATTTAATTAGCAAGAAAAATATAAAATTTCCCTTCTTCATATTTCGGCCTATAATTAATTTTCATCATTAGAATTTTTCTTTTACATTCTAATTATTCATTTCACTAATTTATGCATTCATTATTCCATATATATCATAATGTTACAATAAAATATAATTATACCTTAATTTACATTTTTCACATAATAAGGTCATATTTTCCAATTTTCACTAATTAGTTTTTTTATTGAAATTAACCATTCTAATTCACTTTTTATAATTCCTTAATCATATTTTAAGCATTAATTATCAATTATCAATTACATGCAAAGCACACAAAATTCCTAATTTTCATAAACCTAAATCATGTTTAATCAATGAAAATAGATAGATTTTGAAATCACTAACCTTATTTTCTTGTTTTAGCCTTCCTAAGCTTCCTTTTCCTTAGCCTTTCCTTTGGAAGCACATTCACTTTCCTTTGAACCTACCATGACTGAAAATCACACTTCATTAATTCACCAATATTTTTCTTCATTAACTCAATTAAACTTCATATTTATCATCTATATACCTTGAACTATCTATTTGAACCATTAAACTAATTTAAAACTATAAATTTCACTTACGTCAAAATTGATATCTTAACTTGTCTCCTTTGATTTTCTTCCACTTTAGCCCTCCAAATAAAGAATAAAGGCTTCTACTAGGTACTAAAGATGCTAAAATTATTTTTAGGTGATTGATTTTGCTGTAAAAATTAAAGAAATTTGAAGAAATTTGGAAAAGAAATATGGGAGAGATGGTTCGGCCAAGAGGGAAAAAAAGAGGAAGAAGATGAAGCAGAATTATCTCTAGAGAATTTTGATTTTTGAGCCTATTTATAGTGGTCTAAGTTGGATGGGTTTGGGCCAAACAAAGCATAATCCATTTAGCCCCAATTATGCACTATAAATTATTTTTCTCACTTTCCAAGCTTAATTTCACCCAATTTGATTTGATAATTCATAAAATATTTTTTATATGTCTACAAAAAAATTTTCAACTCAATCGGAGTCCATTTTCTGTCCGACTGACTCAAACTGGACTGATAATTCAATTTTCGGTATTACCGTAAAATTCTTTTTTTACTGTCAAATAATCTTAAATATTATTTAGAGTCTATTCATATCTTAAAATAATTTTTTGGATATTTTTTGTTATTTTTCATAGCTTAGTCAAAGTTTGGTCAACCAATTATTTAATTAAACTAGGTCCCTTTTTTCTCAATTTTAACTTTTGAGGACTTATTTGACTTCATTTTCATTCCAAAATTTTCCTTTACACTAGTCATAACCTATATTTTTTTATGATCAAATAAAATATTTTTTACCCACGGGTGTATTTTTAACCCCTGGATATGCAGATCAATTTCGGAAACTATAATTTACAACTAACCCGATATTTGGGTCATTACAGTTATTAACATTAATAGTGTTAAAAATATAATATTTGGAGTAAAAATATTTTCATGTGGAAAAAACATATCAATTAATATGAAATTAATTTGAGAACGGAAAAGGAAAAAAATTGAGTTCCAAGACAAATCCTCTTAGACAATTCCTTGTTTTTTCCTTACAAAATATATGGCTCCAAAACTATAACAGTTATAAATATATTTTTATCATTAAATTTTTTGTTGGAATCCACTATAGTATGTACAATGATTTTCTGACCATGCCCACTAAAAATCCCTCAACAAACAGTGCCATATAGAGATTTACTTCTACCATCAGACAAGAGCAAAACAACATCATTGTCAGCTCCAACTTCACTCAACACCCATACCTAGCCAATCCACACTTTTTCTAGCTTCATCGCCCCATGCCTCATACCTCTGTACATGCTCTTTCCCCCCTGAAAATTTGACACTGTTAGTATTGGAGCCAACTCAAATCTTGTTGTTCCTATTCCTAACTAGCCAAATTCCATCAGTTATGGTCGATGGCACAGATGAAACGACTGTGAATCCTACCTTTGCCAACCAAGCCGCAATGCCCAGATCCCGTAAGAGAAAAATTGTATATCTAGAATGATCCAATAAACGATGTTGTTCTATATATTAATTTAAGCCATTGAAAAATCTGTCGTACTCTGTTAATTTGTGTGATTGAAAAATGTGACTAATGTAGTGGTTGACAAATACTATTTTTTGAAAAAAACCATTCAAAATAACTTTTAAAATGGAAAAAATGTGACTGACAGAGTGGTTGGTAGATTACTATTCTTTGAAAAAGCCATTCAAAATAATGTTTAAATTACTTATATGCCCTAACATTTACCTCCTAAAATATTTTTACATTCCATGCACATTGTCTATTTATGTATTTGCATTAATAAGTCTTTATTTGGTATATGGGAAAAAACATCAACCATTAATAAGTCTTTCTATTAAGGATTTATTTTTACTTGATTTAAAATATATTCAATATTTTTTAAGGTATGGAGAATATAGCTTAGAGTTTTAAGTTTTTCTCTCCAGTACATTTCTGTGAGTCCAACAGGTTTTACGCCATTTCAAATATATCTTGGCATCCTTAGTTATTGTTACTTTGACTAGACACTTCTATCTCTTACTTCAACACCATAGATTTCCTTTATCCAATACATATACACTATTTATTTAGTTTAATAGTTTTCAATTGTTCCAAACTTTATCAGTATAGCGCTCTCTCACCTAACCAGAATTAACCTGGCTAAACGAGAGAGTGTCACACAACCAATATGCGAAAAACCTATAAAAATTTAAAATTTTTTCTTTGCACCATTGACATAATGACTTTCATAAAATCTAAAGTAAAAAATAATATTTGACTTAATATTTAAAATTACAATTTCATTAAAATATGATTAATCCTTGTCCAAGGGTTTATAAAAATACATGCCTTTGATGTAGAATACATAATTCTTATATTTACAGACATGTATACAACTAAACAACCCTCTTACTATGACATATGCAAAAGTGTGAGATGAGATATCACCGACCCTCGTAGGGTCTGAGCTGTTGTCTCTAATGATGGGCTAACTTCTCTTGATCAAGTTTTATCCTTATCTACTGGATTCTGACCTACATGGAGAAAACACCTGCACACTAAGCAAATGAAAGTTTAGTAGTACATATAGGCATAGAAATTCATATGATTATAGACAGTGGCAGGGTGACTTAACTTGGACGAGCACCCTTATTCACAACCCGTATCCAAATAGTCCGTGTTGAGAGTTGTTGGGCAATAATTTTAAAATGATTAAGGAATAAAATAAAATGGAAAAAAGAGGTTCAAAGACATAAATGTACGTGATTATATTCATTAAGATTTATATTATATGGTTATAGTATTATGTCTAATGATATTATCCAATCTCATAAGGTAAGGTATTTCATATGATTTAATGTATTCATTGTCATGCCATGACTTCTATATGATACTATGATTATATATGACTTGATGTATGATGCATGATTTCATGTGCTAGTCTAGGCTTCTCATGTCAATGATGCATTTTAAGCTTAAACCACATTGACTGAGTAAATATATAACTTTTGCATGCAATATTATCGATCATTATGAGTGCCAGTCCAAGCTCCTCAAATCATTGGCACTTTCCGAGCTTAAGCCATATTGATTGAGTAAACATATAACTACGGTACTGTAAACCCCCTTAATGGCATACCACATATCCTATTTCTAGTCTTAGTATTGAGTCTGGGCTTTAGTTGTTCATATTATCTTTATTATAGTATTCATATCTTATAACACATTTACTTCGTTCATATGGAAATTGATCATGCGACATTCTTATGCCAGAAAAAATAAACGCGTACTTTAAACATCTCATCATGAAGGAATGTGCATAGCTATTGCATTAAAGCCATTTAAGAAAATAACTATATCATATTAAATAGGCTTCATAGGCGTGAACTATATATTCATGGTTATGAATGCCTCAGTCACGGGTAGTGTGGCAGCACCGCCTCCCCACCCGAACATGCGCAACACGTGCCCGGATGAGGGAGCGCTGCTACCTGTCTTTCTTACTTCAATTCGTTATATTTTTTTTTATATACTCATGTATATATGGATATAAACAAAATCATAGTACAATTTATTTACATAAAATAGTAATTTATAACATCAACGGAATTCTTAACAAACTTTAAAAGCAAGTTTTACAAACTCAAACATTTCTTTAATATAAAGGTCAAATACAAAAGTTTCAAAACTTGTAACCCACTTTCTCAAGGTTTGGCTGTTTTACTTGAATGGGATCACCACTTTCTTTATCTAGCATCTTCAGCTACCTTTCTATATCTGCGTGGAAATTAAACTCCACGCTAAGCTCTAAGCTTAGTGGTGCATATAAAGAAGGCAATATACTATATCAAGCGACAAGCATCAACAATTATCATTTCGTGCATTAAAATGTTTGCATGCATGAATATCAACATATTCCTATTTCATAAAAGTATAAATGTCATGCTCATATAGACATTGTTATTTTCATTATCTCTAATAGCAAAGTATTCTGTAAATCTCTTTATCATTACATTTCAATCTCATATCATCATCATTTTCTTATTCTTTCCTTTTCTTATTTTTCCGACATATCCTTATTATCTTGCCCATATCAATCTAAATTTTTGGACTGACTGGATACGGGTTATGGATCAGGAGCGCTCACAACCAGCTTATGCCACCCTGTCCACTATCTGGCTCATAAGAGCTTCTCAAATCAATGGCGCTCACAACAAGCTTTAGCCACATTGATTGAGTATAATTTCATCATAGATGAATAACCGGATAAAGGCCGCTCACACAAGCTTATGACACCTTGTCCTCATTTATATGTGCTCATCGAGCTTTCTCAAGTCAGTAGCGCTCACACAAGCTTTAGCCATACTGACTGAGCATCCCAGACCAATGGCGCTCACAACAAGCTTTAGCCATATTGGTTGAGGTATAGTACGATACCGTTCACCCCCTTAATGACATGTCATCTATCCTGATTCTAGTCCGCAAGTAGAGTAATGGGCTTCTTTATATTTTCACATCAATCATTTTTCTCAAATTTCAACACATCCATTTTTCTCATATTTATCAACATCTCAATTTTCTTGTTTTACAAGCATATAGTCATACTCATACATCTTTTCATTCATTTACTAGATTCATCAATATTCTCATGTTTATCATCCGCATCAGATTTCGTATATTATCCATGACAATTCATTTTTCTACAACAATTCATTTTTCTATATCACAACATATCACATTCTCACATCAATATATATATATACATATATCTATATTCATATCATTCTTATTTAACTGGATAGACAATAACTTTCATTTACTTACCTGAATTCCTCATTTAATAACCACATTCATAATTTCAAATGCAGAGCATTCACGGCCATGATTACTACTTTCACGCCCGTGATCCCAAGCCATGAACGCTACTGGAATGAATCGCCCAAAAGCATTCACGGTCGTGATTACTCATTCACGCCCGTGAATAAGTTCACTTCCGTGATTCCAATCCGTGAACGCTTCTGGAATGAATAGTACCATTTTCACCCAGAAATTTACAACCGTGACACAATCAGTCACAACTGTGAACCCTCAAGTTCACGCCCGTGACTCAATAGTCACACCCGTGACTTTCAGCAGGAAATCTGCATATTCACCTTTCATTCATTCTAACATCATCCAAAACATACCAAATTCTATTTCATGCATTTCTAAGAAACTTTACGCAACTTATTACTTTTCAATACATATACATGCCTTGATCATACAAGATTTTCTAACATGCATCATTAATTCAAAGTCACACAAGGATCTCATTCATACATGTCTAATCCTATGGTTTCATGCCATAATTATCATCATTCTTGAAATTGCATTTATCTAAAATCATATTCAGCATGCATTATTTCAAACAAAAATAGGCTATTGCCTTAAATTATGCACAAACCTTAATCTTTCTCCTTCACTCTTTTATGTAGCTTTCTCTTTGCCTTTGCTCTTTAGAGCTTGTTCCTTGTCATTTGGAACTCCTACAACATCATAAATTATTATCATCATCATCTGATTTCCTCAAGACCATAAGCTCTCTTTTTCTCTCTCAAAACCCTAGTTTCTCTCTCTTTCCATATAAGTCTTAGATGAGCTCAAAATTCAAACTACCTTTAGAAAAGAAGAAGAAGAAGAAGAAGAAGAGATGCTTCTTACCTTACACTTCCTTCACTAGATCACCACTTTGGAGGTTTTCTCTCTCTACCAAACTTTATTTTTCTTCCTCTTTCTTGTTCTTTCCAGCTTCCTTATGAGTTATGGAACATGAAAATCACATTGTCTTGCTCTTTCCCTTCTCTTCCCTTCCTTTCTCTCTCTAGAATCAAGGTGAGCTATGGAGGAAAATTGTGGCTGGCATGACTGGTAAAGAAAACAAAGAAAAGGAGCAGAAAATGAAGACAAGAAGAAGAAGAAAAGAAAGCCTTAAATAGGGTATCCAAAAAGTCTTCATGTGGGACCCATCATTGACCATTTTCTCCCAATTTTACACTTAATCAATATTAATCATCTTCCTTTAATATCATGGCTGGCCAACCCACTTTTAAATGTCCAAATTTCCTAAGTTAATTAACCATAAATCTCATTAATCCTCTAATTTTTGGTAAATTGCAATTTGACCCCAAAACTTATCAAATTTTGCAATTTAGTCCTTTACCGTAAATTAACTTCTTTAAACTTTAATATAACTTAATTAGGCATTTATCATTTAATTTAGCCATTTCTTAATCAACTTTTGTAAAAATCCAAATTTAGACTCCGATCGGTCAAACGCGTCAACTTCACGACACGTGCGACTCGGGGCCTAAATTAGCGGATGTTACAGGTAGCCCTACCCATGAACTAAGTCATAAAAGCTTCTATCCATTTTTTGCACTATCTTCATGGGCATGACTTTATTCATCTGATGAGATTCGGGATCATGAACACCTAGTCACGAGGGTGAATCTGGATTTTCCAACAATTAATATTATTAAAATATGCATTTATTTCAAGTCATATACAATGTCTTTAATGGTTATCTCATAATAATCTTTTCCTATCAACATTCATCTCAAAAAAATATTAAGACATGAAGCATCAATAAATATATAATCATTCCATTACCCTTTTTTTCATGCTTACAAGTTATCATATCACGCATTCATATTTCCATATACATTTAACCATTTCTTACTTACCTCTTTCATCTATTAG
This sequence comes from Triadica sebifera, assembly GCA_023653625.1. Lineage (NCBI taxonomy): Eukaryota > Viridiplantae > Streptophyta > Magnoliopsida > Malpighiales > Euphorbiaceae > Triadica > Triadica sebifera. Next base: position 6,542,839 of record CM042899.1, on the reverse strand, counting down.
GGCATCATCATTCCTTTCCATTTAATACATCTTTAGGCACATTTATTGCATGCAATTGTATAAGCATCATCAATGCTCATTTAAGGAATATTTACAATGCTCACACAATTATTCATATCTAATGGCATTAATTACAACATTTCAACTTTGCATTTAACATATAAAGCATACAACTCAATTATCACTTAATTAACATAAAACATGCCATATTTTGAGAATTTGAATGCATATATGTACATACCTCTAATAAAACCTCAAAAACTAAGCTTCTCTCAAGGTTGCTTATCCCTTTGATGGGTTTCTCCATCTCATCTTTCAACTTCTATCACATATAATATATCTATAACTTTTAAAGCAATAAAGATGAAAACCCTAACTTTAACTCTTTTTACAACCTTAATCTCATATAACTTCTTACAAACATTTGTTATAACCTTTAAACCACTTAAAGAGAGGTCTTTAACCATAAACTCTCAAGATCAAGTCATAACCTAACCCATTTCGAAATGGGTCTCTATCATAAACAAACTAAACATGATTAAAGTTATGGAATCATATAAAAACGAAAGGAAAACATGATTCTTTACCTCAATCAAAGGAAACATAGTTGAAAAAGAAGATTTGACTCATCTCTTCCTTCTTAGATTCGGACTCCTCAAGAACACCACTTTTTTCATACTCTCATTTTCCAATAATTTACTTAATACTTGATCTTTTTCTTTGACTTAGGTGTTTAGGGTTGGAAATCAAAGAAAAACACAAAGCATCAGCCTCTGGTGCGAGAAAACTTCGAATTTTAGGGTTCTTTTTTATTTTTAGGTCATGAGAACAAGAAAGAACAACTGATAAATTTTATATCTGATGATGTTCACGGGCATGACAACTAATGTCATGACCATGAATATGCTTAAATCCATAATTCCGTCTTGTGATGGTTCATGGTCGTGAAAATATTATCACGGGCGTGAACCCTGCAACATTTCACTTTCTTATTTTTTTTAACTCTTTTTTCATAACCCTTACTCACATACTTATATCTATCAAACATACTTATCTTTCTTTAATCCCTATTATATACGTGGCTTTAATTACAAATGTTACAATCACTCATCCAATGTCTAAAATGATATTGTGCCTGTGGGAAGGTTTTTTCGAGTTCTATTACCTATCATGTGCTCAATACACTAATCATATTATGTATTCATAATCTTTCCACTATACACCATATCCTTTAGGATCAGTTGGTATTACACATGTTATTAGATTTCAAGTTTTTATTTCTTTCTTGTTTTAAACATACTTCCTTAGCTAAGTGGAGCAATATGGTTGTATAGTGAAATATAAATTTAATTGTATTAATTTGCCTAGTTTTAATACTAACCAACAATGTTTACCAACCCTTGGACACTCGACCTTCTTTAACCTGACTAGCTTATATCCCAACTTGTCTCGAATCATATTAGCCAATCTATCACTATAATGGTATCATATTTTCAAAACAAAGTTTAAGCCAAATCTATTGGGAATCACACAGGCTAATCTCTCTATTACATTTCATACTTATTATTTATGATTCTACAAACTTCACTCCCTTTAATTGATTAGTATATGTGTTCTAGAAGTTCAACAACATCATATTTTCATAACTTGTTGCACCTAATTCCATACTATTCCATTAGCAACATCTCAATTATCAGTAAAGCATGTTCAGTCGTATTTCGCAAAACTGGAGTTCAATTCTAGGTTGGTATTCTAGTAACAGTTGTAATGGGGAAGATATCATGCATAGTTTCACGATGCTCATTGGCGATATTTGGGTATAAACAAATATAGGGACAAAAGCACGTCCTTCTGCTTTTCTCTTTGAATAGTATGCCACAATTCTAGGTTTTTCTCTCTTATTTGCTATGATCCACATCAAAGGACATCTTATCAGAAACCTTCATGTCATGATTATGTTGACATGTATGCATGAGTACCTCTAACTCTAGTCTTTACTAACTCAGAACTGCCTAAACCTGCTTCAATACCACTAAATGTAACACCTCTTACCCTTTGTACTTCAGTTAGGTAAAATGGTGTCTATGATTGATTAATTGATGTGTTTGCGTGGTTTTATAGACATATGACATATATAAATCAACTCATAACTTATATGAGACTAAATGGTCATTATATACATAGATGAACTATACTTTTATAGATTATAAACTAGTACATGATTTTATTTACAGACATGTATTTATTTTAAAATATATATAATGCATGAAAAAAAATTTTTATTTATGAGCATGACCTGACTATTACTGTTTTTGTTACTGCTATGCTTCTCTAGTGAAATTCCTGAATTTGCAACTCTCTAGACTTTTGCATTTATATCTATTTCATGTTTGCTATGTGTGAGAGAAAAATAACTTACATGTTGAGTTTTAGCTCAGTGGTACAAATCTAGTAGTAACCGTCATTTAGAATATAACTTTGAAACTATGATTCATTTTAATAAATTATGTAGCAAGAAACAATTATAAATAAATATTTACTTTTAAAATACAAAATTAACTGATTATAAATGAATGTATCATACTATCGTTTAAAACATAAAAGTCTATTTTACATGTATATAACATATAATCATTTAAACTTAAAAATTCATTTCACTAGTGGCATCACAAATCTTACGTAATCCGCTTAAAAACCACATCCATTCACTTAGCAAATCTTTCATCATACTCATATACTAAATAATAATTTTATTATTTCTCTACCTACATAACACACCATAGACTTGTCACTAGGGATCTAAGAGGTACCGTCAAATGACAGAAAACTTAGAACCAAGATAACCACATGACCCAAATCATATTATCTGTTCCAAAATAACCACAAAATTTATACAATGCATCTCATGATTAAGATAATTACATGTCATGGAGTTCCCACTTTATTGGCATGCCAAAATTCATAAGATCATTGTCTATGTTCTTATATGAGCTAAAAACTGTAAATTCCATAATAATATTTTCAATATCATTTTGTTCAATAAATCATTTCAATTCATTTCATCATTTCTTCAAGCATAAAATCATTTCATAACATATTTTATTTTATAGCACAAAATATATTTAATATAATAATTAAATTAAATAAGTATTTAGACATTACTATAAAAGTTTACACAAATATGATTTACGTCTTTTTTACATCGACTGAATTCTTACCATTATTCAATTTGGGCATATATGGCATCGATGCACCTGATACAAAATATTTGGTTATTTGTCTTCTTATATACTTTAGTTTAGTAACTTAATCACTCTTAAAAATAATAATATTCTTCTGGGGTTATATATTGTGCCAACTATTTTAGAGGTTCATGAGTTTTAATGTTTGTTTCCCACTCTTTAATTTCACTTAAGCATACAAAGCTACTTTTCTCCTCTTCTACTCTGGTCATGTTCCTCTTCAGAAGATTCCCTTATGTTCATATTCTCTCATCAATTTTTCTCAAAACTCACTTCAGAACATCCAACTTATTTCTCAAAAGTCTTCATTTTCCTTTATTTACTTCTGTTTACTCTAAATTTAAGTACGTGATATTGCTCTATATATCTGTCTCTTTATTTTATTTTACTTTTATCTTTCCATTTGAGCTTACATTTTGTAGTCACTTTTTATCTAGTTTTTTTTTTTGTTTGGTCCAATTCCAATATTCAAGTCTTAAATTTACACTTCTCACCAACAATTGTAGAAAAATCTTTCATTAATTTTCATAAAGTAATAAATCTTTTCTTAATTTAACTTATAATCTCTTTCTACCGTTTCTCCCTTAATTTTGTTTTCTTATATGATTTCCCTATTATTTATTATAATTTCAATTCACTGCCTCCACTTTTAGCTACGGATCCAAATATGTTCAAGCGATTTTCTCTTTTTCTTTTACGGTTTCATGGTTTATTGCACTATTTTTATTTGGATTCTATCTAACTATATTCATCTACTAACCCAATTTACTTAATTGATAATTTAATTCTTCAATTAAACTCATATTCCTCCAAGAAAGGGTAATCTCAATTCCTCCCATAAGTCACAGGTTCCTTTAATTCCACCCACCAATTTCTCATTTGATCCATCAATTGTCATATTCCTATTAACTTCTATTTCTTTCCTCCTTGTACCATTTTTATCTCACCTACTTACCATATTTCGGACAGCCCTAAGATTCCTCTCCTTATCACAGTTCCGCACAAAATTCTTCACTAAATTTTTATTTTAACTCAATTAATATTAATCGAACTTTGGTTAACCAATTAATTAACTAAATACTTTGATTTAATTGACTTTCTTATTTTTGTACCTAACAAAAACAACCCTTAATCCTTCCACGGCCATGGGTACTCAGCAGTTCCATCCCCCAAATTTTTTTCCTAACTTAATATGGTTAAATCCCTGAAATTTCTACTAATTTCATAAAATTTCAACTAGTTCATCAATTAACAAATTATTTATTTATTTATTTTTCAAATCATCAATTTTCTTCCTCACTTCAAGCAATGGAGGGCAAAATATCATCTTGAATTCAAGAATTAAATGAAGAAATGAAGAAATTATACACCTTACCCTAACTTTCCAAGGTTGACCGAGACCCCTTTGTAATTTTTTTAACTCCTATGAGTTCCTTGCTTGTCCTGCATGAAGTCACCTTCTCTTCTCGTTTTAAAGTTGTTCAGCTAAAGAGAAAGTGAGGGAGAGGAGGAGAGAAGCGTCGGGTTAAAGGAGAAAATGGGGGATGAGGAGATGGTACAAAGAAGGCTTAAAGGAAAAAAATTCCTTTTGAAATGTGTACCCATCCATGCTTTTATAGCTTAATTAGTAACTTAAATAAAAGTGTTATTTTTTTTAATCTGAGCATGCAATGTGACACGTGGGGAGGTGCATTATCTTAATATATTTTATGCCAAAATTCCACTTTAATTCACATTTTTTTTATTAATTGATCCTCGAATTTTCCTTTCTTCAATTTACTCCAAATGTAAATTTTCTTTTTCCTAATTTGGATACTAAAATAAATATTTTCCACCAATAATTTATTTTATAAAATTTTCCATTAAATACTCTATCTCTCACTTAATTTAATTGTACTAATTTTGCACCGGAATAAAAATTTACTTTTCAAATTAAGCTGCACCATAATTTTAATCTCCAATTTTAAATCCCTAACTAATTAATTTTCTACAGTTAAATATATTATCATTCTTATTATAATTTATTCTATATACTGATATTTTTTGGTTTTATAATTCACAAACCGGAGCTATAAAAGCATATTTTTCCGTTATACCTATGAAACCGGATCCTAAATTACATTTTTTTTTATTTCAGCTCCAAAACCTCTGAGTTTTAACCTAAAAATGTTCCAATATAGGCATATTTCCATATTCCATGTCTCGATACTCCTAGTTCGCGACTAGTTGATCAATCGAAAATCGCAAAATTTACAATTTAGTCCATTTTTTTGGTTCTCATACAAAATTCAGTATCACAAATTCATAACTTGTAACACCCCCTTACCCCACTGTAGTTCAGCAAGGTAAGTGAGCATTACCCGTCTTACTGTTTTATAAAATTAATGAAGTGATGTAAATATTTTTTTTAAACAAAAATATTGCAAACATTGAAATAAAAATTATTACAAGCATAAATACTCAAAATTTTATTTATTTATAAAGTACATTAATTTACATTCAAACTATGTTCTTTTACATAGTGACTCACATATTTAATACACATTATATGAAATAAAAATGATACTTTAATTTACAAAGTTTTTAACAAAATATACCAAAAAAAACTAAGATGCTAGCTGCTTTCCTCCGGGTACCTTTCTTCTTCTGATAATCTATTTTCTACAGCTACGCTTCTAAACCTGCGTGAGAGGAAACCACCTGCGCTAAGCTAATAGCTTAGTGGTGCTTCAATGATAAAAATTTTATATACATATATATTTTCTCACATATTAATTAACCATTTAATAAGTAAGACATAAAATAAAGAATTATATACAATCAATAAATTTCATCAAATACTCAATATTTAACAACTTGAATTCATATAACATTTATAAAAATCACGTACTTCGATTTTATTATTATTATTATTATTATTATTATTATTATTATTATTATTATTATTATTATTATTATTATTATTATTATTATTATTTTCTTGTGTCCATAACACCTATAACCAAACTAACTAATATGAATAACGGAGTTGTCATTTTCAGCTTTCATAATATTGCGTCGAGTGCTTCATAATAATGTCATTACCGGCTTTTATAATATTGTCATTACTGGCTTAATAATTTTTCACCGAGTGCATTTATCAGTTTGTCATTACCGGCTTTTATATATAGCACCGAGTGCCTAAAATTCCTTGATTGGCATGCCAAACTATTCTCTATTCTAGTTCTAGCCTAGGTGTCTTTGGGCTTAACTATTTTTATTTTAATTTCCAATATTATTGCACTAAAATCTCACATATAAATAATTTATTAAATATTTATAATTATCAATAAAGTAAATATTGACATTAATTATTACATATAATAATCACAACACATACAAAAGCCCAAAATTTCATGTTTTTACATATGGCAGATTTCAGACCTATTTTTGTGCTTTATTTTTTAGCCCATTTATAATTCGAATTGGGAGTTATAGTCTTCTAACCATTTTTAGCTTATTATTTTAGATTTCAGATTCATCAAAAATCACTTAAATCACAGTTTTCTATCAAAAGTTATGATCAATTGAATATGGCATCATCACCGAAATTTCTGCCCAGAATTTTCTGGACAGATTCTAGGTTTGAACTTCATGCATTTTTCTGTGCACAGCTAGCCATAGTTAGATTTTATGGTCTGAATAACAATTAAAGAGCTGTGTCTTAGCTTTCATTTCCAATAAAGAACATATAAAATGGAATTTCAGAACTCAAGTTATCATCAAAATAGTCAGGGATGTTCCTAAAACTCTGTACTCGTGCCATCAATTGGCATCCATCCACATTTCAACCACATTCATCATTTGCATTCATTTTGATACTAAAATTTCCATAATTACAACTACATTCATATGTTTCAATTATTTCACACCATTTAATTTCATTTCCATATAAAATATCATAGGTCACAACAAATCACACAACATATTACAAACACAAACATATCAAACCTTAATATATAATTCCATACATATTAACATGTAAGATTTTTATCAATGAAGCACATACCTAATCAGCCTTGGTTCTTCCCTTAATCTTTCTTTTTCTTCCTTTATTAGCTAGCTTTCTCCTTACCTTTGCCACCCTCTTGAGGGCCTCTCACTTGTTCACTTATTTTTCCTACACAACCATACCACATCTCAATTCCAATATCCATTTTCAATGCTTTTCATGTCTACATAGTATGCTAATGCTCCTAATATGTTTTACACCTTAATTGAGCTAAAATTTACTAAGGTTAAACTTCCCTCTTATTATGTCATGGCTGCCCAAAAACTATATCCTAGTTTCCAATTCATTTTCTTCAATTCAACACTCAAATCATGCTTCACTTATCACTAATTGTTGTGCTTCTATGCTAATTTCAATTTTCTCCAAATTTCTTTAACTATGGCAACCCCTCATTCATCCATTAACATCATATTTTCTTTATTTTTTAAGCCATAAAACAATTAACTAACTTCAATTATCATTAATTCAAAGTTTAATTACACTTTCATCAACTAATCACAAACTTAAATTTCTACTTTCAATCTTGCAACATAAGCTCAATCTACCAAACCTAATCACATCTATCATCATTATGGGTCTCAAATAGAAGGAAAAAGGTTGAATTTAAGAAAAATAAACTCACCTTAAGTGTTCTCCAAGGTGGGCCGAAATTATCCATAGTTGATTTAATTTATATATTTCATATATGCTAACATTAATCACTTACCTACCATGTTTGAAGAATGCTGACACTTGGCCAATCTTCACATTTTTTACTTTCCTGACTTTAACATTATTTACCTTTTTATAGACCTCAACAATAATAAATTATGTAAACTTCTTTATAATAATACATATGATCTTTAAAATATGTACTTAATTGTACTTATTCTAAATATTTTGTAATTATTATAAATCACTAAGTATTTTAACTATTATTGTAATACTTGATTATTAGTTACTTCATTAACTTTGTAAATAATTATTTGAACTAATATTTTAACAATATATTAATAAATTCAATCAAATACTATATTCATAATATATTATGGTACTATTTTTCATATTTATTGTATAAATTTTATGTTTCGACACTACGCGAGAGTTACTTACTAGTTAATATTTAAAAATGGACACATCTCATCTCTGCACAAGAATCAATGAATCATCGATACAACCTTACAAAAGGCAAGTTACTCAAAATAGCTAATACTCAATGAAAATATCTTTGATAGTGAACAATATAATGCCCGATAATTTAGGCCATGTGTACGTGACCGTAATCCGGTAAGCCAAACCTATTAAAGTCTAAATTCAGAAATGAAAGAAATAATAAAATGATAATAAAATATGAGAAAAAAATATTATGGGATATTATTAATTGAGAAATTTAAGGTTCAATAGTAAAATTTGGAAAATAATAATTTTTCACTGAACGAAATTTGAATTTATAGTATTTTTGAGATATATATTTTAAGAATGAATATTCTTTATCTAAGAAAATGAATATTATTTGGATTAATATAAAATGAGATTGATTATATTAATGGACCAATGAAAGTCAAGATTTACCTAATTAATCCTAACCACCCCACCCAATCTAAGTATAAAAGTTAAAATTTTCATTTTATGCCTTAAGTTCTTCTTCCTTATCTTAAGCAAAATTTCTCTCTATTTTTCTCTCCCTTTGTCGTGAACTCAAAGCTCCCATTTTTCTTCATTTTCTTCAATTAAAGCCAAGATTTTAGATAGAAAAAAAATAGATCAAGGAATGATCATTAAGAAAGTGAAGCAAAATGAGCCAAACAAAGGAAGATGAAGGAAGGAAAGAAGAAAAAGAGAAGGAGGGAATTTCGGCCAACTTGAGGATCTTTGAAAGTGAGGTTAGATTAGAACATCAAATCGAGAGCTAGAAATTAGGAAAGGTTTGTATGTCAATAAAGGATAGAGATGTAGGCACTAGAAAGTAGTGTTTAATTTAAAATTAAGTAGGCACTGAAAACTTTTCGAGTTATTATTGTTTCTGTAGGCATTAATCGTTGAGTTACTAAAATAATTATATAGGTGTCGATTATACTGTTAAAAAGCAAACAACCCGTAGCCGGTATTTAATTTTGATATATGATGTTGTGCGCTATTAAGTAAATAAAATAGAAAATAAATAAAAAAAATAATTAATGTGAAATTATTATTTGTTTTTCTTGCATTTTAATTGGTGAATTTTATATTGTTTTGGCGAATGGATTTTTTTTATAGCAGATGAATTATTTATTATGCATGATTTATATGGTATTTGATTTAATTGGATATTTTTTGCATGCTTAGAAAAATACTTGTTGAATAATAAAACTTTATTTTTGAAATAGATGTATAAATATTTAAATAGTTGCCAAAAGTACCACTAAAATAGTGGTTTAGTGTGTGTATTTCACGTTTAGATTAGTAGAAGTAGCTACTGAAATTGTGCTGACTGAAGAAAGGGGAAATCCCATGATCATATTGTAACAATTTTTGTGTACTTATGGGTATAATATTGTATTAATAAATTTTAAGATTTTTTGTTGTAAATATTTGGCATGTAGGATTTATTAAAATGTAAATTTGTAATTAATATAATTAGTGTTATTTTGTAAATATATTTTTGAATATTTTAGCTTAATGTATTAGTACTTTTAAATCCAAAAATTTTATGATCAAAATTATTTTCATCACTAGATATATATTTAAATGAAGTATGTATGTGTGTGTATATATATATATATATATATATATATATATATATATATATATATATATAGGTCCGCAAATAACATACTTGAAGTTTCAATGAAAATATAAATCAAATATCGATTTTCAAATAATAAGCTAGGTATCACTTTCTTGTTCTATTACCAGCTAGTAGGGTAAGGGAATATTACATTTAGTAGTATCATAACATAGGTTAAATGATTCTAAAAAAGTGGGTGTAAAATAGGAAGTATGTCTCATGCATATGCATAAAATGTTGCAATGATTTGATATGAGTTCCTTCTTTTGGTTTATAGGTAGATATGGATTCAGGATTAAAACAAGATTGCTCATAAGATGAAGAGAGTAATAGTCTTTTAGACTTAGCTGAACATGGACAGCCTAACTCGAGGCCGATTGAAGGAGTTCTACAACAAGCTAGGGACAAACTAAATTAGCGACCACAATGTAAATGATCACTATTTTTGTGACGACTTACATGTGGTCACTACGTTGATAAATTAAAACGACTTATGGATCTGTCATTTTAGTTTATGAATTCAGAGACCGTATATATGTAGTTGCTATTTAAGGACTACATTAGTTTGTGGTCACTAAATTAATGATAATGATCACATTGTTTGTGGTCATTATTTTTATGACCTCATACCTGTGATCACTATGTTAATAAATTAAAACGACCATTTTGGTTTATGGAATCAGCGATGACATTTCTTTATGGTCGCTATTGTGTGACCTCATTGTTTGTGGTCACTATTTTTGTAACTATATACTTGTGGTCACTATGTTGATAAATTATAATGACCATTTTAGTTTATGGAGTCAACGCTCACATTTATTTGTAGCCGCTATTTAATGACCATATTTATTTGTGTTCTCTATTTAGTGACCATATTTATTTGTAATTGCTATTTAGTGACCATATTTATTTGTAATCACTATTTAGTGACCACAATTATTTGTGATCGCTATTTAATGACTATATTTATTTGTGGTCACTATTTAATGACCATAATTATTTGTAGTCACTATTTTGTGACTACATGCATATGGTCGTTACTAAATTAAAATGGTCATTTTAGTTTATGAAGTCGGTGACGATATTTATTTGTGGCCATTATTTGCCTGTTACTCATTCTTTTAAACCTTAATAAAACGATGTTGTTTCTTCATACCCCTAGTTTTTTCTTTGCACTTTTGAAGCTGAATAAAAAGAAAAAAAAAAACTAGCTCTTGAACCTTTTGCATTTCTGAGATCCAAGTGCCTTTTCTGCGCACTCTTCCTGCTTCCGGCCTTCCTTGCTTTCTCCACCCCTTTCCTCCTTCATTCTTCTTTTTCCCATTGCTAAAAGTCCTAGATTTTGCTCGAGTTATTCAATTTTCTTATGGGTTTCTTCTAGGTATAAAGGATATTCATTCTAAGGTTTTGATTTTGCTTTTAGGATTCTACGATTTTATCGTTTGGTTCAGGAGTTTGATTTTCTTTTGGGTATCAATGGATACTTTTAGCAACCAACTATCTTTTTCAACATTCATGAAGTTCATTCCAGATTTTTATTTTTATTTTTCCTCTGTGTTCAAGGGATTTGATTAGAGGGCTTAGATCTTTCTTTTATTTAGTAAGAAACTAGAGTTAAAAACTTTTGATTTGGTTTAGTTTGCTTTCACTGTGGAGCAAGAAACTGGTGGTTGATTTTATCTCTATTGTCTAACCAAATTGGATGGAGATTTGAGAGGTATGTGTTTTAGTTCTTTTTAGTTTCCTTCTTCCTCCAATATCAGATTTGTGTTCTTTTTGAAAAAAACTATCATATGTGTTTATTAATTAGTTTCTTTTTTCTTTTTCTAAAGGGGGAAATAGGAGATGGAAGCTCATATGAGAAGTCCACCTTTTCATTGACTTTATTGAAATAATTGAGGTAAATAAGCACTGTATTGACCTTTTTGACATGATTACTGAGTTGATAAATCCAAATTTACGTAATTAAAATGTCGGTAACTTATGTTGTGCACTTAGAAATAGCAAGGATATGGAAGTGGCTGAAGATAATATGGCCAAATGGGTACTTTGTGAGCATTTTCGGGAATCTCTTGGAGTGAAAAATGATGATTTGGTCTTTGCTATCATAAATAGTATGTTCTCCCATTGATGAATAAATTCATTTGGGCCTTTTTTATTGAGTAGTTAGAAGTTTTATTGTACTTTCAATTGTTTATTTCCACCACCATTTCCTCAATTTAACAAAAGCGTTGACAAAGGAAATAAATTGTAATGTGATGGATGTCATTCAAGGAAGTAGTGTTGGAGTCTAATATATGCAACCCATATTTTTTTAGTTTTAACAATTTCATAAGGTGATTATTTCTTCTTCAAAATGGGGTGGGTTCATACCTTTGCACTTTTTTTTCTTCTATTATTTCGTAAGTCATTTTATGTTTTAAGTTGAAACTAGGATTGCAGTGTTGATTTAGGTTTTTAAGCTTTTTACCCATGCCTCTGAAACGAGCAAAATTTTCAATAAATTACATCTATTAATAATATTATTTGATAATGTTGATTTTTTAGAATTGGAGTATAATTTAATGTTACAAAATATATAGATTAGTTTAGCTAGAACTATATTAATTGGTTAATTATAATTTATGCATGTTTTGAGACATGATTAGGAGGGAAAGAATTGCCTTAGGAATTTCATCAGCCATAGCCAATCCTTAGAGGTAGGCATATTTCATTTTTTTTTCTTTTAAATTGTTTTGACATGTATTATTGATTCTCTATATTATGTGTATTAATTATTATTTGAATTGTTTTCACTATTAAATTAATTTGTTTTGTGATTGGCAATTAGTGTTTTTTAACATTTTTGTTGTTGTATTACTTGGTTAAAATCATAAGAAATAGATAATTGGAACTGGAAATAATTGTAAATTCTATAATACAGGAAAAATTATGTATGTAAATGATGCATTAGTATTATGAAAATTATACATGTAAATGATGCATTAATATTATAATGCATAAAGAATATTGTTGAAATTGTATCTATTTAAATTGCTCTTGGGGTGTGATTTGTTCATATTTCTTTTTTTTCTTTAAATTGTTTTGGCCTATATTATTGAGTCGCTATATTATGTGTATTAATTGAGTTGTTATATTTATTTGTTGATAACTTACTATTGATTTCTCTTTTAATTGTAATGTACTATGTGTTTGACTAATGATTGATTGAATTTATTAATGCTTTGGTTATGATCCAGATGGGTTTACATTTTTAATTTAATATAGTTAATGAAATCTGTTTAATGATTAGTTTTGATTTAACTGTGTTGTCATTCTAAAGTTTTGTTAGTTAGTTAGTTGAATTGGATTATTGGCCTTTTTTTTTGTAAATTTCAAACCTGACTATTGCAATGGCACTTTGGGTATTAGTTTATACCCTATTTAGAAACATAAAGGTGTTGTTTCATTAATTTCCTTTAGTTTTCTTTTTTGGGGTAATACATGTTCTTTTGTTTTCCAGTTTTTTCTCAATGTTTTCAATTTATTGTGCTTTTTTCCAACTCATTTTCTTAATTGTTTTAGTTCCTTCTTCACTAATGAGTTAGTTGGTTGGGGTTGTAACTTACACATTAAAATGTGGAGTCTATCCTATCATTGGCAACTGACCACCTAAATTGTAATTTATTCAAAAGATTTGGTAGGTAGATCTCATTCATTTAATTGAATATTTGGTAAGATCTTTTCTATTTAAGGAACTTGATATGCATAATTTATAATTATGTCTATGCATCAAATATGTATAGTATTCTAATTGGGTTATATATATGTACGGTATTCTAATTGGGTTATATATATATGTGTGTGTGTGTGTGTGTGTGTGTGATGAGAATGCATTTCTTATACATGTGTGTTGATGTTCATGCCTTCCATACCATGAGTCAACATTTTACTATTGTTGAATCTATATAAATTTTAGTGTGTCAGCCATTAATTGTTACCCTCTTAGTTGTGTCCATTACTATATGGTAATTACCTTTTATACCCTTTACCAAGTTCTTTACCTTTTATAAATAACAGAGATAATATTATGTTTGTTGCATCCCCACTTTTACTCATACTGAATACTTTAGATGTAGGCTCATACGACATATAGTTATTGCTAAGTCTTTCAAACTTTTAATTGCATAAATGCATATCAACCTTTTTTAGAGGTAATAACTTTTGTATTATTTTTCTTTGCTATCCAATAATTCCAACTTTTTTGCTACGTTAGTCCTTGAAAAAATTACTTTTGTATACTAATTAGCAGAAGTTTGTGTTGTATTTATGGAGATACTAGAGACATTTAGAAAAATTTAATACCATAAAGTGATAGATGAAGCAAACCAAAAAAATATGAAATGTTTTATTAGTTTCTTACAAACTACTAAAAAATTATTTTTATGAATTAGAACAGTGGAAGACAAAACTTTTAAACTTGATGGTTATTGCAATTTATTGGTTGATATGAGATATTGGCTGAAAACTTTTAAACTTGAAGGAGATTGATTTATTGATCTGTATAAGTTACTGGATATAGTATTTGATCAAAAATATTTGGGCAATTCATTGATTGGGATTAATCTGCAATGTCAACTAGTTTTGAAATTCATATAATCTTCGCAATTTTAATATAGATAACCTAGTGCATTGATTTGTGTCAAGCTATATACATGCTTACACCTAGACTTGACTCTTAATGTCTGTTGCCCAGATATTAGACCAAGAAGGGGGGGTTGAATTGGAGTTTCAAAAAATTAAACTTTAAAGTACAGAAATAAATAATTAATTTTAGGAGGGATAGAGAAAATCAGACACAAAGATTTATAGATGTTCGGGTGTTAACAAACCCTACTCCTCTCCCCAATCGCAATTGGGAGTTTCACTAACACACTAAGTGTTACAATGGAGTTTTGCAAGCTCACTCCCAACTATGGTGTTTTTCACAATGGCTCACACCTAACCCAGAAATCCCTTGTGTTTTAATGGCTCACACAATAACCAATTCTTTGTGTTTTACAGGCTCACACAAACAACCTTCCTTGTGTTTTATAGGATCACACAAACAACCTTCACTTTGTGTTTTACAGGCTCACACAAACAACCTTTTAATTTGTGTTTTGGAGGCTCACACAACTAACCCTTACAAGTGTTCTACTCTTAACCCAGAAATACCCAAAGCTCACTTGAGTAAAGATTACAGAGAGAACCACTCACAAATCTTAATTGCTCAAATATGAAGAGCAAAAAGATTTTTACAGAGAATTGATTTTGTTCTCAAAATAAGAAAGTACAAATAGCTTAAATTCGAAGTATATGCTATTCTATTGTTATTCTATTCATTCTCTTGTTCTTAATGCATAAATGACTTCCATTTATACTCTCATGGCTGAATATAGCCGTTGGGATGCATTAAAAACGAAACTAGTCGTTGTACCAACCAAAAAATCGCAGCTGATATTTTTCTCTTTCATTGTTCACAGGCGTGACTATGCTTGTCACAGGAGTGACAGTTCTTCCCAAGCTGTGACTAAAGTGGTGATCTTGGTCGTGAAGCTCTCTGGAATGTTTTGACATATAGAGTCACGGGCGTGACATACTCATTCACGGGCGTGACAATCTTCCTAGCCGTGATCCAAGTGGTGACTCTGGTCGTGAAGCTCTCTGGATGAAATTGCATGAATCTTCACGGGGGTGACATCTTTATTCACGGGGGTGACTGAAATGTCCACTTCACGGTTTATTTTTTCTTCATGGTCGTGAACTTTAAAAGTTGGTTTTGGTAACGGTTAGCTTCTTTCACGGGAGTGACTCATAGAGTCACGACAGTGAACATGCTACGACTTGAATTTTGTCTTTCAAGGATTATTCTTCCAATTCTCCATTATTGCTATTTTGATCCATGTCCTGTATAAAAGACTTAGAAGACAAGTATGTTAAATACAATATTGCTATTTTATTTGATTTCATCAAAATGACGGAAATACCCCTTCAGGTTTAACAATCTCCCCCTTTTTGATGGTGACAAATAATCTAGCAATATGTGATTTTGAGAAGTCTCCCTCTCAAAATATACTTAGGATAAAAATTTATAATGTGTAAAAATAGTAGATAATGATGTAGCATTGAAATAAACTTAACTAGATTTAAGTGTATGGAAGTTATATGAAAAGTATATCCAATATATACCATAACTCCTTTTTTAAGACATGAAGTATATATAAAATATATTTAAGGTATATCATGGCATATTTATATTTGTAACGGTATATGCAAAGTATACTTAAGGTATATCTAAAGTATATAAAGCTTAATTTTCCAATTATATACTTTGCATATGAAATTTTGAATCAAGATTTGTAATCCATTTCAAAGTCAATTCAATTTTGATTATTTGATTCAAAAATCATTTACCTTAATATATATTGCTAGTTTGATCTTATGTTGCTAGTTTGATACCATTCTCCCTATCATATATTTCTTATCATTTATTGCTAGTTTTCTCCCCCTTTTGTCATCAATCAAAAAGGATATGAAGATTGAAGTAAACAAAAGCAAATATATATAACATAAAGGAAAGAATACAAACTGAGTTAAAATGTTTAGAAAGGAAATTTAAAAATTTCCTACACACAGGCAAACATAAAAAAAATAACAAACAAGTAAAAAACAATCAAATTTAGGCTACTCTCTAGCCTATCTCCTAGCCAGACATCCTATCACGAAGCCTAGCCACTTCAGCCTCAAGGCTGTCCATCCGAGACTCCATGAAGTCTTTGAGGTTTTCCAACCTCTCATCCATTGAAGTCTGCAGCTGCTCAAAATGTGGTGCCAAGAGATCAACCACCTGCTACGCTAAGGACGGTGTGGAAGCTGAGGACTGTCCGACGTCCTGCTCGGCTGTTGGAGGTGCTTCCTCGATCCGAGCCCTCTTCTTCTGCTGGACTCCCTGGAGGCCTACTTTAAAATCCTTCGTGTCATTATCTTCCCAGATAATCTCCCTAACAGTATCAGTGAAGCGGTAGAAGATATCGTTCTGGAAAACGATCCTGATAGCCGCTCTTATCTTGATGAACGATTCGACATCCAAACGATCTCGAGGATGTGCAGGAATGATGTTGAAATGATGGTCATCCAGCTTCAAATAGTTGATCTTCACTGTGATATGGGTGACATATGGCCCAATCAAAATATCTCCTGTGGGCTTGGTGGCTATGGAGAGAAGATGGTTAGCAAACCATCTAGAAAGTGCCACTGTCACTCCTCTACGAGCCATCTCAAGGAGGAACAGTCATGACTTCCTGATTGTGCCATTGCTTTCACCCCTAGCAAATATGCTATAGGTCAGGAACCTATGCAAATACTTGTGCACTGGAGCCCTGAGATGTGTGCTCTTTGTCTTCTTGACATCCCAGCTACAATCGGTGTCAAAGTGTGTCCAGGCTCGAGGGGCAGAGAATTCCACCTCAGTGTCATTCAGGATGCCATCAGATGGTAGGTTGAACAATTCACCAAATTCAATGGCATTGAGGGTGTTGGGATTGTTGCAGAGTTGGAATTTTACTACTCCAGTAGGTGAAACCTGCAATGTGCTGAGAAATTCCAATGTTGGCTCCCTTAGAGTCGGCTGATGAATTTCAACAAAATCTTTGAGATGACAAGCTTGTAGTTGCTCTGTCATAGCCATCTCAAGTCTGAGACTTCGGACTATTTGCCATTCGAAGGATCTTGAAGACAAAAGAGGTCTCTTCTTCAAATTTGCATACCAAGGATGGCAATTCTCCGAAATGCGGTTCATTAAGTAATCTGCATACCTCTTAGGTGCATAGGACTTCTTTCTTTTTCCCTTGGATGAAGCAGACTCCATTTTTGAAGAGATTTGTTGTTGATGGAGTTGAAAATAATTTTGACAGAAAATTTGATGTAAAACCCTAGAAATGTATGATATTTGCTGAAGATTCGAACTTTTGGTGGTATTTATAGGGAAATTTCAAGTCTTTAGGGTCAGAATCTTCAATGTCTCAATGAATGAGAGTAAATGAGAGCGGTTTTGGGAGATGGAGAGTTGAAATGAAGGTTGTAACCGGATATTCTCTTATATATTCGATACATTCACGAGCGTGATGAAGGTTTTCACGAGCGTGAATGGTCGTGTTCACGGTTTGCTGAAGGAGTGTTCCACCCGTGAATGAAGGCGTGAATACTTTTATGGGCGTGATCGTTGAACATCACGGGCATGAATAATTATCAGTCACGGGGGTGACTAAACTATCACGGGAGTGAACTTTTGAATTTCAATACTTATACCTGTGAAGCAAGCCGTGACTCAAGGCGTGAAAGCTTCAGTGAGTTTTGGGGTGTAATTGTTCACGGGAGTGAAAATTAATCACGGGCGTGAATTGCTATTTTCACGGGTGTGACTCAAGCCGTGAAAATAACTTTTCACCGCTTGAAGCCGTGAACCATGTCATGAACTAAGTCGTGAACGACACTGCCTTTTTGGGCCATTTAAGTCACGAGAGTGAACATATGTCACGGGCGTGACTCCCTTAAATCAAATTAAAATAAAGTCCTAAAACAAGACCAAACCATTTCGATAAAGATTCAACTCCTTAAAACATGAAATCTCATCAAAATTTCTATCTTTTAACTTGTGATATGATTTAAGATCAACAATTAAAATTTCATAATTTTTGCAATCACAAGGTTAATCCATCAATCATACCAAGTTCTCTTCTAATGAAATTAAATCTTTTCTCATTTAGAGACTTAGTGAAAATATCTGCTAATTGATTTTCTGTGATTATGAATTCTAATGCAACATCTCCATATTGAACATGATCTCTAATAAATTGGTGTCTTATGTCAATATGCTTGCTTCTTAAGTGTTGAATAGGATTCTTGGAAAGATTTATAGCACTTGTGTTGTCACATTTGATAGGTATATGGTTCATCTCATGACCATAGTCCTTAAGTTGTTGTTCCGTCCAAAGAATTTGTGTACAACAACATCCAACTGCTACATATTCAGCTTCAGCAGTTGAGAGAGCAACAAAAACTTATTTCTTGCTAAACAAAGAAACTAAGCATTCTCCAATGAAGTGACAAGTACCTGAAGTATTTTTCCTATCTAAAAGACTACCAGCATAGTCTGCATCTGAATATCCTATAATATAAAAAGATGAATTCCTAGGATACCATAAACCTAGATGCAATGATCCATGTAAATATCTTAAAATTCTTTTTACAGCATTTAAATGAGATTCTTTAGGACATGATTGAAATCGTGCACATAAGCAAATACTATACATAATGTCGGGTCTAGAAGCAGTAAGATATAGAAGTGATCCGATCATACCTCTATAAAGCTTTTCATTAATGCTCTTACCCTTTTCATCTTTGTCCAATTTTGTTGATGTGCTCATAGGAGTCTTGGCATTTTTGCATCATTCCATACCAAATTTCTCAATTAAGTCTTTGGCATATTTAGATTGGTTGATGAATATGCCCTCATTTCTTTGCTTTATTTGTAGACCAAGGAAATACTTAAGTTCTCCCATCATGCTCATTTCAAATTCCTTAGTCATGCACTTAGCAAATTCTTGACAAAGAAAGTCATTAGTAGAACCAAATATTATATCAACATAAATTTGAACAATTAGTATATCATGCTTATGCTTTTTGATGAAGAGTGTAGTGTCAACATTTCTCTTTGTAAAACTATTTTCTAATAAAAAAGAACTTAATCTCTCATACCAAGCTCTTGGAGCCTGTTTTAAACCATACAAAGCTTTTGAAAGTTTAAAAACATGATTTGGCAAATCATAGCTTTCAAAACCTGGTGGTTGTTCTACATACACTTCTTCATCTATATAACCATTTAGAAATGCAATTTTCACATCCATTTGAAAAAGTTTGAAATTCATGTGACATGCATATGCTAAGAGTATTCTTATAGCTTCTAATCTAGCTACAGGTGCATATGTTTCATCATAATCGATACCTTCTTCCTGATTATATCCTTTTGCAACAAGTCTTGCCTTATTCCTAGTTATTAACTCTTGTTCATCTAATTTGTTTCTAAATACCCATTTGCTACCTATGATTTGATGATCCTTGGGTCTAGGTACTAGGTTTCATACCTTATTTCTCTCAAATTGGTTGAGTTCCTCTTGCATGGCAATTACCCAACTTTCATCATTAATAGCCTCATTAATAGTTTTAGGCTCAATTTGTGAAATAAAAGCAATGTCAGTAACCAAATGCTTGAAATGAGATATAGTACTTACTCCCCTTGATAGATCACCAATTATTTGCTTTTTTGGATGATCTTTCGTCATTCTCCATTGTTTTGGAAGTTCTTGATCCATTTGTTCTTGATTTTGAGGTTGAGTGTCATTTTGCAGTAAATTTTCTTGATCATTTTCTTCTTTTTCATTTCCAATATCAAGTTTTTCCATATTACCTACAACATCATCAAGAACACCACCTTTCACAAGATCAAGTCTACTAGATTCATTAAAAACAACATGCATGGATTCTTTAACCGTTAATGATCTTTTATTAAATACTCTATATGCTTTGCTGGTTGTAGAGTATCCTAAAAAGATACCTTCATCAGACTTAGAGGCAAATTTTCCATGATTGTCCTTGGTGTTCAATATAAAACACTTGCATCCAAATACTCTAAAGTATGATATCAAGGGCTTTCTTCCATTCCATAGCTCAAATGAGGTTTTGTTTAAAAGAGGTCTTTTGAAGACTCGATTTGAAATATAACATGCAGTGTTTGTGGCTTCTGCCCAAAAATAAGTTGGTAAATCATATTCATTAAGCATTGTTCTAGCCATTTCAATTAAAATACGATTTTTCCTTTCAACTACCCCATTTTGTTGAGGTGTCCTAGGAGATGAGAAATTATGTGAAATTCCATGTTCAAGACAAAAACTTTCAAAGTTTTCATTTTCAAATTCTTTCCCATGACCACTCCTTATTTTTGAAATGCATTACCCTTTTTCATTTTGAATTCTTCTAGCAAAGTTTTTGAAGTTTTCAAAAGCATCACTTTTTTGAGATAAGAAAATTACCCAAGTAAATCTAGAGTAATCATCTACGATGACAAATGCATAATGTTTTCCTCCTAAGCTAGTAATTCTAGTAGGTCCAAACAAGTCTAAATGCAGGAGTTGGAGAGGTTTTGAAGTACTCACTATGTTTTTGGCTTTGAAAGATGACTTGTGTTGCTTTCCTTTCTGACAAGGATCACATGTCTTGTCTTTAACATATTTAACTTTTGGCAAACCTTTTACTAGCTCTCCTATGCTGAGACTTTGTATTAAATCCATGTTAGAATGACCAAGTCTTTTATGCCACAGCCAAGATTCATCACTAGTAGTCATAAGACACTTAGAGGAATGGTTAGATAGTTCATGTAAGTTTATTATGTATGTATTGATATCTCTATTCCCTTTAAATATTTCTTGACCATCGATAGAGATTACAAGACATTCATTTGAAGTAAAAATTACTTTATTTCCTTTATCACATAATTGACTTAGACTTAACAATTTATGTTTCAAGCCATCAACAAGTAAGACATCCTTAATAAAAGTTGTACTATTAACACCAATAGAACCAATGCCAATTACCTTACCTTTAGCATTGTTTCCAAAGGTAACTTTACCTCCATCAATATTTTGATTTCATTGAAAAGTTCTTTGTCTCCTGTCATATGCCTTGAGCATCCACTGTCTACTAGCCAAGCATTTTTGTTTATTGTGGACTTGAGGCATACTTATAGAATCACAAATCAAGTATGATTTTTAGGTACCCAAATGAGTTTGGGTCCTTGGGGGTTAGCACATGAAGGTTCCCAGTGAGCCTTCCTTATCCAGCAATGTTTATTTATGTGACCCATTTTCATACAATAATTACATTGTTTAGGTCTAAACTTGCTTTTTGTTCTTACACTGTATTTAAATGCCATACTTCTATTAGACTGATTTTGAGAGCAATGGTATGCACAATCATGATTAATTTGCATTCTTCTAGATGCTTGCTTCTTATACATAAAGGCATGATTATTCTTTTTCTGTATAGAAGGTTTAATATTCTTATTTCTTGGTGTAGTTCTAACAGGTGTGGAGATGTGAGATTCTTTGGATTTAACAAATATAGTTTTGTGAGAAGATGATGATGTGTCCTTAAATCCTAGACCATGTCTAATTAAGGGTGATCTTTGAGACACAATGAGAGTATCTAAGCTTTCTTTACCTTTGTGAAATTTAGAAATGGAATTTCTAAGTTCCTCAACTTCATTTTTCAAAGTAGTATTTTCTTTTAACAATGAAGATATTGAGGGTCTGTAGCCTTGGACATTCTGGTTTGATATGTCCTTTCTTTCCACATTCATAGCATTTTACCTCTTCCTTACTTCTATGTGTATCATTAGAAGTTTGTTTGAGGTTTCTTTGCCTGAATTTTCTGGAATTGCTCATTTTCTTCTCAATGATTCTTTTTAATCTCCTTGAAAGCATAGCAATGTCCTCATTTTCATCATCACTCATCTCTTCATCATCTTCACTTTCTTCTTGAGATTTTGAAGTAGAGGCCTTGAGTGCTAAGGGCTTTCTTTTCTCTGGCTCTGCTTTAAGCTCTCTATCTCTCTTCACTGTCATCTCATGTGTGAGAAGCTTGCCAATCAGCACATCAGTATTCATGATGCTCATATCTTCATTTGCTTCTTCTATGCCAGCAACTCTTGAACCATAGTCTTTAAGAGGAAGACTTCTCAGGATTTTATTGTTTACATTTTCCAAGCTCAGATGCTTCCCAAGTTTCCTCATTCCATTTATAATGGATAGAAGACGGTTGGTCATGTCAGTGATTGACTCATTGGATTTCATCTTGAAGCGCTCATATTCTGAGGTTAGAAGTTGAATCTTCTTGGATTTGACTTGCTTAGTTCCCCCATAATAGTTCTCCAATGTCTTCCACATGCTGTATACTGTTGAGTAGTGTTGTATTCTCCCACATTCTTCAATAGATAATGAGCTTGATAGGATTGTCATTGCCTTCTTATTTTTGAAATTTGCTCTTTTTTGAGGCTCTGTCCAATCATCTCTTGATAGGATTCCTTTTTCACCATCAGCTCCTCTTCTGATTGGTGGTGTCCATTTTTTTAGTACACTATCCCAGACTTCAATTCCTTCACTATTCAAGTATGTATCCATCCTAAACTTCCAATGTGCATAATTTACTCCATCAAAGTAAGGTTTGAGACTTTGGAATCCTTCACTGGCCATCTCTTACTCTTTACTAGCGCTTTTTAGGCTTCAATGCTAGACAAAGCTCTGATACCAATTGTTGCCCAGATATTAGACCAAGAAGGGGGGTTGAATTGGAGTTTCAAAAAATTAAACTTTAAAGTGCGGAAATAAATAATTAATTTTAGGAGGGATAGAGAAAATCAGACACAAAGATTTATAGAGGTTCGGGTGTTAACAAACCCTACTCCTCTCCCCAATCGCAATTGGGAGTTTCACTAACACACTAAGTGTTACAATGGAGTTTTCCAAGCTCACTCCCAACTATGGTGTTTCTCACAATGGCTCACACCTAACCCAGAAATCCCTTGTGTTTTAATGGCTCACACAATAACCAATTCCTTGTGTTTTACAGGATCACACAAACAACCTTCACTTTGTGTTTTACAGGCTCACACAAACAACTTTTTAATTTGTGTTTTAGAGGCTCACACAACTAACCCTTACAAGTGTTCTACTCTTAAACCAGAAATACCCAAAGCTCACTTGAGTAAAGATTATAGAGAGAACCACTCACAAATCTTAATTGCTCAAATATGAAGAGCAAAAAGATTTTTACAGAGAATTGATTTTGTTCTCAAAATAAGAAAGTACATATAGCTTAAATTCGAAGTATATGCTATTCTATTGTTATTCTCTTCATTCTCTTGTTCTTAATGCATAAATGACTTCCATTTATATTCCCATGGCTGAATATAGCCGTTGGGATGCATTAAAAACGAAACTAGCCCTTGTACCAACCAAAAAATCACGTCTGACATTTTTCTCTTTCATTGTTCACGGGCGTGACTATGCTTGTCACGGGAGTGATAGTTCTTCCCAAGTCATGACTGAAGTGGTGAACTTGTTTGTTAAGCTCTCTGGAATGTTTTGACATATAGAGTCATGGGCATGACAATCTTCCCAGTCGTGATCCAAGTGGTGACTCTGGTCGTGAAGCTCTCTGGATGAAATTGCATGAATCTTCACGGGGGTGACACCTTTATTCACGGGGGTGACTGAAATGTCCACTTCACGGTTTATTTTTCCTTCATGGTCGTGAACTTCAAAAGTTGGTTTTGGTAACGGTTAGCTTCTTTCACGGGAGTGACTCATAGAGTCACGACAGTGAACATGCTACGACTTGAATTTTGTCTTTCAAGGATTATTCTTCCAATTCTTCATTCATGCTATTTTGATCCATGTCCTGTATAAAAGACTTAGAAGACAAGTATGGTAAATACAGTATCGCTATTTTATTTGTTATCATCAAAATGACGGAAATACCCCTTAAGGTTTAACAATGTCTATACTACATTAAAACCTTAATGTTTTCTATTCTTTGGTGTGCAGATGTTTAAACCCAAAAAAAGAAAAATTAATAAAACTATAAGGGGCACATATGGATTTATAAGAGATGAAAACTTTTTATTCTTTCTATGTGTGCTCGGTAATTTATAATTGTGGAACTCAAAAATTGTCCATACAGTGACCTTTAAGTTAAATGCATGGATTTTTGTAATTATTTTATAGCCTTTTATCTTGAAATAGAATGTTTTAGCTTTTTGCATTTCTTATTTGATTAAAATTTCTTTCTAAAGCCATGCACTATAATAAAATGGGTTCATTTCCATATTATATATTCCTTTTTTCTAGTTTAGAAGTTGTAACTTTCTTTTATGTTGAACTAAACTAGAACATTGCATGTTACTAATTTTTTCTAGGTATCTATTCTCTCTCATCGCTACATGTTTCTATTTCTAATGAGTTGTGTCGTACAATTTGGACTTTAAAGTGCATATTTTTCTTATGTGAACCCTTTATGTTTCTACTGTGAGTTTTCAGTTTTCGTTTAGCCCTCATTATTATTGTTATCTCTTTAGTTTTCTGATGCTATTAGATATTACTAAAGCAAATTACATTTTTTTTATATATGCAAAAGTATTCTGAAATTTTTACAAAAAACCCATAATTTTTTTCTAGTACAAAATCACATTAGGGTATTGACATAACCTGATACTAGTGTTTTGTTTGCCTCTATTTCTAAGAGGATTCAAGTATAGCCATTGAAATATGTCTATTATTTTTAGCTTTTGAACAACCAAAGGATAAGAGCTAGTTAGAATGCACTCCATTTATGAATTGGGCTTCAAATATGACAAATTTCTCTACTTTTATTTATTTTTTTCATACCTTTTTCTTCATTTATTCTCAATATAAACTCTTAGTAAATGGAAAAGAATAATAGCTATGAATGCTATAATAAAATTTATATATATCAAATTACAATAAATTTGAAATACTGATTTCTACCAATGGAACTAGCCTATTTGCAATCTATTTGTTGGGTTCATTATACTTTGAATCATGTTATTATGAATGCTACTCTAGGATCTCAAAATTTTGGGATATGTAGTATGAACGTTAATGTCCCCATGATAAGGTAGAAATCTATCATGTGCCTAAATTATGATTTCATTAGTATGGGCTAGTAAATTATTGACAAATCAATGTTTGTCTATATATAAATATTATGCATTTTTATTCATTTGGTGCTAACAATGACTTTCTATTTATTTTTGCATTGGAGATTAGCACTTGGAAGATTGGGAGCTCATTGTGAACAAGTACCTGTAGGGTTTTTGCTTATGTAAGGTTAGTGATTTATGATAGCAGATTTTTGATATCAAAATTATGATTTTTTTTGTTTTTTGCATTTTGTTCTGTACATGCATATTAGAGAGTTGAACTCTCAAGGGTTTGAAGTTATTTTGGTGACATTAGATGCAATTAGTCTTAGTCACTAGAGGCTTAGATATAGGAAATTACTTCATAACAGGTTCTTTCTTTTACCTTTATTTTATTTTGTTAAACTCTAAATAGCAGATTAATGTGTGGGGTTTTAAATTTTGTTTAAATATTACTTGAATATGGATAAGCAATTAAGTATTTTGCTTCTTTATGATTTAAATCTTGATTATTTTTTCTCTTTTGAAAAGAATTGTTGTTTTTCTAATATCCAAAAATACTTATGCTTGACTTTTTTCTGGCTTTGTTTTATCATGAGACATGATTCGTATGCAATAATGAGTGGTCATACAAAGAGTGAACAAATCTGAATGTGCTTAGTTTTAGTGGAAACTCTGCCAAAATTTTGGTTGACTTTTAGAAATAAGATAACTAAATTAATAAAAAATTATACATATTATCCATAGAAACCCGTTCGATTTCTCATTGGATTGTGAGAACTCATGGAATTGTCCAGTGTGGATAGTTTGGAAATACATTGTTACACATTATATGATATACATATGTAGAAATTTGTTATATAGACAACACATTCTTGAATGTGATAAGTTCCTACCTTTATAATGAATACAAGAGTGATAAGGATGACAAAGTAAATAAATTATAAGTATGCAGTTATGTTATGTCCCTAATGTTATGTGATACTCATTGCAATTATCAATAATGAGTGAGGATATAAACTGGATGTACTAAAGATTGATAGATGACCTTCGTAATCCGAAGTTTATTTCTATGGTTGATAAATTTGTAGAATTTGCGTGGTCATCCAGAGTGGATGGACGGGGAAAAAATGAAATGTCTTTCTCCAAGAAACAAGTGTCAAAATCGTCAGTTCCTTAATTTGGAAACAGTAAAATACCATTTGGTAAGATATGGTAGGCATAGGGAAATAGATCAAGTAATATATCAGCAACATGGTATGAATTTGGTGGGTCCTTCTAATGAAGTCAATGATTACCATACAATGGTTATGGATGCCTTCAGTCCTTACTTTGATCAAAATTTTGAGTATAATGTAAACCATAATCAAACAAGTAAATGATTTTATGATATGTTAAATGCTGTTAATAATTCATTATGGCTTGGGTGTGAAAATCATTCATAGTTATCATTGATTGCTAGAATGTTGAATATCAAGGTCGAACACCATCTATCTGAGCGTGCATTCAATGCAATTGCTCAACTGATCAAAGAGATTGTGCCGGAAGAGAATATTATTGTTGAAAGCTTTTATTAAATGAAGCATACGGTCCGAGATTTGGGTTTACCTATGGTTAAAATACATTATTGTCCAAAAGGATGCATATTGTTTAGGGAGATGATATGAACATGACTTTGTGCAAGTTCTATAACCATCAATATTACAAGAGAAGTTCCAACACTAATGGAAAAGGGAGAAGGAAAACCGATGTTCCTTTCAAGAAAAGTTATTACTTCCCATTTATGTCGCGTCTCCTCCAATTATATGCATCTAAAGCCACTACTAATGATATAAGGTGGCATGCAGAATTTGAGGTTGAGGATGGTGTAATGCAACATCCTTCCAATTCAATAGCTTAGAAGCATTTCAATGATGTTCACCCTAATTTTGCAATAGAAATTAGAAATGTTTGTGTCAACCTATGCACAGATGGTTTTCAA
This sequence comes from Triadica sebifera, assembly GCA_023653625.1. NCBI lineage: Eukaryota > Viridiplantae > Streptophyta > Magnoliopsida > Malpighiales > Euphorbiaceae > Triadica > Triadica sebifera. Next base: position 6,515,026 of record CM042899.1, on the reverse strand, counting down.
CCATTCAGGTCAGTATGGGTAACAATACTCTTGTTGTAGGTTATTATGACTGTGTATAATCTACCCTCTAGATTTGTATGAAAGAGACATCCATATTCTTAACTGTTATTGTTCTAGGAACTCAAAATCCTAAAGACAAGCCAAATGTGTACTTGCAGTCGTTGATACATGAGTTGAAGCTATTGTGGGATCATGGGGTTGAAGCATATGACATATCTCTCAATCAAAATTTTTAGCTACGAGCGGCATTAATGTGGACTATCATCGACTTTCCTGTTTATGCAATGTTGTTTGGATGGTCAACAACAGGATGGTTAGCTTGTACTTATTGCATGGATGATTATGATGCCTTCAGACTAAGTAGAAGCGTTAAGCAGTCATGGTTTGACAATCATAGAAAATTCTTAAAGCCTAATAATCCATTTAGACATAACAATAATGCATTTTTTAAAAACAAAATTGTAACAGATGATGCACTTCCAAGTATATCAAGTTCAGAGATAATAAGTATAATTGATCATCTGGGTTTGAATAAAGTAACAAAAGTCGATGCTAATGAGATTAACAGAAAGGTTAGTCAATCAAGTGGATGGAGAAAATGCAACATATTATGGGATTTGCCTTATTGGATTTTAATCTAATTTGACATAACCTTAATGTTATGCATATTGAAAAAAATGTGTCTGACAATTTATTCAATATTGTGTTGAATATCCTTGGAAAAACAAACGACACTCTTACATCAAGGCAAGAGCTTAATGCATATTGTTAGAGAATAGAACCTGATAAGGTAGATTCACTTGATAAATACCTAAAGACTTGTTACACCTTAGACAGTAAGTCTAAGAAAGTGTTATTTGAATGGATAACAAATATGGAATTTTCTAATGGGTATGTGTCAAATATGGGCAGATATGTGGATAAATAGAGATTGAGGCTATTTGGTATGAAAAGTCATGATTGTCATGTCTTCATACAGAGGTTGATTCCTATTGCATTTTGGGAACTACTACCTGCTATGTGTGGAAGGCTATCACCGAGCGTAGCTTGTTTTTTAAAAGTCTAACTGCAACAAAAATCACAAATGAAGACATGGCCAGACTTGATTTAGACATCCCAGTTAGAGGAGTGCTCTAAAGGCAATCACCTTTAGCACTTATTGTACAAATTTATTTGATTAATAAAAGACTTTTTTCATTAATTTGATGTTCATTTGATATATGAATTGATAAGTGATCTTAAATCAATTAATGAATTCCTTGATACATAACATAGCATGAATGAAATCATGATGAGATCATGATATTGAGATTCTTATCATGTGTAATTATGTTAGTATCAAAATTATCCCTAGTCATAGGATTAATGAGACGAGACATTATTAATATAGACAGACTAGCATATGTTACACTCCTTGATTGGATCGAGTAGTAGATCTCATAATCTATAAACATGAGATGTTTAGAGCTAACATGTGGATGCTTGTTAAGTGTAGCTAAGTACATTGGATAACCAACTATGAGACAATCATATGGATAATCTATTCAAATGTCAATGATAGTCTCATCATAGCAATGGTGCAAGTATCCTTAGACTTGAGGTACTCAAGGATATCTTGAATATTGATTCTGTATTTTGACACTATTCCTTGTTGCCTCAGAGAGGTAGCTCATAGGGTGGTGATTGGATACAACTTGAAGTATTCAAAGGTAATTGGGTAACCAACAAAGGATGCACCACTCTTGATGGAAGGAGTGTATACCCATGACCTCTTGTCGTGGTCATTACTAGGGAATCTCTGGCCTGAGTGGAAATTTCATAAAGATAGTCTTCAATGACATCTCTAATAGAGTAATGAGCCTCAAGGATAAGAACTAACATTACTTGGACTAGACTTGACATAGTCAGTCTAGTGCGAGTTGACACATGTTCATACTCTGAACCAAGTGGCGTATAGAATGGTGAATGGAATAATTGCATGGAAATTGTCTATGGAAAGATTCGTAGTCAAACCACTGACTTTCTGGTCAATTGGGGGTCATGATGTGTTGCTAGATACCGCTCATGACCTGTTTAAATTAATTGTTGATTTAAGTGGCCAACATAACCGGGAACCTAATGGGTCACACGCATTGAAGATATGGAGAATGAGTAAAATGGTCCTGGATAGGATCCAAAATATGAGAGAATTATTTCAAGATGGATTGCGATGAGATTGCACGGAAAAATCGTTTGGGAGGGTCACGGGCCCACGCAGGCTAGGCAGGCTGCTGTCCTTCCTAGCAGACCAGTTGGGCTGCCCAGCAGTATGCCGCAGCAGGCCCAACGCGCTGCTGTCTCCCACCCGTTAGCCAACGGCAGATTTTGGCCTTAATTAAGCTAATTATGGCCAATTACTATTCATTCATTTCCTTTTTCTCCATTTTTGACTTTTCATCTTTTCTTTGAATTTGATTCGAATAGAAAAGACATCAAATGGCAGAAAATAGACATGAAAATATTTTTTTGTGAAAAAAATATTTTTAAGACAACAAAATTCTCTCAAGAACACTTTCAAAGCTAGCACTTTGAATTTGTTCAAACCATTTCTCTTGATAATTTATTCTTCATTCTTCGCGTGGATTATCATAAGAGACATCCTAGTGTGAATTGTTGTGGTTTGCTACAACCCAACAAAGTGAAGATTTGAATAACAAATAAGAAATTACAAGGTATATTTTTTTAACATTTATATTTATATAAATTCGTTTTAATGGTATAAGTATAATATTTTATTTTGGGTTTTGAAAATTTTATTTTTCCGCTGCGTTTATGAATATGATTCATTCTTCAAAACCCAACAATCCCAATTATTTTATATAATTTGGAAATAATATTCATTTCAAGTTTTTTCAATTCTATGGAACATCTTCTAGTTCACTTGCCCCATGAGGCATGCATTGATGGGCTAGTGCAATTCCAATGGATGTATCCTCTTGAAATGTTAGTAAAACCTACCTTCTAAGTCATCATTTGAAGTCATAACATTTCATTAGTGCATATATCTTATTTATCCTATCACTATAAAGGTACTTCAAAAATTAAAGCTCAATATCAGGAACAAGGCACATGTAGAAAGCTTAATATGCATTGCATATATAGTTGATAAAGCATCAACATTTTGTTCATATTATTTTGATGATCACTTGCAAACAAAAGCAAGGACCGTGCCTCAAAATTACAAAAGTGGTAGGGATTATATTCCATCGGACAATCCTTTAAACCTATACATTTTCAAATGCAATGGTAGGTCACTTGGTCATTCCAAAAATAGACATGTGACTCCTCAAGAATACAAGGCCACTCTTTCCTATGTTTTGCTTAATTGTGAAAAAATTGAACCGTATGTCAAGTTAGTATTCTTCTAAGTCAAATGTTTCCTCCATATGATACTATTAACAACTCAATATATTATATCTTAATTAGTATACCCACAACTCTATTAAATAGTAGGATTTACACTAATATGTTGCAACACCTCAATCCGAACATTACTAACACAGAAGTGGATGCTAAACTTGAGATGGACTTTGCTATATGGTTCAAAGCCTATGTGAGCCTTTCTTTCTCAAACATTTCATTTAATCTTCATATTTTTAAAATGTGTAAACACTATAACATATTGTTTCAGGCACATCATCCAAACTCCAGTATTCATAATGACTTCTTGAAAGATCTCACAAAAGGTCTATTGGGAACTGTTACACCATACAATGATTATTTTGTCAACGGATATAAATTTTGTATAGTCGAGCATGGTACAAGCACAATGTCAATGAATAGTGGGGTTTGCATAAAGGGCCAAAACTATAACCATAACGCGAATGATTGGTATAGTCAGTTAAGGGAAGTAGTGCAACTAGAATATTCTAACTGGCCAATTAAGCGAACAGTTTTATTCATGTGTGATTGGTTTGATCCAACTCTTGATGTGCATACCAAGGTTCACGAGCATTACAACACTGTGAGGTCAACCATAGAAGGTGATACGATGAGTACAAACTCTTTTTCTTAGCAATGCAAGTAGGTCAAGTGTATTATTGTTTGTATCCAAGCTTGCAAAGGGACAAAAGTGACTGGTGGGTTTTTTCAAAAATCAAACCAAAAGGAGTTGTTAAGATTGTAGAAAGCTCTTCCCATAGTACATATATGCAAGAACCTCTCCCATTTCAAGAAGAGACGATTAACATCCATAGTGTTGAAATTATTAAAGAAAATGGCATTCAATGATCCAATAGGTGACCTATAAGATATTGTCGATGATGATGATGATGATGAAGAAAAAGATGAATATGAAGAACTAGAATTATTAACAAAAAGTTCATATGATTTAGATGATAATGATATAAATGATATGGTAAAAAAACAATAGTAAATAGAGGTTGTTGTAGCCGAGTAAATTGCGGGATAACTGTTAACTATCATTAACATGATTTAACTTTTTTTTTCATTTAGTATATGAGGGGTCAAGTTCGTGTAGGACATGACCTAACAAGGGGGGATCAAGGTCATGCTAGAGATGGCCTCACAAAGGGGGACCAAAGATGAGCCACTAGCAGGGGTCATATTTCATCCACATTTGTTGCTTCTACATCATCACCATTTGGAGCCACCTCTACAGTGGTTGGCATAGAGACATTTGGCACCTCCATATCAATTGGCATAGGCCCATTCACATCAATTGGCCTAGACCCATCCGCATCAGCTAGCCCACATTCATCAGGTCCATCCAGTTCTCAAGGACCATCCACAGGGATACATGACACATCTCCACAAGCAGGGATAGAGTCGCAACTCATACCCCTAGCACACCCAATTCAAACACCCTTGTAGGGAGTAGTTACTTGGGCAATCGTAAGAGACTACGATTGTATGATGAGAGGTGTAACATTTCATACTTGTTTGTTTTACATGTTAATTGTACTTTATATTGGTCTCTAATACTTATGCATTTATATAACTACAGGTTTGTTGAGTCCCATGATATGGCTACTAGGATCTCTCTCATCTGTCAAGATAGACTAGATCTAGAGGGATACAGGTGGAAGGCGGTGCCACGAGATGTGCAAGATCTTTACTAGGGTGAATATTAGGTAAATAAATGTAGATGTTGATGAAACTTCTATGTTTAAATTGTTGTAAAAGTGAAATTAAAAGTGAAATTGCATCATAATTATATTTAGAACTGCTTGAATGTTGATATGATTGAAAATGAAAGATAATTTCAATTTAATATTGTTTGGAAAATACTTTGTAAGTTGTACAGATTGAGAAATTCAAATAATGTAAACATGAGTTGATATGAATTTGTATAATTAATTGAGAATTGTGAATGCATTGAAATACCTTGTAGGAAATGTTTGGATTATCCATTTTTTTAAGGGAGATTGTCGAATTTTTTTTTCAAAAAATTATATATTTTCACTTAGTTTTTTGTCTACATATTTTTTTGTAGAAATATTATGAGTGGGAGGATGCTTGGAATGGAGTGGTTAAAGCATTATGGGAGCAACTTGCATGTAAAAGATACTCAGATATGCTCTACTCCTAGAGAGTTAGAGGAAAGCCACCATTTTGTGTCATATGACATGTGTTCATAGTTAGCAACATAAGTGGACGGATGCCTCATTCCACTCGATGAGAGAGTGTCAGTCAAGAAATTGTCAAAATGAAACTGGTGATACAAGATCAGAGCCATCAAGACACACATGTGGGTCTCTATTGATAGCTGAGCATGCTAAATGGATTGTAATGATCCTTATTTTTTTCTATTTAATAAATTATTACAACTTCTGCATATCTAATATCTAATTTGTTAATATCAGGAAATGAAGAAGGGTGCCCCACCTGGTAAGGTATGACTCTTTAATGAGACCCATATGCCCCACCTAATAAGATATGACTCTTCAATGAGACCCATATGAGGAGAGCTCAGATAGGTTGAAGGAGTACGTTGATCAGTGAGCAAGACAAGTTGTGGTAAGTTATTGAAAAACCTAACTTATGTTCTAATTAAGATAATTTTTTATTTGATATGACTTTTTGTTTCAAGAGCTCATTTTTATGGAATCCTAGGATGAATCTGAGAATCAAGTTGATCTGACATAGGACGATGAAGATCGAATATTTTTAAAAGCTATGCTTCATCGCAAAGCAGATACATATATGAGACAAGCCAAAATAAGTCATCTATCTATGTATCTGAAGCCTCTGCATCCTTTGCACCCCTCCTTGAGGCAACTCATCAACTGATTAGGGAGCTTAAGTCATTACACTCTCAGTTGCTGGATGAGGTACATGATCTACATAGTACTATTCAGAGCTCTAATGAGTAGAGATGCTAGAACGAAGACATGATGTGCCAGACCGAAGAGATGATACACCAGCACGGCAGAGCAGACGCAGATGCTAGAGGAGAGAAAGGATTCACGACAATCAGTTGACACTAAATTATCCTAGTGGGTCACTCATATCGATCCTGCTTTGCTCCTACTCCTGAAGGCGAGTTCGCTTATGTATTTTCAATTTCAAGAGTCTCTTGTCTCGATATCGAAAGTCTCTGCATATCTTTTTCAGTTGAAGTCGAGTGACTTCCCCTTTTTCCAACTTTGTCGAGTTATAACTTCTTTGATGGAGAGAATGTGTTGGTATAGAATCTAGCATCAATACTTCCCGCTAGGCGAGGTCTCGCACTCAGCTGCAACCAAATCCTCATTCTTGACATTATATTTCATGTTTATTATTTTTATGACAGATATACAAATGACATATTTTAAATATTTCATTTTATTTTTGTAACACCTCCTTGCCTATATTAATAGCAAAGCAAGGAAATGCTATCAGACTCTTAATTCCCTATCTAATCTGCTTAATATAATTATTTGTATATTCTCACTTTAAGATATCTGAATACAAATTCAAAATAATCTCCCATTTTTTTCGATATATATATACTTTGTACCAATTTATGTAGTTCATCCATAATAAACCATTCATTTTGTAAAAGATTATATACAAAGTATTACTAATTAATATTTTATTTATAGATCCCAAAATATAATTATTATACAACATATGAGTAAAACTCACTAATATGTTTTACAAAAGTTAATACAATGAAACATAAAGATCTTCAGATGCTGCTATCCACTATCTTGCGATCTTTCCTTTATGGTAATTGCATTCTTTATTTACTAACTACTATAGTATATATGCATGGAAAAAACCACACGCGCTAAGCTACTAGCTAAGTGGTGCTTTATATGATAAAAATTTAATGTGCAATTTATAAAACCTAACACATTCATACATTCAATATCAAATGAAAGAAATATCACATATTTACCAATAATAAATTAAATTGCAAGTTAATTGCTTGTCCACACATTTCCTTTACATATGATACTTTTGTTAATTGCTAATATTATGCAATAATATTATTTTTTTAACCATAGCTAGTGATTATAATTAACATCATTATTGTTGAATCTTGAGCGGTCTTTTCGTCATTTTGATGCTAACAAATAAAATAACAATAATGTATTTAACATACTTGATCTAAGTTTATTGAACATGGTATGGAATATGATGCAAGAATGGAAGAATAACTTTAAAAGTCAAAAAAATAAAGAAATATCATGTTCACGCCCGTGATTGTTTATGTCACGCCCGTAATATAGTTTAGCACCAACTATCCAACATTTAAAGTTCATGGCCATGAAGAATCATAGCAATTGTGAATGATCATATCAATCACGCCCGTGAAAGATAGTGACACTCGTGATAAAACATGTCAAATTTCTCCATAGAGCTTCATAGCTAGAGTCACCACTTGGACCATGGCTTGGAAGGATATTCACGCGCGTGAAAGAATAAAGTCATGCCCGTGATCAAACACTTAAATTCCTTCCATAATACTTCACGGTCAGAGTCACCACTTGGACCACGGCTTGGAAGAACATTCACGACCGTGACACACATATTCACGACCGTGAATGAGGAAAGAGAAACATGTCAGGCCCGAAATTAAGAGTTGGTGCAAGAGCTATTTTCTCATTAAATGCATCCAAATAGCTATAATTTTCTAAGGAAGTATAAATGCAAGTCATTTATGAATCCATAACAAGAAAACAAGCAATTACTTCAAATCAAAATCTTGTTGTAGCCATTTGTGCATTAATTATTTTCAACAAAACTCAAATTCTCTATAAAAATCTATTTGCACATAATTTTTGAGTATTATAGATTGGTGAGTGTTTCTCTTTGTAATTTACTACTCAAGTGAGATTGGGTATATTGCCTTAAGAGTAAAACACTTGTAAGGGTTATTTGTGTGAGCCATAAAACACAAGGAATTGGTTTATTATGTGAGCCATTAAAACACAAGGGATTTCTGGGTTAGGTGTGATCCATTGATAGAAACACCATAGTTGGAAGTGAGCTTGTAAAACTCCATTGTAACACTTATAGTGTTAGTGAAACTCCTAATTGAGATTGGGGAGAGGAGTAGGGTTTGTTAACATCCGAACCTCTATAAATTTCTTATGTCATATCTTTCTATCCCTACTCTACTTAACTTTTTATTCCGCACTTCAAAGTTAAGAATTTTAATATCCAATTGAACCCCCCTTCTTGGTTCATTATCTGGCAACAATTGGTATCAGAGCTTAGTCTAGCATCGAAGCCTAAACAGTAATAATAAAGATCAAGAAATGGCCAATGAAGGATTCCAAAGTCTCAAGCCTTACTTTGATGGAGCAAATTATGCTCATTGGAAGTTCCGGATGGAGACATATCTCGATAGTGAGGGAATTGAAGTCTGGGATAGCATTCGGAAAGAATGGACCCCACCAACCAAAAAAGGAGTTGATGGTGAAGAAGAAATCCTATCAAAAGATGATTAGACGGAGCCTTAAAGAAGAGCAAATTTCAAAAACAAGAAGGCAATAACAATTCTCTCAAGCTCACTATCCATTGAAGAATGTGGTAGAATACAACACTGCTCAACTGCATATAGCATGTGGAAAACATTGGAAAATTATCATGAAGGAACAAAGCAAGTTAAATCCAAGAAGATTCAACTTCTCACTTCAAAGTATGAACTCTTCAAGATGAAATCCAATGAGTCAATCACCGACATGATAAACCGTCTTCTAGCCATCATAAATGGCATGAGAAAGCTTGGGAAACACTTAAGCTTGGAAGATATAAGCAACAAAATTCTGAGAAGTCTTCCTCTCAAAGATTACGGTTCAAGAGTTGCTGGTATAGAAAAAGCCAATGAAGACATGAGCATCATGAATACCGATGTATTGATTGGCGAACTTCTAACATATTAAATGATAGTAAAAAAAGATAGAGAGCTTGAAGTCGAGCCAGAAAAAAGAAAGCCTCTAGCATTAAAAGCCTCTACTTCAAAATCTCAAGAAAAAGTTGAAGATGATAAAGAAAAAAGTGATGATGCAAATGAGGACATTGCAATGCTCTCAAGAAGGATGAAAAGATTAATTGAGAAGAGAATGGGTAACAATAGAAACTTCAAGCAAAGAAATCTCAAACACTTCTCAAATGACTCTCGAAGGAGTAAAAAGAAGGTAAAGTGCTATGAATGTGGGAAGAAGGGACATATTAAACCAGAATGTCTAAGGCTCAAGAAACACAAGAGCAAATACCAAAAAGACAATGAGGAGAAAGGTCACAAAGCCACATAGGATGATGAAAGCTCTTCAATTGAAAAAGATGACAATGAAAGTGAAAAGGTCAACCTATGCTTCATGGCTATAGAGAATCATGTCTCTGAAAAGGTAGGATCACTTTACTCATACTCATTCAATAATGATAATAGTGATAATGATAGTGATAGTGAAGATGATGATGAGCAAAGTTTGAAATAGATATTAAATCTAGAACTAGAAAAATATAGGTGTAAATTCAATACTTACAAGAACAACATTTCTAGTTTGAAAAGAAAAATGGAAGTTTTAGAAAAATAAAACCTTGAGCTTAAATCCTCTAATGAATCTCTTCAAAAATCATTAGATGAGTACTCCTCAAGACCTTCAACTAAATCCTTGCTTAAAGAAAACAATGTTTTGAAAAATGAAGTTGAGGAACTTAGAAACTCCATTTCAAAATTTCACAAGGGCAAGGAGAGTTTAGATACTCTCATTATATCTCAAAGACCACCTTTAATAAGACATGGTCTAGGATTTAAAGAAACATCATCTTCATCTCACAAGACCACTTTTGTTAAGTCAAATGAACCCCACATCTCCACATTAGCAGAAATAGCTCCAAGGGCTAAGTGCACAACATATACTAAACCTTCTATACATAAATGGAATGATCAAGGGTTGGTAAGCCTAAGAAGGAAACCCCAAAAGGCTAATCATGCTTTTATGTATAAAAAGCATGCACCTAGGAAAGCACCAAGTCATCATGCATGTGCATGCCATTGCTCACAAACTCCACCTAATAGGAAAATGGCAGTCAAAAGCATAGTAAGACCAAAAAGCATATGTAGAGCTAAACAATGTAATTATTGTATGAAATTTGGTCATATAAATAAACATTGTTGCATAAGGAAGGCTCATTGGGAACCTTCATATGCTAAACCCCAAGGACCCAAGCTCATTTAGGTACCTAAAAACAATACTTGAATTGTGATTTTATAGGTATGCCACAAGTCCACAACAAATAAAAATGCTTGGCTAGTGGACAGTGGATGCTCAAGGCATATGACCGGAGACAAAGAACTATTCAATGACATTAAAAGTATTGATGAAGGTAAAGTAAGCTTTGGAAACAATGCTAAGGGTAAGGTAATTGGCATCGGTTCTATTGGTATTAATGGTACTACTTTCATTAAAGATGTCTTACTTATTGATGGTTTGAAACGTAACTTGTTAAGTGTAAGTCAATTATGTGATAAGGGGAACCAAGTAATCTTTACTTCTAACGAATGTCTTGTAACCTCTATTAATGGCCAAGAGATATTTAAAGGAAGTAGAAATGTCAATACCTACATAATAGACTTACAAAAAATATCTAACCTTTCCTCTAAATGTCTTGTGACTACTGGTGATGAATCTTGGTTGTGGCATAGAAGGCTTGGTCATGCAAGCATAGATATAATTCAAAGCCTCAACAAAGGAGAGCTGGTAAAAGGACTACCAAAAGTCAAATTTGAAAAAGACAAGACATGTTAACCTTGCGAAAGACGAAAACAACACAAGTCATCCTTTAAATCCAAAAACATTGTAAGTACCTCAAAACCTCTACAACTTTTGCATCTAGATCTTTTTGGACCTACTAGAGTTGCAAGCCTATGAGGTAAACACTAGGCATTTGTCATTATCGATGACTACTCTAGATTCACTTAGGTAATTTTTTTAGCTCAAAAGAGTGATGCTTTTGAATCCTTCAAAAACTTTGCTAAAAGAGTTCAAAATGAAAAAGGATATTGTATTTCAAAAATAAGAAGTGATCATGGCAAAGAATTTGAAAATGAAAACTTTGAAAATTTTTATCTATAACATGGCATTTCACAAAAATTTTCATCTCCTAGGACACCTCAACAAAATGGGGTGATCAAAAGGAAAATTTGAACTTTAATTGAAATGGCTCGAATAATGCTCAATGAGTATGGATTACCAACTTACCTTTGGGCCGAAGCCACAAATACTACATGTTATATTTCAAATCGAGTCTTCAAAAGACCACTCTTAAACAAAACTTCTTTTGAGCTATGAAATGGAAGAAAGCCCATGGTATCATATTTTAGAGTATTTGGATGCAAGTGTTTCATATTGAATACCAAGGACAACCTTGGAAAATTTGCCTTTAAATCTGATGAGAGTATATTTTTAGGATACTCTACCACTAGCAAAGCTTATAGAGTATTTAATAAAAAGTCATTAGCTGTTGAAGAATCTATGCATGTTGTTTTTGATGAATCTAGTAAGCTTGATCTTGTGAAAGGTAGTGTTCTTGATGATGTTGTAGGTACAATGGAAACACTTGATCTTAAAAATGAAAAAGACGAATATGATCAAGATAATTCACATCAAAATGACTCTCTACCTCCAACTCAAGAGGAAAACAATCAAGAGCTCCCAAAGGAATGGAGATTGACAAAAGATCACCCCAATGAACAAATTATTAGTGATCTTACAAAGGGAGTAAGTACTAAATCTCATCTCAAACCTCTAGATTCTAATCTTGTCTTTGTCTCTTAAATTGAGCCTAAAAATATTGATGAGGCTCTTAATGAAGAAAATTGGGTGATTGCTATGCAAGAGCAACTCAACCAATTTGAGAGAAGTAAGGTATGAACCTTAGTTCCTAGACCCAAGAAACATCAAATCATTGGAAGTAAATGAGTATTTAGAAATAAACTAGATGAGCAAGGTTCAATAACTAGAAATAAGGCTAGGTTAGTTGCAAAGGGATATAATCAAGAAGAAGGAATAGACTATGATGAGACCTATGCTCCAGTAGCTAGATTAGAAGCCATAAGAATACTTTTAGCATATGCATGCCATATGAATTTCAAACTCTTTCAAATGGATGTCAAAAGTGCTTTCTTAAATGGTTTTATAGAAGAAGAAGTTTATGTAGAACAACCACCAGGGTTTGAAAGCCATAATTTGCCTAACCATGTATTTAAACTTTCAAAAGCTTTATATGGTTTGAAACAAGCCCCAAGAGCTTGGCATGAAAGACTAAGTTCTTTTCTTTTAGAAAATAATTTTACAAAAGGGAATGTTGACACTACTTTATTTATTAAAAAACATAAGCATGATATTCTAATTGTTCAAATTTATGTTGATGACATCATATTTGGGTCTACTAATGAATTGCTTTGCCAAGAATTTGCTAAGTGTATAACTAAGGAATTTGACATGAGAATGATAGGTGAGCTCAAGTTCTTCCTCGGTCTACAAATAAAATAAAGCAATGAGGGCATATTCATCAACCAATCCAAATATGCCACAGACTTAATCAAGAAATTTGGAATGGAAGGATGCAAAAATGCCAAGACTCCAATGAGCACATCAACTAAATTGGGCAAAGATGAAAAGGGTAAGAGCATTAATGAAAATCTCTATAGAGGTATGATCGGATCACTTTTATATCTTACTGCCTTTAGACCCGATATAATATATAGTGTATGCTTATGTGCTCCCTTTCAATCATGTCCTAAAGAATCACATTTGAATGTTGTGAAAAGAATTTTAAGATATTTACATGGCTCATTGCATATAGGTTTATGGTATCCTAGAAATTCATCCTTTCACATTATAGGATATTCAGATGTTGATTATGCTGGAAGTATTTTAGATAGAAAGAGTACTTTAGGTACTTGTCACTTTATTAGTGAATGCTTAGTTTCTTGGTTTAGCAAAAAACAAGTTTCAGTTGCTCTTTCTACCGCTGAAGCGGAATATGTGGCAGTAAGATGTTGTTGTACGCAAATCCTTTGGAAGAAACAACAACTTAAGGATTATGGTCATAGTTTGGACCATATACCTATCAGATGTGACAATACAAGTGCTATAAACCTATCTAAAAATCCCATTCAACACTGTAGAAGTAAGCATATTGACATAAGACATCATTTTCTTAGAGATCATGTTCAATATGGAGATGTTGTATGAGAATTTATAAACACAGACCATCAATTGGCATATATTTTCACTAAGTCTCTGAATGAAGAAAGATTTAACTTCATAAGAAGAGAGCTTGTTATGATTGATGGATTAAGTTTATGATTGCCAAAATTTGTCGAACCTTGAATGTTAATCTTATGTTATTGTCTCATCTTCTAAGGTATGAAGTGACAAAACTTGATGAAAAATATGTTATAAAGGATAGAAGCACCTTAGAAATCCTTTAGTCATGTTTTAAGACTTAGTTTTATTTAATGAGGATTTTAGGCAATTCACGCCCGTGACACATATTCACGGTCGTGATCATAATTGCCAAAAGCTCCAGTAGCTTTCATGCCTCGCTTCACGACATGCTTCATGGCTGAAGGTAGTGAAGACTATGTTTCATGCCCATAACCTTTTTTTGTCACTCCCGTGAAACCTTATGGTCATGATCGTGACACTTCTTCACAACCGTGAACATTACCACCAAATTCTTACAAAAGCGTTCACGCTTTGTCTCACGGTCACAAGTAGTGAAAATTGTACTTCACGATCGTGACTCATTTGTCACCATCATAAAATTTCATCATTCACCCTCATGACTATTAAATATCACCACCGTGAATCATTTCATATTCTTCATCACGGGTAGAGTGCCTCTTCAGCAAATTGTGAACACAACATTTCACGCTCATGACTTAGCATTCACAACTGTAAAGATGTCGACTATAAAATGTTTTCTGCCGTTATTTCTCTCATTTCTAACTCTACAAATTCTCTCATTTATCACCACATTCAATGCCTCTCACAGATTCCAGCCCCCTAACAGCCTTTTCCATCTATAAATACCTTCAAAGATTCTTTCTTTCATCATAAATCACAAAATCAAAAGTTATTCTTCAAAAATCCTATCAGAAATTTTTCTCTTTAAAATCAATCTCAACTCAAAAATGGAACCTGGCTCCTCTAAAGGCACTAGAAAGAAGTCTCATGCTCCAAGAAGGTACATGGTCTACCTTCTCAATATCATTTCGAAACATTGTCATTCGAGGTATGTGGTTCTCAAGAAAAGACCACTCCTTTTTTCTCGATCCTTCGAATGGCATGCTGTCAGGACCCTTGGTCTTGAGACAAACATGACGGAACAACTACAGGCTTGTCATCTAAATGAGTTTGTTGATATCCATCACCTACCCTCGAGTTCCTTAGCACCCTGCAAGTCTCTTCCAACGGCACGGTGAAATTTCAACTTTGTAAGCATTCGAACACCCTCACAGCAACGAATTTTGGTGACATGTTCAAACTTCCCTCTGACGGTATCCTCAATGAAAGTGAGGTGGAGTTCTATGCCAATCCGGTATGGACTCATTTCGGACAAGATTGCAGTTAGGATGTCAATAAGACAAAGAGCACCCACCTTCGATTACCAGTGCATAAATACTTGCATAGGTTTCTGACCTATAGCATCTTTGTAAGAGGGGATAGCAACGGTTCAATTTGAAAATCCGAGCACTTTCTCCGGGAGATGGTCCAAAGAGGCCTAATAGTGGCTCTATCTCGATGGTTTGCAAACCATCTACTCTCAATTGCAATGAAGCCCTCGGGAGCTATCTTGATCGGTGGGTACGTGACTCACCTTGCTATCAAGCTTGGATATCTGAAGCTAGAAGAGCACAACTTCAACCTCGTACCAGCACATCCTAAAGATCGGCTAGACGTCGAGTCCTTTATCAAGATGGGAGCAGCGGTTCGTATAGTTCATGAAAATAACATCTACTACCGCTTCACCACTCTGACTATAAAATTATTTGGGAAGACAACAATTCAGACAACTTCAAAGATGGCCTCTAAGGAATCCAGCATAGAAAAATTTAATTGGTTTTTTATTGCATTAGGTTTTACCTTATCATTTATCTTTTATGTTCTTTTTGCGGATGACAAAAGGAGGAGAACCTAGCAATATAAATAGAATTAAATGAATATGCAAGTACATGAATGCAAATATGTTAATATTTTGAATATACGTAACTAGTTAAAAGCAAAAATTTGATATACATTGGATATACTTTGCATATACCTTGCATATATAGGAAGCAAGCATCTATGCTATACTTCATCAATTCTTAAAAATTCTTGCACTTTATTATTTTTTATCTTAAACATCTTTTTAGGGGGAGACTTCTCAACTCCTGAGCATATATATATGGAATACATTATGAATTCTATCAAACTCTGGAGGTAAGGCTGATCTATATGCTACCAATCTCACTCATTCTAATACTTCATAAGGGCCTATGAATCTGGAACTCAGTTTGTCTTTCTTGCCAAAATGGAGCACATTCTTCCAAGGGGATACCTTCAAGAATACTTTGTCACCTACTGCAAATTCTATATCCTTCAGTTTAAAGTTTGCATAGGATTTCTTGTCACTAGCTACTTTAAGCTTATCCCAGATAATCTTAACTTTTTCTTCAAATTGTTGGACTAAATCTGATCTTACTAATTTTCGCTCACTAAGTTCTATTTAACAGATTGGAGATCTACATTTTCTTCCATACATAGCTTTATATGGAGCCATGTCTATGCTAGTCTAATGACTATTATTATAACCAAACTCCATCAATGACAAGTATATGTCCCAGTTACATTCAAACTCTATCACATAACTTGGTAACATATCTTCTAGCAATTGAATCACCTGCTCTGATTGGCTATTTGTCTGTCGATGGAAGGTTGTGTTAAAATTAAGTCGGGTGCCTAATGCTTTTTAAAAGCTCTTCTAAAACTAGAAAGTGAATATAGGGTCTCTATCAAAAATGATAAACATTGGCATGCCATGTATTTAGAGTATCTCGTGTATGTATAGTTCTGCTAATTTGTTTGAGAATAGTCCATCTGAACCGGTATAAAATGTGTCGACTTGGCCTACCTATCAACAATTACCCACACCATATCATGTTTGCTATGGGTCCCATTATGACTCTTTTCCACTTCCATTATGGTATGGAGATGGGTTGTAACAATCCTGAAGGAACTTGGTGTTTAACTTTTACTTGCTAGTAGGTCAATCACCAAGTAGAAGATTATGTGATGTCCTTTTTCATACCTGGCCATTAATAACATGCTTTCAAATGCTGATACATTTTATTACTGCCAAAGTACATGGAATAAACTGATTCGTGTGCCTCCTTCAGTACCTCTTGTTTCAACTTTGCCTTATCAGGTACCCATAATCTACCTTTAAAATGCACACTGCCATCAAATTCTATTGAACACTCGGGTCTCTTCCCCTTGTGTACAATTGCAATTATTTCACACATCTTAGGATCTTGCCTCTGGGCCTTCTTAATTCTCCGAAGCAAAGTAAGTTGGATCGAAAATTTTGCTAAAGTCTTTTGACTCAAAGCATCAGCCAATGCATTCGCTTTTATTGGTTGTTATTCTATCACACAATCGTAGTCTTTTATCAATTCTAACCATTACCTCTGCTTGAGATTAAGTTATCTCTGTGAAGGTAAACTCTTATGAACTGTATAGATGTAGCTTTTCTCTCCATACAGATGATGCCGCCAAATCAATAAGGAAAATTCAATAGATGACAACTCCAAATCATGTGTCGGATAATTCACTCATATGGCTTTAGCTATTTGAATACATAAGCTATTACTCTACCATCTTGCATCAATACACAATCTAAACCATTTTGTGAGGCATTGTTGTTACCATAAAGTCTTTCCCTCAAATGGATTGCATCAGAACTGGTGCCTCTGTCAATAAAGCCTTCAATTGGTCAAAACTACTTTGACACCTATCTATCCATGCGAACTTAACATCCTTTCAAAGAAATCGTGTCACGGGTGCAACTGTAGATGAGAATTCCTTCACGAATCATCTATAATAGCCTGTTAATCCCAAAAACTCCTAACTTCTATTGTATTTTAGGGTGGTTTCTAATCAAGAATGGCTTATATCTTACTAGGATCGACCCCAAGATGAATACAATAAAGATTAATATGGAAAAAAATGAAAAGAAAAGAAGAAAATTGAAAGAAAATGATGGGTTTTATGGTATCGACCATAAGAGAGGAATTTAGGATTTTTTTTCCTTCTTCTTGGCAACATCTTTTGAAATTGTGACCCCTTTCTAGCCACCAAAAATCATTCAATTAGGGTTTCCACCATCATTAAAACATGGAAATAAAGCAACTTGAGAAGAAAACGTATAAGAGAAATGATGGAATAAGGTGGTATGGCTCACGGCTAAAAAAGGAGATAAAAATAAAATTATTACTTTACTTTTGATTTTTCACAACCCACACGATCTTTTTCTTACATATTATAATCTTGTAGCTAGATTAAACATTAATTCTAAGGAAGTTGTTAAAAAAAATGGAGAGAGGGAGAAGAAGTGCTTCGGTTTAGAGAAGAAGAGAGGGAGAGAGGATGATATAAAAGAAAATATGAAGTGAAAATGAAAGATGATGATGAACAGCCAAAATGAGGGAAAGGTGGGGGAAGAACCTAGAAGTTTATGAATCAAATTTTGGGAGAAAAGATGGGAGATACAACCATACTTTATAATCTTCATGTCCGATTTCAAATCCCTTAGTTAGATGTAAACCATGTGCTTGTGGGATGAGGAATGGATGGCATCACATCATATGTACTCCCACATCAAGTCATGGCTGAAAATGAGAGTTTTCTTTTCTTTATTATTATTATTATTATTATTATTATTATTATTATTATTATTATTATTATTATTATTATTATTATTATTATTATTATTATTTCCACCTATAACTATTACATTCTTAAATTTTTAAATCCGAAACAACTTGATCTTTTGCAATTAAATATATTAGAATCCATGAAATAATTTATTCTACATATTGGTACTTTGGTTTCGTGATTGGGGCACTGGAGTAAAAATTGCATTTCCTGATATTTTTACAGAACCGTACTTTAAATCTTGTTTCTTTGATTTCATGCTCTATACATTGAATTTTTGACACTACAATATACCAACAACCTCATCTCAATATTATCTACATCTCAGTGTCCTTCATTCACAATTTTTTAACAGTGCAAAAGTTGTATATTTTATGGCCATATCCCATTTCCTCGATCTTCATAAAAAATTTAGCATTACACATTTAAAATAAATTATTTTCACTTATTTTCAGTCCAAATTTAGACTTTAGTCATATCGGCTATGTTTTGATCGTGAACACGCTCAATTTCTAGCTGATCTGGCGCATCTAGTTGCAAAACGCATATATCGATTGGAGCCTAAACTAACAAATGTGATATGGCCAACTTTCTCAGTTAAGCGAGACCAGCTGTCAATACCAGAAAGGTCCACAACTAGTACACCAGCTTCGGGTAACAAGAGATTTATACCTGTCACATGTCAACATCATGGAAGATCACATGTAGGTGATTGTTGGTGGATTACTAGAGCTTTTCTACAATGTGTATCTACTGAGCATAAGCAAAAGGATTGCTCAAGAGGCAAAGGTACAGGTGGTGTAGCACCATTTCAGACTGAGAGTTTTACTCAGGGTAGAAGTAGAGGACATGTATAGACTAAAGGTGGTAGGATTGGTCAGAGTTTATCAGAGTCGATGAATAGACCAGAGGATAGTCAAGCCCCAGCCCAAACATATGCCATGAGAGCTCATGAAGAGCAGGATGCCCCAGATGTTATTATCGATAAATTTTCTCTTTATGATACTAATTTAATTGCATTTATAGATCCGGGTTCTACACATTCATATTTGTGCAAGTCACCACCTAGTCAAGGTAATATGGTAGCAGAAGAATTAGATTATGATATATTAGTAAAAAATCCTTTGGGTCATGGAGTGAGAGTGAGTCGAACATATAAAAATAGTCCAGTTAAAGTTCAGGGTGTAGAATTCCCATCTAATCTAATAAAGTTGCCATTTCACGAGTTTAATGTAATCTTGGGGATGGATTGGTTAACTCAACATGGGATAGTAGTGGACTATCAATATAGGAGAGTGACTTTCAAAATTTCAGGGTAGGATATTGTCTTGGGTGAGAATCAACCATATTTGACTAATGTCATTTCTGCTACAAAAGGCACATAAGCTTATCATAAAGGGATGTGTGGCCTTTTTAACACACATTGTAGATACCAGAAAAGGGAGTCCTGATATCAAAGAGATTCCCACAGTTTGTAAATATTAGGATATCTTTCTTGAGGATTTTTCAGGATTACCATCTGTCAGGAAGATAGAGTTTGCTATAGATGTTTTGCTAGACACAACTTCGATATCGATTACTCCTTACAAAATGGCACCTACTAAACTGAAAGAATTAAAGGTGTAATTGCATGAGTTGTTAGAAAAAGGGTTTATCAGACTTAATGTCTCACCTTCGGGTGCTCTAGTTCTATTTTTGAAAAAGAAGGATAGGACCTTACGATTGTGCATTGATTATTACCAGCTAAATAAGATGACAATTAAGAACAAATATCCATTGCTGAGGATAGATGACTTATTTTATCAATTAAAATGAGCAAGAGTGTTCTCTGAAATTGACCTCATATCAGCTTATCACTAATTGACGATTATAGAGTCGAATATTTCAAAAATAACATTTAGATTTCGATATGATCATTACGAGTTCCTAGTAATGCCTTTTCATCTAACGAATGTGTTAAAGGAGTGCTCTAAAAGCAATCACCTTTAGCACTTATTGTACAAATTTATTTGTTTAGTAAAAGAATTTTTCATTAATTTGATGTTCATTTGATATATGAATTGATAAGTGATCTTAAATCAATTAATGAAGTTCTGGATACATGACATATCATGAAGGAAATCCTGATGAGATCATGATATTGAGATTTTTATCATGTGTAATTATGTTAGTATCAAAATTATCCCTAGTCATAGGATTAATGAGACGGGACATTATTAATCTGAACAGACTAGCATATGTTACACTCCTTGATTAGATCGAGTAGTAGATCTCATAATCTATAAACATGAGATGTTTAGAGCTAACATATGGATGCTTGCTAAGTGTAGCTAAGTACATTGGATTACCAGCTATGAGACAATCATATGGATAATCTATTCCAATGTCAATAATAGTCTCATCATAGCAATGGTGCAAGTTTCCTTTGACTTAAGGTACTCAAGGATATCTTGAATATTGATTATGTATTTTAACACTATTCCTTATTGCTTCAGGGAGGTTGCTCATAGGGTGGTGATTGGATACAGCTTGAGGTATTCGAAGGTAGTTGGGTAACCAATAAAGGATTCACCACTCCTGATAGAAGAAGTGTATACCTATGGCTTCTTGTC
The DNA here is from genome assembly GCA_023653625.1 of Triadica sebifera. Classification (NCBI taxonomy): domain Eukaryota; kingdom Viridiplantae; phylum Streptophyta; class Magnoliopsida; order Malpighiales; family Euphorbiaceae; genus Triadica; species Triadica sebifera. The sequence continues at coordinate 6,493,992 of CM042899.1, read as the reverse complement.
GTGGTCATTACTCAGAAATCTCTGGTCGGAGTGGAAATGTCATAAAAATAGTCTTCAATGACATATCTAATAGAGTAATGAGCATCAGGAACAAGAACTAATATTACTTGGACTAGACTGATGTAGTCAGTCTAATGGGAGTTAACACATGTCTATACTTTGAACCAAGTGGGGTATAGAATGGTGAAAGGAATAATTGCACGAAAATTGTCTATGGAAAGGTTCATAGTCAAACCACTGACTTTTCGGTCAATTGGGGGTCATGATGTGTTGCTAGATACCACTCATGACTTGCTTAAATTAATTGTTAATTTAAGTGGCCAACATAACCGAGAACCTAATGGGTCACACACATTGAAGATATGAAGAATGAGTAAAATGGTCTTGGATATGATTCAAAATATGAGAGAATTATTTTGGGATGGATCGCGATGAGATCGTACGGGAAAAATTGCTGGGGAGGGTCACCAGCCTGTATGGTCCTGCGTGGGTTAGGCAGAGTTAGGCTGCCCAATGACAGCTCGCAGCAGGCCCAGCACGCTGCTGCCTCCCTCCCATTGGCCAACGGGTGAATTTGGCCTTAATTAGGCCAATTATGGCCAATTACTATTTCATTCATGTGCTTTTTCTCCATTTTTGACTTTTCATATTTTCTTTGAATTTGATTCAAATAGAAAAGACATCAAATGACAAAAAATAGAAATGAAAATCTTTTTTTGTGAAAGAAAATATTTTTAAGACACAACAAAATTCTCTCAGAACACTTTCAAAGCTAGTACTTTGAATTTGTTTAAACCATTTCTTTTGATAGTTTCTTCTTCATTTTTTGCGTGGATTATCATTAGAGGCATCTTAATGTGGATTGTTGTGATTTGCTACAACCCAACAAAGTAAGGATTTGAATAACAAATAAGAAATTACAAGGTATAATTTCTAATCTCTATGTTTATATAAATTAGTTTTAATGGCACAAGTATGATATTTTGTTTCGGGTTCTGAAAATTTTATTTTTCCGCTGCATTTATGAATATGATTCATTCTCAAAACCCAACAGAATGCCTTAACAACATTTATGAATTTAATGAACAGAATATTTATGTAACACCACATCTTATACATTTGAGTTCAACCTATCCCTGTATCAAATAATCACACATAGCATATTGGAAAGGCAAAATACCCTGTTAGCAATGGTAGTAAATTTTTTTTCATATCCTGCAAATATCATTCAATGACTTTGCAAGTCAACTTTGAGGCATTCGCCACAATATGATATATCACATATATTAAATCATAAACTTTGTACATAAGTATTTATGAGTTGCTTTCATTTATACATTTTTAAAACCCATTCCAAAATGACTATACATATTCAAACACGTAAATACAAAATACATATGACATATTTTTATGCTTGTGTGAAATGTAAGGAAAGAGAGTGATGAGGCTCGGCCAGTGACCTATGCTCCATGTCTTTTATACGCTACTCAAAATGAGCTATCACTTTTCTTTACCTAAAAAATGATGCAAATTGATGAGTTGCAGCTTAGTGTGAATAATCATCAAATAAGCTCTAAAGTACCAAACAATTCATAGTAATAAATCATAAATCCAATACATACCATGTATTCCATTCCATTCATCAGTATCATATAAGTATCTATAAAGTTGAAACATATAATCATTACTCTTTACATATGCAAATGCTCTGCTTATTTCATTTTGTTGTGACCAAGTTAAACAGACATTGCCTCGGGTTTCCATGTGAACATTTGCATTTGCTAGCAAGAATGATAATTTGTTTCATTTGCACATTTGTTGGGCCATAGGCCTTTTTTTTTTTTACAATATCAATTAATTAGTCACAATGCCTTTTAAGTCCATATGCATATGCACTTGTACTTAAGAATTCATCAACCATTGTATCTTATCACACATAACATGCATATACCACATACATGCCTCATATGCCACGCATATACCTTGCATATACTATACATATACCATGTATATATATCACATATGTCAAACATATACCACAACTATACCACTTATGTGTACCAAAAATGTCAAAAATTATCCATCATCATATTATCGGGGGAAAATCATGCCAATCATATGAATCACATAGTAAGCAACATTCATATGCACTAAAGAATACAATTGATAATTAGACTCACTTTTCTCCTTTGATTCTGATCCCTAACTTATTGTCTATCTACTCCTTGTGGGTCTCCAATATGTCATGAGCCTAAAATGAAAATAAAATCGATTAACTCATGATTAGGGAGACTTAAAGTGGCTTAAACAAATTAATATGCATTGTTCATATCAATAGCTAAGATTTTTTCTATGAGGCAGTGCGACCTTATGAGACTGATTAGCCCATAAATTTTTCTATAATTGACCAATTAACAACATATAATTATATAACATACTCAAATTTTAGAGAAATTGGAGCACTGTACAATGTTTGGTGGAATTTCTAATTGTGTTCTATTTTCTGCCCTCAGACAGTTTCAGGGTGCCAACTTTGGTTCATCATTACTGATAATATATAAGTCATATTTCAATGAACATTTACCGACACTTATATGGATTAAATGGAACATTTTTCATGTTTACAACTTTTATCAATTATTTCTCTAAGGTCTTCAAATTATAAGAAACATTTCGTTAGTCCATAGCAGAGTTGGCTTCCGGACCAGTATGACGTACAAAAAGCATAACTTAATCTATACATAACATATTAATTTGAAATTAGTACCCAAATTTATATAAGACATATACCTATAAATTTTATGTTTTTATAATTTACAAAATCAATCTCTAAAAATCTCATATTACCCAAACCATTTTCTGGATCTGCCCAAGGCACTAAGCAGGCAGTTCAAACCATGGAACAGTCATGGTTCTATTCACCCTAACTCGCAATTTACAAGACATATGAACCTGAAATTTGGTATATGGATACATAACACATATATCTACAACTTTAGGTTTTTAAATACTTCAAACAATGGCTTTAACATATTCAAAACCAAAGAACACAATAGCTAACTTGGCTAGGGTTCACACCCTGACCAGTTTCAGTGGAGAGAGAATATCTCTTCCTATACAAAACATCTTGCCAAAATATTTACATATATATAAATATAATACATAAAGGAACAACCTCTGTGTTTTAATCTTTTCCAGAATCAATTTCTATTGATATCAAAATTCGGGTGCAAGTCAGTGCCTATTAATGAACCTTAGCAACTCAAATCAACCTTATAGCAATAAGAAATGATTACTTACCAAGGACGAACTTGCAAGGGGTCAATTTGCTACAAAAATTAAGTGAAAAAAGGAAAAATTTAATGCTAGAATGGAGGAAGATGAAGAAGAAAATGGGGCTGAAGTGAGGAGGCTGAAATGGGAGGAAGAAGATAAAGCCAACTTTTTGCTTTTTGTCCTTTTTATCTTTTATCTTTTATCTTTTCTCTTCTCTTCTCTTTTATTTTTCTTTTGTTTCATTTTTATTTTATTTTATCTATATTATTATTATTATTTAATATATATATATATATATATATATATATATATATATATATATATATATATAATTCCACTAATCCACACAATAATACAATTTAATCATTTGGTCCAATTTAACTAAATTAACAATGTAAAATGTTTACTAATCTTAATCTAGTCATTTTGCTTAATTTAATTTAGTCACCTTATTCAATTTATTTCTAATACTTTGTTATCCTCATTTAGATTATAAGTACACACGTGCGACTCGATACAATTGTCAAATACTTGGACACGTAGCTAGTGCGTGTCATGAACATGTTTCTAAGAAAATATGTATGAAATGCATTTGTTCAATTGAATTATATGGAATATGCATATGTTCAAATGAAATGCATGTGGATATGCATGTGGGGAAGGTCGAGGATGTTACAATTCTCCCCTCCTTTTAAAAATTTCATCCTCGAAATTGAATACCTAGGAATAGGTGTGGATATTGCCTTTTCATATTTTGTTCTGTTTCTCATGTTGCCTCTTCTAGTAAATGGTTACAACATAATACCTTAACTAAAGGTATTTCTCGCTTTCTTAGCTATTTAGTTTTGTATCTAATGATTTCCACTGGTTCCTCAACATAACTCATGTCCTCTACAATCTCAAGGGCTTGATCATTAAGTACATGTGTAGGATCTGACCTGTATCTTCTAGGCATGCTCACATGAAATACATTATGAATCTAAGCCATCTCGGGTGGTAAAGCCAACCTATAAGCCAATGAACCAACCTTCTCAAGAATTTCATAAGGCCCTATGTATCTTGGGCTCAATTTACCCTTCTTACCAAATCGAATTATCCCTTTCCATAGAGATACACGAAGAAATACCTTTTCACCTAACTCATACTCCATCTTCGTTCTATGTTGATCAGCATAACATTTCTGTCTGTCTTGTGCTGCCTTTTGCTTGTTCTTGACAATTTTAATTTTATCCACTGTATCTTGTACTATCTCTGGCCCTTCTAATGCATATGCACCTTTTTCATCCCATATGATAAGGCTTTGGCACTTTCTGCCATACAATGCCTCATATGGTGCCATCTGGATACTGCTATGATACTAGTTGTTGTAAGCAAATTGAATCAATGTTATATATTCATCCTAAGCACCTCTGAATTCCATAGAACATGCCCTAAGCATTTCTTCCAATGTTAGTCTAGTCCTTTCAGATTGTCCATCAGTCTGTGGATGGAATGCAGTGTTGAAGTTCAATTTTGTTCCCAATGCATTTTGTAAACTCACCCAAAACTGTGAAGTAAACCGTGGATCTCTATCAGACACAATGGACATTGGAATGCCATGCAATTTGACTATCTCATTCACATATAATTTGGCCAAACTCTCAAGTGTACACCCTCATCTGATAGGTAGAAAATGTGCTGACTCGGTTAATTTGTCAACAATTACCCATATTGCATCATTTTTTCTTGGAGTTCTTGGCAATCCATAAACAAAATCCATCGTCATTCTTTCCCATTTCCATTCTGGTATTGGTAATGGATGTAGTTTTCCAACTAGTGCCTAATGTTCAATTTTAATCTGCTGACATGTCAAGCATTTGGAAACATATTCTGCTATGTCTTTCTTCATTCTTGGCCACCGGTAATGAGGCCTTAAACTATGATACATCTTTGTCATCCTGGATGCATTGCATAGGTTGCATTGTGTGCCTCTTCCATTATTTCCTAGCGCAAGTTATCAATGTTTGGAACACATATGTGTGACTTTAACATTAGTACATCGTCTTACAATTGAAAATCTTTACTGTTTCCCTGCCTTACTGATTCAATTTTCTCACACAATTTAGGATCTTTACTCTGTGCAACTTTGATCCTATCCTTTAGTATAGGTCTAACCTGAAAAGTAGCAACCAATGACTCTCTATCTTGTATATTCAATTTAACATTCATAGATCGCATTTGAATCAAATATGGAAAAAAAGATGCATGTAAGTGAGCTACACTGCCATTAGACTTCCTACTCAATGCATCTGCTACCACATTGGCTTTCCCTAGATGGTATTCAATTGTACAATCATAATCTTTCAATAGCTCTAACCACCGTCTCTGTCTCATGTTTTTTTTTTTTGTCAGCAAATAACCCAAGCTTTTATGGTTTGTGAAGATCTGGAATGCCTCACCATACATATAATGCCTTCAAATTTTCAATGCAAATACAACTGCAGCCAATTCTAAATCATTCCCTAGATATGAGATCTCATGTGGTCTCAGTTGCCTGGATGCATAAGCTATAACCTTACCATGTTGCATTAATACACATCCCAAGTCTTGGTGAGAAACATCACTATATACCGTAAATCCACCTGTACCTGTAGGAATAGCTAACACTGGTGCTAAGGTTAACCTCTATTTTAGCTCATCAAAACTCCTTTGGCATTCTGGAGACTATTTGAAAGACACATTCTTTCTAAGTAATTTAGTCAAAGGGCTAGCGATTAAAGAGAATTCATCAACAAATTTGCGATAGTATCCGGCTAAATCCAGAAAACTACGCATTTCTGAAACATTTTTAGGAGCTTCCTAATTTACCATAGCCTCTATTTTCTTTGGGTCTACCTCTATGCCTTTGCCTGATGCCACATGTCCAAGAAAAACCAAATGATCTAACCAAAATTTGCATTTACTCAATTTAGCATACAGTTGTTTCTCCCTCAAAGTTTGCAACACAATTTTTAAATGTTGTTCATGTTCTCCCCTATTCTTTGAGTACACCAATATGTCATCAATAAATACTATCATAAACCTATCCAGATATGGTTGAAACACCTTATTCATTAATGCCATAAATGCAGCTGGAGCATTAGTCAATCCAAATGGCATTAAAAAAAATTCATAATGTCCATACCTGGTTCGAAAGATAGTCTTTGGAATATTTGCTTCTACTACCTTTAACTGGTAATAGCCTGATTTCAAATCAATCTTGGAGAATATCTGGGCTCCTTACAATTGATCAAACAAATCATATATTCTAGGTAATGGATATTTGTTCTTCACCGTCATTTTGTTCAGTTGCCTATAATAAATGCACAATCTCATTGTTCCATCTTTCTTTTTAACGAATAATATTGGAGCTCCCTAAGGTGATACACTAGGTTTGACATACCCTTTATCAAGTAACTCTTGCAATTGGGCCTTCAGTTCTTTCAACTCAACTGGGGCCATTCTGTAGGGTGACCTTGATATTGGTGATATTCCTGGTACTAGCTCAATAATGAATTATATCTCTCTATCTGGTGGTAAACCAGGTAGATCATCTGGGAATACATCAAAAAATTCCCTTACCACTGGTATATTTTCAAGCAAGCTATCAGTGGTTTTAGTATCAGTCACATATGCCAAACATGCCTCACATCCCCCTTTGATCATTTGAAATGCCTTTACAGCTGAGACTAGACATGTAGGCACAAGTTTTCTTTCACCTAGAAGTACTACCCTTGGCAGGTTTGGTGATTCCAAAATTACTTCCTTAGTAAAGCAATTCACTATTACATGATGTCTAGTTAACCATTCCATTTCCAATATCACATCAAATTCATATATTGGCAATAAAATTAGATCAACTATTAACTCAGCTTTATCAATGCATATCAAGCAATCACAACAGACATTATTCATAACTACTACCGTTCCCAGTGAAGTACTCACATTTATGTCAATCCCTGAAGGCTCATGTTTTTTATGCAGTTTAGATGTCATATGCAATGATATAAATGAATGAGTTGACCCTGGGTCAATCAATGCATATGCTAACATATCATAAATGTAAATATTACTAATGACTACTTTGGGAGCATCAACTGCCTCCTGTCTAGTCATGGCAAACACCCTGGCCTGAGTAGAGGGCCTAGAACTTTGACCTTCAGATCTGGTCACTCCTCTACCTGTCATACCGGTTCTGCCTCTGCCTTGTGTTCCACTGGTAGGATACACCCTCGGTGCCTCAACTGTAGTCTCAGATACTCCTCTGCCTCTACCGGTCTCTACTAGTTTGGCTCTTTTCGGATAGTCTCTATACATGTGCTCCATCGACCTATAGAAATAACATGCTCTTGTGAGCCTTCTACATTTGCTCGTATGTTGTCTACCACAATGAGTACATATAGGCCTCTATTCAACATATTGGCTCTGCCCTCTACCTGGGTAAAAGGAAGTCATAGCACGACCTCTAAAGCTTGAGTATCCACCTCTATTATCAGACTATGCTGGCATAAATCTACCTTTTTTCCCCAACCTTCTACTAGACTCACCAAAGAACTCATGTGCTGCCCTTTTAATTTGTTATTCCCCAACTTATTTCATTAATCGTTCAGCTCTAATTGTAGCAGCTCTGAGTTTGGCATAACTATCAAGATCAGTTGTTGTGATTTTTTTTTTATCTAATATTTGAGGGCATCCTCAAACTTCCTACATTTGTCTCTTTCAGTAGAGACCATGAAGGTGGCATAATGGGAAAGTTTGTTGAACTGCACCTCATACTCAGCAATGGACATGTTCCCCTGTTTCAGATTCAGGAATTCCTTTCTCTTCTCATCTTTATATGCCTTCAGCATGTAATTATTCTGGAATTCCCCAAGGAAATCATTCCATGCCAAGACTGGTGGTTGTGCATCACTATCTGGGATTGTCTCCCACCATTCATAGGCATTGCCTTGAAGCAAAGATACTGCATAATCAAATTTCTCATCTAGGGTACATCTCATCATATTTAGTACCCTCTGTGTCCTTTTTAGCCATGTCTCATCTTCTGTTGGGTCTGTTGTGCCATTGAAATTAGTTGCACCATCTTTCCTCAACTTTTCATAACATCTTTCCTTGTACATTTTAGGACCATATACTTCCTATTCTAGGTTTTCATGGGGTACTTCTACATGAGATGATTGTGATGCATGTGTTGGAGCTCTAGCTCCTATTACTGATTGATCTATATGTAAATGAGGTGATGCCTCATGAGAATGCATTTCGTCCGGCCTCTCCCTCCTTGGTGAATCATGTCTTATGATGTCCCTAAAATTATATCACTACATAATGTTCAACATGTAGGATATATATGTTATCATGCTCTTATACATATGCAAGTTCCCATGGAACCTATCCCTGCTCTGATACCAAAAATGCAACACCACATCTTATACATTTGAGTTCAACCTATCCTTATATCAAATAATCACACATAGCATACTGGCAAGGCAAAATACCCTGTTAGCAATGGTAGTAATTTTTTTTCATATCATGTAATATCAGTCAATGACTTTGCAAGTCAACTTTGAGGCATTCGCCACAATATGATATATCACATATATTAAATCATAAACTTTGCATATAAGTATTTATGAGTTGCTTTCATTTATACATTTTTAAAACCCACTCCAAAATGACTATACATATTCAAACACGTAAATACAAAATATAGATGACATATTTTCATGCTTGTGTGGAATGCAAGGAGAGAGAGTGACGAGGCTCGGCCAATGATCTGTGCTCCATGTCTTCTATACGCTACTCAAAATGAGCTATCACTTTTTTTTACCTGAAAAATGATGCAAATTGATGAGTTGCGGCTCAGTGAGAATAATCATCGAATGAGCTCTAAAGTACCAAATAACTCAAAGTAATAAATCATAAATCCAATACATACCATGTATTCCATTCCATTCATCAATATCATATAAGTATCAATAAAGTTGAAACATATAATCATTACACTTTATGTATGCAAATGCTCTACTTATTTCATTTTGTTGTGACCAAGTTAAACAGACATTGCCCCGGGTTTTCATGTGAACATTTTCCATGTGAACATTTGCATTTGCTAGCTAGCTTGATCATTTGTTTCATTTGAACATTTGTTGGGCCATAGGCCTCTTCTTTTGTTTTACAATAAATTAACTAGTCACAACGCCTTTTAAGTTCATATGCATATGCGCTTGTATTTAAGCATTCATCAACCATTGTATCTTATCACACATAACATACATATACCGCATATATGCCTCATATGTCATGCATATACCTTGCATATACTATACATATACCATGTATATATATCACATATGTCAAACATATACGTCAAATATACTGCAAGCATACCACTTATGTGTACCACAAATGTCACAAATTATCCATCATCATATTATCAGGGGCAAATCATGACAATCATATGAATCACATAGCAAACAAAATTCATATGCACTAAAGAATTCCATTGATAATTGGACTCACCTTTCTCCTTTGATTTCGATCCCTAACTTATTGTCTATCCAATCCTTGCGGGTCTTCAATATGTCGTGAGCCTAATATTAAAATATAATCGATTAACTCATGATTAGGAAGACTTAAAGTGGCTTAAACAAATTAATATGCATTGTTCATATCAATAGCTAAGATTTTTCCTATGAGGCAGTGTGACCTTATAAGACTGATTAACCTATAACTTTTTCTATAATTGACCAATTAATATGGTTCTTGCTCCTAACTAAAAATAACATATAATTATATAACATACTAATTGGTCATTTATAGAAAACTTGGAGTGTTGTACAATGTTTGGTGGAATTTCTAAGTGTATTCTATTTTCTGCCCTTATGCTGTTTTAGGGTACCAACTTTGGTTCATCATAACTTATAATATATAAGTAATATTTCAATGAAAAATTACAAAAACTTATATGGGTTCAAATGAAAAATTTCTCATGTTTAAAAGTTTTATCAATTATGTTTCTAAGTTCTTCAAATTATAAGAAACATTTCATTGGTCCAGAGCAGAGTTGGCTTCCAGACCAGTATGACTTCCAAAGGTCATAACTTAGTGTATACATAACATATTAAGCTTAAATTAGTACTCAAATTTCGATAAGACATATAACTATAACTTTAATATTTTGATAATTTATAGAATGGACTTATAAGGAGCTTATATTATCCAAACAAGTTTCTGGATTTGCCCAAGGCACTAAGCAGACAGTTCAAACCATGGAACTGTCATGATTCTATTCACCATAACTCGAAATGTACAAGACATATAAGCCTTAAATTTGATATAAAGATAAATAACACATATAACTACAACTTTTATGTTTTGATATACTTCTAATAATGGCTTTAACATATTCAAAACCAAATAACACAGTAGCTAACTTGGCTAGGGTTCACACCCTAACCAGTTTCATTAGAGAGAGAATATCTCTTCCTATACAAAACATCTTGTAAAAATATTTACATATCCATAAATATAAACATAAATGAACACCTTTTGTATTTTAATCTTTTCCAGAATCAATTTCTATTGATATCCAAATTGGGATGCAAGTCAGTGCCTATTAATGAACCTTAGCAACTCAAATCAACCTTATAGCAATAAGAATTGATTACTTACCAAGGACGAACTTGCAAGGGGTCAATTCGCTACAAAAAATAAGTGAAAGAAGGAAGAATGGAAGGGTGGAATGGAGGAAAATGTAGAAGAAAACGGGGCTGAAGTGAGGAGGCAGAAATGGGAGGAAGAAAATAAAGCCAACTTTTTCTTTTTGTCCTTTTTATCTTTTCTCTTTTTTCTTCTTTTTTCTCTTCTCTTCTCTTTTATTTTTATTTTGTTTCATTTTCATTTTATTTTATCTATATTATTATTATTATTATTATTATTATTATTAATTGGATATATATATATATATATAATTCCACTAATCCACACAATAATACAACTTAATCATTTGGTCCAATTTGACTTAATTAACAATGTAAAATGTTTACTAATCTTAATCTAGTCATTTTGCTTACTTTAATTTAGTCACCTTATTCAATTTATTTCTAATACATTGTTATCCTCATTTAGGTTATAAGTACACACGTGCGACTTGATACAATTGCCAAATACTAGGACACATAACTAGTGCATGTCATGAACTTGTTTCTAAGAAAATATATATGAAATGCATGTGTTCAATTGAATTATATGGAAGATGCATATGTTCAAATGAAATGCATGTGGATATGCATGTGGGGAAGGTCGAAGATGTTACAATTTAAGCCTTATTTTAGACTAATTTGTGGTGGTGTTCATAGAAGATATCTTGGTGTATCTAGAAACATAGAAGAACATGATCAACATCTTCGCACAGTTTTCCAAATTTTAAGAGAGAACCAATTATACACAAAGTTGTCAAAATGTGCATTTTGATTAGATGAAATGGCCTTTCTAGGGCATATTGTTTCAACTGAAGGAATTAGAGTCGATTCCAATAAGGCAGAGGCAATCTTTAATTAGAAATCACCTCGAAAAGTGACAGAGGTGAGAAATTTTCTTGCTTTGGCTGGATATTACCAGAGATTTGTGAAAGAATTTTCAATGATAGCCTTAACACTAACAAATTTGCTTAGAAAGAAAACTAGATTTGAGTGGATAGGCCGGTGCTAGAGTAGTTTTGATAAGTTGAAGAAAATGTTGACAGAAGCACTAGTGTTAACATAACCTACTTCAGGAAAGGATTATGTGGTGTACAATGATGCTTCACTTAATGGGTTAGGTTGCATGTTAATGCAATAAGGTAAAGTGATAACATATGCTTCTAGACAACTGAAGCCTCATGGGATGAATTATCCGACACATGATCTAGAATTAGAAGCCATTGTGTTTGCATTGAGGATATGGTGACATTACTTATATGGCAAGAAATGTTATATCTATACAAACCATAAAAGTCTAAAATATTTGTCCTTATAGAGGGAAATAAATTTGAGACAGAAGTGATGATTGAAATTGGTTAAAGACTACGATTGTATCATTGATTATCAGCCAGGCAAAGCCAATATGGTAGCTGGCGCTCTGAGTACAAAACCTCTGGCATGTAAATATTAAAATTTGAATTGTGAAGTGAACAAGATCGAATAACCAATAATGAGATAATAATAAGTAAATTACATCTTGTTTTGGCAAAATTTCATATTCATCCTACTTTGATCCAATAAGTAAGAGACAATCAGAAGTAAGATGTGAAATTGATGGAAATCTTTGAGTTGGCGAAAAAGGGTGAAAAACTATAATTTACTATTGAAGCTTATGGGAGTTTATGGTATAAGGGCAAGTTATGTGTTTCAGACATACCAGAACTGAAACAAGATATTTTGAAGGAAGCCCACAATGTTGTTTATGCTATGCACCTGGAAAGCAATAAAAATGTATCAAGACTTGAAGACATATTATTGGTGGTTAAGAATAAAGATAGATATCACAAAGTATACCACTAGATGTTTGACTACTCGACAAGTGAAGGCTAAGCATCAAGTACCAAGTAATTCATTGTAGCCAATTTCAATCCCAAAATGGAAATGGAAAAGAGTGACATGGATTTTGTCTCTGGATTGCCTTTGACACAAAAGAGGAATGATGCAGTATGGGTAGTGGTAGATCAACTCACAAAATCAGCTCATTTTCTATCGATCAGGATGGATTATCCACTTAACCATTTAATGGAGATCTATGTTAATGAGATAATTCATTTACATGGTGTGCCAGTTTCTATTATTTCATATTGAGACCCAAGGTTCACATCAAAATTTTGAAAAAGCTTGTAATAAGTCATGGGTACTTGACTCAATTTCAATACAACTTTCCACCTATAAACGGATGGATAATTAGAGAGGGTCATACAAATATTGGAAGATATGCTGAGGAGTTGTGTGATTGAATTTAAAGGCAGTTGGGATAGACATCTTCTATTGATAGAATTTGCCTATAATAACAGTCATCAAGCTAGTATTAGTATGACACCATATGAAGCTTTGTATGTGAGAAATTCTAGAATGCCTCTATGTTGGACCAAATTTAGTGAAAAGAAAGTAATGGGTCTAGAGTCAGTGCAGCAGATAGAGGAAAAATGAGAGTAATAAAGGATAGGCTAAAAGTCGCTATTGATAGATAGAAGTCATACTCAGATTTGAAAAGGAAAGATATTGAGTATACAGTTGGTGAAAAAATGTTCCTAAAAGTCTCACCTTGTATAGATATAGCATTTCTATCCACAGTTATTTAACTCCAATTAAATAGATAAATTTCGAGGACAAAATTTCTTAAAGGAGAGAATTGTGACAGACGACAATTTAGGCGACAGTCGTGCATGATTGTAGTCCATCATGTCGAACCAATCGAGATTTAAATTTGAAAATGAAATAAATAATAAAATAATAATAAATTATGAGAAAAAATAATTTGGTATATCATTAATTGAGAATTTTAAGGTTTAACAGTAAATTTTGGAAAATAATAATTTTTCACCGAACGGAATTTGAATTTATAGTATTTTTGAGACATATATTTTAAGAATGAATATTCTTTGTCTAAGAAAAGGAATATTCTTTGGATTAATATAAAATGAGATTGATTTTATTAATGGACTAAAAAGAGTCAAAATTTACCTAATTAATCCTAACCACCCCATCTAATCTAAGTATAAAAGTCAAAATTTTCATTTTATGCCTTAAGTTTTTCTTCTTCTTCATCTTAAGAAAAATTTCTCTCTATTTTTCTCTCCCATTGCCATGACCTCAAAGCTCCCTTTCTTCTTCATTTTCAACTAAAGCTAAGATTTTAGATAGAAAAAAATAAATTAAGGAAAGATTATTAACAAATTGAAGCAAAGTGAGCCAAACAAAGGAAAAGGAAGGAAGAAAAGAAGAGAAAGAGAACGAGGGAATTTTGGCCAATTTAAGGATCTTCAAAGGTGAGGCTAGATTCTTTATCTTTTTGATTTTCTCTTCCTCTTTAGTCCCATTTTGAAGTTAGTTATTATTAAAATTGGTAATTAGGATTATTAGTATATTAATGGTGGTTAAAGGTTGATTATTGTACCTTATACTTGATTAGTGTGAGTTAAGGGTTAATAATGGATTATAGGAGTAGTTTATGGACCTAAGATGAGGTAGAAGTGATTAAAGCTTAAGTAATTTTTATGTTCATATATAACATTAATGTAAAGACATGAGTTGAAGTATATGTGACTTTATTGTTAGGCCAATGAAGTGAGCAACTTTTGGGCCAAAATCAAAAGATAAATAGGGGCAAGGAGAAATCCAATTAGAAAGTAAAGAAAGTAGAAGAAAAAAGGACTTTTTGAGGTTTTGGAAAAAAATCAATAAGGAAAATGAATGTTAAATATGAATGAATATGATATTATTGTTGATTGTGTTGTTAGGTAATTATTTATATTTTAATTGAATGATGACATTGGTAATTTGATGCATGAAATGGTAATTAAGTGATGTTATGAATGTGAAAATAAATTAAATTTAAGTTGATGATGCATTAAGGTAGAAGTTGTATGATTAATTGAAGTTGCTGGAAATTTGTCTTATAAACAATATCTACATTTTAACGCATAACTTGAGTTCTGGATGTGATTTTTAAGTGTTTCTTATTGGAATGGAAAATTAACACATAGGGATTCAATTTTTATTTAGATTATCATATATGAATATATTTGAATTTAGGCTTAAATTGGACTCAAAATTCAGACTGGTAATTTGTCCAGTAAAATACTAGGCAGATGATTATGAATGTAGCCATTTGTAAAATCTATAACTTTTGTTACAAAATTCAGTTTGATGTAATTCTAATTGCAAATTAAAGATAAGATATTAAGATATGATTTCTTAGCTAGCCATTGGACATGTTTCCACTTGTAAATAGATGAAAAATATAGTGCAATATAAGGAATCAATTCTGCCCATAATAGGGCAGCTTGCTTATATGACTAAATTGTTGAGTTTTTAATTATAAGAAAAAGTTTTAGTTAGCTTTTCTTATTTTTGTGATGATTAAATGAGTAAATATGATATTGAGGTATATTTAATAAAAATTGATTCCATTTATATGAATTTATATTAGTATTAATGTATTATTGATGTAACTAATATTAAATAGAATACTTATGATTACGCACTAGAACATCAAATTGAGAACTAGAAATTAGGATAGAGTGGCATGCCATGTAATGCCCGTAATTAGGACCTATAAGTTATGTTCTTGGTTAGTGGGAGTTGGAGGTTAAGTCAAGTTTTGAAAGTTTGAGAGTTGTTAAAATATGTTGTTTCACACCCCATGATAATGGGTGTCATAGCCATGAATATTGAATTCTAGTTAATAGCTGTGATAGGATTCTTCATGACCACGAAGGATAGGTTCATGCCCCTAAAAGATGAGTCATAGCTGTAACGCCTAGGCAAGCTGAGCAAATAAGGCAATCACGTTTTTCTTCATTTCATTCCTTTAAATCTGCTCTCGTACCCTAATAACTAACCTAACACGCCACATTAACATCTCTTTTACCATTAAAAACATTTTCCACCAATGTTGAAGCATTGAGGGTTAAGTTTTGTGAAGGTAAAATGAGTGAGAGAAGTGAGATGAGAGTTGTGAGCTTTTGTGTGTGCGAGCTCAGCTTTGAAGATTTTTGGGACTTATTCAGGTTCCAAAAGCTAAGGAAACATTTTTCCTTCTTGCTAGGATCTGGAGGTAAAGCTGGAAGTCCATCTCAAGGGAAAGGATAAGCTTGAAACGGCTAGAGTCTTAGCTCACTCCCAACTATGGTGTTTATATCAATGGCTCACACCTAACCCAGAAATCCCTTGTGTTTTAATGGCTCACACAATAAACCAATTCCTTGTGTTTTACTCTTAACCCAATATACCCAAACTCACTTGAGTAGTAAATTACAAAGAGAAACACTCACCAATCTATAATGCTCAGAAATGATGAGCAAGTAGATTTTTACAGAGAATTTGAGTTTTGTTGAAAATAATTAATGCACAAATGGCTACAGCAAGATTTTTATTTAAAGTAATTGCTTGTTCTCTTGTTCTGGATTCATAAATAACTTGCATTTATACTTCCTTAGTTAATTATAGTCGTTTGGATGCATTTAAGGCGAAAATAGTCATGGCACAAACTCTTAATTTTGCGCTTGACATGTTTCTCTTTCCTCATTCATGGTCGTGAATATGTGTGTCACGGTCATGAATGTTCTTCCAAGTCGTGGCTCAAGTGGTAACTCTGACCATGAAGCATTATGGAAGAATTTGAAGTGTTTGATCACGGGCGTGACTTTATACTTTCACGGGTGTGAATATCCTTCCAAGCCGTGGTCCAAGTGGTGACTTTGGCCGTGAAGCTCTCTAGAAGAATTTGACATGTTATCGCATGAGCGTGACTATCTTTCACGGGCATGACTGATATGATCATTCACGATTGTTATGATTCTTCATGGCCGTGAACTTTAAATGTTGAAGAGTTGGCACTAAGCTACATCACGGGCGTGACATAAACAGTCACGGGCGTGAATATGCTATTTCTTCATTTTTTTAATTTGCATAAGTAGTCTTCCATACTTGCATCATATTTCATACCCTATTCAATAAAATTAGAACACAAGTATTATTAAATACGTTATTACTATTTTATTTGTTAGCATCAAAATGACAGAAATACTCCTCAAGGTTCAACAGTCTCTGTAACATCCGCTAATTTAGGCCCCGAGTTGCACGTGTCGTGAAGTTGACGCGTTTGACCGATTGGAGTCTAAATTCGGAATTTTACACAAAATTGATTAAGAAATGGCTAAATTAAATGATGAATGCCTAATTAAGTGATATTAAAGTTTAAAGAAGTTAATTTACGGTAAAGGACTAAATTGCAAAATTTGATAAGTTTTGGGGTCAAATCGCAATTTACCAAAAATTTGAGGATTAATGAGATTAATGGCTAATTAACTTAAGAAATTTGGACATTTAAAATTGGGTTGGCTAGCCATGATATTAAAAGAAGAAGATGAATATTGATTAAGTGTAAAATTGGGAGAAAATGGTAAAATGGTGGGTCCCACATGAAGAATTTTTGGGTACCCTATATAAGACTTTTCTTCTTCTTCTTCTCTTCATTTTCTGCATCCTTCTCTCTTTCTTTACCAGTCACGCCAGCCACAACTTCTCCTCCATAGCTCACTTTGATTCTAGAGAGAGAAATGAAGGGAAGAGAAGGGAAATAGCAAGACAAAGTGATATTTATGTTCCATAACTCATAAGGAAGCTGGAAAGAACAAGAAAGAGGAAGAAAAATCAAGTTTGGTACAGAGAGAAAATCTCCGAAGTGGTGATCAAGTGAAGAAAAGTGTAAGGTAAGAAGTATTTCTTCTTCTTCTTCATCTTTTCTAAAGGAAGTTCGAATTTTGAGCTTTTCTAAGACTTATATGGAATGAGAGAGAAACTAGGGTTTTGAAAGAGAGAAAGAGAGTTTAGGGTCTTAATGAAATTAGATGATGATGAAAATGATTTATGATGTTGTAGGAGTTCCAAATGACAAGGAACAAGCTCTAAGGAGCAAAGGAAAAGATAAAGCTACCTAAAAGAGTGAAGGAGAAAGATTAAGGTTTGTGCATAATTTAAGGCAATAGCCTATTATTTTTGTTTGAAATCATGCATGCTGAATATGACTTCAGATAAAGGCAATTTCAATAATGATGATGATTATGGCATGAAACTATAGGTTTAGACATATATGAATGAGATAATTGTGACATTGAATTAAGGATGCATGTTAGAGAATCTTGTATGATCAAGGCATGTAAATGTATTGAAAAGTAATAAGTTGAGTAAAGAGCCTTAGAAATGCATGAAATAGAATTTGGTATGTTTTGGATGATGTTAGAATGAATGAAAGGTGAATATGCAGATTTCCTGCTGAAAATCACGGGTGTGACTATTGAGTCACGGCCGTGAACTTGAGGGTTCACGGTTGTGACTGATTGTGTCACGGTTGTGAATTTCTAGGTGGAAATGGTACTATTCATTCCAGAAGCGTTCACGAGTTGAAATCACGGCAGTGAACTTATTCACGGGCGTGAATGAGTAATCACAACCGTGAATGCTTTTGGGCGATTCATTCCAGTAGCGTTCACGGCTTAGGATTACGGGCGTGAACTAATTCACGGGCGTGAAATTAGTAATCACGGCCATGAATGCTCTGTATTGTGATTATGAAAGTGGTTATCTAATGAAGAATTCAGGTAAGTAAGTGAAAGATATTGTCTATCCAGTGAAATAAGAATGATATGAATAAAAATATATGTATATATATGTATATATTGATGTGTGGAAATTTGAGAATAATGATTGATGTAAAAATATAAAGAAGCCCATTACTCTACTTGCGGACTAGAATCATGATAGATGACATGTTATTAAGGGGGCGAACGGTACTGTACTATACCTCAACCAATGTAGCTTAACCTCGGAGAGCGCCATTGGTCTAGGATGCTCAGTCAGTGTGGCTTAAGCTCTGGGAGCGCTACTGACTTGAGAAGCTCTGATGAGCACATATAAATGAGGACAAGGTGTCATAAGCTTGTGTGAGCGGCCTTGGTCTGGTTATTCATCTATGATGAATTATACTCAATCAATGTGGCTTAAGCTCGGAGAGCGCCATTGATTTGAGAAGCTCTTATGAGCCAGATAGTGGACAGGGTGGCTTAAGCTCGGAGAGCGCTCCTGATCCATAACTCGTATCCAGTCAGTCCAAAAATTTAGAGTGATGTGGGAAAGATAATGAGGATATGTCGGAAAAATAAGAAAAGAAAATAATAAGAAAATGATGATAATATGAGATTAATATGCAATGATAAAGAGAATAAGAAAATGATGATGATATGAGATTGAAATGCAATGATAAAGAGATTTACAGAATACTTTGCTATAAAAGATAAATGAAAATAACATTGTCTATATGAGCATGACATTCATACTTGTATGAAATAGATATATGTTGATAGTCATGCATTCAAACATTTTAATGCACAAAAATGATAATTGTTAATGCTTGTTGCATGATATAGTATATTGCCTTCTTTATATGCACCACTAAGCTTAGAGCTTAGCGTGGAGTTTAATTTCCACGCAGATATAGAAAGGTAGCTGAAGACGCTAGATAAAGCAAGCGGTGATTCCCATTCAAGTAAAGCAGCCGAATCTTGAGAAAGTGGGTTACAAGTTTTGAAACTCTTGTATTTGATTTTTATATTAAAGAAATGTTTGAGTTTGTAAAACTTGCTTTTAAAGTTTGTTCAGAATTCCGCTGATGTTATAAATTACTATTTTATGTAAATGAATTGTACTATGATTTCTGTTTATATCCATATATATATACTTGAGTATAAAAACTATATATATATATAGCGAATTGAAGAAGTAAGAAAGTCAGGCGGCAGCGCTTCCTTATCCAGGCACGTATTGCGGTTTGGGTGAGGAGGTGCGGTCGCTACAGTCTCCCTTTTTTTGATGGTGATAAATAATCTAGCAATATGTGCTTTTGAGAAGTCTCCCCCTCAAAAGATGCTTAAGACAAAAAATAATAGAGTGCAAGAATTAATGAAGTATAACATGGATCTTTGCTTCCTAGTTTAGGTATATGCAAGGTATATTCAAAGTATATCAAATTGTTTGCTTTTAACTAGTTAAGTATATGCAAAGTATATGCAAAGTATATTGAAAGTATATTGAAAGTATATCAAATTTTTGCTTTTAACTAGTTAAGTATATGCAAAGTATATCTCAAAACTATATTCAATATCAACACATTTGCATTCATGTACTTGCATATTCATCTATATTGTTAGGTCCTCCCCCTTTTATCATCAACAAAAAGAACATAAAAAATAAATCATAAGCCAAAAAACCAATGCAATTACATTAATACCAAATGTAAAAGTACAAAGTTTGGAAAAGTAAATTAAAATTCTTCATTTGCAATACTAGAAACTAGTAGACAAAGTGAAATAGAAAGTAAAACTCTAGCTAGACTCAGAACCGGACAACCCATCTCTAAGGCGTGCTACTTCCACTTCAAGGCTATCCATGCGAGACTCCATAAAATCTTTGCAGTTTTACAACCTCTCATCGATCGAAGCCTGCAGTTGGTCAAAGCGAGGTGCTAAAAGATCAGCCACCTGCTGAGCCAAGTTCGGTGTGGAGGTCGAGGATTGACCAACCTCTTGCTTAACCTCTGGGGTCATCGTCTCGACTCAGACTCTTTTTCTTTGCTGGATTCCTTAGAGATCAGCTTTGAATTCGTCTGAATCATCATCTTCCCAAGCAATTTCACCAGCTGGAATGGTGAAACGGTAATAAATATTATTCTCATGAACTATGCAAACCACTGCTTCCATCTTAATAAAAGACTCAACATCTAGCCGGTTTCGAGGATGTGTTGGGATGAGGTTGAAATTGTGCTCTTCTAGCTTTAAATATCCAAGCTTGATAGCAAGGTGAGTCACTTACTCTCCGGGCTTTTGTTGCAATTGAGAGTAAATGGTTTGTAAACCATCGAGACAATGCCACTATTAGACCTCTTCGGGCCATCTCCAGGAGAAAAAGCTCGAATTTACGAATTGCACCATTACTATTCCCTTTTACAAAGATGCTATAGGTCAAAAACCTATGTAAGTATTTATGCACTAGTGATCGAAGATGGGTGCTCTTCGTCTTCTTGACTTCCCAACTACAATCTTGTCCAAAATGAGTCTATGCCAGATTAGCATAGAACTCCACCTCACTCTCATTGAGGATATCATCTGAGGAAAGTTTGAAGATGTCACCAAACTCCACTGCTGTGAGAGTGTTCGGGTGCTTGCAAAGTTGAAATTTCACTGTGTCGATGGGAGAGACTTGCATGGTGCTAAGGAACTCGAGAGTTGGTTCCCTTAGCGTCAATTGATCGATATCTACAAACTCTTTGAGACAACAAACTTGTTGTTGTTCCGTCATGCTTGTTTTAAGACCAAGGGTCCTGACAGCATGCCATTCAAAGGATCGTGAAGAAAGTAATGGTCTCTTCTTAGGAACCGCATACCTCGGATGACAATGCTTCAGAATGATGTTGAGAAGGTAGTCCGTGTACATTCTTGGAGCATGAGATTTCTTTTTTATGCCTTTTGAGGAGCTGGGTTCCATTGTTGAGTTGAGAAAGAGTTTTTTTAAGAGAGATTATTTTGAAGAATACCTTGTGATGTTGTGATTTTTGATGAAAGAAACTATTTTGAAGGTATTTATAGATGGAAAATGCTGTTAGGGGGCCAAAATTTGTGAGAGGTATTGAATGTGGTGATAAATGAGAGAATTTGTAGAGTTAGAAATGAGAGAAAAATGGCAGAAAACGTTTTATAGCCGACATTGTCACGATCGTGAATGGTAAGTCAATGGCGTGAAATGTCATGTTCATGGTTTGTTGAAGAGACACTCTACCCGTGATGAAGGATATGAAACAATTCACGGTGGTGATATTTAATAGTCGCGGGTGAATAGTGAATTTTCACGGTGGTGACAAAATGAGTTACGATCGTGAAGTACAATCTTCACTACTTGTGATCGTGAGACAAAGTGTGAAACAAACCGTGAACGCTTCTGTAATTATTTGGTGTTAAGGTTCACGGTCATGAAGAAGTGTCACGGTCGTGAACACAGAGTTTCACGGGAGTGACAAAAAAAGGTTATAGGCATGAAACATAGTCTTCACTACCTTCAACCGTGAATCATGTCGTGAAGCAAAGGGTGAAAGCTACTAGAGCTTTTGGCAATTATGATCACAACCGTGAATATATCTCACGAGCGTGAATTGCCTAAAATTCTCATTAAATAAAACTAAGTCTAAAATAAGACTAAAGGATTTCTAAGGAGCTTTTTTCCCCTATAACATATATTCCCATCAAGTTTTGTCACTTCATACCTTAAAAAATGAGACAAGAAATGACAACACATGAAGGAAATTAACATTCAATTTTGACAATCATACTTAGGATAAGGTTAATCCATTAATTATACTAAGCTCGCTTCTTATGAAGTTAAACTTTCTTCATTAAGAGACTTAGTGAAAATATCTGCCAATTGATTGTCTGTATTGATAAATTCTAATATAATATCTCCATATTGAACATCATCTCTGAGAAAATGATGTCTCATGTCAATATGCTTACTTATAGAGTGTTGAATGAGATTCTTAGATTGGTTTATAGCACTTGTATTATCACATCTTATAGGTATATGGTCTAAACTATGACCATAATCCTTAAGTTGTTTCATCCATAGGATTTGAGTACAACAACATTATGCTGCCACATACTCCGTTTCAACGGTAGAGAGAGCAACTGAAACTTGTTTCTTGCTAAACCAAGAAACCAAGCATTCACCAATAAAGTGACAAGTGCTTAAAGTACTCTTTCTATCCAAGAGACTTTCAGCGTAATCAGCATCTGAATATCCTATGATATGAAAGGATGAATTTCTAGGATACCATAAACTTATATGCAATGAGCCATGTAAATATTTTAAAATTCTTTTCACAGCATTCAAATGTGATTCTTTAGGACGCGATTGAAAATGAGCACATAAGCATACACTATATATTATATCGGGTCTAGAGGCAGTAAGATATCAGAGTGATCCGATCATACCTCTATAGAGCTTTTCATTAATGCTCTTACCCTTTTCATCTTTGTTCAATTTAGTTGATGTGCTCATTAGAGTCTTGGCATTTTTGCATCCTTCCATTCCAAATTTCTTGATTAAGTTTTTGGCATATTTGGATTGGTTGATGAATATGCCCTCATTGCTTTGTTTTATTTGTAGACCGAGGAAGAACTTGAGCTCACCCATCATGCTCATTTCAAATTCTCTAGTCATACACTTAGCAAATTCTTGGCAAACAATTCATTAATAGACCCAAATATGATGTCATCAACATAAAATCGAACAATTAGAATATCATGCTTATGTTTTTTAATAAATAAAGTAGTGTCAACATTCCCCTTTGAAAAATTATTTTCTAAAAGAAAAGAACTTAGTCTTTCATACCAAGCTCTTGGGGCTTGTTTCAAACCATACAAAACTTTTGAAAGTTTAAATACATGGTGAGGCAAGTTATGGCTTTCAAAGCCTGGTGGTTGTTCCACATAAACTTCTTCTTCTATAAAACCATTTAATAAAGTACTTTTGACATCCATTTGAAAGAGTTTGAATGCAGATGCTAAAAGTATTCTTATGGCTTCTAATCTAGCTACTGGAACATAGGTCTCATCATAATCTATTCCTTCTTCCTGATTATATCAATTTACAACTAACCTAGCCTTATTCCTAGTTATTGAACCTTGTTCATCTAGTTTATTTCTTAATACCCATTTACTTCCAATGATTTGATGCTCTTTGGGTCTAGGAACTAAGGTCCATACTTTACTTCTCTCAAATTGGTTGAGTTTCTCTTGCATAGTAATCACCCAACTTTCAACATTAAGAGCCTCATCAATATTTTTAGGCTCAATTTGAGAGACAAAGGCAAGATTAGAATCTAAAGGTTTGAGAGAGATCTAGTACTTACTCCCTTTGTAGGATCACCAATGATTTGCTCCTTGGGGTGATCTTTTATCAATCTCCATTCCTTTGGGAGCTCTTGCTTGTTTTTCTTTGAGCTGGAGGTAGAGAGACATCTTGATGTGAATTTTCTTGATCATTTTCTCCTTTTTCATTTTCAAGATCAAGTTTTTCCATTGTACCTACAACATCATCAAGAACACTACCTTTCACAAGATCAAGCTTACTAGATTCATCAAAAACAACTTGCATAGATTCTTCAACAACTAATGACTTTTTATTAAAGACTCTATAAGCTTTGCTAGTGATGGAATATCCTAAAAATATACCCTCATCAGATTTAGAGGTAAATTTTCCAAGGTTGTCCTTAGTATTCAATATGAAACACTTGCATCCAAATACTCTAAAGTATGATATCATGAGCTTTCTTCCATTCCATAACTCAAAAGAAGTTTTGTTTAAGAGTGGTCCTTTGAAAACTTGATTTGAAATATAACATGCAGTATTTATGGGTTCGGCCTCAAAGTAAGTTGGTAATCCATACTCATTGAGTATTGTTTGAGCCATTTCAATTAAAGTTTGACTTTTCCTTTCAACCATGCCATTTTGTTGAGGTGTCCTAGGAGATGAAAATTTTTGTGAAATGTTATGTTCTAGACAAAAATTTTCAAAGTTTTCATTTTCAAATTCTTTGCCATGATCTCACTTCTTATTTTTGAAATATAATATCCTTTTTCATTTTGAACTCTCTTAATTTTTAAAAGATTCAAAAGTATCACTCTTTTGAGCTAAGAAAATTACCCAAGTGAATCTAGAGTAGTCATCGACGATGACGAAAGCATAGTGTTTACCTCCTAAGCTTACAACTCTAGTAGGTCCAAAATGATCTAGATGCAAAAGTTGTAGAGGTTTTGAGGTACTTACAATATTTTTGGATTTGAAGGATGAGTTGTGTTGTTTTCCTCTTTGGCAAGGTTCACATGTCTTGTCTTTTTCAAATTTGACTTTTGGTAGTCCCTTTACCAGCTCCTCTTTGTTAAGGCTTTGAATTAAATCCATGATTGCATAACCAAGCCTTCTATGTCACAGCTAAGATTCATCACTAGTAGTCATAAGACATTTAGAGGAAAGGTTAGATATTTTGTGTAAGTCTATTATGTATGTATTGACATCTCTACTTCCTTTAAATATCTCTTGGCCATTAATAAAGATTACAAAACATTCATTAGAAGTAAAGATTACTTGGTTTCCCTTATCACATAATTGGCTTATACTTAACAAATTATGTTTTAAACCATCAACAAGTAAGACATCTTCAATGAAAGTAGTATTATTAATACCGATAGAGTCAATACCAATTACCTTACCCTTAGCATTGTTTCCAAAGGTTACTTTACCTTCATCAATACATTTGATGTCATTGAATAGTTCTTTGTCTCCAGTCATATGCCTTGAACATCCACTATCTACTAGCCAAACATTTTCTTTTATTGTAGACTTGAGGCATACCTATAAGATCACAATTCAAATATTGTTTTTAGGTACCCAAATGAGCTTGGATCCTCGGGGGTTAGCACGTGAAGGTTCCCAATGAGCCTTCCTTATCCAGCAATGTTTATTTATATGACAAAATTTCATACAATAATTACATTATTTAGCTCTAAATATGCTTTTTGGCCTTACTATGCTTTTAACTACCATTTTCCTATTAGGTAGAGTTTGTGAGCAATGGCATGCACATTCATGATGACTTGGTGCTTTCCTAGGAACATGCTTCTTATACATAAAAACATGATTGGCCTTTTGAGGTCTCCTTCTTAGGCTTACCAACCCTTGATCATTCCTTTTATGTATAGAAGATTTAGTGTATTTTGTGCACTTAGCCCTTAGGGCTGTTACTTCTAATGTGGAGATGTGGGGTTCACTTGACTTAACAAAAGTGGTCTTGTGAGATAAAGATGATGTTCCCTTAAATCCTAAACCGTGTCTTATTAAGGTGGTTTTTAAGACACAATGAGAGTATCTAAACTCTCCTTGCGCTTGTGAAATTTTGAAATGGAGTTTCTAAGTTCCTTAACTTCATTTTTTAAAACATTGTTCTCTTTAAGCAAGGATTTAGTTGAGGGTCTTGAGGAGTACTCACCTAATGATTTTTGAAGAGATTCATTAGAAGATTTAAGCTCAAGATTTTCCTTTTCTAGGACTTCCATTTTTTTTTTCAAACTAGAAATGTTATTTTTATAAGTATTGAATTTACATCTATATTTTTCTAGTTCTAGATTCAAATCCTCTTTTAAACTTTGCTCATCATCATATTCACTATCACTAGCATTATCACTACTATCATTATTGAATGAGTATGAGTAAAGTGATCCTACCTTATCCGAGACGTGATCCTCTATAGCCATGAAATACAGGTTGACCTCTTCACTTTCATTGTCATCTTTTTCACTTGAAGAGCTTTTGTCATCCCATATGGCTTTGTGACCTTTCTCCCCATTGTCTTTTTGGTATTTTTGTTTCTTGAGCCATGGACATTCTGGTTTGATGTCCTTTCTTCCCACACTTATAGCACTTTACCTCCTCTTTATTCCTTTGAGAATCATTTGAGGAGTGTTTGAGAATTCTTTGTTTGAATTTTCGAGAGTTGCCCATTCTATTTTCAATTATTCTTTTCAGTCTTCTCGAGAGCATTGCTATATCCTCATTTGCATCATCACTATTTTCTTCATCATATTCAACTTCTTCTTGAGATTTTGAAGTAAAGGCTCTTAGTGCTAGATGCTTCCTTTTTTCTGGCTCGGCTTCAAGTTCTCTATCTCTCTTACTACCATTTCATGTGTTAGAAGTTTGCCAATAAGCACATTGGTATTCATAACGCTCATGTCTTCATTGACTTCTTCTATACCATCAACTCTTGAACCATAATCTTTGAAAGGAAGGCTTCTCAGAATTTTGTTGTTTACATCTTTCAAGTTCAAGTGTTTCCCAAGTTTTCTCATGCCGTTTATGATGGCTAGAAGACGGTTCATCATATCAGTGATTAACTCATTGGATTTCATCTTGAAGAGTTTGTACTCTGAAGTGAGAAGTTGAATCTTTTTGGATTTAACTTGCTTTGTTCCTTTTTGATAATTTTTCAATATTTTCTACATGCTATATGCGGTTGGACAGTGTTGTATTCTGCCACATTCTTCAATGGATAGTGAGTGTAACACCCCCTCACCCCAGCAGCTCGTGCCCGGATAAGGGAGTGCTACCTCTTACTTCATCGGTTAAAAGATCATTATTAAATTTTGTACACATGAAAATCATTCATTTTTTTTCTTTATTTACTATTTATTTACTTTGTAGCATAAAAGAAAAGTCATAACATCAAAAATAAAAATACATTTTATTTAATAACATCTTCTTTACAAAGCGTGTCGTTTATTTTACAAGTACTATAAAATAAAATTTAAAAACATAATTACATAATTTGTGTGACCCACAATATTTGATAAAAAGCTGCTCTACTAGACTTGCATCACCGTGTCTTTATCCAAAAACCTTAGCTACTTTTTTAAATCTGCGCGGAAGGAAACTCCCACGCTAAGCTCAAGGCTTAGTGGTGCATAAAAATAAGGCAATAAACTATTTAAATGCCACATGCATTGTCATATAACAATTAATGCTTAATCATATTCTCATGCAAATATACATATCATGGTATTCTAGCATGTATAGACATCAAATTACATTCTTTTATCTTATACTTGTTTACTTTACTAAAACATCATTATATAACATGTCATAATCAACCATATTACAAGTCATTATTTCTTTTATTTTTCATGTCATAATTCATAATTCCATTTTAAATTTCAATAATTCATTTATTTTCCACAAATTCTTTATTTATGTCTTTATTTATGCCCAGGACACCTATGAACCACTAACTCGGATAACGGAGTTGCCATCTAGGCACTTAGGAATGCCACCCGGGCAATATGATGTGCGCATATAAGTGCCATTACCGGCGTAGATAACCGTGCTATTATCGGCGTAGATAACCGTGCCATTACCGGCGTAGATAACCGTACCATTACCGGCATAGATAACCGTACCATTACCGGCGTAGATAATCATACCATTAATGGATTTAATCATTTTCATCATACTCTCCCCTATTTGGCATGCCAAACTATCCTAAGTTGGTTCGGTGTTCTAGGGCTTATACAATTTCATTAAAATTCATAACAATTAATTTCATACTATTCATGTATATAATATCTCAAAATAATTACATAATCACTCAATTAAAAAAATATTTACAGAATATAACAAGGTTCACATCATTTTACTCATTTTATTCCTCATCTCATATGTTGCCCTGTCACTGGCAGATTCTGTTCTTTTCCTTGGACCTTAATTTTGGTCCTGTTATGTTCTGAATTTAGTTACATGATATTCTTAACAATTTTATCTCTGGATCTTAGATTTAATATGAAACTGGAATCACTTAATTCTGAATTCTGTATCAAACGATATGATAAAATTACCACTGACGGGTCACTAAACAATTCTGTCCGGAATTTCCTGGACAGATCCTAAGTCTGGACTTTATGAATTTTTCTGGATAATTACAGATATATTCAGATATTATAGTCTAAATAATAATTATAGCCTTATGTCGTAGCTTTCAAAAAAAACAAAGAATACACAAATCCAAGCTCCATAACTCAAGTTATAACAGTTTAAGTACTTACTACTCATTACTAACAATTCTGCCCAGAATTTCTGGACAAATTCTACTTCCGAATTTTATAAATTTTTCTGGAAAATTACAGACATATTCAAGTTTTATGGTCTAAATGAAAGTTATAGCCCTATGTCTTATCTTTCAAACTCAATAAAAAACATGCAAAACCAAGTTCCAGAAAGTAAGTTATAACAGTTTAAGTGAACACTGCTCATCAACTTCCAGCAAGGAACATACAAGATAATCACATTCAATTTTTATGAATTTAAATCCTAAGTCTAGCAAACATGCATCCCTAAGATTTTTCATCACAAATAATATTAATTCAAAATCATCAACATGCCAAATAATTAAATTATGCAATTAAAAAAAATTAAAATAGGCTATTGCCTTAAATTATGCACAAACCTCTCTTTCTCTCTTTTCTTTCTCTTTACTTTTCTTTCTCCTTTCCTTTGCTCCTTTGAGACAAATCCTTGTCACTTTGAGTTCCTAAAGTTCATAAACAGATTATTAAAAATTCATAAACCTAATTTCTTCCTTTCTCCTTACTCTCTTAAGCTTCCTTAAGCATGAGAATGGGATTTTACCTTACTTTTTCTCTCTTTTCTCACTTTCTCTTTCTAAAATCAAGCTTTAGCTATGGAGGAACAAGGAAAAACGTGGCTGGTTTGAGAGAACAGAATTTTCCTCAATGAAAATGGATAAGGAAGAAAAAGAAGCAATCAAGAACAAAGTGACAAAAGTCATTAAAATGGGGGACACATAAGCCACATTCTAGAAACCTTCATTAATGTTATATGTATGTATCTTCATTAGCTTATTAAACTTTGCCACTTGGTGTATTGGGCTTCAAGAAATGTGGGAGACAATTGAAAGATAGCAAATTCTAGATATGAAGAGATGAAGGAACAATTAAGTGAATAAAGACAAGCTACATAATTATGGGACACCTAAGCCAAATTCTAGAAGTCTTCATTAATGAATTCATCTCCCTTGGTGTATGTTAATTATCTTCTTAAAATGTGACACTTGGTGTGGCCAGCCCCTTTCCATGTGTTTAATGTCCCAATCATGTATTTAATTTATCATTATCCCAATTAAATCCTTCAATTTTCAGTAAATTGCAAATTGACCTCTAAACTTTTCAAAATTTGCAATTTAGTCCTTTACCAAAATTTAACATCTTAAAATATTTTAAACACTTTATTAGATATTTTTCATACTTAATTGCCATTATTTTCATTATTTTTCGATAAAAATCCAAATTTAGACTTTAGTCAAACCGACGAGTCGATTTAACAACTCGCGTGACTTAGGTCTAAATTAGCGGATATGACAGTGAGCTTGAGAGAATTGTCATTTCCTTTTTGTTTTTGAAATTTGCTCTACGTTGAGACTTTGTCCAATCATCTCTTGATAGGATTTCTTCTTCACCATCAACTCCTTTTCTGGTTGGTGGTATCCATTCTTTCCAAACACTATCCCAGAGTTCAATTCCCTCACTATCGAGATATATCTCCATCAGGAACTTCCAATGAGCGTAATTTGTTCTATCAAAGTAAGACTTGAGACTTTGGAATCCTTCATTGGCCATTTCTTGATCTTTGCTAGCACTTTTTAGGCTTCGATGCTAGACTAAGCTCTGATACCAATTGTTGCCCAAATAATGAACCAAGAAGGGGAGTTGAATTAAATATATAAAAAAATTTAACTTTTAAGTGCGAAATAAAATTAAATAGAGTAGGGATGAAGAGATATCACATAAAAGATTTATAGAGATCCGGATATTAACAAATCATACTCCTCTCCCCAATCTCAATTGGGAGTTTCACTAACACACTAAGTGTTACAATGGAGTTTTACAAGTTGACTCCCAACTATGGTGTTTCTATCAATGACTCACACTTAACCGAGAAATCCCTTGTATTTTAATGACTCACACAATAAACCAATTCCTTATATTTTATGGCTCACACAAATAATGCTTACAAGTATTTTACTCTTAACCCAATATACCCAAACTCACTTAAGTAGTAAATTACAAAGAGAAACACTCACCAATCTATAATGCTAAAAAATTATGAGCAAATAGATTTTTACAGAGAATTTGAGTTTTGTTAAAATAATTAATTCACAAATGGCTACAACAAGATTTTGATTTGAAGTAATTGCTTGTTCTTTTGTCCTGGATTCATAAATGACTTGCATTTATACTTCCTTAGCGAATTATAGCCGTTTGGATGCATTTAATGCGAAAATATCCGTTGCACCAACTCTTAATTTCGCGCTTGACATGTTTCTCTTTTTTCATTCACGGTCGTGAATATGTGTGTTACGGTCGTGAATGTTCTTCCAAGCTATGATCCAAGTGGTGACTTTGTCCGTGAAGCATTCTGGAAGGAATTGAAGTATTTGATCATGGGCGTGATTTTATTCTTTCACGGGCGTGACTTTATTCTTTCACGGGCGTGAATATCCTTCCAAGCCGTGGTCCAAGTGGTGACTCTGACCGTGAAGCTCTCTGGAGGAATTTGACATGTTATCTCAGGGGCGTGACTATCTTTCATGGGCGTGACTGATATGATTATTCACGGTTACTATGATTCTTCATGGCCGTGAGTTTTAAATATTGGAGAGTTGACGCTAAGTTACATCACGGGCGCGACATAAACAATCATGGACATGAATATGTTATTTCTTCATTTTTTTTACTTTCAAAGTTAGTCTTTAATTCTTACATCATACTTCATATTTTGTTCAATCAACTTAGAACACAAGTATTGTTAAATACATTACTGCTATTTTATTTGTTAGCATTAAAATAACGAAAATACCTCTCAAGGTTCAACACATGATATATGTCATAAAAAAATTCAGCTTAGTTTTTTTAATAAGTGGAAAATTAATAACTATTTAACCAATAAAAGATTTAGTGAAATCATAAAATTTCCATGTTATATTTATTGTGAACTTATAGTAATAAAACAGTTTAATAATTCATGTGCAGTTTTTGAAAATTAGAATTCAAATTTAATGGAATTTTACAAAAATTCAGTTAAAAAAAATCATAAATTGAAAATTGAAAATCACAAAGTACAAAATAAATAAATATGTGTATTCAAAGCATTACCTATGAAGTGTTGCATAGAAATAGATGAGAAACAAATAGAAGAAAATAGGGAGAGGAGAGTGATGGGCAAAATAGGGTGTGAGGAAAGAAAATAATTATAGAGAGAAATTAAAATGACGAAATGACTGTATAATTTTTTTTATGAAGAGTTGTACTTGTCGGCCAAAAAGGATTCATAGAAAATTACTCATCAAAATTGTTCATACTTGATACTTCAATCAATTTATTATGACAAATGACAAATGTTTGTAAGCAAAATATGGAACAACACCTATCATCTATCCCTTTTTTTTTTAGGAAATTTATATTTATTTTTAAGAATATAACTATTTTATTAATTTTTAATATACGATATTTTGTTATCGATCAATATCATATATAATTTATTTATTTTTTAATACTTCTAGTTAGTGCTAGGTATTTATTAAGAAAGAATAATCAAAATTTATAATTTTAACTATTTTAATTAAAATTTCTTTAATGTAGAAAGAATAATTTTTATAATTAGTTTGGTATTTAAATTTAAAAAAATATTTTTATAGAGAAGTATATTTATTAACGTGTTTCATAAATTAATGAGAATCTTATTGCCTTTAAAAAAACATTTTTTTCATAAACGAAAATACAAATATGATCTAAAATTTAATGCTTTTGTTTTAAATACCACAAATACCCTCACATCACATGCATTATCTTTTCCTTTTTTTTTCAAATATTTTTTCCCATATTATATAAAAATCGAGAGGCTGCAAATAAAAAGTAATTAAAAAAATAAACAGTAACAAAAAGAGAAGAGAGAGATTAATCACAGTGAGAAAAAATGGAGAATATTAATTGCAGCACAAGAGAATAGAAACCAAGCATAAGAACAGAATGAGAAACAATTGGGGAGTCTCTTCTCTCTTGAATCGAGCAACGCAGATCCCAGCATCCTGCAAAAATTCTATTGTTGAAAGAAACTAACACACATAGAGAAGACAGATATAAAGAGAGAGAAACGAGGACAATTTATTTTTCATTAAAAATATAGCTTAGATAGACAACTGTTCGTCTAACCCTTTTATATTTTTTCAATTTTTCTTTTATTTTTATGCTGACATGGCAAAATACACTGTTCTATCAATTCGGCGCCCTTGAAAGCCGCTGTCCTAAGCCGCATTCCATGCAAATTTTGTTACTGTCAGCCTGAAAATTTTAAATATAACAAATGACAAACTCTTTAAATAGAATATGGTCATCTTATTATAAAAACCTTATCTCTGCTCCTCCTTTTAAATATATATAATAGATAGATACCCTTAAAAAAAAAAAAGTAGTAATTAAGTTCTGCAGACAAAGATTGAAGAAAAATGTAAACTTGCCTTTCTATTTTTATCCTATTTCTATAATCTTATACTTATTCCGCCTTCCATCCAAATCGAACCTTCTAAACCTTCTCTCTCTCTCTCTCTCTCTCTCTCTCTCTCTCTCTCTCTCTCTCTCTCTCTCTCAAACTTAACCATACTTAAAAATTTCCTTTACGAATTTTTAATTTCGATTCTCTGAAATATACGCATTTTATGTTTTTCTTTTTTCTTCGATTTTGATTTTGGTTTTGCTCGAGTTTTACTTCAATTTCGACTCCCCACTCCCATTCTTTATAGTTTATACACAACTTTCTCATGGTAAGACTTCGATCAATTTTTTTTTCTTTTCTAAATATCTTCAATTTTTTCTTTTCTAAATCTCTTCGATTTTGTCTAAGTTTTTCTCGTTTGGTTGCTTGGGGATAAGATGATTAACACAGATTTTATATCTTTTCTTGCTGTCTTCACAATATATGCTTTTGCTTTTCTTTTTTCCCTTAATAAAATGTAAATGAACTCGGCTTTATGCAAAACTCCGTTGAAATAGCATGTTTTTGAACCTTGCAATTTCTTATTTCCTTTTTGAATTTTTCAGTTTTATGTTTTTTGCATAATTGGGTTTTGGGTATTTGTTTGTTATATTCCTTTAGCTTTGGGATCCTTACTTTTGATCGTTATGAATAAGCGGGTAAGAGGGGAAAAAGGGAAAATCCTAACAAATCGTAAGGCAACATCTAGCTTTGCTTTTTATAGATTACTTATTTTGGTATAAAACCTACTAGGAGAGACTTTACTTTAATGCACTTAATGAGCTTTTAATCCGCTTGCTGGCCTGCTTTCCTGTTTGAGCTACTTCTGCTTGATAACTCTTAATTCCGGTTGAGCTCGAATTCCTTAACTTTCACATTTTTCTTTTGCAATTTCAGGTGAAGCATTAAAATACACTGGTTCATGTCTCACAGTTTTAGTTCATACGAACACTTTATAGCTCTTTACATATTTCAGAATGGGAAGAAAAAGTAAATTGTAAAGTGTCATGCTTTACTTGTGATTCACCTGCTTTTATTGGTTTCCTCTCTCTACCATTAACTCTGTCATATTGGATCTTTTCCGCCTTCCTTCAGCAGAAATTACACCTGAAATACTTGAAGTTGTGACCCATCAGTCAAATTTGTGATAAGACACAAGGTAATTATATTTATTATGTATATTTGTGATAATATACCTTACATTTTCAGTCATAGATGTAGAAATAATAATTTCATTTATTTTGTATATTTGTATGTATGTGTGTATGTTTGTAATACTTGTGCCAACAGTTCCAAAAGCTTTTGGAGAGTTCTAGTAGGTCTTTGACTACTGCTCGTGAATGACCTACTAGTTGTGCTTTGTTGGTTGGGACATTTATTTAGTTTTCTGTTCGACTTGCAGAGTTCTTGTCCTCCTTTTTTTCTTGTGATTGCTGACTGCAAACATTGAAATTTTTTTTAATGGTTCTTAACCAATTCTTATCTTTGGAATCATTGCCTTATATATGCTGTAATTTTCAATTATTTCTGTTTCTTGCAACTGAGTCCCTGCATGCCAAAGAGCTCATTTGTATTTTTCTTACTTTCTGTCACTTGAATTGGTGTAGATAGGATATGGGGTGCCTTGTGTCTACTCCAAAGGATTCAGGTGGAAATAGAAGGAGACCAGGGACCATAGGTGAAGTTTTTGTTTATGTCCCTGGTTTTCGGATACCAAAACCAGTTGATTTTTCTGTTCCATTTGGTGATCACTTGTCAAAGAATTTAGTGGAACGCCTGTCTGCTTTAAGAACTCGTATTGTAGTTATGGCTGGTCAAGAAGCTCCAACAGTTACAAGGACGAAGAGAAAAAGTGCTACCCAACACGGTATGTTATAAAAAACTTTGATGTGTATATGATGGAAATTAGTACTGGGTTTTTATCATTCATATGTCAAACTAATTTGTTGTTTGAAGGAGGTTCAACATTGGATGATCTTCATCAGGCTCTTGAAGATTACCTGCCTGTTCTTTTGGGATTAGTTAAAGATGGAAGCCATCTACAACACAAGGTGCAGTTTGTGTGGATAAATCAAGAGGATGATGCAGAGGTGGGACTGTGGGACTGGATTATGTATTTATTATCTCTTAATAGGATAAGTTTTTTAATACTTTTTTCTTGCAGCGTATTGTTCTATTCTCATGCAAAGATGGTGGTTGTTGACGTGGAGTTATAATTTTGCAGGAAGCATCAATGTCTAATGCATGGTACGAGGTGTTATCAGTTTTGCACTTAATGGCAATGCTATTATTGTCGCAGGCCAACTGG
Source organism: Triadica sebifera (assembly GCA_023653625.1). Classification (NCBI taxonomy): domain Eukaryota; kingdom Viridiplantae; phylum Streptophyta; class Magnoliopsida; order Malpighiales; family Euphorbiaceae; genus Triadica; species Triadica sebifera. Next base: position 6,458,448 of record CM042899.1, on the reverse strand, counting down.
TTACTTCTCCCAAGAACATCTCCGGATGGTTATCAACCAAAAGTATCAGCAGGTAGGTATTTACAGCAAAAATATGTGCTGCAGGTGATTACGCATTTGGATGTAACCTTTTTCTTTTCTCCCCCTCCCCAATTTCTCCTATGAATGCTTGTTATATTAAACTTTAACATCTCTCCATAGAATTAGTTTCTTTCTTTTTGTAAATATAAAAATTCTCTTTATTTAGATGTTGCGGCCTGGGAGACTAAATGTTGACATGCTGCAACCTCTATCAAATCTTCCCTGTTCATAAATTTGCATACTCAGTTTGCTTTCAATATTGAATTTTATCAAATTGATGCATTTTAGCTGCTTGTAACCATAACACACATACTTAATATAAGTGTTGAAGATATTACTATTGTTTGTGAAGTTGGGATGTTGAAACTTTTTGGTGAAATTCATATCAATAAAATAAGATTTTTTCAGATGTTGATGAATTAGATAGACTGGAGGGGGAGATCACTTTGGAGGCTCAAATGAGTTGCAGATGTGACAGAAAATGGTATTTGTTAATTATGGATGCAGGAAAATGTGGAAAGTTTAGCATGCAAGTCTATTTGAAGGCTAAAAATGTAGAAAAATAGGGTTTCAGAGAATGAAATTAGGTGTTAGAACCAATACAAGGAAATTGATGCTTGGTTGGTGAGTGGCTATCGAAGCTGCACTGTTGTATAAATGATAACCTCAGATCAGTGTAGGATTCCTTTCAGGCTATTTGGTGGAGAAGAAAGTTGAGGCTCTAGTGGAAGATTTTTAGGGTTTGGAGCAAAGATCAAATCTGCATTTTGTGTTAAATTACATGTCTAAACAACAGAAAAATGAAAATATATAGAGCTTTGCGCCCATAATTCTCTTGGCATCACAATTGAGATCTCATGAGCTAGCGTTAAAATTGCATAGAATCCCATAAACACATATGCTTGAAAATTTTCTCTTATTCATTGATTATTGTAATTGAAAGAGCTAACATGATTATAGAATAAATGAAGAATGCATTTCTTGTAGCATTTATTATCCAACTAGGAAGTGGGTTTAAACACAAAACTAATAGTATTAAATATTACATTCCTCTTAATTCTATGCCCTAGCTAACATAAGAGATAAAAGGAATAACTTGTCATGCTACATTCTTCCCATTTCAGCAAATCTAAAATTACTAAAACAATGCTACCTCCTAAAATTATGAAACAGATGACTAGCAGCTAATTGACTAGAATAAATATAGATATAAGATTTTAGGAGTACAAACCACAAAGTTCCTAATAAAATCTTGAATAAACCAATATGAAATCTAGACCATAACTCTATTTCTTTAGGCATTGAACTTACTTCATGACCTTCATTTTGTTTGTCTTGGTTATATTTAATGATCAAATTAGTTGAGAAGCACAAAATTATTGAATTGGATGAAGGATGGAGATTTTTTCAACAAGATTTAATGTGTGGTAAGTGGAAAAGAAGCTATGTTAGGAGATGGAGGCAAAAGGAGACAACAAAATTACAAATCTTGTCTTATCTGATGAAGTTAATTATTCCTATAATGACTAATATTAGGAGAATGTAGCTTTGGGACTTATGATTGAATGGGGCCCTAGTATTCAGGAGGATGCGTACTAGTTGCCGAGGTAGACATATTGAGGAAGAGGAAGTTATGAAGATACTTGTAAACTGGATGAGGAAAAAGATCCTAGTCTAGGCTGTTACATAGTATATTTTTTGTTATAAGGTTTGTTTATCTTTTATAGAAGTTAGAATCTTTTGTAAGAAGAATTTAAGTGAAGTGCTTTAGAAATTCTCTCTCAATCCTTTTTGTCTTTTTTTTAGAAGATTTTCAATTCCAAAATTTATCCTAGTTATTGTTGGTAACTTATGCATATAAGATAATCTTTGTTAAGGCTATATTTCGTAGATTGGTTAAAGGTTATCTTTTCCATTTCTCATAGAGCTCTCATCAAGGGAAGATTGAATATGTGCAATGTCTTTTGCTTGTGAAGTATGCATAAATGCTAGAATCAACACAACAGAATGTGATTTTTGGTTGAATTTTGAGAAGGTCCATGATAGTTATAGTTGGGGTTTCTTTGAGACAGTTGGAAAGGGTTTTGGCGTTATATTGAGATGGACTCATAGTCTCTTATTTTAGTCCTAATTTTAGGTTACTGTCAATGGGAAGCCAAGGTCTTGATTTATGGTATTTATGGGAGTGTGATTCTTATTTTCTCATTCTTGTGGAAAAGGTCTCCTGCAAGCTTTTTCTTTTCCTTAGCTAGTTGGCACAATCAAGTTAATTGGAATCGATTAGGTCAACTGTTAAAAGGACCTTCAGAATAGGGGACTATCAGGCGTGATTGATGATCAGTGAAGCTGAACATCTTATTACTAATTAGTTCATGTGGTCAGAATTAATTTGGTTGGGTTAGTTGTGATGAATAGTTTGTCTAATTGGTTTAGATATGATTGGTTCATTAGGAAAATTGAGAATCGGAAAAGTCAGAGAGAGATGATGAAACTTGGTAAAAAATTGCCAACTCATAGGTAGAGATGGACATTTTCAAAATGTGAAAGAGTTGTTTGGTTCTAGAAATAAGTCAATCTTCATAATGAAATAACTCTTCTAATTTGAGAATAACAATTCTTTATCTAGGCTATGCGTATTGCAAAAGCTGAATGGTTTTCAACCCCTTGTTCATTATCACCATTGAAGCATGCAACTTTTACTTCGGTTTTTTTTCAAGGATGTCATAACTTTTATGGTGGTTGTCAACAAAGTGTCTTAGCTTTATGTCCTAAGTTTGGTTTTAGTTGTAAATTTTTTTTCCATATTTTCAAGAGCAAGACCATAACCCAAATAAAATTTCAATTTTTATGGGTCACAAATATTTTATTTAGGAAATACAACCCAAATAGAATTTGGGATCATAGATATATCTCATACAATTTAAACTTTTATGGATCACAAGTACTTCATTCAAAAGATGCAAGCTAATATGTCTTAGATTAGGAATTAGTTTTTGATTAAGCTGTCCATTGAAGTGAAAATGTTTGTGTTTTTTAATGCATTAGCTATAAATATTAGCTATATGTAAGAGTTGACGTTAGGATTTAGAGTAACTAGGAGTTGACTTATAAACAACTAATTAATAGGCTACATATAGCTAGTTATCATACCAAAAACCTTTTTGTAAAGTGTATATATATATATATATATATATACACACACACACGTTTGATTCCTTGGAATGAGATAATTAGAAAACTATTCCATTACTTTTCTCTATTCTACACGGTATTAGAGCTTGGTTAGCTCAATTTTTGCTTCCAGTTCCTAAGGTTCTGGGTCTGTCTCTTTGTGGGTCATTGCTAGAGTGCCCAATTTGCCTCATTGCCACCATAAAAGGAAGGAAAAACTTGATTTTTAGCTGGAAGTTGTATCTTTGGTGACTGAGTGTGCCACGTGTTGGCCTCGCACCAATTTCATCTTTAGTCTATTTCTCATGCATCGACACATGGGAGCGTGTGAGAAGGTGGTTGGAGCCTCAGCGTTGCCATGAGATTCCTAAGGTGTTTCGAATTCTTGTGCAATCATTTGTGGGTTGTACAGTAGCTTGGTCTTTATATTTTGGATTTTGGCTTTACTTGTATATGGTTTCCAAGAGTTATTTTATTTAAAATTCCGTCTATACCTCTATTTCAAGTCTATTTGCTATCTGGTGGACTATTTTTGGATTGTTTGGTAGTTTTGGTTCAGTGGATTGTTTGGTTGTGACATTTTTAACAATCTTTGTTAATTTGTTTGAGTTAAAATGGGTGATAACAAAGCCACTTATGCCTATAAGAGTGACTCAAGCAATGTAATTTGCTACTATTGGCATGAGCAAGGTCATACAAAACGGTACTATAGGAAATTGCAGAACCGCAATCATAGAACTCAAGCTACTAATATTGCTGCTATCCATAGTTCATCTTCTAAGGAAACTGTGATAGTCTCAGCTAATGAATTTGCCAAATTTTGTCAATATCAAGAATCATTGAAGAAATTTCATCTCTCTAGTCATTGTTACATACTAAGTTTCGTACAAAAGTCTTAGGGCAACTAGGATATATTTTGGGATTTGAGGTAACAAGGAGCAAGAAAGGGATCTTCTTGTCCTAGGGGAAATATGTGTTTGATTTGCTTACAGAGACCGGAAAAATTGAAGCCAAGCCATACAATACTCCAATAGTTTCTAATGTGCACTTTGCAAAAGATGATGATCCATTTGAGGATCCAGAAACATATAGAATACTAGTTGGAAAATTGAACTACCTCACTAAGACTTGACCAGATGTTACATACAGTTAATGTTGTTAGTCAATTTATGTTTCCACCTATAGTCAAATATTGGAAAGCTATAAAACAAATTTTGTATTACTTGAAGGGAGCTCCTAGTCTCGACATTCTATACAAAAATCACGGGTATATTAGCATTGAATGTTTTACAGATGCTGATTGGGTTGGTTCTAAGATTGATAGAAAATCCACTTCAGATTATTATGTTTTTGTTGGTGAGAATCTTGTATCTTGGAGGAGTGAGGAATAAAATATTGGATCCCGGTCTAGTACAAAATCAAGCAGTCCATATGTGAAATTTTGAGGATAAATCACCTTTTAGCTAAAGTTGGATTAGAAACTTTATTACTAGCAAAACATTGATGTGATAATCAAGCTGCTTTTCATATCGTCTCAAATCCAGTGTACCAGAAAAGAACCAAACAAATTGAGGTTCATTGTCACTTTATATGTGAGAAGATTCAAGACAACTTGATTTCCACTAGTTATGTAAAGACATGAGAGTAACTAGGTGATATATTTACAAATACTTTAAGTGGGACTTGTGTTGAATATTTTTGTAACAAGTTAGACATGATTAATATCTTTGCTCCAGCTTGAGGGGGGGTTGTATAGAATGCATTAACTGTAAATAGTAGCTGTAATTTGGAGTTGACTTTAGAATTTAGGGTAACTAGGAGTTGGCTTATAGACAACTAATTAATAGGCTACATATAGCTAGTTATCATACCAAGAACCTTTTTGTAAAGTGTATATATATACATTTGATTCCGTTGGAATGAGATAATTAGAAAACTACTCCATTCTTTTTCGCTATTCATATACAGTTTCGATTTGTTATTGGTTGATTTGGCGGGAAATATTTGCTATTAGTTACAGCTTGTAGAAGCAATTACATAGTTGTTTTGGATTATAATTAATAGATAGTATAAAAGGAACTTGGTGCTTTTGTAAGGCATTTGAGAAATCTCAATAAAGATGAACTCATTATGACGGGATTTTTGTTACTTAAACCCTTCAAAAGTTGTTTGATTGTTTATATTCATAATAGTTTTTGTATCCTTGTTTTTCTAATGCCTTGGTTTATATTACTAATAGTTTTTGTTTCCTTGTTTTTTAATGCCTAATAGTAAAGACAAGCCTAACCATATTGCGACTCTGCAAATGTTTCAATTGCTTTTAATTTAGGCAATTTTGTTCTAATTGCACAAATCTGTTGCATTTATATTGAATGCATCAAAATAATTTCTTTTTATTTCTGTTTAAGTTTTAGAATAATCTACACACTCATTATTGCTTTTTACAATGCATAGGGTTTGATAATGGTATGTTAGCCATGTTGGATAAATTGCAACTGATTTGTGCCCTCATAATAAAATTAGTTGGTAAAATCCTTGAAAAGATTTGGTTTTTCTTTGACTGCTAAGCTGCTTCCCTTTTTTTTTTCACTGTAGTTGGACTTGGTTCCCATTTAAGCACTCATCTTTGACACTATTAGAGGAGAATAGTTATTGAAGAATAGATGCATAAGAATTTTTCTTTCTTACTCTGATTCTTCCCCTCCCCTAATTTCTTTTTGTATTACCTTCTTACCCCCGATTTCATCATTTCTATATTGCATATCTTTCTTATCTTTTTTGTGTTCTTGTTCTTACTCTTTTTCTTCATTTTAATTTCTTTTTCATTTTCCATATTTTGTGTATTCAGTAGAGACACTTCATTGTTATCATAGAGACTTCTGATAGATTCCTTCGCACTTTTTGGGATGAAGGTGCCATCCCATTCTCAAACGTGCACTCAAACTCAGAACTTCAAAGTTATAAACATGGAAACAAGATATTGATGCAATGAGAAGTGGGGAAAAGCAAGTGAGAAAAAGTGTTTTGTACATTTAAAAAATTTTCCATTTGTTTTCACATTCTATACCCACAGATATTATGTTTTGTTTTGTGTCAGCTATACTTTGATAGAAACTTGTTTTGTGTTTGATGAGGTTAAATAAAAATCTCATTTCATTTTCAAGTGAATACTAATGAGAAGGTGATGCTCATTCAGCTAGTAATATGCATGTTGGTCATTGTTGGCTTGTATGACATGTTTCTGGGTTACATGCTTGTTTCTTTTCCTAATTCTGTATTTTACGTGGGATTTCTTTTTTCTACTTGTCTCCCCTTCACAAGTTTATTGTTCTTTTGATTATCACAGAGAGCAGGCGTGCATCAATTGATATTCTCTTAAAGGCTGCTGGATACTTGGATTGTGCAGTCCGACATGTGCTTCCTCAGTTTCCTGCTGTATTAAGGTTAATATAAATGAAAGGCTTGCACCAAATGGAGCTCCTTGTGCTGTCATTGCAAGGTTATTCTGATCTATTGCGTTTTGGTTGTAGGAGAGATTTGCCGGTGGACTTGGCAGGAGGAGTTCTTAGAGCACTTTGCCTGCAAGTATTGGGGCAGGTATTGTCTTATTAGGCCAATTATCCTTCTTCAAGCATAATATTCATTTTAATCTTGAGATCCCTATTTGGTTATTTCCAAATTAAAAAAAAAAAGTATATACGATTTGAATCCCTTTCAGTCAATTCATCCTATTCGGTTTTTAGTGGACCACATGTTATTTCTAGGATCAGTACTTGGTTACTCCTAGTCCTAATATGATATACAATATTTTAAAGAATCAGTTCTGTATTCACTTGATAAATAAAACCTTGTTTCTCTATTCGAGATATCACTAATAAAAATCAAAACTAATATACACAACGGATAAGCATAATTTACACTTTCTCATAAACACAAAGTCACTGCATTAATACTAAAAATATTCAATCACAAGTTTGGGATCCAGCATTCCCATAAAAATTGTTCTACTCCATCCTAGTGATGGACACACAAGTAAAGGAAAAAAATACATCGTGAAAATTTACAAGAATAAGAGGTAAAAATAATTGATCTATGTTTCTGTGCAGTTTTCAAGCTTCAATCTGTGGAATTCTTCCTTTTCTTGCATCAAAAAGTATATTCTTTGTCAATTCTCAGGATTCCTTCAGTCTTATATAGCTTTTAGATGTGTCAGAACCTCTAGAATAGGAATCCCTACTTAAATAGGAGTAACAAGAATAAATCTTCAAATTAACATGGCCGTGCTCAGAATAAACTTGGGCCATGGCCCACACTGGTTTGAAATTCTATGACAAGCAGACTCCAGCCGTCAATGTTACCGGCCTCCATGCCAACTTTGCACTAGAAGTCCCCACGGCAATTCCATTGGGTATGGGTGTGGCCGTGGACTAGCCTGGTTGCAACATGTTTCAAAGTCTTAACTTCTAATCCAATTCTTCTAATCTCTAGCATTCTTCAGCTAATAACCTGCAAATACCAAGAAATAATTAAATACATAGAAAAGGAGATCTAATCACATAACTTAAACTAAAACCAAAACAGACACAATAAACTGACAAAAACCTATATAAATAGACCTAAGGTACTCCTAAATATCAACTTATCTGTTTTCCCTTTTATATTCCTAACATTCTTTTTAGAACCAGACCATAGTCAAAAATTGGCCTAGCGGCTGATTTTAATTGTGGAGGTGGCTTCCATTACCTTCTTATGCTGTAGCACTTAGCTCTGCACAATTTTTAGTTTCAAATTTTGCAGGTATTTGTTGTGATATCATTATACTAAAATCTTCGTGAACTATTGTTCTAATAACTAGGGCAGGGCTTGCCTGTCGGTGTGGTCTAAAAGTTGACTCCTTGCTATTAGTTGTATTTGTTTATGGTATTACATTTTTTTTCTGGTTTATTATGATCATTTTTTCCACTCTCTATCTCACCTGATGAAGGTTGTTGATATCCAACTTGGGATGGCAATTGATAGTGCCAAAGCCACTCTAGCAGTGAAGCGGAGGCTTGCATGTGAAATGGTTAAGTACTGGCAGCAGGTATGAAAGTGTTAATTGCCCAACATTTTTTTGCTAGGTACGACCGACTTTGATTTTTACTGAAATTTTATATTTTGAGGTTCATCTGTTTTTGGTAATAATAATTGTTATTATGGTTTTATAGTTGTCAGCATTGCTAGCATTATTACTGCAAGGAGCAGTTATAACTAGGTTTAATAAGTATGATATTTATTTACAGAATAAATGTTTCACTTGTTTTGGTTGCTTGAAAGTTTGTGCATCAGGATAATACATTGTTTATCTGTTGAACAAGTAATCCTGATATAAAATTGCTTTTTCTTTGATATTTTCTTCACAGGCTCAAGATAATACAATGAATCTTCCATTAGGAAATGGTTGGGGGGAAAAGCACCGACTGTTTGTTAAGTGGAAATATGTGGAAGCAAAGGTTTCTTAATATTTTTCTGTTGTCTATCTTTATTCTCTATTTGTGAAATTTCACACTCTTCCAATATTCATTGTTTTTTTGCTTCTCGATCTTTGAAGTCTATCAAAATTGTGATACCTTGTGTGATGTTGTTTGGGGAACTTGAACTACTGGTAGATTAGCTTACACAAAATGGTTATTGGCAGCATATGGGTATTGGACTTCCTAGGGATTATTTTAACTTTTAATTTGATAGAATCTAGTAGATATATTGGAAAAGTTTCTCACTTGTTTCAAGAATTAATGAAAATGTGTAATTATAAAAAGCTGCTGAATCTGCCATCATGCACAAAACAAATTGGTTACTGATAAATAACTGGATATATGAAGCCAATACTAATCCCCAGGATTTAGCCTTTTCTAGGTCATCTGTAGAAATGTCCCTTTTCTTCTTATAAATAGCTGAAGATAGCCATTTGAGAAACTCAGTTTGATGAGCCAGTTGATTTTGCCTTTTGAGAAACTCGGTTTGGTGAGCCAATAGTGTTTGCAGCTGAATAGAATTTTCCAAACCATTTGCCCAGATGCATGGGACTGCAGCTGCAGGATGCTTATTTTTTAGCAGAAGATGTTATATAGAAAAAAGATGTAACAAATACATTATTTTTGTGTCAGCAATGAAACATATTATTCGATACTTGAGAAAACTCGAAATGTATTTTTTGAAATCCTATTACTAATATCCAATCTTAAGCAATTTTGCTTGAAACGTTCTATCTTTTAACTTCAATATTTCTTCTTTTAACCAACCAGGCAGCAGCCTATTATTATCATGGCCTGATCCTTGATGAGGGGAACACAGAGAAATCTCATGGGATGGCTGTAGCTGCTTTGCAAGCTGCAGATGAGTACTTAAAGGAGAGTAGGAAAGCATGTGAGGCATTTAATGCAGTTTCTCCTTTGTCAAGGTAATCTACTGAAGCCATGGCTGTCTATGATGTTCATTAATCTATGGTACATCGTAAAGTTCAGATGTTATTGTCATATGCTGAAGCGGTGATGGTGCATTATTTGTAGTTTTCAAATCAATTTAAATATTATTCATAAAACAAATAAAATAATGGTGATCGTGGCTACCATGGATCTTATTCACTCATTATATGATCATTGCTGTAGCTTCTCATAGTCAGATGATTAAGTCTTGGCATTATATCAGTGTTTGGCATCTTGGGATGTCTAGATAGTTATTATTTACTAGAATCTAAGTTCTTGTGTTTTGCAGAAAGAAAGGAATATAGGAACTCATGTTATTCATGTAGAAGATTATATCCAGATCTGTTTAAAATGCTGGGCAGCGTGGGTTTGCCGTTGGGTCTGTATGGCAAGCTTAGGTCCAAGCCTGGGCTGAATAAAATGTGTCCCAAGCGAAGCATAGATTAAAACTATATACTTTTTACACGTAATTAGTTATTACAGCAAGCTTGAGCATGCCAGGTCTTCAGCAAACTATATTTCCAAACTAGGTTGTTTGTGGGTGGCCAAGCTGGGCTGACTTGGTACTCTGGTGCATAATTATCTCTAATTGTATTCCCAGTTGGAAAAATCTAATGTTAGAATTCATACAACCTATTAGTAGAATTTACTCCAAAAAGCTTTATAATATAGTTAATGTAGTTGAATTAACTTTGAAGTTGTAGAATTCATTTGAATTCTATTGCTCATAATGTCTAAGAATTAAAATGAACATATTTGGCTTTCTATTTTAGCCTTATTTATAAAGAGACAATTACATTAAACAGGTTTTCGCAGTGGGTGCCATAGAATAACTAGAACTTTTGTACATTCAGGCTAGTTTTGGTATATGATTTCTAATTCTTTCATAATGATTTATTTGTTAACCTAAAGAATTGAATTTTAGCAAATATGAACTAATTGTACATGAGGAACTGGCAAAAGAGAATTTTGTCGCATTGGATTCTAGATTTGCATTCTTAGGCTTTTCAAATAGGCATAAAGTATTATAATTTGATAATTTTGACAATCTCATGACAATGATGCGGGAAAGGGAAAAGTCTGTTAAATTTCTGACTTAAAGAATCAAATGCTTAAATATTAATATTAGCAAAGAAATAAAGGGGAAAGTGACCATTTGCTAAGATTTTGAAAATAGGAATGGTTATGTTAAAAGAACCGCTTAATCTAAAAGTTCAAACTTGTAGGTGAAGGCTGTAAGAACAGTTCTATTTTCAAGACATTCTAGCACACATGCCATTCTGTTTGAAGTCTGAACTAGCATAAACCTACCTTATCTTGTACTGAATTTTTAATTAATAAGATATGATTGACCAGAATTCAAATTTTGGATGATCTGGTCTTAGAGACTTACACCTTGTAAAAAAAATTCAATCAATTTAAAAGATGAAGTTTTTAGTTGAATGCCAAAAATAGTTCCACATGTCTGTTCTCTAACACACTCCCTGCATGAGAATGTTAATAGGTTTTGAAACATGAACTAGCATCGTCAAAAAACCACTCAACCCAAAAGTTCAAGTTTGTTGTTGATGGCCCAAAAGATAGTTGTATACACACCTTAACGTTTGTCTGTATCTAGCTAAGTAAAAATATTTTGGTCTTTGCATATTTAATAAGTAAATATTCATCCCAAGTGAAGCAAAAATTCTGCATTTGGCTCTAAATTGAAGTACCATCATTAATCTTATACAATGGTTGTTTTTCCATAATGTATGTGACAGCAACACAACTAAATAAAATGGGCTGCGCAGAGATGTTTTAGGATCTCTGATTGTGAGTTTCACTGTTTCAAATACTAATTCTGTATGCTGTAATTGTGCATATGCTAGTATAATATCATAAAATTTGTAAATGGAAGACCAAATGAACTCAGTGGCTTGCCTTGAATGATCTGAGTGTAAGTCCCCAATCATCAGCTTGGGTCACCTGTGCAATTAGTTTAATTGTCTTCATTTTAGCAATTTATTCTCCAGTTTCTCAAATGTCTGTTCTTTTTAAAGGATATGTTTGTTTCTACCTGGCACCACAGTGCAAAAACATTTTGCATCCAGATGCCCTTATATTTGCTTAAACATGCTTTTACTTTCTCATGTTGGTATTATAATGGCCTAATACATATTTACCCCCCAAACTTGGCAAAAAAAGCCGCTTGTGACCCTGAACTTATGAAGTGATTATTTATACCCTCAACTTGGCATAAGTGACACTTTTGCACCCTCCAATGCACATGTGGCAGACAAGTGAACTTTAAAAGCATGAGGGCGCGTGAAGGTTGAATCTTCAAAGCCCTGAAGCAATATTTGGCTTTCAGAGGCAGTGATGGATCACTCTCCTCTTATTTCCTTTCTCATACTTTCCCTTTCAATTGATCTTTTAGCCTTCAGTCTTTACGGTCCCAATCAAATCTCCATTTCTCCTTCACATCAAAACTCCTGATGTGTATTTCATTCAGCTTTCTTAAAATACATTTACCTTTTGAAATTAGTCTCCACATCCTCCTCTTCTTCGACTTTGATGATCTCATAAAGATGTTCTATCAAATTTAGTTCCCATGTATTCTTTTGATTTATTTTCTACACAGTGAACCTTAAAAAAACACAAATTAAACATTCAGAGCCAATATACGTATCAGAAAACAAGAGATATAAAAAATAAATATTTATTATTATTATTATTATTATTATTAAATACTGAAAAAACTAATGTTTAAACCCCACTAAGAAGACGTAGAAGGAGAAGAAGATAGGTATGGGGGCAAATGGACATTTTTGCTGCAATTCTGAAAGAGGTTGAGGATCTGCTGCTTGTCAAGGCAGGGATCAAAATTCTGATCAGGTGGATGAGTAGCCTGGATGAAGATGGGCTTACAGCGGATAGCAGCAGCACGGGCCTGAGACCGCTGAAGCTTATTGTCATTGGAACCAAGGAAGAATGGGAAAGTTGGGAATTGGATCCTAGGAAGTCTCTGCTTGAGAGAAGGGTTAGGTGCATAGGGTTTCTGTCTTGGAATTAGAAATTAATTGATATTCATTTCAGGTGAATAGATAGGAGAGAGCCTTTTGCGTTCTCTAATGCCAGAGAGAGAAGAGGGGTTTTAGGTTCACTTTCCAACTTTTATTTTTTGTTTTACCATTTTACTGTTGGATATAATAAACTTACATACAGTCAGCATTTTTTTAATCTCAGTCAGCATTTTTTTGTCCACGTCACGTGCGTGTATCTAACATTGATCTCTTTTTTTTTTTTAATTGTCAAAATAGAGTTTAGATGTGTCACTTATGACTAGTTGAGTGGTGTAAATAACCACTTCATAAGTTCAGGGTCGCAAGCAGTTTTTCTTGCCAAGTTTGGAGGGTAAATATGTATCAGGCCCATTATAATCTTGTCTTAGCTTTTCCTTGCACCAACATACACTATTATCTCTTTCTCTATGATCAGCATTCGATTTCTCTATTGCCAGGGGGTGCAATGATCTTATCATTGCAGTACATATTAATCATTTTCCCTCTGAATGTATGCTTGGGATTCTGTATGCATATCTTTGTGTGTGTATCTCCCTTTTAAAGCAAACAATATTCTTACTACTGCATTTAATTCGTTTTTCTTGAATTAATTATTCTTTTGAAAAAAAAAATTCTCAAATTGGTTGTTTATTATTCATTTAATTCTTCCATGTATTATTTTGCACTTCTCTATTGAAAACTGGTACCATTCCATATTTGAACTTCTTATGTTTTCTTTTTCATTGTTTAAAATTATTTTTTTACAGTTACATGTCTGACCAGCTATTTTCTCTTAATCAAGTTTATTACCGGATTTGCCCACCGAATACTAAAATTAATTGACCATTTGACCTATTAAAATAATACAATACCCATCCTTTCACTTGGTAAACTCCAGTAAAGAAGTTGGAGGGATTAAGGTACAATTTTTAGGGGTAAAATAGTTTCTCCTTATATTGTTTTACTTGCCATTTTTTTCTAACAAATAAGTTTTGTTACCATTTTTTCCCAGCAAAAAATAAAATCAAACCGTAAAATAGAGATGATAATTTTCGATCTGACCTCAACCTGGAAATAACTTAAAATGACCTTATCCAAAGCAAGTCAGAAATTTTTGGATCAAGTAAGGGTCAACTCAAGGGTTGGCTCAAAATGATTCAAGTGGGTATGGTCACGAGTCAATTTGTGTGACCCGAACTTTAAAAAAAAAAAAAAATTACAACATTAAATGTTCTATGAATTTTTTAATTTGGCATAATATATATTTTTATTTATATTCTCCAAATTTCTAATTTGGCCAAATTCACTTGGTTAGAAAAATATATATCTATTTTGCACTCTTCATCGAAGAGCTATCAATTTTTTACTCGATCCAAAAACTCCCTTGAAAATGGTCCCAACCTGAAAATTTTTTAGTAGAACCTGAACTGACCTGACTGATTTGAGTAATTTTATGGTAAAAAATAAAAATAAAATGTGATACGTGCCATAATATTCTCTACATTTATCATAATACTCTATTCATAATATTATTTTAGTTCTATAAAATATTTGAATGTTTAATTTGACTTATATTATGTGTATAGTTATAATTTTATTTAAACAAATTAGCATATGAATATTTTATTATATTCCTGTGATTATTTATTAGTATATCTATATAAATTAATTATTGAATCATTAAAAATATTGTTCATTTATAGCATGTAACTAAGAATGATTATAGAAATAATATTATGAATAATTATATTTTAAGATAGATTTATGATACTTATTATTTTGAGAGAGAATATATAATATAACCCTTTATATCATATTAAAAATGAAATAAATGGCTCAATCCAATCTTTTTTTTTTAAATTTCTTTTTGGATTCGATGGTTATCTCAAATACAACTGGAAAATGACCTGACCTGATATCCTCTGAAAAAGGACCTGATTCCTAACATAAGTTTGTCCGAAATCAAAAATAGGTGACTCAAACTGAAACCACCCAACGCAAACCTACCTGACCTGATTGTTAGGTCTATTTAATTGCATTAAAAAAGAAAAAATAAATAAAGAAGTTGACAATGAAATAGCAGAAACTGCCCCTGAAAAATATAATTCTTCATGCTTAAGAAAATCTTTTCTGTATTTACATAACGTAGATGTTTCATAAGTATATTCCTTGGGCTTTATTGTGTCCTGCTCTGCAATTTTTACATTTGAAATTTATATGGTCATATTACATGACATTTGAACCTGTTCTCCTTACCTTTTGTGAGAGGAACTGTATTGAAGCTGTTCCATAGACCTTTTTCTTATTGGCGTTTGGTCGTTTCATTGCCTTTTGTAGTAGTAATTTGTCAGTTTTTGACTAAATGTGCCTTTGCAACTCTGTTAGACTTTATTTATAATTGGGCTTGTCTTCTATAGTATCAATTCAATTCAGGTTGTAATTTTGTCTATGTTGTCAACATTCATGCACTGCTAGTGCATGGTTTTCGTAATTGTGTGGCTGTTTCTATTGAAATTGCTGTTGGTGATCAACATAGCGGCCTCTTAGTGAAATTTTCAGAGGATTTTACGTTCCTTTCTAAGTTGCTGCTATTTTTCTTGCAGAAATCCACCGCTTTGGGGAACTGTGAAGTATCTCTCGGAGAAAATACCAAAAGATACTTCTAGCATGGTGCGGATAAACCGTGATCTGTACTCTCATGAAAAGTAAGTTAAAAGTTTATTAAAAATAAAACTCGTTGTATTTGGTTTTTCTGAATTTGCTTTGTTAATTAATGGAGTGTTTACACAATTCTGTAAACTGGCTTTTTGGTGATGTTGGCTATAGAATCATGGAGACTGCGCCAACATTGCCTGATTTTGCTGTGTCCCTGAAACCTGACGAATATCAGCTTCCTTCAGTTGACCCATCGTGGAACGAGGAGAATATAAATAATGGGCAACCCAGTTCCAACCCGATCAATGGTGACCGGGGATAGGCGTGTACAATATTTTTCAGAATCAGCTATACTGAGTTCCATCATAAAACTTGGAGTGGCAAAAAAACAGTTGTATCATTCTTCATTTTACATGTACCAAAGGTCCATTTTATTACTTCAATTTTTCTTTCCAAATTATCCTTTTGTCCAAAATCATCTCTACCCTGCCTAAAAAATTTTCAGCTGACCTTTGTGATAGAGCTTTGTAAAAGTTGTGCGTAAATTTCATACTACTGGAAAAGGGATGGTTTTCCTCGCTTGTAAAATTGATTTTAGCAATAAAAATGTTATTTTGTTTCGTAATATGCGCAAGAGAGTCTAAATATAATTTCAGGGAATCTAATTATATGTTAGTCAATCAGAAGGCAAAGAAACATAAGTTGTAATTGAGGTTTTTAAACTATTTTAGATTCCAATACTTGTGTTCCCCGTCTCCTCTTAACATGGTCTTTCTTGAAAATTGCTCGTAGTTGACGACCTGCCGCTAGTATGATTATAATTATCAGGTGAGTTTTCTTTCTTATTTTTTTTCCATAGATTACTACAGAAGATAACTTGTAGTATGGGTCAATTCTTGTTAGACAACACATTATTTGGTTTATAAATTTTTCTCGAGTTTTGTCTATCTAGCTTTTGCAAATATATCAGGATGGATTAAGCTCTTGAGTTTTAATTATTGTCCACATAGAGGATTCGTTTGACAGACTTTTGACCTCGTGCATGGTTAATTACACCCATAGTCGTTTTTTTTTCTTTTCCAAAGAAGACCTTCTCATTGAAGAGAAGTATCATTACAATTAAGTTCCCTGAAAAGAGGTGGTGGATTATCTATTCCTTGATTTTCACATAACTTGGTTAGATAGTCGGCCACTTTGTTAGCTAATCCATAGATATACGGAAAATGCTTGATCTGTACAAAAGACAGCAATCAAATATATCATCCAAAGAGGCAGCTATCTCCCAGGAACTTCAGCTGTTCCGTCTTTGTTGATGTAAGTAATGAACTCTTTAGAATCTGATTCAAACCATTGACATATTTGGCACAAAATAGAACAACCATGCCTCATGGCTTATGTCTCAGCAGCTAGAGAAGTGTGGCTTCTTTCCTGCCACGTGATCCATCCACAATTTTAACTTGAGAATCCACGAACCACAAATTTACGCCAACCCCTGTTGCTTAAAGCATCATAAGCTGCATCTACATTGATCTTCAATGTATCAATATCCGGCGGACATATCGGCTGCTCCATCTTCCTTATTTATTTATTTATTTATTTTTTATACCAAATTGATCTTTCACTGCTCAAAATTCATAATAAAGGTTATCAGCAACTGTCGCTATTTGTAGAGGATCTGATTCCTTGCTTGGAACACCAAATCATTTTTCATTCTCCACATACACCTAGGACTGTAAACGAATCAAGCAGCTTGTGAGTTATTCGGGTCTCGTTCGGAAAAAAATCATTCGAGATCGTTTGTTAATCTTAACGAGTTGAATTCGAGCTCAAATCCGAGTTTGAAAACTTTTTTGAATTCGAATTTGAGTTTAATTTTAATACTGTTTTGTTCCTTAGTTTGCGAACATGTTCATTTAAAAGCTCACATACGTATTCGTTTAAAAGCTTACGAATATATTCGTTTAAAAATTTACGAATGCATTCGTTTAAGACTTGTTGATATTATATTTTGTTATTGAGTTTGAGCTTGAGATTTTTTCATTATTAATTAACAAGCCGAATTTGAATTAAGTTCGTTAAGCATAATAAAAGAACTATTTATGAACCAAACTCGAGCCATTTTTGAACTTAATAATTTTGAAACAAGATGAGTTCGAGCTCAAATATAAAAATTCAGATAGAGTTTGAGCCTGTGACATTTAAATGAATTGATACTGAGTTTATCAATATTCAGTTCGGTTCAATTATAACCCTATATGATACACCAACAAAAGAAATGTGAGATGATATATGCAAATATTTATTCTTCTATTTAAATTAATATGAACTTTCATTTATGAAACAAATATAGTTTTGATAGTACAGAACCAATCTCCGAACCTAGCGATCGTTAAAGCTTGACTGAATGGAGTAGTTGGTGCTAACCTAGACAAAATATGTCCTATAATGCAAAGTACAAAACGACACTGTTTTAGATGTCCCACCAACAAAACAACAGTTTAAGATAGAGTTCATCTCCTATCTTGGGTTGAATTCAATTTCTCCCCAATTTCTCTTGCTCTGTCCATATTTCGACACAAAGAGAGATCGAATTTAATCATGGCAAGCTTATTTCTTCTCCAAGAATATTTTATCTCATCAACCACATGTTGCGTAACCCATGCTTTCTTAACCTTCACCTATTTCCTCATCCATGCAGCCTTATTTATCAAATTTTCAAGTGATTAATGATCAAGACTCAACTTGGCTTTAGTGACAACCTTCTCAATCTTCATTCTCTAATACACAAACCTCTCTTCCTTCTCCTAAGGAAATTTTAACATTGCTTGAATCTCCATTTCCTACTACTAGCTGCGCCAAACTTTCTCCTATTCCAAATGCCTTAGAATTGTTTTGGGTATTTATTAAATATTGATTCTCTTGCAAATTTTCATTGCTTTTAACAATGTTTTGAGTGCTTTCTTGCTTTAGTCTTGATCCACTCTTTTTAGCAGTCAATGCCTTTGTCAAATTTTTCAGTGCTGACATTATTTGAAGAGCTTTTGGTTCTGGGTTTTGAAGGAATAAGAACTTCATGGTGTTGGAGAAGAAGAGGGCCCTCATCTATGGAGATGTTGGCACTTTAATGGTGCCAGTGGGGTGGGAAATGGGGCCTGATAAGACTTTGAATTCTAAGTTCTTAATGGCAAAAATGAAGAGGTGTAGCCATTGTTTGAGATGGTTGGATTTGAGGAGAACCCTATCTTAAATGGTGTCATTTTAGTAGTGGGAGAGTATTTATTCTCACAACCAAAACAATATCGTTTTGTACTTTGTATTACGTGGCATATTTTGTCCATGTCAGCGTCAGTTAATCCATTCGGTCAAATTTTAAATCAATTCACATCAACACCAGCTATGTTCGGAGACTAGTTCCATGCTACTGAAAGTGTATTTGTTTTAAAAATAAAAGTTGAAAAATTTTAGAATTGGATATAATTACAAAATTCAGAATTTTTTATATTATTTTCCCTTTAATTTATTTACTTGAAGGATAATATGGGAATAAAACAAAACAACCATCTCAACCCACAAGGCACACGGACAAGTCAGATGAACAAAACAAGCATGAATAAACTCTACTTGCAACTAAAGCCCTAAATCCAAGTGAGGCAGCCACCAACTTTTGGATTAATTGGGATCACTTTAGTCAAACTCACAAACCTTTTACCCTATTCCAGGGTCTTAAATAACGACTATACGTTACATATTAATCGTTAGGATTTAGAATCAATATATTCCTCGCTAATTGAAAATAATAATATAATACTATTATATCGTTTGTTACGAGCAATATTAACGATATATATCGATACGAAAATTATATAACTATCCAAAAAATTAAAATTTTAAATTATTATTAATTTAAATTATGGATGTAAAATTGTTTTCTTAGACCTTTATAAATTATGGATGTAATATTGTTTTGATATTATTATAATATATATTAATGACCAAAATGTTTTGGTAGAATTTTTTTTAATTATTTTGTTTATGCACATGTACTCTTAACATATTTATTTAACATTAACAATGCATATTGTGTAAGAATTTATTTTTCAATCATAAATTGACAGAGACTTTATTATTTTGTTTATGCATGTACTCTTAGCAAAATTTGTTTTCAATAAAAAAAATTGAAGATTTCTTATTTTTTATGATAAAATATCTATTTTCTTATAAAAAATCAAAGAATTATTCTATTTTCTTATAAAAAATCAAAGAATTATTCTATTTTCTTATAAAAAATAAAAAAAATTTATAAGAAAGTTGTTTAATTTAATGGTATTTATTATGCTATTATTATAAAAAAATATATGTAATTTATATTTTTTAAATAAAAATAATATTTATTTAAGTATTTATTTACTTAATATATTATATATTAAACTTTATTCTTATTTTTTTTATTTGGATGATTTTACTAGTTATTTTTTAAAATTAACAGTGTTAGCAAATAATACGGTTCAATTTGGACTGATACCGATACATTAAGTTGTACCATTATTTAATTGCTATATCCTTCTTCTTCTTTTTTGCCTACCTTGATTTAATTCAAAGATGAAGATAATGAAGAAGGTTTGGATTTAGAGAAGATGAAGAACAACAAAAATCCAGAAAAAGTAGAGGAGAAAAAAGAGCAAGAGTTTTCAGTAGAATGGGTATTCGAGGGGCAAGAGGTAACATCATGAAGGAAGCAGCTTACTCTGAGAGCTTTTATTGTGAGTTTGGTATTGAGAATATTATTCAGCTTCATAGTAATGAAGAAGGGTAAAATGCTTAAATGGTATCAATCATTAGGCAATATGTTTTAATTTGTTATTTATTATTTTGGTATTGGATTTTTGTTTTAGAGAAAAATATCTAACGATATGATAAAATGAGTATAGGTGAATTGTCAATTCATATATATATATATATATATATATATATATATATATATATATATATATGTCATCATTTCAATATGACAAAAATACTCTTCAAAATTTTTAAAATTTTGAGAATTTAGGGCTATTTTTGTCATTATGGGTGATGATGTGGAATGTGTTGATGAGTTGGAACCTGACGTGTTAGGTAATCTGACATTTCAACATTCACATCGTTACATTTTCATTGAAAATTATTTGATTATCATGTCTAAAATAAAAATTAAAAGGTTTGGTACTAAAATAATAAAAAAAATATTGGTACTAAATTAAAATGATGCCTAATAATTGGTACCAATGGAACAATTTACCGAATCTTGCAATTTGGATTATACCATCTCTCAACGTATCGGCTGGTCTTTTGGTTTCTTTTTCCTCAAGATTTGGACCACTTTTCTTCCAAAATCGTTCATTTTGAATCAACCTTTTACCAGACGAGAATACTGTCATCTAGACTTGAGTTGTTGCCTCCTCCAGCATCGCCTTTAGTGGTAAGCCTCCTTTTCGATTTCGTTTTTCTTGTGTTTCATTGTTTAGTGATTAAAATCAGTGTTTGATAACAAAAATTCATTCCTAATTATTCAAATTATATAATGAGCATTTAATTATTAATTACCATATGAGAGAAATAAAATTTTCTAGTTGATTTTCTCAGAAGATTGATAGAATTGTCAGCCATTTGTTTTCGTCCTTTTCCCTTTGGGTAAAAGTGCAAAAGCAAGGAATCTTGCATGATGACAAACATTTTTTTCTTTTTTCCTCTTTCCTTCAAAATGAATGGTTATTTTCTTTTAAGATGAAAGACAAGTTTTCTTTTTTCCATTTTGAATAATCCTAAATTACACATAGGATTATAACACATAAAAAATTATTTGAAATTGAAGTGCATCAAAAAATTTTAATTTTCTTTCCATACGAAGATTATTAAAATATATGTACTTATTTAATTTTTATAATTGAGTATGAAAAGAATTATTCAATAAATTTGAGTTTATTCTGGTGACTCGTGGTTGGTATTGGTTGATGATAATGACTTTGGTATATTACATAATACTTGCGTAAATAATTATCTTTTATCCCATTAGTTTATAAATATTTAGCAAATGACTTCTCCTGTTGGAAGGAGGGGACTCCGTTTCCTTATTAATGGTCGATTTATCTCCATTTGACCAGGAAATTATTTTCCATTGATTGACTGGAAAATGCGAAAGTTTCATTCTTAGAAAATATTTTCTAACGGAGACTCTAAAATTCATCTTTTTCTTTCTCTTTTATACAGGAAATGTAAACAACTGAGGTTATAGGAGAAAGGAGATTGCCAATTAGATTATTAAACAAAATACATAATTTTTTTTAATAAGAAAGGAGGCAAAAGAGCCTAAAAGCCACATAAAACAAGACACATGTTAGGAGAGGAATGTCTATCCTATCCATAAGGCTATCTCTAACCCTCATCAGGAATATCATTCTTCTCATTGTACCCCATAGGCATATCGAATCCCAAATTAGACAAATGATCAGCCACACAGTTTGTCTCTCTATAAATACAATTGAGTTTAATTTTTCAATCCCAAGCCATCATACAAAAAATATTTTGGATTAATGCCTTATGTCAATTAGGAATGGAAACTATGTGGTTTATCATGTCTACTAATTACTTATTATCCACTTCAATAACCAACTTCTTGAAATCTCGTTGCCAATCTCATAGCATGGATCACCGCCCAAGTTTTAGCAGTCAAGACATTACAAATTCCAATATTCACCATGTAACCTCTAAGCCACAAACCCCGTCATCCCTTAAAACACCACCAGCGGTAGATCTCCCATAACTAGCACGTGAGGCTCCATCTGAGTTTAACTTGACCCAAACAGCTGGTGAAAGAGTCTAACTTGCATTTCCATTTATCTATGCCATCTAAAATCTTCACTTGCTAACAAAAGAGTGGGCAGAAATTAAAGCCTCAGTTCTAGCCAAAATGGC
Source organism: Triadica sebifera (assembly GCA_023653625.1). Lineage (NCBI taxonomy): Eukaryota > Viridiplantae > Streptophyta > Magnoliopsida > Malpighiales > Euphorbiaceae > Triadica > Triadica sebifera. Next base: position 6,436,106 of record CM042899.1, on the reverse strand, counting down.
GGAAGTATAATTACGAACTAAATTAAACTCCTCCTCAAACAAGGCTCCATTTCTGTACTTCGACAAAAACCAGCAAGTTGTTCCAAACAAAATGCTCCAGTCCACCTGATTAATAATATCCATATTATTAAATAAATTAGCCAGCATCCATTCATCAAAAGGCATGGACAAAAACACATCAAGCATATTAGTAGGAACCATATGAACTCAAGCCTTATAAGAAACATGGTAGTTCCTCAAGGCAGGAATAATCATTTTAAAAGCATTCAAACAACACTCACAAGTAACAAATTTCATTAAGTGATGCCTCATACGTTTCACATTAATCAAAATCTTCTGATGAAAATAGAGCGAAAAGAAGCTACAAACAGATTCAGGTCCATTCTAATGCCAAACAATTTTCCATCTAACATCTTTAGATATCCACGTCCTCTGTTCAGGAAAGAAATAGGCAGATTTAACCGTAAAGTTGCGTTAGAAGAGTGGAGCCAGAAAGGTGTGTTAGGGCCAACCATCATGCTAGGAGCCTTGATTGCCAAGATGTGAAACATAGTAGAGTATCCAACAAAATGCCAAAAATTTCCCAGTGCCACCTGCCTTGATCATCGACATAAAAAGAGACATTTTATGTAATACCCTCTCCTATAACTAGGTAAATCCCCAATTATATAAGCAAATGCTATGAAAAACTTTTTTCTGAAAATCCAGTTAAATTAAAAACATTTTCCATTATAAAATTAAAAACCTATTTAAACATAAATATCCATTTAAAATATAAACAACCAACCAACTGTAAAATATGCATCAAACCTGATTCGAAGGATCAATATAATATAACAAAATATATTGGACTTATACCAGCCCTATTTTTATAAAGTACATCAATATACTTAAATACATGTTCCTAAAGTAAAATACATGTATAAAACAGTTCCATAACCCATGACATATACAACAAAAATTAAGGAATGTCATGTATGAAAACCAACACAAAACTGGATTTAATATAACTGATCACTTATTGGGCTTGTTACTTTTCAGTCAACTCTTGTCTACTAGTTCTAAACATGCATGCAGGAAAATACCCACATGCTAAGCAACTTAATGCTTTTGTGGTACATATACATATAAAAAATCTACATACAATCATGTCATATCATACTATCAGAATGTCATGTTTATATCATATAACTTGTGATCATGCCTAAGAACATACATTCTATATGTTTCATTCCCTTTTGTCATATTAACATACATATTTGTACCATAGACATAATAGATATAAGCATGCATTTATAATAATTTCTTTAAACAATTTGTATAAACCACATATAACCAAATCATATACTGAAACACCTACTAATTAGAGTCTAGTTAAAATAAGTATATGATATATACAGAAACCATATGATAGATATCATAAATTAAATTAAATTGAATAAATGACTAAATTAGAAATTAAAATGAATTAAAGTGATTGATGGAGTAATTTGGTTAGATAAATCTCATAATTAAATTACAATTTAATAAACACTAGTGGAATTAGGTATATGTAAAATAAAATAAAATAAAATTAAAGACAAAAAAATAGAAATAAATGAAAAATAAAAATAAAATAAAATAAAAAGCAGAAAAAAATTGGCACAAAAAAAAGGAAAGCTCAAAGTCTATATATATATATATATATATATATATATATATATATATATATATATATATATATATATATAGATTAAAGTCAGTGGAGGCCATTTGGCCATATAAAAATTAGGTTCTACACTCTTCTTTTAACTTCCTTCTTATTATTCTTCTTCCTTCCACCTTACAATCTCTTTCTGTCATTCTTTCACTCAGGATTTACATCAAACTCATTAAAAATTAATTAATTTCTGGTAAGTAATATTCTCTCAATTTCACTAGTGTTGTTTAGAATTGTTAAGGCTGTATAGGATCAATATGTTATGCTCCAATTTTGATAACCATAGGAATCGAATTTTGAGAAGTGTCAAACATAAAGATTGTTTATCTATATCTTTTTTATAATGGTATTAAATAGTTTAGAGTATATGAAGAAATAAACTCTTTTGAGTGAGACTGGTCCATGGACAAATATCAACATAATACCCTATTGTATTTGCTTATTTTCATCATTTTAAATTATAATTAAAGGAAACTAAAAATATAAAAATTATAGCCTTATATGTGTTCTAGTTTTCTACCAAATTTCGTGTAAATATCGCTTTTGTAGGTTGGGTTATAGTGAAGTGAATAATAACTATTTCTTGATTGAGCTACTTCCTTATACCTGTGCAAATCCGATGACTTTGTTCTCATTTTTTAGCTGTTTTAGATCGAATTAACCAAAGTTTAAAATATGTTAGGATATGTCTTAGCTAAGTTTATGAAAAATTATTGCCTTAAAATGTGTGTATTTTGTGAGTTATGATATTAACAAATGAACTGATCCAGTTCTCACTTTATGCTAAATCAGTTATAGTCTCTTTATTGTTTGAAGACTTTAGAGATAGAATTTGGAAAAGTAATAAATATGAAAAATGTTCTAAATTATCTTATATAAGTCTATAAAGAGTTTCATAATAATTAAATATACATGTTAAAATGTATGAATTTTAAACATTATACCCCAAAACTGCCTAAGGACAAAAAATAGAGTAATAGTTAAAATTTCACTAAAAATTGTGTAATATTCCAAAAATTCTAAATTTTAATATATTATAGTCTTATATATTAAATTTAATTATAAGTAAGAATAATATAAATTAAATAAGTATAAAAAAATTTATAGAGCCAATAGTCCCAAAAGGTCATATTGCAGCTTAGGATAAAATTTGGTTATTTATTTAAACTATATTTAGAATAAGTATTTTAACAATATATTGATTAATTATATTTTTAAATTAGACCCTTAACAAGAGAAAAAGCTATAATAATAACTAAGCTCCATATTTTAAATTTTGGAAAACCTCTATTGAGATTTGTACATATACGCATTTTAGTTCACTCTTATTGCATATTTGTGTGTCAATTGTATAAATTGCATATTTGAATGAGGTATTAATATGTGTAAATGTGAAATGGTTATCAAGGGATAAGATGACATACTAGAAATATATAAATGAGTGGGAAATGTAAGTGGCATATTAAATATGATAAATAAGATGTTTTAGTATATATATATATATAGTTGTTGTGATAGAAAGTTTGTAAAGTGTGTCTGTGAACCTTGAATTATTGCTTAAATATTGTATAATTATCATAACAAGTGACCTAGGTTGAGGATTAAATGAAATGTATTGAGTGCTTAAGTAATGAAATTACATGTAAAAACATGTCTAGAAATATAGATTAATAATTGATTAACAAAATATATAAAAATTTGTTTTAAGGTTGTAATGTGTGTGAATATGAAATATACATCATAGTATATTTATCAATATGAATTAGCAAATGATTGATTAAAAAATGATAATGGTTAGTGGTTGATTATTGAATAAATATAATAATAAAGAATGAAATTGAAACTTATGCGCAACATATGTACTTGGAATGAAAAGATGAGTTATATGGCGTATTTGGAGTCATAATAATATTATTAATCATGATTATATATTAAAGATTTGTTGGCTTGATTGTATGAGAGATTAATTAAAGTATGCCAACATTATTTATATAGTTAAATATAATGAAATATCGTCGGATTTCATGATTTTAAATTTTATAATCATACTTTCATTATAAATATAAAGTGAACATTGATTCTAGAAAATTAATATATAAAGGAAATAAATAAGTAATAACTTTAATTGTCCAATTCTCAACTTGTGGACTAATTAGGGATAGATGGTGCACAATTACAGAGATAATACGATATCAATACTGATATGATTTAGAAACAGGGTGACGATAACTCTGAAAGCGTTTCTAATCCTAATTACACATACAAATGATGTGATTATACTAAGTCAAGGGGATAAAGCTCCGCGAGCACTCTTGACTTGAGACTATGGTGAGTAGGTGTTCAATCTCCGCAAGCAACCCTATTACATGCCTTATATTCGGACAGTCTATGAACGAGATTTGGGTCATTTATATTAAAATATTATATGTAAATTAATTAAAAGATATAAAGGTACACATTAAGAGGTAACATGACTTGTTTGTATGAGTTTTGACATGAGATGGATTGTAAGTATTTAATAAGGTAAGTTAAAAATTGATAATCGAGTTATTTATATTTGATAATCAAGTAAGATGGATTTGGTAATATTGCATAGTCATGTCTTTATTCTTGTATAATATATTGAATTATTATGAATATTATTGTGAAATATCTATCATGCATGATTACAATTGTATGTTAAAACTTTAATTATTATATGGAATGATATTTGAGTTAACTGAATTAAAAATATTTTAGGGAAATTAATTAAAATAAAATGAGATATGGAAACTAATTTGCAACATCGTAACCTATACATTTAAGTATAACATATCCCTATATCAAATAATCATATGTGGCATGCTAGTAAAACATAAGATCGTGTTAACATTGATAGTAATTTGTTTTTTCATCACATCTCACAACCTCATTCAATGAATCAGTAATTCAACACTGAGGCTTTCATTGTTACATAATATATCATATGTATTTTAAAACTTAAACTTTACATCTAAAGGTTTACGAGTTGTATTCATTTACATTTCAAAGTCAACTCTGAGTAAATATACATGTATATTCACATAAATCCAAATGTAGATAACATGATTTCATGGTTGTGTGGAATGCAAGGAGAGAGAGTGGTGAGGCTCGACCGGTGACTTGTGTTATATGTCTTCTATATGCCACTTAAAATGAGGTATAACTTTTCTTTACCTGAAAAATGATGCAAATTGTTGAGTTGCGACTCAGTGAAAGTAATCATCAAACAAGTTCTAAAGTACCAAGTAACTCATTGTAACAAATCACAAAACCATTGGATTCATCATTATCATATAATTACAGGTAAAAGTTAAACATATAATCACCAATCTTTGCTTATGCTCATGCTCATGCTTAGCTCATTTCATTTTGTTATGACCAAGTTAAACAAACATTGCCTTAGGTTTCCATGTGACATTTTCCATATGAATATTTGCATTTGCTAGCTAGCTTAATCATTTACTTCATTTACACATTTGTTGGGCTATAAACCTCTTATTTTGCCTTGCAATGCCAATTAACTACTCACAATGCCTTTTTAAGTCTTTATGCATATGCATTTGTAACTAAGCATTCATTATCCATTATGTCTTTATTATATATACCTCATATATACCACATATGCTATGCACATACCTCACATATGCTATGCACATACCTCACATATACTATACATATACCATATATATTGCGTATGCCAAACATATATCTCAAATATACCATACATATACCACTTATATATACCACATATGTCACAAATATCCATAATCTCATTATCAAGGTCAAATCAGGGCAATCATATGAATCACATAACCATAAATCACTTTACATACCACATAACAAGCAATATTCATGTGTACTAAAGAAATTATTTGATAATTAAACTCACATTTCACCTTTCATTCCAACCTTTACCTTATTGTCTATCCCCTTCTTGTGGATCTCAAATTTGTTGTGAGCCTAATGTGAAAATATAATTGATTAATTCATGATTAGAAAAAATTAATATGACTTAAACAAATTAATGTGCATAGTTCATATAGATAGTTAGGGTTTTTCCAATGAGGCAGTGTGACCATATAGGATTGATTAGCCTATAACTTTTTCTACACTTATCCAATTTGTATTATTCTCATTCTTAATTAAGTTTAACATATAAATGTATAACATATTAATATGTTATACATTTACATGTTAAGCTTTATTAATAATTTCAGAGTAATTTGAGCATTGTACAATTTTTGGTGTAATTTCTAATTGAGTTTTGTCTTCTGCCTTATTTTTTGCCTTTAGGGAGTTTTAGGATACCAATTTTGGTCCTTCATAACTTACAATATACAAGCCATATTATAGTAAAAATTTACAGTAATTTAAATAGGTTAAAATGGAACATTTTATATTTTTAAAACTTTTATCAATTATGTCTTTAAGGTTTTCAAATTATAAGAAATATTTTACTTGTCCGGAACAGAGTTGGCTTCTGGACCAGTATGATTGTGAATGTCATATCTTATCCTATACATAATATATTAAGGTTAAATTTTTACCAGAGTTTAGATAATACATACCCTATAACTTTTATATTTCGATAAATTACAAAATCCATTTATAAGGAGATCAAAATGACTAAACAACCTACTGGACTTGCCCAGGGCACTAAACTACTATAGAACAATTATAGTTATATTCACGACACATATAAATATGAAATTTGGTATAAAAATAGATAACACAAATATCTACAACTTTTATATTTTTAGCAACTTAAAATATGGGCTCTATCATTTTCAAAATAAGTGCAAATTGTGGTGTATCCAGTTGAGGTTCGAACCGGAACTAGTTCCAATAAAGAGATTATTTCTCTTCATATACACAAAATCTTTCAAATATGTTTATATAGCCATAAACCTAAGACATATATCTATAACTTTTATGTTTGAAACTTCTTTAAATTCTATTAATTATCAAAATCGTAGTTAAATATTCTACCTATTTTGAACTATAAATAGCTCATAGGATAACAATGAATGATCACTCACCAATGAAAAGTAGTATTGCTAAGCTAAAGTGGCTACTGAAACTCTTAAGAGAAACAAAACAAATTAAAGATATAAGGGCTGTTGTCATGGAATGAAGAGAGAACTGGAAGAGAAAGTAATTAGAAATTGAGATTAAGGAAGGTGTGCCCAGAGTTAAGGCCAACGATCCACTTTTTTTTGTCTTTTCTTTCCTTTTTTTATTCTTTATTCTTTTATTTATTTATTTTTATTATTATTATTTTTATTATTATTATTATTATTATTATTATTATTATTATTATTATTATTATTATTATTATTATTATTATTATTATTATTATATCTACACATATATTTAATTCCACTAATCAATACAAAAATACAACTTAATCCTTTGGCTCAATTTAACTAAATTAACTATGCATATTTTATTATTTTTATTAACTCAATCTAATAATTTTATTCACTTAATTTGAATTTCATGTCATACTCAACTAAATTCCACATGTCTGTTGCCTTTTAAAATTGTTGTTCCCCAACTTTCTTTTATTAACCTTTCAGCTTTAATTGCTACAACTCTGAGTCTGGTATAGCTATTAAGATCAATAGTTGTGATTCCATTTCTAATATGATATTTGAGGCCCTCCCCAAACTTCTTACATTTTTCTCTTTCAGTAGAGTCCATGAAAGTGGCATAGTGAGAAAGTTTGTTGAACTACATCTCATAATCAGCAACAAACATGTTCTCTTGTTTTAGGTTTAGGAATTCTTTTCTCTTTTCATCCTTATATGCCTTAGGCATGTAGTTATTCTGAAATTGCCAAAGAAAATCATTTCATGTTAGAATTGGTGGTTGTGCATCACTATTTAGGACTATCTCCCACCATTCATAGGCATTACCTTGAAGCAAAGACACTGCATAATCAAATTTCTCATCTAAGGTACATCTCATCATATTCAATACACTTTGTGATCTTTTCAACCATATCTCTACTTCTATTAGGTATGTTGTGCCATTGAAATCAATTGCACCTTGTTTTCTCAGCTTGTGATAACGTCTTTCCTTATATATTTTTTGCCCTTGTACTTCCTGTTCTGGGTTTTCATAGGATACTTCTGAGTGTGATGATTAGGATGTGTTAAACCTTGAAGGGTATTTCCATCATTTTGATGATAACAAATAAAATAGCAATATTGTATTTAACATACTTGTTTTCTAAGTCTATTAAACAGGGTATGGAATAAAATAGAAAGAATCGAGATTGGAAGAATAATCCTTGAAAGAAAAAATTAAGGAAGTAGCATGTTCACGCCCGTGACCCTATGTGTCACGCCCGTGAAAGAGCTAACCGTTACCAAAACCAACATTTGACGTTCACGGCCATGAAGGAAGAACAAACCGTGAAATGGACATTTAAGTCACACCCGTGAATTAAAATATCACGCCCATGAATGTTCATGGCATTTTCATCCAGAGAGATTCACGACCAAATTCACCACTTGGATCACGGCTGGGAAGTTTGTCACGCCCGTGACCCAATGTTTCAAAACATTCCAGAGAGCTTCACGACCAAGGTCATCACTTCAGTCACGGCTTGGGAAGAAATGTCACGCCCATGACAAACATAGTCACACCTGTGAATGATGAAAGAGAAAAATGTCAGGCGCGATTATTTGGTTGGTACAACGGCTAGTTTCATATTAAATGCACCCTAATAGTTATAATCAACCAAGAGAGTATAAATGGAAGTCATTTATGCATTCAGTACAAGAGGATAACAAATACTTTGAATCAAAATCTTATTACAAGCTATTTGTACATTCAATACTTTGAGAACCAATACCTATTCTCTGTAAAAATCTTTTTGTTCTTCATTTATTGAGCAATAAAGATTTGTGAGTGTTTCTCTATGTAATCATTTATTACTCAAGTGAGTTTTGGGTATTTCTGGGTTAAGAGTAGAACACTTGTAAGGGTTAGTTGTGTGAGCCTTTAAAACACAAAGTAAAGGTTATTTGTGTGAGCCTATAAAAACACAAAGTAAAGGTTGTTTGTATAAGCCTGTAAAACACAAGGTAAAAGGTTGTTTGTGTGAGCCTGTAAAACACAAGGAATTGGTTATTTGTGAGCCATTAAAACACAAGGGATTTCTGGGTTAGGTGTGAGCCATTGTGAGAAACACCATAGTTGGGAGTGAGCTTGTAAAACTCCATTGTAACACTTTGTTTGTTAGTGAAACTCCCAATTGCGATTGGGGAGAGGAGTAGGGTTTGTTAACACCCGAACCTTTATAAAAATCTTTGTGTCAAATTTTCTCTATCCCTTCTAAAATTAATTATTTATTTCCGCACCTTAAAGTTTAATTTTTTGAAACTCCAATTCAACCCCCCTTCTTGGCTTAATATCTGGGCAACACCATGATATACTTTAAGTATACCTTACATATACTTCATGCCTTAAAAAGAATTTTGGTATATATTGGATATATTTCACATATAACTTGCATATACTTAAAAACTAGTAAGTTTATTTCAATGCTACATCATTCTTTACAATTCTTGCATTTTATCAATTTTTTTATCCTAAGTATCTTTTGAGGGGGAGACTTCTCAAAAACACATATTGCTAGATTATTTGTCAACATCAAAAAGGGGGAGATTGTTAAACCTTGAGGGGTTCTATCATTTTGATGAAAATAAATAAAATAGGAATATTGTATTTAACATACTTGTTTTCTAAGTCTATTAAACAGGTTATGGAATAAAATAGTAAGAATGGAGATTAGAAGAATAATCCTTGAAAGACAAAATTAAGGAAGTAGCATGTTCACGCCCGTGAAAGAGCTAACCGTTACCAAAACCAACATTTGAAGTTCATGGCCATGAAGGAAGAACAAACCATGAAATGGACATTTAAGTCATGCATGTGAATTAAAATATCACGTCTGTGAATGTTCATGGCATTTTCATCCAGAGAGCTTCACGACCAAATTCATCACTTGGATCACGGCTGGGAAGTTTGTCAAGCCCGTGAAGATGTATGTCACGCCCGTGACCCAATGTTTCAAAACATTCCAGAGAGCTTCACGACCAAGGTCACCACTTCAGTCACGGCTTGGGAAGAAATGTCACGCCCGTGACAAATATAGTCACGCCCAAGAATGATGAAAGAGAAAAATGTCAGGCGAGATTATTTGGTTGGTACAATGGCTAGTTTCATATTACATGCACCCTAATAGTTATAATCAACCAAGAGAGTATAAATGGAAGTCATTTATGCATTCAGTACAAGAGGATAACAAATACTTTGAATCAAAATCTTATTACAAGCTATTTGTATATTCAGTACTTTGAGAACTAATACCTATTCTCTATAAAAATCTTTTTGCTCTTCATTTATTGAGCAATAAAGATTTGTGAGTGTTTCTCTCTGTAATCATTTATTACTCAAGTGAGTTTTGGGTATTTCTGGGTTAAGAGTAGAACACTTGTAAGGGTTAGTTGTGTGAGCCTTTAAAACACAAAGTAAAGGTTATTTGTGTGAGCCTATAAAAACACAAAGTAAAGGTTGTTTGTGTAACCCTGTAAAACATAAGGTAAAAGGTTGTTTGTGTGAGCCTGTAAAACACAAGGAATTGGTTATTGTGTGAGCCCTTAAAACACAAGGGATTTCTGGGTTAGGTGTGAGCGATTGTGAGAAACACCATAGTTGGGAATGAGCTTGTAAAACTCCATTGTAACACTTAGTGTGTTAGTGAAACTCCCAATTGCAATTGGGGAGAGGAGTAGGGTTTGTTAACACCCGAACCTCTATAAAAATCCTTGTGTCAAATTTCTCTATCCCTTCTAAAATTAATTTTTATTTTCGCACTTTAAAGTTTAATTTTTGAAACTCTAATTCAACCTCCCTTCTTGGCTTAATATCTGGGCAACAAGATGCATGTACTGAAGCCTTATATCCTGGTTATGGTTGGTCTTTATGCAAGTGAGGTAATGCCTTATGAGATTGCATTTCAGCTGGTCTTCTTATCCATGGTGAATCATGTCTTATAATGGACCTAAAATTCATAGAAATGTGTCCCTACATAATGTTCGACATATATGATGCATATGTTATCATGATCATATGCATATGCATGTTCCCATAAAACTTATCCTTGCTTTGATACCAAAAATGTAATATCGTACCTTATACATTTAAGTATAGCCTATCCCTATATCAAATAATCACATATTACATGCTAGTAAGACATAAGATCCTGTTAACATCGATAGTAAAATTTCATCACATCCCATAACATCATTCAATAATCTGTAATTCAACACTGAGGCTATCACTACATCATAATATATCATATGTATTTTAAAACTTAAACTTTACATCTATAAGTTTACGAGTTGTATTCATTTACAATTCAAAGTCAACTCTGAGTAAATATATGTATATTCATATAAAGTCCAAATGTAGATAACATGATTTTATGTTCGTGTAGAATGCAAGGAGAGAGAGTGATGAGGCACTACCGGTGATTTGTGTTCCATGTCTTCTATATGCCACTCAAAATGACCTATCATTTTTTTTACTTGAAAAATGATGCAAATTGATAAGTTATGACTCAGTGAGAGTAATCATCAAACAAGTTCTAAAGTACCAAGCAACTTATAGTAACAAATCACAAACCCATTGCATTCATCATTATCATATAATTACATGTAAAATTTAACATATAATCACCAATCTTTGCTTGTGCTCATGCTTAGCTCATTTCATTTTGTTGTGACCAAGTTAAAAACTATTGCCTTGGGTGTCCATGTGCACATTTGCATTTGCTAGCTAGCTTGATCATTTGCACATTTGTTAGGCTATAAACCTCTTATTTTACCTTGCAATGTCAATTAACTAGTCACAACGCCTTTTTAAGTCTTTATGCATATGCTTTTGTAATTAAGCATTCATCATCCATTGTGTCCTTATAACATATACCTCATATATACCACATACGCTATGCATATACCTCACATATACTATACATATACCATGTATATATTGCGTATGCCAAACATATACCTCAAATATACCATACATATACCACTTATATATACCATATTTGTCATAATATCCATCATCTCATTATCAAGGTTAAATAAGGGCAATCATAAGAATCACATACCCATAAATCGCTTCACAAACCACATAGCAAGCAATATTTATGTGTACTAAAGAAATTATTTGATAATTAAACTCACCTTACACCATTGATTCCAACCTTTAACTTATTGTCTATCCCCTCCTTGTGGGTATCCAATTTGTTGTGAGCCTAATATGAAAATATAATTGATTAATTTATGACTAGATAACCTTAATATGACTTAAATAAATTAATGTGCATAGTTCATATAGATAGTTAAGGTTATTCTTATGAGACAGTGTGACCTTATGGGACTGATTAGCCTATAACTTTTTCTATACATATCCAATTTGTATTATTCTTATTCTATATTAATTATGACATATTAAAATTTCAGAGCAATTGAAGCATTGTACAATTTTTGGTGTAATTTCTAATTAAGTTTTATTTTCTGCCCATAGGCAGTTTTAGGATACTAATTTTAGTCCTTCATAACTTACAATACAAAAGTCATATTATAGTAAAACTTTACAGTAATTTAAATAGGTTAAAATGGAACATTTTTTATGTTTGAAAATCAGTTATGTCTCTAAGATTTTCAAATGATAAGAAATATTTTACTAGTCCACAACAGAGTTGGCTTCTGGTCCACTATGATTTGTAAAGCTCATATCTTACTATATACATAAAATATTAAGGTGAAATTTTTACCAAAGTACTAATACATAACCCTATAACTTTCATGTTTCAATAAATTACAGATTCCATCTATAAGAAGCTCAAAATGACTAAACAAGTTACTGGATCTACCTAGGGCACTAAGCCACTATGGAATAGTCATGGTTCTATTCACTATAACTCAACATTCACAACACATATGAATTTAAAATTTGGTATACAACTGTATAAGCATAGATCTACAACTTTTTTATTTTAAGCGACTTAAAACGAATGCTCTATCATATTCAAAACAAGTGAAAACTGTGGTATATCCAATTAAGATTCAAACCGGAACCAGTTCCAATAAAGAGAGAATTTCTCTTCATATACACCAAATCTTATAAAAATATTTACATAACCATAAACCTAAGATATATATGTATAACTTTTATGTTTGAAATTTCTTTAAATTTCATCTCTATGATTATCAAAATCGTAGTGCAATATTCTGCCAATTTATGAACCATAAATAGCTCATAGGATAACAAGGAATGATCATTCACCAATGATAAGTAGCCTTGCTAAGCTAAAGTGGCTACTGATCTTCTTCTTCTTCTTCTTCTTCTTCTTCTTCTTCTTCTTCTTCTTATTATTATTATTATTATTATTATTATTATTATTATTATTATTATTATTATTATTATTATTATTATTATTATTATTATATATACACATATATTTAATTCCACTAATAAACACAATAATACAACTTAATCCTTTGGCTTAATTTAACTAAATTAACTATGCATATTTATTATTTTTATTAACTCAATCTAATCATTTTATTCATTTAATTTTAATTTTATGTCATACTCAACTAAATTATAAAATGGACACGTGCGACTCGTCACAATTGTAAATTTTCAGGCACGTATCTAGTGCATGCCATAAACTTATCTCTATAAAAATACATATGAAATGCATATGTTCAAGTGAAATATATACAAATGCATATGTCCAAATGAGATGCTTGGAGAAAGACATATGGGGAAGGTCGAGGATGTTACATAATTAAATAAAAATAATAGGTAAAAATGTATTTAAATTGAGACTATATATGGAAATTAAAGAATAGGATAAGAATTGTGATAAAATATGGTAATATGAGATGAGGTAGTATGATTAATATTTTATATATTATGTATGATTGAATATATGCAATTCTTGTCTTGACACCAATATAATGATAATATAATGAGACATGAATTTTATTTTATTTTTATAACATTTTCTAAATATTGTGCAATGATTTATTTAAATTATGTCATGATATTTATGCCACATGACATAATTTTCTAAATTTTGTGCAATGAACTCATATGTATATTTGTATATGAAAGTCAATTAAGTTAATAAATGAAAAGTTTTAACTTGGGCTACTTTTATTTAGCTTATATGTGTCATTCTGCTTAAGTAATGAGATTATTCCTATTATATGAGCAGGGTGTCATATATACATTTGATTATCAAACATTTCCTGATTATCATTTACCATAATATTATTATTTTCTTATTCCTACCCAAGACTTTAAGTTTGGCTATCTAAATGTAGATTGTGAAACAAGAGTGCTCATAACCTGAGCTTAAGTGACACTGCTCACTATCTGTATATGCTCATCCGAGCCTCTCAAGTCAAGAGCGCTCACAACCGGAGCTTAAGCCACATTGACTAAGTAAAAAAATAACAATGTTAGCAATCCAGGATCAAAGGAACTCATAACCCTTGTTTAGGCCACCTTGTCCTTGTATCAACATTAATATATCATATGGTACCCTAACCCCATCAATGACATGTCATATGTCCTATGTCAAGTTTCCAATTAGAGAACTAGGCTTTTAGATCATAACATTTGTCTTTAATTCTATTATCATAAACATGTTAGCTAGCATATTTGGACATGATTGAAGGTTGGTTGGGTGATTGAGGGTGATTGGAGATGTTTCAGATGAAGTTCGTTGTGCACAAGTGAGGATTGTGATGAGCAAGTGAAGAGGAGTCCATTATCGCATGTGTAAGGGAAGTGTTGCCAGCACATGAGGTTGAAGAACAATTGAGCACCTCACTATCGTGCATGCGATGATGGTTTCGCTTGTGCTATGCCTTAGAAAGCTTACTGTCGCGTGCACGATGATCCCCTCACTCTTGTGCCTGTATATGCAAATCACACAATGATATTCGAAACTCGAAAATGCAAGTTTGAATAGGTGTCTTCATTATTTTTAAAAGGGAATTAATGTATTTTAGAAAGTTTAAATTAATTAGGACTCTACTCTAGCATTTATTCCAACTTTTAGGAGAATTTACAAAACACATTCTCTTTGCAATATTTTTTTTAGAATTTATTCTCTGCATATTCAAAAGAGCTTTTGGCAACTTTAATTCCTGCAAAGTTTGAACTTTAGTGGTGAAACTATTTTGAATTCTTGAAGATTGATTCAGCTTGGAGACTTGGAGAAATGGGGATTAACCTTTCATCAAGATTCAAGTTATCAAATTTCAGGGAAGCTTATATTTTTTTTCTACTATAATATATTTAAGTTTGATATTGTTATGAACATGACCATTATCTTAGCAATGTTAGGAAAAACATTTAATGAGAATTTAGTTAGCTACCCAATTTTGTATGAATCTTTTTATAATTTTATGAATGAATTTTTCTTTCCATTCCAATTGTGCTTTATTTGATTTCAAGTTGAATGATTGATTGACCACCAATTATTTAGTTTGAAAATATTAAGGTTGGATTATTAGATAAACCATATGTGATTTGATATAAAAAATTTGGATTGGACACTAATTAATTCATTGGTTGTTTAATTAGTAAATATAGGTGATCACCATAGAATTATTATTCATTATGCTTAATTAATTAAAAAGGAAAATACATAATTGGGAAACCAAATCTATATACCTATATACCATAATTGGTTATGTTAATCGTCTCAATTGCAAGTTTATTAATTCCTAGAATTTAGTTTAATTAAGTTAGTTCCATAATTAATCTAAAAATTGGATTAAAGTTTTTAGATTATAATTTCTTGTTTGCTGGTAATTTATAGTTAATTAGGAATTTAAGCCGAACAATTCCTTGATAGATCAATCTCAATGGTACACTTGCCACATTACAGTGGTTTGTGCACTTGCGAGTTTTTATTTGTGAACATCACTCTCCCCAACAAAAACTTTCCTAACCATGCTGCAAAGTTTAGGCCCTACTAAATCCTAGTGTCACTGAAAAAAATATGGCACTAAACCCATCGACCCCTGTAGTCTTAGCCAGATTTCATCATCTGTAATAAGGACAAGAAAAGAATGATAATACTCACTGTTGAGGGAAGGAAATTCGCCTCTAATGGAGTATGACACTTGAGAATCAGAATTATCCATACATAAGTTTTGATAGAAATTAACAACATCCAATTTAACCTCATCAGAATTAGAGCTCCACTCTCCATTAGAGATCCATAACATCGCAAAAGTAGCATTCTTATTACGACCTTTGATTCTAGAACGAAAAAAAAATAGTGTTACGATCACCAAGAGAAACCTAGTCTAAGTTAGATTTTTGACTCCAGAAAACATTCTTCTAGATAAGAATTATTCATATTCCACCAACAACTCTTTTTCCAACTTCTTCAAATTGGTTGTGGAGTGGGTTTCAAATGATTTTTGGATCCCCCACAAAAGAACAATAATGATCTTTTTATTTTGAAAAATATTGCCAAAGACATTATTATTCTAAATCTAGGCTTTATTATTAAAATGAATATGTTTCTATTGAAAAGATCCCATGGAAGGGAAATTACAACTTACAAGTTCATTCCATATAGGATAAGAAAGCCAGGATGACAAAAACTAGAAATTGGATATCTTTTTATGCATACAAGTACTCCCCTACTTCAGCATAATTGGTTTGTGATCAAAACTCACACGAGCCAAATGAAGAACCAAAAATTATAGACAAGAGAAAATCCATTCGTTTTTACATAAAAATCGATCTAATCTTTCAAAAACCAACCCTTTTTCCTAAGTAAATCTCAACCCTGAGTAACCCATATCCACGGATTATAATTATCAATGAAGTTGTTGAATTTATTACAACTACCAACACCTTTCATAGAACAACCAACCTTCTCTTCCATAAAGAGAATCACATTCCAACCATTACCCAAAATCCAAGGTTCATAAATGGTATTAGAAATTTGAGTCAAGTGTTTCTATAATATATTATGACTTATAGGCTACAGGCTAGCATAAATCACATTGAAAAAGAAATGTCAAGTGGAATTAGTACTAACTTTCATATGAATATATAGTTTATTTCCGGTTAATTGCAACAACGGTCATTGAACTTTCTACTACTTGCCACAAAATCACTGAACTTTTTTTTATTGTAGAAAAATTATCAAACTTTACTTTAGATTCACAAAAGTCATCTTTGGGTATTTGCCAACCAGAATTCTGAGGTGGCACATGATGTGGCCGTCAAAAAATGCCACTTCAGCCGCCACATAAGTAATAATGTAACCTCATCTACCACATCAAGGCCACGTAATCAATGGTGTCATGTCAGATGTCATCTAGATGACATGTTAGCAACTCCAATAACAATTTGCCACGTCTGCCGCCACGTGGCACACTCACATGGAGAACGATGACATGACATTATTAATTTCACTAGTAGTCACTAAACTTTGTTTAACTTACTGTAAAATTACTGAACTTTTTTTCATAAAAATAAAATTATTTTCCTTTCACTTAAATAAGTTTATGCTAAATTTGAATATGTTGTCCCATTTTTAATAAATATAATTCATGATGGCTCTAGCAACTAGATTTTTCTTGATAGCACTGGATTTAAGATTATTCTTCTCCTATAGCTAGGGGTGAGCATTAGTTTGGTTTGATTCAAAACTGAACCGAATCGATTCATTTATATCAAAACTGAATCGAAGTATATTTAGAACCGAACCTAACTGAACCAAAATATTTCGGTTCGGTTTAATCAATTTTGTAAATTAATTTATTAATTACTATAAACTATAACTATTATCGTATTTATCAATTATAACAATTAAAATCAACAATAATAACTTTATCAATTAACATAAATTAAAATCAATTATCATAATCTTATAAATTACCATAACTAAAATCAAAACTTCGTAAATTAGTATAAAAATTATCATAAATTTATTAATTACCATGAATTAAATTTAGTTAATAAAAATTAAAAAAATTGTCATAGTTCTTGATTTTATCAACTATCATATACTAAAACTAATTGTCATAAACTATAATTTTTTATCTAAAATTATAATTAATTACTATAAAATTAATAAAATATATATATATATAATAAGAAATTTGGTTTGTTCAGTCTAATCGGTTTTTGAACATTTCTAATCGAACTGAACTGAACAAGCTGAAATTTCTATAAATAACCAAACTGAATAAACTGAATCCAATAAACCAAAATTAGTTTGGTTCGGTTTTCGGTTTGATTTTGCAAATCACTACCTGCAGCTGGTAATTAATGTTGATAAAATAATTACTAGGTGTAGGTCTTATTTGTTTTCCTTGCTAATGTTATTTTTCTCAGTAAAATCAGATTTTTGGTTGTCAATTAATCGAATTTAGCAGCAACTTATTTAAGTAAAATGAAAATATTTTTTTACAAAAAAAATAATAATTTTACAGCAAGTTAAGCAAAGTTCAATGACTATTAGTGAAATTAACAATGACATGTCATCATTTTCCATGTGGGAGTGCCATGTGGCGCTAACACCGCACAAAATTTTGAAATTGCTTCTATGTCATATAATGTGGCACTATTGCTTAGGTGGCGCTGGTGTGACAGCTAAGGTAACATTTTTCAGTGGCCATATCAAGTGTCACCTTCGCATTCCAATTGTCAAATGCCTAGAGATGTCTTTTATGAAACTAAACTAAAGTTCAGTGATTTTTCTACAAGAAAAAAAGTTTAATGATTTTGTGGTAAGTAATAGAAAGTTCAGTGATCATTGGTGCAATTAACCTAGTTTATTTCCCACCAGGACTTGAACAAAAATACTATTTTGTCACATAATCCAAATTCCTTTAGAAAAGCCCTCAGCTTCCACCAAAAAAGAGAGAGTATATTTAGTGGTTTTAATTTTTAACAATGGAGTCCGCTTTTGCCCACTAATTCTAGGCTTGAGAGGAACAACATTTGCATTATTCATCTTCAGAAAAGAGATAAGAGTTCATCAAAATTGCACAATACTAGACCTTTGAAAATTCCGAATAAAGACAGAAGCCGTAAAAAAAGTTGAAAAAAGGAAAAATGCATCTAATTAAATTAAGCATTAGAAGACTTGGTTTCATCATTAACCATCTTCTCTTCGTTGTCATTGAGAATTTGAAGTCATCAATACACCTATTATATCCTTCTACATATAGTGCGTCAAATATGAGCTTCTTTTATGCTGCTCTTTCCTTTTGATAAGTAAACTTCATCTTCAACTTACTCTTTAAATTGACCACTGATTAACCATATGAAGGTCTACCATTATTCCCCATTCGAGTCATCTTAGAAAAAACCTTGCCAGCTATTGTCTCTTGTTTTGGATCCCCATTCTCCTTATTTTGCACTCTAGAAACTTGATGAAAGTTAGCATTTAGGGATGAGCTAACATGCACTACCTCTAAAGAAGAGAGAGCATTTGTATTGACATGTCGCAGCGGATTGGGCTCTGTATAATTTAGACCATATGACTTCACTTATTTTGGATCCATAGCCATTTAGCTAGCCATCTCTTGTAGGAGTGCTTGATGGGATTCAATAACAGACTCAATTTGATGTCATTTGGAGTGCATTAGAGTAAGTTTTCCTTGAGGCCCATTAGACTTACCTGATCTGCTACCTCTAATCTTTGACTTTGAGAATTACCAGGTTAATTTCACTAATGGTCATTGAACTTTTTACAACTTGCCACAAAATAACTATTAAATTTTTTGTCCTCAAAAATCACTACACAATGTTTTTCCATAAAAATTACTTCCCACCACTTTTGCTAAATCAGCAGTGGGAAAACTGACGTGGCGCCAGATCTTTGCCATATCACGCAATGTCAGGTGACACATAAACATGAACCCTAATTTTATTACCACGCGGACAAAAATAATTTCAATCACGGTCACTAAACTTATACCTTAATTGCAATTTAGTAAAAAAAAAATAATTTTCAACTTTTTTTATTGTACTCAAAATGATCAAGTATATTTTTCATTCAATAATCATTTTTTTTATTGAAATGTAATTAAGATATAATTCAATGACCGCATGTCATTCCTACACGGATATCTGATGTAGAAATCAAAGTTAGAGTTGATGTTTACATGTCATCTGATGTATTGTGACATGACAAATATGTAACTCCACATCAGCAGCCCCATAAACTTTCTGACTACAGATACTGTCTCATTTGCCGAAATTGGTTTTTTTAGAAAAAAAATTGTTTAGTGATTTTTGTAGGATACTCGGTTTTAGAAGTAATATATTCAAAGGAAGATAATGTATCACTGCCCAAGATTTCCTTCGCATTATTCTCCTCTTCCAAATCTGCAAGTACACCAAATCGAGAAGCATATTTTTTCCCCTTAATTCCATGATCCCGTTGCCCATCAATTTCGTTATTTCTTTTTGATATTTTCCATCTTTGCGATGACACGTGCATCCACGGTCCCAAGCACCTCTCCACCTTGTTCCTAGTACCAAGAACCTCATCTATACCATCCATAAGCAAGGTGTCATTGGTTGTCACGGTCCCAAACACCTCTCCATCCATAAGCAGTATTGGAGTGGTAGACCTGGGTGTCTGATCCATGTCGCGATCGAAGATAAATCGTTGTCATTGGTTGAGAACCTAGGACTCCATCGCTGTACTGTCAGATATTGCCCTAACACAGTCAAGGTCCTTTTAGTTGAACATTAGAGAAATCTGAATCCTCATCAAATTTAATCATTAATACATAATTGATACATTAATACATAATCGTTGTCATTGGTTAAGAAAATCGTTCTCTGCGGTTTATCTCACTTAAACATTAATACATAATTGAATGTGGAATATAATTCTCAATTTTCATTAAACTATGAGAAATCTGAATTCTCATTCTTTCTTGAAAGGCTAATATCATTTCCCATCAATTTGTCGGGGAAGTAGGAAAATCGTAATTTGAAAATCATAATCCTTTTTTCTTTTTCCTGACACCATTTAGTAACCAAACAAGCTGTTACTCAGCTTTTTGAATGAAAAAGATACATTTCAAATTGTCGAGGGAGTGAATTATTTGTTGGTGCACAAGAACAACATCATTGTCACAAACAGCATGTTATTTTTCTTCGATGTTATATTTTCAAACTTATATCTTATTTAATTAATCCAATTAATAATGGAGGTTCAAGATAAGAATAGTAAAATAATTGTACAAAAATTGCAACATCACAATTTTTCATTGATAAATCATTAATAGAAAAATAACATTATGTGCAATTAAGTTAACCTACACTATGACATGATTTGTTTCAAATTCTAACATATTTTTCATTATCAAATGACCTAGAAGAAAAAAAAAAGACTATTGCTATAATCAAGTTACTCCAGTAATAGAATTATATCACATGGTTTCTTTTAAAATTAATATACCTAAATCAACTCCGTGTACTTAGATATAACAAATGCATTATATATTGCTAACCATTTTTTGGGGTTAATTTCACCTATAATTGTTGAAATTTTTTCTAATTGCATTAAAATCGCAAAACTTTTTTTCATTCCAAAAAATCACGAAACAATATATTCATTTCAATAAAATAACCTCCAACTATTTTCCAAGCGTCCATAACCAAAAAGTCTTGTTGGCAGCTGACGTGTCACCAATTTTTGCCACATCATACCACGTTATCATCCATATAGATCACATGTCAGCAACTTCAAAAAAATTATGCCTCATATCAGATGCTAAGTGACAGACCTAGCTGGAGAAAAATGTTTAGTTTCACTAATGGTCATTGAAATTTACTAAATTTGCTGTAAAATCACAAAACTTTTTTTTTGTCTTGAAAAAATAACAAAACATATTTTTCTTTAACTTTTTTGGTAAAATTTGATAAATAGGCAATCAAAAATCTGACTTGGCACAGATATAGTACTAAATTTGTGCCCAAAATTTTGAATCTATTGTCTCCTTTCTCAAAAATTATGATTCTTGGTGGCTTTAACAAACTAGATTTTCCTTGATACTGCTGGATCTATGACTAATTTTTCTCTTGTAGCTACTAATGTTGGCAGTCTTTACTGGGTCTAGATCCGATTCTAGTTCTATCGAAGATGGTTTTACCTTAGTCTCCCAAGTTGGTTATCTAAGAGAAGAAGAATCAAGTTATTGAAGTTAATGGTCATGGAGTTCATGCAAAGAATCAAGTATCACATCAGCTACCAAGTCAGTTTTTAGTTGCCTATTTTATTACATTTAGTTGAAAATTATTTAAGTGAAAGGAAAACAAAGTTTTTTTTCTATAACAAAAAAAAGTTCAGTGATTTTACGTCAAATGAAGTAAAGTTTAGTAACCTCTGGTGAAAATTCACCTTAATGTGTCATCTTTCTCAAACTGGGTCTACCATGTGGCGGCTGATGTGATACAATTTTTGAAAATTGTTGACACATCATCTCTATGGATGATGATGTGGCAAAATCTGTAATATGTCAGATTTTCAGTTACCAATATTTGAAAACAAGCCTGAATTGATTTTAGTAAAATAAAAACATAGTTCAATGAGTTTTGGGATAAAAAAAAGTTTCATAATTTTATTGTAATTCGAGCAAAATTTAGTAATCATAGATCAATTTAACCCCATTTTTTGTGATATTATTTGTGTGGCATCCTCCTTAACCTTGATGATGAAAATGATCAATATATGGAACTCTTATCAATATAATTTCCCATTTTTTTCTAACCTTACAAAATTTACAATGCACATTCCTTGAATTATAACATAATTAGTTGTATGAATATACTCTTAAAAATGGAGCATAGAGGATAGAAGAACTTAGAGGATATGTAAGCTAAAGATTATTGATAGGATGAGAGAGAGAATGAGAGAGAAATTTAAAAAGATTTTTGAAAGAGAAAAAAATGGCTTTAGCTTTGATGAAAGACAACTTTACTAAATAAACTAGCTCTAGAATTCCATGGCATGAAGATAAAGTATCTAGTTCTCATAAGACATTAAAAAGCTTAGAGCTATACTAAAGGTTAGTATGGTTTAAAAATACCAACGGTACCAAATCTTATCTCTAGGTTGCAAAATTGGTATCAAACCTTTATTTTGATATAAATTTATACCAAATCTTTTAAAAAATGTTACAATTTGGAATCTAAGTTCATATTCTAATATCATTAAATGACATGATAACCAAAAAATATAGTAAGCATATCATGTAATACATTTCTATGAGCTTTAAAACCACTAATGGTAACAAAACTTATCACTAGGTTGTAAATTGGTACCAAACCTTTGATTTGATGCAAAATAATATCAATCCTTTTGAGAATGCTACAATTTAAAATTTAAGTTTATATTCTGGTACCTTATTTTTAGTGAGCTTATGCATTGTCGCTTATTTTTTATGGGAATTTTAATTTGCAGAATTAAATGTATCCTCATTGAATGAACAAGTTTTTTGGTCTAAATTGATAAAACTTCTAAAAATGGCCTAAATTGATGAAGTTTGAATTTTAATTTGTAGACTTGATCACTTTCACTTGGATGAAAAAAGCTTATAGGAAGGCAAAATTTTGTGTCCATCCTAATGAGGTTCAACAAAAAGGAGTCATTCTTCAACAACAAAAAATTGTTGAAAAGGTTTTGATATCCTTAAAGGTATGGCATCAATCTAAAAGTATTCAACAAAAATTGTTCATATTTATATTTTGTATTAATGATTTGAGATAAGGCTTGGAAATTAGAAATTATGTATGAATAAATTATGCATAAAAAGTTTGACAACTCAAAAAATATCTAACATTCATCTTATTAATTGAATGAAATGCAAATGACTTGAGAACATGAATGGATGAAAATGCTTAGCAATGTGGACATTGATATAATAACATAAATTAAGAACAAATGACGGATAAGAACTATCGTGCCCAGAAAGTGGTAAGCATTTTGCTAATTCATAAATTTTTCAATAGTAAATATTATCTGTTATGATTTTTTTTTCTTTAATAAAAATGAACATGTTTTGAACTTTAATCATAAGTCTAATTAGAAAAGAAGAAATAATTTGACTGATAAAAGACAGAAATTTCTCCTCCTTGAACAAAGTAATTATATTGGCCATATAATAGTTTATTATATTTGATTGTCACTACAAAAATTTACTGAAATAGTGACGCCAATTAGTGACCCTCAACAACAAAATGATGACAAAAATATTGAAAAAAAATAGTGATGTTGTAGTGATGCCAAAAATTTTCTCTAAATGTGGCACCAAATAATAGTGTTGCGATGACAAAGCGTTGCTAAATGTTCTCACAAATATTTGGTGTCACTTAGCTGTTGCTGAAAACACAACATTTTCAGTTGTGTTTAGCAATGCCAATATGGTGTTGCTGCACCTTAAGTGAAACGACACATTTCACATAGCGACACGTCGGCGACACTGTTTTTGGCATTACTAAATGTCATTTAAATTCTGAAATTTGTTTTGCCCTTCCCCACCCCCATTTGTGCGATTTCAATTCTTAGCAGACTAGACCCATGCCCCCTGCTTCTTCAGCCGATCATATCGACACCTTCCTTGCCCCACCCCCAACTCTAGTTGCCCCAGCTCCTTTCCAGTCACCATCCGTCATCGTTTATAGGTATTTTTTTTCTTTCTTCTTATTCTTTTTTCTTCTTTGTTCATTTGTGGGTTATTTTAATAGTATAAAGGTAGATAAAAGACACTAAGAGGGAAAAATCACTTCAATTTGTCCATTTGAGGTTAGTACCCATTACTTTTTTTTAATAGTAAATTATGGATATTTTTAAAATTTTAACTTGGTGAAAATTATTGTATTTTCTAAATATATAAAATTTGTTAATACATATATTTTTTTTTTGTTTGTTAATATGCATGTCTTTTTCTCTAAAAGGTGTAGATATAAGAAAATAATAAGGTGAATTAGTTTAATATTATAATAAGTTTATTATATATTAATATATACATAACTACGTTAATAATTCATATATACATTAATATTTAATGTTTTAAGATCCAAGGGTATATATATATATATATATATATATGTTGATATATCTAATAATAAAATTAAATGAGCTATAAATTTAAATATTATAACATACCTCTCTCATAGATTTGATATAATTTTTTAGTGAACATCCAATTAAATTTTGGAAGATGGGAGATAAAGTTTTTGTAGGTTAAACTTTTGCATCCTTTTTAAGTTAATTAGGGTTGAAAAATATATGAATCATAGCAAAGTCTAAGAATATTTATATGTAGCAAAGTCTCCTAATTAATTTCTATAATTCCTCAATTTTTCCTCAGAATATAAATATAGTGATGTGTATGTTGTCAAGTTGTGGCTAAAATTAGGCTAATATCCATGCAATTATTCAGATCCCACAAAATCCTACGTTCCCATTTTGGATTAGTTGCTTTATTGAAAGAATCAAAATATATTATACAAACTCGATAAAAGTCTTACTTAGATTTGGTTCATATATACCTATTTTCCTTTATGAATAGAGATAATAGATCATTACAGTACCTAACCATTTATGGAATACATGAAAACTATTGAATTGGAAAAATAAAAAAGAAAACTTATTTAGAATTTTAATACAGTAAATTAAACTCTTATTTTGAATTACAATTATTTAGTTATATATAGGCTTTATTCTATTCAAAAAAAGTAATGTCATATATAATTGATCATAGTGAGTGGTGTCAATTTCCATATAAACGAAAGTTTGTCAAATTTGGAAAGCATTGTTGATCAAATGATGTTGCTAAAACTTGTAATTAGAGATAATTAGTTAATTCGAAACATTGTGCTTCATTAATAAAATATGTTATACAAAACTTTTCATTTCACAAGGATTACATTGTCATTTTTTTAAGAAAAAAGAAATATTTATTGATAAAATTTACTTGTATTATTGGTAATTTATAAAAATTTAATTCCAAAAAAATAATAAATATAAGTTTTAGAACTTTATGTTTTGTTCATGGTGATGTGAATTGCTAGGTTAATTAGGTTGTAAGCTTTTAAATCTATTTTTTTTAATTTTTACATGAACACCCTTAGTGGGATCACCAATGATTTTCTTTATGGGATGGTTTCTTAAAATTTTCATTCCTTTTGAAGCTCTTGGGTGCCTTGCTCTTGAGCTTGAGGTAGTAGATTATTTTGATGCTCCTCTTATTGCTGCTCTTCTTTATCATCATTACCATCTCTCTTTGAGGTCTCACCATCCTCTTCATGATCAGGACCAAGCTTATCCATTGTACCTATAATATCATTAAGAGCATTACCTTTCACAAGATCAAGTTTACTAGATTCATCAAAAACAACATGCATAGACTCTTTTACAACTAATGATCTTTTATTAAAGACTCTATAAGATTTACTAGTTGTGGAGTATCCAAAAAAGATAACTTCATAAGATTTAGAAGCAAAATTTTCAAGGTTATCCTTGGTATTTAATATAAAACACTTGCATCCAAATACACTAAAATATGAGATAAAGGGTTTTCTTCCATTCCATAGCTCAAAGGAGGTTTTGTTCAAGATTTGGCTTCTAAAAATAAGGTTAGAAATATAACATGCAGTATTAGTGGTTTCGGCCCAAAAGTAGGTTGGTAAACCATACTCATTGAGCATTATTCTAGCCATCTTAATTAGAGTTCTATTTTTTTCTTTAATAACTCCATTTTGTTGAGGTATTCTAGGAGTTGAAAAATTATGAGAAATACCATATTCTAAACAAAAATTCTCAAAATTCTCATTTTCAAATTCTTTGCTATAATCACTTCTTATTTTAGAAATAAAATACTTTTTTTTTTAAATTCTTTGCCACTATCAATTCTTTTAATTTGAGTGAAAAGACTTCTATTTCAATCATATGCCTTGAGCATTCACTATCCATTGGCAAAGATTCCTTTGACATGGACTTGAGCCACAACTATAAAACAACAATTTAGGTTTGGTTCTTAGGTACCCAAATAAATTTAGGTCCTTAGGGGTTAGCACTAAAAGGTTCCCAATGAGCCTTCCTTATAACACAATATTTGTTTATATGCCCAAACTCTATGCAATAGTGGCATTGTTTAGATTTAAATATGTTTTGCCACTTTTCACTAGGTTTAGGCTTTCCTATCTTTCTCAGAACATTATGTGCATAATGACATAAACATGCATGTTTGGTGGGAGCTTTCCTTGGTGAACTTTTCTTGTATAAGAAAGCATGATTGACCTTTTGAGATTTCCCTCTTAGGCTATGTGACCCTTGGTTACTCTTCTTTTAAGTAGAGAGCTTTGTGTGTACTTTACCATTAGCCTTTAGGGCTATTACCTTCATAGTAGAGTTTTATGGTGTGATAGATTTAACAAATATAGTTCTAGGTGGGGTAGATGATGATGTTCCATTGAAGCCGAAGCCATATCTCACTAAGGGAGATATTTGAGATACAATTAAGGTATCCAAATTCTCCTTCCTTTTGTGAAATTTTGAGATATAGTTTCTACGTTCTTTAACCTCATTTTTTAAAGTGTTATTTTTTTATATTAGAGAATTGGTCAAAGGTTTTGATGAAAATTCATCCAATGACTTCTTTAAGTAGTCATTTGAGGTTTTTAGCTCTTCAACTACCTTTTGAAGGATATTAAAATAAATTTTAAGTTTAGAGCAATTTTTTCTGTAAAGATCAAGTTTTATTTTGTACCTTTCTATCTCTAGATTTAGTACTTCAACAATGTCGTCATCATCATCATCATCAATTAAATCTCATAAGTCATAAAAAATGTTGGGATATAAATCATACCTTATTATTGAAGTTATCCTCATAAAGCACGAGTTAGCCATGTCCTTTTCTTCTTCTTCAATGAGTGTTCAGGTTTCATCATCCCAAATGGATTTGTGACCCTTTTTTTCATCTTCTTTGTTGGGTCTCATCTTGTATTTCTTGACCATGGAGCACTCCGATCTACTGTGTCCTTTCTTCCCCCACTCATAACACTTGACTTCCTTTTTACCCTTATTAGATGAGGAGTTTCTTAGAGGGAATTTAAGGCTATTTGATTGTAGTTCTTAATTGAGTCATACTTGTGGGTGAAACTCTTGATTCTCCTTAAAAGTAAGACTAATTGATCATCTCCTTCATCAACCAACTCTTCATCACTAATGAGATTTTCATTTATAGGCATGAAAGTTGAAGCTTTAAGTGTTAGAGGCTTTCTCTTCACCTTTTCTCTTTCAAGCTCTTTTTCTCTTACTAGAGCCATTTTATGAGTGAGGAATTTGCCGATAATTACATCATAGTAATTATGCTTAAGTCTTCATTGGATTTGTCAATACCCACAACTTTTAAGCCATAATCTTTCATTGGAAGTGTAATATCCGCTAATTTAGACACCGAGTCGCACGTGTCGCGAAATTGAAGCGTTTGACCGATCAGAGTTTAAATTCAAATTTTTGATCGGAATGAATCAAGTAATGACTAAATTAAATGATATATGCCTAATTAAGTGATTATAAATTTTAAAGAAGTTGATTTACAGTAAATGACTAAATTGCAAATTTTGATAAGTTTTGGGGTCAAATTGCAATTTACCAAAATTTTGAAAATTAATGAGATTAATTACTAATTAACATATTCATTTTGGGGACATTTTTAAATAGGTTGGCCGGCTACTCAATTAGAAAGAATGAGATTAATGGGTTATTTAAGCCTAATGTCAATAATGGTCAAGATGGTGGGCCCCACATAAAGACTTTTGGGTACCCTATTTAATTCTTCCTTTTCTTCTTCTTCTCATTTTCTGCTCTCTTTTTCCTCTTCTGAAAAAAAGTCTCCACGCCAGCCATTTCTTTTTCTCCATAGCCAATCTTGATTTCTAGAGAGAGAAATGAAAAGAAGATGGGGAAAAGATCAAGAGCAAGTGATTTTCATGGTTTATAACTCTGAAGGAAGCTGGGAAAAGCAAGAAAGAGGAAGAAAAATCAAGTTTGGTGGAGAGAGAAAATATCCAAAGTTTGTGATCAAGTGAAGAAAATAGTAAGGTAAGAAGCGATTCTTCTTCTTCATCATCTTTTCTTAAAGAAATGTGAATTTTGAGCTCATCCAAGACTCATATGGAAGGAGAGAGAAAATAGGGTTTTGAGAAAGAATAAGAGAGTTTAGGGTCTTGAGAAAATCAGATGATAATAATGATCTATGATGTTGTAGGAGTTCCAAGTGACAAGGAACAAACCCTAAAGAGCAAAGGAAAAGGGAAAGCTACCTAGAAGAGTGAAGGAGAAAGATTAAGGTTTGTGCATAACTTAAGGCAATAACCTATCTCTGTTTGAAATAATGCATGTTAGTATGATAATTGATTATTGAAATGCATTAAGGATGACTATGGCATGAAACCATATGTTAGAGATAAAGAATGAGTTTTCTTGTGATTTGTTGAATTAAGTGATGCATGCTAGAGAATATAATTATGATTAAGGCATTTATATGTATTAGTCATTATATGTTGAATAAAGGACTCCAGAAATGCATGAGTTGTGTTTTGATATGATTTGGTGTAATTAGAATGAATGAAATGTGAATATGCAGATTTCCTACCGAAAGTCATAAGCGTGACTATCGAGTCACATGTGTGAACCTGATGGTTCACGGTTGTGACTGATTTGTATCACAGTTGTGACTTTGGTGTGGAAATGGTACTATTCATTCCAGAAGTGTTCACGGTTGGGAATCACAGGCGTAAACTCATTCACGGGCACGAATGAGTATTCACGACCTTGAATGCTTTTGGCACGATTCATTCCAGTAGCATTCACGGTTTTGGATTACGGGCATGAACTAATTCACAGGCATGAATTAGTAGTCATGGCCGTGAATGTTCTATTTTCAAATAAATTACAAATATGATTATCTACTGATGTATCTAGTTAAATAAATGAAAAGATGTTATCTAGTATGTATGAGCATGATAAGATGTTTGCAAAACAAGAAAATTGAGATGTTGATACATAAGAATATTAATGTGTTGAAAATTAAGAATGAAGATGATGTTATGTATAATATGAGGATTGTGAAATGGATGTAAAATAAAAATTTTAAATAAGGATATATGATTGATGTGAAAATATGAAGATGTCCATTACTCTACTTGCGGACTAAAATCAGGATAGATGACTTGTCATTAAGGGGGCGAACGGTACCGTACCCATTACTCTACCTGCGGAATATCTCATATAGTACGAAAGCTCGGAGAATTCCATTGACTTGAGAAACTATGTGGAGCACATATAAATTGAGGACAATGTGGCTTAAACTCGGAGAGCACCCTTGGTCCGGTTATTCATCTATGATGAAATAATACTCAATCAATGTTGCTTAAGCTCGAAGAGTGCCATTGATTTGAGAAGCTCTGTTGAGCCAGATAGTGGACAGGGTGGCTATAGCTCTGGGAGTGCTCCTGATCCATAACCCATTTCCAGTCAGTCCAAATTTAGAGTGATGTGGGCAAGATAATGAAGCTAAGTCAGAAAATAGAAAAAAGAAAAAAAATGATGATGATGATATGAGATTAAGATATAATAATAATAAAGAGATTGACAAAGTAACTTACCATCAAAGATAAATGAAAATAACATTTGTATATGTGAGCATGATATTTATTCTTGTATGTGAGCATGATATTTATACTTGTATGAAATAGGAACATGTTGATAGGAATAGCATGCAAAGATTTTAATGCATAAAATGATACATGTTAATGCTTGTTGCATGATATACTATATTGTCTTATTTATATGCACCACTAAGCTTAGAGCTTAGCGTGGGAGTTACTTTTCGCGCAGATATAGAAAGGTAGCTAAAGGTGGTAGATAAAACAAGCGGTAATCCTATTCAAATTAAAGCAACCGATCTCGAAATAGTGGATCACAAACTTCTGAACTCTTGTAATTTGTTTTCCGCATTATATATACTTATAAGTTGTAAATTGGTTTTCAAAGTTTGTTAAATAGTAAATTAGTATTTATAAATACTATCTTATGTAAATAAAATGTACATTATTTATTATATTAAAAAAAATGTCTGGCTCTGTAGCAAACATAAAAGAAAATAGTGATTTAAACAAGTAAAGAAGACAGGCAGTAGCGCCCCTACATCCGGGCACGTGCGGTTTGGGTGAGGGGGTGTTACAAGAAGACTTTTTAGAATCTTGTTATTTATATCTTCCAAATTATAATGCTTTCTGAGCTTCCTCATACCATTGAAAACAGCAAAAAGTTGATTGGTCATTTTGGTTATGGTCTCATTAGGCTTCATCTTGAAGAGTTCATATTCAGTAACAAAAAGTTGAACCTTCTTGGATTTACTTGTTTAGTGCCTTCGTGATAGTTTTCCAAAGTTTTCTAAATAGAGTAAGTGGCTGAATAATGTTGGATTCGACCACACTCTTCAAGTGATAGAGAGATTATTAGAATGATCACGACTTTCTTGTTTTTTCCATTATCTCTATTTTGGGGCTCAATCCAATCATCTCTTGGAATGATTTCATATTCTCCTTCAGCATTCCTTTTGGTTAGAAGTGTCCATTCCTTTCGAATGGTTTCCCCAATGTCTACTCCCTCATTATCAAGATAAGTTTCCATCTTGAATTTCTAATTCACACAGTTTGCTCCATCAAAGAAAGGCTTGAGATTATGAAACCCTTCGTTGGCCATAATTTGATATTTGCTTGTGCTTGATAGGCTTGAATGCTAGACTTAGCTCTAATACCAATTGTTACCTAAAACAATAACCAATAAGGGGAGTTGAATTAATTGGCAAATAAAAATTTTGCTTGAGGTAGTTTTACCAAAGAATGATTTGTGAGAGAGAAAAAGATATTTTACATACAAGATTTATAGAGGTTTGGATACTAATGAATCATGCTCCTCTCCCCAATCTTGATTGGGTGTTTCACTAATACTTGAACTGTTATAATGAAGTTTTTCCTAGCTCACTCTCAACTATGGTGTTTTACTCTCTTCGCTACCACCTAACCCAGAAAAACCCTTGTGTTTTAATGGCTAGCACAACAACCAAATACTTGTATTTTTTATGGTTCACACAAAAACCCTTACAAGTATTTCACTCATAGCCCAACTCACTCAAACTCACTTATGAGTAATTGATTACAAGAATTAAACACTCACCAACTAAAAAACTCAACAATTCTGAGAAATTATGATTTTTACAAGATAAAAATATAAGATTGGTGGAATCAATTAAATGCACAAGTTTATACAAAATTAAAAGATTGAATGCACATTTTTCTAGCCTTTGGAAGTCATAAATATGTCGTATTTATATTTCCCCTAACAAATATAGCCATTTGGGATGTATTAAATGCCAAAATACCCGTTCAACCACTTTTTCGTTCATACCAGATAACTTTCTCTTTCTAGGTTCACGGGCATGAATGTTCTTTGTAACTGTGACTAAAGTAGTGAAGCTAGTTGTAGTCGATTCTGTCCAAAAATGAGAGGTCTTTCATGGGTGTGATAAATTTTTTAATCAAGCTTCATGGGTTGTCCAATATTTCATTGTCATGAACATTTGAATGAACAGTCATGGCGCTAACTCATTCACATGCATTACTTAATAAGCCACAGGTGTGAATTGTTATTTTCACTGTAGTGGCAATTCTTCACCATAGTTCACCACAGGCGTGACATTATTCATTGGCGTGAATATCTTATTCACGAGTGTGAATCTTTGTTGATTTTTATTCTTTTGAACTTCACATAATTTTAATCAACTTGCTTCTTGATCTTTGGAATGTGTAATCTGTTTAACACACTTAGAACATAAAATGTGGTTAAATTCCTTATTGCTCAATTATTTGTGATCATAAAAATTATGGAAATACCCCTCAAGGTACAACACTTTTATACTCGTAATTATGCATAACAGTTATGTTGTTAATTATTTCAAGCCTTTTTATTCCGAGAAATTGCTTTTTCTAAAAATGTCTCGCCATTCAATTTATTTCATGTATGTTTCCAAGACATATACTACTATCTTATTGATTGGATAATTTTTATTTGTTAATCTCCTTGGATTTATTTATGCATAAAACATAAAGGATTGAAAAAAAATGGCTACTGGAAGTGTGCGAAAATGAAAGCCAAATTTATTAATCAAAAAAAGTTGTAGCTAAGTCTCATGGCCAAGCACACTTTAAGTGATTTAGTAACTCACAATGGTATTAGAGGTCTCTTTTATCGAGCAAATGTCGCAACTGATAATGGGTGATTAAATATAGAAAATGATGCATCACCAAATGGCTCATATAGAGGTAATGAACATGGTACTACAAATAAGTGACAACATGGATCAAAATCCATTAGTTCCATCATCTCAAAGTCTTTAAGATCCACCATCTCAAACTCTTAAAATTGCATCAACTCAAACTTCTAATGTTCCATCAACTGAAGGTTCTAAAACTCCATCAATTGAGACAAGATATGTGACGAGTCATTATTTTTTTAATTAACTAATATTGATCATTTGGTGTGCATGTAAAAATATTGTGATAACCCATTTAATTAACTTGTAATGTTTGGATATAAGAAAAGGGGTTGTGGTCAAACGATGGGTAAGGGACTTATGAAGGCATTTGATTCTTCTGGGATTAAAATAGAGATCCATGTGGATTCATTGATAGGAAGACCTATAAATGTAGAGGAATCTACTAAGATTTCAAGTCAAATTGGTGTAGTAACTCGATATTTCCTTCCAGTGCCAAAAAAGTGGAAAGATGTAGATGAAGAAATTAGTTTAGAGTTAGACATTGATCACTTAAATGTATGTATGAAAATAATAAGCAATTTTTTTATTAAATTCACTTCAATTTCCTTGCATTCTAACAATTACTTATATCATATGTAGATTCACATGAATGTTAATATGGATAATTTGGGTGCAAAATACTATTTGACTGACAAATTGAAAGGTAGTCTCTGACAAAAACGTTACAAGTTGCACATGCACTATAAAAATTTTGGTACATTAGAAGAGGCTAAGAATAACATGTCATCTTTTTGTTGTAATAAAAAAAATTGGGAATCATTGTATGAGTACTAGGCAACACCTAAATTCAAGGTAATCATTTCCAATTTTTAATATTATCTCTAAATGTTACAATTCATTTTTTAAGAGAATAGAATTATAACTTACGTTGGAATATCTTTATTCTTTTTTTTAGCTCACAAGTTTTGTAAATGGTAGAAATATGAAGAAGTTGAGAGCTCTACATATTTTGGGTAGAAAGCCATTTATTGTTTGACTACATGAAACAGTGAGTGTTGTGATAATCCAAATTATGATATTTGAGATTATGCTACAACTTAGTTTTGTTTCTTAACTTCTTCTTTTTTTCCTTTCTTTTTTCTAATGTTAGTCTTAAAAGGAGCTTAATGGAGAACAATGTGATAGGATTGAATTGTACAAATATATACATTATTCCAATAAAAAATATTGATCTTCTAAAGCAACGGAAGAAAATTGGATAATGTTTTAAAACATTAAATCCTAAGATCTTTACTTATTATTTCTTATTGGACTTGTCACATGATGCTAACTATTTCTAATCACTTTCGTATGTTCAAATAAGATTTAATGAAAGAAAAACAAGATCAATATAATGAAGAAGGAAACGACAAGACTTCAAATGGGATAGTTCTTGAAGTCATTGACCATGATTCTGGATATATAAAAGGCATTAGGTATGGTCCAAAACCTCTAAGTAGACATACATCATTCTATGATTTGTCTAACCAAAAACTTTAAAAGGAACTTCAAGAGACACAACAAAAGCTACAAATGTCAAAATCCTAAGTTAGTGAGCTTAAAACACAAGTGACTATTTTGAAGGATTAACTAGGTCAACAAGGTGAAAACATCAACAAGCTTATGGCATTTATGACGGAAAATGGGATGAAGCTTTGGGTTGAAAACATACATCAGTTTGATGTAAGTACTAAGTACATTTAGATAATTCAAGTACATAATATGATGGAACGTGCATATAGGTAATTGATTACTTTCAATGATTGTTCCTTTGAGTAACAATGATGCAAAAGAGTCATACATTTTATGGCATTTGAATCTCTTTTTTAATGTTCATGAGATGTTTGTATTTAGCTTTGTTTAGTTTTATCAATATTTGAGTTACATAGTTGTGACTTTATTCATGTTCATGTATTTTATTGTGTTGGAAAAGGAAGCATAGTACTTTTAGCATTAAGTTTTGGCCTACATTTTTTTTTTTGTAGTTATTTATGGTAAACTATTTTCCTTTGAAGTTTGCTTGATGATCTTATTTTTGTATAATTTGTTTGTCAATGTAAATTTAAATGTTTATATGATTTTGTTTGATAAATTTGTAGGAATGTGCAAGATTAAGAATGACAAATTGAAGATTATATAAAGAATCAAGAATTGCCAATTGAAATTTTTAATTTAGTAAATTTTTAGGATCTAGTTGTGGGCATTTCATCTCCTTCGAATTAGATATTTTGAACTTTAGTATTTATATTATCTAGCAATTGCTAAATATTTTATTATATTTACATTATATGTTGAATTATTGGACCCAATATTTTTATTTTTATAAATATTTAACTTTATTATAAATTTATGTTACTTTTTCTATATCATGAAATATTTATTGCAATCTAAATTCATAGTTAACAATAAATTGTGTATTGGTTATTATAAAAAGTGACTAAAATATGTATCATATTTGATATAAAATATTTAATAAAAATAATTATTAACAATATATACTTGTAACCAATTATTAAAAAATGGCTATGAAATTTGTTATTATATGCAAAGTGAATTAATGACGAATATTTTTTTCACGAATTATTGACTAGAATATTTTTAATGACCATTGATATGGTTTAATATGATAAAATTGATGTCATAATATATAATTATTTTAATGAAAAAATATTTATCATTATAAATAATTTTTAAGTGAAGAATTGTTTTGACACTATACCACTTTATTTAGTAACTATGAAATATTTTATCATTGAAAATTATTATTTTAGTGACAAATTATTTTGTCACCATTTATAAGCATCCATTCATCACTAATAATATAACTATTATGACAAAAAAAATTAGTCATCATATTTATTAAATTAGTGACAACAAACCATTTATAACTAAAAGTAATTTTTTATGACGATTTATTTTCGTAGTACTACTTAATCACTAAATAAAAATCACATTATCGTCATATTAAAATTATTATTTTGTGATGAGTGTTTTTTTCATTTCTGTTATCTTATTAGTGATGATTAACAAAATTATATGACAAAAGATTAAATTAAACATGCCAAAGATTAGCATCGAAAAAATTAATTAGTTTTTAGTTGAATGCAATGTTTCATCACCAAAATATAAGTTTTGGTGAAGAAGAGATCATTTTGTTATTGAACATATTAACTTTTAATGACAAGATAAAATTTTCACACCAATTATAACGTATTTGACATCACAAAAAGTATCAAATTATAATTGATGATGGTACTTATCGATACAGTATATAGAACATTTAATGAACTATTATATGTCAAGCTACAATTTGCTCTTAATATTCCAATTAATATATAACATTTGGAGTGGAAGAGGTCGACAATGATAGGACAATTTGACCACCAAATAAACCACAAGGCTTAATTAAGCTAAGTTTGACATTGGAGTGCTATTTGATTTTAAATCTATATCATAGGGTGCCATTTACCCCTTTTGTATATTTTTAATAAGCTGTCATATGTTAAGCTATAATTGATTCTTAATAATCCAATCAATATATAATGCTAGGGGTGGATGGGGGTAGACGACAATGGAGCAACTTGACTACTAAATAAATTATAAGGACTTAATTGAGCCAAGATAAACTTTAGGGTACTGTTTTATTTTGGAACTATAAAATGAGTGAAATCGTCACCTTTTTCCTTAAAATAATTAAATCAAACAGACTCTATTTTTATAAAGATTAAGAGTCCTACTAAATTTATTGTGATTTCATGATACTTTTTTTGTCTTTTCCTAGAGACTGCTTCGTGGTAACGGTCTTCAATATTTATGGGGAGGTTTTGTGTTTGAGATGTCTTCATTCTAGGAAAGTCACCTCTCATCGTCGTGTCTAGTGGTGCTAGTAAAAAAAAATCCTTAATGATCTCGTCGGATAAAAAATAAATTAGAAGAAAATAAATATTCATTTAATTACTGGCAAAAGCTATCTGTACAAAATTAATTGTAGAAAATGTTCAAAATGAGAATGTAGATAGTGTAAATGACTTAGTAAAAATTGATTTTTTCATTAATTTATTTTTTGTCCGCAAACTTCTCATTAAGTAGCTTTTAATGTCAACCCTTCTCATTTATTTCTTTCTAAGTTCCAATGGTAAAAAGCATTTGGGAATCCTAAAATTTTTGAATTTTTCCCAATAGATCCTTAAATTCTTATTTTTTTTCTTAAAAATAAATCTCTAAAATTTCAATTTTTAACTATATTCAAGTAATTTTTTTTAACAATTTTAACAATATTCAATTCCTTAATTACTTGAATCTCAAATTAATAAATTGATCTCAATTTAATCCAATTGAGCTTTTTTATAAATAGGTCCTCAAGTAAATTTTTTCTATTTAGAAATATTAAATTTTAACTAAATTCATGTTTGAATAATTTCAACTATATTCAAGTCCTCAGTTAAATTTCAAATTAATAAATTGAAACCTGAGTTAATCCAATTGAAGTTAAATTTAAGCTTAATTTATTCAATTGAATCTTAATTTAATTTAATTAAGTTCAATTAATTAATTGAAACCCAATTTAACAATTGAAATTCATTTTTAGCTCAATTTTATTAATTTGAGTTCAATTATTCAACTAAATCTCAATTTAATTCAATTAAATGTAATTAATCAATTTAAATTTAATCAATTGATCTAACCAATTGAATAACTTATCTTTGATTTAGACTCAATTTTATCAATTTAAATCCAATTAATCAAGTGAAAATCTCAATTCAACAATTGAAGTTCAATTTGAGCTTAATTTTATCAATCGAGTTTAATTGTTTTGTTGAACCCAATTTAATCCAATAAGTCCAATTAATCAATTGAAGTTCAATTTAAAGTTAATCTAATCAATTAAGTTCAACTAATTAATTGAACCCCAATTAATCAATTGATGTTCAATTTAAACTCAATATAATCAATTAAACTTAATTAATCAATTTCAATTTGATTAATTGGAGTTCAATTAAATTGATTCAATTGAAATTCTATTGATTAAATTAGAGTTTAATTGATGAAATTGAGGTTTAGTTAATTAAATTAATTAAATTGAAATCATTAATTAAACTTAAATTGACTAAATTGAGATTCAATTAATTAATTGAACAATTTAACTTTAATTGGGGTGTTATTTGACAAATTAACTTAAATTAAAATTTAATTAATTAAATTTATCAACTGAACTTCAATTTAATCAAATCAAGTTAATTCATCAACTTCAACTTAATCAATTTAAGTTCCATTAATTAGTTAAATCTCAATTTAATCTAATTAATTTTAATTAGTAGAAGTTATATTTAAATTCAATTTAATCAATTTAAATTCAATTTTTATATTTTAGTTTTATCAATTAAAGTTTAATTTAATCAATTTAAGTTCAATTAATTTATTTTAATTAATCAATTAAACCTTAATTTCATTAATTGAAATTGTAATATTCGATAATTAGGGCTTATAAGATATGATATTTTTTAGATAGAGAGTTTGAATAGATTAATATTTAAAAGGTTACACAGTGTAATAGGTGTTTTCACACACATGAAGAGGGTGTTATAACCGTGAATATCGTGACTCAAAAGTCACTCCTATGAAAGGTTTGTAACGGCTGTGATAGGGTGTCCACGCCCATAAGAGGTTGTCATGACTGTAAATATCGTGGCTCAAAAGTCACTCCTATGAAAGGGTTGTAACGGCTGTGATAGGGCGTCCACACCCATAAAGAAAGTTTGACGTTCATGAACTATGGTTATTTGAGTAGGTGAGTCAAAGCCACATTTCTCTCTCTCTCTCTCTCTCTCTCTCTCATACCTCTTTTTCTACTACCAATTGCTCCCCATCGCCCCTTACATATTCTCACATGTCAGACCTTCTCCTTCACCTTATTCTTTCTTCTCTCCTTCCATATCATGAAAGTTTCATAGATCAAAGCTTGGGAAAAACTAGAAATCAAACAAAAGGAAGGAGTGTTCTTGAGTGATGTGAGCTTAAAGAGAAGAGAGGGAGAGTTGAGCTGAAAAGAAGATAAGTCTTCATATTTGCATGGATATGGAAAAGGTAGAGATGGAAGAGAACAAGCACAAAAAGGGCATAAGCTTAGATGGATCTTGAAGAGGTTTGAGGAGGATCATTGATTAAAAGTTAGTACATACATATATTTAATTCCAGATATATACTTTTTGAATATATTAAGTATTTGGTCTTGAGTGAAAGGAATGTCATATGCCACTAATTTTGTGAGATAAAATGAAAGCATGTCATAAATGATAATATGTCATGAAAATGAGTTAGGAAATTTATGTTAATCAAAAAGGTATTTTGGTATGATTTTGTTGTTTATATGTTTTTCTTTATGATATGGCATGAAAATGTTATTCCATATTGATAAATATGATTGACAACGGTCAATCTTAGAAGTCATTGCATTATTTTTTCAGTGTGCTCTGTTTTGGCTTGGGTTTCTATTTTGAAAACCCAAAATTTCATGTCATGACTCAATTTTGGCTTGGATTTTTGTTTTGAAAACCCAAAATTTCACGTCTGTGACACATTGGTCATGACCATGAAACCTTGATCCAGACATATTTCACACCTATGATATAAGAGTCATACTTGTGAAACCTTTACACATAACATACGTAACTCAGGAAAAATGGTTCACGGTTGTGTTCAAAGCCTGGTTCATGCTTGTGAACTCATAAGCACAGTCACAGGTAGACTACCCATGAAGTACATCTTTATGGTAATGAATATTTATTCACACCCGTGAAGTCCTGAAAGTTTTCATAATGCAGTTTTTGATTAGGATGTTATGTGATGAGTATGATTAAATTTCATACTATGGGTTGTTTTAATACATGAAATGACTATAAATGGACACGAAGTGAAGAGTTAATGTATAGAAAAATGAGTATGACATATGATGATATATGATATGAGTATGTATGAAACCTATGAAATGTTTGAATGTATACAATTTTTGTATGTATATACATATATATCACTAGATACGAGTTACTTAGCATGTGAGTATTTTTCATATGCAGGTTAGTGATGGTTAGACGATCACTAACAGAGGATGAAAGCCTACAGGATGAGTCACAGGATAAAACACAATTAGTTGGGTGATACATCATAATGCATTTGGTTTTCAGTTTTATGTATTAAAAGGATTTGTATTTTCCCTTTGGGGATGTTTGCAAATTTTGAGGCTATGTGAAACCCTATATGGTATTTCAATGTAATGAAAATAATTATTTAATTTTCTCTTTTACTTTTCTTCATGTGAGTTTAAAAATAGTTATCATGACCATGATACAAACAAATTGATTTAAAAGAAAATTTTTATTTTAAAATGATTTTCAAAAAGAGAGTTTTGTAACACTCATTTATATAGTTGAATTAAAGCTAATTATATTTGAAAGTGTTACAAAATTTCAATTTAACTTCAATTAATCAATTGAACTCCAATTTTATTCAATGAAATTAAATTAATGAATTTATGTTTAATCAATTCAATTTCAATAGAAATTTAATTAATTGATTGATCCTCAATTTAATTAATTTTAGTTCAATTAATCAATTTCAATTTAGTCAATTGGAGTTCAATTCAACAATTGACTCTCAGTTTGATTAATCATACAAAATTTTAGTTCAATTAATCGATTGAACACTCAAGTAATCCGAATAAGTTTAATTAATCGATTGAAGTTCAAATTAAGCTCAACTTAATGAATTTAAGCTTAATTTATCAATTTTATTTTAATAAATTGACTCCAATTTAAGTTTAATTTTAAGTTCCGATTGATCAACTAAAGTTCAATTAAACTACACTTCAGTTTTTTTTATTATTATTATGATATATGCAATTTTTATTCAAATTGGGTTGCGGTTCAACTGGGTTCACTGCAATAATTTAAAAAAAAATGTGAACAAAAAATACATGCTGTTGTGGTTATTAAAAATTAATTGAGGACTTGAATATAGAATAATAATTATATTTTATATATAAATTAATTTTCAGTTAGCTATTCAACTAATTAAGAACTTAAATATAATTAAAATTGATAAAAAAAAAGGACTTGAATTCAGCTAAAATTAATATTTAGGGATTAAATAGAAAAAAAAATAGTTTTAGGATCTATTTGTGAAAAAAAAATCAAATGGATTAAATTGGAATCAATTTATTAATTTGAAGTTCAATTAATTCATAACTTGAATATTGTTAAAATTATTAAAGAAGGACATGAATATAGTTAAAAATTAATATTTTAGAGACAGATTTGAGGGAAAAAAATAGTTTAAAGACTTATTGTAAAATACTCAACAATTTGAAGATTCCCCAAATGTTTTTTTTGCCTTTGGAGCTTGGAAAGAAATAAATGAGAGGAGTTGATATTAAAAATTTTATCTTAGAATTTTCACGAGGATACTCTTGTCATTTTACATATTATGTACAATTAATTTTGTACACATAACAATTTCCTTAATTAGTTAGTTCTTTCTTAAATATTTTTATGACATTATTTTGAACTTAGAACATTTTGATGTACCTATTAACAATACTTTCCGTTAGTAGGCATAATTAGTAGGTGTAAGTAATCAGCAGACCTAATAATTGGGTGAGGTTAGATTAAGGTATCACGTGTCATTCCACACTCCATTCCTTGAAAAACAGTGTATACAATAATTATGTCTTATTATAATTGAGCAATAGCATTACATATTAACAATCATTTTATCTTATTTCATAAACAATTAAATATAAATGAGAATTTTTTTTTAAAAAAATTCATGTATGGATAGAATTTTAATACAATAATTTTAATAATTAAAATTAAATAGATCCATATCTGATAAATATATAATATAACAAAATTTTTATAGAATCCTTTTATATTTAATTGATATTAATGAATAATTTATGATTGAAGGATTTTATTAGCACAATACTAACATTAGCAGTCCAAGATCGTCGTGGTCATCATCTTCTTCTTCATCCCTTGACATATTTGAATCAACTGATAATGAACTCATGCTAAAATTTAATATACAAATTAATCAAATTGTATAAATAAATACAAAAATACCATGCATCTAGTTATTATTTAATGACTTTAAAATTTAATTAAAAAAAACAGAATCACATATCAGATTGAGTTGGAGTCAACTTTTTTAGATATTTGTGTTAAATTTGATTTTTGGATATTTTAGAAAATATTACTAAAATTTCAATTTTGGGATAGCTCGCCCCTCAAATTTTCAGTGTTCTTGAGCCAGGTCGACGAAGAAGAAGATTAATTGTGAAACCTATGTCCTTATACTTTACACTTCAATGGACTACAAAATTATATAAAAAAAAAATCATATATATATATATATATATATATATATGCATTCCTAAGATTTTTAAATTAAAAAAAAAAGGGAATTTAACTTCCAAAATTGTTTAGAATATACAACTAGCAAGTGTTTCAACTGCATATCTTTTCTGAAAGCATTGCGCCCTTTCTCCTCTAATTCCTACAAGATATTTTCTGAATTCTGATTTTCCTGCTTGCATTTGTTTGAAAAAGTCAGGTAAGTTCCCACGCCAATCTTCTTCCAACCCTGCACTGCTATTATCCTTTTTTTCCCTTTCCATTGATTCAAACATAATCAGACACGAGTAAAGAATTTAAAAACAATTCTTTAAAAGGAGCAATGGGTGCTTTCAGAACAGAACTCTTCAATATAAAAAAAGAACCGGAAACAATATAATTTCCTACATAAGCATTAATCATAACAACCTACTTAGCAGCAATTGGAATTCCGGTTGCCATATAATCTACTACACTAGGTCCCTCATCCTGTGGATTTACAAGAATTCAGACCTCCATATGTTAAAATTGTAAGTAAAATAAACATGTTAGCAGAAAATTAGTAATCATTGCTTGCTGGTGCTTCCACAACTGCGCTGATTATCATAATGCAGTCTGAATATCACCTTCACAAAACTTCCATGATCCACCATCTTGCCTTCTAAGAACATAATGAATTTTATATGCGCTGCATTGAATCAAATCACATGTTCAGAATACAAACTATCAAAAGTCTAGAATAATATTAATATCCAAATCGGATTTCAGATAATAAATTAACAGAAGTAATAGAATATTACTAATTTTATATTTGATATCAGAGAAAACAAATATTGGATTTTTAGCCAGCACTATTAAAGAGGGAATGAAAATTTAATTAGGAACTAGCTTTTGCATGCCAATTGTTGTCCATCATAAGATCCTCAGAATTTAAGTTTGTAATACAATCTGTGTTTATAATA
Organism: Triadica sebifera; assembly: GCA_023653625.1. Lineage (NCBI taxonomy): Eukaryota > Viridiplantae > Streptophyta > Magnoliopsida > Malpighiales > Euphorbiaceae > Triadica > Triadica sebifera. The sequence goes on along the minus strand of CM042899.1, from coordinate 6,392,551 downwards.
CAAAAAATCAAGCATATCATAACAATGTTAATTTCGAATTTTCATTTCAAAACAAGTCTAATGAAAGAAATCTGGTCAGAACTCAAAACTACGGAGCAGGGTATAGGAAATCATTTAGAAACACAAGCATTGATATGCAAAATTATTACACCATCATACTACAAACATATGCAGTGTGCACACAGTTCTAAGTATTCTGAGCAAAGAAATAATTTTATAAATTTTTTTAAGGGGTTGTGTTCAACTTTAATACAGAGTTGCTATGCTCCATTCTAAACAATCAAAAATCATTTTTCAATTTTCCACTTCTTGATTTATACTTTCTATTACTTCAATTGATAATAACTGGTTATCGTACTCTATTACTTCAAGTGTGATGTTGGAAATTGTTTATCCTCCTCTGGTCATCTATTGAAATGGAATCATGTAGTGTCACTCTCCTTATGATCAATTAAGCTTGACTATACACAGACATTCCTAGCAGGCATGTTCTCTCTCTCCTTAAGGGTAGATAAAGCAGTTGCAGTTCATGTTTTTTCTTTTTCCCCCATTTAGCCATAGGGTAATTTTCCTTGAAACCTAGGATTACAACAGGAAAGGTGAGGCAGAGAAGTGGGACAGAAATTATTTGATAGCAAAATACCATCTAATTCAAAAGGAAAGACTTGCAGGACTTTCATTGGACCAGCTATCATCTATAGCCTATGTATTTTAAGTAACGACAAGCAACAAGTGCACAAGATTAACCTGGCAGATGCTGAAGGATAAATGAGAACACAAGGGTTTCATATGGAATGATTAAAACTAGTAGGAGGGTGAAAGTGGCATCAATTGACGAAAAGTAAAGAAAAGGAGATTGAAATTGTTTTGAGGCATCCACTAGACCTACAAGTCATCATTCCTCCAAATGGTGTCAAAAATCACATTTTTGGTTGTGATAGTTGTGCCAAATTATTAAATTTATTATTAAAAGGTGTAGAATATTGACTAAAAAATTTCATGGTTATGCCTTATCCATGATCTCATTTTATTAATACAGTGCATGGGTGACTAATTTTCTTCAAAGTAGTAGGTATTTCAGAAATTATTTCACCGAGATGGGAACTATGTAGTATATATCGACGAAACAAATGCATAATATGTGCTTACCTATAATAGTTTGGATTCTTTTGGTTACATTCATCGACAAGCTCAGCTGCTTCCTCAAGGAGAGCTTCAATTTCTGCCATTTCAACACCATATCCATCTGATATTATGTCAGCTTGCAGCACAGACAATTGCAGCAAAACGAATCTCCAATAACAAGCCCTAGCTTTTGCTGCATCAGCCAAAGCTTGCCACTGTAAATCAGAAACCAAAATAATGTTACTATTTGTTAACAGCTTGAATGTTGAGGAAAGACAAGCACCACTATCATTTATAGCAGGTTTATGAGTTCCCCCACAATGTGCTCTTCAAAGATGGGAGTTCATGTAAGGGAACTGTTTGGCTCAGATCATGATGAATTCATTTCATTTGCAAATGAATTACTTGTTGCATATGAAATATATAAAAATATGGAATTAATTTAAAATGAAATGAAGTGTGTGTTTGGTGTAAATGAATAATTCAATTCAAAATATTATTTTTCCAAAAATACCCTTCTATATTTATTATTGCATACATCTTCCTCTGTTCCCTTTATATATGTGTGTTTATGCCTGGGTTTGTCTGTCCATGTCTGACTTGTTTGTTTGTGTCCGTGTCTATATTTCTGTGTCTGTGTCTCTATTTGTATGTTTGTGCCTCTGTATTTATGTCTTTTTTTTTGCTCTGTCTTAATCTACATGTATTTGTGTTTGTGTCTGCATATGTCTGCATTTGTTCACATATGCTTCTATCTGTATTTGTGTCCAGAAGAATTAACATTACATATCAACATACATATGTTTCTTATTGGATCTATATCCTATTAAAATCAGAAAACCAACCAATAACTGAAAGCTTTTACTCTTCTCGTCCAAATTATTACATAGATGACTCGATGCGGAAAGAAGTAAAAGTAGTCCATAGATTTTACCTGCGAAAGCATTTGTCCGTCAAGAACTTCAGCAAGGCAATGAACTTCATGGTTGGGCCCCAAAGCCTCAGCTTTGATTGCCTGCCAGTGCTTAACAAGCACTTCAGCTTCTTCAGCAGGCATCTGCTTCTTAGTTACTGTTTTTGTACAAGATGACAGAACAGCAGCAAGCTCTGTGCTCTTGGGTTCTCTAGGATAAGACTGCTTCTGGAATTGCCGTTTAACTATTGTCAACAGCTTCTTCATCCTGCTAGCAATGCTACTTCCCCTAACATAAGCAGGTCCCACATTGCTATTCTGAGAGGGAACTGTTGTGCAAAGAAGGGGACTGTCGTTCATTTTAGATTTACTGAAGGCCAACTTGGATAGAGTTGTACTTCTTAAATTCATGCCAGACAGCTTAAAGGTAAAAAACATGATGCATCCCAGCACTGCCACGAAAGTTATCTTTCCAACCATATCAATATTGGCCAACCAAAATTCCCAACCTCTGGTATGATACACGCCAAGATTTCTTTTCAATTGAACAGAAGGTTCGCTAATGTCACCTCCACTGTCATTTTTCCCCAATAACAAGGAGCTTTGCAAATTAGTGGGAGCTAATTGCTTAATAGCAGAGCCAAGATGTTGACTAGAGTTTGTATTAGGATGAGATTCCCCATGATCTATTCGTTTCAATGAAAAATTAGATAGTGGTCTGTGGTCTAGAACAGGATTTGTTTGTGAAGATACTTTACTTCTGTTGCTTCCTGGAGATCTCTTTTCATGTCTGAAAAACTTGACCTGGAAAAACAAGTTTCTGTAAGCAATAACCTCAGTTAAAAATGAAGGTTATTGTTTGTTTATAATCATGCTCAAGAGTCTCACCATAGACGGAGAGCAGTCTCTGGTACCTGGAAATACAGACAGCACAGCATCCTTCAGCCATGTTTCCTAATCAAGTTCAGCACACATTCTGACATGAGAAAGTATCAAACATTCAAAACAAGCATCAAACATATAATAAAACAAATAATGTTTTGACTGGGCACAATTTTTTTTTCTCTTTTTCTTTTAATTTTTTTGCCAAATTTGGAGAGGCATGTCAGACCATGATAACAAGTATCATCCAGTAATAAAACCTGCATTATTTTATTTGCAAAAAAACCATAAAATAGAAGAGAGCAAAGAAGAAATGGAAAAAGATAATGATGGATAGGCCTATTTCCACAACCAAAATTGCTAAAAACATAAATTCCAATATTCCACTTAGGTTCTTTAACTTTTCATATCAAGTGAAAGCTGTTGCCCAGTAATGAACATTTTGGAAATATTAGGTGCCATATTCACAACAGTAACAGTAACACATAAGATAGCATGGCTCACAACTAGGATTTCCCTGATCAACACCTTGCATGACACATACACTACACAATATAAATCAATTTATATTCTTAGTTGGACTAAATTTTAATCCCAAACTAGATAGGTTAACTGTATAAATCTTTTATTCCATTCCACTATAGTTATTATTACAACTTGTCAAAATAAATCAGGGATGCTAATTTTTTCTCACTCTCATCAACATAAGGGTACACCTCATTTTCTTATCTCCTATGACTTCAATGTGCTTACCCTTTCATCATAGCACATTTACTGATTTAAATTGAATATTTGGCCAGAACACCATTTGGCAAGCTGCATCTTCAAACATTATACTTAGCTCCATATGTGACCAAAATAGGATCAACAATCTCTTTCATGTATGGACCCAAGAAAACAACACAAAGATGATAAGATAGATTAAAACAATCAACAAATGAGGTTAGTGTAGCAACAAACATAAATATCAGCAAACCTCTATACAAAGTTGCAGAATCCAACGCATAAAGGCCTGAGCTACTGGGTGGAGAGATCCAAAAATATCTAGGTCTCTTCCTTAATGAAATGAAACATTTTATCCACTCTAACATAAACCAGTTATGACTAAAGCTAGATGATCAAATTACTATGCACATTAACAAACATCTAATCCAATTGCAAGGGGTGGCATCTTTGTTAGTATATAAACAAAATCCTAGCAAAATAGCTCCTCCAAATTTTGTTTCAACTGCTAATGGATCAACATATATAAGAAAGGCATACCAATGATGGTTTTACACCAGAGCCATCTTTTGTCTTCTTCCCAGGGAATAAACTCCGTGAAGCCGGATTCAAGTTCAATTCTAGCTGATGAAGTTTTTCAATAGCCTGGGCCTCAGTACCCTGGAAATCAAGACATGAATTTCCACTATGGTTACAACTAAATAACGAAAAGAGAAAAGGAGACATGGGCACAAACAAGGATATATTGCACAATAGTAAAATGCAAACTAGAGAATCCTGAGACATGCTAGAGGAGCTACAATGACCATTGCCCATGGACATGAAAATATACCTGTCCGAGAATAAACAAGCAAAGAGCTTCCTCAAATTTTAGATCAATAACTTCTGATGCGATCAAACACTCACATATAAGTTTTGCTTTGTTTATCTAAATAATCACGAGAAATTTGGGATCAGAAATGTCAAACACAACGGTTTCAAAAATTTCATCAATTCAATAAACATTGTAAGCTCAAAAGAAGATATAAACACTGCAATTTTCATTTGTACCATCTCTTTTTGCTTGCTTGAAAAACCAACAGCTATATGAGCTATTAGTGCCACATAGAAACAATTGAAGTCGATAACAACCCTTTGGTTCTGAGATTCAAACAATTTTTTATTCTTCCGCATGAGGGCTAAATCATGCCAAGGAATAAGATCAACTATTTCTGTAGCCATGAGCCTATTAAGTGCTTGGCTCAGAAAGCATGGCCAGTCTTGAACTCTGCATGCGGTTTCCACATCAAGACCCTGCCTGAGCAATTCATGCAAGGCTGCTATTGCACCCCGTCGGCGTTCAGCATTTTCAGGAGAGCAAGGCAAGCCTAGTAATTCCAATGTGCAAGCAGGTGCAAGCTCCTCTAGAGATTCTTCAATCTGAAAATCATGAGAAAACCAGACATGAATTTACACTGTCCAATACTTTTAATGAATTTTATTATAACCAAAAATGCACTCAGAAAACTTGTTTTTCTGCAAAATTTTTATCAACAGCTAAAATACTTAAAACCCCTTCAGAAAAAAGAGTGAAAAAATTTGGACAATTTCAACCAGAGGTTCAGAACCTCTTTTTTGGCAGAAGCAATATGAAAAAAATACCAAACCATCATATACAGAGTTAATCAGGCGCTAAAAAGATTTTCAGATAAAGGCATGCAAAGTCACAAAGTACACATTACCTCATATAGCAATGCCATTTTTCCAAGAGAGATTTTACTCCTGAGAATACACTGGGCACATGCAAGAGCTTCAAATCCATGAGACACTTTATTCTTCTCAAAACCAGTCTTTGCAAAAGCACACTTCAAGAAAGCACCTATGATAAGAAAGGGAGGAATAACAAGGCTACTACAATAACTTGGTTCAACTTCCTAACCTCCTTGTCTAGTTTATCTTACCTCCGCTAGTGCCATAGATAGAAGCAAATCATGAACATATGGTTTTGCATGAGGATGCTGGAGAGCTTCTCGGCCAAAATCTAGCACCAGCTTGTCTTCTCCAGTCTGGATTGGAGAAATATAGATTTCATTATAAATGGAATCCTCCGAGTAGAAATATGCTTAGCAATAGTGAGAAACTCTTCCAGCATGACAAATTGATGACAATAATAAACAGTTATAAAAGAACAATAATGTGCTGTCATAAAATGATGAATAGTAACTCAAAGCAGAATGAAAAAGCTAGTGCAGCAAGTAATCTGTGAAATCAGGCAAACTCCACTTGAAGAAAATCCTTCAACCATAAAAATGCTGCAATTTTTTCCAAACTACTCTAAAAAGGAACTAAGAAGGACATTGAAAAGTTGTACCTCTTGAAGTAGGCAAAGAGCCCCTGGCAGCCAAGCCCATGGAATTCGAAGAGAAGATTTAGGCGGGATCTTCTCCCTCAAATTCCCAGCATATTCAGGTTCAAAAAGAAGCTTGTCTCTTATGTCTCCCAATTATAATAAAGAAAATATAAATATCTAAAAATTGTATCTACAGCTCAAAAAAAAAAAAAAATCCTGCCAATCAAGAAAAACAACATCAAAGTTTCATTCTCAAGTCTCCACCTGACGAGATATAACTGCATGCATTGTATAACCTTCTTCTACCTCAGCACTCCTCAATTGCATCACTGACTTAACGATCTCATCTTTCTCTGCTTGATCAGGAACACCAACAACCTGTAGATTTATTCAGTTCACAGTAAGTGATTAACCAAACAAAAGGCAGGAACCATACTGCAAACGGTTGAATAAGATAACATAAAAGGCATAATTGCATTTAGGATGACACATATACACTTCACATGCCATGTTTTAAACTCCTGCATAAACCTGAGTCTGTCCAATTTGATGTCTGGAGAGAGACATTCAAGATAAAATGTCCAGGAAGGAGAACCAAACACATGTTGATAACCTATGTGGAATGAAATGATGAAACGCACATATTTACATGTATAGGATAGAAAGATGTAACATGACCTAGGACCAAATAAGTGGCAAAAATGAACTTAATACGCCCCACACGAAATGGAAGAGAAAAACAAAAGAATTTCTGAACTTTTCAATGCTTGCAATGCATAGAAGAATTGGTAAATGAAAAGGTTATTCAGATCTAAAGAAAAACATCAAGCCATGATTAATGAAAAAGACTACAAAGTTTGTAAGCAGAAAATCGTAAATCAGAAATATATACACAAACTGAGAAAAAAGGAACCAACAAGAGAGCCATAAGGCACCCGTTATTCTACTGATCACCATCGATAACCATTAGTTATTCCCAGCAACAATTGTTGCAGGGACAACAATCACAAATCACCTTTCTTCCTGTTCAGTTTCTCTTCCTTTCAAGTGAATTTAAAACCAAGTTAAAAATATAAAACCACCAGGTTCAAATTTTTAATGGTTTCTTCATTGGAAAAAAAAAATACATCTTTCAAATCTTACTCCAATTTTAATGTAGCTCCAATGTGGCCTTAAGGACTCATGGAAAATCATGGAAAAAACAAACTGCCAAAACAGGGGAATGTCACATCTTTTTTTTTTTTTAATTGCACATCAAATGTCAAAGAAAATAATTCATTGCCAACGTAAAATATTTTTCATAGATATCTGTGAAACACGTGAAGCATAAGGAATTACTCAATTTACTTTAGGAAAATCTAGAAACAGAGAAAACACATTAAACTGAATAGAAGTCCTCATTGAAACACCAGGACCTAAAAAAGGAAAATGTGAAGTAAAAAAATAAAAAATTGAAGCCCATCCTATCATATATGCAAAACATTACCAGTTCAGAAAATAAAAGCATTCACTGGTTGGATTTGAAAGTTTCTTGACTAAAAAAATACACTCTTTCCATTTACTATAATTTGTAGATACCAAAGAAAAACCAGCCACTTCAAAAAATTTATTTTCATTTACAAAAAAGAATTAAGAATTTCTCTTAATTATGTAAATGGCCGCACATAGAGCAGCATCAGAAAAAGTGTACCAGCATATCCTCGTATAATTTGGTTCACATGATTTTTCGTAAATTGATTTGATTATACACCTAAACAGAGAGTATATAATTCTGAAAGAAACGTAACGGAATATGTATCATATAGGATAAATATACGAATAATGTTTAATAACTAGACCGTATATGAAGCGAGACTCACACAGAGAGAGAGAGAGAGAGAGAGAGGGATTCCGTTTGGACCTGGTAACAAGTAACAGGAATTTCAACGGTGGCGGCGACGGTGGCGGTAGTGGTGGGATTCCGAGTACAGACATTTTCCGAAACGCGAGTGTCAGTGGCGTTCAAAATTGATCGGTTAAAGGAGAAATCTCCTTTTCCCAGAACCCTAAAGACAGAAACAGATATGGAGATTCTTCTATTGGAAATACCCAAAGGAAAGGCATGTTTTTGGCATTTCCAACCGGAATCACGGCACAAAAAACAAGAAGAAGAAGAAGATGGAGGAAGAGTTGGTATCAGATTCAGATGAGCTAATGCCATTACCACCACCCTTCACCAGTGATCTTACCATTGAACTATTTTCGCTTACTGAGAATCACAAAACTTGATTTAGTTGAGATTTTTCCATTTTCTGGGCATAATGAAGTCCCACTCCCACTGACTTTATGGAACCGTTTGCCATTTCTTCTTTTTTACTTTTTCCCATAATTTATCATACATGACTACATTGGTCATGCAAATTTAAAAATTAAATTAATGATTTTCTCCTCACCAGTATTTTAATTTTTATAAAACTTGACCAAACAATACATCAAAATTTGACTTATTTAGCTTAAAAATTATAATTTCTAAAATAATTTAGATAAAAGAATAAGATTTTATGGCATAGTTGAAAATTATCAAAATAGAATGAAATATTATAAAAGCCAATCCAAATTTGAAAAAACTCCACAATCGAAATAAATCAAAATTTTGTGAATGGGTACTTGAAACTAGAACTGACAATTCGATTCGTATCGCATTGTATCGTGTTGTATCTAATCGTATTGTATCTCAATTGGATATGACACGATTATATCAAATACGAATACGATATGATTAACTAATCGTGTCAAAAATTTAAAATACGAACACAACACGGTTAAAATTTATATTAACACGACATGACACGATTAACTTAACGTGTCTAAACATGTATAAATTATACAACATGACACGATTAAACACAATCTACTTAATGTGTTTAAATATATACGTTATATACGACACGATACGATTTTCTTAACACAACACGACACGATTATACACGAATAGATATGAATATTAAATTAAAAATTCAATTTAATCAAGTGAATCTCAATTTAATTAATTTACATTTAATTAATAATTTTAATTTAATTAATTGAACTTTAATTTAATCAATTAAACTCCAATTAAATATATAGAAATTCAATTGAATCAATTTAATTCATTCATTCATATATAAATATGTATTATATATATTTATAATATTATAATATATATTTGAATTTTAAGTAACACTAAAATAAATAGTCATATTTTTATAATTGATAAAATAATATATTTTTAATCGTGTCTTAATAGGTTAGTCAATTAAAATTCGTTTATGACACGATTTTTTTCGTGTCACAATTGAGTTGACACAGTTATGACTCATATCCGTTTAGCTTATATACATATACGGTTAAGTCTATATCGTTTCGTGCTGTTTAATCGTGTCGTGTCCAAAATTATCAGCTCTACTTGAAACTCAAATGTTGATTGAGCCAACTGAAAGATTTGCGGGTTAATTCACAAAGTAATGCATAAAAATTAAAATATTTTTATAATAATATTTTTTAAAATTATTTACTTAAATAATATTTTTTCCACTCTTTTCAAATTTATTTTTTTTATCATTTTCTAATTTCCTTTTAATCACTCAACTTTTTATTTTTTTTTAAAATCTTTTGATCTTAGAAATTAATACATATGTCTCTAATATCATTCAAGTAAATATGTTCTACATCAAAGAGCTACTCAAAAATCTTTTACAAACTGGTATTATTATTTCTAAGGTTTCTAACTTCTCTCGACTATTGTTGTAAATGAACCAAGTCAAATCAAATGTTGGTGAGCTCAAGCTCATCTCGTTCAAGTTCAAGTTCGATTCAAGCTTTTATACTTGAAAGCTCTAGTTCGACTCGTTTGAAAATTATCAAATTCATGAGCAACTCAAACTCGGCACGTAAAAAATTTATTTATTATGCTTAATAAGTTTAGGTCGAGTTTGACTCGTTAACTAATAATAACAAAAATTTGAGTTCGGCTCATTAATTAATAATAATAAAAGTTCGGGTTTGAGCTTGATCTCGATAACAAAATATAACATAAATGAACTTTAAATAAATATGTTCGCAAGGTTATAAACAAATACATTCGAGCTTTTAAATAAACACGTTTACGAACTTTTAAATGAATATTTTTGCAACCTTTTAAATGAACATGTTCACAAGCTCGTAAACGAATGTGTTTGCGAGATTTTAAATAAATATATTCGTCAACTATTAAATGAACATGTTTGCAAGCTAACGAACTAAACAATATTAAGCTCGAGTTTAAGCTCAAAAATATTTGAGTTTGGATTTGAGCTTGAACTCGACTCGTTAATAATAATAAATGATTTCGAACAAACTTTTTTCCGAATCGAGACCCGAATAACTCATTAGTGGCTTGGTTCATTTACAGCTCTACTCTTAGCTCTTGTACTTGTTCAAGTAACAAGTGTTAGCAACAAACCCAAAAGTGTCTCTATTTTTTAGAAAATAATTCTTAAATTCACTCTGCTAAAGTAAATTCTTCTAAATGCTTAGGAAATTTTTCTAAAGACTCATTTAGAGAATTAATAAAATCAATAATAAAGTTTAATAATATTATTGTTGGATCTTTATTTGCTCTATGATTTAAATGAAACAATCAGAATATGGACATTATTGTTCATCAAAACAATGTGCAAAGGCACCAAGCCTTTCTAGGTAGTGAAAACTATTGAACTCAAGTTGTATATTTTTCCTATAATGTCTTTCAAAGCTTTTGATCCTACTTTGAGTGATTAATATTTGTTTAATAGTTTGATCATACAATGCAATGACAATATCCTACAATCTAAGTATTGTACTTAATTCAACTCGTCTAACTTTTGTTAAATCTCAACTTCGAAGCCAATTGATATTAGCGAGTTGACTCTTAAACATAAATGAAAAATATTTATGCAATAAACATATACCTTACCATGAGCAAAGGTCCATCAAAATTCCATAAAAAGCTTCAACTTTTCTTCACACTCATCACCGACTTTAAGTTAAAGGTTGGAAGGTACTTTTGTGTTATGGATGTCCTTTCTCACTCTCGTATGGGTCTTACAATCAACACTTCTTCTTTTCAAACTATTGTGAAGGTAAACTAGGTATATGGTAGCATAAATTTTCATAAAAATAATGGAAGAATTCTTATAAGAAATTTTTGAAATTTTATTTGTACTCCCCCAATAGAAAGAGCTTAAAGATATTTACATATACAAAGTGGGTGTCTCTAGTACTATTTGTCAGCCCAAAAGATAAAACTAAGAAACAAATAGTTGGTTTCTTTACTATCATTTTCTACTAAGTAGTACAATAAATTTACAAGAATCTTATCTTATAGATAATATCATTTAAAATTGCATTCTCTAGCACCGTTTAGCTTTAAGGCACATGGATTGCCTTTATCTCTTTTGATGCTTAAGGACAATGAATGCCCCAATAATTCAGGCTGAGGCTAGCATCAAGGGTGATCCCTCAATAGTTGTCATGAACTTGGATGTCCATTTCCATCTTATCTTTTTTTTCGTTTGTTCCTAAGTCATCCTTGTCATTTCTACTTCAATGTGCCTTTTACAATTGTCGATTACCTTATTTCAAGTCTCAAAGGTCTCAGACTTGAAATCCAAACTAGGATCTATATCCTTTAGTCTTAAAAGCTGCTCCTTTGCTTCCTTTTTTCCCTTTACTACCCCGTAGATTTCTTGCCATAGATATTGAAGGTGTTTGACTAGGATAATGATAAAAATTCTTCCATCCTTGAAAACTAAATGCTTTTTACTAAAAATAACTATTTTCAAAACCTCTTTAAAATATTCAATTTAAATTGTTTGATTAATAATTTTAGTCTATTCATTTTTTAAAATTAATTTAAAAGACTAATTATTAACCTTTGTGACTTTGTTAGTTCTCTCGCTATAACGAGATATAAATCCCATATCTAATAGGCATAATGGATTTTACCATCCTCTTCATACTCAATGACTGTGTTGAGGATCTAAAATGAAACAATTTTAACATATTTTTTTTCAACCATTGTTAATGTCATCAACACAATACAAGGGAATGATGAACACATAAATTTATTATCTAAATTAACTTTGATAATTTCTTCTAATCATGTTTCAATAAACTATATACTTTTTATCACTCACTCTCAGTTTTATCCACAAGGTATATGTTAAAATTGTTTCATTTTAGATCCTTGAGGGGTATTTCCATCATTTTGATGATAACAAATAAAATAGCAATAATGTATTTAACATACTTGTTTTCGAAGTATATTAAACAGGGTATGGAATAAAATAGCAAGAATGAAGAATGGAAGATTAATCCTTGAAAGATAAAATTAAAGAAGTAGCATGTTCACGCCTGTGACCCTATGTGTCACGCCCGCGAGGAAGCTAACCTCCAACAAACCAACATTTGAAGTTCACGGCCATGAAGAAAGACAACAAACCGTGAAATGCACATTTAAGTCACGCCCGTGAATTAAATGTCACACCCGTGAACCTTCATGACAAATTCCTCTAGAGAGCTTCACGACCAAAGTCAACACTTGGATCACTGCTTGGAAGTTTGTCATGCCCGTGAAGATATATGTAACATTCGATGATTTAGGCTCTGATTGCGCGTGACCGTAGTGGGGTCCACTAGTTTAATCGGAGTCTAAATATGAACCCATAAAAAAATGACAAATAATAAGGGAAAATAATTAAGGGTATTATTATTTGGGAATTAAAAAGATTAGGGGTAGAATTAGAAAAAAATAAAATTTCCTACGGACAAAATTGATATTATGGACATTGTTTGGGGAAAAAGTGTGAATATGGAGGAAGATGTGGTAAAAATAGAATTTCTCAAAGTTTAAATGTTAATCAAGATCAATTAACTTAATGAACCAATAAGAATTAAGATTAAATTTAATTAGTGGGACCCACACATTAATCAAGGTATAAAAGTCAAAAAGGAAGAAAGAAATTCTACATTCTTCCATAAGCCATTTTCTTCTTCCTTTTCCCCACCATTTTGCCGTCCACTTTAGTCCCTCCATAAGCCACCATTTTTTTGTAAATTAAGCTTGATAAAGTGAGGAAATAAATTAGTTTTGAGGGAGGAAAAATCAGAATTTAAGAGTTCTTACTACAAATGTACCAAAGGAGCAAGAAGGAAGGAGGAAAGAAGAAGAGACAGGGAGAAGAATTTGGGGCAGATTCGACCAGCCCTATAACTCCATTAAGGTAAGTTTATTTTTCTTAAATTTAACCTTTTTCCTTCTATTTGAGGCCCATGATGATGATAGATGTGATTAGGTTTGATAGATTTAGGTTTGGTTGCAAGATAGAACTTAAAAAATTAACTTTGTGTTTAGTTGATGAAGTTGTAATTAGACTTTGAATTGATGATATTTGATGTTAGATAATTGTTTTATTGCTTAAAAACTAAAGAAAATATGATGTTAATGGATGAATAAGGGGCTGCCATAATTAAATAAATTTAGGAGAAATTGAAATTTATATGGAAACACCACAATTGGTGATTGAGTAATTGTGAATTGAGTGTTGAATTGAAGAAAATGAATTAGGACCTAGGATATGGTTTTTGGGAAGCCATGACATATGAAGAAGGAAGTTTAACCTTAGTACATTTTAGCTCAATTAAGGTGTAAAATATATTAGGAGCATTAGAATATTATGTAGACATGAAAAACATTGGAATTGGATATTGGAATTGAGATGTGGTATGATTGTGTAGGAAAAAGAAGTGAACAAGTGAGAGGCTCTCAAGAGGGTGACAAAGGCAAGGAGAAAGCTAGCTAATAAGGAAAGAAAAAGAAGGATTAAGGAAAGAGCCAAGGCTGATTAGGTTTGTACTTCATTATAAAAATTTTGCATATTGTTAAAATGTATGGAATTGTATATTAATGTTTGTTATGTTTGTGTTTTTGAGATGTTATGTGATTCGTTGTGACTTTTGATATTTTATATGGAAATGGGACCAAATGGTTTGAAATAATTGAGACATATGAATGTAGTTGAAATTCTGGAAATTTTAGCCTTAAAATGAATGCAAATGATGAATGTGGTTGAAATATGGAGTGATGCTAATTGATGGCTCGGGTACAGAATTCCAGGAACAACTCTGTCTATTTTGATGATAACTTGAGTTATGCAACTCATTTTTGTATGGTATTTGTTGGAAATGAAAGCTAAGACACAGGGTTTTAATTTTTATTTAGACTATAGCACCTAATTATGTCTATATTTTTCCAGAAAAATGCATGAAGTTTAAACCTAGAATCTGTCCAGAAAATTCTGGGCAGAAAATTTTGTGATGATTCAGTAGTGAATTGATCATAACTTTTGATAGAAAATTGTGATTAAAGTGATTTTTGATTAATCTGAAATCTAAGACAATAATCTAAAACTTGTTAGAAGGAAAAAACTCTAAATTCTAATTATAAATGGGCTAAAAATGAAGCCCAAAAACAGGTCCAAAATCTGCCATAGGTATAAAACGTGAAATGTTGGATTTATGCATGTGGTATGTTAATTATATGTAATAATTAATGCAAATATTTACTTTGATGATAATTATATATGTTTAAAAAATTATTTATATATGAGATTTTATTGTAATAATAATGGGAATATAGAACAAAAATAAACAAGCATACTTATGATAATTGAAAATATTGTGAATTAATATAAAATTTGTTAAGCCCAAAAACACCTAGTCTAGAACTAGAATAGGGAATAGTTTGACATGCCAATAAGGGAATTTTAGGCACTCTGTGCCAAATATGGAAGCTGGTAATGACAAATTGATAAATGCGCTCGGCGCAAAATTATTAAGCCGGTAATAACAATATAACAAAAGTCAGTAATGACATTATTGTTAAAGCGCTCGACGCTATATTATGAAAGTCGGGAATGACAACCCCGTTATTCATATTATATAGTTCGGTTATAGGTGTTATGGCCACAAGAAAATAATAAATAATACTAATATTGATGTATGTGATTTTGATAAATGTTACATGAATTAAATTTGTTACTATTACATGTTGAATGCAATTTATTTGATTTTATATAAATTTTTATTTTAAGCCTTATTTATTAAATGGTTAATTAATGTGTGAAAAAAATATATATGTATGTAAAATTTTTAACATTGAAGCACCACTAAGCTAGTAGTTTAGTGCGAGTGGTTTCCTCTCACGCAGGTTAGAAGGGTAGCCGTACATCTTAGAATTGTTAGAAGAAGAAGGGTACCCGGAGGAAAGCAGCAAAAAGCTTTGAGTTTTCCTTTTTGGTATATTTTGTTAAGAATTGTGTAAATTAAATTATCGTTTTTATTTCATATAATGTGTATTAAATATGTGAATTGCAATGTAATAGAACATAGTTTGGATGTAAATTACTGTATTTTATAAATAAATAAAATTTTGAATATTTATACTTGCAAGAATTTTTATTTTAGTGTCTGCAATATTTTCGGAAAAAAAAGAAAAAAAACAATAATATTTATACTTCATTTCATTGAATTTACAAACAGTTAGACGGGTAATGCTCACTTACCTTGGTAAACTATAGTGGGGTAAGGGGGTGTTACAGTTTTTGGTATCAGAGCTATAGGTTTAGACGATTCTAACTTAGTGGGAATGGGAAGATAAGTGCATGTTTTCCGTATTTGCATTGTTTGAAGCTGCTATATTCTAATAAGGGACCCTTCTTCTGACAATATAGGTTTTAATGGATTCGGAATTAAGACAAAATTACAAAGAACAAGAGGGTGATAGTATAGCTGACTCGGCTGCTCATAGACAGTCAACATCAATTAGAGCCTCGGAGTCTAGCGTTATAGCTCCACAACATGCTGAAGAACAGGTTAACCCGGGTCAGGTACCCCTTATGCAACAGATGACTACCTTGTTACAGCACATAGCACAAGTTGTGCCGCCACCAGCTCCACCACCTCCCCCACCTCAACCAAAACCCCAGATTGATAAATTAAGAAAATATGGGGCTACGGATTTTATGGGCAATAAAGAGGATGACCTAGAAGCAGCAGAATTTTGGTTGAAAAAGACATAAAGGGTTTTTGAAGAGCTGCAATGTCCGGAGGAGTACAAGGTTAGATATGCAGTATCTCTCCTTCAGGAGCATGCCTATGACTGGTGGAAATTATTATTAGCAAAACTACAGACTCCGACCCCTCAGACATGGGATTTCTTTGTGACAGAATTTAAAAAGAAATATGTGCCAAGAATTTATGTTAATGAGGAAAAGCGAGAATTCCTGAATTTGAGGCAGAGGGGTATGACAGTAGCTGAGTATGAGATGGAGTTCACCAGGCTTAGCAAGTATGCAACCGGGATTATTGGAGATGAAGCCGATAAATGTCGTAGATTTGAAGATGGTATCGATGAGGAGATTGGATATTTAGTGGCTTCCCACCAGCATACAAATTTTGCTACGCTAGTGTCCTCTGCCATAAGTGTTGAAAGAAGGAAAAAGCTGAAGACAAAAGAGCATTATAAGAAGTCAACAACTAGTGTGGCCCATACATCAGGTAGGAAAGGGCGGATAGTACCCAGATCATTTCAGTCACGGATTGTTGGACAGACATTTTTTGGTAGGCGGGGTCAACATTTTAGGCCCGCAGCATCATCTGCTAGTTCACCAGCATCATTTCCCAAGAGACCAGCTCCTGCTATGTGTCAGCATTGTGGTAGATCTCATGCAGGAGAGTGTTGATGGTTGACAGGGGCATGTTTGAGATGTGGAGCTACTAACCATATGAAGAAAGATTGTCCTAGACTTAGTACAAGCAGTATGGCACCATCACAGACTGTGACACCGGTACAGAGCCGTGGTAGAGGTCGAGGCCAGTTTAGAGGTGGTCGTACCAGACAGAATCAGGGGGTATCAGAGACAGTTGATAGACTCAGAGGTAGTAGAGCTCCAGCTCGGGCATATGTGATGAGAGCTCGTGAGGACCAGGATGCACCAGACGTCATAGTTGGTAAACTTTCCTTATTTGACTTTGATTTACATGCATTGATAGATCCTGGTTCCACACATTCATACATAAGCACATCTACACTTAGACAAGGGAACATGATACCAGAGACTTTAGAATATGAAATATTTGTGACCAATCCGCTGGGACATAGTGTGAAAGTGAATCAGATTTATAGAAACAGTTCAATAATAATTCAGGATAGAGAATTTCCAACAGACTTAATAGAACTACCTTTTCATGAATTCGATGCTATTCTGGGTATGGATTGGTTGACAAAGCATGGAGCTATAGTCGACTGCCGATCTAGAAAAGTTGTACTTAAAATTCCCGGGCAGGATGACACTATCATTCAAGGTGAAGGTCAAACATGTTTGACCAGTGTTATTTCAGCATTAAAAGCTCAGAAATATATTAGGAAAGGATGTGAGGTATATTTGGCTCATGTGATAGATACAAGGAAGGGGAGCCCGGAACTCAAGGACATCCCCACAGTGTGTGAGTTTCCAGATGTATTTCCTGAAGATTTGCCGGGGTTACCACCAGATAGGGAGATAGAGTTTGCTATTGATGTGATTCCTGGTACAACCCCGATATCAATTACTCCTTATAGAATGGCACCTGCAGAATCAAGAGAGTTGAAGGTTCAATTGCAAGAATTGCTCGACAAAGGGTTCATAAGGCCCAGTGTGTCACCATGGGGCACTCCGGTGTTGTTTGTGAAAAAGAAGGATGGCACCCTTCGGTTATGTATTGATTACCGACAATTGAACAAGGTGACGATTAAAAATAAATACCCACTACCCAGAATTGATGATTTGTTTGATTAATTGAAGGGAGCAGGAGTATTCTCTAAGATTGATCTCAGATCCGGGTATCACCAACTGAAAATCAAAGAATCAGATGTATCCAAAACAGCCTTCAGAACTCGATATGGCCACTATGAGTTTCTGGTTATGCCATTTGGCTTAACGAATGCACCAACTGCTTTTATGGATATGGTGAACATAATTTTTAGGCCTTACCTTGATCAGTTTGTGGTAGTTTTTATAGATGATATCCTGGTGTATTCGAGGAACAAAGAAGAACATGACATGCATCTCAGAATAGTACTGCAGACTTTGAGGGAAAATCAATTGTATGCAAAGCTGTCAAAATGTGAGTTCTGGTTGGAAGAAGTGGGATTCTTAGGGCATGTTATTTTAGTTGATGGAATCCGGGTTGATCCTAACAAAATAGAAGCCATTCTAAATTAGAAGCCACCCCGCAATGTAACTGAAGTCTGGAGTTTCCTTGGATTAGCTGGCTACTACATAAGGTTTGTGAAGGGATTTTCAAGCATAGCTACACCAATTACCAAGTTGCTCAGAAAAGAAACTAAGTTCGAGTGGACAGATCGATGTCATATAAGCTTTGAGAAGCTAAAATTCATGCTAACCGAAGCACCTATTTTGACCCAACCTACTCCAAGGAAAGACTTTATGATATACAGTGATGCCTCTCATAATGGGCTAGGGTGTGTATTAATGCAAGAGGGTAAAGTAGTTGCTTATGCATCTAGGCAATTGAAGCCTCATGAGCTAAATTACCCTACTCATGATTTGGAGTTGGCAGCAATAGTGTTTGCTTTGAAAATATGGCGACATTATTTGTATGGCGAGCGGTGCTACATATATACATATCATAAGAGCCTCAAATATCTGCTCACACAAAAGGAGTTGAACTTAAGGCAAAGACGCTGGTTGGAGTTAATCAAGGATTATAATTGCATTATTGACTATCGTTTTTATTTCATATAATGTGTATTAAATATGTGAATTGCAATGTAATAGAACATAGTTTGGATGTAAATTATTGTATTTTATAAATAAATGAAATTTTGAATATTTATACTTGCAAGAATTTTTATTTTAGTGTCTGCAATATTTTCGAAAAAAAGAAAAAAATTATATTTATACTTCATTTCATTGAATTTACAAACAGTTAGACGGGTAATGCTCGCTTACCTTGCTAAACTATAGTGGGGTAAGGGGGTGTGACAATATATGTCATCCCCATGACCCAATATTTCAAAACCTTCCAGAATGTTTCACGGCCAAGGTCACCACTTCACTCACAACTTGGAAAAATAGTCACGATTGTGAAAAACAAAGTCACGCCCGTGAAAGATGAAAGAGAAAAATGTCAGACGCGATTATTTGGGTTGGTGCAAAGGCTAATTTCATATTAAATGCATTCTAACGGCTATAATTCGTCATGGGAGTATAAATGTAAGCCATTTATGCATTCAGTACAAGAGTATAGCTAATACTTTGAATCAAAATCTTGTTGTAAGCTATTTGTACATTTAATACTTTTAAAACAAATTATCTATTCTTTGTGAAATTTTTTTGCTCATCATTTATTGAGCAATAAAGATTTGTAAGTGTTTCTCTCTGTAATCATTTATTACTCAAGTGAGTTTTGGGTATTTCTGGGTTAAGAGTAGAACACTTGTAAGGGTTAGTTGTGTGAGCCTTTCAAACACAAAGAAAGGTTGTTTGTGTGAGCCTTTAAAACACAAAGAAAGGTTGTTTGTTTGAGCATGTAAAACACAAGGTAAAGGTTGTTTGTGTGAGTCTGTAAAACACAAGGTAAAGGTTTGTGTGAGCTTGTAAAACACAAGGAATTGGTTATTATGTGAGCCATTAAAACACAAGGGATTTCTGGGTTAGTTGTGAGCCATTGTAAGAAACACCGTAGTTGGGAGTGAGCTTGTAAAACTCCATTGTAACACTTAGTATGTTAGTGAAACTCCCAATTGCGATTGGGGAAAGAAGTAGGGTTTTTTAACACCCGAACCTCTATAAAAATTCTTGTGTCAAATTTCTCTATCCCTCCTAAACTTAACTTTTTATTTTCGCACTTTAAAGTTAAATGTTTTTAAAAAACTCCAATTCAACTCCCCTTTTTGGCTCAATATCTGGGCAACAATTGGTATCAGAGCTTTGTCTAGCATCTGTGCCTAAAAAGTGCTAGTAAAGATTAAGATATAGCCAGTGAAGGATTCCAAAGTCTTAAACCTTATTTTGATGGAGCAAATTATGCCCATTGGAAGTTTCAGATGGAGAAATACCTGGATAGTGAAGGAATTGAAGTCTGGGATAGTGTACGAAAAGAATGGACACCACTAACCAGAAGAGGAGCTGATGGTGAAGAAGAAATCTTATCAAGAGATGATTGGACAGAGCCTCAAAGAAGAGCAAATTTCAAAAATAAAAAGGCAATGACAATCTTCTCAAGCTCATTATCTATTGAAGAATGTGGAAGAATACAATACTGCCCAACAGCCTACAACATGTGGAAGACATTGGAAAATTATCATGAAGGAACAAGAAGATTCAACTTCTTACCTCAGAATATGAGCTCTTTAAGATGAAATCCAATGAGTCAATCACTGACATGACCAACCATCTTCTAGCCATTATAAATGGAATGAGGAAACTTGGGAAGCATCTGAGTTTGGAAGATGTAAACAACAAAATCCTGAGAAGTCTTTCTTTTAAAGACTATGGCTCAAGAGTTGCTAGAATAGAAGAATCAAATGAAGACATAAGCATCATGAATACTGATGTGCTTATTGGCAAACTTCTCACACATGAAATGGCAGCGAAAAGAGATAGAGAGCTTGAAACAGAGCCAGAGAAAAGAAAGCCTTTAGCACTAAAAGCCTCAACTTCAAAATCTCAAGAAGAAAATGAAGATGATGAAAATGAGGACGTTGCTATGCTTTCAAGAAGACTGAAAAGAATCATTGCAAAAAAAATGAGAAACTCCAGAAAATTCAGACAAAGAAACCTCAAACAAACTTCTAATGATGCACGGAGAAGTAAGGAAGAGGTAAAGTGCTATGAGTGTGGAAAGAAAGGGCATATTAAACTAGAATGTCCAAGCCTCAAGAAGCATAAGAGCAAATACCAAAGAGACAATGGGGATAAAGGTCGCAAAGCCATATGGGATGACGAAAGCTCTTCAAGTGAAATAGATGATAATGAAAGCAAAAAGGTCAACCTATGCTTCATGGCTATTGAGGATCACGTCTCGGATAAGGTAAGATCACTACACTCATACTCTTTCAATAATGATAGTAGTGATAATGATAATGATAGTGATAGTGATGATGATGATGATAAGCAAATCCTTATAAAAGAATTGAATATAGAATTAGAGAAATATAGAAATAAATTCAGTACTTACAAGAACAACATCTCTAAATTAAAAACATAATATATGTTTTAGAAAAGGAGAACATAAAGCTTAAATCATCTAATGAATCTCTCCAAAAATTATTAGATGAACACTCATCAAAACCCTAAACTAATTCCTTGCTTAAAGAAAGTAATACTTTAAAAAATAAAGTTGAGGAACTTAGAAATTCAATTTCAAAATTCCACAAAGGAAAAGAGAGTTTAGATACTCTCATTGTGTCTCAAAGACCACCTTTAATTAAACATGGTCTAGGATTTAAGGACACATCATCATCTTCTCACAAAACCATTTTTGTTAAGTCTAGTGAACCTCACATCTCCACAATTATTGGAACATCACTAAAGAATAAGTATATTAAACCTTCTATACATAAAAAAATAATCATGCCTTTATGTATAAGAAGCATGCATCTAGAAAAGCATCAATTAATCATGATTGTGCATGCCATTGTTCTCAAAATCAGTTTAATAGAAATATGACATTCAAATATATTGTAAGACCAAAAAACAATGTTAGACCTAAACAGTGTAATTATTGTATGAAGATTGGTCATATAAATAAACATTGTTGGATAAGGAAGGCTTATTAGGAACCTTCATGTGCTAACCCCCAAGGACCCAAGCTCATTTGGGTACCTAAAAATCATACTTGAACTGTGATTCTATAGGTATGCCTGAAGTCCACAATAAACAAAAATGCTTGGCTAGTAGACAGTGGATGCTCAAGGCATATGACAGGGGACAAAAAACTCTTCAATGAAATCAAAAGTATTGATGGAGGTAAAGTTACATTTGGAAACAATGCTAAGGGTAAGGTAATTGGCATTGGTTCTATTGGCATTGATGGTACTACTTTTATTAAAGATGCCTTACTTGTTGATGGCTTGAAACATAACTTGTTAAGTGTTAGTCAATTATGTGATAAAGGAAACAAAGTAATCTTTACTTCCAATGAATGTCTTGTAACCTCTATCGATGGTCAATAGATATTTAAAAGAAATAGAGATGTCAACACATACATAATAGGCTTACATGAATTATCTAACCATTCCTCTAAGTGTCTTGTGACTACTAGTGATGAATCTTGGTTGTGGCATAGAAGGCTTGGTCATGCTAACATGGACTTAATCCAAAGCCTCATCATAGGAGAACTAGTAAAGGGACTGCCAATAGTCAAATTTGAAAAAGACAAGACCTGTGAACCTTGCCAATGAGGGAAGCAACACAAGTCATCCTTCAAAACCAAAAACATAGTAAGTACGTCAAAACCTCTTCAACTCCTGCATTTAGACTTATTTGGACTTACTAGAATTGCTAGCTTAGGAGGTAAACATTATGCCTTTGTCATCGTAGATGATTACTCTATATTTACTTGGGTAATTTTCTTAGCTCAAAAGAGTGATGCTTTTGAAAATTTCAAAAACTTTGCTAAAAGAGTTCAAAATGAAAAAGGATATTGTATTTCAAAGATAAGAAGTGACTATGACAAAGAATTTGAAAATGAAATCTTTGAAAGTTTTTTTCTTGAACATGACATTTCACAGAATTTTTCATCTATTAGGACACCTCAACAAAATGGGGTAGTTGAAAGGAAAAATCGAACTTTAATTGAAATGGCTAGAACAATGCTTAATGAGTATGATCTACCAACTTACTTTTGGGCAGAAGCCATAAACACTGCTTGTTATATTTCAAATCGAGTTTTCAAAAGACCTCTTGTAAACAAAACCTCATTTGAGCTATGGAATGGAAGAAAGCCCTTGATATCATACTTTAGAGTATTTGGATGCAAGTGTTTCATATTGAATACCAAGGACAACCTTTGGAAAATTTTTCTCTAAATCTGATGAAGGTATCTTTTTAGGATACTCTACAACTAGCAAAGCATATAGAATATTTAATAAAAAATCATTAACTGTTGAAGAATCTATCAGACTTTTATCTTGTGAAAGGTAGTGTTCTTAATGATGTTGCAGGAACTATGGAAAGACTTGACCTTAGAAATGGAAAAGAAGAAAATGATCAAGAAGATTCACATCTAGATGATTCTCTACCTCAAGCTCAAGAAGAAAACGGGCAAGAACTCCCAAAAGAATGGAGAATGACAAAAGATTATCCAAAAGAGCAAATCATTGGTGATCCTTTAAGTGGAGTAAGTACTAGATCCCATTTCAAACATTTAGCCACTAACCTTGCTTTTATTTCTCAAATTGAGCCTAAAAATGTTAATGAGGCTCTTAATGATGAAAGTTGGGTGATTGTAATGCAAGAGAAACTCAACCAATTTGAGAGAAGTAAGGTATGGACCTTTGTACTTAGACCCAAGGATCATCAAATTATAGGTAGCAAATGGGTATTTAGAATAAACTAGATGAACAAGGTTCAATAACTAGGAATAAGGCTAGATTAGTTGCAAAAGGATATAATAAGGAAAAAGGAATAGATTATGATGAGACCTATGCACATGTAGCCACATTAGAAGCCATAAGAATACTTTTAGCATATGCATGTCACATGAATTTCAAACTCTTTCAAATGGATGTGAAAAGTGCCTTTCTAAATGGTTATATAGAAGAAGAAGTTTATGTCGAACAACCACAGACGTTGAAAGCTATGATATGCCAAATCATGTTTTTAAACTTTCAAAAGCTTTATATGGTTTGAAACAAGTCCCAAGAGCTTGGTATGAAAGACTAGGTTCTTTTCTCTTAGAAAATAACTTTACAAAGGGGAATGTTGACACCACATTATTCATTAAAAAGCATAAACATGATATACTAATTGTTCAAATTTATGTTGATGATATCAGCTTTGGTTCTACTAATGAGTTGCTTTGTCGAGAATTTGCCAAGTGTATGATTAGGGAATTTAAAATGAACATGATGGGAGAGCTTAAATATTTCATTGGTCTACAAATAAAACAAGGAAATGATGGCATATTCATCAACCAATCCAAATATGCCAAAGATTTAATTAAGAAATTTGGAATGGAAGGATGCAAGAATGCCAAGACTCCAATGAGCACATCAACAAAATTGGACAAGGATGAAAAGGGTAAGAGCATTAATGAAAAGCTCTATAGAGGTATGATCGGATCACTTTTATATCTTACTGCTTCTAGACCCGACATAATGTATAGTGTTTGCTTGTGTACACGATTTCAATCATGTCCAAAAGAATCTCATTTACATGCAGTAAAAAGAATTCTAAGATATTTACTTGGATCATTGCATTTAGGTTTGTGGTATCCTAGAAATTCATCCTTTCATATTGTAGGATATTCAGATGCAGATTATGCTGGTAGTCTTTTAGATAAAAAAAGTACTTCAGGTACTTGTCACTTTATTGGAGAGTGCTTAGTTTCTTGGTTTAGCAAGAAACAAGTTTCAGTTGCTCTTTCAACTGCTGAAGCAGAGTATGTAGCAGCAAGATGTTGTTGTACTCAAATTCTTTGGATGAAACAACAACTTAAGGACTATGGTCATGATATGAACCATATACTTATTAAATGTGACAATACAAGTGCCATAAATCTTTCAAAGAATCCCATTCAACATTCTAGAAGTAAGCATATTGACATTAGACACCACTTTATTAGAGATCATGTTCAATATGAAGATGTTGCATTGGAATTTATAAGCACATAAAATCAATTGGCAGATATATTCACTAAGTCTCTAAATGAGGAAAGATTTAATTTCATTAGAAGAGAACTTGGTATGATTGATGGATGAACCTTGTGATTGCCGAAATTGTCAAATCTTAAGTGATAATCTTATTTTTGTATCATCTCACTTGATATAAGGTAGTAAATTTGATGAAAATTTTATGTTATAAGGGCTAGAATCTTTATAGAAATGATTTTGTCTTGTTTTAGGACTTAATTTTATTTGATGGAAAATTTAGGCAATTCAAGCCCGTTACATATGTTCACGCTCGTGAATTAAATAGCCAATAGATCCAGTAGCTTTCACGACTTGATTCACGATATGTTTCACGACTTCAAGTAGTGAAGCTTATGTTCATGACTTCAAGTAGTAAAGCTTATGTTCACGACTTCATTCACTCCTGTGAAAAGCCTTGTTCACGCCCATGACGCATTTTGATGCCCGTGAACATTTTCACCTAAAACTCACAGAGACGTTGACGCTTTGAGTCATGCTTTGTTTCACGGGCATAAGTAATGAAGTTCAACCCTTCACGCCCGTGACTTGTCTTTCACCACCGTGATAGTTCATCATTCACACCCGTGACATTCAAATATCATGATCGTGAACCTTTCCACACCATTATTCACAGGTAGAGCACCCCTTCAGCAAACCGTGAACACGACCCTTCACGACCATGACTACATATTTCATGCCCGTGAATGCATCGATTATATAACAATTCTGTCGGTTATTTTTCAAATTTCAACCTTCTAACTCCTTGAAATCGCTCTCATTTACACACATTGAATGGTACATTCAAGATTTTGGCCCCCAAGTCATAAATTTCTGCTATAAATACCATCAAAAATCCCTTCCATCATCAAAAATCATCTTTCTTTAGGGTTTCCTCACAATTTCTGTCAAATTTTTCCAAACTCTTCAAAGTTCATTTCTTCAATCAACATGGAAACTAGCTCATCAAAGGGTACTAGGAAGAAATATCATGCTCCCAATAGGTACTCAGACTACCTAATGAACATAATCCCTAAGCATTGCCAACCTAGGTACTCAACCCTGAAGAAAAGGCCTCTCATTTCTTCGAGATCTTTTGAGTGGAAAATAGTACGAACTCTCGAGCTTGAGACAGCGATGACAGAGCAACTCCAGGTCTGTCATTTGAAGGAGTTTGTAGACATTCATCAGCCCACCTTGAGGGAGCCAACCTTGGAATTCTTGAGCACTTTGCAAGTGTCTCCCATTGGAGTAGTGAAATTTCAACTGTGCAGCAATCCGAACACTCTCTCTGCCTTAGAATTCGGGGACTTATTCAACCTACCCTCGGAAGGCATCCTCAATGACAGTGAAGTGGAGTTCTTTGAAACTTGAGCATGGACTCATTTTGGTACGGATTGCAGCTAGGATGTAAAGAAGACCAAAAGCACTCATCTCCAGTCCCCAGTGCATAAATATCTGTATCGGCTTCTAACCTATAGCATATTTGCCTGAGGAGACAGCAATGGCACCATTCGAAAGTCTGAGCTCTTTCTCTTTGATATGGCATGAAAAGGCCTCACAGTGGCTCTTTCTCGATGGTTTACGAACCATCTCCTGTCCATTGCCACCAAGCCCTCTAGAGACATACTTATTGGTGGGTATGTAACCCACATGGCCTTGAAGCTTGGATATCTGAAGCTGGATGACCATCACTTTAATCTCATCCCAGGGCATCTCGAGATTGATTGGATGTAGAGTCCTTCATTAAGATGGGAGTGGCTATTCGAATTATCCATGAGAACAACATTTACTACCGCTTCACTGACACTGCTGGTGAAATCATATGGGAAGACAATGACTCAGAGGACTTCAAAGCCGGCCTCCAAGGAATCCAGCAGAGGAAAAGGGCTCGGGTTGAGGAGTCACCTTCAGTGGTTAAGCAGGACATCGGACAATCCTCGGCTTCCACACCAAATTTGGCGCAGCAGGTGGTTGACTTCCTAGCACCACTATTTGAGCAGCTACAGGCTTCCATGGATGAGAGGTTGGAGAACCTCAAGGACCTCATGGAGTCTAGGATGGACAGCCTTGAGGCTGAAGTTGCTCGTCTTAGGGACAGAATGTCCGGATAAATGTTAGGCTAGATGGTAGCCTTGATATGCTGTTTGTTTATTTAGTTTGCTTGTTTTGTTTATGTGTAGGAAATCTTAAATTTCCTTTTTTAATTTTCATTACCTTTGATTGTATTTCAACTTTTATAAATTAATATATTTGCTTTGTTTTTCCATTATGGTTTATCTTTATTGATATTCTTTTTGTTGATGACAAAAGGGGGAGAAACTAGCAATATATTAAGATAAATGCAAGCAACACTTAATTTTGAATCAAAATGAAGAACCTACAAATATATTGAGTTAAGTAGGGAGAAAATAGCAATATTTTGAGTTTAAGTGCAATACTTAAAATTTGATTCAAAATGAATATGCAAGTATGCAATTGAGCTTTATACACCTTAAATATATCTTAAGTATACTTTGCATATACCTTGATGCAAGATTACATAAATGAATATGGACTTGATATACTCTAAATATACCTTACATATAAAGAGAATTTTGGTATATATTGGATATACTTTGCATATAACTTGCATATACTTAAAACCAGAAAGTTAATGCTACACCTCATCATTCTTTACAATTCTTGCATTTCATCAATTTTTATCCTAAGCATCTTTTAAGGGGGAGACTTCTCAAAAGCACATATTATTGATTATTTGTCACCATCAAAAAGGGGGAGATTGCTAAACCTTGAGGGGTATTTCTGTCATTTTGATGATAACAAATAAAATAGCAATAATATATTTAACATACTTGTTTTCTAAGTCTATTGAACAGGGTATGGAATAAAATATCAAGAATGGAGAATGGAAGATTAATCCTTGAAAGATAAAATTAAGGAAGTAGCATGTTCATGCCCGTGACCCTATATGTCATGCCCGTGAAGAAGCTAACTGTCAACAAAACTAACATTTGAAGTTCACGACCATGAAGGAAGACAACAAATTGTGAAATGCACATTTAAGTCACGCCAGTGAATTAAATGTCACGCCCATGAACCTTCATGCCAAATTCATCCAGAGAGCTTCACGACCAAAGTCACCACTTGGATCACGGCTTGGAAGTTTGTCATGCTAGTGAAGATATATGTCACGCCCGTGACCCAATATTTCAAAACCTTCCAGAATGCTTCACGAGCAAGGTCACCACTTTAGTCATGGCTTGGAAGAACAATCACGCCGGTGAAAAACATAGTCACGCCCGTGAAAGATGAAAGAGAAAAATATTAGGCGCGATTATTTGGGTTGGTGCAACGGCTAGTTTCGTATTAAATGCATTCTAACGGCTATAATTCGCCATGGGAATATAAATGCAAGTCATTTATGCATTCAGTACAAGAGAATAGCTAATACTTTGAATCAAAATCTTATTATAAGCTATTTGTACATTTAATACTTTCATAACAAATATCTATTCTCTGTGAAATTTTTTTTGCTCATCATTTATTGAGCAATAAAGATTTGTAAGTGTTTCTCTCTGTAATCATTTATTACTCAAGTGAGTTTTGGGTATTTCTGGGTTAAGAGTAGAACACTTGTAAGGGTTAGTTGTGTGAGCCTTTAAAACACAAAGAAAGGTTATTTGTGTGAACCTGTAAAACACAAGGTAAAGGTTATTTGTGTGAGCCTGTAAAACACAAGGTAAAAGTTGTTTGTGTGAGCCTGTAAAACACAAGGAATTGGTTATTGTGTGAGCCATTAAAACACAAGGGTTTTTTGGGTTAGGTGTGAGCCATTGTGAGAAACACTATAGTTGGGAGTGAACTTGTAAAACTCCATTGTAACACTTAGTGTGTTAGTGAAACTCCCAATTGCGATTAGGGAAAGGAGTAGGGTTTGTTAACACCAGAACCTCTATAAAA
This sequence comes from Triadica sebifera, assembly GCA_023653625.1. Lineage (NCBI taxonomy): Eukaryota > Viridiplantae > Streptophyta > Magnoliopsida > Malpighiales > Euphorbiaceae > Triadica > Triadica sebifera. The sequence goes on along the minus strand of CM042899.1, from coordinate 6,363,664 downwards.
ATCCTTGTATCAAATTTCTCTATCCCTCATAAACTTAACTTTTTATTTTCGCACTTTAAAGTTAAATTTTTAAAACTCCAATTCAACCCCCCTTCTTGGCTTAATATCTGGGCAGCAACTTATTTCATAGGTTCATTTACGGTTTGGAAGAAACTATTCACACCCTTGAAACTACTATTCACGCCTATAAATGTCATGTGACATATTGCCTATTATAAGAGGAATAATCTCATTACATAAGTGGAATGACACAGACAAACTAAATGAAAATAGCTTGAGTTTAAAATTTTCATTTAATAACTTAATTGACATTTTTTTTAATATTCGAATATACATACGAATTTAATTATCAAAATACATCATCCTGTTACATAAATAGTATACTTCATTATAACTATCAAAATGAATGGTTTTTACCTTACATATAACTATATAGATATAATACCGAAATACAAGGCATGTTCGTAACTATATACAAGACATGTCTCTCAAACCCATATGCATGATAATGAACAAAATGCAAAAATAACATGCATTCGACCCTTAACCAATTCTGACGTGTCTCCTCTAGTATGAGCTTGTACTTCCTTTATCAACTTCACTGTTTACTATTTGCAAGCTCCAATTCCTATGCAGAAAAAATTCACGCTAAGTCATTGCTAGCTTAGTGGTACATATAAGCATTTAAGTTTTCTCATGCAGTCACACAAACATGAGTCATAAAAATCATGACATAATTTAAATAAATCATCGTACAAAAATTTAGAAAATATTGTAATAAAATAAAATTTATTTCCATTATATTATTATTATATTTGCATCAAGACATGAATTTCATATATTCAACCATATGTAATATATAAAATATTAATCATTCTATCTCCTCTCACGTTTCCATATTTTATTACCTTCTTACCATGTCCTTTAAATCATTTATTAAATTTCCATGTTTAAATTTAATTTAAATAATTTTTTTACATATTATTTTAATTTAATAAGTTTTCATAACTCATTTTAATTTAATTAATTTCTCTAAAATTATTTTAGTTTAGTTAGCTCAAATCTCAATCCATATAAGCCTAAATGTTTTAACATACAATTGCCAAAACAACATAGTAGATAATTTGTAATGCAGTTCACAACAATCAAACATACATTATACAGGAACAAACACATGACTACACAATATTACCAAAATCATTAATAATATATATATAACTCAATTATAAATTTAACTTACCTTAATAAATATTTATAATTCATGTTATCTCACACATTCATCTCTCAATGTGTATATGTATGTCTTTTAATTAATTTATATATAATCTTTTAATATAAATAGCTCAAATCTCATCGCTCGCGGAGCTTAAGCCTCATGACCGAGTATAATCACATCATCTGTGTACAATTAGGACAGAGATGCTCTTGGAGCTAACATCACCCTGTTCCTAAACCATATCAATATTGGTACCGTAATGCCCTCGCAATGGTGCACCATCTATCCCTAATTAGTCCACAGGTTGAGAATTGAGCAATTAAGGTTATTACTTTTTTATTTTCTTTACATATTAAATTGCTAGAATCAATGTTCCCTTTACATTTATAATGAAAATATGATTATAAAACTTTAAAATCATATAATCGTATGATATTCCACTATATATAACCATTTAAGTAATATTGACATACTTTAATTAGTTTTTCATACAATCAAAGCCAAAAAAATTTTTAATACATAACCAAAATTTATAATACCTTTATGAATCCAAGTATGCTATATAACCTCTCTTTTCATACCAAAGACATGTCATACATGAGTTTCTAACTTCACTCTTTATTGTCATAGTTATTTAATAATCACCATTAATAGTTATTACATTTTTAATCAATCATATATTAATCCATATTGAAGAATATATTATGTTACTTATTCAACATTCACACCCCTTAACACACATTTACAATCTTAAAACAAATGTTCCTACATTTTATCAATCAATTATTCATCCACATGTTTAAACATGTATTAACACAAAATTTCATTAATTAAGAACTCAATTCATTTTATTTAATCATCAACCTAAGTCGTATGTTATGATAATCACACAACATTTTATCAATAATTCAAAGTTTACAAACCTTTTATCTCAATAACCATATATATATATATATTATTTAAAATCTTTTTTATTATAATTTATATGCCATATACATTTTCCACTCATTTATATTTCCTAGCATGTCATATTATCCTTTGACAATAATTTCACATTTTAATACATTATTGAAATATATAACTTATTCAATTAACACACAAGCATGCAATAAAGGCAAACCAAAATGCATATATGCACAAACCTCAATGGAGCTTTTCCAAAATCTAAAATTTGGAGCATGTCTACTTTTGTTGCTCTTCCTCTTATTGAGGGCCTAATATAAAAATATAATTGATTAATACCTTGTTAAAATACTTATTTTTATTATTTTTTCAATAAATAACTAAAATTTCTCCTAAACGGTTATATGACCTTTGAGGACTATTAGCTCTATAACTTTTTTTACACTCATCCAATTTATATGATTCTTATTTCTAATTAAATTTAACATGTATAACTATAGCATACTAAAATTGCAGAATTTTTTAACCATTACACAATTTTTAGTGTAATTTTAAATATTACTATATTTTCTTCTCTTTGGCAGTTTTAGAGTTCTATATTTAATAATTTATATCTTTCACCGTGTATATTAAATTATTATGAAAATTTTTTAAAGTTAGATAAGTTAATTTGGAACATTTTTCATGTTACCATATGCCCATATTCGGCCTCTAAGGTTCTCAAATACTAAAACATCTATAACTGGTTTGGCATATAATGACAACCTGACCAGTTCACTTGTTAAGGTCATAACTCACAAAATAAACAACATATTTAGGTAATTATTTCATATAAATTGAGATAAGATATATAAATAAAACTTTTATGTTTTGAACTTTGGCTAATTCGATCTAAAAATGGGTCAAATATGAGGACAAAATTATTAGAGCTATATAGGTATGTGGAACTAGCTCCATCAAGGAACAAGCATAGTGTTAAACCTTGAGGGGTATCTCCGTCATTTTGATGATAACAAATAAAATAGCAATATTGTATTTAACATACTTGTTTTCTAAGTCTATTAAACAGGGTATGGAATAAAATAGCAAGAATAGAGATTGGAAGAATAATTCTTGAAAGACAAAATTAAGGAAGTAGCATATTCATGCCCGTGAATATGTGTCACGCTCGTGAATGAGCTAACCGTTACCAAAACCAACATTTGAAGTTCATGACCATGAAGGAAGAACAAACCGTGAAATGGACATTTAAGTCACGCCCGTGAATCAAAATGTCATGCCCATGAATGTTCATGGCATTTTCATCCAGAGAGCATTACGACCAAAGTCACCACTTGGATCACGGCTGGGAAGTTTGTCACGCCCGTGAATATGCATGTCACGTCCATGAACTAATGTTTCAAAACATTCCAGAGAGCTTCATGACCAAGGTCACCACTTCAGTCACGGCTTGGGAAGAAATGTCAAGCTCGTGACAAACATAGTCACGCCTGTGAATGATGAAAGAGAAAAATGTCAGGCGTGATTATTTAGTTGGTACAATGGCTAGTTTCATATTTAATGCACCCCAACGGCTATAATCATCCATGGGAGTATAAATGGAAGTCATTTATGCATTCAGTACAAGAGGATAGCAAATACTTTGAATTAAAATCTTATTACAATCTACTTGTACATTCAATACTTTGAGAACCAAAATCTATTCTTTGTAAAAATATTTTTGCTCTTCATTTATTGAGCAATTAATATTTGTGAGTGTTTCTCTCTGTAATCATTTATTACTCAAGTGAGTTTTGGATATTTCTGGGTTAAGAGTAGAACACTTGTAAGGGTTAGTTGTGCGAGCCTCTAAAACACAAATTAAAGGTTGTTTGTGTGAGCCTGTAAAAACACAAAGTAAAGGTTATTTGTGTGAGCCTGTAAAAACACAAAGTAAAAGTTGTTTGTGTGAGTCTATAAAACACAAGGAATTGGTTATTGTGTGAGCCATTAAAACACAAGGGATTTCTAGGTTAGGTGTGAGCCAATGTGAGAAACACTATAGTTGGGAGTGAGCTTGTAAAACTCCATTGTAACACTTAGTGTGTTAGTGAAACTCCCAATTGCGATTGGGGAGAGGAGTAGGGTTTGTTAACACCCAAACCTCTATAAAATCCTTGTGTCAAATTTATGTATCCCTCATATAATTAAATTTTTATTTCCACACCTTAAAGTTTAATTTTTTGAAACTCCAATTCAACCCCCATTCTTGGCTTAATATTTAGTCTCGTGAATGTATCGAGTATATAAGAGAACAGCCGGTTATTTTTCTCATTTCAACTCAACTCCTTGAAATCGCTCTCATTTACACACATTCAATGAAACATTGAAGATTTCGGCCCCCAAGTCACAAACTTTTCCTATAAATACCATCAAAAGTTCAATTCTTAATAAAAAATCATACATTCTTAAGGTAAAAATTTTCTCAATCCCTCACAAGTTTACTTCTTCAACTCAAATGGAGACTGCCTCATTAAAAGGAAAGAGAAAGAAGTCTCATGCTCCTAGGAGGTATGCAGATTACCTCATGAACCAAATTCCAGAGCAATGCCATCCCTGGTACTCCACTTTGAAGAAAAGGCCTCTGCTGTCATCGAGGTCTTTTGAATGGCAAACAATCTGAACTCTCAGGCTCAAAACGGCTATGACAGAACAACTCCATGCCTGTCATTTGAAAGAATTTATGGAGATTCACCAGCCAACATTGAGGGAGCCAACATTGGAATTCCTCAGCTCTTTGCAAGTGTCACCTACTAAAATGGTGAAATTCCAACTCTGCAACAATCCCAACACCCTCAGTGCCATTGAATTTGGGGAATTATTCAACTTACCATCTGATGGCATACTTAATGACAGTGAAGTTGAATTCTCCGGCAATCGAGCTTGGACCCATTTCGGCTTAGATTGCAGCTGGGATGTTAAGAAGACAAAGAGTACTCATCTCCTATCCCCAGTGCACAAATATTTGCATAGGTTCCTGACCTATAACATATTCACTCGGGGAGAAAGCAATGAGACCATTAGGAAATCGAAACTCTTCCTATTTGAGATGGCAAGAAGAGGACTCAAGGTGGCACTCTCTAGATGGTTTGCAAACCATCTTCTGTCCATCGCCACCAAACCCATAGGAGATATACTGATCGGTGGTTATGTCACCCTCATAGCCTTGAAGCTTGGCTATTTGAAACTGGATGAGCATCATTTCAACCTCATCCTTGGGCATCCTCGAGATCGCTTGGATGTCGAGTCCTTCATAAAGACGGGAGCGACTGTTAGAATTATTCATGAGAACAACATTTTCTACCGCTTCACAGACACTGCTGGGGAGATAATCTAGGAAGACAATGACACGGAGGACTTCAAAGCTGGCCTCCAAGGAATCCAACAGAAGAAAAGGGCTCGAGTTGAGGAAGCACCTCCAGTGGCTGAGTAGGACATCGGAAAATCCTCAGCTTCCACACCGAATTTAGCACAGAAGGTGGTTGACCTCTTGGCACCACATTTTGAGCAGCTGCAGGCTTTGATGGATGAGAGGTTGTAGAACCTCAAAGACTTCATGGAGTCTCGGATGGATAGCCTTGAGGTAGAGGTTGCTAGGCTTCGAGATAGGATGTCTGGCTACCTGTTAAGCTAGATGATAGCCTAAATTTTCTTATTTGCTTCTTTATTCACTTGGTTCTTTTTATGTGTAGGAAAGTTTAAATTTCCTTTCTGAACTTTAATTAACTTTTTTTGTATTTCATTTTATTTAATATATTTGCTTTTGTTTATCTTTTTGATATCTTTATATCCTTTTTGATTGATGACAAAAGCGGGAGAAACTAGCAATATAGAAGAAACTAGCAATATATTATAGGGGAGAACCTAGCCATATATTAAGATAAATGAATTTTAAATCAAAAACCTATAAATACATTGACATTGTATTAGGTAGGAAGAAATTAGAAATACTCAAAATTTGATTCAAAATTAATATGCAAGTATGAAATTGAGAAATTGAGCTTTATACACATAAGATATACCTTAAGTATACTTTGCATATACCTTAATGCAAGTTACAAAAATGAATATTCCATGATATACCTTAAGTATACTTTACATATACTTCATGCTTTAAAAGGAATTATGGTATATATTGGATATACTTCACATATAATTTTCATATACTTAAAAACTAGTAAGTTTATTTCAATGCTACATCATTCTTTACAAATCTTGCATTTTATCAATTATTTGTCCTAAGCATCTTTTGAGGGGGAGGCTTCTCAAAAGCACATATTGCTAGATTATTTGTCACCATCAAAAATGGGGAGATTGTTAAACCTTGAGGGGTATCTCCGTCATTTTGAAGATAACAAATAAAATAACAATATTGTATTTAACATACTTGTTTTCTAAGTCTATTAAACAGGGTATGGAATAAATAGCAAGAATGGAGATTGGAATAATAATTCTTGAAAGACAAAATTAAGGAAGTAGCATATTCACGCCCGTGACTATATATGTCACGCCCGTGAATGAGCTAACCGTTACCAAAACCAACATTTGAAGTTCACGACCATGAAGGAAGAACAAACTGTGAAATGGACATTTAAGTCACGCCCATAAATGTTCATGACATTTTCATCCAGAGAGCTTCACGACCAAAGTCACCACTTGGATCATGGCTGGAAAGTTTGTCACGCCCGTGAATATGTATGTCATGCCTGTGACCTAATGTTTCAAAACATTCCAGAGAGCTTCATGACCAGGTCACCACTTCAGTCACGACTTGGAAAGAAATGTCACGCTCATGACAAACATAGTCACGCCCGTGAATGATGAAAGAGAAAAATGTCAGGCGCGATTATTTGGTTGGTACAACGGCTAGTTTCATATTTAATGCACCCCAACGGCTATAATCAGCCATGAGAGTATAAATGGAAGTCATTTATGCATTCAGTACAAGAGGATAGCAAATACTTTGAATTAAAATCTTATTACAATCTACTTGTACGTTCAATACTTTGAGAACCAAAATCTATTCTCTGTAAAAATCTTTTTGCTCTTCATTTATTGAGAAATTAAGATTTGTGAGTGTTTCTCTCTGTAATCATTTATTACTCAAGTGAGTTTTGGGTATTTCTGGGTTAAGATTAGAACACTTGTAAGGGTTAGTTGTGTGAACATCTAAAACACAAATTAAAGGTTGTTTGTGTGAGCCTGTAAAAACACAAAGTAAAGGTTGTTTGTGTGAGCCTGTAAAAACACAAAGTAAAGGTTGTTTGTGTGAATCTATAAAACACAAGGAATTGATTATTATGTGAGCCATTAAAACATAAGGGATTTTTGGGTTAGGTGTGAGCCATTGTGAGAAACACCATAGTTGGGAGTGAGCTTGTAAAACTCCATTGTAACACTTAGTGTGTTAGTGAAACTCCCAATTGCGATTGGGGAGAGGAGTAGGGTTTGTTAACACCCGAACCTCTATAAAATCCTTGTGTCAAATTTCTCTATCCCTCATATAATTAAATTTTTATTTCCACACCTTAAAGTTTAATTTTTTGAAACTCCAATTCAACCCCCCTTCTTGGCTTAATATATGGGCATCACATAGTTAATTTAACTATAACTCAACCAAGACAAGAGATATTTATACAAAAGTTATCAAAGACCTTTATCACACATAGATCCACAAATTTGATGTTTTAAGTTACCTTAGATTCAGCCTTTAAGATCATGAAATTAAGCAAAAACTGTGGAGTATCCTGTTAATTCTCTTTCAGGGACCAGTCTTTGTCAAATAACCATTTCTGTTCATATACTCAAAATAATTCAATAAAATTTGGCAGACAGATAAATAAGACATAAATGAACAATTTTTTGTTTGACACTTCTCCACATTTGGTTCATAAAGTAATAAAAAATACAGTGAAATATGTTGTTGTAACATACCCCTAAAAGCTCTAAGTAAAACAATAACAATGGAAAAAATATTACTTACCAAAAACAGATTTATTTGAAGTGATTTTGATGCAAAATTTGAGTGAGATCATGACAAATTAGGGCTGTTATTGGGAGGAAGGAAATGGATGATGATGATAAGAAGAAAAGTGTAGAAGTTAGGATAAAATGGGGCAAATGATGTCTTAACTGACTTCAGCCCCATTCTTCCGATTTTCTTCTTCTTTTTTCTTTATTTTTTGCTGTACTTTTTTTTTCTTTTTTTCAATTATTATTATTATTATTATTATTATTATTATTATTATTATTATTATTATTATTATTATTATCACAGATTTACTTATATCTAACCCCTTTAATTTTTTTACCAAAAGTACAATTTAATTATGTGGTCTAATTTAATCAAATTTATCATGTCAATCAATTTAATTTATTTTAATTTCTAATTTAGTCATTTATTCCATCTATTTAAATTTTGATATCTATTATATGTTTCCTATGTATACCACATACTTATTCTAATTTAGACTAATTAGTGGGCATTACATGTCAAGCTGCAGAATTTTAAATTTTGAAAAGCAAGCAGTTAATGCATCTCTAATAACTAGATTGTTAGAGAGGTGCCTTAAAGACAATCACCTTAGGCATTTGATATACTCATTTATTATTAATAAAAGACATTTTTATTTTATGGTATTCATTGCATATGAATTGATATAGATCTTAAACCGTTTAGTAAAGTTCTTGGTATATAATACAACATGTAGCAAAATCATGATTAGATTCCTTCATGTGTAATTGTGTTTATACCTAAATGATTTATAGTCATAGGATTAACAAGACAGGACATAGTTAATCCGGACAGACTAGCACATATTATATTCCATGACTAGGTCAAGCAGTTGGTCTCATAAATTGAAGACATGAGATATTTAAAGTTAACATGTGAACGCTTGCTAGAGTAGCCAAATACATTGGATGACCTGCTATGAGACAATCACATGGATGTATATTCAATATTAGTGGTAGTCTCATCATAGCAATGGTGTAAGTATCATTAGACTTGAGATGCTCAAGGTTATCTTGGATACTAAATCATATAATTTGACTATATTTCTTGTTGCCTCTCAGAGGTTGCCCATATGGTGGTGATTGGATATAACATGAGGTATTCAAAAGTAGTTGAGTAGTCATTAAAGGATTTACTACTCCTGATATAAGGAGAGTATACCTATAGCTTTTTGTAGAGATCATTACTCAAAAATCCTTGATCGAGGTGGACATGTCTTGAAGAAGGTCTTTAAGGACATATCTAATAGAGTAATGAGTCTTATAGACAAGAACTAATAACATTTGGACTAGATGTGATGTAGTCATTCTAGTGGGAGTTGACACACAGTCCATGCTCTGAACCAAATGAGGTATAGCTTGGTGAAATGAGGAATTGCATGGTAATTATCTATAGAAAGGTTAAAAGTCAAATCACCAACTTTCTAATTAATTGGGTGGTCATGATGTGTTGCTATATACCGTTCATGATCTGTTAAGTCAAGAAAAATTGATGAGAAATCAATTTTGGGTCAAAAGTGTTCGACTCATAGAATTCTAATGTCCCGAGACTTGAGCTACCAATATAACTAGAAAACCTATTAGATTACATGCATAAAGGGAATGAAAAAAATTTAAAATTAGTTTTAGATAAAATATAAGTGAGAGAGAGAAAAAAATAGAATTGAGCCTTTTATAAAAGTTATAAAGATGGGTCAAATCCAATTTGGATTAGGATGACTGAGTTGGTCAATATTGAGCCATATACTTTAGGGAAATGAACCCATTAGGGTTTTTCCTTTTCTAACCTAAAAGAAATTAGAAAGAGTATAAATACTCCTTTTAAGGAGTCAATTTCATGGCTGCCCCCTTAAGAAAGATAATAGTTATCTTTCTTCTCTCCCTTTTCTCTTTCATAAGACAATTTTTCATAGCTAACTTTGGACTTTTGTCACCTCATCTTCTTGGAGGTTTTTTTTCTTCTTCTTTCATGTGGATACTTTTAGAGGAAATCCTAGTTTTGGATTGTTGTGTTTTGCTACAACCCAATAAAGAAGGAAAATCACACAACTTGGAAGATCCAGAGTTGCAAGCAAAGCAAATGAACAACTTCGATTCCCTCTTTTTGTTAAAAATAATTTTGATTCTATTTGGCCTAAAATTTTAATTTTAATTTTAATTTAATAACATATTAATATGATGATATTAGATGTTGTTGATGACAATTAAAAAGTTTGAATTTGATTTGAACATGAAATTTGAAATTGTGCATGTTGTTAAACTTTTAAGGTTTGTAAAACCTAGTATTGACAATTAAGTTCTTTATAGGGCTATTCGAATTTGATTTATTAATTTGATTCTTCAAATATTTTTATTAGATATTTAAAATTTGTTTTAACTTCTGATGGCTGTAATGATGCAAAAATCGTTTTTGATTATAGAACAAACAAAGTAAGAAACTAGGTAAAAAATCTTACCATATGATGGGGTTGTTTTGTGTTATTTAATTTAATGGCATGTAAATTAATGACCAGAACCTTAATTTCATATTTATGAGATATTCATAATGTTATGTTGACTTTAATTGCATGTAAAAGTCAAATTAAATTCATAAATAAATTCATAAAGAATCCTAATTAATATATGATTTAATTTAGATAACTTTTGAGTAATTGATATGCTAGTTGAATGATGAATAATTTATATTATCTAATGAAAAAAAATTAATTAGCATAAACTGATTATAAATTTCTTATAATAATGAGAATGAATTCTGGAAGTTTTGGAAATTTTTAAATGAAATTTGATTTGAATTTGAAAAAGCTTTCAAAATCCTAGTTTGATTTGGATTGTAGAATGCAATTGTAACTAGAATTGTTTAATCCTATTTAACATCAAACTAATAACTAATTATGGTAATTTAATTATGAATTAACTACTAGTCATATTTGGATTTAATATTAAATGTGATATAAATATTAAATTCAGATTTAATTGTTGTATGTGTTAAATTAGTAATAACTTAGTTGGCAAAGTAGACAATTTTAGGAAACTTTTTATATGATCAATTGTATGCCTAATTTGCAAGATTTCCTTATAGAAAGTGTTTTTAATTGTTCATATGATTATTTAATGAAATTAAATAATGATTTATGATGAATTTCATTAAAAGCCAAACAATCAAAATAAAGTTTCAAGAGTTGAAACATAGGAAACCCAAATTGTTACTTTAATAAATTATCTTTAATTATGCATTAGAGAATGCATGCTAAGAGTGTATGGAATGACCTAATGGTATGATTATGGACTTGACCAATGAGATTGATTGTGCATGAAATTTTGTTTTTGATAAATAAAGCCTGTGATATTAGAAGAGTGATCTAAAGGCAATCACCTTTAGCACTTATATAACAAATTTATTTGATTAATAAAAGACTTTTTTGTTAATTTGATGTTCATTTGATATATGAATTGATAAGTGATCTTAAATCAATTAATGAAGTCCTTGATACATAACATAGCATGAAGGAAATCATGATGAGATCAATTGGGGGTCATGATGTGTTGCTATATACCACTCATAACTTACTTAAATTAATTGTTAATTTAAGTGGCCAACATAACCAGGAACCTAATGGGTCACACACATTGAAGATATGGAGAATGAGTAAAATGGTCTTGGATAGAATCCAAAATGTGAGAGAATTATTTTGGGATGGATCGCAATGAGATCGCATGGGAAAAAATGGTCGGGAGGATCACGGGCCTGTGCAGGCTAGGCAGGCTACTGGCCTGTCTAATGGGCAAGCTGGGCTGCCCAGTAGCAGCCCACAACAGGCCCAGTGCACTACTGCCTCCCTCCCATTGGCCAACGGTAGAATTTGGCCTTAATTAGGCCAATTACTATTCATTCGTTTCCCTTTTCTCCATTTTTGACTTTTCATTTTTTTTTGAATTTGATTCAAATAAAAACGACATCAAATGGTAGAAAATAGACATAAAAATATTTTTTTGTAAAAAAAATATTTTAAAAAATATTTTTAAGACAACAAAAATTCTCTCAAGAACACTTTCAAAGCTAGCACTTTGAATTTGTTCAAACCATTTCCTTTGATAGTTTCTTCTTCATTCTTCACATGGATTATTGTTAGAGACATCATAGTGTGAATTGTTGTGGTTTGCTACAACCCAATAAAGTGAAGATTTGAAGAACAAATAAGAAATTACAAGGTATAATTTCTAACATCTATATTTATATAAATTAGTTATAATGGCATAAGTATGATCTTTTGTTTCGGGTTTTGAAAATTTTATTTTTCCGCTGCGTTTATGAATATGATTCATTCTTCAAAACCCAACATACGAGTCTCTGCCTTCTCTATTTCTGTATTGTATTTCTCTTCTCATATCACTTCCCTCAAATATAACTTGAGGTTTTCTTATGAAGAAATTATGTAATTAGATTACATAGGATTAGAAAGGAGATGGTGTGAAAAGAAAAAAAAAAGCATTAGAATAGGAAATTGTTTTCTATTTCAAAGTTATAATTTCATGCATCTATCTATGTGAGACCTATTCAATTCTTTCATGGCTTGAAGGAATGATGTTAGATTATGTCTATAATCATGACCATATAATTAATGTAATTATCTTATATATCTATATGCAATGAATGAATATATTTTTGTATATAAAATTGCCATGATGAGATCTAAATTAAAGAAATCCCTCATTAATAATATTAAGGTCAATACCTTCCATTAGTATGGCAAGAAGCAGAGTTCTTTTAGAGTTTGGGTTATTGGAAAAATCCATGCCCACTCTACAAGAATATGTTTAAACCATCGAAATATGATTTCATGATTAAGAGCTGACTTTAACTAGTTACATTGGATTGTTGAGCAAACCCAAGGTTAATATGAATTAGAGGCAAAGTTGTGTAAGTGTACATGAGATGTGACCATATCAAGAGTTGATAGCCCAATGATTTAGTAGTTGCATAAAGGATGCAATTGGCATCAGATACCTATAAATTGACCTAAGATGTCTTATTATGCAAACCCAAGGTCATTCTTAGAGTTATTAGATACTAACCCAATAGGAGAGCTTCCAACGGGTTCTCTCAAATTCACAGTAAGGGTCATAGGTTCGCAATAAAATAGTGAGAGATATAATGTGCGTTTATTGAAAACCTAATAATCATGCATATTGTACATTCTCTAACATAGTCTTTCTTTACATCTAGGTTGCTAGAATTATGTCATCAAATGTGAACCTATGCTCAATTCTTGATTCCAACAAATTGACTTGCCTGAACTTCCTTGATTGGCTAAAAAATTTGAGAATAGTTCTTAAAATTGAAAGGATAGCTTATGTCTTAGAAGAGCCATTTTCCTTCCTTCCTACGGATGATGCATGTATTGATAAATAGTTGGCATACAAGAAGCATGTGGATGATAGTGAGTTGGCGGCTTGCATCACCTCTATGTGTCACAAGATTCAAAAGCAGTATGAGACCATGGATGCAAATTCCATTGTGTATCATTTAAGGGAGATAATAAATGAGCAAGCTCACATCAAGCGATATGAGATATCTAAAAGGAACATCTCCAATGTAAGGTACATTAAAGATGGGAAAGAAATACATAGAGATGACATCAAAAACTTGCCTTCATTATAGTAAGAGTTGATAATGGAAGAGGGACTGCAAGGCCTATCTGGAGTTTTTAAAAAAGAAAAAGGATAAGACATTAGATGCACCTTCTACTTCAAGTATTTATGTTATTGAGGTTAATAAAATTTCTAATAATAATACATGGGTATTAGATGCTAGATGTAAGTCTCACATATGCATAGATATGAAAGGCCTAAGCAACAGTAGACAACTCAAGAAAGGACAGTTATACCTACGTGTTGGGAATGGAGTAAGAATTGTTGCATTAGCTATAGGAACTTATGTATTAACACTCCTTAGTAGGCTTGTTTTAGAATTAGACAATTGTTATTATGTTCCAGCTTTAACAAAGAATATTATTTTCGTTTCTTATTTAAATAAAAAAGGTTTTCATTTAACTATTAATGGTAATGGTTGTTCTATATGGTTGAATGATATTCTTTATGGAACTAGTGCATTATGTAATGGGATTTACATTATTGACATGTCTAATTCAATCATCAATATCAATAATAAAAGACAAAAGTTTGATAACCGACAACCATCATATTTATGGCATTGTCGCCTAGGCCATATAAATGAGAGGTGCATGACTAAGTTACACAAGAATGGTGACTTAGGGTCATTTGATTATGAATCACATGACACATGTGAATCTTGTTTGTTAGGAAAGATGACAAAATCACCTTTTAGTGTAAAGGGTGAACATGCTAATGGGCTATTAGACCTTGTACATACAGATGTATATGATGATGATGAGCAGAGCCTAATAAAAGTATTGAACCTAGAATTAGAAAAACATAGAAGTAAATTCAATACTTACAAAAAGAATATCTTAGATGTGAAAAACAAAATGGAAGTTTTACAAAAAGAAAATCTTGATCTTAAAACCTTTAACGAAACTCTTCAAAAATCATTAGATGAGTATTCCTTGAGACCCTCAACTAAATCCTTGCTTAAAGAAAACAATATTTTGAAAAATGAAGTTGAGAAACTTAGAAACTCTATTTCAAGATTTCATAAAGGCAAGGAGAGTTTAGATACTCTCATAGTTTCTCAAAGACCGCCTTTAATAAGACATAGTCTAGGATTTAATGGAACACCATCTTCATCTCACAAGACTATTTTTGTTAAGTCTAGTGCACCTCAAACCTCCACAATTAAGGTAATAGCCGCAAGGGCTAAAGGCACAACACACATAATACCCCTTATTCAAAAGAAAAACGTTCAAAGGTCACTTGGCTTAAGAGGGAAACCTCAAAACACCAATCATGCTTTAATGTTTAAAAGGCATGCACTTAGGAAAACACCTATTCATCATGCATGTGCATGTCATTGTTCACAAACTCCATCTAAAAGGATAATGAGACCTAAAAGCATGGTAAAACCGAAAAACATGTTTAGAGCTAAACAATGTAATTATTGTATGAAAGTTGGTCATATCAATAAACATTGTTAGATAAGGAAGACTCATTGGGAACCTTCATATGCTAACCCCCAAGGACCCAAGTTCATTTGGGTACCTAAAAACCAAACTTGAATTGTGATTTTATAGGTATGCCTAAAGTCCACTATAAAAAAAATGCTTAGCTTGTGGATAGTGGATGCTCAAGGCATATGACAGGAAATAAAGAACTATTCAATCACATAAAAAGTATTGATGGTGTAAGGTAACCTTTGGGAACAATGCTAAGAGTAAGGTAATTGGCATTGGCTCTATTGGCATTAATAATACTACTTTTATTGAAGATGTTTTACTTGTTGATGGTCTGAAACATAATTTGTTAAGTGTAAGTCAATTATGTGATAAGGGAAACCAAGTAATCTTTACCTCAAATGAATGTCTGGTAACCTCTTTAAGTGGCCAAGAGATATTTAAAGGAGATAGAGATGTCAATACTTACATAATAGACTTACACAAAATATCTAATCTTTCCTCTAGTGTCTTATGACTATTAGTGATGAATCTTGGCTATGGAATAAAAGGCTTGGTCATGCAAGGATTTAATTCAAAGCCTTAGCAAAGGAGAGCTAGTAATTGGACTTCCAAAAGTCAAATTTGAAAAGGATAAGACATGTGAACCTTGCCAA